>BSBM01001472.1:547500-2947500 GCA_027924585.1 Larix kaempferi | reverse complement strand
ATGCATCCTATCCGATCATTCCATTCTTGCAGTTTCTCATGTTTTTCCTTGTTACACACTTTTGACCATTCTCAAGTGATAGATTGTAATTCAAACTTGTAAGTTACCAAATGGATTTGATGAAGGAAAGGTGGTGAAACATAGAGAGATGAAGGTTATAGAGGAGCATATACGTTAAGTGGATATCAAGGAATTCCCATTTCCCTATAGATTATTGCTCATTGAGTGCTCAAGGGAAATGGATGAATCTACTAGGTTGATCTCGAATGCAAAGAACATATTGGACTCCTTCTACACACATTGAGATCACTAAAGAGGGAAGACGTTTCCAAATGGATTGTTGAGTAGAGACAGAAAAGGCCTCCTAGTGCCATGGCTAGGTTGGTTAGAAGGTTTCCTTGAGAATTCTATGGTAAATAACTTGGCTAAGCTTGAGAGCAATTAAGTTGGGAGAGTGACAAGAGTTTCCTTATCCTATTTCATTTTCCTTGGTGACCTCATAGCCTGGCTTGTGGGTGGCATTCATAGAGGTTTTCCTATGCTTGGGTGGAAAATTGCTTGCCAACAACCAATTTCCTTGGACTAGCTTGTTTAAACGATAAGTGTTTCATCTCTAATATGAAATTCTTGCTAAAATTATGTTGTTATCATTGTATGATGCCTATGTATCAATTTAGCAATGTGATGCATGAATTTATGGTGCCAACTACCTTATTGCTACATTATTAGGTTGCATGCCTTTGTAATTTAGATTGCGTTTGAGTTTATTCAACTAGAATTACATAAATTCTAATTCTAATTGTGAAAATGGTTATCCTTAGCTATTATTGTTTTATAGGTCTCTCTCTAATCCTTAATTATATATCAAAATTTATGGATTTTCAAGTTATAGGTATTTTGCAATTTAGTATTGTTGAGATGTTTAACATAATGCTAATACTAATCTTAATTGAGAATCATTAGGAGATATGATTAGGTTCACATTGCTCTTTAGGATTTCATAAACCTTAGTGTCCATGGCTGTGATTGGAGGAGGGAGAGGCTTGGCTCTCTGTAATATCTTGGTTTTGACCCTTTGGATGTTTTGGATCAAATTATAATAAGTGGACAAGACAAGAGTAAAGTTACATGAATGAACCTATGTGTTAATGATGTATATATATTGTATGAATTCTTAATGTGGAGCTCAAAGCCTAGGCAAAAGTAGTGAATGCCTAGGCATTTATTTTGGTAAATATGCTTCTATATAACATGATGTAGATTTGTCACTAGGGAAAAAATTAAGGATCCATAATTTTGTTAAAGTGTGGAAACATTAACGAATCTTATTAATTATCAAATTTCCAACCATAAAATGTTTGGCAATATTTTTTAAAAATATTCAAATTTCTAAGGATTTTATATAGTTTTTGGATAATTTTGGCAATTTTTAGAGTACAAAATTTTAATCCTATGGAATTTGGGTGAATCTTATTAGAGAAAGATGGAAAATGACGAATAATTTTTTGGAAAAAAACCTCAAAAATTAGCGCATGGACTAAATTTCGCCCCTAAAATTTTCCCTATTTGCCATGGTATTCTCATATATGTAAATTATTTCAAAAAATAATACAAATTTCCAAGGTTGGTTTTGGAAGAACACAAGAGAGGCTATGAGACCACTATCGATAAGAAGAAAGGGGGTCTAAGGAGATGACAAATAATCCTAAGTTTTCTATGTTTCCTAGGTCTCCTAGCCTTCATCTTTTCACCATGTTCCTTATTAAAAGTCCCAACAACCAATCATTGAATACATGTGTTACTTGGTGGGAAAATCCACCTTTTATAATTATTATGAAAACATGGGAGTTAGTACAAGTTATTCAGAGTGTAAGAGACCCCATCCCCATAGGAATTCGAAGCACGTGAAAATTACAACCATCGATTTCTTGTGCACTCTCATTATTAAAAGTCAAAGGGGACTTCTTAACTCGTTCATAAAAAATACACTACCATTATATTATTGCATTATCTCATGTTCTGTCATGTTACACACTCTCGACCATTTTCATGTGGGAGACTATAAATCGAACTCACGAGTGACTAAGGGGCACTAAGGAAGGGAAGGTGGTGAACCAAAGAGAAAGGTGGAAGGTTGTAAAGGAGAATACACCAAGTAAAAAAATGACTAATCTTTGACTACGCGACTAAAACATTTAGTCATGCCATTTTTTCATAAGCGAAATAATAGTAAATTTGAGAAATTTTGATGTATTTTAAATGCTATAGCTATAATTTACTAATGTATATTATGGATAAATATATATTATTAATAAATGAATATACAAATATAAAACACAATATATTTTACTTATATGTAATTGAGTTATAGTAGTGTAATCATTTTAATGTGTTTTATCATGTTAATTAGCTAATTTTTTCATGTTGAATTCATTTTTATAGTATGCATGGATCATGTGCCATTGATGCTTTACCACACCACTCCTAATAACATGTAAGTATAATTATTCGCATAATGGATTGTAACTCATACCCCACATTTTGTCAAAGTTAATGCGAACCATGACCAAAAAGATATATTGTTATAAATTGTCAAATATTTATATTATTTGATGCAAATTAATTCAATTAATGTCACTTATTAATCTTATTAGGTCAAGTGGTTGAGTGTTGTACATTTATTCTTCAATCGACATTGTATCTACCTCATATATTGTAACACCACAAAATTGATGTACATTGTCAATGTCGATACCCCCATCTTATTTATTGACATGGGACATTAAGTTAGGACTACACATTAACGATATATTTACCTTATCTGATTCAAATTCATATCTATGACTTGCAAAGAGGAAACACATAATTAATTGTGCTTAAACACTATATATATATATTGATATTGACATAACTATAAGGTCCATACTAATTATGATCTTGTAATATATATTATATTATTAAATTAATATTTTTTTCCCAAGAAATAAAACCATGTATTTGATATTTCTAGATAGAAATCAAAATATACATTGACCAGCCAGCTCGGTTCTTCCTTTCTAAAAAAACGGGAAGTACCTTGACAATCCAAACATTATATATTCTTCTGACCTTTGAAAACTTCCAAAAACTACAAAAATCCCATGAAGGAAACATGTCTTACATATATTTTTCAACCAAACAAACTTACAAAACAAAAACAAAAAAATAATTATAGAATTTGACAAACTATTACTGGATTCTGATTTGAACATCTTCAATAGTCTCGTTCCATATTTCTTGAACAACACATTAAAGGAAATTTCAACTTAAAATGGGCCTCCTAAGGAAAATGTCACATCACATTGCCATATAAGCTAAGATAATCTTAAATTATGCAATGAGAATTGAAAATAGTAATTATTATATGTACTATATGATATATTATATAATATTTTTTCATTTATTTTTAATTATATTATATTATATATTTTACTTTTTAGTTATAGTTTGTTAGGATTTAATTACATTTTATTAGCATTTATTATATATGTTGTTTATTAGGAATTATTATATATTATCATATACTCAAAATAAATAATTAAAAATTGGCATGTAACATTAAGGAGCCTAGTCATACCTACACTTCTTTTAAATTTTAAAGGATTTTGATTGGATTACACATTATGTCATGTATTTTCCTGGGGTCCATTTTAAGTTGAAATTGTTAAAGTATAGCATCATGAGTCATTCTCCAAGTCAATCTTGTGTGTCAATATTAATCCTCATGTGTCAAGGTAGTTCCTTATAGGAGCCTAAGTTGGACTCAGGAAACTTGGAGAAGAATCTTCAGTTGGACTCAAGAATGAATAATCCTCATGTGTTGAGGTAAGTGATTTGTATGTCAAAGTGATGATGTTGTATAGTCTTGCTTGTCAAGGCTAAGGTCTTGTGTGTCAAGACAAATCCTCATGTGTTGAGGTGGTGCCTCTTGTGTTGAGGTAATGCTTTGAATGTCAAAACATGAATGGTGCGTGATGTACTACTAACCATGGTTGAGCTATTAAGTCTCCTCTAGAGACTGGCCACCTCTAGAGTGAATTAATTTAGCATATGACCACTTGGAATGATAGTAGAACAAGATGATCACATCATTGCGAAAATATCCTTAGTATATTTGATATGATAATTAATTAAGTTGGCACATGTGGACCATGCATATAAGACAAGAGATAAATATAAGATATGATACGATAAGATATAATTCGATTTGCTTACTTTAGTGATGATAAAGACTTCAGTCAAATAAAGAGAACTCGAATTGTTAAACTTCAGTGATGTTAACAAAGAAGACTTCAGTCAATTAAAGGAGAACTCAAACTGATCACTTCAGTGATGTTAATAAGAAATACTTCAGTTAAAAGAGTTAACTAAGTGATAACAAAGAAGACCTAGTTAACTAAGTCTTTGCATGATGACACTTGAGTTGTGACACTTGCATGGCGACACTTGAGTTACGGCACTTGCATGGTGACACTTAAGCTATCCACCTAACTAAGTGGTCTAACCTTCAATTAAAGGGAGAGTTCATCTTGAAGCCAGTACACAGAGTTAAGGCCATTGCATGAGATGTATGGCACACTTTTCCATGCAGGATTGATGTATCCAATGTTGGAGTGAATTCTATTGAAGGCACTTTGTGCATGTGACCAATATTAGTGAATTGGTTTAGTAAAGAATTATTATTCTGAGTTTCTCTTCTTTGTCTATATCTCTTGCTCTATAATTGCACCAAGGGTGCTTGATGTAATCTACTCATTATGAAGCAAATCATTATCTACTATCTATCAATATACTAAGGAATATTTTGTTGGGGTTTTCTCCCTCAATTTATAGAGGGTTTCCACAAGGTAAATTTGTGTGTCGAATGTGAATGCTTATGATTATGAGTGGTCATTGATTTCAAGTATTATTGTAAACATGAATTAAAGATAAAAAAATTAACATGGTATCAAAGATCAGGGCGTGAAAGCGCCAAGTTCAACAGTAAAGCTTGAGCCTACGTAGATACTAAGTTATCAAATTAATTAAAGAATAATGGATTCAATCTCAGTAATATTAGAAGACCGACTTGAAGGAACTTCGAACTTCAATACTTGGAAGGCCATGATTCTGAATATCCTGGAAGAGCATGATCTGTATGGATACATATCCAGTGTTGTTGAAGAGCCTACTACTAATGTAGGGCGCATTAACTTCAAGAAGAATCGAGCCAAAGCAAAGAGGATTGTTTATGATTTGGGGAAAGACAATTTGATGCCAGTGATTACTCCATTGAATACCGCAAATGAATGCTTTGACACTTTGACCAATATTGATGAGAATAAGGTGCCTAGTCAGAAGAGAGCATTGAAAAATAAGCTTTGTAATATGAATATGGAGAAGGATGAAGTTGTTGCTTCCTTCTTCACAAAGATATATCAAGTAAGACATCAAATCATGAGCATTGGTGTGACATTTGATGATGATGATATCATACAGACTGTTGTCGATGGCCTTCCATCTTCATGGGAGACATTCTTGGCTGCAATAAATGGTTGAGAAGTGCAACCAAACTTTGAAATATTGTGGCATGATTGCCTACAAGAAGAAGGGAGAAGCCAGAGCAAATATACTTCCTCCAAAGAAGAGAGCCTTGCTCTTGCGGCATGAATGAATAGAGGAGAGAAATATTTTTCTTATAAGAAGTTTTCTCATCAAAAGGAAAATGATTACAACAAGAAATTTGATAATTCTAAAGTTAAATGTTTCAATTTCAATAAGAAGGGTTACTTTGCAAGAGAATGTTGTGCAAATCAAAGAGGAAAGTTCAAGGGTAAATTTCATGCTTCTGCTGCTACTAAAGATGAACCTACAAGAAATAATTATTTTGATGATCAGGAGACAAGGATGAAGTACTATCTTGACTCAGCCCTATCTGGATCCATTACCACTAGTGCGGAGACATGGATGGTGGATAGTGACGCATCTAAACACATGACTGGATATAGGAGCACTATCAAAGATCTGAAGGAAAATTAGTTCTCCCGTCAGGTGGACCTTGGAGATAATACCACCTATTAGATCCAAGGAGTTGGATCCACTTATTTTCAGTTGGATTCATGACATGTATTGTATGTTGATGAAATATATTGTTTGTTCCCAGATTGAAGAAGAACCTCCTATCTGTTTTGGTTCTAGAAGATAAAGGATTCAAAGTAATATTTATGGACAATAAAGTGCTCCTATGGCCTAAGAATGCAGACTTGAACTCTGCATCTATAATTGGAGTTAGAGAGGGACGTCTCTAAAAAGTTCCTGGAAAGCTCATTCAATCCTTGATCCATGACATAGTTAGTCCTTGTGAACTATGGCATAGGAGGCTTGGTAATCTCCACTTCAGAGCACTACTTGGCTTGTAGAAGATGGTAAAAGGTGTGCCTATGTTTAAATTTGAATATGATAGTGTTTGTATAGGTTGCGCTCTTGGAATTAAATTCAAGAAGAGTTTTCCAAGCAGTACCAAAAGATCCAAAGGGATACTTGAATTGATTCATTCTGATCTATGTGGTCCTATGTCAGCACCATCCTTGAGTGGTTATTTTTACTATGTGAATTTCATAGATGACTTCTCCCGCAAGTCTTGGATCTATTTTCTGAAGGTAAAGAGTGAAACTTTCAACAAGTTTCAAGAGTTTAAAGCACTTGTTGAGAATTTGAATGGAAAGCACATTAGTTCTTTGAGATATAATAATGGAGGAGAGTTCAAGTCTCATGAATTTAATAACTTCTGTCGAGATGCATGAATAAGAAGACAATCGATTGTACTTACAACCCCCAGTAGAATGGGGTTGCTGAAAGAAAGAACAAAACAATCTGTGAGGCTGCAAAATCTATGATATGTGATTAGGATCTTCCCACCTCCTTATGGGAAGAAGCATCCGACACTACTGTTTATATTCAGAATAGAATCCCACATGCTATCCTAGGAGAAAATACTCATGAAGATTTTTTCACTAGTGAAAAACCAGATGTTGGTCACTTGAATATTTATGGTTGTCCTGTCTACATTCATGTACCTAAAGAGAAGAGGACAAATATGGATCCTTCTGGAAAGAAAGGCACATTTTTTGGACATAGTGAATCCTCCAAAGCTTATAAAATCTATGTTACTGGACAAAGGAACATTGAAGTTAGCAGAGATGTAACATTTCATGAAGAGGCTGCATTCAAGCACTCTAAAGAAATTCAATGTGATTTAGATACAATGGAGCATGATACTCCCATGATGAATGATCCATCTTCTAATTCTCCCCATTCAAATGCTGAGAGGGAGAATTCAGAAGAGTCTTCATATCTGCTTGATCTTGAGGACCCAATAGAACTGATAGAAAGATCTCTTGACGAAACTCCTACTAATAGGATATATGCATGGGTTAGAGACATTCCATAAGAGGCAGACAAACATGGAGCACCACCAGGCTCATCCAGAGAGTGAAAGAGACCTGAAATATTTTCAGGATATGTAGCACAGATGAGTCACATTAGTGATTCAAAACCCTCTACCTATGAGGAAGCCTCTAAGTAGAAAGTATGGAAAGATGCCATGGTGGAAGAATACAAATCAATCATGAAGAATGATGTGTGGGAAGTGGTTCTAAAACTTGAAGGGAAGTCAATAGTAAATTCCAAGTGGCTTTATAAAATAAAACATGCAGTTGATGGCACTATTTAAAAGTATAAAGTAAGATTTGTGGCTAGTGGTTTCTCACAGAAAGAAGGAATAGACTATGATGATACATTCGCTCCTGTGGCCACGTAAACTACTATTTGAGCCATAATTTCTCTTATTGTAGTTCTGGAGTGGAAACTTCACTGGATGGATGTGAATAATTCCTTTCTCAATGGTGAAGTTGAGGAAGAATTATACATACATAAACTTGAGGGGTTTGTATTTAATGGGAAGGAGTCCCATGTATGCAAACTTAAGGAAGCCTTGTATGGGATTAAGCAGGATTCGAGCGCCTAGTATTCGAGGATTGACAACTATATTCATAGCTTGGGATTCTCCAAAAGCGAAGTTGACCCCAAACTGTACTTCAAGGTTGCAAAGAACCAACCACTAATCTTGGTTCTCTATGTTGATGACTTGTTCCTTACTGGATAAGAACAATAGATAGCTCAGTACAAGAGGGATATCATTTATGTGTTCAAAATGAAAGACTTGGGTCTTATGCACTAGTTTCTTGGTCTCAAATTTTGGCAAAGAAAAGATGAGATCTTTATTTCACAAGGAAAATACATATTTGATGTGTTGCACAAGTTTGGTGTGATAGATTGTAAATCCATGTCTACACCAATGGTTTCTAATATGAATAAACTACATGAGTCAGATTCCATATTGGATCTAGTAGATCCTACCATGTATAGATAGCTCATTGGTTCCTTGATGTATTTGATACATAGTAGACCAGACATACGTTATGCAATGAATATATTGGGTCAATTCATGACTGAGATAAGACATGGACATTGGGTTGTTTCCAAGCATGTGCTTAGATACCTTGGAGGAACTATTGCTTATGGAAGCAAATATGCTTTCAGTGGAGGAGTGATGCTACTTGGTTATGCTGAATATGACTTGGGTGGTAGTATTGTGGACCTGTTGTAGTCGAGGGGGTTGCATTGTTACCAATGATATATATTACAATATAAGCAAGCAAACACAAAGATACATATATAATAGACAAGTAGTGGATAGTATACACAAGCCTTTATATTACCCAGCAAGATATGCAGAATAGTTACATGTATGAACAAACCCACTTAACTCTCTGAGTCGGCTCACCAGCCTATATATATGTTTGATAAACAATTACATAATTGTCTGTCAATTCAACTGACCGACCCGACATGTATTGGTCGACTCAAACTGTCGACATGTTTTACAAGTAGTCAGTCGGAGGACCTAGTCGACAAGCCGACTTAGGCTCCTCCAACATCTCCCCCACCACAAAATATTTCTTCATCCCAAAGAAATGAGGAGATGCAATGTAACTGTGCATAGTGCATTTGGCTATTACTGCTGCGAATGACTGGATTTGGAAACTGCTTGTTGTTGGGCGTAGACTTTGACAATGGCCTCTGCAGAAACTGATAACTGATGCTGAAAATCCCTCCATGTGTGCAACGTGTTCCAGATGTCAATGGTCAAAGTGGTTAGACTCGATGGGTTTTCTATTTTGTCTTGTGTGGATTTGTTTTGCAAGTTGATTAGGTCATGGCCAAAGAGTTTTATTTTGTCGTCGGTGGATGAAAGAAGTCTGTGGAGATGTGGCCGAATCTTTTCGACTTTGAAGAGGCTAATGCAAGCTGGTCTAATCCACTATTTTTCTTGTTTCTCCAACTTTGCGAGCTTTCTGTTTTCCATAATAATTTGTTCGTCAAGTATCTCATTATGATGTCGTTTTTATAAGTGTTTATTGAATGGTTTCTTATAATGCTTCTCTCCAAGGTAGTTATAACTATTTTTTTTCATGCCTTATACTACTTCAGCCGGGTGTCGTTGACAAGTTTCTTGAATACACTTCCTTGTAGTGTCTTTAGTTGGACTGAGCCATTGGTATTGATGTCTTCGACTATATACGGACCCAACCATTCCGTGTATAATTTTTTTGGTTTACCTTTTACACGACTATTGTATAGCAATGCCAAATCACCAATTGATAGATTCTTGTGCTTGATATTTCTATCGTGCTAGGATTTTTGTTGCTACTTTTGGATTTATTGGTGATGTATTGCTATCTGCCGGTTCTCTTCGAGCTTCGACAGTTGGATCAGTCGTTCTTTTCTTTCATTTTTGACATCGATGTGTAACACTTCAACAATTCTTGGAGCTTATCATCAAAAGTGCAAGGGGACAACTTCTTCTTGACCGTATACAAGCTTGAACGGGGTCTGGCCTATCGTTCTTTTGTATGTTGTTATGTACACCCATAGCACGACAGGTATCTTATTGTCCCAGTCATCCTTGTCGATATTGTACATTTTTGTTACGCCCTTAATAAGTGTTTTATTAAAGGCTTCTACGACACCATTTGACAATGGGTGACATGAAGTACTTATCCTGTGCTTGATTAAAAATGGTTTTGTAAGAGTGGCAATTGTTTTACAAACAAAGTGAGTTCCCTGGTCACTAATAAACGTAAGTGGACATCCGAACCTTGTGATAATATTCTCATACATAAATTTTGCAGCTACCTCGCTCAAAAAGGTTTCAACAGGTTCTACCTCTACCCATTTGGTGACATATTCGACTGCAGTGATGATGTACCTCGCTCTTGTTCGTCTGCCAAGTATTGGGAATGGTCCAATGAAATATATAGCCCATATTTTGAAGGTTAAACTTGAATTTACTGGAACCAGAGGAATTTCTGTACTTGGTATGGGTCAGCCCAGTCGCTCACATCTATCACATTTACTTACAAAATCTCGACAGTATTTGTGTATTGTCGTCCACCACAGTCCAGATTGCAGAATATTTCTTGTTGTGATGTCGGCCTAATAATGTCCTCCTGCCGGTCCATAATGCGCCTCCATGAGAATACTTTGTCGTTCATGGCCGAGTGCACATCGTCGTAATATGTCGTCAAGGACGAGTTTATAAAGGAATCCATTGATTAGAGTGTAAGGTGCATCCTTCATTGTTAGAATCTTCTTTTTCTTTTTCGACATTCCGTTTGGTGCTTGTCCATCCTCTAGGAATTGTGAAATCTCTGCTAGCTCTGAGGGGACAACTTCAATTCTAAACAAGTGTGCATCAGGTAGTTCATCTTCAATTCCCGTTGGCTCTTATCCCGTGTCAATTTGCGACAAGGGGTTGGGTCTGACATTTGCTTTTCCTTGTCGAACTATAATTTCAAATTCAAATTGTTGGAATAACAGCAACTAACGACATAATATTCCATGGTGTAATGGATTATTGACTAAGTATTTTAGTGCTTGATGATATGTATAAAACAAAAAAGGGTTAGCCAATAGATAGTGTCGGTATTTATGCAATGCAAATACCATATCCAACTCTTCCCTTTTTGTCATTGAATAATTTCTTTCTACTTTGTTAAATTTTATGTTGCTAAAGGCATTGGGTTAATCCATTCCATCATCACTTGGTTGCGTTAAAATTGCACCGAATGCTATGCCTGACACATCGATATGCACATGGAACTTGATCGACCAGTTCGGGAATCAGAGCATAGGTGCTTCGACAAGTTTTCATTTCAAGACGTCGAACGATATATAGCACTCATCGGTCCACTTGTATTCTTGATTTTCTTTTAGTAATTCCTCCAAGGGATATGTCATGTCGGAGTAATGTCGTATAAATTTTTGATAGTATCTTGTGTGGCCCAATAAGATTCGCACTTGTTTAGAGTTGACTAGTGGATTTAGGTCGAGAATGATCTTAATTTTGGCATAGTCGACTTTAATGCCTTCCTTGCATACGACATGTCCCAATAATATTCCGATAGGAGTTGCGAAAGTGCATTTCTTGATGTTCAGCGAGAGTTGAATTTGTCGATATCTTTCTAGCATTAGCTGGAGCCAATTGCTGTGATATTTTAGGATTAGGATCACTCAACCACATTAGACCTCACTAATAATTCACTCAAGAAGTGCAGAAAGAAGAAGAAAAATGTTTGATTCAATAATCACTCATACACAAGAAATGACAGAACTATTGTATCATACATCAGCTGTAAGCTGGCACTCTGAATAGTGTAGAATAACTTAATACAATCAATAGAATTCGAATAGGAAAAGAGGTCATTTAAATCATCTTCAGTGTGTAGCTTGGATAACATTGGAGACATCATCCAATTAGTAATAGCAGTCACAAATGGTCAATAGTCAGTCAAATGAGTGTAACTGAGTCTAACTGAGACATGTGAGCACAAATCAGGGGATGGAGACTCCAAGGTGGGTGCATGAGGATGTCAGAAGGTCAAGTGGCACTCCAAAATAGACAACTGGGAGTTACATGCATTTAAACTTAGCAATAAATGGACCAACTAGTTAATAAATGCTCTAACTGACCGTTGAACTCATGGTAGGTGAGATAAGGCGCATATGTCAGCCAGGTGAGGAAAACAAGGCGCATCAGGTAGGTAGGAGGCTATTGGGGGATGAAGACAGGCTCTAGGGAGATGAAAATAGGCTCAAGGTGCTGGGGAGACCACCAATATGATGACTGGATGCATGCATGCAAAATATAAAAATTATGGTGATAATATTCCAACACCCTCCCTCAAGCTATGCTATGAGGTGGTAACTGAAAACTGGAAACAGTAGGGCCCTGGTGATTGAGACCAAAGGTCACCCCATACAACAATCTAAATAATAAAAGAGGAAAGAGGTAAAACCCAGTGGGAAGAAATCCCTCCCTCAAAATAGACTGAAGGATGCTAATGTAGCATGGCATCACTCACCCCAGAAGGAGGCAAGTGTCCTTCTTTTCCAAAGAAGGATCGATCGATCTAAAATGGATCAGTAATGTGAGAAGGATGAAACCTTCCATTATGATAATCTGATCTGGTTCTCCGTTGATCAGTTGGATCACCAACAAGATCTCTAGCAGATCTGAGAGTAGTGGCTGCCCATCTCGGAAGAGGAGGATCATTAAGTGAGAGATCATCAAGTTCTAGTGGATCTGGATCTCCCATTCGCTCATCTTTTGAATCAGTTGCTAGATCTCCAGGTTCTTGTGGATATGGATCTAGCATTTTCTCTTCATCATCATCAATCTCATACTCTGAATCTGAACTGTCATGTGATGAATATTCGCTCTCTTGGAGCTCATCACTTCCAAACTCTGAATCTGAAATCTCATGTGATGAAGATTTGCTCTCTTTCTCATCATCACTTCCAAACTCTAAATCTGAAATCTCATGTGATGAAGCTTTTCTCTCTTTCTCATCATCACTTCCAAACTCTGAATCTGAAGGTGGATCATGCTCTAAAAACAAGTGCTTGTCTTCTCCTTTAGTGGAAGCAAGTGAATCTAGAGACTTTTTGAACTTGCTCTTTTGACCAAACATGGTAGGAACAAATCCAAAAATGTGAATATCATTTTGAAACATGTAATCCAAACCAACTGAGGTAGGATCATCTCCATGAATGTGCATGTAGTTCTTTGATATCTCCTTTGAACCAACATGGGTGAGATTTTTACCAAATGAACTATGACATGATGATGGCTGATCTTCAACAAGATCACTAGTGTATGAAACAGTGGTGGTGGCCCACTTTGAAATAGGAGTTGAACCAATAGATTCTATATCTTCAGGTTCTTATGGATCTGGATCTAGATTTCTCTCTACTCTATGAGTTTTCATTTCATCAACTTTCCTTGTTGTATTTTTTCCATTCAAGCAACCTTTACAGGTGCTTTGGGAAGATCTGAGATTGGGTAGATCTTCAACTAACTTTTGAGTTTGCATGCTTTGCAAATTTTTGTAGCTGAGATGACATAACCTACTCTCTTCATTTGTATGGGTGTAAAGAGAAGACTGCTTTGAGAGAGGTAGAAAGTGTGAGAACTCATAGAGTTTTGCCTTATGATTTGCAACACCTTTTGCAATGGTAGATATTGATACCATGTCTTGAATTTCGACCTCATTAGGAGAGAAGATCACCCTCTTGGGCTCTCCAGTATGGGTCATCTGATATACTGAAAGTAGATTAGCAGTGAGAGTGGGGACATAGAGTACATCTGAGAAGTATCCATGATCTAGTTTGATTCTTCCAATCCCCTCAGCGGAGACCTCGGAATCATTCCCCAACATAATGGATGGTCCAATAGTAGCTTCGAATCTAGTGAAGAGATTCTTGGAGGAAGACATGTGTCTTGATGCTCCAGAATCTATGATGAAGGAGGATTGAGTTGATGCACCTGCCATGAGGGCATGGCATCTCTCTTTGTTCTTAGATCCAGATGGTTCACTCTCTTTCTTTCTAGCGCATGCAGGTATTGGAAGATTTTTTTTTCAAGAAGTGAATCCATGAGATCTATGGTATTCTTCATACATGAGCTCTCAGGCTGATATCCTCGATTACAGTATGTGCACTTGGATTTTCCCTTCTGAGTGTTCTTGTCCTTCTTAGGATTTGAGGCTCCATCTGACTGAATTGGAGCCTCCTTCTGCTTATGATCATTCAACTTTCTATCATATTTTTTTTTTCCCTTTGCCATTCGCTCTTCTCATCTCAATGGAAGCAAGAGCTAAATCCAAATTGATTTTTATCACTCCCATGTGTACTAGCTTCTCCTCCTCAAGTGTGAGAGATTGGATGAAGTCTTCAAGCGAAGGGAAGTTCCATTTTGGAATGGACAATCTTGTTGACTGGAAGTTCGAAACAAACACTGAATAATCAGGGCCTAACTTCGACAGGATGGCAAGGATGAGTTGTTTTTCTTCCTTCTCAATCCCATACCTCTTCAATTGTGAAATCAAGTTCTTGAATTTGTTGAGAAACTCAGTGATAGTTTCGAAACTGCTTGGGATCATGGAGATGAGCTCATTTTCTAGTTTATGCCCTTCAAATCATCTTTTTGGACAAGAAGGTATTCGAGCTTGTCCCAAACCTCCTTTGGAGTCTTCAAATCGATATTATGAAACTGAAAATATTAAAAAATGCTAAGTAGAAGCAGTCCCATTGCTTCATCAAGATTTTCTAAGTACTTGGATTTCTCTACTACACCATTGGGCTAAACTGCAGAGCCATTCACCACTCTAGATTGGCTCTTTGACTTCAAGAAGATGTCCATATTTTCCTTCCATTCGAAGTACTTGAATGAATTCAACTTGAGATCCATAATGCTGCAGAATTTGAAGTTGAAGAGAGGATAGTCCTGCAAAACAAATGAGAATTATGAAATGGAGATCTGCTGCAATTCGAATTGAACATTGGCTTAAGACACTGAGCACATATGAATAACTCCTTCACACCTGGCTAGACCTCACTGGATTGCTCCAGTGAATTCAAGGTAATAGCACCAGGATTTGCTGTGGAAAATTAGAGGCTTCTGGTGCTCAATGAAAGACAACTGCTCAAGGAATTGCTGCAATTCGAATAGCTGCTATCAGCTTTGATACCATGTGATATTTTAGGATTAGGATCACTCAACCAAATCATACCTCACTAATAATTCACTCAAGAAGTGTAGAAAGAAGAAGAACAATTTTTTATTCAATAATCACTCATACACAAGAAATGACAAAACTGATGTATCATACATCAACTGTAAGCTGGCACTCTAAATAGTGTAGAATAACTTAATACAATCAATAGAATTTGAATAGGCCAAGAGGTCATTTGAATCATCCTCAGTGTGTAGCTTGGATAACATTGGAGACATCATCCAATCAGTAATAGCAGTCATAAATGGTCAATAGTCAGTCAAATGAGTCTAACTGAGTCTAACTGAGCCATGTGAGCACAAATCAAGGGATGGAGACTCCAAGGTGGGCACATGAGTCTATCAGAAGGTCAAGTGGCACTCCAAAATAGACAATTGGGAGCTACAGGCAGTTAAACTTAGCAATAAATGGACCAACTGGTTAATAAACGCTCTAACTAACTGTTGAACTCTTGGTAGGTGAGATAAGGCACATATGTCATCCAGGTGAGGAAAACATGACGTATCAGGTAGGTAGGAGGGCTACTGGGGGCTGAAGACAGGCTCTAGGGAGATGAAAATAGGCTCTAGGTGTTGGGGAGACCACCAATATGATGAATGGATGCATGCAGATGCATGCATAATGACTATATGAATGCAAACATGCAAAATATATAAATGATGGTGATAATATTCCAACATTGGAGTGATCCCTCAACATGGATTATATCGTCCAGACATCAAAGTATACAACCATAGTTTTATGGATGTATTCTTGGAATGCTTTAACAATAATTCTGGAGAACATGGCCGGTGCATTCTTTAGACCAAACAGCATGAATTTATAAGCAAATGATCTGAGTTCATAGACGAATGTGGTCTTCTTCTAATCTTCTTTGGCGATGGGTACTTGGTTAGACCCGGAAAATCCATCCATGAATGAATAACACTCATGACCTGCAACTTCATTAATGATTTCATCAGCGAAAGGAGTAGGAAAAGGGTTAGTAAGTGTTACTTTATTAAGTTCTCGAAAGTCGACACATATCTGCAGTCGAGTCAGATCATGTTTTTTGGTGGACAACCATCGAAATTTCCCATTCTGATTGATCGATCGGATAGATGATTCCTGCGGCAAGCATGCTATCGATCTCCTTTTTGACAATTTCTTTGTATTTGTGTGTGAGTTTGTATGGTATTTTCTTTACTGGCTTGGCATCGAGCTTAATATCAATATTCATCTCTCCCATCTCTTGTACCAGGCCTTTGAGATATTTGTAATCCCTAGAAAATACATCTTGAAATTATTTAAGAAGACTTGTGATTTCTGTCGTTTGCTCTTCATTCCAGTAATCACCAATTTTCGCCATTTTTGGTCCGTCGTGATTGGATATGTCGACTTCTTTTGTCTTGAATTTCGCATCCATCCATTCTAGTGCTCGATCGTCATTTATCGGTCGTTCCCCTTCTTTGATCTGCGTGAATGTCGGTGGGAATTATTTTTCTATTAGTCTTTCGGGCTCTTCTTTTTCTACAGCTTCAACTTTGAAGGTTCTTTTGACTGGATTAGACATGGTTAGATGATCTTGTTTCTAATGGAATCTCTTTCCGTCTGTTTTCTCTGTTTCTAGTCATAATCATGTCGAATGTTGGACTCCCATGAACTGAATGTTATGGCAGGTAGCGGTTTGTCGACTAAGTGGCTTCTTATCTGTTGGTATTATATTGTTTATCGGTTTGCAGAAAATTTCTCACTTGGTTGCTCACTTCAATTAACTGCTCCTCCTTTGGAGAAAATTGGAAATCTTTGATGAAGTTTTCTTTTAACTCTTTCCAAATGAATGTTTCTCCTCTTTCCTCTTCCATTTTGTACCATTTTTTTTGCAAGTCGTCCAGCGTGTTTGGGAAAATATGTGGCCATGATATTTTGTCTTTATATCCCAATATTCTCCACTCCCTTTCATAGTTGTTGATGTGAGCTTTCGGGTCTTGTCCTTGTGTGAATATCGGGATTACTGCTTGAGTTGTCAGTTTCTTACCTCCAAATATTTCAACAAAATATGTCGATGCAGTGGTCCAAGTTTGGATTCTCGACTGATGTGTACCCCACCATCTCGTAGCTTGTCCAGTGAATGTTTCGACCAAACTCTGCAATCGCCCTTGTTCTACAAGAATCTTTGATACTTCTTTGATGTGCACTGACGGAGATTTTCGTTCTTTGTATCTTAGCGGAGGAATGTGTGTCGAATCATTCTTCACCGGTGCCAATGTTGGATATTCTCTGATTTTTCTTTCGAATATCTGTGGAATAGTCGAGATAGAGAAGCATTTCTTTGTTTTATTTTTAGGAATGGCTTCAATTGTCCAACATTCTCTCACTTGTAGTTCATAATTTTCTATCTTCCAGTTGTATAGCTCGACTTCGGAATTGTATCCGACCGATGCAGGATTTCCAAGGTAGAGCTCTCCTTGTCCATTGGGTTCAGTATAATCTTCAATATTATTTATTTGATACAGCTGTCGTATGTCATTATCTTCTTCCATTGGTTCTGTCCATGGTTCTCCTTTTGATGGGAATATAGGTACTATCACCTTTTAACCGTTTCTTTTGAGTTTAATTCGACCTTTATCGAGTGATATCGATGCTTTCATTTTTCTGCCCCATGGTCGACCAACTAGGGTTGGGAATGAACTAGCTCCATCTTTGGTATTTATGATTTCGAAGTCGAATTTTGTCGTTATGCCTTTGATGGAAGTTTAGACATCTCTCCACACTCCAATTGGTTCAATCAGGCCTTGGTCAACGAGTTTCAAATAAATTCCCGATTCTTGTAGCTGCAGTCAACCTAGTTGTTCCCAAGTATCAAGAGTCATGATATTAACTTATGAACCAAAGTCTAGGACTACTTGTTGGACACGGTATCCATTTATTTAGAGGTCGACGAGAGGATCGGAATCATTCTTATCTTTTTGGTTCAGTCAACATATGTTTTTAGCGTGTTTTTCCTCGATAGATTTATTTTTAATATTGTACAACGAGTCAATTAATTTTGCGACAACTTCTTCTTTAGTTGTTAAATTGACCAATTCATTGATAGCTTCTTGTCGAAATTCCTTATTATATTCTTGTGCTTCTAGTTCATGGAATATATCATATGCATTCTTAAACAAATATTTTTGCTTATTTGGATTCAAATAATCCTCTTTATTCATTACTTTGCTTATTTGTGGATTATCATGGCCAGTTCTAGTACCTTGCCTTGTTACAATTTGAATATTCTTCGTTCTAATTACATCACATTTAGGAACATAGGATAAGACATTAACATTATTTTTATTGTTAATATTTTCAAGTATAGTAGGGAAATTCTCCCAATAGTGATCCCCTACTCCACATTTTGTATAAAATTTCAGATTCGTTCAATATTTGTAAGGACAATCTGCATAACGATGTCCTTCATTACGATATGTAAAACACGTGACAGGTCGACAAGGTCAAAAGTCTCGACTTCCACGACCTGGGAATCCTCCTCGTCAGTTGTAGTTATCATAATACCGATCATATCCTCTGTCGTCATTTCTTTGATACCTGTCATTTCTGTCGTTCCGATCATTTCTGTCATTCCTGTCATTTCTTTCATTTCTTTGTTCGATAGTATTAGTCTGGTATACTGGATAATAATTTTGTTTATTCTTTAATTTCAAACGACATTCTGTTATGGAATGAGAATTAACTTTAGATATAACACACCGGGGAGATTGTTTATTCTTCATGTTATATGGGCAGTCCTTTGTAGCATGCAATTCGTATTCTTGGAAAATGTCGCAAAAGCTCTTTGTCTGTCCAAGCCGAACGTCTTGCCATCGATTTTCCTGATGACAGTAGCCTTTTGTATTCCCAACTGTGGAGCATTTTGTACACTAGAGTTCTATTCCTCATAGTTTTATTTCTTGGATGGATTTCTGCATGCTTTCTAGTTGATCCTTAATATCTCTGTCGACAGGGACTATGGGGTAGTCATCATCCATTTCTATTTGCAAATCCTTCATGAGAGCATCTTCATATGTGGTGATGTTATGCCAATGAACGTGCACTTTGATCTTCCATATTAGGCCAGCTACGAACCATTAGATCAACATTTTTTCTTCAATGTAGTAGTCGATTTGGATCAGTAGATCTTTGAATCTCTTGTCATACTCCCTCATAGTATCTGTCGAATTCTGCACTGTAGTCTTCAAATTTTCAGTGGCCAAGTACTTTGCATCCGACGTTTTAAAGAAGGATAAGAACTGCTATTTGATTTGAGCTTTTGTTTCATTGGGTGTTTTTTCAATATATCCCATATACCAGGTTAGTTCTCTTTTTCGCAAAGATCTAGCAAACTGTGCCATCTTTCGGTCTTCATTGGTAAGTGTGTTGGCTTCCCATATCGATTCACATACAAACCAATGTATTCTAGGGTCTTCATCTCCTTTGTAAAAAGGAAAGTGTGTTGTCGTGTGCGCCATGTCTGCTACGACTTCGACCTCTAAATTTAATGGTGGCGACGGTGGATTTCCTCCGGAGACATAATTATTTTATTGAATAGCTTCGACATGTACTATTGATGAATGTGTATTGAAAAGTTTTAGAGCTTGTTCTTTACTTCCAATGACAACTTCTTGAACTTCGGTCAGTTCTTCGATGGTTATCGGATGTCGGCTTCCTTCAATCGATTCTATCGAAATCCAGGTAAAGTTTTTCTCAATCTAACTTTCACTTCTCCTCAGTATTTCTGAAGAACTCAACAAATCACTTAATGTTGGAAGTGGCAGGGGGCGCTTCCGCACGATCTGAGTAGAGTAGATGAAAACTTCTATTTGAGAATTTAGGTTGAAAAGTGACCCAGTTCCCTTCTTCTGGTTGATGAATCAATAATCTGTCGAATTCATCACCTTCGTTGTTTCGTCGGATCCAGATGCCTGAATGACCAACATGAAGTCCGAAATCTTCTTCGACAATATTTTGTACTTGAGCACTCTGAGTTAACTGCAGCGAGGAATGCAGTGTTATTGTCTCGGGTATGTTCACTTAGAGAGATTGACGATGCTCGATACACAAATCTTTCTCCATCGGTGACAGATCTTCATCAATGCCCTCTTCTTGTTGAACTCGACTCAACTCTGGAGGATTTCCTTCTGCATCTGTCGCTACACTCGCCTTTCATTTTTTTTGGACCACACTAGCCTGCTCCCTTAGTTCTTCAGGCCGCTTCCGTCTATTTTCCCGTTCAATACTTTGGATGTTTGGGGTGCTTTTATGGCTCATTGTTCATATTGTCTTTTCATCTGTTGACTTTCGTCATGCATCTACTCCATCAGGAACGTGTTTTGGATACCCCCCCAATGTTGTCCCGAAGCTCTTTAGGATACTGGGAAAGTACGGTACTTCATTTGTTCAGGAAGTATTCCCATTCTCGTTCTTGCATGAATTTTTCCCACTTTCTTTCCTTCTCTTCCCAATTCGAGTTCGGGAGTGGTGGCAACAACAAGGGTCGAGTCTCGACAATATGCGTTGCGTATTTGTCGATCAGGAACTTGAATAGGAGTGTCGGTAAAGAGCACAGAAACTGGTCAGTAAGGTTGTTGTAAAACCTTTACTCATGTTGTCGATGGACACTCGTTCTTCAATAGAACATTCTTCATAGAACTCGTCGGCAATTTTTTCGCACCATTCTGATATATTTGTATGGCCTCCATTGATCAACGTTTGAATTAATTGTCGCTCTTTTTCATCTGCTTGTATTTTCATCCAGGAGCTTCTTCAACATGAATGGTACGGATTTTATGAATTTCTCATGCATCTCGAAAAAGAAATTTTCTCTTGCTTAAACAAGAGTCATCTTGTTTCTTCTGGCATAATTTTGCAAGTAATTTGTTATCTCCTCTCCCAACAATCTTTGATTTCTTTCTCTGATATCATTTGATCATGCTCGCTGTCATCTTATGTATGAATCACCGGAAACAGAACCAATGTTGTAGTCGAGGGGGTTGCATTGTTACCATTGATATATATTATAATGTAAGCAAGCAAACACAAAGATATAGATACAATATACAAGTAGTGGAGAGGAGACGCAAGCCTTTATATTACTCAGCAAGATATGCAGAATAGTTACATGTATGAACAGACCCACTTAACTCTCTGAGTCAACTCACCAACCTATATATATGTTTTATAAACGGTTACATAACTTCCTATCGGTTCAACTGACCGATCGACATGTATTGGTCGACTGAAACTGTCGACATGCTTTACAAGTAGTCGATTGGAGGACCTAGTTGACATGTCGACTTTGGGTCCTCCAACAGCATCGAAAGAGTGCACCCAGATTTTGTTTTAGAATGGGATCAATTATGATCTCTTGGTCTAGCAAGAAGCAGGGCTTCGTATCCCAGAGTACTACAGAAGTAGAGTATATTACATCTAGTATCGCCTGCCGAGAATCTATGTGGCTTAGGAAGCTACTTGTTGGGCTGTTCAGTGAGAAGCTTGAGACTATTGTCATTCGGTCTAACAATCAGAGATGCATAAAGCTCTCATAAAACCATGTGTTTCATGACATATCGAAACACATTGAGATGAAGTACCACTACATAAAATACATGGTCCAGATAGGTTCCATAAAACTTTAGTACATTGCTACTAATGAGCAGATAGTAGATATGTTGACTAAGCCTCTGTCCGTGACGAAGTATCGATAATTTTGAGACAAGCTTGGCATGGAAGAGAATGCCTCCCTCAATAAGAGGGAGTGTTAAAGTTACAACATCATGAGTCATTCTCCAACTCAATATTGTGTGTCAAGATTGAGCCTCGTGTGTCGACGTAGTGCCTTATAGGAGCTTGAGTTGGACTCAAGAAACTTGGAGAAGAATCTTGAGTTGGACTCAAGAATGAATAAGCCTCATGTGTTAAGGCAAGTGATTTGCATGTCAAAGTGATGATGTTGTACAATCTTGCTTGTCAAGGTTAAGGTCTTGTGTGTCAAGACATATCCTCATGTGTTGAGGTGGTGCCTCATATGTTGAGGTAATGATTTGCATATCGAAGCATGAATGGTTTGTGATGTACTAATAACCATGGTTGAGCTATTAAGTATCCTATAGAGACTAGTCACCTCTATAGTGAATTACTTTAGCATATGACCACTTGGAACGATAGTAACAGGATGATCACATCATAGGGAAAATATCCTTAGTATATTTGATATGATAATTAATTAAGCTTGCACAGGTGGAACATGCAGATAAGTGTTGAAGCCCCGGGTATCTAGGTTGCTGGAATGTTTTCCAAGGCTAGCAACCTAGGGTGACAACCCAATCTGAAAGGCTTCAAACAACTCTGTGCAAGAGCAGTTCTATCCCAAGACTGTTTGGTATGGTTAACTCCCACGAATATTAGGCCTCCGCTCGCACTTAAGTGGGTTGATCCTGAAAGGATTTGACTTCCTGTGAGGGAAGATCAAAAGTGTTCTATCTCTAGAAGTAAGTTTGCTTGAAAGGAAATCTAATATAAGTTAGATCTAAATTAAAGAATATGTTTTGGTGTGTAGGATAACCTGATTTAGAAATTAATAAGTATTTTCACCAATTGACAGATATGTGAAAAGGATATTTACTTATTAGCTTAAGGCACAATCAGAAAATGAAAATTTAATGATTATAGCTTAAGGGTTGAAGCACCTGCAAGATTATCCTATTATGAAATGCTAATTGAAAAACTGGCATTAATTTAATAGTATCTGTTTATCATTTGCAGAAATACATAAATGATTTAAATAAATAAATTCATTTAAAACATGAAAAACATATATCATAATTTAAGACACATCTAAACTGCAGATCGATGTATTAATTATGATTGCAAAATAAAATAGTGTTCATTCATAAGTTGAAGCGAAAATCAGAATTCATCAAACGAATTTGATAAATTAAACAAAAGAGATAGCAAGAGAAAAAATAACTGTATTTCTTTAAGGTTGCAAAAAATTACAATCTCCTAATGAATCAGAGTATCTCCAGTCCTCTTTCAGTGATTTTCTCCCCCCTGCACTATGAGATCTCTACCCGTTAAATAATAATTACAATAAAGATACAAAGGGTAAACTTCCGATAAAACAGGGATTACAAAATCAAACTAATCTAAGAATGTCCAAGGGTGCCTCGCCATTTGGCCCAAACTTCCAATAACTCATCCACATATGCATACTTAGCCAATTCGAGTCCCAAATGAGCATCACATGTGAAAGATTCAATCTCATTCTTGCTTAGCTTGTTCCAAGTACGTAGAAAAATGTGGATCTTGCCTTCCAGACTGATAGGTTGCTTGATGAATTTGTCAACTTCTAGAATCTGTATATGCTCGACCTCCTGAATCTGTTCTTTGACCTGCTCACGCCTACTATCAACCTGTTCAATCATCAGCTTTGGTAGACAATCCTTCTCAATAAGGTCTAAAGTGGGAAACTGTAGCATGACCATGATACTGTCTGCAGCATACCATCTTCTTCCACAGATTGCTTATGCCTTCTTAATTGTTTCTTCAACCATTTCACAAGTATTTTTCCAAGCATCCAAAGATGTTCTTATTCTCCTGAACTTAAATCTATCAAAAACTGTGATGTCCTCAGGTTTGTATTTAATATACCTTTTCCAGTCAACAATGTCTTCAATGGATTTGGAAGCTTGTTGCCTTTTGTCAATGTGCTGCTCAAGGATAATGGAAAGTATCTCAAAAGCATTATGAGTTTCTTCAATATCATTCAGGGAACTAAATAGCTCAACCAAGAGTTTGTGATGTTCTTCATTTACTTTAATGGCCAAATCCCTTAACTCTTCCTCATAAAACCTAGAGAAAGAAGAAGTGGCTGCATTGGAAGTTGCATCATTCAACTGCTATTCCAACACTGCTATCTTCTCAACATTGGCAGTATTTAGGACCTTTGTATTCTGCAGTTGGACTTGGAGAGAAGTGTTATGTTCCCGTATATCCTTGAGCTGAATTTTGTACTTATTTCTCAATTCATGAATCTGAGATTCATGTTCTTCATTAATTTTGACCGGCTGCTCCTAAAGCTTCTTCAATTCTTCTTTCTTAATGTCAATCTCCTTATTTAGTGAAGTCATTGAATCATAATTGGCTCCAGCAAATGCCCCCATTGCTGCAACAGTGTCTAATGCCTCCTACTGGATGTCATCATATTGTTTTGCCCAAATTATTTGATTAGGAACAGGTTCTTGCAGCATAGTCGATTCCCTGCTTCTCTTATTACCTCTTTTCACCACTGCCTTGATTGATTTACTATAAAAGTATTCTCCAAGGGAGACCACAGCATCATCTCCACAATCAACTATCAACTTTGTTGAAGATGTAGCTATAGTACATGTTGCAACTATTGGGGCTATTTGGGTGATAGTAGAATTTGGGATGGACATGGTGATTTGGGAAGTAGGCATAGAAAAGGTGGCAGTGATTGTAGAAGTGGAAGGTACAGAAGCAGAAGAAGTAGTTAAAGTGACAACCTCGGGGAGAGAAATAGAGGGGATGATAGGTGATGGTTGTAGAGAAACAGTTGGGTCTTGTATCTCAGTAACTGGATGAGGTGAGATGACAGGTGGAGTTAACAAGGTTGGTTGTGAAGTAATGGCGAAAGTGGTAAATATTTCAGCTATGGTAGCTGATGGAAGGGTAACATTAACAGATGAAGTAAAAGGGAATTCATTAGAAGTGAGTGGGGGTGTAGAAGTTAATGCATCAATAGTAGTGGTGAATTCAGGAAAATGGTCATCTGGAGTGGGATCATCCATCACTATGTTGTCAAGCAAATCAACAATTGTCTGAGAAACTTCAGTTACCTCTTGTACAACATGCACAACAGGAAAAAGAGACCTTATTGGAAGCCTTTCATCCTCTGCATCACTATCTTCAATGTTCAATGTAGGAATCTGAGACGTAGGGGTTTGATGTCTTTTTGCTTGCGTAATTGCAACAATCACTTGATTATAAACCATTGCGGTCATGTGTGCCAATTGCTTCTTCAGCTCATCAGCTGATTGAATCAAAATATTCTTAACTTGTTGGACATCCTCCACAAGGCCTTTGCCTTTGCCTTCATCCGGGTATGTTAACATCAAAGGAGTACTTTCCTTTTGTGCATCTTTTTCTGCTCTGTCCCTTTGGCATGTTCTTCAAGTTGTAGTTCCATTTTTTTGTAACTCAAAACCTTAGTCTTGAGCTCCTGTTGATATTGAAGAATGAAACTTTGTTCTTCTTTGGTTTTATCCCTAATCAGGACATCAGAAAAAAAAAAATTTACTCCATGGTAAATGGAATCATCAAGGTCAGTCTCATGAGCATAGGTGGTATTCATGTTTTCTTGGGCAAAGTGAGCAGCCGAGAATGCCTTGGGATCATGCATGCTTTTGGGGGCTTGTCCGAGCTTTGATGAAATAATATTATTTCCCAACACTGCAGCATGTGTCGAGTTATGAATGATTAGAGGCCCAAGGTTCAAAGGAAATTTGGGCCATCAGTTTCTCTTCGGCCCAGTCAGTTTCAGGAAAACTCCATCAGTAACAGTTTGGAAAGCAATTTCTTCCATCAACAATTTGTCTGGGACTATCCTTGGAAACAAATGAACTGTACTACTTCCCCAAACCATGATATAGGAGAAGGATTATCCTACATACCAATCACCAAGAGTGGGGATGAGTGTTTTGGCATGAGAAGAGAAGGTTGGTGCATCCTCTTTGAATATCTTGTAATAAATTGTTCCAAAGAAATGATCACAGATGTCATACAGTAATGGCACATAATGTTGAACAATATATGTGAACTAGAGGAGATGAAAGGGTCCAATTCCATCCCATGGAGGAGTACTGGAAGGTTGAACATAATACATCAAAGATATAAATTGAATAGAAGAAAGGAGGCTTCTTTGAAGCCAATGTTTTCTGATAAAGCTTAATTACTGTCTTTAAATCAACTGAAAGAATCGAAGCCCAATTAAATGATTCCCCTATTGTGAGAACATGATGAGCCATAGGTGCCCATTTGGCTTTGAACACAGAACAATTGGGTAGGCCATATAGTTTGCAAAACATGGCTGCTAGGAGATAAAAGGGTTCCTTGAACCATGAAATAGGGTATGAATTATCAGCTCTGGTTATGAAGTTGTCCGGGTTATTCATCCATGATTTTATCATCTCATCGAAGTTGAACCGGGTCTTGACTGAGTCTAGAAAAGTGACATTGAGAAGTTGGGTAGCCAGCCTAAGGCCATATGCTCTAATAAAAAATTCAGGACGGAAAGAATCCAATTGGGACCCTGCATTGTCGTTGAATGAACGGTCTTTAGGGTCTGTCTGGTCAATTATCCATTTCACAGCATTGGTGTATGGGAGAAGGGATGGTCTAGCTGCTATGGCATGTAATTGACAATCCTTGATTTTCTCATAAACGGATTGGTTATCCTGGATTTTTGACATGTAGTCGTTATCAAATATGGCATAGATTCGTGACCAATCTATCTGATATGTTTCAGACACTCTATCACTGGGATCAGCTAGAATGCCAAAGTTGGGGTCTTTGTTTAACAGGTCTTTCTGGGCTATCTTGGAATAGGTATTTCTTGACATGGTGAAGGACTGGTAATTCCGATAAATAAAAATAAACCAATAAATAAAATAGTTTAAAAATGAATAAAATCCGTAAACAACCAATGGGAAAGACGGAAAACCAATCCATGCTGACGAAAAATAGAAGGAAAACAACCCTGGTAAAAATCCGCAGTCGCAGGTAAATTTTACAAAATTGAAAAATGGTAAAAGAAAACAAAAAAATCGAAATATTTAACAAATTTGTGGGATGATATTTGGATCGTAGGATCAAAATGAATCAACGGCTAAGATCTAAAATGAAAGATGCGGAAGACAAGTTACAGAACTTTATTTTGGAAAATATGTACACACTTTCCGCAATCCGCAATTCATAATGCATATCGCGGGTTGCGGAAACACAACTCTAAATATTCATGAACCAACAGTTCCAATAATCCGCAATTGCAGATTGTGGGTTGCGGGGATGCAAACAACACAATTTAAAACAATGATCTTTCCGCATTCCGCAATCCGCAATTGTGGGTTGCAGATTGCGGAGATGCAAAGCACAGATTTATTTCTCAAACACTTTCTACAATCCATAATCTGCATTGCGGGTTGCGGAAACACAAAGTGTGCACTTATTTTTTGAAACTCTTTCGCAATCCGCAATTGCGGGTTGAGGGTTGCGGAAACACAAAGTGCGAACTTATTTTTTGAAACTCTTTCCGCAATCCACAATTATGGGTTGCGGGTTGCGGAAAAGAAAAAACAATTTATTCAAAGTCATTTCCGCATCCGCAATCCGCAAATGCGGATTGCGGGTTGTGGAAAGAAGAAACTTCAAATCTGAAAAACCAAGCATCTGCAATCCACATTCGGGTTGCGGATTGCAGGTTGCAGAAAGGACAAATTTTAAAGAAGATTTATGCCTTTCGCTACTCACAAAAACACACAAAATCAATGAGTTTTTGAAGGGAAAACTATTAACTAGATTGAATCATGACAAAGAAATAAAATACATGATCAATCATGATGAAAACCCCAAAGCGAATAAGGAATTTAAACATTACCTTTGCAAATAAAAATATTGGGGCTCCCATGTTTAATAAAAACATGGGATCTGTTGTGCCTACAACAATAAGACAAGAGATAAAGATAAGATATAATAATATATAAGAGAGAATTCAATTTTCTCACTTCAGTGATGATAAAGACTTTAGTCAAATAAAGAGAACTTGAATTGTTAAACTTCAGTTGTAATATCCTGATTTTGACCTCGTTTCATTAAAATTGTAAATGATGTAATATCGTTATAAAATCGTGGTGAGGAGATCAAGGCCAAGGCCCCACCATGGATTTATTTCTCTCATATCAGAAATTAAAACTCTATGCGTGTGGATCGCATGCTATCCAGGCACAATAGAAAACGTAAATATGATGTAAATATATATTTTAATACAAATACCCACAAATAGCTATGCAGTGCAACAAGAGTATGGGGGCATGATTTTTACAAGGAACAGGGAGGGAAAATATTCAAACCCTTGTTCCAATAGTGTCAATCCAAGTGTCAATGAGAGAACCCATAAACCATCAACTACCCATTTTGACTTATGCATTGAATCATTTATTTATTCCAAGAGTTGGTTGAGGTAGTTAATGCTATGGGGAATGGAGAGGTATGGCTTCCCAATTTCGTGTATGGGTAAGCCATCAATTTTGAAAATCGCATTTTTGATTCCTCAGAAAGAAAGGACCCACAAAATTTCTCCTTAATCCATTATTTAGGCATTGTCTTTTCTCCCTCACGTAGTCTGAGCTTCCTGGGCGTTTTTCTCCATGTTTTTGTTGTGGTTTCCTTCATTTTTCTAGTTGGGAAGGGAATTTTTGTGTTGTATAACAATGGGGAAGAGTGGAAATCGATTTGGGGGTCCATAGAGGTTGTTTTTGGCCATCTGAATTCTCACATATTTGTGGGAGAAATCGTTTTCTTCCCTGTGGTTATTTATCCATCTCACAATTCGTTGTTGTTGTGCCACGATTTGGGAAAAGCCATGGCAATCTCATTTTGTTCATCCCATAGTTAAAAATCATTTTCCATCCTCAACAATTGTGTAAATCTGTGTGTTTGAGATATAGCCTTGGCTTGGTTTATATGTATCCTTTGATTTTTCTTGACTTGGGTGTAAGAAACCAAGAGTAGAGGAGGATTCAAAATTGGCTTGATAAACCTAGTGAAGAGTGTAACTTGACTAAAGATCAAGGGCTTTGGTTACTCTTCTATGAACACCCTGAAGAGAACTAGAAGGGAAGGTATCACCCGAGGGACTATGTAGCAGTGAAAGAAGTACTTCATTGTGTTGGGTGTGTAGGTATTGTGGGTTCCAAGCTAGCTAGATCTTGTAGATATGACAATAACTCTATGGTTAAGCTCACTAGCTTAAAAATTCATTCACTTCTATTTCCTTAGCAGCCTGATAAACCCAACTGTGGATTGCTTGGATGAATTGTGAAGTATTACTTGGCTATGTGTTAGTGGTTGTTCCCTTTTTCCTTGTGGAAATCATTCCCATCTCGAGGGTGGCAGTTGAGTTGAGATATTGATGAGAAAAATTGGCCTATGGTTGGGTGGAACATTGCAGTTGCATAGCCAGTTGCTCGGGACTATTTCATTTCAAGATAAGTACTCCCTTGTGTTAATTTTGCAATGTCTTTATTTGATGACTATTATGAATATGTTGAATGCATGCTAGATGTGTAGTAGAATTTTATTTCTATTGTGTTTCTTGTATTATACATCTGCACATGTATTTTTACTTGTTATGAAAATGAAAAATGATCATGGGGCTAGGAACCCAGACCTAGTGTCATGTTCCCTTCCTGGACTAGGATCGATGGAAGGGGACGTGACAGTGTGCTATTAGAGCCATAGGTGTCAACATCAGGCCTGCATGGGCTAACTTGAGAAAGTTGCATTGGAAAGATTGTTCCTCTGATCATCAAGAAAATTTTCAAAATTTTCTAATTTTTTTGAAGTTTTTGTCTAAGTATGTGCCAACACAAAATTTAAAAGAGCGTTGAAACGATCGACGAGAAATTGGGAAACTCACCGATACGTTTCAGCGAGAAATCCAGATGTAATATCCCGATTTTGACCCTATTGCATAAAATTGTAAATGATGTAAATATCGTTATTTAATCATGTTGAGGAGCTCAAGGCCAAGGCCCCACCATCGATTTAGCTTTGTATGTATTGGAAATTAAAAATAGATGCCTATGGTTCTTATGCTAAACATGCACAATGTAAATTAAGACATCATGTAAATACAAATTTTAATGAAATATCCACAAGTAGCTATGCAATGCAACAAAGAGATGGGGGCATGATTTTTATAAGGAATAGGGAGGGAAATTCTTCAAACCCTTGAGCCAATAGTGTTAAGCCAAATTTCATGAGAAAACCCATAAACCACCAACTACCCATTTTGACTTATGCACCCAATCATTTAATTCTTCTAAGAGTTGGTTGAGGCAGTTAATGCCTTGGGAATGGAGAGGTATGGAAGCCAATTTCGTGCATGGGCAAGTCATCAACCTGGGAATTCGTATTTTTGCTTCTTGGGCAAGAAAAAACCCACGAAATGGTGCCCAAAGCCATCTTTCACCCATGGCCTTTTCCCTCTCACACAGTCTGAGCTAGCTGGGCTTTCCCCATCACGTTTTCACCATTTTTCCTGCATTTTCCATGCCTAGGGACTTGTTTTTGTATTGCACAATGGCTGGGAGGAAGAGAGCCACAATTTTGGGGTTATGGAGGCCATTTTTGTCCCTTGAATGCCCATAAACATTTTCTGGAAGCGATTTTGCTCTCCCAGGGTGATTCCCCAATTGCCATTTCATTTTTGGTTGCCCAACATTTTTCTGCAGCTAATGGAAACCCCATTTTGGACATCCCACTAAAAAAACGTTTGTCTTCATGCCCAACAATTGTGGTTTTGTTGTTATGTGCATCTCTGTTTTGGTTTGAACCTGTGAGCAAGAAATTTGGAGTGGTAGTGGATAGAATTGGCTTGATAAACCTAGTGAGGGGAGTAACCTCTCAGAAAGATCAAAAGGGATGGCTACTCTTCTATGCACACCTTGGACAACACTAGAATGGAAGGTATGGCTTGAGGGATTGTGTATTGGTGAAGGGAATACTTCCTTGAGTGGGGTGTGTAGGCATTGTGGGTGCCAAGATAGATAGATCTTGTAGAGGGCATCCATATCTATGTGGTTGAGCTCACTAACTTAGCAATTCTTCCTTTCCATTGTCTTAGTGGCCTAATAAACCCAACTGTAGATTGGCTTGGCTGATTTTGGTGTATCCCTGGTTATGTGTGAGCCTGCTGTTCCCTTTTTCCTTGTAGAAATCATGCCCAACTCGAGGGTGGAAATTGTGCTGAGAGATTGATGAGCACCATTAGCCTATGGTTGGGTGGAACGTTGTAGTTGCATAGCAGTTGCTCGGGACTACTCTGTTTTAAGATAAGTACTCTCTTGTGTTGAATTCTGCAATGTATTTATTTAATGGCTGTCATGAAAATGTGGAATGTATGTTAGATATTAAACATGATTTTAATTTCCGCTGTGTTTCTACATTATGCATATGTATATGTTTACTTATCATCAATGAGTTTTACTTAATGGATATGGGGGCTAGATGCCCAGTTTTAGTGCCATGTTCTCTCCCTGTCTCGGTCTGATGGGAGGGGACTTGATAGTGTGGTATCAGAGCCATATGCTACAGCATTGGGCCTCTATGGTCCAAGTATGATCAATGTTACACAGGGAAGACTCCTTCCTTATCACCATAGGTTACCATGTTGGGCCTAAATAGGCTAAGGTTGAACAATTTGCATAGTTGCAGAGGAAAAGTCACCTTCTATTGAGCAATAATCATCATAGAAAGAAAGGAAAAATTTGGAAATTTTCTAAGTGTTTTTGAAATTTTGCCTAAGATTGTGGTGGCGAAATTAATGTTAATTTTTGCGACGCGGTTGGTGGGTTTAGTGCTAACTTTGGAAACTCTGTCAGTGATTTTAGCGTTAAGTTTTGCGATGCACGGTGGAGAAATTAAGGTTAATTTTTGCGACGCGCGGCGGCGAAATTAACATTAAGTTTGTGATGCATGGTAGCAAAATTAAGGTTAATTTTTGTGATGCGTAGCGGTGAAATTAATGTTAAGTTTGCAACACGCGCGGCGAAATTAATGTCAATTTCTGCGACGCCTGCGATGAAAATAATGATAATTTTTGCGACACCAACGACAATTTTAACCTTAATATTTGCGCCAAATAGGGAAAATACAACAGCTTTTCACCGAGATTTTCAGGTGCCTAAAATGGAAAATCGCCATGAAAGTTATGCGCCAGATTGCACGAAATCAAAGGAATTACAAAAAAAAAAAAAATGAGGGTGCTGCCCTCGATTTGCCTTGCAGTGGCACAGGGAAGCCACAAGGGGGCAAGCCCCCTTGATCCCCATCATCCCCCTGAGACAGTCGTCTCGTTGAGACAGTTGTTGATTGTGAGAAAGTCTATGATTGGACAAAGTTGTCAATATAGGATTTTCCCATATACATGCAACCAATTCATGAGATTATAACGCAGCTAACAGTTGTGTTTATAAACAGATTTTACAGAATTATAGTCACATCAAAGCAACATTCTAGATAAGTGCAGTTGGAAAGTTTTGGTCTTGGTTGGGCCAAGAATATCGACATCATGGATGATGCACAAGATCCCTATGAGCCTGAGACAGATGCCATGGGGGAAGATATACATGTTGAGAATGCTGAAACAAAATCCAATGGGAGAAGAAATCGAGAGACTCCCCCAGATATTGTAGCCACCATGAGGATCCTAAGGGTGGAGTTGCAAAGCTGTAGAGAAGATATTGAAAGGATGATTAAAGCTCAGGAAGAACAAAATCAGTTAAATGCAGCCATGCTGCAGAGTTTGACAGACATCCAAAGGCAATTAAACTCTGGGCATCAAACATCCAATCCAGAAAGGAGTGGCAGCAGTTCAAGGAGGAATTCTCACAAGAGGACCAATATCTCAAGAAGAGTTTCTAGAGACAGAACATATACTCCAGAAATATCTTCTAGTGGATCATCTGACTCTAAAGGATCCATTGAAGGTTCAAGCTCTTCATCTCACAAGAATAAGAGGAAGAGGAATTACAAGAACAATTCACATTGGGGAATTTAAGAAGGCAAAACCTCCTACATTTGATGGAGAGGTAAAGTCTAGTCAAGAAGTTGAAGCTTGGCTTCTTGGGATGAGAAAGTATTTCCAAGTCCAAGACTACTTTGGAAATATGAAGGCAAGGGTCGCCATCTTCAACTTGAATGGACGAGCATCTATATGGTGGGAACACATCAGGCAAGTGAAGAAGATCAATGAAAGAAAGATTGTGTGGAAGCAATTCAAGAAATACTTCAAGCAGAAGTACCTCTCTGATAGGTACTATGATGACAAGATCAAAGAGTTCCATGAGCTGAAATTGGGACAATTGACCATGGAAGAGTATGCAAACAAGTTCTTGGAACTACTGAGGTATGTCAGGTACATTCGAGATGATAAGGTGAAAATTCAGCATTTTCTAAGTGGGTTACCTCAGTCATATAAAGATAGGATTGAATTTGATGAGCCTTGAACTCTAGAAGAGGCAATAAGGAAGGCTAAGTATTGCTATGATCAAAACAAAAGAAAACCTGATTTCCATAAGGCATGGAAGGACAAGAAAAATGAGAAGTTTGACCAAAGGAAGAAAGGTTTCAAACCTCCTCGTATCAGAAATCGGCAAAGGCAGCCATCATAGGTTGTGACTAAGCCAACTAGGATGATGGGAGACAAGCCAAGAGATCCAAAGGAGCCAAGAGAGCCACTTCAATGTTGGGGTTGTGGAGGAGACCACATGCTTAGGAACTGCCCACATCGGAATGGGAATGCAAATCAAGTTCACAACATCAAAGTAGCTGAAACTGTGGGTTAAGTGGCGAGGACAATCCCTAGAATATATGTAGCACTAGACGACCGCCAGGAAGATCATCAATCAATTGTGGTTGAAGTTGAAGGTAAGATTGCTAAGCAATCTATTTCTATTTTGATTGATCATGGATCTACTCACAGTTATATCACTCCTAAAATTGTTGATTTTTGTGCTTTTAAGAAATCAAAGCATAGTAAATCATGGTTAGTCCAACTAGCCACTGGAACCAAGAGAAAAGTCAGTGAAATTGTAGATAAATGTCCCTTAGAAATGGATGGGCTATTCACTTATGCAAATATGAATGTTTTGCCACTTGGTTCCTATGATATTCTCATTGGAATGGATTGGTTAGAAGCACACAAGGTTAAACTTGACTGCTACCATACAAATTTTGAATGCATGGACAAAGAAGGAAACCCAAGGGTTGTAAGAGGCATTCCAAAGGTGACTTCTGTTAGACAGGTTTCAACCATGCAGCTAAAGAAGTTCTGTAGAAAGGGTTGTCAATTGTATGCGGCCCATGTTTTGGAGGCAACAGAGAATGAAACTCTTAAGTTGGAGGACTATCATGTATTGTAGGAATTTAGGGATGTTTTTCCCGATGAGATTTTGGGACTTCCTCCAAAGAGAGACATTGATTTTACAATTGAACTTGTGCCAGGAGTTGCACCAGTGTCCAAGACACCCTACAGGATGAGTACACCAGAATTGCTAGAATTGAAAATGCAATTACAAGAGTTGTTGGAAAAGAAATATATCAGGCCAAGTGTGTCCCCATGGGGAGCACCTGTTCTATTTGTGAAAAAGAAAGATGGAACACTCAGGTTATGTATTGACTACATGCAGTTGAACAAAGTTAATGTGAAGAACAAATACCCATTGCCCCAAATTGATGACCTTTTTGATCAAATGAGAGGAGAAAATGTATTTTCAAAGATTGACTTAAGGTTAGGTTACCATCAGGTAAGAATCAAAGAGGAAGATATTCACAAGATAGCCTTTAGAACAAGGTATGGACACTATGAGTTTGTAGTGGTACCATTTGGTCTCACAAATGCACCAGCTACATTCATGTGTCTCATGAATAATGTTTTTAGCAAGTATTTGGACAAGTTCATTCTTGTATTTCTAGACGACATTCTTATCTATTCTAAGAATGAAGAAGAGCATGAAGAACATTTGAGAATGACATTGCAAATGCTAAGGGAGCATAAGCTGTATGCAAAGTTGAGAAAATGTGACTTTTATAAAGATAGAATTCATTATTTGGGTCCCATTATCTCAGACGAAGGAATATCTATGGACCCTAAGAAGATTGAAGCCATTATGAATTGGCCAACTCCAAGGAATGTGACAGATGTGAGATCCTTTATGGGACTTGCTGGGTATTACCAGAGGTTCATTGAAGGATTTTCCAAGGTCACAAACCCGATCACTTCTTTGCAAAAGAAGGGGATAAATTTTGAATGGTCACCAAGATGTGAGGAAAGTTTCCAACGGTTGAAGAATCTTCTTACGAGTGCACCAATTTTGAAAATTGCAGACCCAAAAAAAGACTTTGTGGTGTGTACCAATGCATGCAACCAAGGACTTGGAGGAGTTCTTATGCGAGACAACCACGTGGTATGTTATGAGTCGAGAAAGTTGAAGGAGCACGAGAAAAACTATGCTACTCATGATTTAGAACTTGCAGCCATAGTACATGATTTAAAGATGTGGAGGCATTACTTAATGGGAAGGAAATTTGAGCTAAGGACAGACCATTGTGGTCTGAAATACTTATTTGATCAGCCAAATTTGAATGCTAGGAAAGCTAGATGGTTGGAATTTTTGTGTGAATTTGATTTTGAAATCAAACACGTAAAAGAGAAAGAAAACAAGGTGGCTGATGCACTTAGCAGGAAAGTACATGAAATGCATGTGGCAGCACTTAGCACTTGCCAACCAGATTTGAGGCAACAAATTGTTAACCATATTGTTGAGGATGAAGTGTATGTGCGGATAAAGGACAAATTGCAGCAGCAAGACCTTGAAAAGAAGTATGAAGGATATCATTTGGAAGAAGATGGACTTCTTACTTATAAGAATAGAGCCTATATTCCAAATGTGGCTGATTTGAGGAGGATTGTTATGGATGAAATCCATAAAGCTCCATACTCTGGTCACCCAGGATATCAAAAAACAATTGCTGCAACAAGAAAATATTATTTCTGGCTAGGGATGAAGAAGGACATCGCTGAATACATTTCTAGGTGCATGAAATGTCAGCAAGTGAAGGCTGAACACCAACACCCAGCAGGTTTATTGTATCCATTGCCAATTTCAGAATGGAAGTGGGAAGTAATTTCCATGGATTTTATTACAGGTTTGCCAATGACGGTGAGACAACATGATTTCATCATGGTGGTGGTGGACAAGTTAACACAGGCAGCACATTTTATACCAGTTAAGTCCACACATAAAGCCGATGCCATTGCAAATATTTTCATGAAGAAATTTTTTAGATTACATGGATTTCCTAAGGCAATAATTTCTGGCAGGGATACCAAGTTCACTTCCAATTTTTGGAAGGGTCTCTTTGCAGATTTAGGTACACAGTTGAACTTTAGTACCGCATACCATCCTCAAACAGATGGGCAAAAAAAAAGAGTAAATCAGGTGCTTGAAGACATGCTTCGCATGTATGTTATGGACAAACGATCCAAGTGGGAGGATTATCTACACTTGGCAGAGTTTGGATATAACAATGGGAAACAAGCATCATTGGGAATAAGTCCATATGAGGCTTTGTATGGCAGAAGGTGTAGGACACCAGTGACTTGGGATAATCCAGTGAACAGAATTGTACTTGGGCCGGAATTGCTTGAGGAAATGGAACAAGAGGTTGCAAAGATTAGGCAGAATTTAAAAGCAGCACAGGATAGACAGAAAAGCTATGCAGATAAGCTTAGAGTGCATAGGGAATTCAGTGTTGGGGATCATGTGTATCTTAGAGTGAGGCCAATGAAGAGTTCCTTGAAACTTGGGGGTTGTGCCAAGCTATCACCTAGATATTGTGGGCCATTTGAAGTGCTTGAAAGAATAGGGTCAGTTGCATATAGACTTGCATTGCTTGCTAGCACTAGAGTTCATAATGTTTTTCATGTATCTTTGCTTAAGAAATATGTACATGATCCTAACCATGTGATTAATTGGGATGTGATCCAGGTGGAACCTGAGGGAGAGTTCCAAACCGACCCATTGCACATCCTAGACAAGAAGGTAACATTGCTCTGGAACCAAGCCATCGGACAGGTAAAGGTGCAATGGAGGCACTACGATCCCGATGAGGCTACATGGGAGCTAGAGGATGCCATGAGAGTGGCATATCCATTTTTGTTCAATTTTGATGAGCACTGAGGACAGTGCTAATGTAAGGGGGAGGGGAATGTAATATCCCGATTTTGACCCTATTGCATTAAAATTGTAAATTATGTAAATATCGTTATTCAATCATGGTGAGGAGATCAAGGCTAAGGCCCCTCCATCGATTTAGATTTGTATGTATCGGCAATTAAAAATAGATGCCTATGGTTCTTGTGCTAGACATGCACAATGTAAATTAAGACATCACGTAAATACAAATTTTAATGAAATACCCACAACTAGCTATGCAATGCAACAAAGAGATGGGGGCATGATTTTTATAAGGAATAGGGAGGGAAATTCTTCAAACCCTTGAGCCAATAGTGTTAAGCCAAATTTCATGAGAAAACCCATAAACCACCAACTACCCATTTTGACTTATACACCCAATCATTTAATTCTTCCAAGAGTTGGTTGAGGCAGTTAATGCCTTGGGAATGGAGAGGTATGGAAGCCAATTTCGTGCATGGGCAAGCCATCAACCTGGGAATTCGTATTTTTGCTTCTTGGGCAAGAAAACACCCACGAAATGGTGCCCAAAGCCATATTTTACCCATGGCCTTTGCCCTCTCATGCAGTTTGAGCTAGCTGGGCTTTCCCCATCACGTTTTCCACCATTTTTCCTGCATTTTCCATGCATGGGAATTTGTTTTTGTATTGCACGATGGCTGGGAGGAAGAGAGCCACGATTTTGGGGTTTATGGAGGCCGTTTTTGTCCCTTGAATTCCCATAAAAGTTTTCTGGAAACGATTTTGCTCTCCCAGGGTGATTCCCCAATTGCCATTTCGTTTTTGGTTGCCCAACATTTTTTTGCAGCTAATGGAAACCCCATTTTGGACATCCCACTAAAAAAATGTTTGTCTTCATGCCCAGTAATTGTGGTTTTGTTGTTATGTGCATCTCTGTTTTGGTTTGAACCTGTGAGCAAGAAATTTGGAGTGGTAGTGGATAGAATTGGCTTGATAAACCTAGTGAGGGGAGTAACCTCTTAGAAAGATCAAAAGGGATGGCTACTCTTCTATGCACACCTTGGACAACACTAGAATGGAAGGTATGGCCCGAGGGACTGTGTATTGGTGAAGGGAATACTTCCTTGAGTGGGGTGTGTAGGCATTGTGGGTGCCAATCTAGATAGATCTTGTAGAGGGCATCCATATCTCTGTGGTTGAACGCACTAGCTTAGCAATTCTTCCTTTCCATTGCCTTAGTAGCCTGATAAACCCAATTGTAGATTGGTTTGGCTGATTTTGGTGTATCCCTGGTTATGTGTGAGCCTGCTATTCCCTTTTTCCTTGTAGAAATCATGCCCAGCTCGGGGGTGGCAATTGTACTGAGAGATTGATGAGCACCATTAGCCTATGGTTGGGTAGAACGTTGCAGTTGCATAGCCAGTTGCTCGGGACTACTCTGTTTTAAGATAAGTACTCTCTTGTGTTAAATTCTGCAATGTATTTATTTAATGGCTGTCATGAAAATGTGGAATGTATGTTAGATATTAAACATGATTTTAATTTCCGCTATGTTTCTACATTATGCATATGTATATGTTTACTTATCATCAATGAGTTTTACTTAATGGATATGGGGGCTAGATGCCCAGTTTTAGTGCCATGTTCTCTCCCTGTCTCAGTCTGATGGGAGGGGACTTGACACCAGAAGTGGCGTTCCGGCGACAAATTGAAATTTGCCTTGAAATAGGTCGGTGACAAAATGGAAAATGCGTCGATCAGAGGAAAAATGAAATTTGCATTGAAACAGGTTGGCGACAAAATGAAAAATGCGTTGATCGGAGGAAAAATGAAATTTTGTGCCGAAACAGTTCGACGAGAAAATGAAAAATGCATCGATTGGAGGAAAAATGAAATTGTACCGAAACATGTCGGCGACAAAACAAAAAATACGCCGATCAGAGGAAAAATGAAATTTATGCCAAAACAGGCCAATGACAAAATGGAAAATACGTCGATTGGCGACAAAAGGATAAGTTCGCCGAAACAGGTTAGCGTCAAATTAGAAAGTGTGTCGATCAGAGACAAAAGTATAAACCCCCTTAACCCTCATCGTCCCCCCGAGACATTCGTTGATTGTGAAAAAATTTCATGATTTGAAAAAATTTCATGATTTGAAAAAATTGTCAATATGATATTTTCCCAAATGCATGAAAATAATTTATGAATTTATGAGAATATAATGCAACTAACAATTTTGTTTATGAACAGATTTTGCAGACTTAGGATCATATCAGTGACAGTTAAGGGTCAACATTTCAATTTAGTGCAGTTGGAATGTTTTTGGTCTTGGTTGGGCCAAAAGGATCATCATCATGTATGATGCACAATATCCCTATGAACTTGACACAGATGCCATGGGAGAGAACATACAAGTTGAGAATGTTGAAACATAATCCAATGGGAGAAGAAATCAAGAGACTCCCCCAGATATTGCAACCACCATGAGGAACCTAAGGGTGGAGTTGCAAAGTTGTAGAGAATATAATGAAAGGTTGATTAAAGCTCAAGAATAAAAAAATCAGCTGAATCCAGCCATGCTGCAGAGTTTGACAGACATTCAAAGGAGGATTAACTTTGGGCATCACTCAACAAATCTAGAAAGGAGTGGGAGTAGTTCAAGGAGAAATTCCCGCAAGAGGTCCAATAGCTCAAGAAGAGTTTCTAGAGACATAACATATACTCCATAAATCTCTTCTAGTGGATCATCCGTCTCTGAAGAATCCATTGAGGGTTCAAGCTCTTCATCTCATAGGAGTAAGAGGAAGAGGCATTACAAGAACAATTCACTTGAGAATTTAAGAAGGCCAAACCTCCTACATTTGATGGTGAGGTAAAGTCTGGTCAAGAAGTTGAAGCTTGGATTCTTGGGATGAGGAAGTATTTCCAAGTCCAAGACTACTCTAGAAATATGAAGGAAAGTGGTGGGTGCCAAAAATGATCCTTTTTACTCACTTCTCTTGTGATCCTTTTTCCCCGTTTCTCCTTATTATTATAACCAAGTCCTTATCTTTCCTAAGGAAAAGCATGATCTTGAGCAAGTATAATTTATTATTACTTTGTTATACTGTTGCCTAAAGTTTTCCTGTGTTTATGGATTTTGTATCCTAATTAAGCTGGCTTGTGATGGATTAATGAAAGCAACTGAGACCATAGGGAATTTGGGTGTATCAGCCTACTGATACACGTGGATGAAGAAGTACTTGGAAATCAGTTACACCTTTTCAGGGATCCGGTTCATATCGTTGCAAAAGTATCCTAAATTATCCTTCCACGTGGCCAACTGAAACTCACTTGGTATTGGATCAATTCAAACTGTTGAGAGCATTGATGTCTATGAAACAGATTTTATATCAATATAATAATGAATGTAACTGTTTTTGGTTTTGGGTATTAATTCGACAGCCTGAATATCTTCGATCTTCATGGCTGTTCAAATTAGAAGGATCTGAATTGTCTTGTTTTAGTATTTAAAGGAAGACAATATGGTTTAAAGAGGTTCATATTATTTTTGGGAGGAATTGTAATAGTATGGGAATAAATCTGTATCTGAATTTCATTCCATCAATGAAATTGGCAGTATTTTCCTGATATTCTGCGTACTGATTTCTTGTAGTGTGTAGAGGCATCTCTGTTAGAAAGCAAGGGCCCACCTTCTTTCAGAGTTTCCTAGTTAGCTAGTTATTTATTTTCTTTATTTTGTTTTGGTGTGGAATTGCAATTATATTTAATTTCGAGTTGCTGAAACAATGTGAGTATTTAGCGTAGGATTCTTCAATTACAACTTTTCTCATTTTGCTGAAACAATCGATTGAATAGTGCGTAGTTTCTCTTTGCAAGTGTGTTATTGGATTGTGCAATTATTGTTGTTACACTTGTGCTTTGCTGCTGCATTTTACTATTATTTGTTTCCTTTCACGAACTTCTGAAACTGGTAGATTGCATATGGATTCATAGATCAGGAGGATTGATTTTCTTTATGATCGAATATTGCAATTGTGGATTGGAACCCTTTTTATGATAATGATTTAGGATTTAACTTCTTGCAAAATTAATTTAGCCATTTCATTCTTGAAGCAGTTATTCTCAGAATTGATGCAATTAGAAGGATTGCGAACTCTTTTGATTTTTTGCAATTGAATTAGTAATTGAAGATTGGATTGAATAGTCAGTAGAGCAAAGACTGAGTAATTAGGCTGCAACCATTCCTTGAATAGATTGGGTGACTTATAATTGATTAATCAGTTACTGAATGTTCATTGCGGTAATCTAGGTCTAGGAAGAGGAACATTCTTAGGAAGATCGCTAGAGTCGATTCCTCTACTGGATATTTATTTCAATGAACATCTTTAGGAAGAGGAAGATCCATTCTCCCCAATCTTGAACCATCAGTATCAACTGTGGAGAAGGTAACAAAAGTTTCAACCCCCACTTCTGATAAGCGACCTCCAGAAGATAAGGGAAGTGCTATGAGTACAAGAAATCCAACGGAGATTTATCGAATTAATAAGCAGAAATTAACTAAGGAGGAGTGGTTGGATTATCGCCAGGAATTGGAAGAAGAAAGAAGGAGAGAAGAGCAGAAGAAGAGGAAAATATGAATAACGAAGAGAACATAGAACGTCGGGGGCACCCTAATTTTTGGAATATTCACACCATCATTTTTATATTTTGCATGCCTGCATGCAAATCTACATGCTTTACATGCCACCGCATGCATCCAGTCATCATCATGGTGGTCTCCCCCGCACCTAGAGCTTGATTCTAGCTCTCCAGAGCCTATCTACAACTCTCGAGAGCCTGTCTACAACCCCCATTTGGCCTCCTACCTACCTGAAGAACCCTTCTTGAATGTTCTTCTTGGAATGTGCACCTTTCTCACCTAACACTATCAGTTAGAACACCTTTACTCACCTACCTTCACTTATCACTCAGTTAGGGCGCCTTATCTCACCTACCGGGAGTTATTATTCTGTTAGTGCATTGATTGAGTAGTTCTTCCATGGATTGCTTATAGCTTTTAGTTAGCTAGTTCTAGAGTTCCACTTGACTATTTGACAACCTCATGTGCCCTCCTTGGAGTCTCCATTCCCTAATTTATGCATAGATGGTTATGTCAGACTTAGTTAGACACATTTGACTAACTCTTACCATTTATGACTGATACTACTGACTGGATGATGTATCCATAGTTATCAAAGCTATACTTTGAGCTCAGATTTGAATGCCCTACTTGGCTAGTTCGAATCCTATATGATTCCTCATCGTAGATTATTGTAACACATTCTTTACATTCATTATTCATTGTATGATATTGACATTGTCCATTATTCTGTGTTTATGAGTGATTATTGAGTGCATGCTTCTCTTCTTCTTTGAAAATATTCTTGAGAGTTTGATTGTGATATTGTTACAGTTAATAGATCCCTGCAGATTATCACATGGTATCAGAGCAGTCAACAACTATTCGAATTGCAGCCATTGCAGTAGCAATAGTTGCAGCATTTCTTTGAGCAGCTATCTTTCACTTGAGCACCAGAAGCCTCTGAGTTTCCACAGCAAATCCTGGTGCTATTACTTGAATTCATTGGAGAAATCCAGTGAGGTCTAGCTAGGTGTGAAGGACTTAGTCTATGTGCTCAGTGTTCAAAAGGTAGTGTTCAATCGAAGTGTAGCATTCTCCATCAGCAAAAACTTCTCTTGTTTTGCATGTTTATTCACCTGTTCAAATTCTTCTTCAACTATTCAACTTTCTCTGTTCAGATGGATCTAAAGCTCACATCTTCCAACTATGTTGAGTGGAAATCCAATATGGCTCTCTTCATGAGAACCAAGGGCTTCACTCGAATACTCAACAGAACAATGGTAGAACCTCTCAGTGCAGTTGAAAAGTCCAAGTACTTGGATAGGCTTGATGTAGTAGTTTGTCTCCTCCTTCTCTCAATTTCTAAAGATCTCCACTTCCATGTCATCGATCTTACATCTCATAAAGAGGTTTGGGACAAGATTGAATCCCTTTTTGGACAGAAAGATGATATGAAAGGACACAAATTGGAGAATGAACTCATATGTTTGAGTCCTGTCAGCTTCGAATCTATCAATGCCTTCCTCACCAATTTCAAAAGCTTGATATCACAGTTGAAAAGATATGAGATAGTGAAAGAAGACAAGCAGCTTATTCTTTCCATTCTCTCAAAGTTGGGGCCAAACTTCTCAGTTTTTGTCTCTACTTTCCAGTCAGCTAAGATGTTCATTCCAAAATGGAACTTTCCCTCACTTGATGACTTCATCCAATCTCTTACTCAAGAGGAAGAGAAGTTAATCTCCATGGGAATGATCAAACCCAAGTTGGATTCGACCCTTACAGTTGTTGAGGCCAAAAGGGCGAATGGTAAAGACAAGCAAAATATTTCTGATAAGAGATCGAATGATACAAGGCCTATAGATACTCCATATCATTCAGATGGGGCTTCGAACTCAAGGAAGACCAAGCATTCTCAGAAGAAAAGATCCAAGTGCACATATTATCTTAGAGGTTTTCATCTTGAGAGTACTTGCATAAAGAAGACTATAGATTTGATGGCTCAGTTACTTGAGAAGAACAATCTTCATGTACCTGCATATATAAGGAAGAAAGATCCTGATATTGAACCTTCTAGATTCGAAGACAAATAAAGATGTCATGCCCTCATGGAAAGAGAATCAACAGATTCTTCCTTCATCATAGATTCAGGAGCATCAAGACACATGTCTTCCTCCAAAGATCTCTTCTCCAGTTTCGAAAGCTCAGTTGGCCCTTCCATCAGATTGGGCAATGATTCAGAAGTCTCCTCTCAGGGGATTGGAAGAATCTATCTTGACCATGGTTATTTTTCTGATGTGCTTTATGTTCCTTCTCTTGCAACTAATGTTCTTTCAGTGTATCAAATGACTCATATTGGAGAGCCCAAAAGAGTGATCTTTTCTCCAAATGAAGTGTTGACTAAAACCCCGTCGACAGGGGTTCCCACCGCGATCTCCCTGAGCACCGGCCTGGACAGGTTTTACCCTGTCCAGCAACAGCTGCAGATCATATGAGGTCTCACCCAAGGTGTTCAAGGGAGAGTGGACGGAACCATGTTTCTGCCAAATGAAGGAGGATGGTTGCAACACCGATTACTTAACTTATCACAACATTCAAGACAGATCTATGCATTCAAAGTAACATCATTCATATTCATAGCATCATTCAATAAAAAAATTCATCACGACAAGTATAACATTTAAAGTATTAACTACAGCAAGAAACCATAGCATCATTCATGAATCACAACATGCATTATCATAAAACATACACAAGGAATTTCACCAAATAGTTCTGTCATGTTGTATTACTTAAGCAAAACCCTGATACAAAATCTCTGCCAAACCGGATCTCAACAATATCTCTTGATCTCAAATACAGACTCAAAGATGCACACAACAACATCCAAGGATTCATACTCAGATGATTCAACACTTACAACTTATGTCTATATATAGGCTTCCGCCTTTACAATGCTTGTCCACTTACTAACAACTTCCTAACCGACACTTGGACAAATGACCCAAAATCTAACTGACGCGGTCCTAATGACCCAAAAACCCGTGTACCTCGGTACAAATGACTCAACAGTACATACTATACAGTCCAAATGACCAAAAACCCGCAAACTGCGATACAATTGACCCAAAAATGCATAAAATAATCCAACTTTCTACCTTCCGCAACCTCTTCTGATGTGTTACAGCATCAGCAATACTGCGATTCCTCCTTACCAAACCGCCTACCAACAGGCCCCCAACACAATCTTGTGGCTTGCCCTCGAGCCACGTCAACTAGACATGGTGTATTCATTGGTCTTGACTCTGCTATAGCTGAACTATATTTTTGCAACTATTCTTGCTATTTGGATCGTGCGGTGTTGTCCTGTTCCTTTTGCTACACTGATCATCTGCTCGCTGTCATGTACTTCTCGCCCAAAAGTGGTCATTTCCAGGCTTGCTGTCATGGACCTTGCAAACTCATCCTCCAGTATTGAGAGACCGATGGAAGACAGAGAGGAATTTTACGAGCAACGTCGAGGTGCAAAACAGGCCAGTGGTTCTGGCACATCTGTTTCTCACCAGTAAGCACATGTTACAGGGACCCGGGGGCTTCCACCCCCATCCTTTGTGTGGTCACAGGGACCACGAGACTTTGAACCATCACCAACTTCCTAGACATCTCGGATGAGACTTCATGCTTGTAACCCCTGAGTGCTTGAGGTGCGGCTTGCTCCAGGCACTCATTTACACTTGTCGTTCGGGCCCTCAGTGCACCTGTATGGATACCAAATGAAATGGAATGGATTATTTCCACAACCTACTTGGAATTCCTAACTTAGCTAGATGCCTAACCCTCTCGCAACATAACCCCTCTCAATTGGAACAACCTCTGTGCTCTTACTATCTTCTAGTTCCTATATTTATACATCGCATTCGGCCGGTCATCTACCTCAACAATCATTTACACCACCTGCTCACGCTCGAGGTGAATTATAACATTCCACTGCTCCATTTGAGTATTAGTCGGACTTCTGATGTGTGCATAGAAATCATACTTCTGTCTGTTTCCCTGCATGCCAAAGTGTGTGAATCGTCATCCCCCGGACCCTTCGGCCATGCTACCATGGTGTATTCCTCGTGCCAACCGTGCATGCTTCTTGCACAATCTGAATCGACTAACGATCATATCTACCCAAAAGGAAAAAGTTTCATCTGCGAATAATTCATAATAATTTCTGATTTGACCCAGTCGCAACGTTGCCACTTGTCGCGGACCGCTTCTAACTTACGACACAAGCCTCCTCGCCTGCGCATTCTCCCCTTTGTCGGTGCGCCATCCTACCACTGAGAAACCTGCATTTTTTTCTTTTTCCTGATGCGACTCAGGAATTGTGTTGTTCCAAGCCCGACCGATAGGGATTCAACCTGCTACCGTTAATCAACTTTGGGAGTATTGCTCCATCTAACTGCTGCAACTGTACTGCACCATCGGAAGTGATGCTACTGATGCGATACAGACCAAACCAATGCATCTGCAATTTTCCTGGATGTTTCATAAACTTATTGTCATACAACAGCACCAAGTCACCTTGCTGGAACTACTTGTTTTTTATGTGGCGATCATGCCATGCCTTCTGACGATCCTTCTCCACCCCCTGGTGAAATCCTGCAATAAAGTGATCTTCCTCCACTGCTGTACTAGCTGCGCTAGACGTTCTTCTAATGCTGCTGCTTCATCCATACCTGTCACTGCTGCTATGCGTAGACTTGAAACGATGTACTCCATTGGCATAATCGCTTCTTGTCCATACACTAACTTGAATGGTGTCTGACTCGTCAACCTTTTACATGTGGTGCGATAAGCCCACAATACTGCTGGGATTTTCAGATCCCAGTCATCACGGTTCGCATTGCACACTTTTGTTAGCACATGCTCCAATATCCTATTGAAAGCTTCCACCGTGCCATTTTCCTTCGGATGATATGGTGTAATATTCTTATGCTGTATCTGTAGCTCCTCTGTCAATGCGCTGATGGTGCGATTGAGAAATTGGTTGCCTTGATCACTCGGCAATATCTTGGGGCAGCCGAAGCATGTGATAATGTTGTCAAACAAGAACCGTGCTGTCGTGGCCACGGAACAATCAACAACTGGTGTCACCTCCTCCCATCTTGTCAAATAATCTATCGTGGTAATGATGTATCTTGCACCAGTGCGCTTCCCCGGTGGATTGATTGGTCCCACAAAATCCACTGCCCATTTGTCAAATGGCTGTAGTGTTAGCTGAGGCATTAGCGGCATCTCATCCCTCCTAGATGGCTTCCCGGTTCTCTGGAAAACATCGCAGAACTGCGCATAGTCTTTCGCATCATTATGCAGCATGGGCCACCAAAGCCCCGCACGAAGCACCTTCCTGAAAGTCGCTTGACCGTCGTAGTGGCCTCCAACCACTCCTCTATGTGCCTCTGCCAAGATCTGTTCCTGCTCATGTGGCAAGACACACCGTCACAATATTTCATCTGCATCCATCTTGTATAACTCATCTGTATAAGTCTGCAGCCTTGACTACCAACTGCTTCTTCTGACTCGTGGTGAACTCTTCTGGTGCAGTACCTGTCACTAGAAACTGAATAATTTCTTCAAAATAGCCATTGGCTAGGCCAACCTTAAACAGTTACGCATCATGCAACCCGTATTCAATGTTAGTTGGCTCCTCTCCTATTTCAATCCGCGATAGATGATCAGGGCCAGCATTCAACCACCCTGGCTTCACAATTACTTCAAAATCAAACTCCTGAAAGAGAAGTAACCATCGGCAGATCTTCCCCCCCAACACAGGCTTATTGACGAGGTATTTTAATGTAGAGTGGTATGTGAACATCTTAAAATGTCCACCCAATAAGTAGTGTTGGAACTTTTGCAATGCATAGACCATCGCCAAGCCTTCCCTCTCGGTAGTGGTGTAGTTCCTTTTTGCAGATGACAACTTCTGACTGGTGAAAGCAATAGGGTGATCAAGATCCCCCTCTCTAGGCTGTGCTAGCACCACACCGAGTGCAATCAATGTTGCATCAACATGGACATGGAATTCCTTACTCTAGTTCAAAAATACTAAGATCGATGCTGAAGCCATCTTAGCCTTCAGCTACTCAAAACTATCCTGGCATTCAGTGCTCCATTGAAATACCACATCTTTCTTCAGTAGCTTCTCCATAGGGGTGGTGATCGCTGCATATCCCCTGATGAAATTGTGATAGTACCTAGTATGCCCCAAATTTTCCCTCAATTGTTTGATGGTGGTCAGTGGTGTCAAGCTCAAAATGAGTGTAATATTTGCTGGGTCGACTAATAACCCTTGTTTGCACACAATGTGACCTAGCAATATCCCAAACGACGTGCAAAAAATGCACTTCTTCAAATTCAGTGATATTTGGTGTTGTCGAAAGCACTCCAGCATCAATCGTAGATTGGCCAGATGATCGCGGATCAAAGCATAGATTGTCCAATCATCCATGTATACCTACAAGAACTTCTGGATGAAATCCTTGAATGCAGCAACGACAACCCACGAAAATATCGCAGGTGCATTCTTCAACCCAAACGGCATCACGGTATACTGAAAACATCCCCATTCTGTCACAAACGTCATCTTGTGGCGGTCTTCCTTTATAATGCGGATCTAATGATAACCCGAGAACCCATCCATGAAAGAATACATCTCTTGAACACCTACTCCTTCAAGTACTTCATTAGTAAATGGGGTCGGAAAGGGATCATGTAAGCAGGCATCATTCAACTTCTGCAAATCAACACAGATGCGCACCTCACCAGTATTCTTGTCCTGTACCACCTTAGGACTGATCCATTCTGACTCTTCAATCGGTTCAATGATACCAACATCCAACATGCGATCAATTTCTGCCTTGACCTTCTCCTTATGTCGCGGATTTAGTCGATAGGGTCGCTGCCTGATCGGTTTAGCATCTGGTTTTAAGGAAATCTTCATCTCACCTAAATCACCCAAAATCCCTTTCATTTCAGAAAACTTTGTAGGAAAGAGGTCCTAGAATTCATGCAACAAGTCGCTCACCTTTCCCATCATCTCATCATCCCAATAATCCCCAACATTCACGAACTTGGGAGTGGCCTCCGTCCCAATATTGAGCTTGCGAAGCTTTAGGGATGACTGAATGGATCACTTGGCGCATTAGGCGGTACCACATCGTGATTTCCTTCAGACTCCGGGATATTGACATTCTGCGGATCATCACCATCTTCAGGCCTCCCAGTGATATTATAAAATTCCATTATGGATTGCATCTGGTAGTGTGTATGCGGATCCGCTGGGTACGCCACAGGAACAACCTTGAGAACCACGTTGTGGATGATCTATAGAGCGTTATGGACATCTAGGTTGGGATCAACAAAACTGAACATATGAGTAAAACATATTGTCAATTCCAACCAGGTAGTGATTTCTCGTCGTAATTCCGTTGGAGTATACCATGACCGCAACATTTCATCCAAGGTATGGATAAATGCATGGGCCCACTCATCTCTTGGTCGCGATGCCCATAATGTCTGACACTCCATCAAATGGCCTCCAGGGTTGTTTCGACCATCATATTTCCTTGTGTGGTAGACCTCGATATCGCCAAAGTGAACCATCATCAATCTTCTGCATTTCGACCATCCATCAATTGATGCCTTGTGTGTTTCCCACCAGTGTGCTGGAGCAGCCTTCAAGGCTTCGTCCAATGCCAGCAATCGCTGTGGTTCTGAAACTCTTTCCTCGAACTCTGTCAAAAAGTTGGTCAATCTAGGAAGCCCTTCATATACTGGTAATGTGACTGTTTCAGTCACAACGCGGCATAGCGATTGCGTGATTAACCCACACTTACAGAGCGACACCTCATGCAAGCGGGTTTGCCATTGTTCTAACACATCATCAAAGTTGGAAGACACAGATCTTTCACTGCGCCATCCCATCTCACCATTGGAAGTTGGATGGATATAGTCTTGAGAAATGTTGAATGCATGGTCCCATCCATTGGGATCGTTGTCCTTCACTGGCTCAATGTATCTACGTCCTTTAGCCGGATCCAACAGGGCTATGACTCTGAGATCGCGGTTTTCAAAAGTCATCATCTGCCGCTTGAAGTTGATTACTGCTCCACTGTCGTTATCCCATCCGATCCCTAGCAACGTGGGATATGAACTTCCTCCTTCAACCACTTCGATGACATCGAAGTCAACATAGGTCTTCATGCCCTCAATGTCCACCACTAATCGTGGGACTCTCCCAATCGGCGTCACTTTAGCGTGATTAGCTAACTGGAGTTGTACAGGAGACCAACTCAATGGGGGGCTCCCCTTTTCTACCATGCCTGCTTGGTTAAGATGTTGACATCCAGACCAAGATCCAAAATAACTGAATCAACGTCATAATCCCCAATTTGGATATTCATGCGCATCTCCTTACCTGTCTTCCGCCATTGTAAGGAGTTTACCACAGACTCCTGCCATCCCCTAGCTGGACATTGCAACAACCCTTCAATATCAGCAAGGGCTACAGGATGTCTTGCCAACAGTAAACAACTCTCAAGAAACTTCTGCAAGGTTCTAGACTGCACTGATGGACCTGCCTCTGAAGTCGCATAAAAAACAGGGGGCATGTTGCAGATGATAGCTTTACCGTGATCCTGGTCCAACGCATGATGTTCTTGAAAGAACGTATCACCCTCAGACTTAACATCAAATGATACCTTCTTCCGTCTGGCCTTTCGAATGTCCCCTCCTGTTGTTGTGCCTCCCCGCATAATAACTGCGACAATTGCATCTTGCGGTCTTGGCTCCACAGAAATTGTCGCAACATTCGCACCCTGATTCTTATTTGGTGCCAGATTCCCTTGTTGTTTCACATTTTGATTCGCATTCTGAATTGGACGTAGGTTCTAGTTCTGCACTTGATTCTGTATTGGCTATTGTGCCTGGTTCTGATTTTGTAACTGTGGAATGTTCCCTGCCTACCATCGTGCAATTAACTGCGGGCAGTTCTCCATTGTATGGTCTGTAACAAAGAGAAATGTGCACTATGACTGCAATAATGGGCAATAATGCTGATAGTGTCTCCATACCGCACAGTGATAGCATTGCATAGGTCCGCAACCTCCTCGTCCTCCTCCACGATCAAATCCTCCACCGCATCCGCCCCGAAATCCTCCATGGAATCCACCCTGCTGTTGGTACTGCGGTTGGTTGTACTGCTGCTGCATCGGATCTGGTTGCATGTTCTGCCCTTGTTGCGCATACTGCGGTTGCTGAACGTACTGTGGCTACTGTGGAGCCATTTGCATCAAAGCATATTATGGCACAAACTGCTGTGGTTGTTGTTGCGGTACAAACTATACCTACGGTTGAGGTAGCGGTTGGGATACCTATGGTTGTGGTTGTGGTTTTTGTATGGTACGCTGGTCATACTTTACATAGAATGCATCATATATTCTCTCATGAAGCAAACCATATGCCCAACAATCTTTGTCGTCATGTCCATATAGATTCATCGGTTTGGTAACCATCTTTTGCATGTATGGGCACTCCTCATGGCAGTGCCCAAATACCTGACAAATGCGACACCATGGCATGCCACCACCATTCAACGAGTTGGGTGCTGTCGAAACCAAATATTGCGGAAGTCAAGGAAATTGTCCTTAGTATGTCCTTCCCCTCGACATCGCGTACACCATAATTCTTTGCGCTGCTCCTTTCCCTTCTTCAGATCTTACAGCTGTATGGTCAAGTTAGCTAGCTGTGTCTATATCTGCGACATCCCAACTGCATTTTCACCAATCAGTGATGCCTCAAATTGCATTGCAATCTCCAGATCTTCACTAGGCGTCATGATGTTCTGTTGCATTAGTGGTAGCCGAATGTGCGGTAGCAATGCCGCGATGAACCACTCTTTATGTTGGACAACACTCATATCAAAACTAACCCTTGCCATCAACGTCTTGAACTGCTGGTCAAAATCCCACACCGTCTCGTTAGGATACTGCTTAATTTCTTTCAATTTTGTGATGTACTGAGCCTCAGACTTGGGCTTCCTGAATTTTGCAATTAACCCATCCCTGATATCATCTAGTGACTTCTCTGGAGCTCCTGTAGGGACTAGAACAAACTTCATAAACCAATCTAAGGCGCGACCTCACAGAGTTGTCGCTAACTGTCCTTTCTTAGGTGCATCATCAATGATCTTTTGTACGGTCCATACTGCTTCACAAAAAAACCAATACTATTCTGGATTATCTGTCCTATTCCCATGGAATAGTGGCAACTTAGCATCATCGTCCGCCATCCTGGGCTTCCTTCCTGCAGTCGCTGACTACTAGTAATTAAGTTTTGTTGACCCGGTGGATTTGAAGTGGTGTTTCTTACTGGTTGACAGATAGTGAGCCAAGGTGTGGGTACGTTTCTACTGGGGTTTGGTCCTACCTCTATCCTAGGCGTAGCCTATGCGTCCTTTTCTGGAATGTGAGGTCACTTCATCTCGTGTGGTCTTCCTTTGTGAACTTGCGGTTCGATCACAGCAGGACCTTCTCCTATCCTCTTCCTCTTTTCCTGTCGAAACCTTGCTCCTCCCCTTGTAAGACCACTTTCTTCCTCGGCTTCGCTCATAGTCCCATCATGACCTGCACCCATCTACCCCTCATCAGTCCATGTACCACCCCCCAGCCATCGCGATACCCACGGCCTCTGCTCACTAGGCCTTTTACTGATCTAGATGCATCTTTAATATACCCTTCTTGCAAATAAACATCTTAATGAACAGTTGGAGCGACAACAGAAACCTTCCCCGGGGTTCACGGAAGAAATATCTTTCAGATTCACTATAGGACTTCTGCATATCAACTGCGAATTCAGCGATATATCCTTCTAAGATGCTATCCAGCGTCACTTTGATAGCCCGCGATGCTTTGTTGTCGACCTCTTGTAGTTCTTGGATCAACTCCGGGGTCCAAGTTGTCAGCTCACCACTTTGGTGGTTCCTCTTCTGAAATGTCAACTTCGCCAACCACTCGAACAAAAGGACTGGGAATTCACAGAAAAACCATTCATGCATACCATCGTGAATATATCTATCCACCCATTGATCTATTGTCAGTCGAGTGTTCCGGCTTTCTTCTTCAGTAAACTCCTGCAACTTTTGATCAAACCAGCTCTGTATTTCCAGTTGCATCGGATGCCACAACATATCTTCCTTTCACTTTGCACACGGTCCCAGCAACAAAACCATTTGTTGACTCAAACCCTGTCGATAGGGGTTCTCATCGCTGTCAACACCAACCCACCGCGATCTCCTTGAGCACTGGCCTAGATAGGTTTTACCTCATCCAGCAACACCTGCAGAGCAGCTGAGGTCTCACCCGAGGTGTTCAAGGGAGAGTGGACGGAACCATGTTTCTGCCAAATGAAGGAGGATGGTTGTAGCACCAATTACTTAACTTATTGCAACATTCAAGACAGATCTATGCATTCAAAGTAACATCATTCATATTCATAGCATCATTCAACAGAAACATTCATCGCGACAAGTATAACATTTAAAGTATTAACTGCAGCAAGAAACCATAGCATCATTCATGAATCGCAACATGCATTATCATAAAACATACACAGGGAATTTCACCAAATAGTTCCATCATGTCATATTACTTCAGCAAAACCCTGATACAACATCTCCGCCAAACCAGATCTCAGCAATATCTCTTGATCTCAAATATAGACTCAAAGACACACAAAAAAACATCCAAGGATCCGTACTCAGATGATTCAACACTTACAACTTATGTCTATATATAGGCTTCTGCCTTTACAATGCTTGTCCACTTACTAACAACTTCCTAACCGACACTTGGACAAATGACCCAAAATCTAACTGATGCGGTCCTAATGACCCAAAATACTGCATACCATGGTACAAATGACTCAACAGTACATACTATACGGTCCAAATGACCAAAAACCCGCAAAATACGGTACAATTGAGCCAAAAATGCATAAAATAATCCATCTTTCTGCCTTCCATGACCTCTTCTGACATGTCGCAGCATCGAAGATGCTGCGATTCTTCCTTACCAAACTTCCTGCCAACATGAATTTGAGGTACAACACATGGTTTCAGGGGAAATCATTGCAAAAGGAGTTGCAAATCATGAGACAAAACTCTATGAGTTTTCACACTTCTTACCTCTCTCAAAGGAGTCTGCTCTTCGCTGTCATGCACATTAAGAGAGTAGACTATCTCATCTCAACTACAAGCTAGCTCAAAATGTGGTTGATGGTCTTCTAAGAGACAAGATTGCTCATGGAACCTACAAAGGTTGCTTGAAAGGCAAGGATCGATCTAAGAAGATTGAGAAAAAGAGGACTCTTGAAGAAGTGCCAATGCTAGATCCAAATCCACAAGAACCTGAAGATCTAGCACCTACTGGTTCAACTCCTATGGCCAAATGGGACATCACTACTACATCCACTAGTTATCTTGTTGAAGATCCATCATCATCATATTCTAGTTATTTTGATTCAGAGTTTCAGAGTGATGATGAGCTTCAAGAGAGGGAATCTCCATCACATGATAGTTTAGATTCAGAGTATGATACATCAACTTGACATGCTTCTTCACATGAGATTTCTGATTCAGATTTTGGATGTAATGATGAGCCAGTTGTAGATGCATCTTCACATGATATTTCAGATTCAGAATCTAAAGATGGAGATGATGATGATGGAATGCTAGATCCAGATCCACAAGAACCTGAAGGTCTAGCAACTGATGATGAAGATGAGCGAATGAGAGATTTAGATCCACAAGAACTTGAAGATCTCTCACCCAATATTCCTCCTCTTCCTCAATGGGTAGCCACTATACTCCGATCTGTCGGTGATTTGGTTGGTGATCCACATGATCATAGAAGAACCAGATCATATTTTCAGAATGGAAGGTTCCATCCTTCTCACATTGCTGATCCATTTCAGATCGATCGATCCTTCTTCGGAAAGGAAGGACACTTACCTTCTTTAGGGGTGGGTGATGATATGCTACATTAACATCCTTCAGTCTATTTTGAGGGAGGGTTTTCTTCCCACTGGGTTTTCCCTCTTTTCTCACTTAGTTTATTTAGATTGATTGTATGGGGTGACCTTTGGTCTTAGTCACCAGGGCCCTATTTTATTGTTTTCAGTTATTATCTCATAATATAGCTTACGGGGGGGGTTGTTGGAATATTCACACCATCATTTTTATATTTTGAATGCATGCATGATTTGCATGCCACTGCATGCATCCAATCATCATCATGGTGGTCTCCCCAGCACCTAGATCTTGCTTCAAGCTCTCCAGAGCCTATCTACAACCCCCATTTGGCCTCCTACCTACCTGATGCGTCCTTCTTGACTGTTATTCTTGGAAAGTGCGCCTTTCTCACCTACCACTATCAGTTAGAGCACCTTTACTCACCTACCTTCATTTATCACTCAGTTAGGTCTCCTTATCTCACCTACCGGGAGTTATCATTCAGTTAGTGCATTCATTGAGTAGTTCTTCCACTGATTTCTCATGCTGACTGCTTGTTGCTTCTAGTTGGCAAGTTCTGGAGTTCCACTTGACTATTTGACAGCCTCATGCATCCCCCTTGGAGTCTCCATTCCCTGATTTATGCCTATATGATTCTGTTAGACTCAGTTAGACACACTTGACTGACTCTTACCATTTATGATTGATACTGTCGACTGGATGATGTCTCCATAGTTATCCAAGCTAGACTTTGAGCTCAAATTTGAATGCCCTACTTGGATAATTCGAATCCTATATGATGCCTCATAATAGATTATTGCAACACATTCTTTACATTCATTATTCATTGTATGATATTGACATTGTTCATTATTCTGTGTTTATGAGTGATTATTGAGTGCATGCTTCTCTTCTTTGCAAATATTCTTGAGAGTTTGATTGTGAGATTGTTACAGTTGCTAGATCCTTGCAGATTATCACACTAATGATCATGAAGAGGATATGGGGGGCAATGGTAATAATCATCATGGAGAGACAGTTTCTACACTTGAATTCCCCATTCGACAAACGCCCGAGGTGGCTCCCATGAAGAAATTTTCACCCTCGGTATTGCCAAATGTTTATGGTAAGTATACTAAAGATTGAGATGAGTTTCTCTTTGAATTTGACATTCTCTGTCGAAGTTATGATTATACCACCAGTGAACCAAAGTTAAAATTGTTTCTGCTACTTTAAAGGGAAATGCCCTATGTTGGTTTATGAGTCTGGGTGGTGATACTGTTACAACATGGGACCAAATGAAACGAGTATTCCTTTCTAATTATCATGATTATTGCAGAACCAAGGATAGGAGAGAGGAATTGTTCAAAATGGTTCAAAAAGAGGAAGAAAGTTTGGAGGATTTTGTAGAAATACTTTTATATAATTTACAAAGATCTGGTCATGCTGATATTGGAAAATATGTTCTTAAAATCATTCTATTGCGAGGAATTAGAGAAGATTGTATGGATATGCTTAATCTGCTGGGAAAGGGGGACATCTAAAGGGAGTCTTTTGAGCATATTGTGGATCTGTGTCGAATATACTCTAGAGGATCTTCTAGAACTAGCACAAGAGACTGAGATGTCCTTACAAGGGCACAAAATTCAGTTAGTGGTGGAGCTACACGAGCAGAATTAAGTAATCTTCTTGAAAATTTTAAGACTGATATGATGCGTTCCATTTACTCACAATTGGATGTTTTAAAGGCAAAGCAGAAACAGGCTGAGGCAAAGTTGGAAATGGAAATATTTTGTGTTAAATGTAGAAAGAAGCATCCATTGAGGGAATTCCCACCTGACAAGGTAGAGGTATGTGGTCTATGTGCTTTGGATAACAATACTAAGTATTTCCCTTCACTTCCAAAAGTTAGGGTAGTCCTTCAAGCATCAACTGTGGATGTGGAACATGCCTACTTCATTTCACAAAAGAAGCCCTGACAACCTTGTGCTCCAGTTATGAATCCATATCCTACCACATATTTTAATTATTGGAATAACATGAACAATCAATTTCCTCCACAATATTCTTGTACCAATACTCAATGGAATCCATCTACTCAAACTACAGTGCAATATCCTACCCCATGGATTTCATGGTCACCTCAGCCAAATAAACCAACCCCTTGGCCTCTAGGTTGGAGAAGTCCTTAACCTATGAATCAATTCCCTCACCCATAGTATCAACAACCACAGCTGCAACTCCCTACTAATGATGCACCAATTAATGCACCATTACGACCTCATCTTTCTGCCCAACCTAATCCTAACCCCAACAATAAGGCAATGTAACAATTTGAAACATCAAACATGCCAGCTTACTCTATCACTGTTGACACAATGACTGTCGACATGGGTTCAGTTCGCACTGTCATCAACAAATCATCAACAGAACTCCCTTACACACCAGACCAGAAAGGTTTTACCCTTTCCAGCAACACTTGCAGAGTGAGTGAAGTCTCACCCGAGATGATTAAGGGGCTTTCAAGAACCAAGTTTCTGCAGTGGAGTTGAGGAAATGCAACAAACATACATTACAACCGCAGAAACTAGAGATTATATATTTTGCACTATGCTAGCAGTTCATCATTCGCATATTCATCAATCACAAAGTCAACACATAATAGAAATTCGCATCAACATGATCTAATTACTCATTAGCATGGACAACAATTACAAAACCCACAGATAATTAAACATCTCACAAAAATTTGCATTCATCATCTAACATAAACAAAGACAAATATAGAACCATAATCGAACATCTTCATGCATTCATTAAAACTTGCAGAATGACCTTTGCAGAAACAGTCAATACATCATATCGTGGATACAAAACAGATCAACAACTGGATCAAAAATCAAAAGGTCGATTTCTCTATTCATCATTGGATTCCCTTAGGCTTACAATCATACTCCAATTTATACAAAACTAATTGGTTACAAAACGGTCCACATGACCAGTTTCTAAGAAACTAAACTACTTTTGCACTTCCTCATTCTCTGTGAATGACCCTTATTTCGTGGATTACCCCTTTTGCAGCTATTGGCTTCCGCACTTCATGCGGACTAATCCCGTGCCAATGGCCCCCCAACACAAACTTGTGGCTTGCCCTTGAGCCACCTCAGTTGGACACCTATGGTACTGGTCTTGTTCGTCGCTGTGGTAAAATTCTGAAGCTATTCTTAGCGTATGGAGCTCACTATCATGTACTTCTCGAACTCATCCTCCAGTCTCTTGAAACCTTGATCATATACCTCGAACTCATCCTCCAAGATCTTGAAACCTTGATCATATACCCCTTTTATGCTTGCTCGGGCGCTTCAGGATTGTTGCGACATGGGGACAAGTTCATCGTCATCGCCAAATTGTGAAACTGGCCAGCTACTCTTGCACATCTGTTTCGCACATTTGACAATCCACTGCTGGAGCTAGCGGGCCTTCACCCCCAGTGTTCTGGTTTTCGGTGGGGGGGGGCTGCTCTTCTAACTACTACTGCACACTTAGACATCTCAAGTGATACCTCATCTTTGTTTCACCTAAGTGTCTGTGTTGCTTCCTTCGCTAGTTGTTCATGCACAGTCGTCGTTCTTGCTCTTAGCGCACCGGGAGTGCTCCCGCTCGAAATGAAGTGCACCATTGCAACTATCTCACTTCCTTTTTCCACAGATTCCTTGGGCTTGTTCACCCGACTTCCTAACTCTCTGCATCTAACTTATTGACTCACATCATACAACTCATTGGTTTTACTCTAAATTGCATTCTTCAATCCATACGTCGGTATTTATGCTTGCTTCTTGTCACCTGGTCATCATTTGCAAAAACTTATCCACAACCAACCGAATCTGTCATCATACTTCTCCGCCTTCTGCCAGTGATGCTGATTCGCAGGGATAATACTCGGATTTGACTCCAGCGTGCTAAAACGTGTGAAGCATCATCGAGCTGGCTAGTAATGCTCCCCGCATGCTTTCCACTTTTTGTCATCGTTTTTTTTCTTGTTTTTTTTATCAACCACTGTGCACCTGATCATGGCGATAGGGTTTCAACCAATTCCTGTTTACTAGCTTTGGCAACAATACCCCATCTAAACTTTGTAACTGCACTGCACCTCCGCTAGTGACAAAATTTATGATGAACGAAACCATTTGTTAACACATCGACTGTTAATAGGGGTTCACTTCGCACTGTTGTTAACAAATCATCAACATAACTCCCTTACGCACCGGCCCAGAAAGGTTTTACCCTTTCCAGCAACACTCGCAGAGTGAGTGAAGTCTCACCTGAGATGAATAAGGTGGCTGCAGGAACCAATTTTCTGCAGTGGAGTTGAGGACATGCATCAAACATACATTACAACCACAGAAACCCGATATTATATCTTTCACACTATGCTAGCAGTTCATCATTCACATATTCATCAATCGCAGAGTCAACACATAATAGACATTCGCATCAACATGATCTAATTACTCATTAGCATGAACAACAATTACCAAACCCACAGAGCATTAAACATCTCACAAACATTCACATTCATCATCTAACAGAAACAAAGACAAAGATAGAACCATAATCGAACATCTTCATGCATTCATTAAAACCTGTGGAATGACCTTCACAGAAATAGTCAATACATCATATCGCAGATACAAAATAGATCAACAACTGGATCAAAACTCAAAAGTTCGATTGCTCTATTCATCGCTAGATTCCCTTAGGCTTACAATCATACTCCTATTTATACAAAACTAATTGGTTACAAAATGGTCCACATGACCAGTTTCTAACAAACTAAACTACTTTTGTGCTTCCTCGTTCTCTGTGAATGACCCTTCTTTTGCGAATTATCCCTGTTAGCTCTCCAGGAAACTACCTAGGGTTATAAGCTAGGTATGCCTGGTAACTCAAGAAAATATGTTTTTGTGTCTTTTGAAAAAAGGTGGATCAATGGGATGACTAAATCAGAGTACAGTATTTAGACATTCAACATGTAAACAGATGAAACAGTGCCCTCAAGAAACGATTGATCAGCATATATAATATCAAAGGTGGATGAAGAAACATGTAACCAAACCAATACGAAGTAGGGCTCGAGATACATTCAAAGAACTGGAATCAAGCTGTGAGCTAAACAATGTAAAGAAACATTCACATTCAAAGCTAGACAACGCTGATACAGTGAAAGAGAAAATGACAACTGATATCGAAACTGAGGGAAACCTGTGATCTATATTAGCATAAGAAAACTGAATAAAGTAGCTAATTATTCCATCCAAAATCGAACCCATAAAATGTCTTGGTTCTCAGGCTTTATAGCCTTTACAAAGCAATTTCCAGATCCTAAAAACGTGGATCTGGCTGAGCTAACTGAAACATCAAACTAAAAAAGTAAATGCAAAGAGAAAGGATTGATTGCTTGAATCAAGAAATGATGAGTGTGATCTCCTCCTTTAGTGCTCGGTGTTTGATGAAGTGAAGTAGCCTCCCAAGGCTTGGTGAACTTCAATTAAGTGCATGTAGATTCGACCTTAGTGATGTGGCGCGAGATCTTCAACTTGTCTCCTCAAAATATGCCAAAAAAAAAGCAAAATGACCACTTAACTGAGATCTCGTTTGAAACTCCTTTAGATACTGATAGCATAATTCATAACTCATTTGTTTTGACCGGTCTCCTGTCATTCCAACTAGAAAATCCGCGATCTGGGCGAAAAATAGAGAAAACTGACAAAAAACAGGCTTTCGGCAGCTAACAGTGCTGCCAATTTCATGACTTATCTGCCGAAAGCTGGCTTTTCGGCAGCTAATGAGTGTTGTAGAAACCCGCCTAAGCTGCCGAAAGCCTGTAGAATTCCAAAAAGACTGCCTTCAGCAAAAATCGATTTTCTCCACTGTCCGATGTCCATTTTGGCTGTTCAAATAGTCTATTTTGATCTACAGAACCTAAGCTATCCACTGGTGCTTTCAGATTTGAATTTGGAGTTCGGGAAGGTCGTCAAAATCGCCCCGCAAGATCACGTGGTTTCAGCAGAAAATTCCTCCAATTTTCTGTTACAGGTCTGTGTTATTAACGTTTTGCCGAGCTCCTCTTAAATCAAATCAGAGGGTTAGCTACCCTTTCAGTTGATTAGAGATACCCTTCCTTTGGAGTCTCAGTTATTTGTTGAAAGAAGGAGTTCGTTTATGATTCCTGATTTGTAGTTGAAGATTTTTAACCACAGACTTGAGATCTTGGATGTGACAGGTAACGGTATGAGATCATAGGCATAGCTGCTTGGAAAACTGAGACTCGCACTGATGAAAACCGCCTGTGAACCGCTGCTCTACTCTGATGAAAACCACCTGGCTGAAACAGGAACTTCAACTGCACGAAAACATGAAGACACCTCGAGACTTTGGCTTATGTTTGTTCACTTTCGGCAGCTTATGACATCACACCTCATGATGATCGTTTAACATGCGCTCTAATCTTCCTTTCGGTGGCTAAAACACAAGCTCTATTGATATGAAACTGAGTACGGACCCGATCTTTTAAATTTTCTTATAAAAACCTTTTCGACAGCTTATGTATTTTCTATTAACGCCTTTAGCTGCCAAAAATGGGCCCTTTCGGCAGCTAACTGGCTCCTGCAAAACAGAGTTAGCTGCCGAAACCTGTTTTTCGAATTTTGAAGCCCAAGACTCATAGAAATAAGAAATTTTACCCATTCTGTCACCCAAAAATGACGGTGGTCAATTTGGGAGATAACATCTGGCTCCTACTCGGGGATGGAAACCTCCCAGTGAGGTTCCAAAGAACAAGTAGTTCCAGTAGCCTTTAGCATTGGGCATGGAGTCATTAAGTCTTTAACACTGATACCTCTGCAAACCTGTATCCCACCTGTAGCTTACATGCATCCTGTTCTGCTTATTCAATAACAACTGAAAACTGATCTACGTGCTCTTATAAAAAAGCTTATTGTCCTATCTACTCCTACACTAACTAATAGGAGCAGAATGATCAAGTAAAACTCGATTTCCAGTGTAACCAAAAGAGAAACTGGTTTACAGTCATCATGATAGATCTTGACTCATAAAACAATGAAAACCATATCATGCAGAACAGAGGTTTGAACAGATGATAAAGATGATCCTCTTCTGGCAGAAATTTTTTAAGATCTATACTGCTCATAGACTCTAAAAAGTCAGCAAACGGATCATCAAAATCAGAATGAAATACCTCTGGCAGCTGCTGCTCCAATTTACTGTGTTGCAGCAGCTCTTCGTTTCCTCCACAAAACTCAGTGCTGAACCTAGACTGCTTGAGATCTGCTGGAGAAATATATGAACAGAATTTCTGATCAGAACCTTTCTGCTGCCCCTCCTGCAAATGTTTGCCGAAATCTATCTTTGTTTGCAAATCTGGAAGGTGTGGGCTGCTCATAACATCTGCTGCTGCTACATCAACACATCCGGGATCATGATTCACCTGTTCAAGCTGAAGTTTAGACATCTCCTGCAAATCTGGACATGGTAGGCTGTCCTCCTCCTCTGCATTACGTATTTTGTAATCCCCCTGTGTCTGCAAATCAAAAGACTGAAAACTATCCCTATTATCTGTTGCAGATCTGAAGCTATCTTCTTCTAATACATCTATATGCTGAACATCTTTAAAATTTTCAGAAGGAATAATCTGATCCTCATCTTTAAAGGTTTTGAAAGAAACAATCTGATCATCATGACAGTCATTTTTAATAGATGAATTTGATACAGTGTTAAAGGCCTCCTCATGGCTATCATAATGTGGATCAGCAATTTCTTGATCATGATGAGAGATATCTCCTGCTGCAACATACATTTCCTGAGTGTTTGGATCCTTATACCGTAAACTAAATTCATGACAACATTCTGGGTAGAGCAGATCAGCTAGAAATATCCTATTGCAAAACACATGGAAGGCAGCATGAAAATCAGCCAAAGAGCTGATACTAGCATTAGGCAAAGACCGATACCAGTCACGGGCAATCCCTTTTAATGAAACACAGAAGAGCCGGATCTGAACATCCTCATCCACTACCTGCAACCGATGCATGTAGTCATGAAAGTCCAGCAAATGTTCAGCTGGCACTTCCCCCTCTTCTCCTCGAAATCTAGGAAGATTGTTGTCCCATTCATCTCTGGCAGGTACTTGATTAGGGAAACCAACAATATTTGAAAAATCACAGAACGCATACCTCTTGGCTAAGATTCTGTTCATGTCATCCCAGTGGAGTCACCAACAGATGTTGAACAATGGAGTCGCCACTGAGTTCGTTCTTCATGGAGTCGCCAGATAGATGATTATAACCAGTAAGTGTCTACTCCTTGTCTATCATCAAAGAGTAGATCTATGTCGTCTCCCAGGAAGATCAGCTTCTCACCTCGCTCCCCGGCAGTGGCGCCAATTTGTTAGCTCTCCAGGAAACTACCTAGGGTTATAAGCTAGGTATGCCTGGTAACTCAAGAAAATATGTTTTTGTGTCTTTTGAAAAAAGGTGGATCAATGGGATGACTAAATCAGAGTACAGTATTTAGACATTCAACATGTAAATCAGATGAAACAGTGCCCTCAAGAAACGATTGATCAACATATATAATATATCAAAGGTGGATGAAGAAACATGTAACCAAACCAATACGAAGTAGGGCTCGAGATACATTCAAAGAACGTGAATCAAGCTGTGAGCTAAACAATGTAAAGAAACATTCACATTCAAAGCTAGACAACGCTGATACAGTGAAAGAGAAAATGACAACTGATATCGAAACCTGAGGGAAACCTGTGATCTATATTAGCATAAGAAAACTGAATAAAGTAGCTAATTATTCCATTCCAAAAATCGAACCCATAAAATGTCTTGGTTCTCGAGGCTTTATAGCCTTTACCAAAAGCAATTTCCAGATCCTAAAAACGTGGATCTGGCTGAGCTAAACTGAAACATCAAACTTAAAAAAGTAAATTGCCAAAGAGAAAGGATTGATTGCTTGAATTCAAGGAATGATGAGTGTGATCTCCTCCTTTAGTGCTCGGTGTTTGATGAAGTGAAGTAGCCTCCCAAGGCTTGGTGAACTTCAATTAAGTGCATGTAGATTCGACCTTAGTGATGTGGCGCGAGATTCTTCAACTTGTCTCCTCAAAATATGCCAAAAACAAAGCAAAATGACCACTTAACTGAGATCTCGTTTGAAACTCCTTTAGATACTGATAGCATAATTCATAACTCATTTGTTTTGACCGGGTCTCCTGTCATTCCAACTAGAAAATCCGCGATCTGGAGCGAAAAATAGAGAAAACTGACAAAAAACAGGCTTTCGGCAGCTAACAGTGCTGCCAATTTCATGACTTATCTGCCGAAAGCTGGCTTTTCGGCAGCTAATGAGTGTTGTAGAAACCCGCCTAAGCTGCCGAAAGCCTGTAGAATTCCAAAAAAGACTTCCTTCAGCAAAAATCGATTTTCTCTCCACCGTCCGATGTCCATTTTGGCTGTTCAAATAGTCGATTTTGATCTACAGAACCCTAAGCTATCCACTGGTGCTTTCAGATTTGAATTTGGAGTTCGGGAAGGCCGTCAAAAATCGCCCCGCAAGATCACGTGGTTTCAGCAGAAAATTCCCTCCAATTTTCTATTACAGGTCTGTGTTATTAACGTTTTGCCGAGCTCCTCTTAAATCAAATCAGAGGGTTAGCTACCCTTTCAGTTGATTAGAGATACCCTTCCTTTGGAAGTCTCAGTTATTTGTTGAAAGAAGGAGTTCGTTTATGATTCTGATTTTGTAGCTGAAGATTTTTAACCACAGACTTGAGATCTTGGATGTGACAGGTAACGGTATGAGATCATAGGCATAGCTGCTTGGAAAACTGAGACTCGCACTGATGAAAACCGCCTGTGAAACGCTGCTCTACTCTGATGAAAACCACCTGGCTGAAACAGGAACTTCAACTGCACGAAAACATGAAGACACCTCGAGACTTTGGCTTATGTTTGTTCACTTTCGGCAGCTTATGACATCACACACCTCATGATGATCGTTTAACATGCGCTCTAATCTTCCTTTCGGTAGGGCTAAAACACAAGCTCTATTGATATGAAACTGAGTACGGACCCGATCTTTTAAATTTTCTTATAAAAACCTTTTCGACAGCTTATGTATTTTCTATTAACGCCTTTAGCTGCCAAAAATGGGCCCTTTCGGCAGCTAACTGGCTCCTGCAAAACAGAGTTAGCTGCCGAAACCTATTTTTCGAATTTTGAAGCCCAAGACTCATAGAAATAAGAAATTTTACCCATTCTGTCACCCAAAAATGACGGTGGTCAATTTGGGAGATAACAATCCCTTTCACAGCTATTGGCTTCCGCACTTCATGCGGACTAATCTCGTGTCAACAATCACTCCTATTACATGTAATGAATTACATCTACGATCTGGGACGGTGGTAGAACCCATAGTCATTGAGGATGTTCCATCCCCTGTGGCTGAAGAACAAATGAATAAACAAGTTGAAAGCCCAATTAGCACAACGATCCCCATTATTGAGGATGCTGAAACACCTGCCAAAACACATGTTGAAAGTACACCTCTACAAATTCCAAGAAATCCACCATATCCCGAGCGATTATCCTTATAGAAAGCAATAGAGAAACCCTGCTTCAATCTTCTAGGGGAATTGAAAAATATTTATGTTAAAATTCCATTATTGCAAGCCCTGCATGATGTGCCCATTTATGCTAAAACTGTTAGAGGCCCGTGTGTAAAGAAACCGGGTAGGAAGCCTAAGGATCCTCTTACAGTCTACGTGGTTGGGAAATTGTCTGAATTGATGATGGGAAAGGTTCCTTTGGTTAAATATGATGATCCAGGAAATCCCACTATTACAGTGCATATTGGGTATACTGAGATCCCCAATGTTTTAGTTGATTTGGGTGCAGCAATAAATGTGATGACTATCAAAACCGTAAAAAAATTGGGACTCACTAACCTCAAACCAACACCCATTGTATTAGAATTGGTTGATAGATCCACGATTCGACCTGAGGGAATTTTGGATGACTTGGTAGTCTCCGTTGATTCATGGGAATACCCCATGGATTTTCTTGTTCTACAGCCTAAATATCAGTTTGGGGGACATCCACTAATTCTAGGAAGACCTTGGTTGTCTACAGTTGACACATACATCAGTTGTAGATCGGGGTCTATGAAAATATCTGATGGAATTGACACCAAAAGGTTGACCCTATGTTCTCCAGCTAAACCAAGTTTAGATGCTGAAATTCCATTGTGGGTAGATCTGGAAGAGGAAGAAAGCGCTCAGCCTCTTCTTACCATAGGAAGCGCCTTGACTTTTAAAAATCAAATCGAGGATGATACCATCAGCAGTTTCATTAGTGAACCAATGACGGTTACCAAACATGCATACCAGGTCCTGGATAGTGCCATGAGTGAACTTGATCAAGAAGAATTTTCTAAGGATGTCTTGGCTAAAACATTTAATGCTGAAACTGTTCCCATAATTGATAATTTGAAGAGTGTTTCAATCGAGATTGAACCTGGAAGAACTTTGAATGTTAATCGCAATATAGCATCTCACGAGTTGGAGCATTTGACCACGTTGCTGAAACAATATAAGGGATATTTTGCGTGGAAATACATAGACATGAGAGGTATTCCCTCTGAGTTGTGTACTCACCATATTTACATTAAAAGTGATTGTCGACCTATATGTCAACCTCAGAGTAGAATGAATCCAAATTTGAGAGACATTGTGAAAGAGGAAATTCAGAAAATTTTAAAGGCAGGATTTATCTATCCCATTTCAGACAGTGAATGGGTTTCTCCATTAGTAATTGTGCCTAAAAAAATGGTAAATGGCGCATATGTGTGGAGTACCAAGAGCTGAATAAAGCTACACAAAAAGACCATTTCCCTTTTCCATTTATTGATTAGGTTCTGGATACCCTTTCTGGTAAAAAATTCTTTTCTTTTCTAGATAGCTTTAGTGGGTATAATCAGATTTAGATTTACCCTGAAGACCAAGACAAGACTACTTTCACATGTCCTTGGGGTACCTTTGCATATAGGGTGCTTCCTTTTGGATTATGCAATGCACCGGCTATATTTCAATGAGTTGTGATTGGAATTTTTTCTGAGATGGTTAATGATTGTATGGAAGTTTTCATGTATATTTCACCCCTTATGTTAGTAGCTTTGATGAGGATTTGGAAAATTTGGAAAAAGTTTTAAAATGTTGTGAACATAATCACCTGTCCCTCAGCATTGAAAAATGTCATATGATGATGAGTGAAGGTACGGTCCTCAGACATTTTATATTTGTTGCAGGAATACAAGTGGACCCTGCCAAAATAAAGGTAATTATGAACATCCCTATTCCTGGAACGCAGAGGGAGGTACCTAGTTTTCTTGGGCATGCTGGTTATTATAGACACTTTATTGAAAATTTATCTAAGCTAGCATCTCCTCTATTTACCTTACTAATTAAATATGCAGAATTCAATTGGACAGATGCATGTCATATAGCATTTGCAGAATTAAAGAAAAGATTATCTACAACACCTATTCTGCATGGGCCTAATTGGGCCTTACCTTTCCACATTTATTATGATGCTTCAAATACTGCTATTGGGGATGTGCTGGGACAACAGGAATATCATAACCCATATGCTGTTTACTATATTAGTTAGAATATGGCTCCTGCTAAACTCAACTACATGGTAACTGAAAAAGAATTTATTGTTGTCATTTACGGCATGAATAAAATTCAAGCATTATATTACCAGCTACCATACCTTTGTGCATTCTGACCAATCGTCTATTATATATTTAATGAATAAACTTGTTACTAATGCTCAAGTGACTAGGTGGTTGTTGTTATTGCAAGAGTTTGATATCACTATTGTTGATAGACCGGGAAAAGAGAATGTTGTTGAACTGATTTTCTTTCTCGACTAACCAATAATGTTGATAATTCACTAGTTGAGGATTATTTTCCTAACGAACATCTATTTGTAGTATCAGTTCACTCACCGTGGTATGCATAAATTGATAATTATCTTGTTGTAGGGAAGCTTCCATTGCATTTATCAAAAAGGGAAAGAAGAAGGATTGTACAACAAAGTGCTAGGTACTCGCTGGATAGAAGGATACCTCTTTTACATAGGGCTAGATTTGGAAATTAGATGATGTGTAAGGGAATATGAAATCCACAGTATCCAAAAGGATTTTCATGACGAACCTTGTGGGGGGCACTTTGCTGATAAAAGGACTGGACACAAGGTGTTAAGAATGGGATACTTTTGGCCAAACTTGTTTCAGGATGAAAAGAAGTATGTGCAAGCCTATGATAGCTGCCAAAGGATGGGTCAGCATAATAGGTTGGATGAAATTCCATTACAACCACAATTGGTCGTTGAACCTTTTGATAGGTGGGCCCTAGACTTTGTAGGACCCATCAACCCTCCTTCAAGGAAAAAGTTTATATTATGGTTTGCACAGATTATATGACTAAATGGGTGGAGGCCACATCCTTGGTGAGAGCTACTGATCAAGCTGTTGTAGATTTCTTGTTTGAAGAAATATTCACTCACTTAGGGGTGCCTAAGGAGATAGTCACAAATGGGGGACCACTATTTGTATCTCATAAAATTGAAGCTCTTATGCAGAAATATCATATCCAACATCAAATAACTTCACCTTATCATCCATAGGACAATGACCAAGTCGAAAGTACAAATAAAGTCATTGAAGCTATCCTTACAAAGACTATGAAGAGTCATCATAGATATTGGGATGAAAGACTTCCTAAAGCATTATGGGCATATTGAACTACGTGGCGGAACACCACAGGGTTCTCTCCTTATGAGTTGGTGTACGGAAAAAATGTTGTCTTCCCTGTTGAATTCGAGATTAAAACCTTGAGGAACGCTTTAGAAGTAAGATTGGACCTGATAGAATCCCAAAATGATCGAATGAATCAATTAAACAAAATTGATTAGAAGCGTGCAGCTACTGTGCACCAAACTTCAGTGATTCAACAACAACATTCTAAGTGGCATGATCGGTTTATTAAGAAGAAGATGTTTCATGAAGGAGATTGGGCCTTATTGTACAATTCACGATTCAAGAGGTACTTTAAAAGGAAATTGCACACCAAATGGTTGGGACCATACAAAGTGGACACAATGTTTGATAATGGGACTGTTCGATTGACCATAATCAATGAACAACATACACCACTATTTTCCAACGGTCATCAGTTGCAAATCTATCATAAGCCACTCTTGAAATATGCATTTGATTCTTGTGTTGCTTCTGACTCAAACTGTCAATTGGTAGAAGAGTAGGAGTCTCCTCCTGTTTAATAAAATCTTTAATCTTTTGCGCATTCGCCACAAAGAAGTTGTACATAAATAAACTCGTTTGATTTTATTCCTTTTGATTTGATTTCATTTGTTTGATAGATTAATGCTTGATATTTTTATTTTTTATTTTCAACTTTGATTGGTTTGTTTATAGGAACTGTGTGCAGGGATATATGCAGATGACCTAAAAATAAAAGGAGAAGTCGTAATGGGCCAATCGATTGCAGGAATTATGGGTGTTCCTCTACAATTGCTGAATATTCCTTTACAAGGATCGACGAAGGGAATTGTCGATTTCTATCAAGTCCATTGAACTTCATTCGTACACTGCTGAAATTTTGTCTTCAGATGAAACTCCACCAATCTTTCCATTTTCTTTTGAAACTCCGCCAACCTTTCCGCCGAAACTCCACTAAATTCTTGGCTGAAACTTCGTCAATCTTTCCACCTTCTGCCAAAACTCGGCCAACCTTTCTACCGAAACTCCGCTAAATTCTTGGTTGAAAGTCCACCAATCTCTCCGCTATCTACCAAAACTCCTCCAACCTTTTTGCCGAAATTTCACTAAATTCTCAGCTGAAACTCCGTCAATATCTCTGCTATATATTGAAACTCCGCCAATATTTTTGTCAAAACTCCGCTAAATTCTCTGCTGAAACTCCGCCAATATTTCCAATTTTCAGCCTGTATCATTTATGAAATTCATCAGGTTTCCTCATAACTAGTCAAAATATGTTTTGCAATATTATCTGAGGAATATTCCGATGGGTTGGAATCAATCTTACTTTTCCAGTTTAATAATCAATACCATTTTCTGCTACATTTTTCCAAAGATAAATCCGAAAATATGCCAAATCTTCCACTCGCTAATACAATTAATTCTAACATGGACACACTCATTTTTATTATTGGACGGGGGCATACATATTTTATGAATCCAGGTGATGAGGGATTCCTTCATTAAGCGATTTAACAACAAAAGTGGGCCACTTCGGATTGCTGACGATCTGTCACGGTAAGTGCAAAGGTACGGATCCTAACCACGGGTATGACTTATAGGTATGAATTGAAAAGTAATTATGATTATACTACCTTTGCTTATCCTTGTCAGTAATTTATATCCAATATTTCCTGCTGGAGGGACATATCACCACCTTATCCCGTACATATTAACCTCCATTGTCTCTCCCAATCCATACAATGACTTTTCCCACGAGCCTATTTTGTGGACTCTCCCACTGTTCACTGTTGTTCCTGCATGCTGCAACTCTAGTATCCGAATCAGGAAATCATTTCCTGCACCATTTGAGATTGCTGAAGAAGGACATCATGGGAGGTTTCACAGTCCGACATGAACCAGAGACAATGGATGCCTTGCGCCGAAACGAAGAGGTTTTCTGGGTTTTTGAAGAAGCGGGATGGACAACTTATTTCGAGCAATTGAATGGGTTCGATGAAGATATGGAATTATAGTTTTCCCAGAATTTGATGGAAGATCATTCATAGGTTGGGGGATTAAGGATTGAGGTCTCTAAACAAATTTTAGCAGAGGTGACAGGTTTTCCTGGGATCGGGAGGAGATGGTTTGGTCGAAAGGTGCCTATTCCAAATGCAAAAGAAGACTTCCTCACAGTAGGAGAGAATGTTCAACCAAAGGGATGAGGAACAACATTGGAATCTTTTCCTCGCCCATGGTATCAGGTTGCAGTATTCTTATAAAAATACATCACCTGCGAAGGTAGGTATTGAGTTGTTTATACTTATGAATTTGTTTTTCTGTCTCATCTGTGTCATGGCACATTAATTAATATGCCCTATTATATTTTGAGGACTCTGCAAAACATGGTACATTAAGTGTGAAGGTCTCAATATCCCCAAACTTCTGTTACCAACCATGGCCTCATCAAATTATTAATATTAAGGGCACTTGAGAAAATACACCAATCATGGGGGAAATTTGTTATTGGGGTAGCGATAAACCTTGTGGCCATGGAGGAAAGTGATAGTGAAACTGAAGAGGAGGATGAGCGGGTCTTGTCAAAAAGAGAAAGGGAGGATAGGGAATCCAGAGGAGTAGAGAAGGATCAAGAGAGGAATATAGAGGAAGTTGTGACTGCAGAGAATTCTCAAAATATAAACCCCCAGGAGCCTATTGGAATCCCATTCCAACAGACATAAGTCAGTGAAAAAGAAATGAGGTAGGAGACTGAGAGCCAGATGAAAATGAATAAGAGGCTAGACCTTCTGGTGAACATGGAGGATCTAGTGAGTCAAGGGATGAATAATCACGAAAGGATGACTATCCTCTTCATATCCCAGAAGATGTTGAAATACTCACAGATGGATCCACTCCCCATGTGACACATTGAAATAAGAAGAGATTGTGTACCCAAGACCAATCACCTAGTCCATTGAAAATAATGAGGACTCGAGCTTCTGTTGCAACAGAGGAAGCACAAATGTACAAGGCAGATATTGGAATTCCGATTTTAAAACCTTGGTCACCCCTTGTAACACAAGAACAAGAAGGTGTAAATATACAACAAAGGGCTATCCCTGAAACACAAGAACCCAGAAGCAAATCAGCTCCAATTTAAAGGCCTGCCGATCCATAAGAACCTGGTGCAAGAGAGGGTCAAGTTCAATTGGAAACTATGCTCTTAGAAAATTACCTACTAAAACAAGAGGTGCAGGTACTCAGGGAGGAACTACAAGGGTTGAAGGAGGTGCTAAAGAATCAGGCAGTTCGTAGATTGAGCACGCTGGATGAAGGTTCTGATCGGATGGGAAGCCAACCCTCTGTTTCAGAAGATATGGCGCATGATGAGTACATGTGCCCAGAATGTGGGGACATCTTCAAGAATGAAGGATACAAGGTCACTTGAATGGAACTTTCGTCTTGGAGACTCGTGCGACTAAAACAAGAAAGGATTGAAATAGTACAAGTAGAATTAATGGTGGGTGATGTACAGAATCAGAACATGAAATCAGCTCCTTCGACCATGGATAAACAAGAACTATTGGGTGAAGAGTTTGAGGATATTATTGCATGGGAAATGCTGACACCTGACCATGGAATACAAGAATCAAGAGAAGAATTGCCTCAACAAATAAGGGTTGCTAAAACACAAGAACTAGTGACCCAAGAAGGAGATACTGTGACACAAAGAGAGAAAGAATCCATTGTAACACAAGAACCAGTGGCACTAGATTAAATCGACGAGGTTCCAGAATTGGTGGGTCAAAAAGAAGTTGCTGAAACATAGAGATTAGCTGTTGCAACTCAAGAACTAGAAATGCAGGACAGACCTCTACCTAGGGAAGATGATGTTGATACAAAGGTTCAGGAGCCCCTGTAGATTATTGAATTGGACGAAGAAGATGAAAAGTCCCAGGAGGTGGTAGAGGAAATTTCTCCGTTGAAGGTTGAAATAAATAATTGGAAATATCAAGCTACCCTATGTGAGGAAGGGATGATTCCCCTTCCTATACATAGGAATTTCATTAAGGAACTCAGATAAAGATGGGCCAAAGAATTAACCTTCCAAGGGTTTCGCTGGGAAAAATATCAAGAAGAGTGAAGGAACTAAGAAAGTTTAAGGCCATGAAGCAAGAGAAATAACAAATATATGATTTAGTTCAGGAACTACTAAGTTATAGGGCCCCATCACTGTCCTATTCAGTTTTCCTATATGAAAAATTGACTCTTTTTAAGCTAAAGACTCTTAAGGAAGGGAGGCCCCATCAGTTTGTTACAACTTCTTAGTTTTTGGACACCTTTGCTCGGAGTGATTTCCTTGAAAAAAATCTATTATGTGAATTATATTTACATGAGTTAGAATGCTTCATGGACCTTTGGTCTAATCCTTTTCCTTATATAGGGGATGCACATCTAAGGTAATTTACTTCCTTTGTCACCAATAAGATGAATTGGTGGAATGCCTCTCAGACCATTCGAAGAAATGAGGATAATTCTACTCTATGGATATGAGGTGAACCACAATCCCCTGCTACTATTATTTAAAGACATAAATAATACCTCTCCTCTACACAAAATGATAATCAGATAACAACACTTCAGCATGATGTTATATCTACATGTTTCAAGATCATATCATAGCAAGATCCCTATGCATTAGAAGGCAGTAAGTACAGGTGGGGAGCTTCTTCTGAGCCTATGAGAACAAGAGATCCTTATTGTTTTGAAAATTTTAAATATGCTTTATCTCGAGTTACTGAGTATGTCAAGTGTATTCAGACCTGTGGACCAAGTTGGATAGGATTAATATTTAGATTCCCACTTATATGGTTTCCTAAGAAGAATTACATGAGTATATATAAGTTGACTAAAAAGGTAGAGACAAAGTGTTGGGCAGAATTAACTGCTTGAAAAGGGTACATAAACAAGGGAGATAGGCCTGCATATTCCTTCAATCTCAGTAACTTTCACAGGAGAATTTTTGACTCAGATTTAGACTAAGATTCACTAGAGGTTGTTGCATGAGGATATGCAACTAGACAGCTGGAGGGAGATGCTGGGTGCCAAAACTGACCCTTTTTGCTCACTTCTCTTGTGATCCTTTTTCCTTGTTTCTCCTTGTTATTATAACCAAGTTGTTATCATTCCTAAGGAAAAGCATGATGTTGAGAAGGTATAATTTATTATTACTTTGTTATATTAATGCCTAAAGTTTTCCCGTGTTTATGGATTTTGTCTCCTAATTAAGATGACTTGTGACGTATTAATGAAACCAACCAAGACCACATGGAATTTAGGTGTATCAACCCATTGATACACGTGGATGAAGAAGTACTTGGAAAGCAGCTACACCTTTTCAAGGCTCCGATTCAGATCGTTGCAGAAGTAGCCTAAATTATCCATCCACGTGGCTAGCTGAAACTCACTTGGTATTGGATCAGTTCAAGTTGTTGAGAGCATTGATGTCTATGAAACAGATTTTATCTCAATATAATAATGAATGTAACTGTTTTTATTTTTGGGTATTGATTTGATAGCCTGAATATCTTTGATATTCATGGTTGTCCGAATTAGAAGGATCTGAATTGTCTTGTTTTAGTATTTAAAGGAATAAGGGATGGTTCAAATAGGTTAGGATTATTTTTAAGAGAACTTGTAACAGGATGGGAAGAACTTTGTATCTGAATTTTATTCCACCAATGAAATTGGTAGTATTTTCCTCATCTTCTGCGTATTGATTTCTTGTAGTGTGTAGAGGCATCTCTGTTAGAAGGCAAGGGTCCACCTTCTTTCAGAGTTTCCTAGTTAGCTAGTTATTTATTTTCTTTATTTTATTTTGGTGTGGAATTGCTTAGTTAGTTAGTTAGCTAGAAACCCTAATTTCCTGTAGCAGTGATGATCCAAAAATGAAAGTGCTCAGAATCCAATTCTCTTTATACAGAAATATATGCCATATTGTTTCTAATGTATCTCTGAAATTTCCGATCCTCAAGATCTGACACTTTAGCCTATGGTAGACTGACTTCTTTCCAACCCCATAGATATGAGCTTTAATGGATTCTCTGAGAGAGAGATATGCCAAATGTCACAATGTGACCCGTTTATGGGATGAAACATTATAGAGAACTTGTACAGAGTGCCATGTGTCATTGTTTAAACTTCGGCCTCTGAAACTAGGACTTGTGAAACTACAGTCTGTTCCCTAACTTTCAATTTTTACAGAATTCCATTTGGAGCTTCCTAGCCCGAGATATGACCTTTTTTCCTAGGTCACTTGTTTAGGACTGCATTTTGGAAGAGGCAGAAACCCTAACTTATACGGATCATATCTCACAAAGTAAAACGAATATAAGTCTATTCTTCGGGCACAAGGTACATGGAAATTTCAACTTCTACCTATAAAAGTTTTAGATCTTGAAACTTCACCAAAAATTAGTTATATAGAAAGTGCCATGATGACTGGTTTTTACTATACCAAGCCCTAACTTCCAATTTGTCGCAAGTGCAACAAGTGTCATAAATTCAATACAATGCCTTCCTTCAGGCTAGCTCTGATCCCATGTTAGTTTTTCATCATTTAATTAAATATAATATAGGATCTTAACTGAAAGAACAACATGTACAACATATCAAACATAAGAGACAAGAGACAAGAGACACAAAGCATTTCACCGGGGAAAACCAAGAAGGTGAAAAACCCCGCAACTTCCTCAGAGATAGAATGAGCACCAATACAATGATCACAAAGATGAATCCCTAAAATATAGATGACTGTAGAAGTTATTCCTCCTCCACTTGTGCACACTCCTCCTCTCTCTCACTAATGCGAAGTGAGTGAGTGAGTGAATAGAATGAGAGAGTCACACTCTCTATTTATACAATGACTTGACCTACCTTTAACTATAACTGGGCCGACCTCCCTCAAGAGATTCTAATAAACCATTACCACTTCTCACTGGGCCGACCCCACTACGGTGGTCTAATAACCCTTTAACGCACATGACTCATACAGGGCCGACCCCACCAAGGTGGTCTAATAACCCATCAAATATAAGTTACAACACTTAAAATATAACTTGCGGCACTACTTCGGGGTCTAATGCCCTGTCATACATGGGAGGATGGACCTCAATGACTTTACATGACTCAAGTACAATAATGACTTCTCCGACCCAAAGGAACAAACATCTCCATCGGAGATACAATAATAGAATACAAATGATGACACTTCCGATCAGAGGAATAAGACATCTCCGTCGGGGATACAATGAAGTACAAATGTAATACATACAATATACAAGTGAATATCTTCCGAAGTTACAAATACATCAAGACTCCCTCTTAACTAGTAAGGTATTCTCTTGACACAGGTCATCAATACATATCGGCATAAGTCACTGGATCACGGAGCATCATCGTCACTGCTGCTATACTCGTCATCTCGATCACTGGCGCTATCTCTCAATTCTTCTCGTCATAGGAAGTTCTACAGAGCTAGCCCTTTTTCATGCTAGTTGTAGGCCTAGACTCCTGTAGGTCTTCATCATATCTGCGAGCGTGCCATCCTGTGGAAGTCTCAGGGATGATTACGTGCGTCAACAGAACCTCGAAATAGCATCCCAGGACTAATTACGAGCTTACTGCTCAACCTATCGGATCTCCCAATATATTTTACATGTGACCTTCACAAAATCTTAAAAGAGTATCTTGCAACTTGCAAGATCTCTAAAGAGCATCCCAGGATCTTTTCCGTGCCTAGCACAACCTGTCTGGATCTCCAGGATTTTTTACATGTGAACTCGCAAAACCTTAAAAGAGTATCTTGCATCTTGCAAGATCTCTAAAGAGCATCCCAGGATCTTTTCCATGCCTAGAACAACCTGTCCGGATCTCCAGGATATTTTCTATGCGACCCTTGCAAAACCTTAAACGAGTATCTTGCATCCTGCAATATCTCTAAAGAGCATCCCAAGATCTTTTCCGTGTCTAGCACAACCTATCCGGATCTCTAGGATCTTTTCTATGCAACTGCACAACCTGTCCATGGCCACGAAGTATCATCCCGATACTCATGATCCCATTGATCATCTTCTTTGCATGGAGCATCATCCTGATGCTCATAATCATACTGATCATCATCATACAGTACATCCTCCTGATGCACAACATCTGGAGCATCGACCTGATTCTCATCACATATGATCATCCTGATCATCATCATACAATACATCATCTTGATGTACCACATCTGGAGCATCGACCTGATGCTCACCACACATGATCACCCTGATCATCATCATAACATCATCCTGATACATATCATCACATGATCATCATCACAACATCATCTTGATGCATATCAACACATATGATCATCCTAATGCATATCAACACATATGATCATCTTGATCATAATCATGTAGAACATCATCCGGAGCATCGTCCTGATGCTCATCACACAGCGCTTACATCCACAGCCATGGGAAGGATCCTCCTACCACTATGCTTGGAATGGCTCCTGCAAATGTGTTCCAACACTTCCTCCTTGAAGTATCTTCTATCTGAAGAGCACCAAACCTCTCTCTGAAGTACACGAACTTCACTCTGCCTAGTGGTTTGGTCAACACATCTGCAATCCGCTCATTCATCGCAACATACTGGAGCTTCACTGCTCCTCTCTACACCATATCCCTGATATAGTGATATTTGATCTCGATATGCTTTGACTTGTCATGGAACAATGGGTTCTCTGACAACTTCACACAACTCTGGTTGTCACAATAGATACAAGTAGCATCCAACTGGAGATCAAATAAATTAGACAATATCTTCCTTATCCATACTGCCTCACAACTAGCTGAACAAGCTGTGGCATACTCTGCTTCGGATGTACTCAGTGCTACGTAGGATTGCTTCCTTCTAAACCAAGAGATCACACCTGATCCCATACTGAAGCAGCACCCCGAAGTGCTCTTCCTATCTGCAACACGGTCTTCCCAATCTGAATCAACATAACCCTCCAGGTTAAACTTTTGATTCGCATCATACTTGAGCCCATAATCAACCGTACCCTTCAGGTACCTTAGAATAATATTTACAGCAATCAAGTGAATATGTCTAGGATCCGTTTGGAACTGGCTCAAGGTGTTCACAGCAAAGCAAATATATGGTCTCATGTTCGTCGGGTACTTCAAGGACCCAATAATCTAACGATACATCATGGCATCAACTGACTCTGATGAAGCATCAATCAATAGCTTCATGTTCAATGCCATTGGTGTGGCCATGGCCTTGCATTCCATCATCCCGAACCGCTTCAGGATCTCTACTGCATACTTCCCTTGTCCAAGGAAGATTCCATCTACACTCTACCACACCTCCATACCTAGAAAGTAATGCATCATACCCAAGTCCTTCATCTCGAACTTGGCAGCAAGCTTCCTCTTCGTGTCGGAAATCAACCTATCCTCACCTGTCACAAACAGATCATCCTCATACAGTAGGAGTATCACTGGATTTCCTTCCTCAACCTTGTAGTAAAGGTTAGAATCCGCTTTACTCTTGGTAAAGTCCAAACTGGACAAGAATTTATCTATCTTGCCATACCATGTCCTGGGTGCTTGCTTCAATCCATACAAGGTTTTATTCAATCTACACACATATGAATCCCTGTCATGTGTCTTAAAACCAAGTGGCTGCTCCACATACACTTCCTCTTCGAATACACCATTCAAGAAAGCTATCTTTAAATCCATCTGGTGTATCTTCCACTTCATTACTACAGCCAAAGCAAATACTGTTATGATGGAAGTGTATCTGGCTAAAGGTGCAAAATTCTATTCATAATCTATCCCTTCTTTCTGGGAGAAGCCACGAGACACAAACCTTGCCTTGTATTTCTCTATGCTGCCATCTGCAGCATGCTTGATCTTGTAGATCTACTTGGAAGTCACAATAGACTTCCCTTCTAGTTTTGGGACCACATCCCAAACATCATTCTTCATGATCGACTGGTACTCCTCGATCATGGCATCCTTCCATTACTGCATCCCAGATCCTGGGAACTTCAGATTCTTCAATATATTCAATAGGTAGTTTTCTTGAACTTCGTTGCTGGAACAAATGTCGTTGTTGAGTCTTCGTTGCTTGTTCTTCAAAACAAGTCTCTCTTGTAGGTGATGGTACACAATATTTCCTACAAGTTCAAATGCACGATTAGAAACATCTCATAGATTTCAAAACAAATTCTTACACATAAAGATATATGTCATACAGTCATGCAATTATCTTAGCCAATGCTTCAATACAACATTTATCCATATCTCATAACTTTCTAGATGCCTTCCATCTCTACCAGAACATTGTTAAGAGTGTGCACAACTCCCAACATGTCGGAAAAGAGGTTTCATTCTAGATAAGTAGCAATGGAATGTTGTACAGTACCATAGGACACTTACCCATTACTTGTATGTTAGTAGTATCTTGCTCATTAATGCAAATTTTCTAACATGACTGAACAACATCATTTAAGTAATCATATATACAGGAAATAACAATTCAAATACTTATCTTTGTTTGGTTGTTGGGTGGACTCCCTCTCAATCCTTGCTTCCTTGCAAGAACTACTAGAGTGTGCTCCCTCTTGATCTTTGCTTCCTTGTAGGAACTACTAGAGTGTGCTCCCTCTTGTCCTTTGCTTCCTGGATTACTTGTCTTTGAACTTATATCCATCCTGGGCCACTATGCATGCTTCAGTGTGCACAAGTGTCATCATTTTGTCATCCTCAAGATATCATACATAATCATACATGAATTAGTATAATCTCAATACTATCAAAACATTATGACTCTAAATAATCTTAAACATGTAAGGTCATGATCATATACAAGTAATTTATCACAAGCATTAGTATTCAAGGTTTCAAGGAGTACTTCTTTTACTCATGCATCTTCTTATTTGACCATAGGACTCTTTTAGTTTGTCATATCATTAATCAAACTAAGAAGCATAATATGCATAGACCCATGATTACTCAAACTTATAACTTCATGAATAATCATTATCAATCATACAAAAGTATACTTGTCTAAGAACCTAACACAAGGTAGGATTCTAACTTGATACAAGAAAGACATACCTGGATTATCCTGTTTGCTAGTTATGTCTAACATACCCAAACAATATCTCCTTATTCTCTTCAACCTTGTGCTAGTAACCTGCATATTTCATAAGTTAAGCATTGTAGAACCAAATTACACATACCTTGTAAGTAGAGCTTCTATGTGATCAATGGCTATGGATGAGTCTTTGTCTTCATGTCACCATGGTCATATGTTCTCGATCTAGAACTTGATTTGATGTACCTTTCATGTTAGCGGACATCATCCTCATACAATACCACAATGCATTAGTACAATCATAAGTGTCATAACCCTAATCAATGAATGTTTTATATCATTCACATGCACTCATACTTTTAATAAGGTGATCAGTCAATCTAAAATTAATCAAGATTGTACTAACCTCAATAATATGAAGACAAACATATCATGAACTTAGTCATGAACAGATTTCAAAACATACTTGTATCTTCTCAAGTCACACCTGCTTGTAGTATTCTTATGTAAGGCCTTAGCCTCATCTCCCTCTGGAACTTATGTAGGTGTCAATTCATTCTCTTCTAGGATTAACCCAATCCACTTTGATTTGATGAAGTCGGATCTGGAGTTGGATTAAGGTTTGTCAGAGAAACCTTAAAAATTCAAACTTTGAATTTCAAACTTTTGATTGGATGAAAAGATGCGCATTACTGAGCTGATCAGGCTGGTATAGTTTAATTTTTAAATCTCCAAAATTTGACCCCTCAAAATTGACTTTGAAAGTTTCGGATCTCCAACTTCTGTCAAATTCTGGTTTTCTGGTCAAAATCCCGAACTAGGGTTTGATAGAGCTCGGGGTTCTACCCAACCAAAAAATTTGATCTTGGTCTCTAAATTTCGATTTTGATGAGGAGCATCCAGCCGTGGTCTCAGATTCCAAAAATTCCAACTTTTGCAGAAACCCTAATTTCCCACAGCAGTGACGATCCAAAAATGAAAGTGCTCAGAATCCAATTCTCTTTGTACATAAATATATGCCATATTGTTTCGTATGTATCTCTGAAATTTTAGATCCTCAGGGTTTGAAAGTTTGGCCTGTGGTAGAATGACCTGCCATCTTTCCAACCCCATAGATCTGAGCTTTAATGGATTCTCTGAGAGAGAGAGATATGTGAAGTGTCGCAACGTGACCTGTTTATGGGATGAAATAGTATAGCGAACTTGTACGGAGTGCCACATGTCACTGTTTCAATTTCAAACTTTGAAAACTGGACCTATGAAACTAAATTCCGTGCCCTAACTTTTGATTTTTACAGAATTCCATTTGGAGCTTCCTATCCCAAGATATGACCTTTTTTCCTAGGTCACCTGTTTAGGGCTGCATTCTAGAAGAGGCAGAAACCCTAACTTGTACGGATCATATCTCACAAAGTACAAAAAATATGAGGCTTCCCTTCGGACAAAAGGTACATGGACATTTCATCTTCAACTTGTAAAAGTTTCAGATCCTGAACCTTCTCCAAAACTTATTTATAGTGAAAGTGCCATGATGATTGGTTTTTACTATACCAAGCCCTAGCTTCAAATTTGTCGCAAGTGCAACAAGTGTCATAAATGCCATACAATGCCTTCCTTCAGGATAGCTATGATCCCATGTTAGTTTTTCATCATTTAATTCAATATAATATAGGATCTTAACTGAAAGAACAACATGCACAACATATCAAACATAAAAGACAAGATACAAGAGACACAAAGCATTTCACCGGGGAAAACCAAGAAGGTGAAAAACACCGCAAATTCATCAGAGATAAAATAAGCACCAATACAATGATCACAAAGATGAACCACCAAAAGATAGATGATTGCAGCAGCTATTCCTCCTCTCTCTCACTAATGCGAAGTGAGTGAGTGAGTGAATAGAATGAGAGAGTCACACTCTCTATTTATACAATGACTTGACTTGCCTTTAACTCTAACTGGGCCAACCTTTGTTAGGAGAGTCTAATAACCCATTATCACTTGTCTCTGAGCTCACCCCACTAGGGTGGTCTAATAACCCTTTAACTCACATGACTCATACAGGGCCGACCCCACCAAGGTGATCTAATAACCTATCAAATAGAAGTTACGACACTTACAATATAACTTGCGACACTACTTCGGGGTCTAATGCACTGTCATACATGGGAGCATGGACCTCAATGACTTTACATGACTCAAGTACAATAATGACTTCTTCGACTCGGAGGAACAAACATCTCCGTCGGAGGTACAACAATAGAATAAATGACAACATTTCTGATTAGAGGAATAAGACATCTTCGTCGGGGATACAATAAAGTACAAATGTAATACATACAATATACAAGTGAATATCTTCTGAAGTTACAAATACATCAACAATTGGGTGACTTATAATTGATTAATCAGTTACTGAATGTTTATGCATATATTTTCTTGACTACCTTTGAAATAACCAGACTTCCCTGGGTTGACAATTTATATTGAGCACTATGTTTATGAATTAATAAGTAATTAAAGTGACCAAAATCAAGGATAGCCACATTCAATTTAAATGGAAGAGAATCTATATGGTGGAACATCTCCGGCAAGTGAAGAAAATAAACGAAAGGAATATTTTCTAGAAGTAGTTCAAGAAGTATTTCAAGCAGAAGTACCTATCTGATAGGTACTATGATGATAAGATCAAAGAGTTCCATGAGTTTAGATTGGGACAAATGACCATGGAAGAGTATGTAAACAAATTATTGGAGCTACTAAGGTATGTCAAGTATATTAGAGATGATAAGGTGAAAAATCAATGTTTTTTAAGTGGACTACCTCAGTCATATAAAGATAAGATTGAGTTTTATGAACCTCAAACTCTAGAGGAGGAAATGATGAAGGCCAAGTATTGTTATGATAAAAAAAAAATCAAACCTGATTTCCATAAGGCATGGAAGGACAAGAAAAATGAGAAGTTTGACCAAAGGAGGAAGGGTTTCAAACCTCCTCATCTCAGAAATCGGCAAAGAAATCCATCTAGGTTGTGACTAAGCCAACTAAGATGATGGAAGACAAGCCAAGAGATCCAAAGGAGACAAGAGATACACTTCAACGTTGAGGATGTGGAGGGGACCATATGCTTAAGAAATATCCACATCAGAATGGGAATGTAAAGCAAGTTCACAACATCCAAGGAGTTGAAACCGTGGTTCAAGTGGTGAGGACCATACCTAGAATCTATGCAGCACTAGTGGATCTACAGGAAGATCATCAATCAACTATGGTTGAAGTTGAAGGTAAGATTGCTAAGAAATATGTTTCTATTTTGATTGAACTTGGATCCACTCACAATTACATCACTCCTAAAATTGTTGAGATTTGTGCTTTTAAGAAATTAAAGCATAGTAAATCATGGCTAGTTCAACTAGCCACTGGAACTAAGAGAAACGTTAGTGAAATTGTAGAGAAATATCCATTAGAGATGGATGGGATATTCACTTATGCAAATATAAATATTCTTCCACTTGGTCCCTATGATATTCTCATTGGAATGGATTGGTTAGAAGCACACAAGGTTAAACTTGATTGCACAAGACATTTGAATGCATGGATGAAGAAAGAAACCCAAGGGTTGTAAAAGGAATTTCAAAGATGATTTCTATTAAGAAGGTTTCAACAATGTACCTGAATAAGTTCTATAGGAAGGGTTGTCAATTGTATGCAACCTATGCTTTGGAGGAAACATAAAATGAAACTCCTAAGTTGGAGGACTATCGCGTACTACAATAATTCATGGATGTGTTTCCTAATGACATTCCAAGAATTACTCCAAAGAGAGATATTGATTTTACAATTGACCTTGTGCCAGGAGTTGCACCAGTGTCCAAGACACCCTATAGGATGAGTACACTGGAATTGCTAGAATTGACAATGTAGTTACAAGATTTGTTAGAGAAGAAATATATTAGGCCAAGTGTGTCCCTATGGTGAGAACTTGTTCTATTTATGAAAAATAAAGATGGAACACTTAGGTTATGTATTAACTACACGTAGTTGAACAAAGTCACTATGAAGAACAAATACACATTACCTCGAATTGATGACCATTTTTATCAAATGAGAGGAGAAAAGGTATTTTTGAAAATTGACTTGAGGTTTGGTTACCATCAGGTAAGAATGAAAGAGGAATACATTAATAAGACAAACTTTAGAAAAAGGTATGGGCACTATGAGTTTGTGGTGGTACCGTTTGTTCTCATGAATGCACAATCTACATTCATGTGTCTCATGAATAGTGTTTTTAGCAAGTATTTGGACAAGTTTGTTCTTGTTTTTCTAGTTGACATTCTTATCTATTCTAAGAATGAAGAAGAGCATGAAGAACATTTGAGAATGGCATTACAATTGATAAGCTGTATGCAAAGCTAAGCAAATGTGACTTTTATAAATATAAAATTCATTATTTGGGTCACATTATTTTAGAGGAAGGAATATCAGTGGACCTTGAAAAGATTGAAGCCATTATGAATTGGCCAACTCCAAGGAATGTGACATATGTGAGATCCTTTATGGGACTTGCTGGGTACTACAGGAGGTTCATTGAAGGATTCTCCAAGGTTGCACATTCAATCACTTCTTTGAAAAAGAAGGGGATAAAGTTTGAATGGACACCAAGATGTGAGGAAACCTTCCAACGATTGAAGAATCTTCTCATGAGTGCACCAATTTTGAAAATTGTAGACACAGAAAAATACTTTGTGGTGTGTACTGATGCATGCAATCAAAAAGTACTTGGAGGATTTCTTATGCAAAGCAACCATGTGGTATGTTATGAGTCAATAAAGTTGAAGGAGCATGAGAAGAAATATGCTACTCATGATTTAGAACTTGCAGCCATAGTGCATGCTTTAAATATGTGGAGGCATTACTTAATGGGTGGAAAATTTGAGCTAAGGACAGACATTGTGGTCTAAAATACTTGTTTGAGAAGCCAACATTAAATGCTAGGCAAGCTAGATGGATGAAATTTTTATGTAAATTTGATTTTGAGATCAAACACATAAAAGGGAAATAAAATAAGGTGGCCGATGCACTCAGAAGAAAATTACATGAAATGCATGTGGCAATGCTTAGTACCTTCCAATAAGATTTGAGGCAGTAGATTGTTAACCATATTGTTGAAGATGAAATGTATGTGCAAATAAAGGACAAATTGCAGCAACAAAACATTGAAAAGAAGTATGAAGGATATCATTTGGAAGGTGACAGACTTCGTACTTATAAGAATATAATTTATATTCCAAATGTGGCAGACTTGAGGAGGATTGTTATGGATAAAATCCATAAAGCTCCATATTCCAGTCACCCAGGATATCAAAAAAAAAAATTTACAGCCAAAAAGCAATATTTTTGGCCAAGGATGAAGAAGGACATCGTTGAATACATTTCTAAGTGCATGAAATATTAGGAGGTGAAGGTTGAACACCAACACTCAACAGGTTTATTGCATCCATTGTGAATTCTGGAATGGAAATGGGAAGTAATTTTCATGGATTTTATTACAGGTTTGCCAAGGAATATGAGACAACATGATTCCATGATGGTTGTGGTGGAAACGTTAACAAAGGAATCACATTTTATATTGGTTAAGTCCACATATAAAGCCGATTCCATTGCAAATATTTTCATGAAGGATATTTTCAGATTGCATGGATTTCCTAAGGCAATAATTTCTGACAGGGATACCAAGTCCACTTCAATTTTTTGGAAAGGTCTTTTCGCAGATTTGGGTACACAGTTGAAATTTAGTACCACATACCATCCTTAAACATATGGGAAAACAAAAAGAGTATATTACGTTCTTCAAGACATGCTTCACTTGTATGTAATGGACAAACCATCCAAGCGGGAGGATTATCTACACTTGGTAGAGTTTGCATATAATAATGGGAAGCAAGCATCATTAGGCATGAGTCCATATGAGGATTTGCATGGTAGAAAGTGCAGGGCACCAGTGACTTGGAATAATCCAGTGAATAGAATTGTGCTTGGTCCAGAATTGCTTAAGGAAATGGAACAAGAGGTTGCAAAGATCAGGAAAAATTTAAAAGCATCCCAAGTGTTGAATCCCCAGGTGTGTAGGTTGATGGAATGGGTTCCAAGGCTAACAACAGAGGGTGAAAAACCATACTGAAAGGCTTCGAAAGGCTCTGTGCAAGAGCAATTCTATCCCAAATCTGTTTAGTGTAGTTAACTCCCACGGATATAAAGGCCTCCGCTGGCACTTATGGGGTTTGATCCTGAAAGGATCAGTCTTCCTATGAGGGAAGGTTAAAGTGTCCTAACTCTAAAATGGATCTAAACCTAGAACAAATATACCTTAAAGGAAATCTAAACTAAGTCATATCTAATCTAAAGGAAGTGTTTTGATTGTGTGTAGGATAACTTGGTTTGACTTTTAATAAGTCATTTCACTAGCTTAACAGAAATGTAAAATTGGATCTTTTCTTATTACTTCAAAATACAATCACACAATGAAAATTAACTGATAATAGTTTAAGGATTAGGCACATGCAAGGTTACCCTATAGCTGAAATGTTAATTGAAAAATTAACATGAATTAATTAATTTCTGTTAATCATTTGCAAAAATAGATAAATGTTTTAATTAAATAAATTCACTTAAAACATTATGATACACAGACCATGAATTAAGACAAATTCAAATCATATATCAATGCATTAATGATTGATTGCAAAATTAAAATAGTATTCATTCAATGATTAAGGTGAAGAAATTAGATATCATAAAAAAAAATTGATAACATAAGCAAAGAAGATGCCAAAAGAAACTAACTTTGATTCATCACGTCTACAATAAATTACAATATCTCAAGCGAAACATTGTTTCTCTAGTCCTTCTCTGGCGATTTTCTTATCCCCTTCACCCCACGAGACCTCTACCTTTTAAATAATAATTACAAAATAGTCATAAAGGATAGACTTCCCATAAAACGAGGATTACCAAATCTACTAATCTAAGAAAAACATCCTTAGGAGTGATTAATACCGAACTTTTCACAAAATTTTCAAAAGATTTTCATCACACAATTTCAAGGGAAGTATCCTGTAACAAACTGTGGAGGGTAATGATAATCCACTAGCTATCTGCGACAGAGGCTGATAAAAGCTTCCTAGAAGATTCATGATGATCAACAATGTCCTGAAAAACCAAAAAATCGACCACTTGTCCCTCCTTCGGGGGAATTGGTGGAGTTACAGGCGCTTCATTGAGTATAAAATCCCGAATGACTGTATCATCTCGATCAACATATTTTCAAGTGATATTCCTCCTTTTCTTCCATGGGAGTCGTATATAGATGGATTGAATCTCAGAGTCTTCTTTTTCACTACTTGTGCTGTCATCAGAAACATCTGCTTTGAAAGGTGGCAACAAAGGTTCATGATATTGAAGAGGCTGAAGTTCTTTCTTATCACAAAATCTGACTGAAGATTTGTGATTTTTCTACATCTCACTCATAGTATGTAATTGTTAGGAGGAAATCTTTGGAAACAAGAAGAATTTTCTATGAAATATGACGACCAACGAATTGCTCTTATCGATCTTTGTATTTAAGAGGGATAATAAAGATCCCATAATGACTAACTGTAATGAATTGACATGATTAAACCTTTCAGTCTGAGAACTGTGATTATTACATCTACAATGAAATAACACATAGCATGCATCAACAAAATTTGGATTAAGATGAGGTATGATTTTAATTATATCACATCTGATTTGATGTCAAATCTAAACAACTTATCATTATGGATTAGTCGGATCAATAATTATGACTTCAAACTTGGCCAAAGGTGAAAATCGCATTCACGAACCTGATAGCAATTTGAAAATTGGTGAAAAACAGATAATTCAAATAATTATTGAAATCACGCAGCGTAATCTCATATGCAGGATCAAGACAAATCGATGGTTACAATTTAAACATGTGAGAAGCGGAAGAAAAAATGCGGGCGTTTATTTTACAGATATACACATTCTTTCTACAATCCGCAATTGCGGGTTGTGGGTTGGGGAATCACAAATCTAAGTATTAACAAACCAGAAGTTTCCGCAACCTGCAATCCACACTTGCGGGTTGTGGGTTGTGGAAACGCAAGACATGACTTTATTATTCAGACACTTTCCGTAGTCTGCAATTGCGGGTTGCAGGTTGCGGAAACATAAAGCACAAAACTATTTCAAAAATCTTCCCGCAATCTGCATTGCAGGTTGCGGATGTAAACAACCACAATTATTAAAAAACAATTCCGCATCCGCAATTTGAACTGCGAATTGCGGGTTGTGGAAAGAAAAAGTTTCAAAAACAGAAAACCAAGCTTCCACAATCCGCATTGCGGATTCTGGAATGCGAGTTGCGGAAAGAGCCAACTTTTGGGAAAATCAATGTTTTTCGCAACTCCCAAAGGCACACAAAATCAAAGGCATTTTCAAAGGGAAAAAATGCTAAGCGAATCAAACCATAGGAAAGCAATAAGAGAATGATGAAAACCCCAAAATGACCATGGAATTTAATCATTACCTTTTCATATAAAAATTTGGGGCTCCCATGTTTTCTTTAAAACATGGGATCTATTGTACCTACAACAAATGGCGACTGGCTGGGACGAACCTGTTATATTTGTAAATAAAATATGTAGTTATAAGGAAGGCATGTCAACAAACTGATATTTCAACCTGCATTTCCAAAATGTTCATATAAGAGCACAATCAAAATAGCAAAGTTAATCATATGATTGATATATTTCCATCCAAAACCAATTAATGATGATATCTATTTGATAAAGAAATATGGATGTAAACATGAATCCCCTACCATTATGCAATCATAGGAAGGCAGTTTATGTTGAACCTTAGAACAAACTTAGAACCATTTTGGATAACCAAACTATGAATCACCTTGAGTTTATCAATAATTTATTTATGTACAAATGTATTATTGAAAGATATATACATTTCTTTTATTTTCCTCTTTTTATTTTTTAACTCTTTCTTTTCTTTTAGAAACAAAATGAAAATATATACATAAGACTTTTGTTGACACAAGGACACTTCCCTGACTTGGTGATCAGATATTGGCAATTCCATTCACAAACTTGGTTTGGAAACTGACAAAGCTAGCTTGGTAAGGAGACTCCTTGTCTTTCAACTTTTGACATTAAAAGCAATCACCATGGCTTGGTAACCATAAAGTGGCAATTCTAGTCCAAAAACAAATCCATGATCATGGTAGGGATGGCTTGTAATAAGACCCCCATAGCCACATATACAACAATTGTCTTGTAAAACGAAAAACAAAATATATTGATGTGTAAATCACAAGACACTACCATGACTTGGTGACCATATGCTAGTAGTGTTACTCACCGATGTTTTGCAGATCATGAGTGGACCGACCTGTGATAGGATATTCCACCTTCTAGTAGTAACTGAAACTCATCTCCCTAGCTTGGTGGCCAGATGTGGAGATGCCATTCCACTAAACACCTATGAACATAATGGGATGGCTTGTGATAAGACCCCTTGTCTTGCAATCTACAATTATTAAGGTGAATTATTTTCAAGGTGACTATAATGGGGTCCATAATAGATAAAGGTTGACCAGGTTATGAAGATATGTTGTCATTCACAAATGAAACATAAGATAAGAAAAAACTAATCACTTGCATAACCTCAATTAACTAAATAAGGAATCTATAAAGATAGTGATCGAGGTGGGAAGGTATCAATCAAAGCTCTGAAAATATTGATTGTTAATTCCACGAAGAACATTTTCAGCTACAAGCTAAGAGAAATAAACTGACACTATTACCTCAAAATTCAAAATTGTGCTAACCTGAGACATGATGATCAACAAGATTTTCCAAAAGGTGTGGACTTATTTTGAATGAAACCAATGTACAAAAATCAAATGAAAAGAAAGAAAGGAAGGAAGCAAACCACACTTTATGTACAAGTAAGTGAATCTTCTCATTTAAACAAAGTACTTTTTGAGCAACTGCACATTCACTGGGTAGGTATTTGAGATACCTTCCATTATATGCAACTGGACAGTACTAGGACCAATATTTTCTGTAACATTGAATGGTCCTATCCATAAGCATTGGAACTTGGTGTAATCATTCTTGTCTTTGTGTTGCTTATCCCACTTTAATACCAAGTCCCCCACAATAAACTCCCTATCAGATGAGGACTTCTCATCAAACCACCTCTTTACCAGCTGCTGATGTTGATACAACTTGTTTTTGGACTTCTCCCTATCTTCTTCCTGTTTGGGTACACAGGGTACTACCAAAGGACCGAACACCAAGAGAAACCACTTCACACAAACAGATCAAAGATCAACACACCGATGTTTTGACGTGGTTTAAACCCTCGTGAGGGAAACACTCCACGGCCCCAGCCAAATAGCTTCTATGGGACAATTTATTATGCAAATAAAGGAAGTTACAAATGAGCTTCTCATAATCGATCAACTAAACAATGACCCTCCATGCTCTTTAAATAGAGATCATGGACCAATCAGGTGTCAAGCCATGGATCAAGGTTAGGTTTGATCTAAGAGAAGTTGAGCCGTCGGATCACTCTATGTCGGGAACATATTGTGACCATCGGATTAAGTATTTACAAATGCATACTAATGCATACTAAAGAAACACACTATCCCTAATGGATATATTACACAAGTTGATCTTAACTAACTCCTAAGCGTCTAAATATCCTAACATCCCCCCTTAAGAACAACTTGGGATAGGATTGAAGGATTTACAAAAGTGACACTATTAGGAGAAGGAAGGAGGCATTAGAGCCTATCCCCCCTTAATGACAAGTTCCTGAACTCCTAACATAGATCGAAGTTTAGAAAACTTCGCTTCTGTAAGAGACTTGGTGAAGATGTCTACAACTTGATCATCTGTAGGGCAAAAGAGCACTTCAAGAACACGATCATGAACAAGATTTATGATGAAGTGCATATGTAGTTCAATGTGTTTGTTGCGTTGATGTAGAATTGGATCTTTGGCAAGCTTGATGGCACTTTGATTGTCGCACCAAAGTGGAGTAGGCTGCTGCTGCTCGAATCCAAACTCAGAAAGGATCTGTCGAAGCCACAAAGCTTCCCGACTGGCATTAACTGCTGCTCGATATTCTGCCTCTGCTGAAGAAAGAGCAAGAGCTTGTTGTTTCTTTCAAGCCCAAGTAATAGGTCTACATCCCATACTGAAAACATAACCTGCAGTAGACTTTCGATCATCAGGATCGCCAGCCCAATCTGAATCAGTGAAACCAACCAACAAAGGTTTCCCCCTTGTACTATAATGAATCCCAAACTGAAATGTACCTCGAATATATCGAAGTATTCTTTTAGCTGCTTTCCAGTGACTTTCATGAGGTGTCTGCATATAACGGGTAACATGACCAACGACAAAGGAAAGGTCAAAACGGGAATGAGTCAAGTATAAGAGACTACCAACAAGCTGACGATACAAGGTGGCCTCGACTTTAGGTGAAGTACAAGTGGCAAAAAGTTTGACTCCAGACTGGAAGAGAGAAGGGGCTGGTGTACAATATTCCATGTGAAAGCGACGAAGAAGGTCACAAGCATACTTAGATTGAGAAAGAAATATTCCTTCTTGGTTTGCAGGACTTGGAGACCAAGAAAATAATGCAAATGTCCTAAGTCTGACATTTCAAAATTTTGTTTAAGACTGGATTTCACATGGGTTATAAGCTTAGGGTCACTACCAATAAGAATAAGGTCATCAACATATAGAACAAGTATGATGAGATGGTTTCCTACTTTCTTGGTATAGACATTGGGGTCAGAATGGCATCTAGAAAAACCAGTGTCAAGGAGAAAGTTATCCATTTTGGCATACCAAGCTCTAGGAGCTTGCTTAAGGTGATATAAGGATTTCTTAAGGCGGCAGACAAGGCTAAAGTTATTCTGAACATATCCAGGAGGTTGTTCCATGTAAATTTCCTCCTGTAAATCACCATGTAAGAAGGCAAACTTGACATCCATTTGATGGACTTCCCAGTTATGTAAGGCTGCAAGGGAAAGAACAAGGTGGATGGAGTTCATTTTTGCGACGGGAGCAAAGGTTTCATTGTAGTCAATCCCTTCAACTTGGGAAAAACCTTTGGCAACTAACCTTGCCTTAAGTCTTTCAACACTTCCATCTGATGCATACTTAGTTCTGTAGACCCATTTACATCTGACAAGTTTTCTTCCTTTTGGAAGAGGTACAAGATCCCAAGTATCATTCGCCATTAAGGAACGATATTCTTCATCCATGGCTGCATCCCAATCTAGATTCCCTGAAGCTTCTGCAAAAGTTTCTGGATCATGATTCTTGGAAACTTGAGCCAAAAGAGAAGAGGCTCGCTGAAATTGAGAACGTGTTCGACGTTGATCTCTAAGATCACCGGCAAGATCACCATCTACTTCACATGTTGAACGGACCCATCGAGGAAGCACTTGTGTTGGTGCAATTGGAGAAACATGAACAGGCGGAGGTGTATTTTCATCCTCACTATCATCATCAGAAACTGGAGTTGGAAACCTGTCAAAGAAGTTGGAAGAAGAAGAAGAAGGCACAAACGCTGAATCAGGCTCGCAGGCCTAAGATGGCACAATCGCCAAGTTAGGCTCGCAGGCCAAGATATTTTCATCAAATTTAACATCTTTTCTAATGATTATATCATGAGAATGTTGTTGAAGAAGTCTATAACCTTTTACATCTTCAGAATATCCAAAAAATACGCACTTTTCACTTTTAGGATGCAATGCTTTCCATTTTTCATCCGAAATGTGAGCCCATGCTTCACTACCAAACACACGGAAGTGACTTACATCAGGTTTAGTTTTACTCCATGCTTCTTCCGGTGTGATACCTTGTAATGCTTTAGTGGGGGTGCGATTCACTATGTAATTTGCACAATTAATGGCTTCAGCCCAAAATTGAAGACTTAGTCCCTTAGATTGGATCATACAATTAGCCATTTCTTTTAAAGTGTGGTTCTTCCGCTCAGCTACACCATTTTGTTGTGGTGTATATGGAACAGTGTGCTGTTGTTGGATGCCTTGTTCAGTGCAGAAAGTAGTGAACTTTTTGTTGACATATTGTCCTCCATTGTTAGATCTTAACTTAATAATTTGATGACCAGATTGTTTTTCAACAAGGGCCTTGTAGGCCAAGAACATGTTAAATACTTCGCTCTTAAGTTTTAGGAAATAAACCCAAGTGCGTCTGGTGTAATCATCAATGAAAGTTAAGAAATATTTGAAACCAGAAAAGGAAGCAGATGGAAGAGGACTACACAAGTCACTATGCACAAGCTCCAAGGTAACCGAGGCATGCCAAGAGGCACGTTTGTCAAAACTGTCCCGATGATGTTTTCCGAGTACACAACCGGAACAAACACCATCTCTGCAAGATACCATCGGAAGACCTGTCACCATATTTTCTTTACATAGTTGTTGCAATGAGCGATAATTTAAGTGACCAAATCGCTCATGCCAAAGTTTGCTCAAGTTATCATTATGAGCAACAAAAACTGAGGGGAAAGGTGATGACCCAAAGTTGTTGAACTTGTACAATCTGGTAATATCATCAACAATTCTGGTAGCTAGGACCCGTTGAGGATCTTTAAAATCCTTGATTACAACTTGGTGAGGTGTAAAGGTCACAGTTTTACCTTCACCAGAATGAGTGATCTGATAGACTGATAACAAATTGCAGGAAATTCTTGGAACACATAGTACATCACTAAAATGACCATTATCTACTGGAACTGTTCTAGCTCCTACAACACTTAGAGATCTATCATCACCAACAAATATTTGTTTGGTGTTACATTCATGCATAGTAGAAAAGATGGCTTGATCCTTAGCCATATGATAAGATGCTCCAAAATCAATGAGCCATTCATTTGAAGTAGAAGAAGAAGATGCATTATAAGAATAACCAGAAGCACAAAGTGCATGTCCATGAGAGGCAAATTCTGAAGGCGAATCTAGGCTGATGTGGTGTTTTTTCATTGCTGCTTCCAAGGCTGCCATCTTCTTGAAACACTTAGATTCATCATGATTATGTTTCCCTCAATAGTTGCAATGACGCTTAGTCTTCTTACCTTTTGGCTTGGATCCTTTGTCATTTTTAAATAAGGAGCTGATTAAGAGAGTTTTGGACCCTTGTTTGACTTATTATTGTGAAAATTTTGTTTCTTGGGAGGCTTGGAATTTTCTTTCTGTTGGGACAATAAGGCTTTCCCAGATGTATCTGCATTGTTGATTATTCCAAGATGAATGAGTTTATCTTGCTCTCTAATCAAGGAATCACAAAAGGATTCAAGACTAGGCTCTTGATAGCTAGCTGCATTCAAGGATTCTTTCGTGGAGTAAAATGTAGATACAAAAACAGAATATGCAGGTCCAAGTTTGGAAAGAATATGATAAATGCATTGTTTGTCTTCCCTCTTAATCTTACATTCTACACATAAGAGTTTAAGAGTTTTGTACTTAGATAAATAATCTTGAATGCATGAAAAGTCACTTGGATTTAAAGAAATCAACTCATTTTCGAGTTGGTGACCTCTAATTTCATTGTGTTTACCAAACACAGATTCCAACTTGTCCCAAGTAGCATTAGGTTCATCAATTCCAGATATGTGAAATCGCAAATCAGTAGAGATTGACATGCCAATCAATCCACGAGCTTCGTCACATCTATTTGCCCATTTTATTTTCTTATTATTATCAGTGGGTTCTATTTTTTTCCCTAAGGTAATTCTGAAAAGTCTCCCACTTTGTAGAACATCCTTCATACGAGATTTCCATGAGAAATAGTTGGAACTGTTAAGTAGAATATCACAAGGGGTGGCCATATTTGTAAATTAATGGCTGTAAAAGAAGAAAACAATAGTCTGGATGTGAAGAGCTTGAAAAAATAGGTGGTTTAAAAAAAAACGGTACTGAAAACTGACTCTGTATGATGAAGTTATGCTTGAACAAAGAAACTGTTGAAGATGTCCCCAATAGTGACGTGGCAGCCAGAGAATGTCCAGCAAAAAAAAGAACTCCCCTATTCCCAAGATGAACCTTTTGAAAATCAGTTTACAAGAAAGTTGCTTTAAGTGAACCACTTTTGTAAAATAAGTGATTGCACTTTTACAATGATATTACTTTTAAATAGTGCAACAATAAAAAAGAACTTAAGTGACTCACTTGTATTTTTATTTTTTATTATTTAAGTGAGATGCACTTTTACAATAAAGTAACTTGAAAATAGAAATTGCATGCACTTTTTCTTTTAAAAGTAACTTCCTAAGACTTGAACTTAAGACCTAATAAGAAATAAAACAACTTTGAACCAAGTGAGATAGATTAAAATATATGTAAAATATGAGAATGAGGAAGAGGTTTTTTTTTTTTTACTCTTCTTGATCGGTTTGCATGCTTGCCCTTTTTCCTGCAAAAAACACCACAAATTGAAAAAAAAAAAAAAAAAAAAAAAAAAAAAAACGTTACTGTAACATTATACCTTTAGATCTAATGAAATACGCGTTTTTGGAGCAACTGGGAACCGTTTTTTATCAAATGAAAACTATTTCCCAATGGAAACGATGCTCTAGACGCAATGGAACACCTCCCATAGCCCAGAAATGCACAAAAATACCAGAACCAGAAACCCTTTCAAGTTTCGGCAACAACAGTTCAAGATTTAGATCATAATCGGAAGTGGCTCTTCATAAAAGCTTTGATATCATGTTTGGGTACACAGGGTACTACCAAAGGACTGAACACCAAGAGAAACCACTTCACACAAACAGATCACAGATCAACACACCGATGTTTTGACGTGGATTAAACCCTCTTGAGGGAAACACTCCACGGCCCCGGCCAAATAGCTTATACGAGACAATTTATTATGCAAATAAATAAAGTTACAAATGAGCTTCTCATAATCGATCAACTAAACAATGACCCTCTATGCTCTTTAAATAGAGATCATGGACCAATCAGGTGTTAAGCCACGGATTAAGGTTAGGTTTGATCTAAGAGAAGTTGAGCCGTCGGATCACTCTACGTCGGGAACATATCGTTACTGTCGGATTAAGTATTTACAAATGCATACTAATACATACTAAAGAAACACACTATCCCTAACGGATATATTACACAAGTTGATCTTAACTAACTCCTAAGTGTCTAAATATCCTAACACTTCCAGCTTGAGTAACATATCAATTCTTTGCTGGAGTGGGGAAGAATCATCCTCTTGTATGGACTGCATCAACTATAGTGAATGGATCATGAGTTTGGATGGAAAGATGGACTCCTTACCATAAACTAAACAGCAAGGGGAGTTTCCTATGGCTTCCTTTGGGGTGACCCGATCTTCCCACAGAGCATTGTATAGCTGGGTGTGCCAATCTTTATGGTGATTAGCAACTGTCTTCTTCAAGATGTTAATTAAGTTTTTGTTGGAAGACTCTGCTAGTCCATTCCCTTGTGGATAGTAATTGGTAGAAAACTTCAGCTTTATCCCTTTTTCAAGGGCATACTGTGTAAGATCAATGGAAGAAAAATAAGAGGCATTGTCAAACAATAGAAATTCAGGGACACCAAACCTAGTGACTATTTGTATTTCAATGAAGGATATCACTTGGTTTGTATTGCATTATATGAGAGGGACTGCATCTACCCATCTGGTTAAGTAGTCCATTGTTGTCAAGATGTACTTGTGCTACAGGGAGTAAGAAGGGTGGATGGGTCCAACAAAATCCAGTCCCTACTGTTGAAATGGAAACCGAACTGTTACTAGTTGCAAAGGAAAGGAAGGTTTTTTTTCAGTTTCCCAGCACACTTCTGGCATGCTTCACATCTTCTGGCATAGGAGTATGCATCTTTGAACAAGGTAGGCCATTAATATCCTGCCCTTAAGATCTTATTTGCAGTGGTTTCTCTTGAGAAGTGCCCTCCTGCGGGTCCTGCATGAAATTGAAAAAGAATATTATCAGTTTCCTCTTTCTCTAAACATCTGAGAAAAACACCATCATAATTCTTCCTAAACAAAACCCCATCTATGAATTGATATGGTGTAGCTTTCAAAATTAAAGCTCTACATTTTTTATATTCAAGGGTTTCAGGAGCAAACCCATGGGTAAGGAAGAACTTAATGTCATCATACCATTCGGATGTTTGAGTTGTGATAACATTAACATAACCTGTTGTTGTACTTTCCTCTTGTTCCCACTCAATCTGTTGTTGTACAGGATCATTGGATTGAGCGGTTAGTAGACACAAGCCTTGGACTTTCACAATCTTTGTTGGTCTAATCTTCAAATCATATTCTTGCAGAGTTGTCACCCAGTGAGCTCTCTTTTCACCTAGTTCTTTCTGAACCAGAACATTTCTGATAACTGCATAAGGAACATTGACTTTAGTTTGAGATTTCAATAAATACGGTCTAAATTTTTTCACTGATTTATAGACCGTGTAAGCTTGTTTATCGATCTGGGAGTAGTTGAGTTCTTCTCCTTTGAATGTGGAGCTCATAAATGAAATAGGGATTTCAGTATCATTCTCATGTTTCTATGTAAGGATAGCTACATAGGACAAGTCAATAGCAAACGTGTACAGAATAAAATATTTGTAGAAGTCTAGAGACATCAGAGCGAGAGATTCCGAAATGGATCTCTGGATTTCAACAAAGGCATTTCTTTGTTCATCAGACCATTTGAACTGTGCATTCTTTTTAACCAATTGGTGTAACGGCTTGACAATTTGAACAAAATTCGGAACAAATCTACGAACGAAATTAATCTTACCAAGAAAAGTTTGCATGGCATTACGTGACCTAGGTAGACCAATCTTTGAAATGGCTTATGTGCTCTCTGGATCAATGATCATGCCTTCTTTTGAAACAATAAAACCCAATAGATTACCTTCAATGACTGCAAATATAGTTTTTTTGGGTTCAATGAGATCCCATATCTTCTGCAGTACTCGAACACCTGTTTCAGAGCAGAAAAATGTTCATGTCATTTTTTAGAATAAATGGTAATATCATCTAAATATACAACAACAGAATTGTGCATCAATCCCCTGAAAGCTATGTCCATAGCTCTCTAAAAGGTAGCACCAGCATTTATTAACCCAAAAGGCATTCGCCTATAGGCAAAGGATCCCCAAGGGGTCATGAAATCTGTTTTTAGTTGATCATCAGGAGCAACTAGGACTTGTTTATATCCTGAGAAGCCATCAAGGAGAGAAAACATCTCATACCCTACTACTTTCTATAAAATATTCTCCGTAGGAGGAACAGGTTAATTGTCCTTTCCAGAAGCTCTGTTTAAGCTCCTTAAGTCAACACAGAGCCTGATCTCCCCATTCTTCTTCCGAACAGGTACTAGGTTAGCAATCCACTGTGTATGTTTGACATGGAATATAATTCGTGCTGCCAGTAATTTCTCAAGCTCCTTATTGACAGAGGGTTCCAGACTGGGATGCATCTTCCTTAACTTTTGTTGATAAGGTTTTACTTCGGGTTTCATTGGTATATTATGGTGCATGATACTGGTGTCAAAAGTTTTGAGTTCATCATATGTTCATGCAAAGACATCTTTGAACTCTTTGCACAGTTTGATAAAATCTCTTTTTTCCTCAGGAGAGCAGTCAACCCCTAGATTGATAAAATGAGGATTTTGTTTAGTTCCTAGGTTGACAGGATCATAATTGAGGGATGAAATATGGGTTTTACAGTTGGTATTTTGCTTGAACTTATCTTGCAGATCGTATTATTTCTCCAGGTTGATGACTGACTTAGGGATAAGATTGGAAAGATTAGTGGAATCAATCAGATATTTCTCATGCCCAGCCTCATCTATTGCCACATCTTGAAAAGTGTCATGGGCTGTGAGAAAGTATAGGATTTGTTAGTCATCATCAATCACCTTCCAATTAGTCACATTATCAGGAATAGAAGGCATGTACATAAGTTCAATTGAAAAAGTGTTAGGAGACAAACCTTCTGGTGGGATCAACCTAGATGCAGTATTAACCAGTAAATCTGCATCAAAATTTTGTGATTTGGGGACTGACTTGATGTTAAATGCAGAAAAATAATTAGTGAGATCTCTTACTAGTTTCTGATAGTTAATCAAATGAGGAGACAAATAATGGATTTTGTTTCTCACTTGTTTTACTATGATCTCAGAATCTCCGTAACATTCAATTACCTAGGCACCCATATCAATTTCCTTATTGAGTCCTTACACCAAGGCCTCATATTCAGCTGTATTGTTGGTGCATTCAAACTCAAGTCTGCAAACAGTCATAGTTTTGGTCCCTCTTGGATCAATTAGGACACAACCTGCACCAGCTCCATCTTTATATCTAGAGCCATAGAAAAATAGAGTTCATGCATTCAAATCTAGCCTAAAATTAGTATTTACATTGTATACATTATGTACAACAGCACATGAGAATGGAACAGAAGTAAGATTGACAATTTGGGACTGATTCTATGCATTCTCAGTTGGTGACAAATCCGCAGGTAGATCCCCAAAGAAAGTATCGAAAGTGTAATGTTCCACATGTGAGCGGAAGTATGCAGCAAGCTCACTAGGATCATTCAAGTCTGTGACAATTTGTTTCATATAAGGTTCCCTATTGATCTTAATTATGTTTGGTCTTCCATTATAGGGAATCCATAAGTGGGACCAGTCAGTAGCAAAGTAGACTTTGAGCTTCTATGACCAATCCCTGCTCAACCACATTCCATACATTTCTGGGATGTTAGCCACAATAATTTCCACAGTCTGGTGGATTCTAGGGTCAACAGACAGTGTTAATATGACATTCTTCAGTTCTTCCACTACCCTAACTTTGGATCTATCAAGTTGAACAATTTGAGTAGGGTAGGGCTCCCAAGAGGCATTTAACTTTTTGCAGACAGATAAAGGCATCACATTTGATGAAGCCCCTCAATCTATCATACAATTATGGACATTTCTATTGAAAACTTCAAAGTAAGTAAGAAAGGAGGTGTTTTCTTGCTACTTGGTTTCTGATTTCCAGGTTTAGAGTATGTCTCTAGATTTTTGTTCTGAGCCTCCTTGGGCTTGTTGACAATCATTCTTTTGGGCAGAATGTCTCTCATTGTAGGGATTTTCAGAAGTTCAAAAAGAGAGATATTGGCTTTTACTCTTTTCAAGTCATCAATGAGGCTGTATTCTATTTTGGGAATTACAATGTCCTTAAGTGTTGGTGCTTTACCTCTGTTTGGTGTGGGTGTTGAAGGGGAAGCTTCTTGTGTGGGATGTCCTTTGATCCTTGTATTATAGGGATGTTGGACATTGAAGACAACCTCAGGCTCATCTTCCTCCTCAGCCATGGGGAGTTCTGAAAAAGAAGCTAATTGCGTTTATCTACTGATCTTCTACTTCATCTGGTGGTTCAGGATCTTGATTCTCTTGTGGGTTTTCATCTGGGTGATCAGGAGAATTATGTGATTTTGAAACCAAAGCCTTAAAGATAGAAAGAATTTCTTCAGAGTTCAATCCTCAATCGGGATTAGGTGGGACTTGGTTTTGTGGGGGTTGATAAGGTCTTCTGAAAGGTTGTCTATTGAATCCCCTATTATTGTTATGATTTTCCGTGTTAGTCTTTTTCAGTTCTACCATTTCATTTGAGATATTTTGGAGGAATTTTTTCATGTCATTCATCTCAAATGGGTCCTTATTTTGCACTGTGGGTATTGGAGTATTTTCTTGCTTTCTCTTGGAGGTTGAAGGTTGATCTGATGTAACATTAGGATTATATTTCAAACATAATCTATCTTTTTCAACCTAGATAGCCCCAACAAAGGCCTCCTGCAAGTTATCTTTTCGTGCCATTTTTATCCACATAGCAATGGGAACGGGTAAACCTTTAACATAATAAGCAAAACAGTGGTAGGGATTCTATTTTTTAAGTATGGAAACCTTTGATTATAATCTTTTACTCTTTCCTTGCCTCTAATTTTCATTGACGACAAGTCTATAACCAAGTCTTTTGGAGTCTTGTCATGTCCAAATTTTTGAATGAACATTTTTTCAAAGTCATCCCATGAAGAGATGGATCCTGCTTCTAGGGAAAAGTACCAGGTGGATGCTTTCCCTTGGAATGTGTAAGGAAACAATCTACAAACTACATCTTCACGAATGACATTCCTAAGTCTGGTGGCCTGCATAAAAGTTTTAATATGATCAAGGGAAGGTGATTTTTCATCAGGATCAAACTTAGGGAGCCACTTTTCATGGTTTTTAGGGAGTTTGTGTTGTTCCCCTACTATAAACACAACATCCTGGTCCAACCAGGGTCTGTTTCCACATTCTGCCCTAGGTATGTCTTCTGAAGATGAACTGGAGTCTGACTCACTATGTGATGATTCATCAAATGAGGATGATGAAGATGAAGGAGGTGTCAGTTGTGGTCCACCTGTGGAAACGTTTGGTTGGTCTTGTTCTGTTTCCCCGAATAATGTATCAAGGTTGAAATCGGGAAGTAGATTGTGGTGAGGTGAATTATATTGTTCAGGATTCTAGTCACCTAAATTTTGACTATCTGAATTATTAACTTGCGGATCGGTGTTCTGCTGATATTGAATTGCTACTAATCCAAGATTACGCTCTTCTGCCATTCTTTGTTGTAACCTAGCAACACTATCAGAAGAACCTTTGAGTAATTGTTCGAGTGTGAGGGGTCCCCTAGTGGGTGATCTAAAAATGATATTGGCCCTCCTAGTTTCCTGCTCTATCACAGGGATAGCAGGAATGATGGTTGGATCTTGCACTGGTTATTCTACAGAGGTTGATGCCTACGTGTGACTACGGGTGACAATCGGTATTGTTGCTGGAGGAGGTCTGCTAGTGTTTTGTTTAGGCACAATTTGCTTTTGGCCTTCCTTCTAGCACCATTTGTTGAAGCCCTGGGTGTGTAGGTTGCTGGAATGGCTTCCAAGGCTAACAAAAGAGGGTGAAAACCCAGAATGAAAGGCTTCAAAAGGATCTACGCAAGAGAAATTCTATCCCCATCCTGTTTGGTGTAGTTAACTCCCATGGATATAAATGTCACATCCCCTTCCATCAATCTGGTGCCATGAAGGAAACGTGAACCAAACTTACCGGGCTTATTTGACAATTTCAGCCCCATACATTTCTCATAAATTCATAACAATTAAAATCTTCTGTGTGCAGACTCATACTCAATATAAACACAGCGGGAATAAACATATTTGTAAACACACAAACATTAATGCATCATCATATCTAACACAGGCATATGATGGTTCATCATATACAGAAGTCAATCTTGTACTCATGCTATGCACAAACTTCATGTCGATTTCATTAAGACAATCATTTCATTTCATTAACATGGGCAATTATCATTTAGAATTAACACCCTGCAAAACACATAATGCATATAATGTAAATCATAGAAAACACTTATCTTGAAATGAAAACTCCCAAACAACTGGCTACGTGAGAGCAACATTCCACCCAACCATAGATCTCTGTCCATCCTATATTCTTTCAGCTGAGAGATCACCCCCGAGATGGGTTGTGTATCCACTAAGGAGGAACTAAATAGGCTTACTCACAGCCATGGATTCACTCAATCAGTCATGCTAAGCAAGCACACAACTGGGTTTATCAAGCATGCAATAAGAAAATAAGGAGGATGCTAATCCAGTGAGCTCAACCATAGAGCTACAGACATCTCAAACTAAATTCAAGCAATCAATCCTTTGTTCAAACATTCACTCTTGTATTTCTCACAAATCTGTCATCAAATAACTCAATCCCGTCACTGGATTTTTGGGACCCCCATTGGATTTCACTGTCAAATACAATTTCTGGGCATTTTTGGCACTTCTAAACGTGGGTTCTTGCAAAGTTGCGATTTCTGGTTTTTCTCACCGTTTAGCATTCGTTTTTGGCTGGAACTCATGCTGGATGATCAACAATGGATTGAGAATGAGGAAAAAACCCTCCCCATGAGGTAGAGTGACTTGTGGTACAAGAAAACAGAGCCCATACCCTGCCATACGAATTTCTGGGTTGCCCATGCTCCATTGAAGCCATGGACTGAATTCCTCAACAACGTCCTTACAATAGAATTAAATGTCAGCAAGGGAAAGTCAAATGGGTTCACAAGATGACATTTGGAAGCTTATGGCTCAATCCCACAACCCCCTCACCACTCCCTAGTGGATACACATGGCCCCTTCTCATTCATTGTCTCCATAGCCAGTTTTGGTATTTTATTGCATGATGTTTATTTACATCATTTTTACAATGTTCCATGGCTAAATAGCACATGGGTAACATAATATCTAATACTTTCCTTTTAAATAAAATTCGAGCATCCACTAGTAGGGCCTTGGCCTTGAGCTCCACGCTATGAAAACATACATCACATGCATACAATATTTACATTTAAAGCTAACATATCCTAAGGGTCAAAATGGGGTATTACAATAAAGGTCTCCACTGGAACTTATGGGGTTTGATCCTGAAAGGATCAGTCTTCCTGTGAGGGAAGGTTAAAGTGTCATAACTCTAAAATGGATCTAAACCTAGAAAAAATATGCCTTAAAGGAAATCTAAACTAAGTCAAATCTAATCTAAAGGAAGTGTTTTGATTGTGTGTAGGATAACTTGGTTTGAGTTTTAATAAGTCATTTCACCAGCTTAACAGAAATGTAAAATTGGATCTTTTCTTATTACTTCAAAATACAATCAACCAATGAAAATTAATTGATAATAGTTTAAAGATTAGGCACATGCAAGGTTACCCTATAGCTGAAATGTTAATTGAAAAATTAACATGAATTAAATAATTTTTGTTAATGATTTGCATAAATAGATAAATGTTTTAATTAAATAAATTCACTTAAAACATTATGATACACATACCATGAATTAAGACAAATTCAAATCATAGATCAATGCATTAATGATTGATTGCAAAATTAAAACAGTATTCATTCAATGATTAAGGTGAAGAAATCAGATATCATAAAAAAGAATTGATGACATAAGCAAAGAAGATGCCAAAAGAAACTAACTTTGATTCATCAGGTTTGCAATAAATTACAAGGTCTCAAGTGAAACAATGTTTCTCCAGTCCTTCTTTAGCGATTTTCTTCCCCCCTTTACCCCACGAGACCTCTACCTTTTAAATAATAATTATAAAATAGTCATAAAGGATAGACTTCCCATAAAATGGGGATTACCAAATCTACTAATCTAAGAAAAACATCCTCATGAGTGATTAATACCGAACTTTTCACAAAATTTTCAAAATATTTTCATCACACAGTTTCAAGGGAAGTATCCCGTAACAAACTGTGGAGGGTAATGATAATCCACTAGATATATGCAACACGGGCTGATAAAAGCTTCTTAGAAGATTCAAGATGATCAACAATGTCCTGAAAAATTGAAAAATCGGCCACTTGTCCTTCCTTCGGGGGAATTGGTGGAGTTACAAGTGTTTCATTGATTATACAATCTCGGATGACTGTATCATCTCGATCAACATATTTTCCATTGATCTTCCTCCTTTTCTTCTGTGGGATTCATATATAGATGGATTGAGTCTCAGAGTCTTCTTTTTCACTATCAGTGTTGTCATCAGAAACATCTACTTTGAAAGGTGGCGACAGAGGTTCATGATATTGAAGAGGCTGAAGTTCTTTCTTGTCACAAAATATGACTAAAGATTTGTGATTTTTTTGCATCTCACTCACAGTATGTAATTGTTAGGAGGAAATATTTGAAAACAACAAGAATTTTCTATGAAATATGACGACCAACAAATTGCTCTTATCGATCTTTGTATTTAAGAGGAACAATAAAGATCCCATAATGACTTACTGTAATGAATTTCCATAATTAAACCTTTCGGTCTGAGAACTGCAATTATTACATCTGCAACGAAATAACACAAAACATGCGTCAACAAAATTTGGATTAAGATGAGGTACGATTTTAATTATATCACATATGATTTGATGTCAAATCTAAACAACTTATCATTATGGATTAGTCAGATCAATAATTATGACTTCAAACTTGGCCGAAGGTGAAAATCGTAGTCACGAACCTGATAGCAATTTGAAAATTGGTGAAAAACAGATAATCCAAATAACTATTGAAATCATGCAGTGGGTGTTTATTTTACAGATATACACATTGTTTCTGCAATCCGGAATTGCGGGTTGCAGAATCGCAACTCTAATTATTAACAAACCATAAGTTTCCGCAATCCGCAATCCGCACTTGCGGGTTGCGGGTTGCGGAAATGCAAGACGTGACTTTATTATTTAGACACTTTCCGTAGTCCGCAATCCGCAATTACGGGTTGCGAGTTGCGGAAACGCAAAGCTCAAAACTATTTCAAAAGTCTTCCCGCAATCTGTGTTGTGGATTGTGGGTTGTGGAAAGAAAAAGTTTCAAAACCGAAAACCAAGCTTCCACAATCTACATTGCAGATTGTGGAATGCGAGTTGCGGACAGAGCCAATGTTTGGGAAAATCAAAGCTTTCCGCAACTCCCAAAGACACAAAAAATCAAAGGCATTTTCAAAGGGAAAAAATGCTAACCGAATCAAACCATAGCAAAGCAATAAAAGCATGATGAAAACCCCATAATGACCATGGAATTTAATCATTACCTTTGCATATAAAAATTTGGGGCTCCCATGTTTTCTTTAAAACATGGGATTTGTTGTACCTACAACACCAAGATAGATAGAAAAGCTATGCAGATAAGCATAGGGTGCATAGAGAGTTTAGTGTTGGGGATCATGTTTACCTCAGAGTGAGGCCAATGAAGAGTTCCTTGAAGCTTGGGAGTTGTGCCAAGCTATCACATAGATATTGTGGGCCATTCAAAGTGCTTAAAAGAATAGGGCCAGATGCATATAGACTTGCATTGCCTGCTAACACTAGAGCTCATAATGTTTTTCATGTTTCTTTGCTTAAGAAATATGTACACGATCCTAACCATGTGATTAATTGGTATGTGATCCAGGTGTAACTCGAGGGAGTTCCAAACAAAGCCATTACGCATCCTAGACAGGAAGGTAACATTGCTCTAGAATTGATCCATCGAACAGGTGAAGGTGCAATGGAATCACTACAGTCCCGATGAGGCTACATGGGAACTAGAAGATGCCATGAGAATGACATATCCATTTTTTTTCAATTTTGAAGAGCACTGAGGACAGTGCTCATTTAAGGGGGAGGGGAATGTAATATCCCGATTTTGACCCCGTTTCATTAAAGTTGTAAATTATGTAATATCGTTATAAAATCGCGGTGAGGATCTCAAGGCCAAGGCCCCACCATCGATTTATTTCTCTCGTATCAACCATTAAAACTATATGCATGTGGATCGTGTGCTAGTCAAGCACAGTAGAAAACGTAAATATGATGTAAATATGTATTTTAATAAAAATACCCATAAGTAGATATGCAATGCAATAAGAGTATGGGGGCATGATTTTTACAAGGAGTAGGGAGGGAAAATATTCAAACCCTTGAGCCAATAGTGTCAATCCAAGTGTCAATGAGAGAACCCATAAACCATCAACTACCCATTTTGACTTATGCACCCAATAATTTATTTATTCCAAGAGTTGGTTGAGGTAGTTAATGCTATGGTTAATGGAGAGGTATGGATTCCCAATTTTGTGTATGGGCCAACCATCAATTTTGAAAATATAATTTTTTCTTCCTAGGTAAGAAAGGACCCACGAAATTGCTCCCCAAGACATTATTCGGGCATTTTATTTTCTCCCTTGCGCAGTATGCATTTCCTGGGCATTTTCCTCCATGTTTTTGTTGTGGTTTCTTTAATTTTTCTAGTTAGGAAGGGAGTTTTTGTGTTGTATAACAATTGGGAAGAGGGGAAATCGATTTGGGAGTCCATAGAGGCCTTTTTTGGCCATCTGAATGTTCACATACTTGTGGGATAAATCATTTTCTTCCCTGTGGTTATTTCTCCATCCCACAATTTGTATTTGTTGTGCCATGATTTGGGAAAACCAATGGAAATCTAATTTTGTTCATCCCATAGTTAAAAATCATTTTCCATCCTCAACAATTGTGTAAGTCTGTGTGTTTGAGATATAGCTTTGGATTGGTTTATATGTATCCCTTGATTTTTCTTGACTTGGGTGTAAGAAACCAAGAATAAAAGAGGATTCAAAATTGGCTTGATAAACCTAGTGGAGAGTGTAACCTGACTAAAGATCAAGGGCTTTGGATACTCTTCTATGCATACCCTGAAGAGCATTAGAAGGGAAGGTATGGCCCGAGGGACTGTGTAGCAGTGAAGGGAATACTTCCTTGTGTTGGGTGTGTAGGTATTGTGGGCTCCAAGCTAGCTAGATCTTGTAGAGATACCAATAGCTCTATGGTTGAGCTCACTATCTTAGCAATTCATTCCCTTCTATTTCCTTAGTATCTTGATAAACCCAACAGTGGATTGGCTTGGCTGAATTGTGAAGTATTACTTGGATATGTGTTAGTGGTTGTTCCCTTTTTCCTTATGGAAATCATGCCCAGATCGAGGGTGATAGTTGTGTTGAGACATTGATGTGAAAAACTGGCTTATGGTTGGGTGGAATGTTGCAGTTGCATAGCTAGTTACTTGGGACTACTCCATTTCAAGATAAGTACTCTCTTGTGTTAATTATGCAATGTATTTATTTGATGACTATTATGAATATTTTGAATGCATGTTAGATGTGTAGTAGAATTTTATTTCCGTTGTGTTTTTTGCATTATACATCTGCACATGTATTTTTAATTGTTATGAAAATTAAACATGATCATGGGGATAGGATTCCATACCTAGTGTCATGTTCCCTTCCTGGAGTGGGATCGATGGAAGGGGATGTGACATCAATGATTTTAATAAAGTAGTCTTCAGTCAATTAATGGAGAACTCAAATTGATCACTTTAGTGATGTTAGCAAGAAAGACTTTAGTTAAAAGAGTTATCTAAGTGACAACAAAGAATATCTAGTTAACTAAGTGTTTTCATGATGACACTTGAGTTGCGACACTTGTATGATGACACTTGAGTTGTGACACTTGTATGTCGACACTTGAGTTAAACTAAAAGATGACACTTGAGTTACGACACTTGCATGACGACACTTAAGTTAGCCACCTAAGTAAGTGGTCTAGCATTCAATTAAAGGGAAAGTTCATCCCAAAGTCAGTACACATAGTTAAATCCATTGCATGAGATGTATGGCGCAATTTTCCATGCACGATTGATGTATCCAATGTCGGAGAAAATTCTATTGAAGGAAATTTGTGCATGTGACCAATATTAGCGAATTGGTTGAGTAAATAATTATTCTTCTGAGTTTTTCTTTGTCTATCTCTCTTGCTTTGTAATTGTGCTAGGGGTGCTTGATGTAATCTGCTCATGGTGAAGCAAGTCATTCTCTGCTATCTATTAATATACCAAGGAAGATTTTGCTGGGGTTTTCTCCCTCAAGTTATAGAGGGTTTCCCCAGGGTAAATTTGTGTGTCAAATGTGAATGCTCATGATTATGATTGTTCATTGATTTCAATTATTATTGTAATGCCGAATTAAAGATAAAAATTAATAGAAATTTCCTCTAATACAATAATCCCATAGATAAGGAGAGATCCTCCTTCGACAACACATCTACCTTTACATTAAATTCTCTATATATGTGGTCAAAAGAAATGGTTTGAAATTTACTATTTTCTTCAAGAAACTTGTTAAGCCAAGGATTCATATCCATATTATAGATAATGCAACAATCATTACATTAATAAATGAAAAGTTTCGATTCATGTATAACCTATATATCTTGCAACCCTTTCTTAGCAGCACATTTTAAAAGGATCCATAAATTTATTACTTATGCTCAATTATTTGAACATATACCAACCCCAATTTTAAGCATGAAAAAATGAGCGTGATTTAAAAATAGTAGAACTCCAACACCACAATTTCCTAACCTCCCTTGGCACACTCTGTCGAAATACTCCCATTCTCTATTAACATCAAAACTCGGCTACCTGATAATTTGACTCAGAACTAAAGATTTATCCTTCCATCCTTCTTGAAGGTAGTCCTAATTTTATGAGTCACCCACACTAGACTACATAATTGATCTTCAAAGATCATTTTATTCCAACCCAACCAAATACCCCATAAAATAAAACAATGTAAATATTAAAAGCACCTTAACGCTTGGTTATGATACCAATCATTAAAACATTGCAACAAGGATTCTTTCAATCGTTGATTTGGGAAATTTAACAATTGCATCACATTGCCTCACACTTGCTTGGAAAAATAGCATAAAACGAATATGTGGTCCACCGATTCGGCCTCCATCTTGCATAATATGCATTGATTGTGACCCTACCAATTATTCTTTTGACTGTTGTCCTAAGTCAATATTTTTTTTGAAAATTTTATCCAAGAAAATATTTTATATTTAGTAGATAAACCAATTTCCAGATTTGCCTCCACCACCATCTAAGGCCCCCTTGCTGATCGTCCACTATTAAAGATTCATAACCCAATTTTGTTGTAAGGATACCAATAGAATTATTCCATGACCACTTGAGCTTGTCATTGTAGTAGAATATTCTTATTGCACCATGATATAGAGTATTGGTATACCAAGACCACTCCTTGTCCCATAGACCTTTTATAAGTAACTCATGCACTAACTTCCATAACTAATACCATGACCCTTCATGACCCTATATAGTCAGATCTCAAAGTTTTGAATATTCGTGAGAATATAAGAACTAAACCAAATCTATCGACAATCAATAGTTTCCTATACACCCTATTTATGGATCAAAGCCAATCTTGAACCTATCTCCTTTACCAACCTTCCATGCCACCCATTTCCCTAATATCGGGAATTCCTTGATAAAAAATTTCCATAGATTTGAAGCACCTTTGCAAGTTTTATTCTCTGCTATGATCCAATCCTTTGTTGATATATATTGAAAATATTTATCTTTCATAATCTTACTCTAGAAACAATTAGAGAATAAGAGACCAAAAAATTTTGGCTCCCAAATCCCTTCCAAATTGATAGATATCTTTTAGGCCCCATCCCCCGTACTCCTTGTCCCTAGAAAACTTGGAAAAAGTTAGCCAGTGGGATGCCTTCCTTTTCGTTTTTACCAATCTAGAGAAAACTAAAACATTTTTTCCTTACCTTATTGAGTATACCTTTCAGCATGTGTGCTATTGGCATCCAATAAACTAATATGCTTTCCAACATTGCATTTACCATAACTAATCTTCTTTCTCTCAACAACCAACAATTTCACTAGCATGAAACCCGAGCATCTATTTTATTGTAAAGCCAAATTCAATCCACATACGTATAATCATTGGGTTTTAGATGAAAAACCAAATAATTTAAACCTTCTTCCAGCTGACCCACTACAATAGAAAAAAGATGGGATATTTGTTCTTGAACTTTCAATATAATAGCATGGAATAATATCCTAGACTTCTGAAGCTTCACATAGCTTCCAATTGCCACAATAGATATCCAATAAACCTTTAAATATTTTCCATTCTTTCAAATATCCTTCACCAAAGAGTAGGATATCGTTTACAAAGAGTATACTAGAGAGCATAATATTTTTTCTTACCTTAATACCCTTGAGGGACCCATCTGATTTTGAAGCTTTAATTAACCTACTCAGTCCTTCCACTATGAGTAAAAATTAAAAATGGTGACAAATGAAATCCTTGACAGATTCCTCTCAAGGCCCTAAAAAAATAAGATGGAGACCCATTGATTAAGACAATGAAGGATGATGAAGAAACACATCCCATTATCCAATTAACCATAGAGATACTCATACTAATCTAAAGCAAGAGAATTATGAGAAATAACCAATTCACCTTATTGTATTCCTTCGATAAATATACCTTAAGCACAACTGCTGCAAGTGTTTAATATTTATAGAGCACATACCTTCTTGCACAGATCCCACAGCATAATGAATTTTCCTTTTGTGGATGAACCCAAATTGTTCTTCGAATATCACCAAAGCCAACAACCAATTGATTCTATTTGCAATTATCTTGGAAACAATTTTATATAGTGAATTACACAATGATATAGGAAAAAATTCATCAAAGGAAGTAGGTTATCTTTTTTGGGAATAAATTCCAGAAGGGTAGCATTGATTTCACCTAGCACTATCTCTGACTGTCATGATTCCTTTACTTCCTAGAGGAGATCATCCTCTATAAGATCATAAAAATCCAAATAAAATTTGTCTGTCCAGCTGTCAAATCCGAGGCTTTATCCTTTTTGAATGATTGAATTATCTCCTTTAATTCCTCCTTCAACATCAAAGTTTCCAATATTGCATTCATATCTTGATCTACTACCTTAGGAAATAATCATCAAATGATCTTTAGTTGGTCAACAATATGAGACTCGATTGGTTCTAAGAATAACGCAGAGAAATTATGTTCAACTACCAAATAAATCCCCACAAAATATGTAACTCTATTCCCATTTGAACCCTTAATTTCCCAAATCATATTCGCCATTTTTCTATAATTTGCAAATTTATGAAAAATAGTTGAATTCTTCCATCTTCTACTAGCCATATTACTTGTATTTAAAGCCTCTCAATTTATTCAAGATCTAATAGTTCCTTCTTCTATTCCTCCAAATATTTCAAACTATCCAATTCATGTTCATCAAATATCCTTGCATGATTCTGCCCAAAATGTTCCTCCAAAGAAGCTTCAATTGAAACAAGTTCTTTTTGTTAATCTTCTTTAAACTTCCAAACCCATTCCATTGTTAATTCTTTAATCCTCTTAATATTGGAAACTAGTTGATAGATAACTGATTTGCCTCTATGTCGATCAAAGAGAATCTAGTTAGAAGTGACAAGGGACCTGAAATTCTCCTCAAATAACCAAGACTGGTCGAATTTAAAAGGAGTGGGAGGAATTTTGTCTTCTTTGTCAAGCTGAATAAGGATTGGAATATGGTCTGAGGAACCACCCATATTGACCCTAGGGAAATTTTTAGGGGTGAAATTTCGTCAATTGGCTATTTTTTGGGCTTTTTTTCAAAAGATAAATTCACTATTTGGTCATTTTTAATCTCTAATATCGCCTATATTTACATAAAATATATTTTTTTATCATAATATTCGCCAAAATTTACAAATTTCAGTAGTAAATTGTATGTTTCATATTTAATATTCGCCTACCAATCTATATATATGTTTTTTTCAATCCAAAATAATCACCTAGAATACTACACTTAAGTATAATTTATAACCCTTACAAAATACACTGATTGACCCATGAACGAAATATTGATTTCATCAATCAACTACTCAAACAATAAGAATCGATTAAACCTTTTATAAATTTCATCCCTTCCTCTCCTAAAGTTCCCCCAAGTAGGAACCAAACAAACCGACTCCATATCAATAAGTTTGGATTATGTAAAAATATGAGAAAAATTTGGAGAGAGGATCCTTTCTGGTAGCTTCACCCCAAACCTCCCAAGGCATGAGTGTTGAATTCAAGTTTCCTCCCACTATCAAATTGCTCCTTGACAACCAACCTTGACCTCATATTGTCTCTTATAAGACCTTCCTTTCACTATAGGGTCGATACAAATTTAAAATGTTAAAAAAATTCTTGAGATCTTTCACCACACCTTCAATGAGTAAAATTTCCTCAAAACTACTAGAAGCAACAACTTCAAAACTTGAATTCCATATTAAAAAAATCCCCCCCAGAAAGACGTACAACATTGATAGAAAAAAATTGCCAATCTTTTAAAACAAAAGACACAATATCAATCACTTTATAACTGACAGACCATTTCTTAAAGAACAATAATGTCCAAATGATAAACATAAATAACCTTAGGGACACCACCCAACCCTATAACATTAAGATATAGAACAATCATGAGGCCACTTTCTCTAGGGATTTTCTTGCTCTAAGAACCCCTTTAATGGTGATTTGATTCCCTTCCTACACTTTCTTCGACACCCTAGATTTTGCTTTGGAAATAAATGATTTCCTTCTTACAGAGAGACAAGGATTATTTGACAATGGCCTAATACCCCCTTCTTTAATTCTTCTAATTTATTGGACCTAAGGAGATCATGGGAATTCACAATAGAGGATTTAGGATTAGGAAGAGACAAATTTAAATCGACGTTAGGAAAATATCTCAGGATCCTATAAGGGATCGGGGAAGAATATTGTGAGAGTTGGATAGATCCAAACATATGGCCGGCTTAATAACCCCATTCTGAGGAGAGGCATACATCTTCTCCTAGAGAAACCCTAAGAGGTAAACACATACCTTGATCCAGTTCCGACCCTCCTAGATTTAAATTTTATTGTTGGTCATTCAAATGGATAGAAAGCATTGGCTCTTCCATAGAAATTGGCGCTGGATCCACTGTCTTTGTAGACATGGGCATCTTCAATGAAGGATCACCACCTATCATCCCCTCCTTGACACCTATTGTTGATTTCTTTACCCATTCCTTTTTAAAGGATTTATGAACCTCTTTAGATTAATTTTGAAACAAATGGATGACTTAATGGAAAATAGCATAGCTAAAGGGAAACTTTCAATAATCCATAGGTTGAATGAGGGATCCCATTCACCATACTAATTCAATTTCTTCAAATAGTCCCTTGGTTAAATCCAAATCCACAGGCACTTTGGCCATTCTTCGCTCCGAGAGAAGGAAAAAAGTTTCTTCGATTGTGATAAACTTCCCCGACCTATTGTAAATATTTCTCAAAACCACCTTCGACCATAGTTCAAATGGAAGACTCGATAAGAGGACCCAAATATGTTGAATAACGAAGGGTACCCTCCTAGGATCAAAAGAAGGATTCCACTTCTTCAAGACCAAGTTGAACTATCACCAAAGCCAATATTTAGCTAAAATACTCTCCACTTCTATCAAGGATTGAAAAAATAAACACAACCACCCTTTGAGAAGGATATGAAAATGCAAGATAACCTAGAGCATCATTCCATCCAACACCCAACCATGATTGCAATGAATCCATCTTCACTTACTTCGCCATGAAACAACCTATCAATGCATGGGTAGAAAGCTATTTTACATGCTCCATACACACATCATGGCCCAAAACTAAACGAACCTTCTCAAAATGGGCTCTAATGCACTTTAGCTTATGTTTCACTCCGTGTGGGTTACAAGAATCTAAGAAGGACAAGGGAGAAATGTGATTAGGAACCTACATCAAATCTAGTACTGATTCATTAACTTGAAACTCCGGGGATGGTGTTGGACTAGGATGATTTAAGTGATCTGACATGAGAATGAGAAGGGTTTGGGACCCTTTCCATAACAGCCTTTCGAGCTGGCGATCAGACACCTACCTCCTTTTCATCATGAGATTCCTTTAGCTCCGCATTGAAAGCACAAGTACACTATCAAATCTCAAAGAGCTCCTCATGTCTATAAGTGAGGTCAACATATATTTACCCCCTTCTCTAAATCCACAACCTCTTCCTCAAAACCCATACAAAGGACACCTATACCTATGCTTGGCCTTTTTTTATCCCACTCTCGATCTAGCTCATTACTTTAGGTTCTAGAAGCTTTTTGAATAAGTTTGAAAACCTCATTTTTAAATTAATACTTATCTATACATATAGATTATAATAATATATTATTAATTATAATATATCATACATATACATTGAACAAGTTATATTATAATTATACATAGCTATATAATATAGTTATAATATATCGATCTAGTTTAAATTCAAAGAAATGCCACTTTGTAGATCTCCATATTTTCTTCTATGTGCGAAAATAGTAGGAAGATTCAGTGTGATGTTTACTAATCCTCCACACCAATGGTTCTAATCCGATTCCAATTGCATAGAACATTGACACATAGTTTTAGGGCAACAGCTTTGATCAACGATCTAAATGATCATTGAGGCCATCCTAACCCATTAAATGATCTACCTGTGTTCTACATTCTAAATCCACTCACTTACCACTCCTTCCAACCTTATATATATATAAACTATTTGAGATTTATTATTTAATATGGTCTTATAAATTTAATAATCTAGATTATATTTTAAATACCATTCTCAAAATAAGAAGTACCTGAAACTTAACTGATATTATATTATTCTATAACTCCTCCACAAATATGTGAAACATGTATAAAGTAATGGATGAATCACATGATGCATGTGTCATTGTCTCATGTGTTGCTATATTTGTTTACCTTAGTTTAAACCTATTATTGGATTGAGACCTTAATGTATAGAGCATCATCGAATCACACATTGTGTTATATTTTACATTGTGTTATGTTAAAAAAAATAATGATACTATATTATTTTTTAATATATATATATATATATATATATAAGTTAAATAATGGAGACAAATAAGAAATTAAAAAACAAAAAAAAATGAAATGTCCTTCATTTACTTGCATGAAACTACGAAGACAAGACACCTTGCATGAAGAACAAAACCATAAAGTTGTGAAACTTGAAAGGTGTAAATTTGACCCCAATATCTAGCTTTGGTTAAAAGGGTCAATTTGTGTGAGGTTATGGGAAGTAATTAGGGAGAAGATTATTTGTTTTTCTCTAATTTGTTGAGGAGAGGGTTTTTTGGGTAAAATTTTGGGATTTTAATGGGTATGTTGTGAAGGGGAAGGTTTTAGAATTTGCTATATATTATTGCTATGGAGAGAACATGGAAACTTCCTGACATGTAAATAAGAAATAAGAAATTTAATGTTGGAGAAGACATTTGCAAAGAATTCAAAGTTATAGAATTGCAAATAAGCCTAATTTTTTTTTCAAAATGTTTTTTTTTTTCTAAATGCAAAGATTTCTATTGTTTTGTGGGGTTAATCAAGGTTAGTATTTTCTAAGTTAGTGACAAACACTTGATTTTGTAATTATCTTTGGGATATGAGTTGAGGTTGCATGCCTATCATGTCCATGATTCTAAGGTTTATGTTATGTGAATTTTTTTTGGATGAATATGAATATGCTTGTATTTGAGGTGATTTTGTTTTTTTTTTAAATGAAAATATTGTAGAATTGGATTTTTTTATAACTTGAGCAATCAATTTTTTTTTTGTTAATTTTTCTTTTATTGTATTGAGAGAAATGAGGTGCTCTATAGTCCAATATGGGGGAGATGTTGTAACGTTTGTTACTAACAAAATAATTAAAAAAATTCATGTCGGCTCATAAAATAAAAAATTATGGAAAGTATTTAAAAAAAAACCATGTTGGTTCATAAAATAAAATATTATGAAAAGTAATTAAAAAATAGATGTTTGTTTATAAAATAAAAACTTAAAATTTAAACCCGGATCTATCAATCAAGATAGATCAAATTTCTTGAGTTTAAATTTTAAAAAAAATACACCTCAAAAAATTGGATCCCTCTCGATGCTTGATAAATACGGATTTAATTTCTTAATACAATAATAAATTAAATAACTCATAATCATAAATTTCTTTTATAAAATCCCAATAAATTTATATATAATACTATAACAAAATTACATCTTTACTTCAAATATTTTCATAATTTATATATGATACTATAACAAATTTACATCTTTACTTCAAATATCTTCATGGTTTCTTATTTAGATTCAATAGGGTTATTTTATTAGTTCTAAATTTGACATGTCAACTAAATTAATAGATGAAAGTTTGAAACTTTACATCGTTTAATGAAAATTCATATTAAATTAAGAACCAAAACCCACTTCTAACACGAGCCCTTTTGCTTCATCGAAATACTATGCTATTAAATTCCCATTTAACATAGCACGTTGAGTTTTAAAGTATATATATTGTGGAAGTATTTTCTCTTCCATTGCCTCAAAAGTGTTGTCTTGTTTACTACCTAAACTCAAAAATCAAATGGGTGCAAGTACTAATACAAGGATTTAAACATTGCCTCCTTTTCCTAAGTTAAAGTCAATATTATTAGATTATGATTAACAAAAGAACACTTTAATCACAACTTGTTATTAAGTTATGTGTTGTTTCTTGCTTCAAAATCATAATGAAGATAATTTTATTGAAGGCAATTAATTATATCCCTTTCTTCCTCTTTCTGTGCTAAATTTAACTTTTTTTTTTTCCAACGGAAAAATCACCTTCCTGCTATTCCGAAGAATCAAGGAAAGCTTGAAATACAATCATTACAATAGGGCTCAACAAGAACATCATGTCACTTACAAGAATTGAACCTGGGTGGGGAGGGTAATAATCTTTCCTCCCAACCACCCAACCTACAACCAATGGACAAATGCTAAATTTAACTTTAAGTACATCCACTATGAGCATGTTTGAAAAATTATTTCGTAAAATTTGATTAAATAATAGAACAAATTTATGCTTGATGTCTTGATAATTAAACCATGAAATATAATACCAATTGACAAAACCATAATTATTAACATTAAAAAAACGCTAAACTATTTTTTTCAATGTCAATTAATTGCCATTTGTAAAATTCCATTCCTTCATGATTTAAAGGAAAGAAACATCACAAATGTTCACTACTTAAACATAAGCATATCTCCAATATGAAGGCTTATAACTATAAGCTTAAAAGCAATGCCCTACTTTTGGCTAGGGTGGTTAAATTTTTATTGTTGGAAGGGAACCATTGGTAGACTCCTCCAAATTTATAGTATGTATTTATATCAACATTTTTAAAGGAACTAGCGTTCGTAGTTTGAGAATGAATATATATCCCAAGAAATTGTGTAAGAAAATAAAACCTTATTCATTAACTCCAATCAATCTGATTGACACACTTTAATCCACTTACCATAACAAAAAGTTAAGTTGAACATATGGAAATGTTCATGTTGTATTTTCACTAGTAGGATCCATCGAGCATACATCTTACCAAAGGTCATATGAGTTTCCCTAATCTCATCAAGAGTGTTAAACAGTTTCTCCAGCAATGTATGATGTTCTTCATTGACCTATAGGGCCAAATCCTTAAATTCCCGGGGTGAGAGCTTAAAGAAACAAGAAGAGGATGCACTTGTAGTTGCATCTTCAAATTGCTTCTCCAGTAAGGCTATTTTTTGTGTATTGGCATAATTCTCAACTTGTACATTATGAAGTTCATCCTGAAGGGAAGTATTCCTTCTCTCCAAATCCTCTATCATGTCCCCCCATATCCTCCTGAGATCAGCAACATAAATCTCATGTTCTTCCTTGGTCTTTACTAACTCTTCTTCAAGCTTTTCCAATTCTTCCTTCTTCTGATCAATCTCCCTATTCAGTATCTGGACTGAATCAAGGTTTGCACCAGCAAATGCTCCTAAGGCTGTGGCTGTCTCAATTGCTCCTATCTAAGGGGTCATTTGTTTGTTGAGCCCATATTATTTGATTAGGAACATATACTTCTAGTCCACCTTGATTCCTGCTCCTCTTCTTACCCCTTTTTACCACTGCCTTAATTTCCTTACTGTAGAAATAATGTCCAAGAGGGACTACCACATCACCTTCATATTTAGTTATTATTTATGAAGAAATTGAAATAGCACTCTTTGTTCAAATTAATGAAGGTGTTTGAGTGACCATGGGACTAGGCATAGGCATGGTAACTTGAGGAGTAGTCATAGGGGTGGAGACAATCTGAGGAAATGATGGAACATGGGTTGGAGAAGGGATTCAAGTGAAGGCTTCAGAAAGTGGAACATGGTCATCCTTAGCAGGTGATGATGGAGAAAGAACTGTGGATGGCTCATCAATAGTGGGTAATGATAAAGTAGATATGGGTAATTGCAGAGGGACAGTTGAAGATTGGACTTCTGAAAAAATAGATGGGGGGATGGAAAAAAGAACTGAGTTGCCTGAAAATGGAGTGGCCCTGGAATTCAAGGTATGGAAAAGTTGTGATATTGAAAATGGTGGAATAACCCCTAGAGACAAAGCAGAAAGATCTTGACTAGATGACAACAAAAGTGTTGAAGTTATAATGTCAGAGGTAGTGGTGAGTTCCAATACTTGTTGATCAGGATCAAAGTGATCCATCTCAATAGTATCTAACAAATCCATAACTTCCTGTGGGTCTTCAGTCACTCCTTTAGTTGCTTCTTGAGTTACTTCTTCAGTCACTTCTACAGTCACAGATACTGGAGGATGTGGTCCATCATCAATATCACTGTCAATGATATCTACAGTGGGAATCTGTGATGTAAGGATCTGGATTTTCTGTCTCTTAGCTGGGTTGGCCTCAGCTATTATTAGGTCATCACATACTTGTGCAACTACAGTAGTCATTTGAACATCCTCAATAGGATTAGGAGGTTCAACTGTTTGGGTATTCAACACTGAAGTTATCTGTGCTAACTCCTGCTTCAAATGATGAGAGGCCTGCAACAAGACTTTGACCTACTCAGTTTTTTTTACCTGAGGAGCATTCTCCATGGGAGCTTTACCTTTATCCCCATCTGAATAAGTAATCATTAGAGGGGCATTATCCTGATGGTTCTCCTTTTCTGCTCTATCCTTTCTCATTTTCTCAAGCAAATTCATTTCGAATGTTCTGTAGCTCAAGAATTTAGCCTTAATTTCTTTCTGATATTGCATAATCTGATGTTGCTCATCTATGTTCTTGGCCCTAGCCAGGACTTCGGAAAATGTATTCACTCCTTGGTAGATAGAGTCATATGGAAGTTCCTCATGGACATAGTCCATCTTCATGTGATATTGTTTGAAATGTGCATCAAGGAACTTCTTAGGATCATGCTTCCTTTCGGGAGAAAAACCCAATTTTAGAGGAGCCACCTGATCACCAAGCATTGCAGCCCAATTTGAGGTTGGGATGACTAATGGCCCAAGGTTCAGAGAAAATTTAGGCCAACCTTTCTTCTTAGGAGCAGTGAGTTTTCGGTATACACCATCAGTAACAGTCTGGTAAGAGACTTCTTGAATGACCAATCTGTCATGCACTATTATGGGCAGAAGATGAGCAATGTCACTCCCCCAAACTTTGATATATGAATAGGACTCATAGACATACCAATCACCAATTGTATTGATGAAGGTCCTGACATCAGCTGAAAAGGAAGGTGCCTCTTGTTTAAATATCTTAAAGTAAATGGTACCCATGAAATGATCACAAATGTCATACAGTAATGGCACAAAATTAGTTTCCCATAGTGTTGAATGATAGATATGAACCGGTGGATCTGAAGGGGTCCAATTCCATCCCAAGTTAGGATATTGGAACTCAGAGCAAAATACATCAATAATGAAGGCTGACAAGAAGAAGTGTGGCTTTCTCAGGGTGGGTGCCTTTTGATAATCTTGGATTGTTGTTTTAAGTTCTGATGAAAGGATAGACACCCAAGGGAAGGATTCACCCGTTGTTAACATGCAATGAGCTATTGGAGCCCATTTAGATTTAAAGACTGAACAATTTGTAAGGCCAAAGAGCTTGCAAAGCATGGCTTCCAGTAAATAATAAGGTTCCCTAAACCAAGCAATTGGGTAGAGGTTATCAGCCTTGGGCACAAAGATGCTAGGTTTAATCATCCATGATTTCATCATTTCATCAAAATTATACCTAGTTTTAGAGGATTGTATGAATTCAGGGCTAAGGGTTTGCACAGTCAGCTTAAGAGAAAAGGCTCTGATAAAGACTTCAGGGTGGAAGGTTGTTAATTATGACCTCGTACTGTCATCGAATGACCGGTCATTAGGGTTAGCGTTTTCCATTATCCATTTAACTGGGTCTGCGTAAGGTAGGATAGCGGGTCGGGCAGCAATGGCATGGATTTGAGAATCCCTAATCTTCTCATAAGTAGGTTGTTCTTCCTTAATGTCGGAAAGGTCATCATTATCAAAAATTGAATAGATTTTGGCCCAGTCCATTTGATACATTTCAGTAACCCTCTCACTGATATCTGAGAAGATACCAAAATTCGGGTCTTTGGCCAGCAAATCCCTATGAACTGTTTTAGACCGAGTGTTCTGTGACATTTTGGCAAGGCTTGGAAATTCTGGTAAATAAATAAAAACTAAATAAAAAACTAAACCGTAAATAGTAAATGCGAAAATGACAACAAACCAACTTGAAAATAACTGAAAATTCGTGAGAATGACCCTTCTAAGAAATTCATAGTAAAATCTATGTAGTAGCTTAAATTTCCGACAATGAAAATGATAGAGAAAAATAGGAAAAATCACATATTTATCAATTTTTCGTCGGATCAAATCTGGACCATAGGATTAAAGGAAACGAACAGCTGAGATTAGCCCCTACGGGATGCGGGATTGGGTCACAAATTTTATTTTCAGAATTCCCACAATCCACAATTGCGGGTTGCGGGTTTTGGGATTGCAACTTTGCAAAATAACGGACATAAGTGTTTTCGCATTCCACAATCCATAATTGTGGGTTGCAAGTTTCAGAAACGAAAACAAACTTCAAAATAAAAATAGCTTTTCCGCATCCCGCAATCCGTAATTGCAGGTTGCGGGTTGCGGAAACACACAACACAATTTATTAAAATAAGAACTTCCCGCAATCCGAAATCCGGAATTTCAGGTTTCAGGTTGCGGGTTGCGGAATCGAAATTTCCCAAAATATTAACAAAGTTTTCCCGCAACCCGCAATTTCGGGTTGACAAAATTCTAAAAGAAAGAGCAAACGATTCCTGCAATCCGCAATTGTGGGGTTGCGGGTTTCGAGATTTAGGTATTTCGGGTTTCAGGAAGAAAATTACCTTTTTGAAAGAATTGAAGGCTTTCCGCAAATCAAGAAAACAACCAAAGACTCGGAAATTTTCAAAGGGAAAAATGATAATTACACAAACCAAGAGCAAAGGTTTGAGATCATACAAATAAGGTTTTAAGAATCTTGTTTTGATAAGAAACTTACCTAAATACCTTTGTATTTACAAAAATTGGGGCTCCCATGATCAAATGAAGCATGGGATCTATTGTACCTACAACAAGTGTTTTTTCATAATATGGAGGACAAGGATCGAATTTTTGAGGGAGGACCCTATTTCTATTACTTTGTTAGTTTATTCTTAAGAATGTGGAAGGATCATTTTGATCCGGACAAGGAGGACCTCTCAATTGCCCTGGTATGGATTCAACTCTATTCGTTACCTACGAAATATTGGGATCCGAACATTCTGAAAGTGATTGGAGGAGCTCTGGGTCATTTTGTTAAGATCTCTGATCAAACAAAGCAAGGAAGGTATGTCTTGTATGCTCGCCTCTATGTTTATATGAATATTTCTAAAACCCTACCAAATGGGATCACTTTAACACAGGAAGAATTTGAATGGTTTCAAACCCTTGATTATGAACATATCCCTTTTCAGTGTCGGCGGTGTCACACCCATGGACATCTAGCTCGGGACTGTCACCTTAACCCCCCCACGGAAATACTTGGTAGCAAAACTTAGGAGCAGTAAGATACAAAAGGTTTTGTTAAAGTACCTAATAGGAGAAGAACGGGAAGGAGACATAATGGCCTTGATTCGGGGAAAAAGGTAACCACTCCTAATAGTTTTGCGGCCCTGGATCTTGATATGTTAGGAACCCCAACTCCCGTGTTGAGACCAGAATCCTCACAGCAATAAGTTTTAACTACAGAGGTGGCAACAGAGATTAGTAATAAAAACAAATCTGAGAGAAAAACCCTTCTTGAAGCAGATCGTATGGATGAGGATTTGGAGGAGATGGAACTAGGAGACTTGGATCTTGAAAGCATTGAAGAGGCTTGTAAAAACATTGAGGTTCACTCCATTCTTGACAATCAACTTCAACTATTGAAGGAAGCTATATTGAAAACTAAACCCATTCCTAGCCTAGGGATTGGACCTTTGAAACTAAAGGAGAACAAAAGGAAGTTCAAAGAAGGAGGAGCGAAGAGGGGGAGGAGATCGAATAGGGACCGAATCAGAGGAATTGGGGCAATATTGGTTGACTTTGGACAGTACCCTACCATCCATGAAGCTCTTCTCTCATCCAAATATAGTGCTTGATGAAAATTTTATCTTGGAATATTCGTGGGACCAATGGTTGTAAAATTAAAACCCTAAAAAGTAAGATTATGAAGGAACAACCTAATGTTGTCTTGTTACAAGAGACAAAGTGTTTTGGAGCACATCTGGAAGTGAATGCTCGAAATATCTAGAAATATTGTAAAATTATGGCGATTGATGCTACTGGTCATTCTGGAGGTATGGCTATTCTATGGGATCCAAGGAAAGTGTCCCTTTCTAACTTTCTTTCTACAACCTTCATCCTTTCTGCGGAATTTCATGTTTTAGGATCTAATGGGAGAGGTATTCTTACCATTGTGTTTGGACCTAGTAGTTACCTTGAAAAACGAAGCTTCATCAAGAGTATGACTAATTTGAGGAGGATGTTTGAAGGATCCCACTAGATCTTAGTAGGGGACTTTAATATGATCAGGTCTCTATCTAAGAAAAAAGGTGAGAGAAGAATCCTTAACCCCGAAAATACTCTGTTTGATGAGTTTATTGAGGAAAGTAATTTGATTGATGTGGATCTAGGGAGCAATGTTTTCACCTGGAGCAATAGAAGAGGAGGGGAGCATTTGGTGGTAGCTAGGCTGGATAGATTTATTCTCTCTGAATGTATTATGCTACTTGGGGGGACTCTGACTTCTCACCCTATTGCCTCTGTCGATTCTGAGCATTGGCCTGTGTCCCTTCTGTGGAGAAATATAGGGACGAGAATGACAAAGCCCTTCAGGTTCAAGAATTTTTGGTTAACCCATGACCACTTTCCAACCCAAGTGGAAGAGTGGTGGCATACTATTATTCCCCCGACAGGAACTAAGATGTACTATTTTCAACAAAAACTGAAAGCGCTTAAATAGAAGATCAAAATATGGAACAAATATGTCTTCGGGAACATTCTGATTGAAAAAGCTAAGCTTGAATTAAAGATGGAACATATTCATGAAAGCATCATGCAGTTAGGTGTGATCTCTGAACTAGATTTGGAAGAAAAGAGTCTTGTTGACCAACTGTACTAGAGGCAGACGCACGAAGAACTCCTGTGGCAACAGAAATCCCGTAATCAATGGTTGAAGGATGGGGACCAGAATACGTGTTATTTTTTCATCATTTAATTCAATATGATATAGGATCTTAACTGAGAGAACTACATGTACATCATATCAAACACAAGAGACAAGAGACACAAAGCATTTCACCAGGGAAAACCAAGAAGGTGAAAAACCCTGCAACTTCCTCAGAGATAGAATGAGCACCAATACAAAGATCACAAAGATCAAACCCCACAACAAGAGATAGTCTCCTAGTAGCTCCTCCTCCTCCACTTGTGCGCACTCCTCCTCTCTCTCACTAATGCGAAGTGAGTGAGTGAGTGAATGAATAGAATGAGAGAGTCACACTCTCTATTTATACAATGACTTGACCTACCTTTAACTCTAGCTAGGCCGACCTCCCTTAGGAGATTCTAATAACCCATTACCACTTGTCACTGGGCCGACCCCACTAGGGTGGTCTAATAACCCTTTAACCCACATGACTCATACAGGGTCGACCCCACCAAGGTGGTCTAATAACCCATCAAATATAAGTTACGACACTTACCATATAACTTGCGACACTACTCTAGGGTCTAATGCCCTGTCATACATGGGAGGATGGACCTCAATGAATTTACATGACTCAAGTACAATAATGACTTCTCCAACCCGGAGGAACAAACATCTCCGTTGGAGGTACAATAATAGAATACAAATGACGACACTTCCGATTGGAGGAATAAGACATCTCCGTCGGGGATACAATAAAGTACAAATGTAATACATACAATATACAAGTGAATATCTTCTAAAGTTACACATACATCAACACTCCCTCTTAACTAGGAAGATATTCTCTTGACACAGGTCATTAATACATATTGGCACAAGTCTTCAATTCTGGAGCTAGATCATCATCACTGGATCACGAAGCATCATCGTCACTGTTGATGTACTCGTCATCTCGATCACTGGTGCTATCTCTCAATTCTTCTTGTCATAGGAAGTTCTACAAAGCCAACCCTTTTTCATGTTGGTTGTAGGCCTAGCCTCATGTAGGTCTTCATCATATCTGGCCATCCTATGGAATCCTCAGGGTTGATTATGTGTGTCAATAAAACCTCGAAAGAGCATCCCCGGACTTTTACGAGCTTACTGCTCAACCTATCAGATCTCCTAAGATCTTTTACATGTGACCTTCACAAAACCTTAAAAGAGTATCTTACAACCTGCGAGATCTCTAAAGAGCATCCCAGGATATTTTCCATGCCTAGAACAACTTGTCCGAATCTCCAGGATCTTTTACATGTGAACTCGCAAAAACTTAAAAGAGTATTTTGCATCTTGCAAAATCTCTAAAGAGCATCCCAGGATCTTTTTCGTGCATAGCATAACCTGTCCGGATCTCCAAGATCTTTTCTATGCAACTGCAAAACCTGTCCATGGCCACGAAGTATCATCCTGATACTCATGATCCCACTGATCATCTTCTTCACATGGAGCATCATTATACAGTACATCCTCCTAATGCACAACATCTGGAGCATTGACCTGATGCTCATCACATATGATCATCCTGATCATCATCATGCAATACATCATCTTGATGTACAACATTTGGAGAAACAACCTGATGCTCATCACATATGATCGTCTTGATCATCATCATAGCATTGCCTTGATGCATATCATCTAGAGCATCGTCCTGATTCTCATCACACATGATCAACCTGATCATCATCATAGCATCGTCCTGATGCATATCATTTGGAGCATCGTCCTGATGCTCATCACTCTTGGTAAAGCCCAAACTGGATAGGAAGCTGTCTATCCTACCGCACCATGTCCTGGGTGCTTGCTTCAAGCCATACAAGGCTTTCTTCAATGTGCACACACATGAATCCCTGACATGTGTCTCAAAACCGAGTGGCTGCTCCACATACACTTCCTCTTCAACTACACCATTCAAGAAAGCTGTCTTGACATCCATCTGGTGTATCTTCCATTTCATTATTGCAGCCAGAGCAAGTACTATTATGATGGAATTGTATCTGGATACAGGTGCAAAAGTCTCTTCATAATCTATGCCTTCTTTCTGGGAGAAGCCACAAGCCACAAACCTTGCCTTGCATTTCTCTATGCTTTCATCTGCAACATTCTTGATTTTGTAGATCCACTTGGAAGTCACAACAGAATTCCCTTCTGGTCTTGGGACCACATCCCAAACATCATTCTTCATGATCGACTGGTACTCCTCGATCATGGCATCCTTCCATTATTGCATCCCGGATCCTGGGAACTTCAGATTCTTCAATATCTTCAATAGATAGTTTTCTTGAACTTCGTTGTTGGAACAAATGTTGTTGTCCTTCTTTTGTAGGTGATTGTACACGATATTTCCTACAAGTCAAATTCAATTGCATGATTAGAAACTTCTCATAGTTTTCACAACCAAATCTTACACATAAGAATATATGTCATACAGTCATGCTATTATCTTAGCCAGTGCTTTAATACAACATTCATTCATATCCCGTATTCATACGGTAAATTTCTAGATGCCTTCCATCTCTACCAGAACATTGTTAAGAGTGTGCACAACTCCCAACATGTCAGCAAAGAGGTTTCATTCTAGATAAGTAGCAATGGAATGTTGTACAGTACCATAGGCCACTTACCCATTACTTGCATATTAGTAGTATCTTGTTCATTTTTCTAATATGCATAATATACATCCTAAATATAGGAACATAAGTATGTACATGACTAAACAACATCATTTAAGTAATAAGAAATGACAATTCAAATACTTATCTTTGTTTGTTTGTTGGGTGGACCCCCTCTCAATCTTTGCTTCCTTACAGGAATGACTAGAGTGTGATCCCTCTTGATCTTTGATTCCTTGTAGGAACTACTGGAGTGTGCTCCCTCTTGATATTTGCTTCCTAGAGTGTACTCCCTCTTGATCTTTGCTTCCTTACAGGAACAATTGGAGTGTGCTCCCTCTTGATTTTTGCTTCGTTTATGATATCTTTTATGTCTTTGAACGTCTATCCATCTTGGACCACTATGCATGCTTAAGTGTGCACTGGTGTCATCATTGTATCATCCTCAATATCTCATACATAATCATACATTCATTAGTATAATCTCAATACTATCAAAACATCATGATTCTAAATAATCTTAAACATGTATGGTCATGGTCATTTCATACAGAGGTGTTAGTATTCAAGGTTTTAGGGAGGACTTCTTTTACTCATGCATTTTTTTTTTTATTTGGCCATAGGACTCTTCTGGTTTGTCATATCATCAATCAAAGTAAGAAGCATAATATGCATAAACCCATGATTATTCAAACTTATAGCTTCATGAATAATCATTATCAATCATACCAAGTATACTTATATAAGATCCTAACACAAGGTAGGATTCTAACTTGATATAGGAAAACATACCTGGATTATCATGTTTGCTAGTTATGTCTATTAACATACCCAAACAATGTCTTCTTTGTTCTCTTCAATGATTTAGAGACCTTGTGCTAGTAACCTGCATATCTCATAAGTTAAGCATTGTAGAACCAAATTATACATACCTCGTAAGTAGAGCTTCTATGTGATCAATGGCTATGGATGAGTCTTTGTCTTCATGTCACCATGGTCATATGTTCTTGATCTAGAACATGATTTGTCTTTCTTGATGTACCTTTCACGTTAGTGGACAACATCATCCTCATACAACACCACGGTGCATTAGTACAATCATAAGTGTCATAACCCTAATTAATGAATGTCTTCTATCATTCACATCCATTCATACTTTTACTAAGGTGATAAGACAAGTCTAAAATCAATCAAGATTGTACTAACCTCAATAATATGAAGACAAATATATCATAAACTTAATCATGAACAGATTTCAAAACATACCTGAATCTTCTCAAGTCATACCTGTCGGGATTGCTTGTAGTCTTCTTATGTAAGGCCTTAGCCTCATCTCCCTCTAAAACTAGAACTTCTTCACTTATGCAGGTGTCCAATTCATTCTCTTCTAGGATTAACCCAATCCACTTTGATTTGTTGAAATTGGATCTGGAGCTGAATTAGGGTTTGTCATAGAAACCCTAAAAATTCAAACTTTGAATTTCAAACTTCTTATTGAATGAAAAGATGCGCCTTGTTGAGTTGATCAAGCTGGTATACTTCAATTTTTAAATATCCAAAATTTAACCCTTCAAAATTGACTTTGAAAATTTTGGATTTGCAGCTTTTGTCAAATTCTGGTTTTTTGGTTTTCTGGTCAAAATCTCGAACTAGGGTTTGATAGAGCCCAGGGTTCTACCCAACTAAAAAATTCGATCTTGGTCTCTAAATTTTGATTTTGATGAGGAGCATCCAACCGTGGTCTCAGATTCCAAAAATTTTGACTTTTGTAGAAACCCTAATTTCCCGTAGTAGTGACAAGCCAAGAATGAAAGTGCTCAGAATCCAATTCTGTTTTGACATAAATATATGCCATATTGTTTTTGATGCAACTATGAAATTTTGGATCCTCAGGTTCTGAAACTTTGGCCTGTGGTAGAATGACCTGTCATATTTCCAACCCCATAGATCTGACCTCAAATGGATTCTCCATTAGAGTGATATTCCAAGTGTCGCAACATGACCTATTTATGGGAAAAAACCATCATAGCAAACTTGTACGGAGTGCCACGTGTTACTGTTTCAACTTCGTCCTATGAAAATAAGACCTGTGAAACTACAGTCCGTCCCCTAACTGACACTTTTTATGGAATTCCATTTGGAGCTTCCTATGCCGAGATATGACCTATGTTCCTAGGTCACCTATTTATGACTTCAATTTGGAAGAGGCAAAAACCCTAACTTGTACGAATCATATCTCAGAAAGTACAACGAATCTGAGGCTAAGCTTCGAACACAAGTTACATGAACATTTCATTTTCGGCCTGTAAAAGTTTCAAATCCTGAACCTTCTCCAAAACTGATTTATAGCGAAAGTTCCACAATGACTAGTTTTTACTATAGCAAGCCCTAGCTTCCAATTTGTCACAAGTGCAACAAATGTCATAAATGCCATACAATGCCTTCCTTCAGGCTAGCTCTGATACCATGTTATTTTTTCATCATTTAATTCAATATGATCTAGGATCTTAATTGAGAGAAAAACATGTACATCATATCAAACACAAGAGACAAGAGACACAAAGCATTTCACCAGGGAAAACCAAGAAGGTGAAAAAGCCCGCAACTTCCTCATAGATAGAATGAGCACCAATACAAAGATCACAAAGATCAAACCCCACAACAAGAGATAGTCTCCTAGCAGCTGCTCCTACTCCACTTTTGCACACTCCTCCTCTCTCTCACTAATGCAAAGTGAGTGAGTGAGTGAATGAATAGAATGAGAGAGTCACACTCTCTATTTATACAATGACTTGACCTACCTTTAACTCTAACTGGGCCGACCTCCCTTAGGAGAGTCTAATAACCCATTACCACTTGTCACTCGGGCCGACCCCACTAGGGTGGTCTAATAACCCTTTAACCCACATGACTCATACAGGGCCGACCCCACCAAGGTGGTCTAATAACCCATCATACATGGGAGGATGGACCTCAATGACTTTACATGACTCAAGTACAATAATGACTTCTTCGACCAAGAGGAACAAACATCTCCGTCGGAGGTACAACAATAGAATACAAATGACGACAATTCCGATCAGAGGAATAAGACATCTCTGTCGAGGATACAATAAAGTACAAATGTAATACATACAATATACAAGTGAATATATTCCAAAGTTACAAATACATCAACAATACGAAGTTCTTCCACAGAGCTACCATTCAACATAGACATCACAACCAGATCTGTAACCTGTGCAACTTTGATGGTGTGTTAGTGGAAGCCCATGAGGACATTGAATAGGAATTGGTTAATCATTTTTAGGAGGTGGTCACGGAACCGCAGTTGGATCAAATTGGGGCTTGCAGGGAAATCAAGGCTGTTATTCCTCGGCTTATTACTGATGAATAGAATGAGATGCTAATTCGACCTATTGAATTCCAGGAAGTTGAGATAGCCATAAACCAAATGGAGGATGGGAAATCCCCTGGGCCTGATGGGTTTACTGCTAAATTCTTCCATTATTTCTGGGATTTGATTAAAAGGGAAGTTTGGCAGGTGGTGGAGGAATCACGAAGAAAGAGAGGGGTTCTCCCGGCTTTGAACTCTACCTTTCTTACCTTGATCCCCAAAACTCCGATGGCTGAGAAAGATGATTTATTTCGACCTATTTCCCTTTGTAACATCATTTATAAACTCATTACTAAAGTCCTTGATAATCGGCTCAAACCCCTTCTCCCCTCCCTAATCTCTTTAGAACAATCAGGATTTGTGGAAGGAGACAAATTTTGGATGGTATTATCTTAGCTCAAGAGGTTCTTCACTCCTTGCGGAGTACTAAGAAAGCAGGGATGTTGTTGAAATTTGATTTATCCAAAGCTTATGATAAACTTAAATGGACGTACATGAAAAAGATTATGAGCTCCTTTGGTTTCAGTGATGTTTGGATCAAATGTATTGCTAAACTTACCTCTATTTCTTTTTTCTCCATCCTGATTAATGGGAATCCATCTACAGTATTCAAACCCTCTCGGGGTATTCAACGGGGAGATCCTCTCTCGCCCTTCCTCTTTGTGATTATGACGGAAGGACTTGGAAGGCTCATCTCTCATTTAGTTGATCAGGGAAGCATTAAAGGTCTTCATTTCCCTCCCTATGAGAAAGCTATAACTCACCAGCAGTTCGTGGATGACACTCTTCTAATGGGCCACTCCTATGTTCAGGAAGCTAGACAAATCAAGAAAGCATTAAATATCTTCTTAAGAGCCTCTGGACTTACTTTGAATATGGATAAATCCCTGATTTTTTCTTTAATACTCCTCCCGTAAGTCAGAGGAATATTATAAGAATATTAGGTTTCAATAAGAGCTCCCTTCCAACCAAATACCTCCGTGCTCCTTTGTCATAGGGTGTTTTAAAGAAGGCTTCTTGGGAAGACCTTTTAAATAGAATGAAGGATAAACCCTCTAACTGGACGCTTAGATCCTTGAACTTCCTGAGAAGAGTTGTTTTTGTCAAGTCTGTGCTGCAAGCGATGCCTTTGTATCTTTTTTCTGTTCTGGATGCACCTAAATCGGTTATGAAGGACATCAAAAATATCCAACACTCCTTTCAGTGGGGAGGCACGGTGGACCATCGGAAATGGCCTTTGGTTGACTGGGAAACTCTGTGTAAATCTAAGCCTGAGGGGAGTTTAGGTCTACGTGACCCAGAGAAACTAAGTATTGTGTGTGGAGTTAAAATTTGGTGGCACTGACTTACTCATACAAATGAGCAGTGGGCTAGTTTTTCCGGAAAGAAGTATGCTCCATTATCTACTCAACATTAGAGGAAATTTCAATTTAAAATGGGCCTTCCAAAAATAATACAAATTCCATGTCATCATGTATTAGCCAATCAAAATGCTTTAAAATTTAAAAAGGGAGCACCTAAAAAAATTGGAGGGAAAAAATAAAAACTACTTTTTTGGATCGTATTTTCAACTTATCTCCTTGTATGTTTACTCAAATTTGACGCAAGAAGACTCATTGGATGCATAATTAAATTATGCATCCAACAAGTACCCATGTTGGATACTTTTAACAACATCCACACCATGAAAAAATTAAAATACATTAAAAAACGTGTTTCCAGTGCGAGAAAACACGTTTTTTAATGTATTTTTGTTTTTTCACAGTGTAGATGTTGTTAAAAGTATGCAACATGGGTACTCGTTAGATGAATAATTTAATTATGCATCCAAAAAGTCCTCTCGCATCAAATTTTAGTAAACCTACAAGGAGAGAAGTTAAAAATACGATCCAAAAAAATAGTTTTTTACTCTCTCACTACTATTTTTTTTTTCCTTAAGAGGCCCATTTTTTACCCAAATTTCCTCTAATGCAAGACTAGGTTTGGGATGATGGACCGAAGAAAGGATCACACATCTGGAATCTAGCATGTGCTGGAAGTGAGTTAATTAGGAAACACAGTTTTTGGGAGATACGATAAGGGTCCTCAACCAATTTATGGTCTAATGTCTAGAAACAAGAGCCTACTCTTTTTTATCTAGTGAATGATATCCCCGTGGACTCCCCTGTTGTTAACCATAATTGGCTGACTGTTAATTTTTATTGGCAAGAGGGTTAGGAGGACAGGGGTTTTCGTGTTTGGAAACTGTTTAACTAGTGGACGAACAACTATGGGGATGAGATAGGGAGGCAAATCCATGAACTATTGATACATCAGCAGATAAAAAATTAGAGGGGTATGGATATACTACGGTGGAGGTACATCCCCAAAGGCATGTTTACTCTTAAGGAATCCTGTTCTTTGCAGACCATCCTGGTGGAGTTAAATGTGGGTCGCACCTGGAAGTGTCTATGGGGAGCCAAACTATGGCCTAAAATTACACTCTTCCTTTGGATGGTTTTGAAAGGTAGAATTCTTACATGGGATAATATTGTGAAGAGAGGTCTTGAGGGACCTTCGATTTGTGTCCTAGGTGGAATTCATGGCGAAACAATAGCTCATCTATTGGATGGATGCAGTTTCTCTTCGGCCTTATGGGATGAAGGAGATAAGATCTTCTGCTTGTCTAACAGAGTTAAGACTAACCCTGGAGAAATGATTAAATGGTGGAGGGAAGATCCCTTTCATGGGAAAATTCTGAATCGGGTTTGTCAACTTTTCCTTGGTTTTCTCCTATGGGAAGTATGGAAAGAATGCAAAAACCATATATTCACAGGAAAACATCATACCTACAAGACAGTCTGGGGTCATATCCAGCGTGGAATCACTGAGACTCTTCAATTAACTATTTGGACTGAACATGATATGAACATTTCGGTTAATAAGCTGAACATTCTACATACCTAGGGCATCAAGGCTCTTCCTTGCTATATCAGAATCCTTCACCCTCATCGTAATTCTCCTGATAGTCTGTTGGTATGGTATCCTCCATTATCAGGGTGACTAAAGTTAAATTTTGATGGGGCATCGAAAGGCAACCGAGTATTGCTGGGTATGGTGGTGTTTTGCGTGACAAACATTGAAGGGTTTTGTATAGCTACTATGGGTATTTGGGCCATGAGACTAACAACGTGGCCGAATGTGAAGCAATGTTGCAGGGTCTGTGCATGGCGGTTCGACGTGGCTTAAAATGTTTAATCGCGGAGGGGGACTCTAAACTGCTTATCTAGCTCGTGACTAATCTTTGTAATGGGACTCATGCGGCTAAGATGGCACCTTCATGGAGGCTGGCATGGCATCTGACATGTCTTGGGAAATTTATTATGTCACTGAACTCTATAACCTTCCATCATGTTCGGAGAAGTGCCAATAGTTTGGTGGATGTACTGGCTAATCAAGGCACCAGTCAGTAGAGTGAAGGATGGGAGGGTGAGGCCCTTGAATCGCCTTCGGGCACATGTCGTGTTAAGTGCATGCAGATTGCTAATCGTGACAGAGTCTCTAAGGAACCTCCAACTAGCCGCATTCCCACACAAAGAGGTGATGTTCTATAATTGCAGGTGCACTACTCAGTGTAGAATTGATAGGCGTTATACCGGAAATCTTAGAAACAGTGCCACTATACGTTCATGCGTATTTTATTATCTCTCTGTGTTAATCATGTTAGGAGATATGGAGCGTGAGATGTTGATGGAAGATCAGCCTCTCACGCTTAGACCGAGTGGTGCTAATCAAGGTTTTGCGGATATGATGATGGATAAGGACGGGGAGAATAATTACAGTGTTCGGCTCATTCTGGCAGTCTTAATGGATGCTAGGGGCGGCAATCCTTTAAATTTTGTTATCAGGGATGGATTTATCCATCTCAGATGTAGGTCTCGTAAAGCTTGGGTTGTTTTTAGGTTATTTGTGTCTACCTGGTGGGTGGATTGTGATAGTAAGGAAGCTGTGAACATGCCTTTGAGAGGGAGACCTGCTAGACGAGGCCGGAGGGCATAGGGTGGGAAGAGAAATATTAGAAGGGACAATTTGGCTCAAGCTGGTCCTAGTCGTGACCAGTGGAGCGCTGCTTCAACTGCTATTTTTGTTCATTGATTATTTCCTCAAGAAGTGCAACGTGATTTGGAGGAGTTAGTGTTAGAAAAACAGGATCGCAGAGCAATAACAATAAACATAAATGAAAATATAAACACACATACACATTACAAGAGAGACACAGATATATCGTGGTTCACCCAACTTGGGCTACATCCACACTGAAGTTGCCATTCCTTATTATTATTTCGTCCAACAAAGTGAAGGGATACAACCTGCAGCACAACCGCTGCACTTCCTCTTCACTGTCTCACAGTCTCTCTTCTGATCTCAGAGATCTTTACAATGCATAAAACCTAATACATCAACCCTAGCCATATTAAAATGTCTTTCTTTTATAAGGGAAATACAATGGGAAAATACCACAGGTTTCCAAGATCATAACCAAACCTGGGGTACAGACACAGCTAAATAATAATATCTCTTAATCTCAAGATCAAGCTCCACAACCAACAATCTCCCACTTGAAGACTGATCACAACAACTCCACCGCTGCTGCACTTGCTGGACTTGGACTTGGCAACTTTCTACTCTTCACCTTCATGCTAGAAGGCCAACTGAAACTGAGCAGGAATTCAGTTTCTCTTTGGTCACTACCTTTGTGAACATGTCTACAGGATTCTGGCTAGTGTGTATCTTTTCCAGCTTCAACAATTCATCTTCCAGAACAGAGTGTATGAAATGGTACTTGAGCTGTATATGTTTAGTCCTAGAATGGAATGCTGAGTTATTTGCAAGATGAATGGCACTCTGGCTGTCACTATACAACTTGCTATCCTTCTGCTTCTTACCCAATTCTTCCATAAACCTCTGCAACCAAATCATCTCTTTACTAGCCTCTGTAACAACAACATACTCTGCTTCCATTGTTGAAAGTGCAACAACCTTCTACAGTTTCAAAATCCAACTTACTGTTGTTCCACCTACAGTAAACATATACCCTGTGGTGCTCCTCCTGCTATCCTTATCACTTGCCATATCTGCATCAACATATCCCTGTAGAATAGTGTCTGAACCTTCAAAACATAATTCTTGAGTGGTAGTATCTCTCAAATACTTGAGAATCCACTGTACCACCTTCCAATGTTCTTTACCTAGATTGTTCATATATCTGCTCACAACTCCCACTGCTTGTGCAATATCTGGTCTTTTGCACACCATGGCATACATCAAGTCGCCAACTGTTGATTGATATGGAATCTTGGACATGTAATCTGTCTCTTCCTCTGTCTTGGGACACATTTCCTTACTTAAACTGAAATGACTAGCCAAAGGTGTACTAACTGGTTTTGCATTCTGCATTCTGAACCTTTCCAACACCTTTTGTATGTACTCACTCTGAGACAATGTCAATTTGCAATTTTTTCTGTCTCTTGTTATTCTCATACCAAAGATTTGCTTTGCAGCACCCAAATCCTTCATCGCAAATGAATTAGCTAGCTTCCTTTTGAGTACATTTATATCCTGCATGTTAGACCCTGCAACAAGCATGTCATCCACATACAATAACAAGATAATATACCTTTCATTGTCTAGCTTCTTGAAATAAACAAAGTGGTCAGAATGACATCTACTATAACCTTGTTCTGTCATAAACCTGTCAAATTTTAAATACCACTGCCTTGGAGCTTGCTTCAAGCCATACAAGCTCTTTTTCAACCTGCCTACCAAGTTCTCCTTACCTTTGACCTCAAACCCTTGTGGCTGCTGCATATATATCTCTTCCTCCAAATACCCATGGAGAAAGGTTGTTTTTATATCTAGCTATTCAAGATGCAAATCTTCTACTGCCACTAGACTTAAAATAGTCCTAATTGAAGTCATTTTAACAACAGGAGAAAATATTTCATCAAAATCTATACCTTTCTTCTGTGCAAACCCCTTTACAACAAGTCTAGCGTTGTACCGCTTCTTGCCTCCTTCTTCTTCCTTCAACCTGTAAATCCATTTGTTTTGCAATGCTCTTTTACCAGCAGGCAACTGAACCAAATCCCAAGTCTTGTTTCCTACCAATGAGTCCATCTCCTCATTCATGTCTTGCTCCCACTTCTTTCTAGTTTCCACCTGCATTGCTTCTTCATAACATTTTGATTCACCAACATCAGTCATCAACAAATAATACATTGAAGGAGAGTATCATTCAGGGAGTCTACTTAACTTGGTAGATCTTCTTGCAGTTGCAGGAGTTTCAGGTACTTGCTGTTGTTCTTGATTTTCTGGCATCTTTGGAACTTCATTTTCTTAAATTTCATCAAGTACTGTGTACTCTGTGTTTTCCTTTTCCTATTTCTTTCCCTGCAACTGATCTTTATATATGACCTTTTCATTGAATATGACATCTCTACTTCTAATGATTTGTGATTTTCATAATCCCATAAATGATAACCAAAATCATCAACCCCATATCCAATAAAGGTATATTTCTTGGATTTATCGTCAAGCTTTGTTCTATTTTTTTTATCAATATGGACAAATGCTTCACAACCAAACGCTCTAAGAAATGAGTAGTTTAACTTTTTATCTGTCCATGCCTCCTCTGGAATACCACCATCCAAAGCACTTGAAGGTCCTTGTAATGTCCCCATTTTGACCCCCTTTGCATTAAATTGTAAATGATGTAAATATTGTTATTTAATCATGGTGAGAAGCGCAAGGCCAAGGCCCCACTATTGATTTAGCGTTTTATGTATCGGCAATTAAAAAAATAGATGCCTATGGTTCTTGTGCTTTTTTCCCTTGGAAAAATTCATAATTTTATTTCAATAATGAACAAAATTACATTCTGCACATGTAATAGAATCTCAGAGATCCCTACATTCTCAAATATATACTGTCCCATATGGCTGTCCAAACAACCCTCCTATATCCGAGTACATATAACTGTCATAGATGAATATGACAGTCTATTGTCCCATACATATCAAATCAATGTTAATGTATGACCAAACAGACCTCCTATATCTGACGACATATATCACAAACTGTCTCAAAAAAGAAATGTAAGTGATCCAATCAACAGAGTATAATATTCTGTCCATACAGCCCGTGTATGAAAAAACATAAACAGAACAGTATTAAACAGGTCATATAATGTTGTTCTAATTCTCCATACGGTCCACAATATCCCCAAAGAATGGCCTGTGGATATAGCTGTAGATGCCTTCATTGGAATGTATCGTGATCCTCCATGTGCCGAAAGGCATAGGTTGTTGTGTCGCTTCTTTAGATAGCAGGTCAGCCATCCCATTTCGCTCCCTGTAGACATGAGTGAATGTAATACGGTTAAAAGTTTGCTTTAACCGTAATACCTCCTCCAGTATTGGTAAGAGAACCATCACATTGCATTGAGCAAGCTCCTTGGCCCATTCAATAACAATCAGAGAGTCTCCAAAAATCCGGAGTGTTAAACAACCTTGTTCTAGTGCAAAAAGCATCAGTAGCCTAAGTGACATAAGTTCTGCATAGTTATTTGAACCACTCCCCAAACCATCCATTATATGAAAATAATGGGACTCCGATTTGTGAAGAACGCCACCTCTACCACACACCGATTGATGGTCAATAGATGAACCATCAAAATATGCCCACGGCATGGATTTATCAATTAATTCCATGATCGCAGGTCTAATGCTAATCGCTCTAATAGGTGGCTTGTAGTGTAGTATAACAGCCACAGCTTGTGCCACTACCTGCTCCAACGGGACCCTACAATCCTGAAATATGATCTTATTTCGGGTGATCCAGATGCCCCAGGCGAAAATACAGGGGACAGCCCGAAAAGATGTGTTCTTGTGATATGTCCACCACTGTTGAAAGGCGTCAAGAACGTCCACTCCCCACCACCTCACATTGAGCGCCAGATATTTGCAGATGTCGGCCCACACAGCTTGTGAAAACCGACAGTGAACAAAAATATGTGAAATGGTCTCTTCCGCATCCGTACATAGAGGACAGAACCCCGGGCCCTGGATGAATCGTTTCTTCAGAATGTCCCATGTTGGTGCCTTATTTTCCAATATAGCCCAAAAGAGTAATTTTGCTTTACCCGGGCACTTTAGCGTCCATAGATGTTTCCACCACCACACCAATTCCCTGTTATGTATATCCACATTCAACTAAATATATCCATGTTTTGGGGTGTATTTTCCAGATGGATGGTGTTCCCAGATAAGTTCATCAGTCCTATTTGTCAGGCGAATATTTGTGTATCTTAAGTTCCGAATATAATCCTCCCAATCTCCAAGCAAGTCATCTGGAATCTCAAGACGCTGTGCAGAGATCCACCCCTGCTGCCATAGAGTGGATGATCCCGATTGTTCAATATCAGCCAGAAAGTGACAACCTCTAGCTGCTAGAAAATTCCTTAAGGCCACAGGAAGGACATGTCCACCCCGACATCCAACCCAAGGATCCAGTCCAATACGAATGTATCTCCCATTTCCAATTCTCCACACTAATCCAGACCCAATCAAATGAAAATGCTGCACCACTGCTTTCCATACCATCAAGCAATTTGCCCGCGTCTTATTGCCCTGCCTAATCCATTCAAGTAGAGTTAATGGAGCAATGTATTTATGATATACCACTCTAGTCCAGAGACTCTGAGTATGTATAATACGCCATGCCACCTTGGCCCCCTAGGCTTTAGCAAAAAGGAAAATATTCTTTAAGCCCCAGCCTCCCAGTACTTTGGGGACCGCAATCATTTCCCATCTGACCCACACCAAAGCTCGATTATCACCCTTACCCTTCCAAAGAAAGGCAAAACACAACCTCCGAATCTGCTCCAAGACTCCTTTGGGAATCCAAGCGAGTGACATCCAATACACTAGAATCGCTTCCAAAACTGATTTAACCAAAACCAACCTCCCTGCCCTCGAGAGCCATTTGTGACTCCATCCTCGTAGTCGCTGTTCTAATTTAGCAATTATCCAATGCCAATCTGCTTTCAAATATGCATTAGGTTTCAAGTGAAAGCCAAGGTACTTTAATCCATCATCAAAATCCAAAGTCTTGTAGGGTAGTCTCATAGCCATTCTGTGAATCTCCTGCTCGGTTAAATGCGAGCATGTGATTGATGATTTATCAATGTTCACTAACATACCCGCTGCATCTTGCATCAAATTGAGACCTTCAACCACCTTGTCAATATCCTGTCTCGAGCCATCACAAAATATCAGAATGTCATCAACGAAAAGGAGATGTGTAATATACAATACCTGAGAAATGGATATGCCACGAAAGGAACCATCAGCTTTTGCTTTCAATATAAATCGACTGAGGCCTTCAGCAACAAGGAGAAATAACAGCGGTGACAGTGGGCATCCTTGTCGTAGGCCCCTGCCAGCGTGAAAGAATGGACTAGCAGAACCATTTATCAGTACAGCAAAGCTCACCGTGGTGATGCAGGCCATAATCCATCGTATAAATTCATAGCAGAAGCCCAGGTGTGTTAGAAGCATCCGGATATAGAGCCAACTAACACTATCAAATGCTTTGGAGAGATCAATCTTGATCACTGCACCCTTCTGCTTCTGCACCTTCATAGTGTGTATTCCTTCCTATGCAACTCCAATGGCCTCATGGATTTGACGGCCTTCCAAGAACCCAAATTGTTCACTAGAAATATGCTGAGACAGGATAATCTTGAGTCGCCTCGCCATAACCTTAGAGATAATCTTATAGATGCAATTGCAGAGAGAAATAGGTCTGAATTCATCAAAGCTTTCAGGCTTGTCCGATATAGGAATGAGAGCTATAAAGGTCGAATTGAAGGGACCATCTACAAACCCAAACTTTCTAGATTCTTCCACCACATTCAATAGTTCTTCTCCAAAAAAATCAAAGAAACCCAAGAAAAATTCAATAGGCCACCCATCGGGCCCCGGACTCTTATCTTTCTGGAAGGAGTGCATAACCTGCGAGAGCTCATCCGACAACACCTCCGCCATTAACATTGTGTTCTCCTCCTCTCCCACAAAACGAGGGAAGAGCTGAGCCATCCTAATAACCTCAGCTATAGAGGCCCCAAGTTGTGCGGTGAATAAGTCTCCAAAGTGTCGTACCCCCATCTCAGCCAAACCATCAAAGCTGGAGACCAGTTCCCCTTCAGTAGAGGATAGTTCCCAAATAGAGTTAGTGTATTTTCTCCCCTTTGCATAGGCTTGAAAAAATTTTGTGTTCTCATCCCCACACTGTAGCCAGATCACCCTACTTTTCATTCTCCACATCTCTTCTCTCTCACACAGAATCACATTTCTGCAGCATTCCCACTCCAACAGCTCACCTTTCTGCACTTCATCCAGATAACCCATACCCCTGCAGTGTAGAAGTCTGTCAATATTCATCTCAGCATCCCTCAGCTTCTGATCATCTTTCCCTTGTTTTTCAGTAGCCCAGAGAATAGTGGCCTCTTTTATACGCTTGAGATTGAGTTGAAAGTGTACTCCCGCATGCTCCAGAGACTCCGGTGGTCGATGAACCCACTGAGCCTGTACTAATTTAAGAAAATCCTCCTCCTTCAACTAGCTAGGATTGAATTTGAATGGGCTAGGGGGTTTTTCTCTACCACCTCTTAATTCCAGAAGGATTGGGCAGTGGTCTGAAACCCCCCCTGTCCCAACCCATTGCTTGACCACATCAACTCCCAGAGCCAACACATCAGCCACCAGAAACCTATCCAGCCTCTTAGCCACCCGTTGATCCCCTGTTCTCTTATTCCTCCAAGTAGGGGTTAACCTGGTAGGTTGTATGTCAAGTAGGTCCTTCCTTGCAAAGGCTTGTATAAAGTAATTTGCTAGTGGATCCGGTGCAGCCCGAGGCCCCCAAACTTCAGAAGCCCCCAGAGTAAGGTTGAAATCCCCACCCAAAATCACATCCCTTCCAGCAAAGATGTCCATATTAAACAAGGAGTCCCAGAATCCAACCCTATTTAAATAGGGCCCATAGATATTGAGAACTGTGATCCTCCTCCCCATCGTTGCATCCAAAACTTCCAACCCAATACCAGAGGGAATGCCCCAAGAGCAATCATATCTGCAGCTCTTCATCTTCCACCCCGTGGCCAGCCCTCTAGAGCATCCATGAGCATCCACACCAACAAACTTCCAGCCAGGTAGCAATAGTTCCAATGCCCGAACAATCTCCTCACTGCCACCCAAATTTTCTTGCAACAGTAGAACATCCGGTTGATTTAATTCCACCAACCTCCGAAGTGACGATTTTTTAATGGGACTCGCCAACCCACGACAGTTGAAAGACAATAATTTCATATGAAACCCCCTTTCTAGGCTTTCGCTGCTCTAAGTGCCCATTCAATAGAGGATTGTGTACCCATAACTAAATCAACTTTTGCCCGCTCTTGAGCTTTTGACAAATGAGATTTTCCGCCCCGCGCTTTCCCCCCAACACTAAAAGCCACTTCAGAAAGTCCCTTACCCCCCGAGCCACCAGCAGTGATCACCCGATTTTGAAGAGCATATCGGATACTACGTCCCACAAAATTGGGAGAGTGTTTAGTGGAAACAATGGAAGGTGTGTATACACTATCCGTTACAGATAACATACAAGGAGCTACAGGACAAAGAGCAGAACTGACCGGAGGAAGTGACCCAAGACAACCCTCCCCCAAAACAATAGGGTCATTAAATAAAGAAACAGCAGAGGATAAGTGATGAGACAAACCCGAGGTATTCAAAGATGAGCCCCGACAAATAGTTAACTGCTCCTGTAGCTTCCTGGAGGCTGCCCGCGTCAAAGGCATTGTGGTACCCATATCTGCCCCCACATCAACCGAATCCTTGCTCCCAAGGACATCCAAACCTGTGTTCACTAGTGATGCCGAATGTTTCATGGATCCCTGCTTCCCACGCAGTGCGTCGGGTACCACCGGAAAATGGTCTGCCCAGTTGACAATAGGAGGCTCTATACCTTGATCTCCCACCGCTGTTGTGTTCACCATCTTCGCAGGATCAGTGCAATCAGTGGCTACTGCCACGACCTTCGGTCTGCTACCCCTAAATGATAACGGGCAACAGGCTACCAGGTGTCCATAAGTATGAAAGCGGTGGCACCTAAACGGCACACCCACATAGTCCAGGATTTGTACGAATGCCCCATCCTTCGTTTGAATATTGATCTCAACCGATAACCCCAGTCGAAGATCGATGTTAACCAAAATCTTTGCCACCGTATAAATGCCTGTTTCAATATGGGAGTAATCAGAGCACACATAGTCTCCAAGGAAGTTCCCAATTGTGGCAAACCATGTTTCATTCCAAAGATGCATGGGAAACCCAGGAAGCTTCACCCATAGTGGTTCTTTGTCAATTTTCTCTTGTTTGGAGTCGAAGAAAGGTGACCATCGTTTCAGGACAATTGGGACGCCCAACATTGACCAATGTCGACGTAAGACTGCATCAACCTCCCCTATGTTCGACAGGATGAAGGAGAACCATCCTTTCGTTAAAACCCGAACTATAGGTGCAGTAGCCACAATATCCTTCCACTACTCGGTTGCCCATCGCTGGAGGTAACCTTGACCAAGTCTCTTACCACGGACATGTCCAACCACTACAATGTGTGTGAAATCCTCTGCCTCCTCCATCGAGACATCCACTCCCAGCACAAGCTGATCCTTCCTCTTCCGTTCCTTAACCTTTTTAGCATTATTTTTGTGTGAATCTGCCTTCGTAGAAACCCCTGCTCGTGGAGCTAGCAGGGATTCATCTACAGGTAGTGTATCTCCACCACCAGTAGCCCCCGCTACATGTCCACAGGAAGAGTAACCCAATCCTCCGCTACCCTGTCCCCTATCATCAGAATCACGAAATTCCACTGACCTAACCAAATTTCCAATGGATAAGGAGGCCAAACCGCCACCCTGGTCCGTCCACCGTCTGCCACTTCCAGTCAGTGTATCAATCCCCTGCACACGTAAGGCATCCGAGCAATTTGGGAAGTTTGTGAAAGACCCCAATTGTGGTTGTAGGGTCCGCCCCAAAAGGCCTGCCAAGTCGGGCTGGTCATCCGAGGGCCCAGGAAGAACCCCTAGCCCCCTGCCTGTCAAGAGTGGTCCAGTCGATGCCCTCGACCTAGAAGCCACAGCATTGACAGCTCCAAGATCAAAAATCCCTCTAGCACATTCTCCGTCCGAGGTGTAGTCCACCTCCTGCTCATAGCCGCTCACCATTCCGCCCCAGAGGGTCCACCTCCTGCTCAAAACAGCCAACACGCCGATCCCCAATAGTATGCCCGGATCTCCAAGATTTCAGAAACCCTGTATTCCCAATCCACCGACGTTCTCAACGCTCACATCCAAAAAACCCAAGGTTCTTGGAGCTCCATCTATCTTCTTGATCCTCTGTTATACCAACGTTTTCACCTCCAACGATCAGCTACCGTAGCTTGTACATTTCGAAAATCCTCCTTCATTAAAGTGTTAATCACATCAATAATAGATCCTCCAATACCAATCCAAAATTCTTCTCCGATGCAATGTATTCAGATACCAGTGCACTCCAATTCGATCCAATATTCACCAACTATGATGCAACGTACTCCTGCTATGCGCTTTCTTGGAGCTCTCCTTCTTCATCAGTCATGGGTCTGGGTGTTATTGTTTGAGATCATCAGCATAGGACCTACGCTGTGTATTGTCTCTTGATCACACTCCACTGCATCTTTCTCCACAAGGGATAAATGAAATATCAGGTTGAAGGCCGTCCGATGAAAACAGAGCAGAGCAGATTGATACCTCCATGAGACGATTCAATCAAGAAGCCATTCTGCATCTTGTTATTCCATATAGTATCATATTTCACTTAATCTCATCAATAATTTGATCCTCCAATGCCAATCCAATATTCTCCTCCGATGCAATGTATTCAGATACCAGCGCACTCAGATTCGATCCAATATTCACCAACTATGATGCAAACGTACTCCTTCTATGTGCTTTCTTGGAGCTCCAACAAGACCCTCATCTATGGTTCTTGTGCTAGATAGGCACAATGTAAATTAAAACATCATGTAAATACGAATTTTAATGAAAAACCCACAATTGGCTATGCAATGCAACAAAGGGATGGGGGCATGATTCTACAAGGAATAGGGAGGGAAATTATTCAAACCCTTGAGCCAATGGTGTTAATCCATGTGTTTATGAGAAAACCCATAAACCACCAACTACCCATTTTGGGTTATGCACCCAATCATTTAATTCTTCTAGATATTGGTTGAGGCAGTTAATGCCTTGGGAATGAAGAGGTATGGCAGCCAATTTCGTGCATGGGTAAGCCATCAACCTGGAAAAACGTACTTTTTCTTCTGGGGCAAGAAAACACCCACGAAATAGTGCCCAAAGCCATTCTGAACCCATAGTCTTTCCTCTCTCACACAGTCTGAGCTAGCTGGGATTTCCCCATCACGTTTTTTTACCAATTTCCTGCATTTTTCCATAGCTGGGAGCTCGTTTTTGTGTTGCACAGTGGCTGGGAGAAAGGGAGTCATGTTTTGGGGGTTTATAGAGGTCGTTTCAGCCCCTGGAATGCATATAAACGTTTTCTGAAAACGAATGGCTCTCCCAGGGTTTATTTCCCATCTACTAGTTCGTTTTGGTTGCCCACGTTTTTCAGCACTTGTATTTTTGTTGTTGGGTGCATCCCTGCATTGGTTTGAACTGTGAGCAAGAAATTAGGAGTGGAAGTAGACCTGAATTGGCTTGATAAACCTAGTGAGGGGGATAACCTCTCAAGAAGATCAAAAGGGTTGGCTACTCTTCTATGCACACTTTGAACAATATTAGATTGGAAGGTATGGCCTGAGGGACTGTGTAGTAGTGAAGGGAGTGCTTCCATGTGCCAAGTGTGTAGGTATTGTGGGATCCAAGCTAGATAGATCTTGCAGAGGGTACCCATATCTCTATGGATGATCCCACTAGCTTAGCAATTCTTCCTTCCATTTCCTAACAGCCTGATAAACCCAACTGTAGATTGGTTTGGCTGATTTGGTGTATCTTTGGGCTATGTGTGAGTTTGTTGTTCCCTGATTCCTTATAGAGATCATGCCCAGCTCGGAGGTGGCAGTGCGTTGATATATTGATAATCACAACTGGCCTATGGTTGGGTGGAACGTTGCAGTTGCATAGCCAGTTGCTCGGGGCTACTTTGTTATAAGATAAATACTCTCTTATGTTAACTTTGCAATCATTTATTTGATGAATATCGTGAATGTATGATGGATGTGTTATTGAAATTACCTTCTGTTGTGTTTTCTTATAATTATACATTTCCATATGTCTCTTTTATATTATGTGAATGCTTATTTAAAAGTTCATGGGGCTAGATGCCCAGCTTTAGCATCACGTTCTCTCTATCATGCTGGTATGATGGGAGGGGACATTACATTTTGGTATCAGAGCTACTGGTTGCAGCATTGGACCTCTATGGGCCAAATCTGATTACAGTCACATGGGAAGGTCCAACATTGGGCCTAAACTGGCTAAGTTGAATAAAATTACAGAGGTAAGATCACCTCTTGCTAAACAGCAGTCATCACAGAAAGAAGGAAAGATTTCAAATTTTCCAAAGAGTTTTTTTTGAAAATTTTCTAAGTGTTTTTCGGCGTCAAAGGGAAAGTTTTGGAAGGACTCAGCGAGTTGGTCCGCAACAGCGGAAGAACTCGCCAAGTTGGCCCGAAACGACAAAAATTTTCTAAGTGCTTTTTTCGGTGTCGAAGGGAAAGTTTCGGAAGGACTCAGTGAGTTGGTCCGCAACAGCGGAAGAACTCATAGAGTTGGCCCGAAACAGTGAAAATTTTCTAAATGTTTTTCGGCGTCGAAGGGAAAGTTTCGGAAGGACTCAGCGAGTTGGTACACAACGGCGAACAAACTCGCTAAGTTGGCCCGAAACGACGAAAATTTTCTAAGTTTTTTTCGGCGTCGAAGGGAAAGTTTCGGAAGGACTCAGCGAGTTGGTCCGCAACAACGGAAGAACTCGCCAAGTTGGCCCAAAATGGCAAAAATTTTCTAAGTGTTTTTTTCGGCGTCGAAGGGAAAGTTTCAGAAGGACTCAGCGAGTTGGTCCGCAACGGCGGAAGAACTCGCCGAGTTGGCCTGAAACGGCGAAAATTTTCTAAGTGTTTTTCGGCATCGAAAGGAAATTTTCGGAATAACTCCGTGAGTTGGTCCGCAACGGCGGAAGAAATCACCAAGTTGCCCCGAAACATCAGAAAATTTTCTAAGTGTTCGGCATGAAAGGGAAATTTCGGAAGAACTCCACGAGTTGGCCCGAAATTACGGAAGAACTCAACAAGTTGGTCCGCAAAGGCAGAAGGACTCGGCGAGTTGGTCCGAAAAATCTCAAAATTTTTCTAAGTGTTTTCAGCGGAAGAATTCAGTGAGTTGCTCCACAACAGGTCGGAAGAACTCAGCGAGTTGCTCCGCAACAGGGCGGAAGAACTGGATGAGTTGCTCCGAAATAGGAAATTTCAGTTGTTTTTTACGGAGATTTTCAGGTGCCAAAAATCGAAAAATTGCCATGGAACTCATGCGCTAGATTGCGCGAAATGGAAAGATTTACAAAAAAAAAAAAAAAAAAAAAACGAGGGCGCTGCCCTCGACCCGCCCACTTGACCCCCTTAACCCCCGTCGTTCGCCTCATATGTCGTTGATTGTGAGAAAATTCTATGATTTGAAAAATTGTCAATATAATATTTTCCCACATGCATGAAAGTAATTTATGAATTTCTGAGAATATAATGCAGCTAACAATTGTGTTGATGAACACATTTTGCAGAATCACAGTTACATCAGGGCAGCACTCTAGATAGTACAATTGGAAAGTTTTGGATTTTGGTTGGGCCAAGAAATCAACATCATGGATGATGCATAGGATCCCTATGATCCTGAGACAGATTCCATGGGGGAGAACATACATGTTGAAAATGCTGAAACAGAATCTAATGGGAGAAGAAATCAAGAGACTCCTCTAGGTATTGCAGCCACCATGAGAAGCCTAAGGGTGGAGTTGCAAAGTTGTAGAGAAGATAATGAAAGGATGATTAAAGCTCAGGAAGAACAAAATCAGTTGAATGTAGCCATGCTACAGAGTTTGATAGACATCCAAAGGCAAATAAACTCTAGGCATCAGACATCAAATCCAGAAAGGGGTGGGAGTAGTTCTAGAAGGAATTCCCGTAAGAGGGCTAGTAGCTCAAGAATATTTTCTACAGACCGAACTTATACTCCAGAAATCTCTTCTAATGAATCATCTGACTCTGAGGAATCCATTGAGGGTTCGAGCTCTTCATCCCGTAGAAGCAAGAGGAAGAGGCACTATAAGAACAATTCGCACGGGGAATTTAAGAAGGCGAAACCCCCTACATTTGACGGAGAGGTAAAATCTGTTCAAGAAGCTGAAGCTTGGCTTCTTGGGATGAGAAAATATTTTCAAGTCCAAGACTACTCTGGGAATATGAAGGCAAGGGTTGCCATCTTCAACGTGAATGGAAAAGCATCTATATGGTGGGAACACATCAAGCGAGGAAGATCAATGAAATGAAGATTGTGTGAAAGCAGTTCAAGAAATACTTCAAGCAGAACTACCTCTTTGATAGGTACTATGATGATAATATCAAAGAGATCCATGAGCTGAGATTGGGACAATTGACCATGGAAGAATATGCAAACAAATTCTTGAAGCTGCTAAGATATGTCAGGTACATTCGAGATGATAAGGTGAAAATTCAATGTTTCCTAAGTGGACTACCCCAGTCATATAAAGACGGAATTGAGTTCAATGAACGTCAAACTCTAGAGGAGGCCATAAGAAAGGCCAAGTATAGCTCTGATCAAAACATAAGCAAACCAGAATTCCATAAGGCATGGAAGAATAAGAAAAATGAAAAGTTTGATCAAAGGAAGAAGGGGTTCAAGCCTCCTCAATTCAAGAATCAACAAAGTCAGCCATCACAGGTTGTGACTAAGCCAACTAGGATGATGGGAGACAAGCCAATAGATCCAAAGGAGCCAAGAGAACCACTTCAATGTTGGGGTTGTGGAGGAGACCACATGCTTAGGAACTATCCACATCGAAATGGGAATGCAAATCAAGTCCACAACATCCAGGGAGCTGAAACTGTGGGTCAAGTGGGGAGGACAATCCCTAGAATCTATGCAGCACTAGATGACCGCCAGGCAGATCATCAGTCAACTGTGGTTGAAGTTGAAGGTAAGATTTCTAAGCAATTTGTTTCTATTTTGATTGATCCTGGATCTACTCACAGTTATGTCACTCCTAGAATTGTTGAGATTTGTGCTTTCAAGAAATGAAAGCATAGTAAATCATGGTTAGTTCAACTAGCCACTGGAACCAAGAGAAAAGTTAGTGAAATAGTAGAGAAATGTCCATTAGAGATGGATGGCCTATTCACTTATGCAGATCTGAAGATTTTGCCACTTGGTTCCTATGATATTCTCATTGGAATGGATTGGTTAGAAGCACACAGGGTTAAACTTGACTGCTACAATAAGACATTTGAATGCATGGACGAAGAAGGAAACCCGAGGGTTGTAAAAGGCATTCCAAAGGTGACTTCTGTTAGACAAGTTTCAACCATGCAGCCGAAGAAGTATTGTAGGAAGGGATGTCAATTGTATGCAGCCCACATTTTAGATGCAGCAGAGAATGAAACTTTTAAATTGGAGGACTATCATGTATTGCAAGAATTCAGGGATGTTTTTTTTCTGATGAGATTCTAGGACTCCCTCCAAAGAGAGACATTGGCTTTATAATTGAACTTGTTCCAGGAGCGGCACCAGTGTCTAAGACACCCTACAGGATGAGTACACCGGAATTGCTAGAATTGAAAATGCAATTACAAGAGTTGCTGGAAAAGAAATATATTAGGAAAAGAAATATATTAGGCCAAGTGTGTCCCCGTGGGGAGCACCTGTTCTATTTGTGAAAAATAAAGATGGAACACTCAGGTTATGTATTTACTACATGCAGTTGAACAAAGTCACTGTGAAGAACAAATACCCATTGCCCCGAATTGATGACCTTTTTTACCAAATGAGAGGAGCAAAGGTATTTTCAAAGGTTGACTTGAGGTCTGGTTACCATTAGGTAAGAATCAAAGAAGAAAATATTCATAACACCACCTTTAGAACGAGGTATGGACACTATGAGTTTGTAGTGGTACCATTCGGTCTCACAAATGCACCAGCTACATTCATGTGTCTCATGAATAATGTTTTTAGCAAGTATTTGGACAAGTTTGTTCTTGTATTCCTAGATGACATTCTCATCTATTCTAAGAATGAAGAAGAGCATGAAGAACATTTGAGAATGACAATGCAATTACTAAGGGAGCATAAGCTATATGCAAAGTTGAGCAAATGTGAATTTTATACCGATAGAATTCATTATTTGGGTCACATCATCTCCGACGAAGGAATATTTGTAGACCCTGAGAAGATTGAAGCCATTATGAATTGGCCAACTCCAAGGAATGTGACTGATGTGAGATCTTTTATGGGCCTTGCTGGTTACTACAGGAGGTTTATCGAAGAATTCTCCAAGGTTGCAAACCCGATCACTTCTTTGCAAAAGAAGGGGATAAAGTTTGAATGGTCACCAAGATGTGAGGAAAGTTTCCAACGGTTGAAGAATCTTCTTACAAGTGCACCAATTTTGAAAATTGCAGACCCAGAAAAATACTTTGTGGTGTGTACCGATGCATGCAATCAAGGACTTGGAGGAGTTCTTATGCAAGACAACCACGTGATATGCTATGAGTCAAGAAAGTTGAAGGAGCATGAGAAGAACTATGCTACTCATGATATAGAACTTGCAGCCATAGTACATGCTTTAAAGATGTGGAGGCATTTCTTAATGGGAAGAAAATTTGAGTTAAGGACAGACCATTGTGATCTGAAATACTTGTTTGATCAGCCAACTTTAAATGCTAGGAAAGCTAGATGGTTGGAATTTTTGTGTGAATTTGATTTTGAAATCAAACACATAAAAGGGAAAGAAAACAAGGTGGCTGATGCACTCAGTAGGAAAGTACATGAAATGCATGTGGCAGCACTTAGTACTTGCCAACCAGATTTGAAGCAGCAGATTGTTAACCATATTGTTGAGGATGAAGTGTACGTGCAGATAAAGGACAAATTGCAGCAACAAGACCTTGGCAAGAAGTATGAAAGCTATCATTTGGAAGAAGGTGGACTTATTACTTATAAGAATAGAGTCTATATTCCAAATGCGGCAGATTTGAGGAGGATTGTTATGGATGAAATCCATAAAGCTCCATACTCTGGTCACCCAAGATATCAGAAAACAATTGCTACAGCAAGAAAATATTATTTCTGGCCAGGCATGAAGAAGGACGTCGCTGAATACATTTCTAAGTGCATGGAATGTCAGCAGGTGAAGAGTGAACACCAACATCCAGTAGGTTTATTTCTCCCAGTGCCAATTCCAGAATGGAAATGGGAAGTAATATCCATGGACTTTATTACGGGATTTCCAATGACTGTGAGACAACATGATTCCATCATGGTTGTGGTGGACAAGTTAACAAAGGCAACACATTTTATACCGGTTAAGTCCACACATAAAGCTGATGCCATTGTAAATATTTTCATGAAGGAAATTTTCAGATTACATGGGTTGCCTAAGGCAATAATTTTTGACAGGGATACCAAGTTCACTTCCAATTTTTGGAAAGGTCTCTTTGTAGATTTGGGTACACAACTAAGTTTTAGTACTGCATACCATCCTCGAACAGATGGGCAAATAGAAAGAGTAAATCGGGTGCTTGAAGACATGCTCCGCATGTATGTAATGGACAAACCATCCAAGTGGGAGGATTATCTACACTTGGTAGAATTTGCATATAACAATGGGCAACAAGCATCGTTGGGAATGAGTCCTTATGAGGCTTTGTACAACAGAAGGTGTAGGACACCAGTGACTTGGGACAATCCAGTGAATAGAATTGTACTTGGGCCAGAATTTCTTAAGGAAATGGAGCAAGAAGTTGCCAAGATCAGATAGAATTTAAAAACATCCCAGGATAGACAGAAAAGCTATGCAAATAAACATAGAGTGCATAGGGAATTCAATGTTGGGGATCATGTGTATCTTAGGGTGAGATCAAGGAAGAGTTCCTTGAAACTTGGGAGTTGTGCCAAGCTATCACCTAGATATTGTGGGCCATTTGAAGTGCTTGAAAGAATAGGGCTAGTTGCATATAGACTTGCATTGCCTGCTAGCACTAAAGCTCATAATGTTTTTCATGTCTCTTTGCTTAAGAAATATGTACATGATCCTAACCATGTGATTAATTGGGATGTGATCTAGGTGGAACTCGAGAGAGAATTCCAAACCGATCCATTGTGCATCTTAGACAAGAAGGTAACATTGCTCCGGAACCGAGCCATTGGACACGTAAAGGTGCAATGGAAGCACTACGGTCCCGATGAGGCTACATGGGAGCTGGAGGATGCCATGAGGGTGGCATATCCATTTTTGTTCAATTTTGATGAGCACTGAGGACAATGCTAATGTAAGGGGAGGGGAATGTAATGTCCCATTTTGACCCCCTTTGCATTAAATCGTAAATGATGTAAATATTGTTATTTAATCATGGTGAGGAGCTCAAGGCCAAGGCCCCACCATTGATTTAGTGTTTTATGTATCAGCAATTAAAAAAATAGATGCCTATGGTTCTTGTGCTAGATAGGCACAATGTAAATTAAGACATCATGTAAATACGAATTTTAATGAAAAACCCACAACTGGCTATGCAATGCAACAAAGAGATGGGGGCATGATTCTATAAGGAATAGGGAGGGAAATTATTCAAACTCTTGAGCCAATGGTGTTAATCCATGTGTCAATGAGAAAACCCATAAACCACCAACTACCCATTTTGGGTTATGCACCCCATCATTTAATTCTTCCAGAAATTGGTTGAGGCAGTTAATGCTTTGGGAATGAAGAGGTATGGCAGCCAATTTCGTGCATGGGCAAGCCATCAACCTGGAAAAATGTACTTTTGCTTCTGGGGCAAGAAAACACCCATGAAATAGTGCCCAAAGCCATTCTGAACCCATAGTCTTTCCTCTCTCACGCAGTCTGAGCTAGCTGGGCTTTCCCCATCACATTTTTTTTACCAATTTCCTGCATTTTTCCATAGCTGGGAGCTCTTTTTGTGTTGCACAATGGCTGGGAGAAAGGGAGTAATGTTTTGGGGGTTTATAGAGGTCGTTTCAGCCCCTGGAATGCATATAAACGTTTTCTGAAAACGAATGGCTCTCCCAGGGTTTATTTCCCATCTACCAGTTCATTTTGGTTGCCCACATTTTTCATCACTTGTATTTTTGTTGTTGGGTGCATCCTTGCATTTATTTGAATTGTGAGCAAGAAATTAGGAGTGGAAGTAGACCTGAATTGGCTTGATAAACCTAGTGAGGGGGATAACCTCTCAAGAAGATCAAGAGGGCTGGCTACTCTTCTATGCACACCTTGAACAATATTAGATTGGAAGGTATGGCCTGAGGGACTGTGTAGTAGTGAAGGGAGTACTTCCATGTGCCAGGTGTGTAGGTATTGTGGGAGCCAAGCTAGATAGATCTTGCAGAGGGTACCCATATCTCTATGGATGATCCCACTAGCTTAGCAATTCTTCCTTCCATTGCCTAACAGCCTGATAAACCCAACTGTAGATTGGCTTGGCTGATTTGGTGTATCTTTGGGCTATGTGTGAGTCTGTTGTTCCCTGATTCCTTGTAGAGATCATGCCCAACTTGGGGGTGGCAGTGTGTTGAGATATTGATAATCACAATTGGCCTATCGTTGGGTGGAACGTTGCAGTTGCATAGCCAGTTGCTCGGGGCTATTTTGTTATAAGATAAGTACTCTCTTGTGTTAACTTTGCAATTATTTATTTGAAGAATATCGTGAATGTATTATGAATGTGTTATTGAAATTACCTTCCGATGTGTTTTCTTATAATTATACATTTCCATATGTCTCTTTTATATTATGTGAATGCTTATTTAAAAGTTCATGGGGCTAGATGCCCAGCTTTAGCATCACGTTCTCTCTATTATGCTGGTATGATGGGAGGGGACATTACCGTCCTCTATTTATTAAATAAACAATAGTATTTATAGCATCTACCCAAAACTGCAAGGGAAACCCTGCATGCAATCTCATACACCTTGCATGCTCCATGATTGTTCTGTTCATCCTTTCAGACACACCATTTTCTTTTGGTGTTCCTGGGACTGTCTTCTTTCTACAAATCCCATGGTATGAATAGTAACTATCAAACTCCTTGCCTTAGTACTCACCTCCATTATCAGATATGAGACACTTCAACCTTTTTTCTGTCTCATTCTCAACCAAAGATTTCCACTTCTTAAAAGTACCAAACACATCAGATTTATATCTAATGTAATAAACCCAAGTTTTCCTAGTTGCATCATCAATAACTGTAACATAATAATGAGAGCCACCAAGATATTCTACCTAAGCTGGTCCCCATACATCTGTATGCACAAGCTCTAACTTTTCATTCTTCTTCTGTTTCCCAACCCTGAGAAATCTGACTCTCTTCTGTTTTCCATAAACACGGTTTTCACAGAATTTCAAACTTATCTGCTTCAAATCTGGCAGCAACTTCCTTGAGTGGAGAATCTGCATCCCCTTCTCACTCATGTGGCCAAGCCTATGATGCCACAATGCTATATCTATTCATGTAGAAGCTAAAGAGATAGAATGGTCAATATTATGAGGACATAAATACAATGTACCTACCCTGTCTCCTTTTTCTATCACCATTGATCCTTTAGTGATCTTCCACCACTTTTCTCCGAACGTAAATAGACAGCCACCATCTCCCAACTGCCCTATTGAGATCAAATTTATTTTCATAGCAGGAATATGCCTAACATCTTTCAACAGCCAATTAGTTCCATTCTTAACTTTTATCCATACCTTACCCATTCCAACAATTTTACATGGCTCATCATCACCCAATAAAACATGTCCAAAATCACCTGGAACATAATCATGAAAATATTTTCGATGGGGTGTAGCATGACATGAAGCCCATGAATCTACTACCCAATAATCACTTGTATTATCTAATGTAAGAATCAAAGCATCTTGTAACACATCACCTGCTACATTTGCTTCCTGGGTAGTTTCCTTCTGTGCATCTCCTTTCTTCTTTAGAGATCTGCAATCTTTCTTCAAATGTCTTTTCTTTCTACAGTTACAGCACTCTATTTTTCCCATTCTGGACTTGGATCTTCCCTTTATAGATTTGTCGCGATTACCTTCGCTCTTTCCTCTCTCATTTTGTCTTCCCCTGCTCTCCATGGTCAATGCATTACCTGATGTCTCACCTGTGTTTTTTCTTCGCATTTCTTCGCAAAGAATAACACCAATAACATCATCAGATTTCAAGGTGTTTGAACCAGAGACAGAGTTACTTACAGCCATGACCAAGCTATTCCATCTTTCTAGCAATGAACACAAGATTAGAAGAGCCCTAACCTCATCATCGAAGTTCACACTTACAGAACTTAATTGATTTGTAACCGTATTAAAATCATTTAAGTGATCAGTAGATCCATCTTCAGACATCTTCATGTTAAATAAACGCTTCATTAGAAATACCTTGTTGGAGGCCGAGGGTTTTTCATATAGCTTACCCAATGCGCTAATCAACCCCTCCGTTGTCGTTTCTTTTGAGATATTGAAAGCCATCGATGAAGCCAGGCTCAGCCATATTGTTCCCAAAGCCTTTTTGTCAAGAACCTCCCATTCTTCGTCCTTCATAGCCGTCGGCTGCTTTGCTCTTCCTCCCAACAGTAGGAATAGATCCTTCTGGTACAGATAGTCCTCCATTTGCATCTTCCATAACTGAAAGTTTTGTCCGTTAAACTTCTCGACCTTAAACTTTCCTTCTTCCGCCATTGCTCCCACTCAAACCAGAAACCCTAGCTTCCTGTGGGTTTATCTGCCAAATAGACCTTTGGCTCTAATACCAATTGTTAGAAAAACAGGATCGCAGAGCAATAACAATAAACAGAAATGAAAATATAATCACACATACACATTACAAGAGAGACACAGATATATCGTGGTTCACCCAACTTGGGCTATGTCCACACTGAAGTTGCTAGTCCTTATTATTATTTCGTCCAGCAAAGTGAAGGGATACAACCTGCAGCACAACCGCTTCACTTCCTCTTCACTGTCTCACAGTCTCTCTTCTGATCTCAGAGATATTTACAATGCATAAAATCTAATATATCAACCCTAGCCGTATTACAATGTCTTTCTTTTATAAGGAAAATACAATGGGAAAATACCATGGGTTACCCAAAACCATGGGCCCGAAAACTGTTGGCAAAAACAACCCCAAATTTTTTTCTTGGGGGCAACCCCTGTACTCCCCCAGACCCCCCTAGGGTCGTGCCGAGATCATAACCAAAACTGGGGTAAGGACACGACTGAATAATAATATCTCTGAATCTAGAGATCAGGCTCCACAACCAATAGTTAGAGGGGACTTGTGGCCAATGGCGTGAGAGCAGGAATTTCCTTCAGAGGCAGTTGCGATAGTAGACTGGATTCATGACCCTGGTAATACCAAGGGTCGAATGGCATTGTATAATCGTGTTGTGGTAATTTTGTGGGTGACTAAGACTCTCATATCTCAGACACTTGAGGCGTAGGTGGATATCTTGTCGGGATCTCAGAGGATGAAGCAGCTAGAGGAACGATGCAAGGAGAATGCAGATGAAACTAGTTGGATCCACATGAAACTAGATGCTATTGTGGCAGATATGGGAATCTCCTTCCTGAATCAACCTAAAAAGGTTGACAATCTGAAAGAGATCAATCTCTGTGGTAAGGTTTCGGTGAAGGATGTGCCATCAGTGGTGAATATCGAGGATGAGGCCGGTCTTTCGGGATAATTTCTTTGTCCTTCCTTTTCCTCTGGTGGGATATTATTGGTTCTGCATTGTTGTTTTGGCTGGGTAATGTTTAAGCAAGTTAATGCCTCGGCTTGTTACTGTTTTGGCTTGTTCCTTTTTCGTCTCTGTGGCTTGATTCTAGTTTTTTGTGCCTGTGTTTTCTCGCTGGGTGGTGCATGTTCTTTCGGCATCCTTGATGTAATGAGGGTTCAGTATATTGTTGATTTGGGTGATTGGGGTTGCACTGATAGTATTTTGATATTTGACAGTAAGTGGCTCATCCTCTCTAGTTATGGTCAGGATAGATTTTGTTGTTGATCTCTCGTTCATTTTGAGGGATCATGTTGTTAGTAGAAAGGGGGATATGGATCTCAGAGGTTGTTTTTTAAGCGCCCAACATATTTTAAAGACTTTGTATGTACTTTTGAGCCAGTTGTAATAGAATGACGGTTTCTTTTGCTTAAAAAAAAATTAATGACTAAAATTGCTTTCGATTCTGCTACCATTTTTGCTTCTATTTTTTCTCCCAGTCGTGCTTCCTGTTTTGATTCTAGTATTTCGTCAAAAATAGCTTATTTTTTGGCTTCCTGATTGATGCCAAGTTTTTCTTCCATAATGACGGCCTTTGTTGCTTCCAGTTTTGCTCCTGATATAACATTGTTTTCTCCATTTAGATTTTCTTCCATTATTGTGTCTTTTGTTTCTTCTAATATGGATTCTATTATTGCATCTTTTTTTGCTTCTAAAATTGCTTCCATTAATACTTCTTTGTTTGCTACCTAAATTGATTTTGTTTTTTCTTCCTAGGTAATGCCAAGTTTTGATGAGCCAAGATTACTTCTAGTTTTCTTCTAGTTTGGATTCCGTTGTTGCTTCCCTTTTTTCTTCCAAAAATGCTTATTGTTTTGCTTCCATTTATTAATTTAATATTTTTTATTTCAATTTAATTAGTTAAATATATCATGTCTCTTAAATATCTTTTTATGATTATAGAGTAAGTCATATTGCATTTGAAATATTTTATAGGATAACATTTATAATGATTTTTTAGGGAAACGATCATCCATACAAACTAACATCATTATACTTATTAAGTCTCCATCAAAATAAAATCTACAACATCCAGTATATATAAAATAATAAGATAATTATTATAACATGATCATCATCTATAATTAAAACAAGTGAGTCAAATATCTATAATTTAATTGAATTTGACAACATCCATCCTAAGCAGTAAATTAAAATCATCATACGTAATAAATATCAATCCAAAAATCATCAACCACTTCCAATACACAGAATTTGACTAGTCAATACTGATAATATCACCATCATATATAACCAAAACAACTGAAATTCAAATATCCCAACAGATCAATAACATGTCAAATTGGTACATTTCCAACAATCGACATAAGTTAAAATGATACATGTCCAAATGGTAAATGATGTAACTCAATATGATACACTTCAAGATGTTACATGTCTAAATGATACACGTCAAAATGATACAACTCAATAATATGGTAATGCAGGTGAAAATGATACATATGATAGTAAAAATGAAAAGAGGCATCATAATGATATATCAAAAAAATCCATGATGCAGTCTATATGATCAATGTCACTGGTTACTACCAACAGCTATTTCATTGTCATCATCACTATTGTGATCATCATCATCATGACCATCATCATCATGATCAGCATCGTCATCTACCTCATCATCATCATATCCCATGTTTGTACCAAACCCAGCATAATCTGGATCTATATCATCATCAGGATCAACTGGATCTTCTGCAAGGCCTGTGTTCTACAAAAAAAACATTCAAAATAAAAATTTATTATTTATTTCATGCAATAATTAATTTTATGTTATATTTCTAATATTACAACATATGAAATGAAACCATAATCATATTACATCAATATCAAAGTGCACATACCATAATAAAATTTCAAATAATTTACAGCTAAGAGGTCATTCCAATGACGTAAAACATGCAACAATTCTAATAAACATTAGTAAAGATCACAAAAAATAATTTGTTATGCAATTTAACTATCAACTGTAAATTCTATTACATAATCTTAAGTGCCAACGCTCTCCATTTTGTGCTATAAGTGATTATGTTTGCCTCGAAGATCCTTTGAGAGATAATTGGTCTATATATCTTATTCTCTTATATTTCAAAAATGAGTAATTTTCTAGGACATTTTGGCACTGTAATATTCTTCAAATATTCTTTGAGAATTAACTAGTTTATATGTCCCCGTATTTTAGAGTCAATATTGAAAGTGAAATTTTATTATGATTTTAACTAGATATTTGATCAAGGATATTAAGATTTTAAGATATGTTCTTTCTAGTTGAACATACAGGGATGTATATAAATCCTCAAATTTGTGCAATGATACTTAAATAATAGTGTTTATATTTGCATGAGACAAGTAAATCAATGGGGTAATCATACTAGACACTCAGGTAAATAATAATAGGCCTACTAGTAGGTACAATGATATGCCTTGAAATTTCATTTGTAGAGATTCCATACCTATTGAATGAAGCAACCTAATTTCTATGGATGAGATACATAAAGGTACTTTTCACATTGCTAGACACACCCAATGTGAAAGTAACGACCTCGCTACATAGAAAACTAACAGTCGCTCTTAGAGAGGGAGTTACTTTGGTTGGAGATACCTCCTCCATGATATATGTTTGCAGATGCTATAACTCCTTCTGAACTAGAGAAACCTGCTATACCATATTTTTCCACCTTGTGAGAATTAGCACTCATTAGCCTCCATTATTCATTTGATTGACTCAGAACCACATTTTTGGTCATCCAGGAACCCTTGTTTCCCTACTTTTGTTCCTGTATGCGAGCTGCTTCATTGCAACTCCTGCATACGCTGTTGGAATATTCACACCATCATTTTTATATTTTGCATGCCTGCATGCAAATCTAAATGCTGCATGAATTTGCATGCCACTGCATGCATCCAAACATCATCATGGTTGTCTCCCCAGTACATAGAGATTGCTTATATCTCTCCAGAGCCTGTCTTTAGCCCCCATTTGGCCTCCTACCTACCTAATGCGCCCTCCTTGACCTTTCTGCATGCCAGGTGCGCCTTTTCTCACCTACCACACTTAGTTAGTGCACCTTTGCTCACCTTCCTTTAGTTATCACTCATTTAAGGCGCCTTTTCTCACCTACCAGGAGTTATCACTTAGTTAGGGCGCCTTTTCTCACCTATTGGGAGTTATCACTCAGTTAGTGCATTGATTGAGCAGTTGTTCCACTAATTGTTCATGCTAAATGCTTGTAGATTCTAGTTAGCTAGTTCTGGAGTTCCACTTGACTATTTGACAGCCTCATGCGCTCCCCTTGGAGTCTCCATCCCCTAATTTATGCCTAGATAGTTATGTTAGACTCAGTTGGACACACTTGACTGGCTCTTACCATTTATGACTGATACTACTGACTGGATGATGTCTCCATTGTTATCCAAGCTAGACTTTGAGCTCTGATTCAAATTCCCTACTTGGCTAATTCAAATCCTATATGATTCTCCATCATATATTATTGTAACACATTCTTTACATTCATTATTCATTGTATGATACTGTTATTGTTCATTATTCTGTGTTTATGAGTGATTATTGAGTGTCTCCTTCACTTCTTCTTTGCAACATACTTGAGAGTTTGATTGTGAGTTTGTTATAATTGCTAGATCCTTTGCAGATTATCACATGGTATCAAAGCAAGAAGCAGCTATTCGAATTTCAACATTTGCAACAACAACAGTTGCAACATTTCTTTGAGCAGTTTTCTTTCACTTGAGCACCAGAATCCTCTGAGTTTCCACAGCAAATCCTGGTGCTATTACTTGAATTCATTGGAGAAATCAAGTGAGGTCTAGCCAGGTGTGAAGGACTTAGTCTATGTGCTCAGTGTTCAAAAGGTAGTGTTCAGTCGAAGTGTATCATTCTCCATCAACAAAAACTCTTCTTGTTTTGCAAGTTTATTCACCCGTTCGAATTCTTCTTCAACTATTAGACCTTCTATGTTCAAATGGATCTAAATCTCACATCTTCCAACTATGTTGAGTGGAAATCCAAGATGTCTCTCGTCATGAGATCCAAGAGCTTCTCCCAAATACTCAACGGAACGATGGTAGAACCTCTCAGTGCAGTTGAAAAGTTTAAGTACTTGGATATGCTTGATGAAGCAGTTGGCCTCCTCCTTCTCTCAATTTCGAAAATGATATTCACTTCCATGTCATCGATCTTACATCTCCTAAAGAGGTTTGGGACAAGCTTGAATCTCTTTTTGGACAAAAAGATGATATGAAAGGACACAAATTGGAGAATGAACTCATATCCTTGAGTCCTAACAGCTTCGAATCTATCAATGCCTTCCTCACCAAGTTCAAAAGTTTGATATCACAGTTGAAAATATATGAGATAGTGAAAGATGACAAGCAGCTTATTCTTTCCATTATCTCAAAGTTGGGGCCAAACTTCTCAGTTTTTGTCTCTACTTTCCAATCAGCTAAGATGTCCATTCCAAGATGGAAGTTTCCCTCACTTGATGACTTCATCCAATCTATTACTCAAGAGGAAGAGAAGTTGATCTCCATGAGAATGATAAAACCCAAATTAGATTCTTCCCTTACAGCTGCTGAGAGAGCGAATGGTAAAGGCAAGCAAAATATTTCTGACAAGAAATTGAATGACACAAGGCCCAAAAATAGTCCATACCAATCAAATGGGGCTTCGAACTCAAGGAAGACCAGGCATTCTTAGAAGAAAAGATCCAAGTGCACCTATTTTCTTAGAGGTTTCCATCCTGAGAGTGCTTGTATGAGGAAAGATATAGATTTGATGGCTCGGTTACTTGAGAAGAACAATCTTCTTGTTCCTGCATGTACAAAGAAGAAATATCATGATACTGAACCTTCTAGATCCGAAGACAAAGAAAGATGTCATGCCCTCATGGAAAGTGCATCAACAGATTCTTCTTTCATCATAGATTCAGGAGCATCAAGACACATATCTTCCTCCAAAGATCTCTTCTCCAGTTTCGAAAGCTCAGTTGGCCCTTCCATCAGATTGGGAAATTATTCAGAAGTCTCCTCTCAAGGGATTGGAAGAATAAATATTGACTCTGGTTACTTTTCTGATGTGCTTTATGTTCCTTCTCTTGAAGCAAATTTAATTTCAGTATACCAAATGACCCATATTAGAGAGCCCAAAAGAGTGATCTTTTCTCCAAATGAAGCTGAAGTACAAAACATGGTTTCAGGGGAAATCATTTCAAAAGGTGTTGCAAATCATGAGACAAAACTCTATGAGTTTTCACACTTCTTACCTCTCTCAAGGAGTCTTCTCTTCGCTCTCATACTCATGAAGAGAATAGACTATCTCATCTCAACTACAAGCATTTGCAAAAATTGCAAGCTCAAGATATGGTTGAAGGTCTTCCAATTAGCAAGATTGCTCATGGCACCTGCAAAGGTTGCTTGAAAGGCAAGGATTGATCTCAAAAAATTGAGAAAAAGAGGACTCTTGAAGAAGTGTGAATGCTAGATCCAGATCCAAAAGAACTTGAAGATCTAACACCTATTCGTTCAACTCCTATGGCCAAATGTGCCATCAGTACTACATCCACTAGTGATCTTGTTGAAGATCCATCATCATCAAATTCTAGTTATTTTGGAAATGATCTCACCTATGATGGCTGAAGGGAGATATCAGATATCTACATGCACCTTCAGAAGCAGTTTCATGATGTTCACACTTCATTAGATTCAGAGTTTGGAAGTGATGATGAGCCAATTTCGCTTGCTTCTTCACATGAGTTTTCAGATTCAGAGTTTGAGAGTGATGATGAGTTTCAAGAGAGCGAATCTCCATCACATGATATTTCAGATTTGGAGTATGAAACATCAGCTTCACATGCTTCTTCACATGAAATTTCAGATTCAGAGCTTGGAAGTGTTGATGAGATCCAAGAGAGAAAACCTTTATCACATGGCATATCAGATTCAGAGTATGACAGTGAATATGATGAAGAGCAAATGCTAGATCCAGATCCACAAGAACCTGAAGATCTATCAAATGCTAATGAAGATAAGGAAATGGGAGATTCAGTTCCACAAGAACCTTATGATCTCTCAACTTATTTTCCTCCTCTTCCGATATGGGAAGCCACTACTCTCATATAAACTAAATATCTTGTTGGTGATCCAGCCGATCGACAGAGAACCACATCAGATTTTCAGAATGGAAGGTTTCATCCTTCTCACATTACTAATCCTTTTCATATCGATCAACCCTTCTTTTGAAAATAAGGTCACTTGCCTCCTTCAGGGGTGAGTAATGACATGCTACTTTAGCATCCTTCAGTCTATTTTTGAGGGAGGGATTTCTTCCCAATGGGTTTTCCCTCTTTCCTCACTTAGTGCATTTAGATTGATTATACGGGGTGACCTTTGGTCTTAGTCACCAGGGCCCTATTTTTCATATTTTAGTTATTAACTCATAGTATAGCTTGCGGGGGGGTGTTGGAATATTCACACCATCATTTTTATATTTTGCATGCCTGCATGCAAATCTGCATGCTGCATGCATCCAGTCATCATCATGGTTGTTTCCCCAGCACCTAGAGCTTACTTATAGCTCTCTAGAGCCTGTCTTTAGCCCCCATTTGGCCTTCTACCTACCTAATGCACCCTCCTTGACCTTTTTGCATGCCAAGTGCACCTTTTCTCACCTACCACACTCAGTTAGTGCGCCTTTGCTCACCTACCTTCAGTTATCACTCAGTTAGGGCACCTTTTCTCAACTACCGGGAGTTATCACTCAGTCAGTGCATTGATTGAGCAGTTGTTCCACTGATTGCTCATGTTGACTGCTTGTATATTCTAGTTAGCTAGTTCTGGAGTTCCACTTGAATATTTGAAATCCTCATGCGCCCCCCTTGGAGTCTCCATTCCCTAATTTATGCCTAGATGGTTCTGTTAGACTCAGTTGGAAAAACTTGACTGGATCTTACCATTTATGACTGATACTACTGACTGGATGATGTCTCCATTGTTATCCAAGCTATACTTTGAGCTTGGATTTGAATTCCCTACTTGGCTAATTTGAATCCTATACGATGCTCCATCATAGATTATTGTAACACATTCATTATTCATTGTATGGTAATGTTATTGTTCATTATTCTGTGTTTATGAGTGATTATTGAGTGTCTCCTTCTCTTCTTCTTTGCAACATACTTGAGAGTTTGATTGTGAGTTTGTTATAGTTGCTAGATCCCTTACAGATTATCACATACGCTGTTTGTAACACTATAGCCCGCATACATCAAGTTAATTCGTAAATAATAGTAAAAACCCTACTTTTCACTCCAATGGCCATTGCGACCTTTGGCCCTCCACGTATCCCGAAACAACTTGATTTGACCTTTCACCTACCATGGGAGGGTTATATATTGAGCTCTTATGGTGCATTTAAGGGAGGAGAAGGAGAGAGCATCGAAATTCTATTGTATTTTTTCCATAGCTTGAGTCTACATCCATTGATCCTAGTTGTTGTGAACCCTTTATGTTCACCTACCAAACTCTTCCATATCTTGTGAAGGACTCATTCCTTTACTCATGAGTTTTCCATTACATGGGGGATTGAAGTGGTGGAGACACAAGTGGAGGGACCTAGTTCTTCGTTCAGATGAGTTGCCAGCAAGAGGTTGTATCATGTACTTCTTGTTTATATTTTTCATGTCCCCTCTTGTCATCCCGACCCACAGAGGAACATGACTAAAACATGCGGGTGTCTAATTTTTCCCCAAAGCCATAAGACTAAATTGCAATTAAAATAAAATGCATAATAATATTATACAGCGGAATTAAAACATATTAACACACACTCAAACTGGAATGCATCAGCATATCTATCCCAAGCAGAGGATGAATCAACATACAGAGAATCCATCCCATTCTCATGATATGTACAAACTTCATATCAACCATATTAAGATAATCATTTGATTTCATTAACATGAATAATTAACATTCAGAACAGAGCACAAAATGATCATAATTTAAACCACATAGAATACTTATCTTTAAGATGAAGTTGTCCAACAACTGGCTATGTGAGAGCAACGTTCCACCCAACCATAGGTCTCTGTCCAGCCTGTATTCTTTCAGCTGAGAGACCACCCCCGAGTTGGGATGTGTATCCACTAAGTAGGAACTAGATGGGCTCACTCATAGCCATGATCTCACACAACAATCATGCTAATCCAACACACGGTTGGGTTTTTCAATCATGCAAGAGACAAATAAGGAGGATGCTAAGCCAGTGAGCTCAACCACAGAGCTACAAACATCTCAACTAAACTTAAATAGTCATGGCACCCACAATACCTACCACACCCAACAAAGGAAGGTTCCCTTCTCTGCAGCACAGTCCCTCAAGCATCCCTTCCCTCCAATGCTCTTCAGGGTGGGCATAGAAAGGTCCAGCTGCTAATTCCTTGAGATTCTAGCCTTCACTGGGTTTATCAAGCAAACCCAACCTCTGTTCAAACAATCACACTTGGATTTTCACAATTCATTGACCAAATGACTCAATCCCATAATTGGATTTCTGGGCTATAAAAATTGGGTTTTCCAATGGATTTCGGGGTATCTAATGCTCTCAATTTCACCCCAAGGTTCATATATATGGATCCCCCATTGGATTTTACTGTCAATACCAAATTCTGGGCGTTTATGGCACTTCAAAATGTGGGTTCTTTCATAGTTGCGGTTTCTGTTTTTTCTCACTGCTGGGCATGTGTAATGGATGAAAACTGAAGCTTAGATGTTCAACAATGGAATGGGAATGAGGAAAAATGAATTACCATGAGTTAGAGTGACTTGTGGATCAAAGAAACATAGCCCATACTCTGCCATACGAATTTCTAGGCTTCCCATGCTCCATTGAAGCCATGGACTGATTTCTTCAACAACTTCCTTACACAGAATTAAATGTCAACAAGGAAAGTCAAATAGGTTCACAATATGACATTTGGAAGCCTATGGTTCAATTCCACAACCCCCTCACCACTCCCTAGTGGAATACACATGTCCCCTCCTCATTAGTTGCTTCCATAGCCAGTTTTTGTATTTTATTGCAATATTAAATATTTACATCAATTACAATATTTCATGGCTTAATAGCTCATGGGTAATAAAATATCAAATACTTGTCTTTCTAAATATAATCCAAGCATACAGCGGGGCCTTGGCCTTGAGCTCCATGCTAGGAAAACATATTTCACATGTACACAATATTTACATTAAAAGCCAATATACATAAGGGTCAAAATTGGGGTATTACAATATTAATAGAAATACTCATTTTCCTGTCCAATTGATGTTGTGAATGGTTTATTATCATTGAGTACATTTTCTTACATATATAATGGGCTATGCTATTGCTTATGCTAACAAATTTCATATATCATATGCACTTGCTTGTGTTTATTGTTGAGACTAAGCTGCAAGTTCAAGTGTGCTGATTGGAAAGCTCAACGGGGATCTACATCAAACGTCTGGTTGAAGGTTGGTATTTTATTCCACTTCTTAGCATTTACATTTATATAGCATGCATTGGGAATTGGGTTGATTTATGGTAGTCATCTGTCTGTTGTGGTCTACCCCAAGCCATAGGAAATTTTTCTCCATAACAGAAATGGCGACTTTGCTGGGGAGGAACCTCCATTTTGGGGATTTTGGGCATTCTTCCTTATTTTGAGTCTCTGTTCTGTCGAGTTTCTATGTCGTTGATAGGCTGTTAGGGTTTGTATAGAAAATATTGATTTTTCTTGGTCTTTTGATTCATTTTTGGTCCACCTACTCTTCCCTATACGCGAGTTAGATTTGGTTAGCTTGCATGTACCCGCTACTAATAGTTCAATAGCCAGTGTATATATGCTATTATTCTGTGAATAGTGGCGTGCAAGTCTGGATTATCCTTGTTTGTGATATTTGGTTGTTGCTGGGTGAATTCTGGGTCTTCTTGAGTCTTGTTAGGCCTATATCCTGACTGTTACATGCCCTTTTACTGACTAGAAACTCCTCTTTCTTTAGTTTTTTGAGAATTTGGTTTTCAACCATTTTTTCTTTTTATAGCTCATTGGCTTAGCTGAGTCTTGCTTTTTGGGGTTTGTTGGGTTGTTTGCATTGCATGTTCTACATGCTTTTATGAAAAGTTTTGATTCTACTTGCATTTTTCATTCATTTATATTGAAAAATACAAAAAACATTGTTTGCATTTTCATTTCATTTATAGTGAAAATACAAACAAACAAAAAAATCTTTATATATCTGCATTTTGCATTAGAGTGCTTGTGCTTTCATTAGGGCTTGCTTGTGCATGAAATTATAAAGATATTGCATTTTTATTTCTGAAAAATGAAACGATGGTTTGATTGTCATATAGTGGCATCCTTTTCTAATGATACATGAGTCTAGCCTTTTTCGGGTGTGCATATCATTGAGTCTTTTCACATCATTAGTTTCACAACCATATCCTTTGAGTAATCACAACCATTAAAATTAACGCTTAAAATTTAGAATTGATTAGAACATTTTCTTTTTTAGGGTGCACCAACTAGTACAGTTTTAGAGTCTTGGAATAGATCACTGTTGAGTAAATAATCCAAGACTATTAAACACACATTATGTGCCTAACCAGGGAGTGGTGAAACCCATGGTATACATCAGTGTTCTCACGATGCTCTACTCAAACTAGAGTTCAGCACGAGGTTATGGGAGGTTGGTTGCGGAGATAGACCTCCAATACTTGCTGAGCGTGGGAGATATTTCCAGGATTTGTTCGTATCTGGGGATTCTTGGGAGATTTGACCCTCTTGAGTTTCGAGCTTAGTTACCCTGCCCATACGACGGAACCCACCTATGATTGTTCTCTTCAGAATTGGTTATACGTGGTGGCCATAGTTTCTTTACCTCGGTATCACATAGGGTACTTGCAGCGGTTATTCTGTGAGTCTCATGATTCGGATAGGGGTCGAACATCACAGTTGTGTTTGCACAATGAAGATTGAGGGCCCTTATAACTGATTCTGTTACCTCTGGTTATAGTTTGGGAGTCTCAAGCCTCTCCTAGGAAAGACATACTGGCTGTAGTGTTGGGAGTTCCCTTAAGCTAGTCCCCTTTTGTGTGCAATTGGCTGTAGTTTCTTTTAGGTGTGTGCTCTGTGACGATCTAGTAGGCCATTAGGAGACATTTATTTGCTGAATTTTGGAATTCATCATGGATCGAGATCCGCCTCTCTGTCGATCTCATCAGTCTCTTCGCAAGAGATGTCGGAGGACTACCGCTGGTCCTTTATTCACATCTCATGAGCTTCAGAGAGCTCCCATGATGAGTTACGCATCTAACACGTTGGGAGTCCCCTCGACTCCATCCACTAGTCCAAAGTGAACTTCCCCTCCTCACATATACTCTTCGAGAATTGATTGGGAGGGAGGTTCATCATACAGCACTCGTCATGGATTTGGGGCATCCCATCCCACTACTACGAACTTGATTGATGAGACATGGTCATCCGGTTATCTCTATGGTTCATCTACGAGTATGTCGGGTTTTGGTTCTACATCCGTCTCTATGACCTCAACCCCTTTTTCATTGGGTATGCCTGGTTTTATGTCGACTGTTACTTCCACCATGTCCAATAGTCATGCTAGCTCGTGGCTAGCTCTAGCATTGGGATCAAGGGCACTATACCCCCTTACACTGCTCATCATTTTGGGAGTGGTCATATCCCTCCATCTTTTTCGAGCATTGGCGGAGGGCCACCTCCTTCGTCAGCCCCTAGTGTTATTGTGAACCCATTCTTGTGTGGAGGTTTCATGATAGGTATCGGATCTATGACTTACATTCCATCTGTTCACCTAAATGCCTCTATTCATATTCCTATGCCCACAAATGCTTATATGATTCTGAATCCTCCTCCTGTCTCTAGTTCGTCGATTCCATGGAGTGGGAACATAGCATTTTCATACGACCCTCACTCATCTAGTTTTCCTACTTTGAGTGGTTATATGGGACCCCATTATTATGGAGGCCATTCTTATGGTTTTTCGACTGATCCTAACTATTATCCCACTCCCTCCTATGGAATCCCTTCTATGCACGTGCCTGTGTATCATAACATGGGCTAGTTTGGAGGAGGTTATCATCCTTATGGTCATGGTCATGGTTTCTACTAGAGTTCATCAGCACCTCGGGTGTCGACTTCGATGAACACAGTATCACCGTCACAGAGTCAATCTCTTTTGGGAGCTTATAATCAAGCTTCACAACCTTAGCTCCCATTGCTTGCTAGTTTAAATTTACCTGATCTTTCGAAGCTCACAAATGATCCGGTGTGTCATGACCCTTAATGGCCCCCAATCCCCACCAAGATCCCTTCCGACGTTCCAAAGGTTGAAAGGAAGAAGGGTGAGGATCGAGGAGATCACGTCACCACTTTCCATTTATGGTGCTCCTCGAATTCCTTGAACCACGATTATAATCGTTTGAGGCTATTTCAATGAACCCTCACGAGGGAATCTACGAAATGGTATGTCGAGTTTCCTGGGAGCACATATAGGATTTTCAATTATTTGGATTTGGTTTTCCTAGATCACTTTTAGTTTCCGGTTCATTACGATATTGGTACCGAGATATTATCGACCTTCCTCCAAGACAAAGCCACACATATCTTTGATCATATTCAAGAGTGTCGCCGATGGAAGAGGCTGGTGAAAGCCAACATTCCTCCATAGTTTCTGTTGGAATGGTTCCTCAAGTATTTTCTCCCATACATTTCGAAGGATGTCTCATTATCCGGAATTATGACTGAGGAACAAGCCATTTTTAAAGCCCAATAGCTAGACCTAGTCTATGCCCAGTATGGAATCTTGTATTACATTATACCTGATGCAGCATGATCACGACATGATCCCAAGCCCATTCTTGGACTGCATGTCGATGGCATTGTTGGTTCCACAAGTACTCATCCCGTGGATTTGGTTACGAATCATATGCACAATATTTCTATCAACCAATATACCCTTGGATAGGCTCACGCCTCATTCGTTTCCACCCAGTCGTTCAATGTTCATTCTATACAATCGGTGAACCCATATGGTAACCAGCAACCTAGTGGGAAGAAGAAGGAGAAAAAATAATCATAGGAGTGGGAACAATAGGAATAACCTTAATAAAGAGAACACTAACCCTCCTTGGGATGGCAAGAATGCTGGTGGGGACCGCAAGCGTAGATGTAAAGTGAAATTTCCTTGTAAACTTTGCACGAAAGATCACCTTACACATTTGTGTCATCGTATCGAGGAAGCATCAAAGCACATTGCACAGAGCCCATATGTGATGAAGGATCCCCTTCCTCATCATCAAAATATGGCTTCGAGTGCTTCCGTCACCAGTAATGGGACTAATGAAACTTCGACGTCCTCTACCCATGTTGACGGTTTTGGATGCGTTAGCATGGTTAAATCGGAGGTTAGTATTGCTACTCTCTCACGTGATTATGGAGCTCCACAACCTTCGTTGGGGAATGATCCCCCTCCACTTGAGACTCCATTGCATATCAAGAAGCCCAACTCTATGCCATGGATACCAAAAGGTGTTGTCAAGTTCTCGGTGCACAATCCCAATGTCTGAGCCGCCCAAAACTACTCAATTGTGGAAGATCCGAGCTAGACTCCATGCGCTATGTCAGCTCTCGAGGTTCTCCAAGATTGTCCTTCACAAAGGACCTTCCTTTTATGTGCTTTGGGAGTCTAGGATCAATGTATCCCAAATATTATCAAGTTCGACAATACTGATGTTCAGCCTCAGTTTCCCTATCATGTGGCCTTCCAAGTCCATGTTAGGTGCCTAAAAAAGGTTGTTAAGTGTATTGTGGTTGACGAAGCTGCTTCCACTTCAGTAATGGATTTATCTTGTTAGAAGGCTCTCGGTTCTCCTCCATTGTCGAAATATATGACTATGATTACTGCATTTGATGGTCATTTGTTCAGGATGCATGGTATTATTCCCTCCCTTGAGGTCCACGTGGGTGGGAAGACTGTGCCAATAGAAGTCGAGGTGGTTGATGCGCCCATTGATTACAGCCTTTAATTGGGTCAGAATTGGATCTATGCTATGAGAGCGATCGTGTCCTCTATTTTTAGAGTTATCTGCTTTCCCCACGAAGGAAATATTGTGACTATCGATCAACTAGATTTCACTAGTTCCAGTCCCGTGGCATCACCAAGAACTGTAGTTCCTCAGATTGAAAATTCTCAGTCGGTAACTAGGAATATTGGTATAGGATTGTATTCCTCTTTTATGGGATATTTCGAATTTGTTGCACCAATCTCTTTCATAGGAACCATTTCCGATAGTGCCCCTTCCTCATTAAATAATGTACCATTCTGAACAATGTATTTTAGTGATCCGTGTAATATACCTTCCATGAGTTACCTGTATGGAGACATTGCGCACATCGGAATGGCTATTCCCTTGTCTGCAGTAGATCTTTCTTATCATGATATTCAACAAGACACTACAGAGCCAGATCTCTCCTCTTCACGGACAGAAGAAGAAGATCATGTTATGCTGCCTGCATGGGTAGTCGACTCATCTTTCTCACATGATTTCCTTGATGGTACTTTTCCTTCGGATGAAGCTATTATCGAGGCCATGTACGGTAGTGATAATCCTTGGGAAGATCTCCATCATCGATCTTATTTTCTTCCCAACCTTGACCTTATTGAGCAAGAGGAGTTTTGGTCGACTCTTGCAAAGAAAGTTGGTCACCCTGTGGTTCCTTTGGAATCACATGGTATTTACGCGGAGGGGAATATGGATAGTATTTCCCATACCATTCCAATCAACATTTCTTGCACCCCCGAAAAGATTGAAAACGTATACATCGGTGTTGATTGTTCTCCTGAGGAGATCCACATTTACACCGAGTTATTCAAATAATTTATGGATGTGTTTTCCTGGTCATATGAGGAGATACCAGGTATTGACCCTAGTATTGTCGAGCATGAGATTAAGACTTACCCAAATGTTAAGCCTGTTCGACAACGTCTTCGTGCTATGAATCCTAGGAAGGCAGCCGCTATTAAGGCAGAAGTAGAGAAACTACGCAAAATTGGTTTCATCTACCCGGTTCCCCTTACTGGGTATCCAACCCCGTTCCTGTGGATAAGAATCGGGGAACCATTCGAGTGTGTACCGATTTTCGAGATCTAAATAGATCATGTCCGAAAGATAACTTTCCCACTCCATTCATAGACCAAATCTTGGATGCATGTGTGGGAAGCGAAGTGTTTTCGTTTATGGACGATTTTTTAGGGTACCTTTGCATACCGAAAAAACCTGAAGATCAACATAAGACCACATTTATATGTCCTTGGGGTAGCTTGGCATATCAGAAAATGCCCTTCAGCCTTAAAAACATCGGAGCTATGTTTCAGCGGGCCATGACCTATGCTTTTCATGACCTTAAGCGCATAGTGGAATATTATTTGGACGACCTTGCTGGTCACTCTCATAAGAGAGCGAATCACCCAAGTCACCTCTACCTTATTTTCAAAAGATGTCGGTGCTATAAGATTCGTTTGAATCCAAACAAGTGCATCTTTGTCGTGAAAACTGGCCTCCTTCTAGGGTTTGTAGTCTCCAAAGAGGGTTTTATAATCGATCCTTTAAAGGTTGAGGAAATACTCTGGTTGCCTCCCCCACATAATATGATTAAAATTCATAGCCTCCAAGGGAGAGCCACTTTCTTACGTCATTTTATCGTGAATTATGCCAATCTTACTAAGGGTTTCGCGCGATTATTGAAGAAGGACACTCCTTTTATCTGGTATGAGCAAGCCCAGGAGTATTTCGATGCTTTAAAGAAATCCTTGGTATCGGCCCCTCTTCTTAGTCCACCGGACTTTGCAAGAGATTTTTTGCTTTATGTGGTCGTGTCTCAAGAGATAATTGGTATCGTCTTAGTTCAGGTGGATGATGTGCTTCAAGAGCATGTTGTCTATTATCTTAGTCGAAACCTAGTAGACGTTGAACTGATATATTCTCACATTGATAAATTGGCCCCTACGACTATTCATGCAGTCCAACGATTATGGCATTATATTTTGCTTAAAAAAACCACAGTTATAGCGCATGTCAATCCGTTTCAGTTCATGCTCTCACGACGTTTAATTGGGGGGAAATATAATAAATGGATTTTCATCCTTCAGGAGTTTGATCTTGATTTTGCTTTGGCAAAGTCCTTGGTTTTCACAGAGCTTATGTCGCATTTTCCGAGACTTGATGAGGAAGTAGTCCATGAAGACTCATTTGTGTATGAACATTTATTTCTTATCTTGTCAACAAACCCTTGGTATGGGGATATTATTATATATATCGAAACTTTGAAGCTCCCTTCGCATTATTCACGGGATGAGCGACGGCGTGTGAGACATCATGCCAAAGATTATGTCATCGTTAGTGAGACTTTGTATCGCCAAGGAAAAGACTCTATCCTACATCATTGCTTAACTCATGAAGAAGTGGAGCTAGTGCTTAATGATTGCCATAATGGAGCGTGTGGTGGTCACTTATCCAGGCTTGCAATATCCCAACGTATCTTGCAAGCAAGCTATTTTTGGCCTATGATATTCAAAGATTGTGTAAACGCTGTGAAGAGATGTCACCTTTTTAGGTGTTTGCTCTGAACATGTGTTCGAATCCTGCTCCTTTACATTTAGTCGTCACCGTCGGTCCCTTCACCAAGTGGGGGGTTTATTTCATGGATTTCAACCCAGCTTCAGCTGGGGGGCATCATCACATCATAGTGGCCGTTGACTACTTCACCAAATGGGATGACGCCATGCCGACGAATAAAGTTGATGGTGCAACTGCATCCCACTTCGTATTCAATCAGATTATAGCTCGATTCGGTATCTTGAAGGAGATTGTCACTGACCATGGAATTCACTTTCAAAACAAGATGATGGCAGAATTATCACTTAAGCTTGGGTTTCGACAAGATCACTCATATTCTTATTATCCCCAAGCGAATGGCCAAGTCAAGGCAGTAAATAAGTCCCTTAAGGCCATTCCTCAAAGGACCATCCAATAAATCAAGAGTAATTGGCATATTATGTTGTATCCTACTTTGTGGGTGTATCGAACTACAGTAAAGAATTCCACTAGTTTCTCACCATTTTAGTTAGTTCATGGTGTGGAATCTATCTTATCGATTGAATGCGAAATCCCTTCCTTGAAACTAGATATAGAGCTCCTACCTAAAACTTCAGAAGTAGATCAACGTTTAGTCTACCTCAAGCAACTTGACAAGCAATGTCAGGATACTGCTGTAGCAATTGATGCCAGCAAATGTCGTGTTAAGGTTCAGTATGATAGGTATTTCCATCCCCGAAAATATGTTGAAGGTAACTTTGTCCTCCTCTATGACCAAGCTAAGGAACCCTTGGGGGCAGGCAAGTTCAACCCAATGTGGCACAGTCCTTACGTAGTGAGGCATGCCCTCGATAAAGGATCATATGAGTTAGAGGATTACGAGGGGAACGCCTTGAAGGAGCCTAGAAATGGACTCTACCTCAAGTGGTATTATGCTTGAGATTCTAGCTCGAGCTGATACTTTTGTATACTATTGTATATTTTTTCTATAAATAGTTTAGCTTTCTTTTTATTTTTTGATTCTGCTAATTCACTTCTGTTTGGTCGACAGATGTCAGCGAAATCTCCAGTGTTATTGAGATTCGCAGATGGGGATAGCCATCATATGCAGAGACTAGCTTCTGTTGCATGGGTTATTTACTCACCCGACCATCATATTGTATCTTCATGAGGTGCTTGTATTGGTCCTAAATCCAACAATGTGGCTGCGTACAATGTTGTTATCAAGTTACTTCGCGATGCCGTTTCGTATGGTATCCAGTCTTTAGAAGTCTACCTAGATTTGCAACTGGTTGTGTCGTACTAGAATGGCCAGTACCATGTGAGGGATCCTATGTTATTAAGGAGGTTCTTAAGGGTAAGACTCTTGGAGCGTCCATTTGTTTTCATTACATATATTCATGTTCCAAGACATTTTAATCATGTAACTGATGCATATGCTAATTATGTCCTAGATTGGCATTTGTCACATCAATAAAAGAAGCACACAAATAACATTCATTCATGCATTTGTACATACATAATAGTAGAGTCGAAAAATCATAGTTTTTGTTCATTATCAAAATAATATGTCCAAAATGTGGTGTCATAATACAAAACTGGAGCTTGTAGATCTCAAATATACCATCTGATACAAAAAATAGTGAGACCCTGTTGCATCTAAGCCCTGCGGGGAGCCATAGCCTGTTGGGATGGATGAGTCTACATGTAGTAGTGTACGACATTGGATATACGTTGGAGCAACCTCACCCATGTACCTGGTACCCCAACCACATGTCTCTGCATATCCTCTGGGAGATGCTCTACCTCAATCACCGATACCTGGGTAGTCATACGAGTCAGGTTGACTTGTATAGTCTCCAATGTGTGCTCTGCTGCTGCACCTACTACCTCCCCTCCCTTTCCTTTGCGGAGATGTCGTGGGAAACCTTGAGGTCTTCACGGACCCATATTTGGGAGCAAACAGTCATACATCAATATATGATACCACACCAAAAATATTTTTGATTTCACTTAAATCAAAAATCCAAAAAATTAAATATTCAAAACTTAAAAAGAGTAGTCTTACCAATGTCCCTGAATGTGGCCCCTGGTAGTAGTGGCATATTGAGATCCCCTTTGAAGTCAATCCCCTCATAGGGATAGTCATCTATGGCGATCACATGTCACCGCCACCATTGGAAAAACCCATCAAAGTATGGGGAGGCCTGCCGGCCACCCCCCTGCTGTGTAAATACCTTTGCCCACCAGGTCTAGGATGGATCTCGGAGACTATGTGGAGGGACTTCTACCGTCAGACTCAAGCCCGGAACCCTCTCAAAGAAGAAGTTGCACAATATACTACCAAAACCGAATTTTTTGGCCCGCCCTACTTTGCACTCCTTCAGCGGATTCTTCATGGTACCTAGCAACATTGTGCACCAGTCATACACAGTCTGTCTCATGCTCTCGACTGCATATAATATCAATGGCCTTGAGGCCTGGTGAAGTGAATCTGATCCTGCAATCCTCCCGAGAGTGAGGACAATGATTTTCATGCTTAGGCTCGCTATAGGCTCTATGGGGATTTGGATACCCACCTTCTGGGTGCTAGAAATACAGTACCTATCAATGTAATCACTGATAGTGATTCCTCCACCCATGCCGCAAGACCTAAGACTCGCTACCCCCCCTCGGTGGGACAAACCAGTAATGAAATATATATCTTCCACCTCCAATGGAAGTGGTTTCCCATCTAAATCAAAATGTTTAACTTCTACATCCCAGTACTTGACCAATGTGCTGAGTAATCGGTTTTGGGTCCTCAAACCCCCGATGCTCCAATATTTGTACAATCCACAAGCTTGCAATGCTTGTTGGACGGCCAAGTCTTCGCGAACGCACTGATCAACGATGCCATGTTCCCTTTCTCTCCATTCTAGAACCATCCTGGGGAAAAAACAAATGTTTTTTATGTTAAAAACTCATAAGAAAATCAACCCTCGGCGCCACACGCGAGATAATTTGTATACAGTTGTGCGTATACGCGATCAACGCTTAGTTTAACTATGCACAAGCAACCCTCCATGCGACCCGTGAAGTTGTAGCCCGCGTACATCGCCGAATAGGTTTAATTCTTTGAAAAAATTAAAAATTGACCATCAAAAACAAAATTAAAAACCATAGAATTGAAGAGGAAGTTGAGAGCACTAACCTAGTCTAGACGGCTCGTGATTCCGATGCTCGTAGCTCCCGGAATCGTCGATTGAAGATCGGAGGTAAAAACAACCCAAAAGCACTATGAGGAGTGAAAAGGGAAAATGATGTGGTAAAAGTAATTATTTTTACTATTTATAATTTTTCAAACCCACTTTTTTATAGTTTTTGCTATTTTTGAGCTATTTTGGACTAATATGTCGTGATAAAGTGCCTTTTTGAGCAGTTTTTCTAACAAGAGTGAATTTTTGAACCATTTCACGCCTTCGGCAAGTATTTTCTACACTTGGAATATAGGTTAGGATGTCATTTCACTTGCATTTTTATATTGACCTTATGACCACATTCATAAACCTTAGGTGCGACCCCTCTTTTTAACTAACACATAACCTCTATGCTGCTTTAGAAGTGTCATTATTTGGTGGTAGGGCTTGTCCGACCATGTGTTCCCTAGTTAGATCCTTTTATGTCTATTGGCGCCCATGCCATTGTTTCTCCTTAAGATTGGGATTCCTTTGTAGTCACGCCATGACGTTGCGATGAAGACTCATACTCTACTTTATCTGTATTCTGGCCATATCCCATGAGAACTCCCCATTTATGTCGAGTTGTGACTGCATTGCATTATCCTACTTTCCTTTTGAGCCTTGTTTCGGCTCCCGCTTTTCGCAGTTATTAGCGAGGGGCTTGAGCACTTTACCTTCTGATCCAAGCAGAGCCTTCACTTATCTTTTGCAGCTTGATGACCCTTACCTTGAGGGAACAACCCCCCCGAGTGTCTACATCTTGCACATGCTTGCTTGCATTGAGCATAGGTATGTTCCATTGCCTGGAACTAGTTTTCTTTCCCATGACACTCGTTTCCTCATTTTTGTATCATAAGCAATTTTATTCTTTTTCAAGCTTTAGAATATGAAAAAGACAAAAAAATAATATAACTAAAAAATATGGATTGGAAAATCTTTACTACCTCTTATTGGCAGTTGTCATGTCTCCTTTGAACAGAGCATTCATCTCCACTCCATTCATTATGATTCGGGACATTAGTAGGACCTTAGGAGTTGTACTCTTTTCTCATATCTTACTCCACCAATTGGTTAAGCTTCCAGTCATTATGGAGCCTTTGTTGATGCCTCCTACATCACAAAGTATTATTATCATCTAGTACTTGATTCTATGTTGCCTGAGTCTATCCATCTACTCATGCTCTTGTTCAAAGGAAGTCGTGAAACCAGAGTCGGCCACTCTTCATATCTCTTGACTATTGCATATCGGCCATCCCTTACAGTTCGATATATTAGTTCAAGTTCTTCCAAATATTTCAGCGTAGCTGCTACCTCATGCTGGTTGATGGGGGATCCATTAATGCCCTCCTTCCAGCGAGTCTCATTCCATCGACTTCAATCCATTTATTCCGAAATAGAGACTTAGAGTCTGTTGAGTACCTTGAGGCTTGCAGTCATTAGAGTTAAGTTCTCTCACCATCGACAGATTGGGAATTCATCAATGTCGCCTGATCGATGGATTCATCAAGTGTTCGACCTCAACACCTCTATTCACACTTGGTGAATGTAATATGTGCCTTGATGCCCATGTTCATTATTGGTGGGTTATCTCGTGTCTATTAACGGTGTACATCAATGATCGGTAATCAGACGATGCCACATCAGGTTCGACATCAACACATTTATTTGCTTGATAGGCATGCACCATAGATGATTTGTGTAGAAGACCCTAGACTTCAGTGGCATTCAGTATGCTACTGGTGATTGTGATTATACTTATGAGAGATTAGTCTCATACATCAACAGTTTGTACCTTCAATTTGCATCAGATGTTTCCTCTTCAATAGGAGACCATATCTTACTGTATATTGGGTCATGGCTATGACCACACATGACATGTATTCACTATATACTTCCTATTCATGGTCACTATATCTGATTTCTATGTATTGTACCGATATGTATTCAAAGATATCATTGTATCATGACAAGTGGGATACTCCTTCCATTTGTGTCTCCATCACTCCACTTCTAAGATTTATAATGTATTTCGACCATCGTAGTACCTTCTCTGACCTCACACATTAGGGGGCATCTGTTATACCATATTTTTCCACCTTGTGAGCATTAGCACTGATTAGCCTCCATTATTCATTTGATTGACTCAGAACCACATTTTTGGTCCTCCAAGAACCCTTGTTTCCCTATTTTTGTTCCTATACATGAGCTTCTTCACTGCAACTTGCGCATACACTGGCTATACCACTATAGGCCGCGTACATCGAGTTAATTGGTAAATAATAGTAAATGCTCTATTTTTGACTCCAAAAAGTTGTGACATTTGTACCTCCATGTATCCCGAAATGACTCGATTCGACCTTTCACCTACCTTTGGAGGGTTATATATTGAGCTCTTATGGTGCATGGAAGGAAGGAGAAGGAGAGAGCATCGAAACTCTATTGGATTGTTGCCATAGCTTGAGTCTACATCCATTGATCCTAGTTGTTGTGAATAATTTATGTTCACCTACCAAACTCTTTCATATCTTGTAAAGGACTCATTCCTTTACTCCTGAGTTTTCCATTGCATGGGGGATTGAAGTGGTGGAGGGACCTAGTTCTTGGTTCAGATGAGTTGCCGGCAAGAGGTTGTATCATGTACTTCTTGTTTATATTAATATAAATTCTCGTTTTCTCATCCAATTGATGTTGTGAATGGTTTATTATCATTGGGTACATTTTCTTACATATATAATGGACTATGCTATTGTTTATGCTAACAACTTTCATATATCATATGCGCTTGCTTGTTTTTATTGTTGAGACTAAGCTGCAGGTTCAAGTGTGGTGATTGGAAAGCTCAACGGGAATCTACATCAAACGTCTGGTTGAAGGTTGGTATTTTATTCCACTTCTTAGCATTTACATTTATATAGCATGCATTGGGAATTGAGTTGATTTCTAGTAATCATCTGTCTGTTGTGGTCTACCCCAAGCCATAGGAATTTTTTCTCCATAACAAAAGCCACTCCCTATGAATTTGGAAACTCGACCTCATGTGTGATGTGGCTACCTGCTAAAGCTCCACTAAATTCATCCAAGTATCCTATATCTTCCACCTGGGTCCATTCCCACCAAGTGGGTCTATTAATGAGGTCCTCCTGCCACCTCAAAAATGTTGCACAACTATCTCTATGTCCTCCGGTCAATCTGCAAAGAGGTCGGCCCCATATTTAGTACAATCATCCCTCTTTGATACCTAGTATGATGGAGTCCTCAACATACACAACTCCATCTGGCCATAACCGTACTGAGTGTCCTCTGAACTCAACTGTATAACCTTGATCCTCTAAGGCTGAAAGTGAGAGCACATTCACTCTCAAATGAGGAACATATAGAACATGAAGATAGGCTAGATTCCATCCCGAATCTAACTCAAATAAAAATGAACCCTCTCCTCTACCGACTTCTCCTTTTGTGTGGATCCCAAACCTCACAAAGCATATAGTAGATACTAATATAGGTGTCTGAAATAGATCACACTCCCTTGTCATATGGCGTGTGGCACCACTTTTTAGAGACCACCCATCTCAAGAAATATCCTCTGAATCCAAGAATAAGACATACTCCTTCTTGAACAATGTGGAGAATTTATTGGTTGTGGAAACCAACTAATCCTCCTCCCTTGTTTCTCCACTATCCTCCTCTTCCTTTGCAGATACAACCACTTTTTGTTGCTTCTTCCCCTTTGCCCCTTTTCCCTTCTTGGCATGTGGACACTAGCTAGCATAATGCCTGAATTCTCCACAGACATAACATTTTATCCTGGACATATCTTTCTTAGGCATGCTTCCACTTGCATATTCTTATCCATAGCCAGGCCTCATACTTGGCCTCGGGATCTCATGATTGGCCTGAAATAATGAAGCAAGGGATGTCATTTATAATCAATTATACTTATTAAATTACTGCAGAAACAAAATTTTACTACTATTTAATAAACCGAATAACACCAAAAAGATTACAACGCAACAAAATAGAGAATAATTCAGCCACACCTCAAAGACAAGTGATTTACCTTGGAAACCCCACTACCTTTGGGGAAAAAAAATACTTGTGTTATTATCTTTATTATTGAAGGATACATATTAAAGTACATTACAACAATCTATACTCCCTCTTCATATCTGAACCAAACCATCCCACTATATTCCACTTTTGAATTGTCTGGAAGACTTACTTCCCTGATTGTACCACCCGTACGAGTCTCTAGGTGCTTGAAGGCTCCTTATGAAAGGGGTTTTCAACAATTAGGGTATTCCCAACTTGCCACTACTACACCTAAACTACGCCTCTTCACCTAATGCTGCCCATACATTTTCCTTAGGCTACCATATGTTAGTCTGCAAACCAAGTTCTACTTAACTAAGTTTTACCAACACAACAGCACACGTTCCAACTGTCGCCCAAAATATGTAGCACAATTTAAATAGTTCAACACTTAGACAATTATGAAATCATCCATTAATCCATTATGCCATTACACAATCATGCCAATAGAAATAGAACACAAAGATATGTCGGGAACCCAAGGTAGTACCTGCCAAAAACTTTACTCAATAATATAGATTCAAAAAAGGAGCATGCTCACAAGCTACAACTCAAAGAATCCAACATATGGAAACTTTTTCCTTAGGCAGAATCTTGTCTAACTGCCACACTCTTAAACCTTTGTTGCTTCCGTAGGAGTGCCTCTCACAACTCCTGTTCCACACACTGAGTTTGACTAGGTTTTAGAGCAGAATTGGTTTGAGTTTTTAAGGGCATATAAGCAATGCATATAAGTTGGATTAGGGCTAATTTTTTGTAGGCATATTAGACTGTATAAGGGTTATATATTCTATTGTATTTTGATTGCATAAATCCTCTACGTTGAGAGCAGATATTTCATGCTATTAAGCGCACACTGTTATTGTTCCTAGGGCATATGTTGACTGGGTTTTATGATGAAAGTAAAAAAATATTGTTAATATTGTTAAGAATTGATTGACACCCCACCCCCCTCTTAGTTCCTAGAATAATCCAACATCAACTTTGCTTGACTCAACTTGATTCAATTCAACTCAACTCCACTCAAATTTAATCAACACAACTCAATTCAACTTATCTCAATTGGACTCCATTCAAATTAACCAAACTTGACTCAAATAAACTCTAATCAACTCACCTAATCTAAACATGCCTTGACTTGAATAAAATCAACTTGCCTCAATTCACCCCAATCCAAATTGACTCAACTCTAATATAATCATCTCATCTTGGTTCAATTTAACTTGACTCAACTTGGCTTAAACCATCTTAGGGTGACTTGACCCTACTTTACTTGACTCAACTAAACTCAACTTAAGCCAACTCAACTCTACTTGAACCAATCCAACTCAACTTAGTATTTTGGTCAAAGGGAGTCATGGGGACCACACACACATGTTCTACAGGTTCTAGAAGGTGCATGACTTGAGAGAAATTTTCATGGTCTATAGAAAGGCACATGGCTTGAGGAGGCTCTCTTGAAGGGATAACACTTTGAAAAGACTTTCCCTATGTACAAGAGACATGATTTGGTGTGGTTAGATAACTTGGTGGGATTTCTTGCTAGTTAGTTTTTATTTATTTGTGGTGAATGCCTTCATTGGGTTTTGGAGGGAATTTGACCGGAAACCAATTTGTCTAATTTTATAGCCCATCCTATACTCCATTTGATACATTTTTTGCCCCTAAAGCTAAGACCTTCATGGAAAAAATTAGGATTTTTTTCCCTCCCTTTTCACATTTCCATTGATGCTTCAGATTCATCCATTGGTGCAGTTTTAGGCCAGAGGGATGATTTGATTACCTATGCTATTTATTATATTACTAAGAATTTGACCCTTGCTGAATTAAACTACATAGTGACTGAAAAAGAGATTTTGGTTTTCGTTAAAGTTATTAATAAATTCAAACATTATATTATTGGTTATCAGGTTTTTGTGCATACTGATCACTCTGCAATCAAGTATTTAATGAATAATTCGATAACCAATGGATGGATTACTAGATGGATACTACTTTTACAGGAATTTAACATTATAGTTTTAGACTAGTCTAAAAGGGAAAATTTGTAAATTTAACATGAATTTATTTACAAGATTTTTGCAAATTTGTAATCTTCTTTGATTTATGCTTATGTTGATTAATGGAGAATACCCTAAGGTCTTCATTTCATCAAGTTCTTCTCCATCGTCTACAACACCTTATCTGGAGATAGAACTAGAGCCAATAAAAGTACCTTGAGGCTTACATTCATTAACAATAGGTTCTCTCATCGTCAAGAAATGAGAATTCCTTAATGTCTCTTGATTGGTGAATTCTATTGATGTTCAAATCCAATTCATTTATTCACATCATGCATAATGTACTTAGGTTCCTTGATTTCTGTAACATCAATGACGAAATATCTTGTACTGGTTAATAGCTCACATTATTGGCCGGTAATACGGTGACTTTACTTCCTATTTGACGTTAGGAAATGTATTCATAGGAATGGATTTGTACCAGGAATAAATTAGTTTGAATTTTCCAAGAGGAATTACAATTTTTCACAAAATTTATAAGTTTCCAGCAGGCATTACAAGTTTTCACAAAATTTACAAGTTTCCACGGAATTTACAAGTTTTCTGAAAAACTTGTAATTTGAGGATATTACCAGGGGAAAACTTGTAATGGGGTTTTTTTTAGCAGATTACTTCTATTCCTACACCAAAGAAAGGCCTTTGGCAAGCTCAAGGCCTGTTTAATCCAAGGAAGGTGTATTTTCCCCTCTTTTCCAAAATTCTAGGGAAAATAATATCTCTCCTCATTACATAAACAAACTAGGTGATTTTCTTCAAGCTATTGTTTATCAATTGTAGTATGTGTTAGTAAAAACCAACGTTGAGCAACAAAATTCAGGCAAAATTTATGGCTTCATTTCATATTCACTACTACATGTATTCTATTCAGTTACCAAGGTATGGAAATGCTTAATTTTGCAAATGATAAGGAACAAATTATTTTTATTTACAACTTCAAACTTACTCATATAGCCTTCTTTTTATCTGTCCCATCCATAATATATAAAATGACCACCATATTCTAAAATCACATCATCATGTTTGTACCTTACATTAAAATCAGTAATCATTTGATGTGTCATTCCAAGTAGGTTAAATTATTACTTTACCTTGATTTGAAACCCCCCTCACAAGTCATGATTTCACCTAGAATGTGTTTATCCGCCCATTCTCTAAACCATATCCAATCCCAATTCCTTCTTCAAAACTTGTAATTATTTTTATTCGGCATTTATTCCACTACTTGTAACTATAACTATTCTCATCATTACCTAAGTCTGTTATGAGTTATGAGGAAACCAAAGCCAATGGAAAATTGAGCGATTTCAGGGTGCTAACGGCTGCCATCGACATGGTGAAAAGATATGAACCACTGACGGTAAATTGTTTTGATGAGGACTTGGATAGTAGAAATTTATTTCAAACTGTAGGGTGGCATGTGTTATTTGAGAGGTTGCAGGGATGGCATGATGAGCTCTCATTGGAATTTGCTCGATCATTTGATGGTGTTGTTGCAAATATCAAAGGGTTTGAGTTACCAGTGATAGAGGGATCTATAACGGCGGCTAATGGGGTATCTGCTACTGGTGAAAAATGGTTTAAACCATAGAGGATTAAAGACAAAAATGCATGGAAGTTATATGTTGATAGGGTTCTCTCTTTTCCCAATTGGAGTAAAGGTATGCAGAGACTATGACTTAAGGTGCATTGGTCAAGTCCGGCCTATTGGTTACAAAAATATATAACATGCGATGATCGCTATATTTTTGTTTATCTATACCATATTAGACTATTACAACATGTGTTTGGTAAGAAGCCTGTCAATTTGTCCTACTTTTTCTACAAGATCTTGTAGAAGATGGAAACCGGAATTCAACAAAGTTTGGGTAATGTGTATAGTAGCTTATATCACCATGCACTTATTAAATTGTTGGTTCTAAAATAACTTGAGAAATATAGAAGCACTTGGGAACATTTTATGGATGAACTAGCTTTCTCTAGGGATAAATACGTACATCATCTACTTGTATCACAAGGAAACCCTCCTATCATGGTGGCAAGGAATGCATCACAAGCTCACTCTGCTATTGTACCATATGAGACTCTAGAACCTTCTGCGAGAAAAGAAAATATTTAGCAACCGGTACAAATCCATGAGAACCAGGGGAATTTCAAATCTCCTAATAAAAATAAGCAATCTAAGGCAGCCTAGTCACAAAAGGATGAAGTAGGGAGGGTTACCCGAAGCAAAGCAAGGGTTTCTGATCAAAGTGCGAAGGAACTAGTTAGGAAGAATAGAGGATATGATGATCCCCTATCAAGTGTTACTAATCATCCTCGCACAAGACAACCTAAAGAAAAACCACCAAAGGAAGTGGGAGCACCTGCTGAAGAAGTAGAGAATCTAGTTGCACATGTTGAAGAACCAGTTAAAGAATATTTTCATCCTAATTACAAATTTCTTGAATCACCATTTGGATTGGCCCCTACTTCTCCAGGTATGCTAAATTATGACTCATTGTTTGTTGATTTGAAAAAGAAAGATAAAAGGATTAAGAAATTAGAACAGACAGTTAAAGAAATGGAGGTATTAGAGGGACATGTTAAGAAGGAGAATCGAACGCTTAAGGAGAATTATGCCAGACTTAGGAAAACTAATGAAAACATGTAGTCTCAACTACAACTCATAAAGACAACAAATAAAACACTCAGACGCCAAATCACAGTTTTAAAGCATAATAAAAATCCAGTGTTGAGAAGGAGCTAGAGAAAGAAGACTAGAGATATACAATCAGATGTTCAAGTTGTACCTTCAGCATTCGATTTCCATGGAGGCCACACTTTCGCCAAAATGGTCAAAAGGAGCATATAAGTAAGGAATTAAGCAGGCCTATCAAACTGTAAATGAAATATTAGATGACAACAAAAAAAATACTTTGGCTCTAGCCTCTATCAAAATTTCCTCAGTTATTGGATGGAGAAATATTAATTATATGATTTGGGGATGATCTATAAGCAACAATACTAGATTGAAATTCAACAAATGTTAGAACAATAGTTCAGCATGTATTTGGCATTGGAAGCCAAATGGAAAGCCAAAGTTCAAAATATTAAGCAACAACTAGAGACAATGAAGAGTGAGAAACAAAAAATGTTTGAGTTAACCTCACAAATAATTGGATGTAGATATCCATCACCGATATGTTAGGATATTCCTATACTCCATCCTAGTCCTACTAGTATTTCCATTATTTCCATTTTCAGTCTTGCATGCATTTCTGCATGCAACATGCATTTCTGCATGCAACATGCATTTTGCATGCATGTCAGTCATCAATCCCAGCACCTAGTCCTCAGTTAGCCAACCCCCGGGAGCTTCTCACTGATCATTTTTATCCCTCCTAGAGCTTAGTGTGCCCTTATTCCTTGTTTTAAGGAATCCAATCATCCTCTCTCACCTACCACTCAGTTGCACTTCAGTTAGTTCAGTTATCTTCAGTTCTTTCCTTGATTTAAGGCTAGACTGACTCTCAATTGACTGTATCACTCCGTTGGACCTCTGATGAGACTAGACTGCCCATTCTGACTCCAGATAGCTTCTCATGCACCCTCCACTGAGCCTCCTTCATTTAGTTAGTGCCTCCATGTGCCAGTTACACCTACCACACTCAGTTAGACTCAGTTTGACTGATGGTTGATAGTTACTCGTGCATTGATGACTCCACCGATGATGAGATAGACTTCTAGTTGTGCTTTGATGAGACTCCACTAATTTTGGATCTATCCATGCAGGCTAATCTGAATCACACCTAGTGTATTCGAATCCTGAGCATTGTATAATTATTGTTTTACTATTCAGATTAATATAACATGTGTAATTATTATGCCTCTATTTGAGCTCCTTTGGATCTATGCTCTACTGCTCTATTCTTCTTCTATTATTCCTAAATTCTTTCATTGTGAGGTTTACATCATCTCTTGGATCTACTGTGAGCATTTTCACATGGTATCAGAGCATGTTGAGAGTATTGTTTATCTCCATTCCTGAGAGTTTTTTGCAGGTTATTATCAAGATTTCGAGTGCAGCAGTTGCAATAGTTTCTGCATTTTTGCAGCAGTAGCAGTTGCAGATATTTTCTATTGTTTTTGCAGGTCTTCTACAGCTTCCATGTATTTAGAATAAATCCCTCCTCTTTCTCCATTCAACTATGATGAATGGAAACCACATATGATAGCATATTTGAAGAGCCATGATCTCTTTGATTATTGTTTTGAAAGAGAGTTCGAATCCTCTAAAGAAGAGAATGACTGGTTAAATAAAGGTGATAGTGTCTATGAAACCATGATGTTTGCTATGTCTCGTTACATGATGAACCACTTCATTCATTTTGTTGAATCTCCAATAGAGCTCTAGGCCCAACTGGATGAAAAATTTGGCAAACAGAATGAAGGGATTGGTCCAAACCCTTTCGATAGAAATAAAAGTGTTGCATTCACCCTCCTTGATGATCTCATTGATCATGAATCAGTATCAAACATATCTCATATTGAAGTTAGCCACAAAGAAGAAGAACTTGCAGATTCTACACTCATGCTCCAAATTTCTTCTATTTCTGTGCCAGCTCACACTATAGAAATTGCAGAGGTTCCTAAATCCTCTCTTGCACCAAAGTTTGTTGGTTTGCATCATGATCTCATGAATGTTTCGGAGGTTGAATCAGCCATTGGAGGTAATGCATTCGCTCTCCTTGATCACTCACCTCTTATGTACTACTATATGATCATTATTTCATGCTTTCAAGAGGTTATTGAAGATGATGGCCATTGCCATTCACTTGGGATAATTTCTCATGCATTTACTAGTTTAGATCTCACCTCAAATGGTTCAAAGGAGATCTTAGGAAACCATGATTCAAGTCTTGTATCTAATTTGGATTCTAAGCAATCAATGATATTTGATGGTTCTTTTGAGCATAATCTCACCCATGATGGTTTGAAGGAGAAGACAAAAGACTATCTGCACATTCATAGATTTGATCCTACCTCAACTGATTCGAATCACAGGTTCAAGGATCATCCTCATACTTTTGGATTTGTTCTCATCACATTTGATCTGAAGAGCAAGTACAAGCACATGCTTTCTGAGCATGATCCACTTCTTCCCAAGAAGAAGATACCTCCAGACATATGACCAAGCATCACACCTGCTTGAGTTTGGAGCATTTATTTTTTTTGTGTTCCCTACAGTCTATTTTGAGGGGGTGTATTTTTCCCATGAGGTTTTCCCCATTTCCTCAGTTTATTGACTATTATTATTATTCATTGTATTGGGTGACCTTTGGTCTGAGTTACCAGGGCCCAAGATGGATTAAGTGGGGGTGTTAGGATATTCCTATACTCCATCCTAGTCCTACCAGTATTTCCATTATTTACATTTTTAGTCTTGCATGCATTTCTACATGCAGCATGCATTCTGCATGCATGCATCCCAGTCATCAGTCCCAGCACCTAGCCCTCAGTTAGCCAGGCCCTGGGAGCTTCTCACTGATCCGTTTATCCCTCGTAGAGCTTAGTGTGCCCTTCTTCCTTGATTTAAGGAAGCCACTCGTCCTCTCTCACCTACCACTCAGTTGCACTTCAATTACTTTAGTTATCTTCAGTTCTTTCCTTGATTTAAGGCTAGATTGACTCTCAACTGACTATATCACTCCGATGGACCTCCGATGAGACTAGACTACCCATTCTGACTTGAGATAGATCCTCATGCGCCCTCCACTGAGCCTGCTTCATTCAATTAGTGCCTCCATGTGCCAGTTACACCTACCACACTCAGTTAGACTCAGTTTGATTAATGGTTGACAGTTACTTGTGCATTGATGACTCCACCGATTATGAGATAGACTTCTAGTTGTGCTTTGATGACACTCCACTGATTTTGGATCTATCCATGCAGGCTAATTCGAATAACACCTAGTGTATTCGAATCCTGAGCATTGTATAATTACTGTTTTACTATTCAGATTAATGTAACATGTGTAATTATTCTGCCTCTATCTGAGCTCCTTTGGATCTATGCTCTACTACTCTATTCTTCTTCTATTATTCCTAAATTCTTTCATTGTGAGGTTTACATCATCTCTTGGATCTATTGTGAGCATTTTCACATGATATACTCAATTTATCTCCATGAACAGTGGGTAATCTTTTAGCTGACTAGATTATAGGCTGGAAATAAGTGTGAAATTCTTACTAAGGAATATTTTGAATAAATTTATCATGATTATGATTTCAGAGAACCAAATTTGTTATGTGAATTGTATTCCTTCAATTTCTTCTTGCAATCTGAAACAATTTGGAACTCTAATTTTCTTGTAGGAGATGTTCATCTATGCTCTTTTACTTCCTTTATTTTTAACCAAATTAAATGGGAATTTTATGTGCAATGGGAATTCAAGTGTTAGTCAAACTCCCATATTCATGTCTGAGGAGAACACCAAATGATTATGGAGTTGTTAAAAAATCATGGAAATATTAATGAATAAACAATAATTGCATATTTTTAGACAGAACCATAGGTCGGCTATGCAACATTTTGAATTTATCAAAGTTCAAGGTACTTTTCCTGCTCTAAAGACTTCTAAAAAAACAATGGCAATTACTTCCACCTCAGATGCATGCACATGATCCTTTGGGATATCCCTTCTTTCAAATGGCCATCTCTATATCTCAATTTTATTACAATTCTCTTCAAAGAAATGGAACCAAATGGCCAGGCTTGCATTTTCATTTTCTCCCAATCTAGTGTAGTAGTAGAATTTACAGAATTGTACAATTATGGAATGAATATGAAGAGACTGCTCTGTGGGAATAAGTTGACCAATATCTGGGTTTGCATGCATAAATTATGAATGGTTGTTTCTCTTGTGATTGAACAAAGTTGCATAGTCAATCGCTGGCATGAGGACATACCACATCTTAAGTTGGTGAGAGATGTTAGGCCTTCAAATTTTCTATTTTGCACAATGATTTTGGTTCTCTTATAAGCATACTTATCTCTTTTTGTGTCAACTTACACCTTTTCGTCATTATAAACCTGTGAATACATGATTATATCTTTTTGAGGTATGAAAAATCACATTTTTGTTCTGTTCATGATGTTTGCATAATTAAGTGGGTTATTGACTATCAATTGTGGTAACTAATAGAAGATTACAGTTCTTTTGAGCTTTTACAGGTTTTCGGGTTTTTACAAGTTTTCCCTGTTTTTACAAGTTTTGTGGAAAACTTGTAAACCCGATAAATTTTGGTACCTGTGGCCACACAAATTAGAAACTAGCACATGTGTTTTCTACAGAATTATGTGGGTCATATTCTCATCCTCATATCTCCGAAGATTGTGTTAAGTCAACGCTCCAGGATCGGATTAATTGGTTATTGGTTATCACATCAGTTAATGCACACTTTTTCCTGGAATAGTGGGTCCGTCAATCCTTCATTTCTTGATAGATCCATTTGTTATCTATTGTGAATTAAAAATGGAATGGACTTGTAATAATGGAAATTAAATCTTCCATGTATCTCTCTTCAGTTAAGTGGGAAGATTTTCCATCATTCGCTCCATGATCTATGTAACGACCGTAGAGCATATAACACCCAATCCTTTTATTATTAGAAAGAATCCAATCCTATATAATTTTGATTGTAATTACCATAGGGGATTTGAAAAATAATATTCAGAAATAAGAGACTATTGCTTATCTACTAGTGTTCACTTATTGGTCAATAATCACATTGTTTTTGTGTTTTGTGTTCTGAGACTGTAGTGCACTGTAACTTGTAGTCTGTAAACTGTGGAAGAAGACCCCACTTCATAGGTACAACACTAATTTGTGTGTTAAGTTTTGTGAGTGTATTTATACATTTATATGTTAGTACCTATTTCATTTTATTACAATTCATATTCTTATTGTGTGGTTTGGCGTGTCATCATTAATTTTATCACAAACTGGATACAATTCTGTAGTGTTTATGTTTGGAGTGCATAGAGATAGGTTGTGCGCACACTTCGATTTTTCTTTAATAAATCCTAGAGTTTATTTTATAAATAGACTTTAAAATTTCTTATATTATTAGATTCCAAGTTTGATTGATGCTTATCTGGTCCTGAACAGATACATTTGACAGGAACCTTAGTACTACATTGTTGAGCAAGGGATCTTCCTGCATAGTATCAACAGTGCCAAATATTTGATCGAGGCCAACTACGAATTGAAATAGTTGGAATATTTCATTTAAATATAGTTAGGGATTATTTTGTTGTTACTTTCAAGGTTTTAAAGGTTACCCCAATTTATTAATAGAGTTATATGTTGATATGCAGTAAGGGTTGTAGCAATATTATCAATACCTATGGATCTACTAATAATCATTTGTATTAAATGTAACTTACACCTTGGATTAAATTATAAATATTTTGTGTGTGTGGATTTATATTTAAGTTATCGATAGTGATTTGAATCTATTTAGGATCACAATTAACTTTTTTCAAACTAGCTCTGCACAGATAGTGTCCATCTATCACAAGTTTACATACCTTGGTTGACAATTAATAGTGGGGAAATTATTAGGTACATAATTTCACTAACACTTGTGTACTTTGTAGGAATAGAGGCATATTCATTAATATTAATGTCAATCACCTATTCTTTTGGTGACTAAATAAGCTACTGGTTTTCTCCATGAAATTTTAGCTTTTGTATTAAAATGAGATGATTTACAAACACCTTGAATGATGTAGCTGTTAGAATAACACAATAGACATAAAACTATTGCTCTTCATATATATTAGTTTATTCAAAACTAAGACTGACTTTTCCCTTCTAAAACGATTGTATTCAGATACATTATGGAATTTTATAGCTAAAGGACTTCCTTACAAAAGAAGACATGTTGGTACTGTATTACAAACATTTTTTTGTGTGATTTTATTAAGTCTTTTAGACATGGATTGTAAATGACCTCATTAATATCCTAACTCAAAAATTTCTTAGATGGAAATATGTGCCTAGATATATCTAATGGGTACATAAGTGGGAAGTTGTTGTAGATAGATGGCCATAGAATGAAGAAGTCAATAAGCCTATGAAGGTAATAAGGCTTCATTGGTCGGGGTAGTGCGGACTTGCAATGAGATGTACCTCCATATCAAGCCTTTGTAAGTTGCAATGTTGAAGGTGTTTTGTAAGAACCCTAGCCATTATGCAACATACATTGATTACAACATCATAAATAGAAACCAATGTAAAGTTTTGTGTGTAACTTTTTGAGTTCTAACTATAATGTTCACGGAGTACATGTTGTGTTGTGTCTTTGTCAAGTCTTAAGGATTTCCAATGATCTTAGTCCATTAACATGGTACACGAGACCTATAAGACACAATTAGGACCGAAGTAAATAGTTTTCTATGTTGAACCTTTCCTTGCCAATCCCTGACCGACCCCAACTTTGTGAAACCTCAAATGGTACCTATTTCCCATTAGTAGGTTAACTATTCCCTTTGTAAATCTCATGTGGTGGTCTAGGGACTCATGCATCATCCAAGATCCATAGAAACAACTTTGAAGGTGTGTGGTTAGATTTTTACCACTAACCATTGTTTGATCCCTGACACCCATGCTTCTTATGCAAAACCTTGAAATGGAAATCTTGATGTCCCACTTTTAGGCCAAATATTCCCTCACCAAGGCCTATGTGGCATCCATGGTCTATGAGCCCTAGAACAAATTATTAGGACCTAAGAGCATGCTTCTTGGCCTTAAAACATGCATGGACCTCAATACCCATCCTTGATTTACAAAACCTCAAAATGGTTTTTATATCCCACTCATAGCCTAATGATTCCCTCTACAAGGTCTATGTGGTGGTTCTGGGACCTATGCATGTATCATGATCCCAAAAATCCTAAACCATGGCCTAGGCCTAGAGATCAATCCATACATAATAAAAAACATTAATTAAACTCATAGGTTTGGATTTTACACCAAAAAATCTCTCTATAAGACCTATGTGGTGGTTCAAGGCCTTGTTCCACATCACCCATGGGTCCTAGAAGTGGATGTTACAACCAAAGTACCTAATTTTCAACCCTGGAACATAGCCTAAACTTGAAGATCCATCTTAGTGCAAAGTATTAAATAGTCAATATATCCCACTCATAGGCCAATGATTTCATCTATGAAGCTTATATATGTATTTTTATAGGGCCCTATACTTAGGCCATGATCCTTAGAAGTAATTGTATAGAAATACAATCATGCTTGTTGGCCCCAAACTATTCCTTCGCCCCAATACCATTCTATGCTTTGAAAAGCCTCAATAGTACCCATATTCCACTCATGTGACAAGGATTCTTCCTATAGGGTCTATGTGGTAGTATAAGGCCCCATTCATGGCTCATAATATCTAGAAGAAATTGTTCAACCCTAAGCCACTAGTTTTCTACTCAGAACCACGGTCAATGCCTCAAGATCAATCCATGTTTTCCCAAGCCTTTAAATGGAACCCAGGTTTTTGTCCTAAAACAAAGATTTGTTTCGTACAAATAATGTAGTGGCCTAGGACCACATACATCAACTATGATCCCAAAAAGAAACTACTAAGGCTTAAGTGCCTATATTTTAGCCATGAATAATGCGTGTCAGGTTCATTATATGTTCCAATAATTCACCTTAGTCATCTTGTTATCAACCAGGATTGGTAATCTTATGAGCTGTAATCACTATTTGTGCAGGTAAACATAATTCTTCTAATAATAAAACAACTGACAACTATCCTATTGATCCCTAATACCTAGAGGTTTATCCTACCCAAATGGTAAACTAAAACCTGGAATCCTATTGACTGACCCCTAATCCCGAGGAAGATATTGTACAGTATACTGTATTTAAATATAGAAGCTTTGTAATGACCTAAAGATGATATTTTGGACATAAATATATTTAAATATATAATCTTCCTAATGAACCAAAGATGAGATTTTGTACAGAATGAGATTTCAGAGCTAGAAAATCTTTGTTATGAATTGAAGATGAAATTGTATATAGAATGGAAGATTAAAAGTATAATATCTTTGTGATGACTTGTGCATAGTATAGATGTGTAAAAAAATTACAAATAAGTCAAGAGGACATTGTGGGTGTAAAAAAGTACTGAAAGTAGTACTGAACTGAAAATGCAAAGACCAATGAATAAAAGAAAGACTGAAATTGGGATAAAAATACTTCCACACAACATAAACAAACTCTAAATTTGAATAGATGAATGCAAACATTCATCTGAAGTGTTAACTTAAACATACTAACTAACCCTAATCTAAGTGAGCATTGTTTCTCATAAAATGATATCCATATATTTAGGTAGAGTATGCCAACATGATATGCAGGTGCTAATGAAATTGAACCTAAGCTACTCATCAAAGAGAACATAGTATAAATTTGTAAACTAACCTATTACATATACAAACCTAACAGAAATCACAAATTTAGCATGAAGACCAATAAAAAGATGCAAACCAAATTGTCTATGACCAATGTCCTAGAGTCTAATGCATATCCTTATATATCATCTATTGGTTCCTTTTGAGACTACATGCAACTCTGAGATCATTCACTATTTATCAAACTATGTTCAAAGAACCAAAAGGAAAACAATATTGTATTTCATAAAATAACTATTCCTCTAAAATTTCTATAATTTCTATGATAATGAAGAATAAACAAGTACATAACCAAAGTGAAACAGGACCTATAATGAAAACCAATGTTAACATACCTAATCAATCTGAAAGACCTCGAGGTAGAAGACTATAAACACGTAGATGGAATTTCATACACACATTCACAAGAATAAGATTGTAAGCCAATTCATGGTACATATAGATTCATCAATACAACCTAACTATAAGTCCAAAATGAAAAGTATTCATGAAATAGAGTATAGAATTATATTCTTACTATCAAAAGGGATGAAATTACCTACATTATTTATGTGATTCACAACTAAATAACTAGTTAATTACAGAATGTGAAAAAAGATAGCAAACATGTACAAAAGTGAGCCTGTGTAGGGAATATAAACAAATCAAAGTAATGTGATGAGAAACTAGACAAAAAGCAAAGTATAAAGAAATACTTCCCCAAGTCGGTGGGCTCTCCCGTCTGGTGAAGAAGATGTGAAGATTTATATCACAGTAAACTAGTAAAAGGAACTAAACATCATGAAACCAACTTGCATTATTGTAACTTCGGAATTAAAGAGGCATAAAAAGTGTGACTAAAACTGATAAGTTCAAAAGCATAATGATACAAATGTCTATATATCCTCTCCCAATCATAGATTATACATATATATAAATCTCCATGTCTTGAAAAATAGTAAACAGGTGTTACTAGTTACAGTTGATGAGTTGAAAGTTCCATTAAGAGATGAATCATATGGAGATAAGATCATTGCAAGTATGCAGCCGCCCTAATTGAATGAAACTGGACCGTTACATTTCTAGAACTCTTGTTCTGAGTATATTTGTATCGCATGATTGGGATATATTCCTCTTGACATAATTGCATCCTATGACAATTGGAGATCGGGTCCTTCTACTGAAACTGCATGCTTGTATTTTCTTGGAACTCTTTGACTATGTTAACCAGTGCCGAAGTGAGTAATGAAATGGATATATGCTTAGAAGGACTTCAACAGAGGCATGATTAATCCAAAAATAATTTCAACTCACTAAAACATGAAGAATTCATTCAAAATATAACAACTTTTACCTCTTTTTGATTGTTGAAGGAGAACTATGTGATAAGTACAAAAAGAGTGATAAGTATGGCCAGATAACAAGAAATATAGACATATGGAAGAGGAAAAAAGGGTCAAAACGTAAGGTTGTAACGCTAAAAAGGGGAGCAAAATGGGAGGCTGACATCTCCCCCAGACCGAGGTTCTTGCATGTCCCTATGTAAGAAAAATAGGACAACGAAAGTTAGACTCCATCTACTCTGACAAGAAGGTCTAAACTTGATTTTTTAAGATCCATTTCCTCCTGCAATCTCTTTTCTAGTTTTTGTCTGGTTCTCAGATCAAGTGTTGATAACTAACTGAGTTAAAACCTGATTCTCTATAGTGAAATTCTCAATTTTATGTTCTAAACAGTGGAGTTTTCTGACTGCATTAAATGAAGTTCTCCACTGAGTAGTTAAATTCTCAATCTCAAGTTCTTGGAACATGTTTCGGATTTTCCGTTGTTCATTTTCTCGTCTTATCTCTTCCCAATCACCTATTTCAGGCTTAAATTTGGGTGTAGATATATCCCCTTTTTCTTCTTCATTGGAGTTGATATGGATGGGTTTAGACTATTATGAAAATAATAGCTTGACTTTGTCTTTTAGATTGAATATCCTCCCCTGAGTCATACTTCTTGTCATCCTCCGAATTGCAGGCTCTGCAAATGACGAATGTTTCAATTTATACTGTGGTTTCACATCAGCATCCCCTACAAATTTTATTTCTTTATAAGTATTGGTAGCATCTCCCAATTATTTTGTAGATTTTAGGGCATTTAGTGTGTCGATAACCTTAGTTCTCTGTTCTTTCCGTCGCCCTTTTAAGAATCTATTGTGGACAATTTGTTTGTTGGCCACTTGCTTCATTGTCTTTGTTGGCTGGAGGAGTTTTCTATTATACTTTCTAAGCTACTTAACCTTCATCCTAAACTTCACACTTTGAGTCTTTAAGAGATCATTCTCACTCTTAATATATATATCAAGAATGGCATATTCTTTGAATTCTTTCTTTAACTTATGATTTTTCCTTTTGATCTTATGAATAAGGGAGCAGAGATCAGAGGTAGCCTCTTGAGGACTTTCCCCAGAGTGTTGATCTTTTTGTTCAGGAGACATTTTGTTCACGTCCTACCTTCTAAGTATTCATCCGGTTGTTGAGCCATGTCATATTCAATTCTTTCATTCCTAGATGCATTAAGTTATGTACCACTTGCAACTTTATCGAGGCAACCTAGAGATATATATTGTCTCTCAACATAGTCAACCAACCTTTCATGGTTAATTCTATTTATGAATTCATACAGTATCCAAGAGCTCTATGGTTCCTCATATGGACAAATCTCTAGAAGTTTGTGTTAATTTTTTAGCATTAATTCAATATACTCTAGGATATTTACTGAGAGAATAACATGTACAGTGTATCAAGCATATCAATCACAACAAGCAATCACATGAGACAATAGACACACAGAGTTTCACTAGGGAAAACCATAAAGGTGAAAAACCCCACAACTTCCTCAAAGATAGAAAGAGCAATGATACAACCCAAGTACAAGAGATAGTCCTCCTAGCAGCTACTCCTCCTTCCTCACTTGTGCACCACTTTCTGGAGAGTGTAGAAGTGAATAATGAGATGAGCAAATAGAGTGCCTCCCGCACTCTATTTATACATGACCTAACGCGCCTAATAAACTAGCAGGGCTGACTTGTCTAACTCACTCTAATAACCCATGGTAATACTAATTGGGTCCAACCCCATAGTTGGTGGTCTAATAACCCATTACATGCAAGTTGCGACACTTGTCAATACAAATGATGACACTTCCATATAGAGGAATAATAACATCTCTATAGGAGTACAATATACATAGGTGAAATACATTCCGAAGTTACAATTACATCAACACTCCCTCTTAACTAGGAAGGTATTTCTCGACATAGATCTTCTAGCACAAATCTTCTTCTCTAGATCATCGTCACTGGATCATCGTCATCGAATCATCGTCATCGTCATAGCTGTTGCTATCTCAATCAATCTCTGATCTACTCGTCATAGGAAGTTCTACAGAGCCAGTCCTTTTTCATACTGGATGTAGGCCCACCACTTGTAGGTCTTCATCATCACTGGCCATACTGTGGATTTCAGGACTAATTACGTGCGTCAACAAAACCTCGAAAGAGCATCCCAGGCATTTTACGAGCACACAACTCAACCTATCGAATCTCCCAAGATCTTTTACATGTGACTGTCACAAAACCTTAAAAGAGTGTCTTGCCCAGCAAGATCTCTAGAGAGCATCGGAGGCCTTTTACATGTCTAGCACAACCTGTCCAGATCTCCAGGACTTATTACATGTGACCCCTATCACAAAACCTTAAAATAGTGTCTTGCCAAGAAAGATCTCTAAAGAGCATCTGAGTCCTTTTACGTGACTAGCACAACCTGTCCAGATCTCCAGGACTTATTACATGTGGTCCCCACAAAACCTTAAAAGAGTGTCTTGCCAAGCAAGATCTCTAAAGAGCATCTGAGGCCTTTTACGTGACTAGCACAACCTGTCCAGATCTCCAAGACGTATTACATGTGGTCTAGCAAAACCTTAAAAGAGTGTCTTGCCAAGCAAGATATCTAAAGAGCATCTGAGGCCTTTTACGTGACTAGCACAACCTATCCAGATCTCTAAGACTTATTACATGCTACCCTTGCACAACCTATCCAGATCTATAGGACTTATTACATGCTACCCTTGCACAACCTATCCACGGCCATGAAGTATCAACCTGATACTCACCATACATCATCCTGATGTACATCATCACATGATCAACCTGATCATCATCATAGCATCATCCTGATGCATATCATCTGGAGCGACATTCTGAAGCTCGTCATCCATGATCATCCTGATCATACAATGCATCCACCTGATGCATACCAAGTATCTATCTGATACATATCATCATACATGATCTACCTGATCATACAATGTATCCACCTGATACATATCATCATACATGATCTACCTGATCATACAATGTATCCTCCTGATACATATCATCATACATGATCTACCTGATCATACAATGTATCCACCTAAAACATATACAAATCCATTATCCAACTAATCATATCAAGCATCCAATATGATGCATACATAAATACATGATTCAACTGATCATATCAAGCATCCAACATGATGCATATACATCTACATGATCCAACTGATCATAACAAGCATCCAACATGATGCATATACATATACATGATCCAACTGATCATAACAAGCATCCAACATGATGCATATACAGAGCAGTAACTGGAGCATCGTCCTGATGCTCATCACACAACACTTACATCCACAGCCATGGGAAGGATCCTCCTCTCACTATGCTCGGAATGGCTCCTGCAAATGTGTCCATCACTTCTTCCTCGAAGTGTCGTCAATCTGAAGAACACCAAGCCTCTCTCTGAAGTACTTGAACTTCACTCTGGCTAGTGGTTTCGTCAACACATCAGCAACCTGCTCATCCGCCGCAACATATAGGAGCTTCACTGCTCCTCTCTACACCATATCCCTTATATAGTGATATTTGATCTCAATGTGTTTCGACCTATCGTGGAACACCTTGTTCTTAGACAGCTTCACACAACTTTGGTTGTCACAAAATATACCAGTAGCCTCCAACGGGAGATCAAATAACTCAAACAGTATCTTCCTCATCCATACTGCCTCACAACTAGCCGAACAAGTTGCAACATACTCTGCTTCGGCTGTACTCAGTGCTACACAGGACTGCTTCCTGCTGAACCAAGAGATCACACCTGATCCCATAAGTGCTCTTCCTATCTATAGCACTGCCTTCCCAGTCCGAATCAACATAACCCTACAGGTTAAACTTTTGATTCACATCATACTTGAGCCCATAGTCAATTGTACCCTTCAGGTACCTCAAAATATGCTTTACAGCAACTAGGTGAACACCTATGGGATCTGTCAGTAACTAGCTCAATGTGTTCACCACAAAGCAAATGTTTGGTCTCGTGTTCGTCAGGTACATCAAGGACCCAATCATCTGACAATACACCGTGACATCAACCAGCTCAGATGAAGCATCACACAGAAGCTTCAGGTTCGATGCCATAGGTGTGGTCATGGCCTTGCAGTCCATTATCCTGAACCTCTTCGGGATCTCTACTGCATACTTCCCTTGTCCAAGGAAGATCCCATCTGCACTCTGCCACACCTCCATGCCTAGAAAATAGTGCATCATCCCCAAGTCCTTCATCTCGATATCGGCAGCAAGCTTCCTCTTGGTATCAACAATCAATCCATCCTCACCTGTAACAAACAGTTCATCCACATACATAAGTAGTATCACAGGATTGCTTTCCTCAACCTTGTAGTAAAGTTTGTAATCTACTTTACTCTTAGTAAATCCCAAATTGGATACAAAGATGTCTATCCTACCATACCAAGTCCTAGGAGCTTGCTTCAAGCCATACAAGGCTTTCTTCAACTTGCACACATATGACTCCCTGTCATCTGTCTCAAAACCAAGTGGTTGCTCCACATACACTTCCTCCTCGACTACACCATTAAAGAAAGTTATCTTGACATCCATATGGTGTATCTTCCATTTCATCACTGCGGCTAGGGCAAGTACTAATCTGATGGAATTGTACTTGGCTACAGGAGCACAAGTTTCTTCATAGTCTATTCCCTCTTTCTGGGAGAAGCCACAAGCTACAAATCTTGCTTTGTACTTTTCTATGCTACCATCTGCAGCATGCTTGATCTTGTAGATCCACTTGGAAGTCACAACAGACTTCCCTTCAGGTCTTGGGACTACATACCAAACATCATTCTTCATGATCGACTCGTATTCCTACTTCTTCATAACTGGAAGGTTCTTTGTTCATAATATCATAGAGTAGGGCAACATAACTGGTATGTGATCTAGTCCTCTTCCTTTCTCTATGTTCTTCTTCTGGAATGCCATATCTTTCTGCATATTGAATGAGCTCTCTAGCCCATGCAAGTTTCCTCTTGTGAGAGTTCTTCTCACGAGGTGGATCTACAGGTTCTTGCAGATCTTCAACTTCACGATCTACTTCTGGAATTGATTCAGTCATGATGGTGTCTTGGAATCTATTTTTTGGTTCTTCATGATCCTCAACAGGTGCCTTCTTTGATTTGATGTAAGCTGAGTCCTCATCAAATGTTACATCCCTGCTGACATCAATCTTCTTGAACCCTGGAAAGTATATTCTATAATCCTTCGAGCTTTCACCGTACCCCACAAAGATGCCCTTCTTTCCTGAAGGATCTAGCTTTGTCCTCTTTTCCTTTGGAACATGCATGTATACTAGACAACCAAATATTTTGAGATGTCTAACTTTGGGTTTCTTACCAGAGAAGACCTCTTCTGGTGTCTTGTTGTCCAATATCTTGTGAGGTGTTATGTTCTGCACATATATAGCTGTCCTAGCTGCTTCTGCCCAAAGATGCATAGGCAGATCCTGGTCATGCAGCATTGCCTGTGCTGCTTCCATGATTGTTCTATTCTTCCTTTCTGCAACTCCATTCTGTTGTGGATTGTAGGGGGCATTCAACTCCCTCTTAATCCCTGAATCACTGCATAGCTTCTTGAAATCACCTGAAGTGAATTCTCCACCATTGTCAGATCTGAATGTCTTGATCTTCTTATTAGTTTGATTTTCCATCAAGGCTTTGAATTCCTTGAACTTATCAAACACTTCATCTTTGTTCTTCAAGAAGTAAACCCAAGTCTTCCTAGAGAAATCATCAATGAAAGACATAGTATACATACCCACTCAGAGAACTGGATGACATCGGACCGCATACATCGGAGTGGATAATTTCCAAGATTCCTTTAGCTTTGCTTTCACTGCTTGGAAATGTCTTCTTAATGTTCTTTCCTTTTGCACATCCTTTGCAAACCCCTTCATGCTTTGTATTGATTTCAGGAAGACCCTCTACAGATTTACTTACAATTGGTAGTGCTCTATACTACACATGTGCAAGCCTTCTATGCCAAAGTTCACTTGGCTCCATGGATTCATGTACCATAGCATGTTCAGGCTATCCCTTCAATTTGTACAATCCTCCCTCTTGCTCTCCAATCACTACTGCATCATCTATAGTTTTACCTTTTGGCCACATTAGGACTTGACCATCTACAAATGCAACCCTCATGCCTTTTGCATCCAATGCAGATATGGAGAGTAGGTTCTTCTTGAGCCCAGGTACATATAGAACATCTTTCATCTTCAAAGACTTCCCAGAGTCTAGGTTGTAGGAGGCTTCACCACTTCCCTTGATAGGATATTGATAGCCATCCCCAAGTTTAACTTTATGGGGTGACTCATGTTCAGATAGATTCACAAAAGATTATTTCAACCCATTCATGTGTTTGGAAGCCCCACTATCAATGAGAGATAGTACCTTTGATAGCAGAGATTAGAACATATTCATCCTCACTAGATGAGTCATCACTTTCTACTCTAGCCTTCTTCTTGGGAGGTTCATCATCCTCAGCAACATGAGCATGATATCTCTTCTTGTTTCCTTTCTTCTTATTGTTGTTGAAGCCCTTTTTGTTCTTGGGACAATCTACAGCAAAGTGTCCCTTCTCATTACATGTGAAGCATCTCAGATCCTTCTTACCCTTTTGATGATTGTGAAAAGGTTTCTTGTGATGAGAGTGCTCCTTCTTAGACTTGTTTCTTTTGGTGCAAGCTATGAGAACTTGATCTTCACTTCCCATCTTTTCTTCTCGGGCTACAAACCTAGCCTCTTCTTGTGAGGATTCCTCCCACAGTCTATTGAAGGAGATCAACTTCCTTCTTGCACATATTCCTTGAATGAAGGAATCCCATGACCTAGGTAGGCCATTCAAAGTGGTCATAACAATTTCACCATTCTCCACTACTTCATCCACAGCTTCAATTTGTTCCTTGATCTGAGAGACCTTAGAGAAATAGGATTGAATGGTCTCTCCATTCTGAAGCTTTACCCCTTTCAATTGGTTCCATAGAGTCATCTTTCGATTTATGTTCTTTCCTTCAAATAGCTTGGTCAGGGAATCAAACATCTCCTTGGGTGTCTTTAGAGATGACACATGTGGAATGAGATGGTCTTTGATGGAATCAGCAATGATCCTCTTTTCCTTGACCAAGTTCTTCTTATGTAAGGCCTTAGCCTCTTCTCCCTTTGGGACAGGGACCTCTTCACTTATGTAAGTGTCCAATTCATTTTCTTCCAGGATTAACCCAATCCTATACTTCCATGCTCGGAACTTATCAGCCCCTTCAAGCTTATCCTCAAGCTTGGTGTGGTGAGACATCTTAAAGAGTAATTCAAATGGAAATAGAAAAGATTTAGGTCTTACCACTTGATTTGCAGAAATCTGGATCTGGTGCTGGATTAGGGTTTGTCAAAGAAACCCTAAAAATTCAAAATGTGAATTTCAAACTTTTGAAAGGATAGAAAGATGCACCTTGATGAGATGATCAGCCTGTTATATTCAGAATTTGAAATCTGTAAAGTTTCACCCTTCATAAATGCCTGTTTGTCTCTTGGATTCACTAAGGAGGACCCTGAATTAGGGTTTGAGTTTCCTGGAGCTTCACCCAACCAAAAAGTTCGATCCAAAGCTCTAAACTTCAATTTTTCCAAGGAGCTTCCAGCTATAGTCTCAGAATTCAGAAATTCCTATTTTTGTGGAAACCCTAATTTTTAGGGCCAAAAATGAAAGTGCCCAGAATTGAATTCTGATTGGACAGAAAGATGCACCTTGCTGAGGAGAGTCAAAATACCCTACTGCCTTTCAAGATCTGTGGAGAGAAACCCAATAAACAAGAAGCCCTAGCTTCTGCAACTGCATAGTGTCTTCTTCTCATGTTAGCTCTGATACCATGTTAATTTTTTAGCATTAATTCAATATACTCTAGGATCTTTATTGAGAGAATAACATGTACAACATATCAAGCATATCAATCACAACAAGCAATAACATGAGACAATAGACACACAGAGTTTCACTGAGGAAAACCATAAAGGTGAAAAACCCCACAACTTCTTCAGAGATAGAAAGAGCAATGATACAACCCAAGTACAAGAGATAGTCCTCCTAGAAGCTACTCCTCCTTCCTCACTTGTGTGCCACTTTCTGGAGAGTGTAGAAGTGAATAATGAGATGAGCAAATAGAGTGCCTCCCGCACTCTATTTATACATGACCTGACCTGCCTAATAAACTAGCAGGGCCGACTTGTCTAACTCAGTCTAATAACCCATGGTAATACTAATAAGGGCCAACCCCACACTTGGTGGTCTAATAACCCATCATATGCAAGTTGCGACACTTATCAATACAAATGATGACACTTCCATATAAAGGAATAATAACATCTCTATAGGAGTACAATATACATAGGTGAAATACATTCCGAAGTTACAATTACATCAACAGTTTGGACACATATTGATTCTCCTGCATGCTATGGGTAATCCTGCGAGGGACAAATTCTGAATTGGCAGTCACTTTTGGATCCATAACAAATTTTTGGGGTTTGAGGATGAAACCCTCGGCTTCAAAGTCTATATATTGGTCAATATCAGGTTCAGTATCTCCTGTATTTTCCCTTTGCTTTTCTGGAGACCTATTTAATTTCCCTCTATCTTCTTCTTCAATTACATTTTGTAAACTACCACTGGCTCCAACTTCCCTATGCTCTTCGGTATGGACTAATGGATGCTTCGTTGCTTGTATTTTAGCGGTCATTTAACTCATGGACCCTCTATTTGAACATTCTCCCTCTCCTACTATCGTCCTCCTTCTTTTTGAAGCCCTAAAACGACCTTCTGATTTAGCTTTAGGGTTTGTTGTAGTGTCAAGGAAGGAAACAAGGAAACCTTCCCAAGTTTCCTGGTGCTTTTACAGTTCGTCTTCAATTAGAATTCTAACTAAACCATGGTGGTATAGAATTCCACCCAGATTTTTAAGATTTTTGTAGGCCTAACTAGTCATCTTATACAGATTCCAAAGTAAGAAATAGGGAAAGTTTAAATGCTAACCTAATTCAAAGTGCAAGAGGATATGAATATGATAAAGGAGGACATGTGCATACATTCCTTCGCAGGTTAAATATTTGTGTAAAACGACCAATAACTGGGCCCAGTCATCCTTCAACCATGCTCGTGGAAACCCTTTTTCCTAGACGACACCCTGATACTTCGCTTTGAGAAACCTGTTACAAACCGTTCTCTCAATGGGATTGTTCTTGAACCACCACTCCCTTGTTTTGGGAAGTTTGGTAACTTCTTCTATCGACTTTTCAAAAACCTATAACTCTAATATTTCAATTCTGGCCTTTTCCCCGTTGAAAGTGAAATCTAACTGAGCCGTAACCCCATCATGAAACCCATGAAACTGTGAGAAAAATTTGATCTAGCACCCTTTCTATAGAAAATGCTTTGACGCTTGATACTTAGGTAGGTTTTCTAGTGCCTAAAGCAAGGGTGGTTGATGATAGTCAAAACCCATAGTCACGGGGGATAGACAGGGAAAAGAATAGTAGGTTTGAAGAGGCAGAGTAGGTCATAGTGGGAATGTGTATGAAACTCCAAACGCTAGCCATAATAGAATAGGTAGCAATTCTTGAGGTGTATTTGGATTATCTAAGTAACCAAGGAAGCGACAAAACCTAAAGACAGAGTAATGGTGTATCATTTAAATTCACAGGGCATATGGTTACTTATGACGGGTACCATCAGGCGCCTCATTATGAGAGCAGCGATACAATAATTGAAAGGAATGGGAAATATGAAAGTGGATTATACACAGATTAATATGTATATGGATAGTATACAAGAAGGAATATTAAAAAAAAAATAGGTATATACTTGATTGGGAAAAAAAGAGGTTTAGTTGTACACTTTAAACTTATTCCTCATGTAATAATGAATTAAAATACTCTAAGAGAATTCATACCTGATCAGACTCACCCTTGTTGTTTTCCAAGTGATTCGGTACTAACTTCTGTAATTGAAATGGAATCATCACCTACAAATGCTTTTGTACCAGTCATAGATAAGCGTTTCAGGACCAGGAACCTACAGGTGTTTCAGCACCAGGAACCTACAGGCATTTCAGTACCACTTTCAAAAAAATAGAAACTGATTTCTGTTTATTGCCAAGCATTTGGGGGTATTAAGAAGTTGTGTTTGGCAGTGGGAGTGAGGTAAGGATTCAAATATAAGTATGCATTTATATGTCAAGTTCACTTTAATGATGCCATGGGAAATAAATTAAATGCAATGGAACAGGGATAAGGAAGTGGGTAGTCAAGAAATTAGGCTCAAATTTTTGAAATAATATTGGGACTGATCCTAGGAAAAAATAAATCTACCAAGTCACAGAGACCATTTCTATCTTTGGAACACCATATCTAGGTCTACCTTGTCTCGTTTCCTCTTTATTATGAAAAGACCAAAAATCCACTAAAAATCTATAACTAGAGTTAGAACACAAGCTGATGATCTTCACCATGAACCACACTAAGGAACATATCTGACTATGTGAATTAATTTGGCTGATGTCAAACACAGACATAAATCATTGGATTACCAACCTTTAATGGATGTTGTTAACTAGTGTGAGGAACCCCACCATTGATGCCAATGAGTGCCAAGGTTCCACGATACACCCCACAAAGTACAAATAAATGTGTTGTTGTCGAGTCCCTTTGTGAGATCTGATGGGAATAGGACCATGATGTATTCCTACTATCATCAACAAGAGTAATTTCCATTGAGGCATGCAAGTCTCGGGGTACTGAAAAGAATCTCTAGCCTTGATCCTAGATAATATGTCGTAGTCGATAGGACAAGGCTTGTTAGAAGGAAGGCCATAAGAATTCCTTCATCATCCAACATGAGAACAAATGAGTTGATTTGAAGCATCAGATATGAGAACCAACAACAAGATACATAATTTCAATATGAACTTTGCATGTTGGTTGCCCAGTTTTCAAGCAAGTTCAAGCCTAATTGCCCCAGCAAGCCAGTTTTTTCAACTAGACAAATTTTTGTCTTTACTTTTATTTGTATTTTTTTTCAACTATTTACATATGTACATTAATGGACCTGCAATAAATATCACATAGATGAGAGAGAAGGATGCTCCCCCCCAACAACTTCTATCTCAGGCTGTTGCAACATGTTATGGATAAAATATTCTTTGGAAATGGGTTTATGATATACTTTAAGCCTGTGTCCATTTACCACAAAGTAAACCTGACTATCATCAATGGTATTGATCTTTACTGAACCATTATCAAATACTGTCTCAACTTCATAAGGTCCAAGACACCAAGTTGTAAGTTTACCTTTGAAATTTTTAAATATGGAATCAAAGACCAGATCCCAATCACCTGGATGAAATTTTTTCTTCTTTATGAATTGGTCATGCCATCTAGCTCTCTGCTCTTGAATCAACGTAGTACGTTGAACAACATCCTGGCGAATCTCATGTAATTCATTGAGTGGCATCACCCTTTGTTGTTGCACCTCGGTCAAGTCTTGTCCTAATTGCATGTCCATTTGAAAAGTCTTCACCTGAAATTCAATAGGAAGGAGGACTTGCTTACCATATACAAGGTCATAAGGTGTGTGACCTATGGTATTTTTCCAAGTTGTTGTATAAACCCAAAGTGCTTATGGAAGCCTATCATCCCAATCTTTATAATGTAGCTGAATGGTCTTGGTGAGGATAGCCGCCAACACTTTATTGGTGGATTCTACTTGTCAATTAGCCTACAGATGATATGGGGAAGATTTGCAATGCTTGATTTTCTACTTCTCCACAACATAATCCATCAATTTGGATGTGAATTGTGTTCCCTGACCAGTCACAATTTCTCTAGGAACACCAAAACAGGTAAATATGTCCTCAAAGAGAAAATCAATAACATATTTTTCATTTGCTTTAAAAAGTGATTTAGCTTCTACCCATTTTGTTACATAATTTGTACAAAATAAAGTGCACCTCTTCTTTCATGACATTGGAGAATTGGACCTACAAAGTCTAATGCCCATTTTTCAAAAGGTTCGATTAATACCTGAGGCTGCAAGGGAATTTCATCTACTTGTGTTGGCCTCCACATTCGCTGACAACTATCACAAGTTTTGACATACCTAGTTGCATCTTTGAAAAGAGATGGACAATACTAACCAAGGTGTAGTACTTTGTAAGCATTTATTTTATCTAAAAAGTGGCCTCCACAAGGCCCAAGTGACAAGATTGGATAATATCATGCATTTCATCTTCTCGCACACATCTTCTAATGACCAAATCAGGACAAGTACGAAAGAGATCTCCTCCAATCGAAGAGTAATTGGCACTAAATTGGACTATCCTTCTATTTTCTCGTGATGGAAGATTCTATGGTAACTTCACTATAGCAAGGTAGTTTGCTATATTTTCAAACCAACGGGTATGAGTAGAAACAACAAACAAATGCTTATTAGGAAAACTATCATCTACAGGTACAACCTCACCATTGTTAAGGATTCTGAAAAGGAAATCTGCTACAAAATTTTACTTACCGGGTCTATCTAGGAAGATCCCAACCCTCTCTTAACATTGGGAAGGTATGGAGCCCAACATTAAGAGCAGGATGGGATCTATTATTTAGGTTAGTGATTGGTTGAGATGGAAATGGTGTAGAATGAGGAGGAATAGGTTGATTTGGGGGCAGTTGGAGTTGTGGATGTCGAAAGATAGTAGGATGAGGTATCTGTGGGTGATTTTGTGACATGGGATTAGGGAATTGTGGATAAGTACTGTAGGGAGGTGGGAATGATTGAGCAGGGGAATTTACATGGATACTACCTCTCCAACCTTGTTTCCAAGTTTGGTGTTGGAATGGTTTATATTGGTAAGTATGCCATAGGTTAGGTACACCCCATTGTGATGGATGATTAGTATAAAAAGGAACAGACCATGCATAAGGATCATAAATTATACCTTGATGTCTTGGCTATTATGGCCTCTTCTGTGCTGCTTGGTATGGAAGTTTTGTTTCTTCACTACTTCCTTTATAAACAACTCGTAATCTTGGGAGAGAGGGACAACTTTCAGTGGCATGATTTTCTGTACACATAGCACAAACCTGCACATTATTCAAAGGACAATCTTCCAGAGGGTATTTTTGTATACACTTTGAACATAAATTAAACAAAGCAACATTTTCTTCTTCTTTCCTTTTCTTAATTTGTAATGCATCTAATTGATTACTAAGAGTACTCAAAATGTGTTCTTTAAAATTTTCCAATAAATTCTCTATTTCTATCCTAATGACTCCCATAGGAGATTTATTTCCTCTAGAAATAGGATCTCTAATGCCCCTACCTATTTTAGCTCTACTCCTAGAATAATTTTTACACAATTCACAGATGTTTTCAAAATATTTTTGGGATATATCACCATAGCTCATTATTTTAAAGTGTCCATATAGTCCTCTTGAATTCCCTTTAAGAAAATAGTTTTAATAGATTATGAATCTAGAGTACCATGTTTGGACTTCTGAAGGTTGTAGAGGAACCGTTTCAACATAATATCCAAGGCTCTCGTCCTCTTGCTGCTGCATTTTAAAAAGTCATTTTTTGCATCCTTGGTGTTACAATATTCATGATATTTATTTAGAAAATTATTCTTCATTACTTCCCAATTCAGAATAGAACATTCTCATAAACCCCTAAACCACCTAAGAGCAGAATCTTTCAATGTAGTAGGAAACAAATTCAGCTTCTGAGCATTACTAATGTAATTCTAACTTCTACATAAGATGTAAAATTCAAACAAGAATGCATTTGGATCCTCAGTTTCCAGACCATGAAAGTGAGGTAAAACTGAGGGTGGCCCATATTTTCATATTAACATTTTGTGTAAGGTCTAAAATGGGAAAACCAAAATAGTTACCTCTTGCTCTTCATTACCTCTATTGTTCCTTACATTTTCATCTCCTACATTTGAATCTCTTTCTTCATCCCCCATGTTTCCGAATAAATGAAATAAGTGTTTTGATATGGTGCCTAAACGAGACGAAGAAGGGGGTTCTACAGTTAATGTTGCAATCTGATTTTTTGCATTTATAGGTTCAATCTGAGACACTACAGTATCCCTAGTAGCCTTAAGAAATTTTAGAATATGTTCTGGGACTACTAAATAATTTTCTGCAATGGTCAAAATCTCCTCTTCCTGTCCTTGATTTACATTAGCTTCAGATTGTGAATTCTCCAACCTAGGAAGACTAATTTATGCTTTTCCCCCAATCTGGATTTTTCCTTCTGTAGACTTCTTAGCTAGGTTAGTAACAGGGGTTCTGGAACTACCAATGTACTTATCATACAAATTGTTTTTAACTAGAACTGTAAATTTCGGCTTACCTCCAGGCCTACTCATAAGTAAAACACATAATTGTAAGGGTTTGGAAGGGCTCACCAAAGTGAATGCATTAGGCTAGAACCCCTTTCATAATTTCTAAAGTAAGCGCATCTTTGCATCTTATTGTCCTTCCTATAATCTGTAAGAGTAGCAAAATCACAAGTAAGCGCATCTTTGCATCTTACTGTCCTTCCTAGAACCCCTTTCATAATTTCTAAATTAAGCGCATCTTTGCATCTTACTGTCCTTCCTATACCTGTAAGAGTAGCAAAATCACAACTAACTAACAACTGTTCACCTTTCTACAACTCCCGACAATAATGCCAAAAATTTCACCTTAGTCATCTTGTTATCAACCAGGGTTGGTAATATTTTGAGCTGTAATCATTGCCTATGTAGGTAAACATAATTCTTCTAATAATAATAAAAACCGACAACTATCCTATTGATCCCTAATTCCTAGAGGTTTATCCTACCCAAATGGAAAACTAAAACCTGGAATCCTACTGACGAACCCCTAATCCCGAGGAAGATTTTGTACAATATACTGTATTTAAATATAGAAGCTGCTTAAGGACCTAAAGATGAAATTTTGCACAAAAATGTATTTAAATATAGAATCTTCGTAATGACCTAATGATGAGATTTGTACATAATGAAATTTCAGATCTAGAAAGGCTTTGTTATGACTTGAAGAAAATTTTTTATACATAATGGAATATTAAAAGTATAATAACTTTGTGATTACCTGTGCACAGTATAGATGTGTAAAATAATTACAAATAATTCAAGTGGACACTGTGGGTGTAAACAAGTACCGAAAGTAGTACTGAACTGAAAATGCAAAGACAAATGAATAAAAGAAAGACTGAAAATGGGATAACCACTACTTCCACATGACATAAACGAACTCTAGAGTTGAATAGACGAATGCAAAAGTTCGTCTGAAGTGTTAACTTAAAGATCCTATCTAACCCTAATCTAGTTGAGCACTGTTTCTCATAAAATGATATCCAAATCCTTAGGTGGAGTATACCAGCAATATATGTAGGTGCTAATGAAATTGAACCTAAGCTACTTATCAAAGAGAATAGATTATAAATATGTAAACTAACCTATCACATATACAAACCTAACAGAAATCACAAATTTAGCATGAAGACCTATAAAAAGATACAAAACGAAACTGTCTATGACCAATTTCCTAAATTCTAATGCATATCCTTATATATCATCTACTGGTTCCTTTTGAGACTCTTGCAGCGCTGAGATCATGCAATATTTATCAAACTATGTTCAAAGAACCAAAAGGAAAACAATATTGTATTTCATAAAATAACTATTCCTCTAAACTTTCTATAATTTCTATGATAATGAAGAATAAATAGGTACATAACCAAAGTGAAATAGGAACTATAATGAAAACCATTGTTAACATACCTAATCAATCTAAAAGACCTCAAGGTAGAAGGGTATAAACACATAGATGGAATTTCATCCACACATTCACAAGAAGAAGATCGCATGACAATTCATGGTACAAATAGATTCATCAATACAACCTAACTATAAGTCCAAAATGAAAAGTACTCATGAATACAGAGTACATAATTATATTCTTACTATCAAAAGGGATGAAATTACCTACAATATTTATGTGATTCACAACTAAATAACTAGTTAATTACAGAATGTGAAAAAGATAGAAAATAGTTTGCGTAGGGAATATAATAGATCAAAGTAATGTGATGAGAAACTAGACATAAAACATAGTATAAATAAATAATTCCCTAGGTCGATGGGACCTCCCGTCTGGTGAAGGAGCTGTGAAGAGTTATATCATAGTAGTCTAGTAAGAGGCACTAAACATCATGAAACCAACTTGCATTATTGTAACTTCGGAATTACAGAGGCATCAAAAGTGTGACAAACTAATAAGTTCAACAACATAATGGTACAAATGTTTGTATATCCTCTCCCAGTAATAGATTATACATACATACATATATATATATATATATATATATATATATATATATATATATATATATATATATATATATAGAGAGAGAGAGAGAGAGAGAGAGAGAGAGAGAGAGAGATCTCCAGGTCTTTAAAAATAGTAAACAGGCGTCACTAGTTACAACTGATGAGTCGAGAATTCCATTAAGAGATGAATCATATGGAGATAAGATCGTTGCAAGTATGCAACTGCCCTAATTGAATGCAACTAGACCATTACATTTATGGAACTCTTGATCTGATTATATTTGTATCACATGATTGGGATCGATTCCTCTTGACATAATTGAATCCTATGACAGTTGGAGGTCGGGTCCTTCTACTGAAACTACATGCTTCTATTTTCTTGGAACTCCTTTGACTATGTTGACCAGTGTCAAAGTGAGTACTGAAATTGATATTTACTTAGAAGGTATTCAACATAGGCATGATTAATCCTAAATAATTTCAATTCACTAAAACATGAAGAATTCATTCAAAATATAACAACTTTTACCTCTTTTTGACCGTTGAAGGAGAACTGTGTGTTAAGTACCAAAAGAGGGATAAGTATGGCCATATAACAAGAAATATAGACATATGAAGAGGAAAAAAGGGTCAAAAATTAAGGTTGTAATGCTAAAAAGGGGAGAAAAATGGGAGGATGACAATGGGATACATAAGACACATCCAATTTGTGGTAAATATTAAAATGATTCCTGTAATCTCCTCATAAGCCAAAAGCATGTCTAGTTTTCTTGTATTGGTTTTTGGGATTGTGCTTGGCCCATGATCTTAGAGCCTAAGAGCATGTTTTTCTTTCCATGAAACATGGCCCAAGCACTGATACCAATCATGTATTTGAAAATCAAATAGTTTCCATGTCTCAAATATTCCCTCTATAAGGCCTATCTGATGGTTTGGAAAATTGTGAAGGACCCATTAGCCCTAAAATCAATTGTTAGGAAATAAGTGACTATTTTTATAGCTTGAACCATGATTTCAACCCTAATACCTATTCATGCTTAGGAAATCCCTGAAATGAAGGATGGAAAGGGATCCACATCCCCTATTGAGCCATTGTTGTCTAGGCCTTGATGCATGTTAAAATGTGGCCACATGAATGAAACCCCTTGTGAGAATTCTATATAGGTTGAATACCATGAAATAATTATAATATCCAAGAATCTTGAAGCAAATAAGTCCTCTAAAGAATTTTTCAAAGATATGCAAGAATAAGAAGAAGAAATATTGAGATAGAAACATAAGAGAAGGAACTCAATTGATGGAAATACCATCTCATGTATTATTCCTTGATATGAATAAAATATATAATACATATCAAGAGAGAAAATAGAATTCCTTAAAGGAAATTTGTAAAGCATAAAAAGTAAGGCTTACTAAAAACATAAAAAACCCCTAGGTGGCAAAAGTTGTTTCCAAAAATGTCTGAAGGCTCACGAATTGGATGAATATGGTATGGAATCTCATGAGTGATGTAAATCGAATGTAATGATGACTTTAGGAGAGAAGAAAGTGGTGGAGGTCGAATTGGTCAAATGGAGAGAGTTTCCAAGTCAACTAGCTTTACCTTATCCACTAGAAAGTAGAAAAAACAGGATAAAGCTGTCTAAATTATGAAAGTGTCTTTCTAATTTATGAATGGAATAAAATCAAATAGAATACAAGGAAATCTTATCCAAAATCTATCCAAATTCATTTTTGTGACTTAGGATGGCAAGTGGTCCACTAAAAGACAAAATTGGCCCTATTTACCTAGTCAAAACTTAGGAAATTAATCTAGATGACTAGTACAATATATCCTGAGTATGGAATGGGTTTTTAAATGTTCCAAAACCCCCCCTTAAGCCTCACTATATGTGGTAAAATATCAGGAATATAGGGCCCAAGCAACAAGGATTATGGTCACCCCAATACAAAAAAAAAATTAGTCCATGTACGTGAGGAAAGAAGGAAAACGACTTGGGAAGAAAACCTCCCCTTAAGATCATGGAATAAACCATAATAATTCTCTCCAAACTCCAAGCATGTGAGAACTTTGTCAAATTTATGGAGGAATCTTCTTCTTGGGAAGAAGTGGAATGTGCTCAGTAGACTTGATCTTCTTGATATTAGATCCAAATGATACTTGATGATGTCCTTCATATTCTGTGCAATAGGTGTCAATAATCATGCAGTGAATCAGAATCATGATAGAGAGAGCGAAACTAGTCACTCCATACTGTAATTTTTCCTCCATAGTATTCAATAACACACCAAAAAGAAACCCAAAGAGAGGTTCTGAGTGTGTATGAGCTGTGACAACTGGCTGATGATTCGAATCAGAAGACATATGAGAGAACTAAGAGATGTCTCCTATTAGTTTTTCATCATTTAATTCAATAGATATAGGATCTTAACTGAAAGAACAACATGTACAACATATCAAGCATAAGAGACAAGAGACAGGAGACACAAAACATTTCACCGAGGAAAACCAAGAAGGTGAAAAACCCCGCAACTTCCTCAGAGATAGAATAAGCATCAATACAAGGATCACAATAATCAAACCCAAGAGATAGATATCTTCAGCAGCATAGTCCTCCTCCACTTGTTCACACTCCTCCTCTCTCTCACTAATGCGAAGTGAGTGAATGAAAGAATGTGTCAAATGAGAGAGTCACACTCTCTATTTATACTTTTACTTTCACTTGACCTTTACTCAACTAGGTTGGCCCCAACTTAACCACTTAACATAATGTTGACTGGGCCGACCCCACTAGGGTGGTATAATAACCCTTTAACCCACATGACTCATATAGGGCCGACCCCATCAAAGTGGTCTAATAACCCATCAAGTATAAGTTACAACACTTACAATATAACTTGTGACACTTGCAAGTACAACTGACGACATTTCCAATTGGAGGAATAATACATCTCCGTTGGGGATACAATAAAGTACAAATACAATATACAAGTGAATATCTTCCAAAGTTACAAATACATCAACACTCCCTCTTAACTAGGAAGGTATTCTCTTGACATAGGTCATCAATACATATAGGCACAAGTCTTCAATTCTAGAGCTGGATCATCATCATTGGATCACGGAGCATCATCGTCACTGCTCCCTTACTCCTCATCTCGATCACTAGTGCTATCTCATAATTCTTCTCATCATAGGAAGTTCTACAGAGCCAGCCCTTTTTCATGTTGGTTGTAGGCCTAGCCTCCTGCAGGTCTTCATCATCTCTGGCCATATTGTGGAATCCTCAGGACTTATTACATGCATCAACAAAACCTCAAAATAGCATCCTAGCTCAGACTATAGGATCTCCCAAGATCTTTTACATGTTGACAGTCACAAAACCTTAAAAGAGTGTCTTACAACCTACAAGAACTCTAAAGAGCATCCCAGGACTAATTACAAGCTTACTACTCAACCTATTAGATCTCCAGGGTTGATTACATGTGACCCCCCACCACAAAACCTTAAAAGAGTGTCTTGCATCCTACAAGAACTCTAAAGAGCATCCCAGGACTGATTACAAGCTTACTACTCAACCTATCAGATCTCCAGGGTTGATTACATGTGGTTAGGAAAAACCTTTAAAGAGTGTCTTGCAACCTACAAGAACTCTAAAGAGCATCCTATCACAGACTATAGGATCTCCAGGGCTGATTACATGCCTCTAGTAGAAAAAGCTCAAAAGGGCATCCTAGCTCAGACTATAGGATCTCCCAGGATCTTTTCTATGCTACATGCACAACCTGTCCATGGCCACAGAGTATCAACCTGATACTCATGATCATCCTAATGCACATCATCATCGCATGATCATCCTGATCATCATCACAACATCATCCTGATGCATATCATCTGGAGCATCGTCCTAATACTCGTCACATATGATCATCCTGATCATCATCATAGCATCGTCCTGATGCATGTCATCTGGAGCATCGTCCTGATACTCATCACATATGATCATCCTGATCATCATCATAGCATCGTCCTAATGTATGTCATATGGAGCATCGTCCTGATACTCGTCATCATCGTATAATCAAACTGATCATATAAAGCATCCACCTGATGCATATCATCACATATGATCCAACTAATCATGTAAAGCATCCACCTGATGCATATCATCACATATGATCATCCTGATCAATATCATGTAGAACATCATCTAGAGCATCATCCCTATCCTCATCACACGACGCTTACATCCACAGCCATGGGAAGGACCCTCCTATCACCATGCTTGGAATGGCTCCTGCAAATGTGTCCCATCACTTCTTCCTTGAAGTATCTTCTATCTGAAGAACACCAAGCCTCTCTCTAAAGTGCTCAAACTTCACTCTGGCTAGTGGTTTAGTCAACACATCTGCAATTTGATCATCTGTCGCAACATACAGGAGCTTCATTGCTCCTCTCTGCACCATATCCCTAATATGGTGATATTTGATCTCAATGTGCTTCGACCTGTCATGGAACACCAGGTTCTCTGACAACTTCACACAACTCTAGTTATCACAATAGATACAGGTAGCATCCAACGGGAGATCAAATAACTCAGACAATAGCTTCCTAATCCATACTGCCTCACAACTGGCCGAACAAGCTGCGACATACTCTCCTTCGGCTGTAGTCGGTGCTACGCAGGACTGCTTCCTGCTAAACCAGGAGATCACACCTGATCCCATACTGAAGCAGCACCCTGAAGTGCTCTTCCTATCTGCAGCACTGCCTGCCCAATCTGAATCAACATAACCCTCCAGGTTAAACTTTTGATTTGCATCATACTTGACCCCATAATCAACCGTACCCTTCAGGTACCTCAGAATATGCTTCACAGCAATCAGGTGAACATGTCTAGGATCCGTCAGGAACTAGCTTAATGTGTTCACCGCAAATCAAATATATGGTCTCATGTTCATCAGGTACATCAAGGACCCAATCATCCCGAACCTCTTTAGGATCTCTACTGCATACTTATCTTGTGCAAGGAAGATTCCATCTGCACTCTGCCACACCTCCATTCCTCGAAAGTAATGCATCATCCCCAATTCCTTCATCTTGAACTCGGCAGCAAGCTTCCTCTTCGTGTCGGAAATCAACCCATCCTCACCTATAACAAACAGGTCATCCACATACAATAGTAGTATCACTAGATTTCCTTTCCTCAACCTTGTAGTAGAGGTTGGAATCCGCTTTACTCTTGGTAAAGCCCAAACTGGACAAGAAGCTGTCCATCCTACCATACCAAGTCCTGGTTTCTTGCTTCAAGCCATAGAAGGCTTTCTTCAATCTACACACATATGACTCACTATCATGTGTCTCAAAATCGAGTGGTTGCTCCACATACACTTCCTCTTTGACTACACCATTCAAGAAAGTTGTCTTGACATCCATCTGGTGTATCTTCCACTTCATCACTATAGCCAGAGCAAGTATTGTTCTGATGGAAGTGTATCTGGCTACAGGAGCAAAAGTCTCTTCATAATCTATCCCCTCTTTCTAGGAGAAGCCACGAGCTACAAATCTTGCCTTGTATTTCTCTATGCTACCATCTGCAACATGCTTGATATTATAGCTCCACTTGGAAGTCACAACAGACTTCCCTTTTGGTCTTGGGACCACATCCCAAACATCATTCTTCATGACCGACTGGTATTCCTCGATCATGGCATCCTTCTATTATTGCATCTTGGATCTTCAATAGATAGTTTTCTTGAACTTCGTTGCTGGAACAAATGTTGTTGTCCTCCTTTTGTAGGTGATTGTACACAATCTTTCCTACAAGTCAAATTCAATTGCATAATTAGAAACTTCTCATAGTTTTTCAAAAACACATTCTTATGCATAAAGACATATGTCATGTAACGTCCCCAGCTTGACCCTATTGCATTTAATATTGTAAATGATGTAAATATTGTTATTTAGTCATGGTGAGGAGCTCAAGGCCAAGGCCCCGCCATTGATTTATTGTTCTATGTATCGGCAACTAAAATAGATGCATAGAGTTCTTGTGCTAGCGGTGCACAATGTAAAAATCGGACATCATGTAAATACGCAATCTTAATGAAAAACCCACAACCAGCTACGCAATGCAACAAAGAGACGGGGGCATGATCTTTACAAGGAATGGGGAGGGAAAATAACCGAACCCTTGAGCCAATGGTTTTAATCCACGTGTTAATGAGAAATCCCATGAACTCTCAACTACCCATTTTGGGTTATGGACCAATCATTTAATTCTTCCAAGAAATTGGTTAAGGCAGTTAATGCCTTGGAAATGAAGAAGTATGGCAGCCAATTTCGTGCATGGGCAAGCCATCAACTTGGAAATTCGTGTTTTTGCTTGTTAGGCAAGAAAACACCCACTAAATGGTGCCCAAAGCCATTCTAAACAGTCAGTCTTCTCTCACTCACGCAGTTGGAGCCAGCTGGGTCTTTCCCTACCCGTTTTTCATCCAAATCCTGCATTTTTCCATGCCTGGGAGTTCGTTTTTGCATATACAGTAGCTTGGGAGAGAAGGGCCACGATTTGGGGACTGTATGGAGGTCGTTTTTGCCCCCGAATGTCCAGGGACGTTTTTCTAAAAACGGATTGGCTTCCCAGGGTTGTTCCCCATCTTCCCATTTCGTTTTTGTGTGTTCCCACGTTTTTCTGAGTGAGTTGAAACCCCATCTCATGCATCCCACTGTGGAAAGCGTTTTCCTCATGCCCAGTAATTGTGGTTTTGTTGTTCAGTGCATCCCGTTTTGGATTTGAACCTGTGAGCAGGAGCTTCAAGAGTGGAAGAGGACAGATTTGGCTTGATGAGCCCAATGGTGTGTCCATAGCTCCATGGTTGAGCCACTAGCCTAGTAATTCACCTCTTCTCACCTCTTAGCAGCCTGAGAAACCCAACTGCTAGTTGGCTTGGCTGATTCTGGCATATCTTTGGCTATGTGAGAGCCTGTTTTCCCCTTTTCCTTGTGGAGATCGTGCCCAGCTCGGGGGTGGCAGTGGTGCTGAGAGATTAAGGAGCACACTGGCCTACAGTTGGGTGGAACGTTGCAGAAGCGTAGCTAGTTGCTTGGGATTACTTCATTAAGATAAGTATCCTCTTGTGCTATCTTTCAATTGTTTAATGGATGAATACCTTGAATGTGAAATGAATGAGTAATTGAAATTACTTCTGCTGTGTTTTTTAAAATCCTTATGCATCTTCATATCTCCATTTAGTATGTGATTGCTTGTGAAATAAGTTTATGGGGCTGGATGCCCGGTTTTAGCCTCATGATCCTCTCCATTGCACTGGTGTGATGGGTGGGGACATGACATGTCATACAGTCATGCAATTATCTTAGCCAATGCTTCAATACAACATTTATCCATATCCCGTATTCACATGGTAAATTTCTAGATGCCTTCCATCTCTACCAAAACATTTGTTAAGAGTGTGCACAACTCCCAACATGTTAGAAAAGAGGTTTCATTCTAGATAAGTAGCAATGGAATGTCGTACAGTACCATAGGCCACTTACCCATTACTTGTATTTTAGTAGTATCTTGTTCATTAATGTAACTTTTCTAATATGCATTTAGGAACATAAGTATGTACATGAATGGACAACATCATTTAAGTACTCATATATATAATAAATGACAATTCAAATACTTATCTTTGTTTAGTTGTAGGGTGGACTCCCTCTCAATCTTTGCTTCCTTGCAGGAACTATTGGAGTGTGCTCCCTCTTGATCTTTGCTTCTTGGATTATGTGTCCTTGAACTTATATCCATCCTAGACCACTATGCATGCTTAAGTGTGCACTAGTGTCATCATTGTGTCATCCTCAAGATCTCATACATAATCATACATTCATTAGTATAATCTCAATACTATCAAAACATTATGATTCTAAATAATCTTAAATATGTATGGTCATGATCATTTCATACATAGGTAATAAGCGTTAGTATTCAAGGTTTCAAGGAAGACTTCTTTTACTCATGCATATTCTTATTTGACCATAGGACTCTTCTGGTTAGTCATATCATCAATCAAAGTAAGAAACATAATATGCATAAACCCTTGATTACTTGAACTTCTAACTTCAAGAATAATCATACAAAAGTATAAGATCCTAACACAAGGTAGGATTTTAACTTGATATAGGAAAAACATACCTGGTTATCATGTTTGCTAGTTATGTCTAACATACCCAAACAATGTCTTCTTGTTCTCTTCAATGACTTGTGCTAGTAACCTACATAACTCATAAGTTAACCATTGTAGAACCAAAATATACATACCTCATAAGTAGAGCTTCTATAATGGCTATGGATGAGTCTTTGTCTTCATGTCACCATGGTCATATGTTCTTGATCTAGAACTTGATTTGTCTTTCTTGATGTACCTTTCATGTTAGCAGACAATATCAACCTCATACAACACCACAATGCATTAGTACAATCATAAGTGTCATAACCCTAATCAATGAATGTCTTCTATCATTCACATGCATTCATACTTTTACTAAGACAAGTCTAAAATTAATCAAGATTGAACTAACCTTAATAATATGAAGACAAACATATCATAAACTTAATCATGAACAAAACTCAACACATACCTGTATCTCCTCAAGTCATACCTGTCAAGATTTCTTGTAGTCTTCTTATGTAAGGCCTTAGCCTCATCTTCCTCTGGAACTGGAACTTCTTCACTTATGCAAGTGTCCAATTCATTCTCTTTTAGGATTAACCCAATCCACTTCAATTTGCTGAAACTGGATCTGGAGCTGGATTAGGGTTTGTCAGAGAAACCCTAAAAATTCAAACTTTGAATTTCAAACTTCTAATTGGATGAAAAGATGTGCCTTGCTGAGCTAATCAAGCTAGTATACTTCAATTTTGAAATCTCCAAAATTTGGACCCTCAAAATTGCCTTTGAAACTTTTGGATCTTCTAGACAGGATCTCGAACTAGGGTTTGATAAAGTCCTGTCTTCTACCCAACCAAAAGGTTTGATCTTGTACCCTAAGCTTTGACTTTTCTGACGATATTCCATCCATGGTCTCAGATTCCAAAAATTTCAACTTTTACAGAAACCATAATTTTCCACCTTTCTGATCAAAATCCCGAACTAGGGTTTGATGATGCCCGGGGTTCTTCCCAACCAAAAAATTTGATCTTGGCCTCTAAATTTCAATTTTGCTGAGGAGAGAAATCCTATGCTAAGATCACTCCAAAATTCCACTTATGTCAAAATCCCTAATTTCCCGCAGCAGTGATAAGCCAAAAATTAGAATGCTTAGAATTCAATTCTATTCACAGAAATATGTGCCTTATTGTTTCTTGTGCATCTTTGAAATTATGAATCCGAAGGGTCTGAAACTTCGGACTGTATTATTCTGACTTGTCATCTCTCCAACCCCATAGGTATGACCTCAAATGGATTCTCTGAGAGAGAGATATTCCAAATGTTGGAACGTGACCTGTTTATGGGATAAAACATAATAACAAACTTGTACGAAATTCCATGTGTTAGTGGTTCAACTTTGGCCTCTGAAAATCGGACTGGTGAAACTACAGTCCATGCCCTTACTGCCACTTTTTACAAAATTTCATTTGGATCTTCCTAGCCCAAGTTGTGACCTTTTTTCCTAGGTCACCTGTTTATGAGTGAGATCTAGAAGAGGCCGAAACCCTAGATTGTACAAGTCATAAAACCGAAAGTACAACGAATTAGATGTTGTGCTTTGGATACAAGGTACATGGGGATTTTATCTATGACCTGTAGAATTTTCCGAACCTGAACCTTTGCCAAAATGGATTTATAGCGAAAGTGCCACGATGACTGGTTTTTGCTATATCAATCCCTAGCTTCCAATTTGTTGCAAGTGCAACAAGTGTCATAAATGCCATACCATGCCTTCCTTCAGGATAGCTCTGATACCATGTTATTTTTTCATCATTTAATTCAATAGATCTAGGATCTTAACTGAAAGAACAACATGTACAGCATATCAAGCATAAGAGACAAGATACAAGAGACATAAAACATTTCACCGAGGAAAACCAAGAAGGTGAAAAACCCCACAACTTCCTCAGAGATAGAATAAGAATCAATACAAGGATCACAATGATAAAAACCAAGAGATAGATATATTCAGCACCATACTCCTCCTCCACTTGTGCGCACTCTTCCTCTCTCTCACTAATGCGAAGTGAGTGAATGAGAGAATGTGTCAAATGAGAGAGTCACACTCTCTATTTATACTTTTACTTTCACTTGACCTTTACTCAACTAGGTCGGCCCCAACTTAACCACTTAACATAATGTTTACTGGGCCGACCCAATAGGGTGATCTAATAACCCTTTAACCCACATGACTCATACAGGGCCGACCCCATCAAGGTGGTCTAATAACCCATCAAGTATAAGTTACAACACTTACAATATAACTTGCGACACTTGCAAGTTCAACTGATGACATTTCCAATCGGAGCAATAATACATCTATGTTGGGGATACAATAAAGTACAAATACAATATACAAGTGAATATCTTCTGAAGTTGCAAATACATCAACATCTCCAACTGGCAAGAGCATGGACAGAGGAAGTGAAGATGCAACCAACAACCTCAACTATGTACTGACTTCCAAATAACTATAGATCACCTTCTTGGATACCATTTACCAACAAAGGATCCTCAATATCTAAAGTGTAAGAGGAGAACAATGATGAGAGATGGAAAGATCGGAGTTCTTCTTCAACAATAAATTTCTGCCATTTGATCTTTAGTACCTGCAAAAAAAATATATGAAACTTATACTGGAAGACTAATTTAATTAAGAACTCCAAGGGCTCTGATACCATGTGAGAATTCTATATGGGTTGAATACCATGAAAGAATTCTAATAGCCAAGAATCTTGAAGCAAATAAGTCCTCACAAGAATTATTCAAAGATATGCAAGAATAAGAAGAAGAAATATTGAGACAAAAACATAAGAGAAGGAACTCAATTGATGGAAATACCATATCATGTATTATTCCTCAATATGAATACAATATATAATACATCTCAAGAGAGAAAATAGAATGCCTTAAAGGCAAGTTGTAAAGCACAAAAAGTAAGGCTTACTAAAAACATAAAAACTCCCTAGGTGGCAAAAGTTGTTTCCAAAACTGTCTAAAGGCTCACGAATTGGCTGAATATGGTATGGAAGCTCAAGAGTGATGTAAATGGAATGTAATTATGAATTTAGGAGAGAATAAAGTGGTGGAGGTCGAATTGGTCAAGTGGAGAGAGTTTCCAATTCAACTAGCTTTACCTTATCCACTAGAAAGTAGAAAAACAGGATAAAGTTGTCTAAATCAGGAAAGTGTCTTTCTAATTTAGGAATGGAATAAAATCAGATAGAATCCAAGGAAATCTTATCTAGAATCTATCCAAATTCGTATTTGTGACTTAGTATGGCAATTGGTCTACTAAAAGACAAAACTGGCCCTATTTACCTAGTCAAAACTTAGGAAATTAATCTAGATGACTAGTAAAATATATCCTGAGTATGGAATGGGGTTTTAAATGTTCCAACACCCCTAAGTAAATATAGGAAAGCTTCGTTATTGGAAATCTTCTCATGCGAATTGCATTATTATTACTTTTTAAATATAACAGCCATAAATGTTCTGCACATTGGATAAAGAATATGAGACTCTCCATACTACTCATAAACAACTCGAAACACAAGAAATGAAAATTGACATATAAACACAACACTATCCAACTAACTTATTGATATTCAACTATTGATATCTCGTTCTCTATCTAGATTACAAAGTCGGTCCACTTCTTGCTTTGTAACATTTTTTTTCAAATAGTGTTGGATGCCGGCCATATTTGTCCTCCTGTCAAAACATGGCACATGGACTAGTTAAACTAATTAATATGCAATCATTTGCTTTTTTCTAGGAAATAAAAAATATAATTTCACTTATTAGATATAATTACAAAGGTAGAGATCAAGGCCTATAGACCTTTCTGGCCATTGTGATGCGTGGCACAAAGTTTTGCAAGTCTGGCCTTCGATGCGTTGTCCTGAAACATATAATAATTCAATTTAACTATGCAAAAATAAAATATAAAAATATTTTAATAAATTTGATATAATCTTATGAGAAAATTCAAATACCTGTGGAATCTCCTCACTGGACTTCCTTCGTGCATCCAACTTCTCATATGATTTTACAAGTTCTTTCCATACTTTTAAACTTACATCAATTGGCATTTTTTTGAGTCTTAGCTCGGGCAGGAGTTTTTTTATCTTCTTTGTTTGGTTGCACCTAAATCTCTTGCAGTTTTGAGACATTTGTTTTTTTTATCTTCTTTACAAACCAACCTGTGCTAGATTCAATCTCCATGTGATGAATAACTACTTTCTGAAGGTGCATTGGTATCTTTGAGAATGGAAAATGTAGATGGTCTTTGAAACCACATTGTATTCTATCTTGGTATCATAGTTACCACTTCAAGATGCAAAAACTGGTGTGGTGGAAGAAGTCAGTGTCCGAGGAGTGGCTGGGACATTGAAAGTATCTGCTCCCTATTCCACACTCTTAGAGTTTATTGTTATTGAATCCCTCCTTGATCTTTTGCTCGATCCAAGAGTGGTTTGGGAATCAATTGATTCCCTTTGACACAGTTGATTTGGTTTCAATGTTTCAAGGGTTTTATTGGATCATTTTTCTATTTATCTTGTGAGCATCTTCAAGTACATACCATCCAATTTTTTCATTGCCTCCATCCCCAATATGGAAGCCAAAGTCTATTTCTCTTGGTCAGTCTCATGTCCCTAGATATATAAAATAAATTTCTTCTTTTAAATTTAAATAAAAGACACAAAACTGAAAACCAAAGAAACAATTGAAACACTTACAAATCTATAAATTGAAAATAAATTACCTCATTGTGGCCAGATTCTACTCCCTTTCCTCCCTTCCCTCTAGTGCTTGAAATTTTGAGGCAACCTAGGGAAAATTATTTTTGTCCATCCCGTGGAGGAAAACGAAGTAGACACTGCTAGGGAAATAGAAGACGAAACTCTACCCTAGATATCACGATTTTGACTTTCTAAGTGGAATACAAAGAGCAGTGGTGGGAAAGATGGAGAGTCATTTTTAGATTTTAAGCTCCTGGTTGACTACATGAAAGAATTCATGTTTTCTCGGGGGCGTATCATATCAAAATAAAAAATGTATGTGTGGAATCCTTCACAGGGGAGGAGAGGTGCATATGCTATGCTCATGATCTTGTGAGGGGTGTGTATGATCTGAATCGTGGTGTTGTATTGGGAATCTTGATCTTAGGTATGCTCAGAATCTCGACTCGTGGTTTTTGTTTTGTGGTATGGCACTCTTGTTTTGTGTTTTAATGTTTAGGGCCACGGGATTTTAATTTTTTTTCTTTTGCCTCATCAATCGGTGCTAAAGTTGGCACACTTAACGCCAACTTTAGCACTCAATTGGTGCCCTACATGTAAACTCTTTGGGGTGCCAAAGTCAACAAAAAAGGCACCTAATTTAGCGCCTAACTTGGAGATGATAAGATAGATCACTAAGTTTATCCATAGCACTAAGTTTATCCATAGAGGAATGACATGGTCCTCAAAATACAATCTAAAATATTCATTGTACTATTAATAATGCTTTTGTAATTGTGGGGCATGATCCTTCAAAAGTAATAGGGTAAGGGTTGTTCATATATCTAGGTTGGATGATGATAATATTAGTAGAGAGAATTCATTCATCCAAATTCATTGTCACATTTTCTATGTATCCTTTGGGACTCACAATAGATAAGACTATACTTCCAAATATAGTTCAAGTTCTCGAATTTTTTGAACACCTAAAACTTACGCAGTGTATACCACCATCAAATTGGTTGATTCTCATGTAATATATATCAATTGCCCCATACAATTTTGAATAATGACATGATGACTATTTCACACCAGTCAATGTATTTCACTATTTTTATTTTAATGTATTTCACACCAATCAATGTCATTGAGGAAAACTATATGAAAGGGTCAATTCTTTGTGATGCCTTCTCCAATTCATAGTATCATATCACTTGTTGGTGACTCATTATATGTCAATATGAATACTTTTATTGGATTCATCTAGCTTTTTAATCCTTGAGGAAGTGAACTTATTTCATAAAAATTGAAATATACCATTTTTTTTGTTACCTCCCAGTGTATTATCCATTAAGGACATTACCTTTTTAAAGGGAAGTTTTGTGATTATCTCTCAGGTTCCATTTCATGGGGGTTTAGTGTATAAATCATGAATCACATCATATCATTCTCATCAAACGTATCTATTGGAATATTCTCACCATCATCATTTGTATTTGCATGCATGCATGCATACTGCATGCATCCAGCCATCAATATGGTAGTCTCCCAGTAACTAGAGCTTATTTTTAAGCCCTAGGAGCCTGTTTCTGCTCATTATTATCCCTCCTAGACACTGATGCGCCCTTTTTTCCATCACTGGAGTACAACTGCGCCCTCTTCCACTGATTTAGGAGATCTATTAGTCAGTTCCATGATTTGGGGGTTAGTTCCTTGATTTGCGGACTGATTGCTTAGTTAACTGACTGTATCTCTTAAATTGACTACTACAGATACTAGAGTAGCTCTACTTGAGCACTGAAATCTAGACTGCGCCCTCCTTGGAGTCTCCTTCCCTAGATTTGTGCTCACATGACTCAGTTAGACTCACATTGACTGATCTTTGACTATATGTGACCACTACCATTGATTGGGTGATGTCTCCAATGCAGTCCAAGCTGCCATGCCATGAGGGGAATTCAAATCACCGTCACTGATATTGAATTCATTCTATTGTATTCTCATTTTTTTTCTAGCTTACAACTGATGAATGACATTACAACAGTTTTCCACATTCTTTGAGTTTCATGTGTGAATTTTGATCATATTCTTTCTCTTCTTCTCTGCAATTCTTTGTGTAAAATTGTGAGGTTTGTTCAAGCTAAAGTGATCTCCTCCTGTGGAATTTCACATGGTATCATAGTTGGTTACAGCTATTCGAGTTGGAGCAGTTTATTGAACAACTGTTTTTCAGTAGAACACCAAAAGCCTCTGGATTTCCACAGCAAATCCTAGTTCCATTGCATTGAATTCACTGGAGCAATCCAGTGAGGTATATCCAGGTGTAAAGGATCTGGTTAAAAGTGCTCACTATCCTAAAGCAATGTTCTTTAGATTCTGCAACAAACCTCCAGCCATATTTCCTTTTTATTGCAGGTTATTCCATCTTCAACAAATTTGAATTCAACAGCTACCATGGATCTAAAACTCACCTCCTTCAACTATTTCGAATGGAAAGAAAAGATGGGCATATTCATGAAGTCCAAAATCCTTTCTAGAGTGTTGAATGGGACTACAGTCGAACCCACTAGTGCTATTGAGAAATCAAAGTATCTTGATAGACTTGATGAAGCAGTTGGAATGCTACTCCTCAGTATTTTCGATGATCTACATTTTCATGTTATTGATCTCAAAACTCCTAAAGAAGTTATGATGATGATGTTGTTCTAAGTATTCACATGCTAATGTATGATGATGATGTTCCAGCATTTACATGTTGATGATGATGATGTTGTTCCATCATTCACATGCTGATGATGATGATGATGTTCCAAGTATTTACATGCTGATGATGATGATGTTGTTCCATCATTCACATGCCGATGATGATAATGTTGTTCCAGTATTCACATGTTATTGATGATGATGTTGTTCCAGTATTCATATGTTGATGATGATGTTGATGATGTTCCAGCAATTCCTTGATGATGATGATGATGATGATGTTGTTGATGTTCCAGCAGTTCCTTGCTGATGATGATGACGATGATGTTCCAGCAGTTCCTTCCTAATGATGTTGATGATCCAGCAGTTCCTTGTTGATGATAATGACTATGATGATGGTGTACTGATGATGTTGTTGTTGATGATGATCTAGCAGTTCCATATTGATGATGATGATGATGCCCCAAATATATGATGTTGTTCCAAAACTTCCTATGACATACAGTTTCACCAGTCAGTTGTACATCTATTGATGTTGATGTTGATGTCTGTAGAATACCTTCCTAGTTAAGAGGGAGTGTTAAAGAAATGTAACTGCAGAAGATATTTTAATTGTATTTGTTTATTATATTATTAGTATTCCTCCTTCGGGAGATTTCATTGATGTAATTGATCATGTAAGAGTCATTGAAAGAGTCAATGTAAACCTTAGAAGTTGTGTCAGCCTAGAAGAATCTAGAAAATTTTATTTTATTATGTAATTAACAAGTCGGCCCAGTCAGTTAGGAGAAGTCAGTCCTGTTGGGGAAAAAGTCACCCAAGTAAAGAATATAAATAGAGAGGTCAAGTTGCTCATTTGGATCATGCACTCACTCACTCATGTTCGCATAAGAGAGAGAGAGAGAGAGAGAGAGAGAGAGAGAGAGAGAGAGAGAGAACTTCGTTGGTGAAGGAGAGTAGATGTTTTGTCTTGGTGAATTCTATATTGATGAAGTTTTGCATGGTTTTCTCCCTTGTGGTTTCCCTGAGGAAAATGTTGTGTTCTTTGTGTTGATGTGCTTGTCATTCTTTCAGTGATCCTATTGTTTTAATGTTATTATGATAAACAATTAAAAAATTAACACTTCCATCCCTCTTTTCCCCTTAACCAACCCTCCAAGGGTGATTTCCATGTTGTTGCTCGAACCGTGTTATTTTGAGCATCAACAATATGCTCACAGGTACTATTCTTCTAAATCATGTTCTCTTGACATACACCTTTCAACGATATTGCATTTTAAGTAGATTTCGATACTTGCAAAAACAAATAGCAATAAGATCCATTATTCCTGCAACAAGTCACAACGGCATCAACACATTGACAAGCGACGTCTTTCCCTTATTGATTTTTTGGCAAGGATTGCTAAACAGTCCTTTAACAATTGCCTCTCTTGCATCAACATAAAGATCTTGGCTTGACACTTTAATCCTTTTTTCCTATATCTTTTTTTTTCCCTCACATTTGCTTCTTTCTATTGACATATGTCCAAATTCTAGTTAAAAAATTTATTAACTATCAAAGGATATTTCCACAAAATAGTACAAACTTGCTACAAAATACAATGGAAAAAACATCAAACAATAATAGTCAAAAGAGGTAAAAATCATTTTTTGGGGGGACGATGTTGTAAGTTTTTACATTTTTTATTGCAACAACAATATTGTAGAAAACCAGCTTCATCCAAGTCTCCATCTAAATAGTTTATACAAGTCAAATTTTATTTTCAAATTCCAATTTCTTCTTTTCCTAATTTTCCATGTTTGCTAATAATTCCATATTAAAACAATCATCATTGCAATCATCTTCTATTATCCAACTCTGCTCAAGAACGTACAATAACATCTTTGAAGGAGATGTCTTATCATTATATGGACCTAGGCAAAACAAGAACCCAAATTTTCCTGCTAAGGCACAATTGGTCCATGCAAATTTTGTGGACAAAGACGGTGAAATGACAATCACAGTTAACATAAACAACAATTTGATCAATCGTTTTGTTGACCAATTTTCCCCTGGAAAAGTGTCAAAATTATCCACTTTGCATTGAGAAAAAGGACTATATGATAGAGAAGACGCAAAATATTGCATTATGTTATTGGAGAAAACTACAGTTGAAACCATAGAGCAAGTTTGCAAAAACCATAAACTATGACCAGATACCATTGTCAATGAAATGTTGGCATCAAACGAAACCTATTATGTTGGTTCTACTGCAGCAATTGTCATTGCATGCCAAAAAAACAATAGTAAATATGAACTATATATCAAAGGCAAAGAAACAACAAATGATCATGCAATTGTAAATCTTGCTTTTACCGATATAATTATTTGTTTTCCCATCCATTTGCAATTTCTATTTATTTTTTGTTATTCAAACATGCAAATAGCTCAACTGAATTTGAATTCCTAGATGGAGCTAATGATATTTTCTTGTTATGTACCAGCTACAAATCAATGAAAGCTACAAGGATCTTTTCTTACAAATACAAGAACCACTGCCATCCAATGTTGCTCCATTATACATGTTCAAGAATGTCATGAGAAATGGGCCAAAAGTAAGCCACATGATAGGAATTTATTCAACAACATTTGTTGACATCCTTAATGATGACTTTGCAATACAAAAATTTATTCCAATCATAGAATCAAAAACTCATGTAGCTAGTCAACCTTGCTTGTTTTTTACAGTTACTAGGCCATATGTTGATAGTCTCTATGTTTATTATTCACTTGTCTTTTTTGTCAAGAAAACATATCAAACAATAGAGACAAATGATAGATTTAGCTACAGTATGTGTTGATACCCAAGAAAAAAAAATTAAGCTTTATTTCATTGTTTTATTTCCCACATATGTTGATAGTGTCTATATTTTTTCTTACCTTATGCAAATACAAGGACTGTTTAGAGAAAAAAATGCATTTGCACCTCCATTCCAATGAATCTTTAGCAAATGCAATGCACTTTAGAAACACAAAATCGCTTGATTAAATGCACTTTGCGCAATCCACTGTTAAAATAATATTGTCTACCAGTTGTCAACATTACATATGAAAACTATGTCACTTACAAGAATTAAACCTAGGTGGAGAGGGTAAGAATCATTCCTCCCAACCACCCAAACCACATCCAATGGACAATTCTTTGTATATAAATTATTTATGCTATAGTGTTACAACTTCAATTCAGCTTAGTCAACTTTGTTTTCATTTAATTTATTTTTCAGTATATTGCAAAAAGAAACTAAATATTTTGTGCACAAGTTTTTTATTTCAGACATTATCACCAATTGGCTCGTGTAAGACAAAATAATTATCAAATTTTAAAAAATCAGCTAGATAAAGATGAAATGAAAGCAATCCTCAAAACCATTGCAAATTCCAGTGAACGGTAACAATCATCATTACAAATCCCTGTTGAATAGCTCCCAACTTTTCCAAAATACATTTTTCTAAGACAAAATTTGACACCTCAACATTGCATCCGACACTTTGAATATTGCATCAGAAGAATTAAGCATATTGCAGAGGCGGGGTCAAATCTGTGACTTGAAAGATCAGAATAAGAGTGAATGCCATCACAGAAGATACACAATCACAGAAACCAAACCTCCAAAGAGCTCAGACCAAATTTTGGTGTTCATACTTCTCTTCGGCTCTGGAGGTCTCCCTAAAAATATCTACATACACTTATCCAAATATATTTCCAAATCGAGCTCACATTTTCTGTTTCAGCGGATATCTCAAATCACATTAACATGGGAATGAGCCCATTAATACAGCAGAAATCTTACATCTAAAATCCCAGATCTCAGCTTCGACTGGGAATGCATTCTTGAACAGCATTCTTCACTTTAGTTATGGTTGGTTTATCCCCAATGGATGCCACTTTAACCTGCAACCAAAAGCAAATAACTTGAGATCAAAGCAAACAAAACAACTAGAGAGCTTACTGTGCTAATATCTGATGATCAAGTAGCTAGTGAGTTAGACTAGTGGGAGATTGCAAAGAGGTCATAGATACAGAGTTAGATTAGTGGGAGATTGCAAAGAGGTCATAGATACAGGTAAGTAGGTAGAGTAATGAAGTCTATAGGATGAGACAAGTGTATAATGGCGGTTTCAAATTCTGAATAAGCAATTATAAAAGAAAAGAGAATATAAAAAATAACTTGTTGCTGGTTATACTAGTTATTCATGTTCACGGGCTACCAGTGTAGAAATCTGATCATCACAGTACCTTGGCTCTGATTTTGGCTACGAATGTATCGTTCACCACAGAAGACTGAACAGAATGAGTTTCGAATAGCAAATTGCTGAGTGTCTGCATAATATCAAGCAAGAGGCCTTCTCTCCAAGGGCACTGTAACTCCACCAAAGCTTCGTGCTCTATTATAGAAACCTGTACATCTGTGCTGCAATCGTCTATGATCGTCAGTGGCTCTGATCTCTCCAAGACACGAATCTTTCTCTTCTCGAATCTTGAAATTTTGTATTGCTGTTGATCAGAAGGATCGCTGAAGTTTCTGCAGCTGCTTACTAGTTCCTGGTCTACATTATTAGTATTGGTGGCACCTCCACTCTTTTGTCTAACTGTTTTCTCTTGTGAAGTAGTACTCAGCTGCTTCCGAGGTTCTGCACTCTTTTTAATCTCGGCCTCCATCTGTTTGCTGCGAACTTCTAAGTCATTTATGCGTCTGCGTAATTGCTTTACATACTCTATAGCATCACCCAAGATCGAAGCCTTGTCCATCTGCAATTCAGACATTATTTTATTTTTTGTGTGGTGTCTATTTGAAATAAACAGATATCAAGATTCAGGCCAAGTGTCGATTAGATGAGTGCGTGATCACAATATGTTTAAAACCCATCAGAGCCTGTAGTTTAATGTAACTTTTCTGTTGCTATTGTAGTAATAATTTATTTGTGAGTTTACTGTGCATTTTTTCTGCAACTTCTGATTATTTTCACATGATATGAAAGTTTGGTCAGCTCTGACCTCCTATTCAGAGATGGAATTTGACAGTCAAATTTTAGTGATGAAAGGATTTGCCAGTTGTCAAATGCTGGGAGAAAACAGACTTACTTTACTGTTTTCACATAGTATGAAAGTTTGCGCAGCTCTGACTACTTTAATATTTTCACATGGTATGAAAGTTTGCTCAGCTCTGACCTCTTATTCAAAGAGATAGAATTTGACAGGCAAATTTTAGTGATGAAAGGATTTGCCGATTGTCAAATACTGGAGAAAACAGACTTACTTTAAGTAAACCAAATCCAACCTACTAATTTGACAATTAGAATTTTTTGATGAGACACTTTAAGGATTTGACAGGCAAATTTTAGTGATGAAAGGATTTGCCGATTGTCAAATACTGGAGAAAACAGACTTACTTTAAGTAAACCAAATCCTTAAAGTGTCTCATAAAAAAATTCTAATTGTCAAATTAGTAGGTTGGATTTCAAATTTCAACCCCGGGAGTCAGTCTTATTGAAAGGTGCTGGATCATGAAGGGTTTTATTATGCATTATTTTTGAAGGAGTAGAAGAAAATAGCTTTCTTAATTATTACATTAGAACAATGCAGTTGATGAATAAATTCTATTACGCAGCAGTTTGAGAACAGGACTGAACTGTCTTGTGTGATTGTTTCTGTTATTGCTACTGCCCACTAGTACAGATTGTGGAGGAAAATTTTCAGGATGCAGTACAGGTTGTGGAGGAAAATTTCGACACATGACATGTCAAGATGTAAATTCACTTGATTGAAAAAGGTTTATGGAGTATTGTCTAAGAGAAAGTGTAAAAGTAAACCAAACCCTTAAAGCCTCTGATAAATTTTGTTCTAATTGTCAAATTGGTAGGTTGGATTTCAAATTCCAACCCTGGGAGTCGGTCTTATTGAGAGGTGCTGAATCATGAAGGCTTCTATTATACATTATTTTTTGCAGGAGTATAAGCAAATAGCTTGCTAAATTATTGCATTTGAATAATGCTTTTGATGAATAAACTCTATTACACAGCAGTTTGAGAATAGGACTGCACTGTCTTGTGTGTGGTTGTGTTATTGCTGCTGATCACTAGTACAGGTTGTGGAAAATTTTCAGTATAAAATTTCTCAAGATGCAAATTCACTTGATTGAAAAAGATTTATGGAGTACTGTCTAAGAGAAAGTGTTGAAGCTTCAGTTAAGCGGGAAAGTTAAAACTAAGAGCAATAGAGCCGAGTCTTTCATCCTTAACAGATTCCCAGGTACATTTAGGGGATTTGTCCATAAAATTTCCACACATAAGACATGTCAAGATGCAAATTCACTTGACTGAAAAAGATTTATGGAAAGTACTGTCTAAGATAAAGTGTTGAAGCTTCAGCTAAGCGGGAAAGTTGAAACTAACAATAGAGCCAAGTCTTTCATCCTTATCAGATTCTCAAGTACATTTAGTGGATTTGTCCATGACATCAAAAGAAGTGTGGGAAAAGCTTGACTATTTGTTTAGTTTAAAGATATATAATGCTAAAGTGTTACAGTATGTTACAAGGTGAGAGAATTATAGATCATGTTAATAAACTTAGGCTTTGATGACTCAACTTGTAGGTATTGGAGCATTGATAGATGACAACGATGCAAAGGCAGTGTTACTTAAAAATATGACACAGATGTTCAGCAACATGGCATTTGGGAGCATGATTAAGAGAAATGTTTATAAAAAACAGTGGTGACAATGTATTTTGCACTGTATTGCAGATGAGCAAATCCACTTGATCAAGTTCTGGTGCAAAGAAAGATATATAATGCTAAAGTGTTACACTATGTCACAAGGTGAGAGCATTATAGATCATGTTAACAAACTTAGGTCTTCGATGACTCAACTTGTAGGTATTGGAGCATTGATAGATGAAAATGATGCAAAGGCATTGTTGATTAAAAATATGAGACAGATGTTCAGCAACATGGCATTTGGGAAAAAGATTTCAGTCCTTCTTGAAGAAGAGAAATGTTTATAAAATACAGTGGTGACAATACATCTTGTACTGTATTCCAAATGAGCAAATCCACTTGATCAAGTTCTGGTGCAAAGAAAAAAGAAAAGGAAATGCTATTACTGGGACAAACACAAACACTGCTTGGCACTCTAGATAAAGCTCTGTAAACCTGCTTAAAGGAAGTGCAACCAATGGCAATGTAAAAAGCCACATAGCTACGATATTATTGAGAAGGCTAATATCAAATTTATCCAACTATTTTAATAACCATGAGATATGTTAGGTTCCTCCACATCCTAATGTTGGAGTGGGAAAGCTATTTGATATCTCCCAATTCCAAAGGTGTAGCATTTGTTAAGTTAGTGGAAATAACATCTTACATTTACCTTTGTCAGCTATGTAATTCTTTCTTGAGTGGATTAACAAGATTAATTTGAGTGTAACAAGTGTATAGTGGAGATTCATTTTATGGTCATCCTGTCTTGTTATGCTCAAATACATGTTGATTAAGATTTAAATAAGCTTTAGTCTACAATTTTAAAAAGTGGTATGTTTATTAAATAGTATTTGTTTAATGTTTATGTTAGTTTAATGTTTATATTAATTAGTTTAATGTTTAGACTTTGTTTAACAACCAATCATTTTAACCACTTTACTTGTGGCTGTGCTAGTAATATATTTTTTGAGGATACTATTAATCTATTTTCTACAACTTTTCACAGCTGAAGGCTTTCAAGGGTAAATCATCTGGGTACCTTAGTAACGAATGGCACCAGTGTGCGCAGAATAATGAACCTCTCGTTCAGTTTCTCCCTGCGTCTGCGCTCTGCAAGTACATGATTTACAGTGATATCGTCCTGACCGTTTCTCCGCGCCCTGCAACCATTCTCACCTTCCCTTAATTTGGGTGAGCTTTCATCCCTGTCTCTGCTATGAAGGCTGGGAACACTGAACAAAATGTATTTCAGCACCCATTGGGGATTCGCTGACTTCTGAACCAAAACCCCGCCATTGCCCGTCCAGCGGGAGAAAGCCTGAGGATTGATGTTTTCGCGTACTAGTTGCAAGGTCGTTGGATCTGTCCATTGGCTCAGCTGCTGTTGTTGCAATATGGTTGAAACTGTTTTGGAATAGTGACCACTTTCATCATCGCTTCCTTGATCAAGGTATTGCTGAGTACCTGCATAGTTCAGGCAAATCCACTGTAAAATATTAATTGCATCCAGATAAGTTGTGTATTCTACATGTAGTATGAGGGGCAAATAGCGGATTCTATGAAGCATTTTGGGTCATACTATCAAAATATAAACCAATCTAAATTGAAAAAAATAAATCTGTACATGCTTGAAAGATTAAAAGCTAAAATAATTCTCTGTATCTTTAAAATAGCCACAAATTTATATTTCAATTTTCTAAGTGTTGAAGATAAATCTATATTTATTTCATAAATAGTGTTTTAGATCACATTATATTACCTGAGGATTGAAGTCCATGGCTCATGTCTGGCCAGGCGTTCGTCGAATGCTTGACCTGCATAGAACTATTTCCCCCTGTAACCTGCAACTCAGAACCGATATCATTGGAACAATCTTCTGGCGACATGTCCAACTGCATTACTTCACTGCCATTTTGTCCAAATTCTGTATTTGTTTTCTCGCTCTGTATTCCTGAAACTTGCATGGGAAGGGGTGCATTCTCGTGGGCATTGTCTGAGTTATATTCCATTGCTTTGACGTTCTGCTCTTCGAACACAATCCCATCTGGAGGCTGCATGCTAAGTTGATCCTGGGGGAGTGCTCGTGATGCGTTTTCTGAATGGGGATTCGAAGTGGACTGCTCCGAACAGACTGGCTTTGAGTGGTCAGCAAGAAGGCTTGTAACCTGATGGATCAATCCAATATCTTCACGGATCTGCCCAAAATTGACATTGCAAACGGGAATCATTTACTAACTTAAATGACTGAAAATCATCATAAAAGAAAATATCTCTTAGAATTTGGGTGTATTAGTATATGTTTTTCCTAGGATGATACAACTGTACTATTTAGATTAATTTTATAGCATTATGGCATTGATTCTAAATTAGAAATAAAGAATTTTAAAGAAAAAAGAATATCAAAAATAACTGATAGTTATTCATGGATAACTGGTAGGAGAGCACTAAGCAGCCTGCTACCCAGCATTGAATAACTAGTAGCAAGCTGCTTAGTACTAACCTAACTGGTAACTAATTCATGAATAACTAATAGCAGATGCATACATGAATAACTAGTAGCTAACTAATGTATAATTCACTAGTAACTAATACACGGATAACTTACAATTAACTAGTAGCTAATACATAAATAACTTACCATTAACAAACAGTTAAATAACAATAAATTGCTTCAACTTTAAATCAACAATACTAAATTTTAACAACTTAATACCTTTTTAAATCAACAATTCTGAATTTTTAACAATAATGAAATTCAACTGAAAATTGTCCATAAGTATTTATTTACCAGCTCTGTTGAACCTATCTCGAGGACACCGTCCGCTAGGGGGATGCATGCGACAGTCTGATTATTGGTGAAACAAATCGGTATACAAGTTAACAACATTTTAATTTGGACTGTTAACAGTCGAGATAACTGTATATAACATTATTGAATGCTTCATTAAACTTTGTAAGGCGACGAGCTGCAAAGTATTACCTGAATTCGAGCGCTCTGGAACAATCGATTCCATAAACATCAATAATATGAGAGCCATAGTTTTCACAGATACAACAGATCTTATCAGTGTCAAACTGCTAACAAGCAAGCGACGATTACTAGAATAAAGTACACCAATCAGCTCCAACTATACCTTCGCAAGAATGGCACGAGAAAAAAATTTACTATCGGCTTCATTCGCTTGAGAGAGCCACACGTGATGCCGCTTGGCCAGTGCCCGACCAGGTAATCTTCAAAGTTCAAATTCCATTCGTCAGCTCTTGCGTACAACATTTCACATCAATGATCAATAAAAAAGAGAGATACATTTAATGAGGGGCAGTTCATTTAAGGTAGGGCAAGCCTCTTGGGGGCGTGGGATAACTGGTACTCAAATCGTTTAGTTTTTTTGGTAATTTGTTTCCTGGATTTGGTTATAAAAACAGGTTGAATTGTAGTTCCACTTTATTTACTGTTGAACTATGTTATGGAAATGTGTTTTAGGGGTTTTGGCCCATTTTAAGACAACCTCGATCGTCGAAATTCCAAAAAAAAACCCAAAAGAAATGGAACTGTGCCTCGCCCAAAAAAATTCCACCTACAGAGACATTTGACAGGCTGAATATTGTTTGTCTTTTTGAAATGGCTTGTTAATGGGATGCCTTTGATTATATCAGCACAACTGGAATTTAACAGAAAAAACAATAAAACAATAAAACATCTATATTTAATGTTGAAACTGTCATTTTTGAGAAGTGAGACTTTTACCAAATTCTTACCCTGTGATTTTTTTTGTTATTGTTTGAAATTATTTATGCCAAACAGATATTCAAATCTATATAATCAAATTGTTGACCAATCAATTTGAACAAGGAAATTCCTTGTTTCCTAAACAAAATTAAGTAATTCTTACCCTGTGATTTTTTTGTTATTGTTTGAAATTATTTGTGCCGAACAGATGTTCAAATCTATATAATCAAATTGTTGTCCAATCAATTTGAACAAGGATTAAGTATAGTTTATTTTTATAAAATTACAAAAATATTTTATAAATATGAATTTGAATTCACATGTTTCTCAAATGGACTTATTTGGATTCACATGTTTCTCAAATGGACTTGTGTTGATAGGCTTGTTAAACCAAAAATTGTCTAATATTAACAATATTAACATCGGAAGAGTCCAAGTGATCAAATAATAACATGGCCACTTTAACCAAAACTCTTTGGGAAGAAGTTAGATTGGAGGCATTGAGATAAAGTATTGTTAGCTAGGTGGTAGTGGTTGAGAGAGAAATGAAGTCTCGTACTTATATGGATTAATATGATTTTCAAATGAGTTTATGTGGTTAGGTTTGTTGAACCAAAAAGGTGTGATAGTAGAATAATGTGAATATAGGAACTAATCTATGTGATCATTTAATAACATGGAAAACTCAATGCTTAATTAGGTTGACAAAAAAGGGGTGGTGATATCACCCCATCGAGGTTCATGTTTCCCAATGACATACTTGTGCTTATGCTTGTTTTTGTGTGGCATATGTGTTTGTGAAAATGGGTGGAGGCAATTGCAATTCTTAGGCAACTTTGGAAAAACAAATACCCTTTACTTGTGGATTCTTAACCAAAAGAGAATTCCATAATGATGGTAGGATGTCTAGGTGCGAGTTCAAAATCTAAAATAGTTAGTAATTGACTCTTACTTGTGTTGATTAAAATCTTTTAGTAAAAAAAATATCATGGTCACATCAACCAAAACTCAAGGCAAAGAAGGGGATGGTAGGTTATAGAAAGTGTTGAACATGTTTCAATTTCCAGTGTCTAATATTGAGAAGTTAGGTTAATGGCATTGCGTGAAGTTTTGTTAGCTAAATCAGTAGAAAAAGTGCTAGCATTAATATCTTAGATAAATAACAATGCAAATGTAAAAGCATTGTATCAATGACTAATCACATGACTGAACACATGAAGATATGATTATTCTAAATGAGTGCATTTGATACTTAAAGTTGTATATAGTGTTTACAAGGAAAAATAGGTTGGTAAACAATATCTCATGAATAGAATGAGAATCATTAGGATTCCATATGATGAAAGAAAATTGGCATGGGTGCATAGGAATTGGAGAGCAATCGTGGTGACTTAGATTTGGATTTTTAAAACATAGAGAGCATTTTCTATTGTGATTTAGTAAAATGTTGTTGCATAGTGTAAGAAAGGATTGTTCATCATTCTTTAATAATCGATCTCACTTTAAGAGTAAGATAGCTTGAAGACTTAGTTGATTATGAAAAGAAAAATGCCAGAAAGACAACTTGTAAATTTCCAAGTTGTATACCAATAGTCATTAACTACCCACCACAAGCTTTTTAGTGAGTCTTATGAAGTTTGGAATTTTCAAGCACCTTAAGGAAGCCATTGGCTTTCATGACCTAGTCTCATCTAGCCTAAATGTTGTCAACATCATAGATGTTCAACATCATAGATGTTGAGGTTATTATTAATAATAGACTCTATATATCATTCATTCTTGTTGGTTTCCTTGTAATTACACAAGTGACATGTCATGTTAGGATAAAGATGTAACTTAGTAAAAGTATTTTCATAAAACTAGAAATGTTTTATAAAGGATGTTATGTCTTAATAATTAATTGTTTGGAATGGCATGCTTACAAATGAAACTTTTGTTGTTAGGTTAGTTGAATCAAAAGTTATCGCAATGTTAACTAGGAACCAAACCATACAATTAATTAATAACATAGTCATAAAAATTAAAACTTTAGATAAAGAGGGGATGGTAGGTGGAAGAAGGTGTTGAACATGGTTATATGGATTTTTAGTGTTTAAGATTGAGAAGTTGGATTGATGGCATTGGTGGAAATGGTAGAAAAAGCATAAGAGATTATGATCTCAAATAAATGATGGTGTATGTCTAGAAGCATTACCTCAATAAATGAATGATGAGGATGTTGGTCATGATATTAATTGATTGCATGATGTACTTGGAGCCATGTATAGTATTGACAAGAAAAATTGGGTAAATTTGATCTAATTAATCAATTCCATCTCATTCATGGCATGAGCAACACAAGTGCAAGTTAAAAGCTTGTAGTAGCAAACCATTTTGGAACATAGTTTGGATACTGACAAGATTGATGTCACAGATATTTGGCATGTGGATAACTTTGTAAGTGACTATTTGTCAATTGTTATTCAAACAAACATATGTGGTTCAACCTTGGTGCAGATTCAGTAGACCTTGACACCTTGGTTATTATAATTGTTTTATGAAGTTGTGTATTTAACAATTCAAGTGGGTCAAATAGGTTTCCCACTATAAATGTTTTTTTTTGTTTTATGTTATTGTTGGTTTATGTTTCATGGTATGGTCACTTGGTTGAATTGTTAATGGTGAATGACTCGCAAAACATATAATGGTTGGGTTTTATGTTTGGATGATCAAACAACAAAGTGTTGTGATGGACAATTGATCAAGTGATTATTGTTGTAACTTGGTATATACTGAAATGTTACCTATGTTCTTTTGGTTTCCTATCTAAGTGTAGTCTAGTGGTTTGATTTTTCATTGAGCCACTCAAACATAGTTGGAAAATCATCTTTGCATGGTCCTAGAAAAAATAAAATTGGAAAAATATTAATTATTTTTGTCACATGAGCACCCATCTTGGTCCCACATTTGTCTATTCCACGCTAGGAAAAATATTTGGCTAATAAAAGTAATTTTATAAAACTACAAGTATCTTTTGAGCAATGAAATGTCAACTAATAACTTGAAGTAGCATGCTTCTCAAATGAGCTTATGTTGTTGAACTCATTGAGCCAAAAATTCTAACAACACAATTATGTTAATGTAGGAACCATTCCACATTATCAACTAATACAATTGCCACATCAACCAAAATATAAATGAAGAAGTGGATGGTAGTTGGAAGGTGGTGAATATGCCTACATAGTTTTCTAGTTTCTAAGATTAAGAACTTGGGTCGGTGGCATTAAGGTGAAGTTTCTTTACCTAGGTACTAGTAGTAAAGAAATTTATAAAGACTAATACCTCAAGACAAATAGTAGTACAAGTCTCAAAGATCTCCATTAACGACCAAATACATGAAGATATGTTTCATTTAAAATGTGTGCATGAGGTACTTAGAGTTATGTATATTGTTGACAAGTTAAAATAGTATAATTGGCCCAATTGATGAACATGTCTCATGCATGGAATGAGAAACCATTTCAATCACATATGCTAGAAAAACAACAATTATGACCTAGCTTTGGATTTCTTAGAACATTGAGAGGATTTGGTCCTTTGGACTGAATTTTGTGAATTGAATTATTGTCATCACCTTCTAGGATGTCGTGATAGAGGGTAGGGAGGAGTCTTTATTGTCCTTCATATAATCATTTGAAGTCAAACTTGCTAAAGATATAATTAATTCTTGAAAAAAGGCAATTTGTAAATTTCCAAGTATTATACCAATAGTCAGTAACTACCCACTAAAAAAGATTTTTAGTGACTTTGAACTCTACAATTTCCAAGCACCTTGAAGAATTCATTGGATTCCATGTCCTAGTATGGTCTACCCTAAATATTGTCAACATCTAGATGTCAGTTACACTACAAAATATTTTGTTTCACATGGCTTTACAAGGTGACAACAATTAGGTGTTTGTTGTCATTAGCTACATGATAGGGTTGAGGTACTATATGAGCCATGGTAATCAATATGGAAGTTTATAACTTTGATAGGTATGGAGCTAGTTGTGAAAGATAAATAGTTGGCGACCACAAGTAGAACACTAGAATCATGAAGTTGGGGCTAGGCTAGCTTCTATAAGACAAACACTAATTTTTTGGTGGTTGGACGTTGAGCATTTGTTGTTCAGGGTTAGAATATAAAGATGGTGGATGGAAGTCAAACTATGATAGTTGGAAGATGAATGCTTGATCATAGTGCAATGTCAAAAATGTAGGGGGTCAAATATGCTAAACACTACTAAATCCTATATGTTAACATTGAACCCTTAATAATAATTATTGATCACTTCGAACATAAGCTTTGACCCTTATCATTTAACCTTAAACAATAACTCATATTCTAGTTTAATCCATAACCCTAAGACCCTATAACTACCACTTAAACCTTAAGCCATTAAACCATTAAAAAAATGATCACAATTAACCCTAATACAACATTAATGGTAACCGTTAATTAAAGTCCAAACTAATGATAAACCCTTAAGCAATAAAACATTAATCTCAGCCCTGAACCTAAGTCCCTAAAATTTAATCCTTATACTTAAATCCTAAACCATAAGCGTTGATTGTGACTCTTTTACCTTAGCTCTAAACCCTTGGCTCTATCCTCAACTCTTTACCATAAAACCAACTTAATCATTATCATTTAATTATAAACCCTCACCACCAAGCATCAATTGACCTATTCTTTAATCCTCACCCTTAACCCAAACCTTTATCTATGAATTCCAAACTCTTATTCCTTATATTTTTCCCTAACACCACATAAAGCATAAAACTAAACGTCTATACTTTAAACATTAATACCAAACTGTTAATTATTCTTTTGTTCCCACTCTAGATCTAGAGAACAATAATAAATCCTAACAAACCGATTGCACAATAAAATTGAAAAACAAAACATGGCTAGGAAGGGTTATGAGATCGACTTCTAGTCTTCATTGGTTGTGTGGTTGGAATTGACTTCTTTTTCTTGACAACTAGTGTCCATTCTTCGATTTTACCTGGATCTGGAGGTTCCGAGTTTAAATTTGGCTCATCTTCTTCTACTTTATCAGCCCATCTTCTAAACGTTCCCGTAAAGCCTTGAGAATCCTCCTTTCCCAAAAAGTGAAGATAATTTTTTGCCGCAATTTCCAATGGTTTTTGTGGAGCCAGATCCTATTGCTTAGTGGTTGGAGTTGGTAATGCCTATTCCTGTTGCTTATCATATTCTTCATTCGGTTGGGCCTTGCTAGATTCTTCTTGATCTGACTTTGTGTCTTCCTTAGGAGGGCTCAAATCTGGGGTTTCTTCAACATAGACCTCTTTGGGGGAATATAATCTGGGGTTTCTTTTTAGTTGATAATTTGGCGTTATTCCATTGCAACTACCCACCATGTAGGTTTGCGATCGGGTTTGAACTTGTATCTTGCTGCTGGTTTGGATTATCCACAACTCTTTTTTAATACAAAATCTCTACTCATTTCTATTTTAAAAAAAATCTATTGTCGATATTTTACATTAGTATTTTCTATGAAAGGGGGTTGAGAGATTTGAGGATTAAGAGAATTCCATGTTGAAGAGAAATGAAAGTGGTATGTTGCAACAATAGATTTTAGCATGGGCATTGGGAAGGAAAATAGTTTATTAACAATGGTTGGGAAAAATAAATTAAATTTTGAACTTTAGAAGAATTTGTAAGAGTTAATATTGATTCTGAAGAGGAAGAAAATGAAAGAAAAGGTATATAATATGGAAATAAATATGACTACATTTTTTCATTTTGAATAGAGAGGATAAATAAAATCACAGAGATGATTTTATACTAATGTGAAAATTAAAAAGGATATACCATGTAAATATAACATTTTGACTTTAATACACTCTTGAGAATGAAACTCGTGAAGCTTAGTTGCATGGAGAACTCTCTCACATATTAAAGTACTAGTGAAGAAATCTAAGAAATCAACCATAGAACTTCCCAGGGTGGTAGAGATAAAAATCTTGCAAATTATCCATTACCTTTAAACTATATACTTTTATGTGATATCAAGATACGTATCAATTTATTTATAATTAAATGGAGAAAAACGAAATTAGAGAAAGAGACTTTCAAATCTCTAACTTATTGATAGTTTGATTACTCTAACTTATTGATTAGTATAATAAATGAAAAGAGATATTTGGGATATTTTGAGCATAAAATCAAGTAAAGTTCGATGTTAAATATGGACTTGGAAATTAAGGTGTTCTAGACAATCTCGTTCCTTCCAAGTTCCTTTTCTTTTGGTGTTAATCCTTAATCAACCCTAACCATAAATGAGCATTTTGTATCACCATAAACATGTGTTGTGAAGGCTTGTAGAAATTATAGATGGAAAATATTTTGTTTTGGGAGAAATTAGTATCGTACAAACTTGTTAGATAGCCAAATATTTGCAATAGAAAGGGGTTAGAGGGTTGAAAAGTTACAAAAATGTGCAACAAAGAGAATTTAAATAAGTGGTACATGATCAATAATGAAATCAAAGCTTCGAGCATGGGAGGAGATGAAACAATTGTTGGTTCTTTTAAGTAGTTAATATTGCTTAGGAGTATAATGAAGGATCAGATAATGAATATGGATAGAACATATGCATTTATATGCTAGGAGGAGTATAATGAAGAATAAGGAAAGGAATATGGATAGAACATACACATTTACATTTTATCATTTGGATGAGGCCATTAAATAAAATGGTCTAAATGGAATGAAGCAAACTTTTTTAGAAGGTTTATGGGTTGACAAAAATATTAAATACAGAACAAGGAGACATTGTGCATAAACACCATCTTGATCTTAATAGACACTTGAGAATGAATGTAACAAATCAAGATTAATTATTTACAAATAACATATCTAGTAATTGAGGACTTAATTTGTCAAGGTCAATTAGGAGTGGTGATATTCTCCGCATAGATGTTTAATCACCCCCAAAGGACTAGTATGATCAACCCCTTTACAAAGAGAGGGGTTGTTGTATAGTTTAAGTATGTCAAATGTGGTGATGAATAAAGATCCTATGCTTTGGTATAGTTGGCATTCTAACTTGGTGGTTGATTGGGTGGCACTAATGTTAAAGGAAGCATGTAGTACCTTCCTACTACAATTAAGTTTAAAATTTCAACTATTTAGGGCTAATTTTTAAGGTGTGGGAGTTTATGGTTATGGATGATTAAATAATAGCACTAGGGAAAACTATATGTACCTTGATCTTGCATATATGGTGTATCTTCAAAGGCTATATAATATAGTGATGCAAGAACAATTCTCTAGTGAAATGAACATAGCCCTTAGTGAAAAGAATTTGTGAAATCACGTGTGGAAAAAAGACACATAGTAGTGGAGTGGAAGCATGGTGAATATATAATGGATGAGATCAAAACGTGGCGAATGGTGATTGGATTATAGAGGAATTTGAGATAAACTTCTTTAAGTATGGACTAAGCATTTTTATAGTTGATGCAAGTATTTTTATAAGTGGCATAGCCCTTGTGGAATGCAAAGCGAGCATGATGCAGAGGAAGGTGAGATTATCTACATCCCCACTCTATGAATCCCTTTGTTGTAGAGCATTGAATGTGGAGATGTGAGTGTAAAGCAAGAGATGTTGTGGAGGTGAAGGTGGATGCAAAGTGTAGTAATTGGGTGATGTGTCAAAGAGGAGTGAAGCACCCTGTGGAGCCATTGGTACAAAGATGTGACTGTGAAGCATGTGATATGTGGAATTTAAGTATGTGAATATGTTTTCACTCTACACTCTACATTACATGTAAATGAAAAAGGTAGGCGAAGAGGAGAAACTAGAGATGCACCAGATGAGTTGGAGATGAGGTGGACCAACAAAAAGCTAAAGCATAGAAAATATATCCAAAGTGGATGAATGAAGTTGATCAACAGTAAATTAGTTGAAACAACATGTCAATAAAGTGAAAGACCAATTGACCAAGAAGCAGTTACATTCAAAGGAAGAAAATAAATAGAGAAATCAATTGAAAGATGAAGGGTGGCCCTAAAAGTGAAGCATGAAAAAAAAAGATATTGCCATGTCATTCTTCCTTGTAATCCAATCAATATTTATAATACAAACGAGAAAAAAGAATGTTGAGTGCCTCGTTCGTAGTTTAATTCTACATAAATTGAATAAAGAGAGAGAGGTTGAGCACATTGAGGGTGGTATTTCCCTTATGGGTTTCCACATTCAATCATCTATGTAATGTGTATTGTGGTGTATGTGTGGTAATTATATTTTTGGTGGTGTTATTAAGTTATTTATGTGATTGCATATGTTGTAATGTAGTGTGAATTCTACTGTGCAATTCTAATGACATAAGGAGGGGTTCTACCCCTACTATACCAAGTCATACTAGAGCTACAAACTACTTTAGGATAAGAGGAATTCTAGATAATGCAATAAAAGAAGGAATTGGACTGAAGTTAAACAAAAAAGGGTATAAGATACAGAAGCTCGAGAAGACTAAAAATTTGCAAAGGACAATGTTAAATGGAGCATAAGAGATGAAGTGTTAAAGTAAGAATGTTGTTGGAATGAAGATGAAGATGATGGGTTGTTGACAAAAGATAGCATGTTTTAAAATATGCTAGTTAAGATGAATAAATATGCAAGAGAAAGTGTTGCAAGCAACATGAATTTGTGTTGCATGAAGTGAAGAAGATTATTGTTAAAGAAGGTTCATCTTTAAATTTTGTTTTAATCAAGTTGTTGAGTAATTGAATCGAAGAGAGGTCTTACATGTTGATCAAATGACTCCATGTTGTGTGGTTTCAAACAAGAGTGGTTGGTTACACTATATGCACCTATTTAAACTACAAGAGTGAATTAAATTGGAATGTCTATGTAGGGATATGACTTAATTTGGTTCATGTGGGTGATGCATGGCTAAGAAGCACACAAATAGTGCGTGTGGTGATCTAAAGAGAGATAAAGACAATAGCAAAGAGATGATGTGATATGTACCAGAGCAATAGAGGAGTGGTGAAATGGATTCAATAATTTCCATAACATTGTATTGTATTGATTGCAGAAGTGTACACCAATGACAAGTGTACAACAATGATGAAGATAGTAGTGGTATTGACAAAGTTGTTCATAAAGAAAACAATTAACCTTATTAGCATGGGAGCAGGGTGAATCCACAAACATGGGTAAAAAAAATTCGCCAAAAGTGATGATGAAAATTCGATATTTTACTCATTTATTAAATCGAAACCCTCAAAACTCATATATGTCTTGTGAATTTTGACATGCAATAAAAAAACATATTGTAGGGAATTATGTTGTCTTTCCAATGATATTTTTAAAAAAATACTAATATCATTTAATTTATCAAAATTTCATTTAATAAAATATTTGTCCTAGCAAATTTTGGGAAAAGTTCACAAGTGGCTTATGTGCATGTAAAATAATTTATAATGGAGTAGTCTATTTATCCTACATTTTTTACTTTCCGGTGGTTTTTGGTCGAAATATGGTATTTTTTTTTGTTAAATCCAAATTTGGAAGCATTTAAATTGTGTCTTTGGATGCATAAATGGACTCAGCACCCTCAAATACCCCTATGACACTCATATTATGCAATTTCTACAACTAATATATGTGACTAAGAATTTTTAAAGATTTCCAATGGAAGTCCGAACAAAACAAACACGAAAAACATACTCGAAAAAAGTAAAAAACGTAGAATATTTAGACTACTCCATTTAATGATAAATGTATATTTTTTGAAAAAAATATATAAACATAATCTAGACAAAATGCACTTAGGTGTACATATTTTTATTTAATTTATTTTGGAAAATTAAATTTTTTATTAATTTTTGAAACTGGCTATTGAAAATTTGAATCGCATTTTGTACAAATTTGTGTGCACATAATATTTTTTACTATTTAGAAAATTTTAAAAAATAAAAATACATTTTTGAAGAGGACATAATGATGTGGGACATATATATTTTATTAAATTTTTTAGTTATGTAATTTTTATTAAAAATCTCCTTAATTTAAATAATATTAATTACTTATAATATCTATCTCTCATATCCAAATAAAATGTTTGATTATCTTTCCACTGATCCTTTTGAAGAATTAATGTGGCCCTTCTTAACCCCTCTCTATATGCCATAACGTGACCCTAAACCTTGTGCCCTAATCTCTAACCCATTGTACTTTAATGATTGTCATATCTTTAATTATGCACTAACTCAATCACCTTAAACCTAATATGTAACCCATTCCACTTTAATAAATGTTGCGTAAAGGTTGTATACTATGATTGGCTTTTAAAAGTTAAAAGTCAACGAGTAATATAATGATGTTTGTGCTTAATGTGACATGTGAAATCCTCCTTTGATGGGGTCGGGTGGCTGGGGCGGTCGGCTGTGGCTGTCCTCATCTAGGATCGACCCCGTGACCCTGTTAGATTTGGCGCTCTCGCATATTGAGCTACCAGTTTCACTATTGTATAAAAAAAGAAATCCTCCTTTAATCAAGATGTGCACACAAAGGAAAATAGAAATTTTATTTTGATGGTTATCATTGAATTTTATTTTGATGATTATCATTATTAAATCAATTTTCCATCTATCATTGTGAAGGACTCTTTTTCTGGGAAAAGACATGGTTATTATTAAGAATGATTTAATGTTTGAGAAAATGTGTTTTGAAATATTTTATCTTTAAATTTCAGAAAAGCAAGGTATATATATTGTATAATCAAATTATTATATAAAAAGAATTATTTATTTTATAAATAAATGCGATGTCTTATTAATTGAATAAAAAAATTAAACATTTATAATTATTCTTATCTTAAAAACTTTTAAAATAAATATTTTTCTTTTTTCCAAAATATAATCTAAAAATCAAATAACGAGATAATAAAAAAATATACTAAAAAAATGATATCAACTTAAAATATTAAAAAATTTAAAATAAATATTTTTAAAACTAATATTATAAAACATTTTAATAAAATAATATATTCTAAATATATATTTATTTTAAATACTAAATTTCTAAATAAAACATAAAGATAATATAAAATATAATAATTTACCAAACATATTCAAAAATTATTGTTCTAATAATCTTCCTATAATATTTGTGCAAACATTACACAAATAATAACATTTTTCATAATATGAATATTGAATAATAATGAGTATTGTTCATAATATGACCACCCCTCATGTGACAATCCTCTCTATGCTTATCCCTGCCTCGTGGATGTCCCAAATCCTGGATTCACTAAGCTAAATTTCGATGGGGCCTCAAAAGGGAACCCTGGAGAAGCTGGCTATGGAGGAGCTTTTCGAAATTCTTAGGGGGCAATTGTTTACACTTATGCAGAAAACTGGGGATTGATTCTAACAATGCAGCTGAGCTCTGGGGTCTGTTCCATGGGCTAATGGTATCCTACATCTCTTAGTGGAGGGGGACTCCAATTTTATCATAGATATGATGATCAAGTTACATAACAATACCCCTCATCCCTGCCTCGTGGATGTCCCAGATCCTGGATTCACTAAGCTAAATTTCGATGGGGCCTCGAAAGGGAACCCAAGAGAAGCTGGCTATGGAGGAGCTTTTCGAAATTCTTAAGGGGCAATTGTTTACACTTACGCAGAAAACTAGGGATTCATTCTAACAATGCAGCTGAGCTCTGGGGTCTATTCCATGGGCTAATGGCATCCTACAGCTCTTAGTGGAGGGGGACTCCAATTTTATCATAGATATGATGATCAAGTTACATAACAATACCCCTCCCTCCAAGCTTTCATCCAACTGGCATTTAGAGCACCTCATAGTCTCTGTCACATATATGCTTCTTATGCCTCTCGTGATCATCCCCTCCCATGTCAAGCGGTCAACCAACAAGGTGGTAGACAAACTTGCAAATGCAGGAATGGAATGGAAAGATGGGAATCTAAGGCAACAATGGCTTTTGAAAAAACACACTCCACTCTCACTACACTGCCACAATTTGGCACTAGAGTATCTAGCTTCCCCAGATGGGGTGACAACAAGGCATAGATAATGGATTTATGGCGATGTGGCCGGTAGGAGGATTGGGGAGGCATCCGAGGAAATGGAGAATTTAATTCCTATCCCTTCCATGCAAACGAGAGTGCAAGGGGAAGACGCACCATCCCCTCAATCTTAATGGTTAAATGATGAGCTATAGAACTACTGCCATCCCGAGTATCAAGTAATTAATGACTCTGAAGCGAGAAATTAAACGATCTCCCAAAAACCATTCCTTCATTCGTGGTGGCTTGTCTTGTTTTTAGCATGAAGGACCCTAGGTTACCAGCAGACTATAACCAATGAAGTTGCTTCAGTAATGGTGAGAGAGCATCTACGGTATTCCAGTCATCGGGAGGGATACCAACACAGTTGCTCAACAGAGACTGAGAATGGTGCAATGACCGGTCACCTTTCTTCCATGATGGACATTCTTTATGATATCAGGAATGACATTAGGAGCCTCAAAGAAGAATCATATGTGAAGCCTCAGGATCTGGCTCGTCGGGTTCAAGGAGTCATTGACTAGTGCGCTGACATTGCTGAGGTGCTACATATGCCCCTCCCGCAATTCATGGTGAATGTATCGACTGAGAATGCTTTCCATGTCCTGGAAGCTTTGCCTCTTGCAACAGCTTCCACGGTGTCAACGGTGGTTGTTGGTGAAGATGGAGGTTTAGTAATGGATGTGAAAGTGAAGCCCGAGGTAATTCTCCCTGCGAGCAATGTGGATAAGGAACTGAGTATGCTCTGGGCCAATGAGGAGAAGCTAGGATACAATGCAGAGCCTCCCTTGCTGCAATGACACTTGGATTCAGGTCCTTCTATGGAGACTCAACAGTGACGCCCACCCAGGCTATTTCGATGAGTTATGCAACCCAACTCTTTTTTTTTTTATTTCCTAGTTTGTTATCTTATGGCTATGTACTGTTAAACTGAAAATTTATGGGATATGCTAAGCTAGTTCAACGCTCCTTTTTGTAGTTATGTAAAGATAAAGAGTAATCAAGGTTTATGCAGCCTAATAGAAGCCATTTTTAGTCAACTTTCTCTTGTAGAACATGTAAATCAAAATATATGTACTCTAATATGGAAAGATTGCATATTTCTTTTGTTTTCTATGCTGGGTGATTTCTCTTTTTTGAATTCCCAAGGCCATACTAAAGCTTGTACTTGTAAATTTTGTATTATATAATATAAATTATAGCTTTATATATAATATGAATATTGAACTATAGAAGAATTATTTGTATCAAAAAAGTAGCCATTTGGATTTAATGGTCATTCACCCTAAAATCATTGAAAGTTATATTCTTAAACTAATTTTTTTGACATAAAATTTATTAGGAAATAGGAAACATGGACGTTTCTCACATAAAGAGGAATTATTTGTATCAGAAGAGTAGCCATTTGAAATTAATGGCCATTCATCCCAAAACCATTGAGAGAGATATTTTTAAGTGTTTTTTTTCGCCATGAAAAGGAACATGGAGGATTCTCACATAATGAATTGCAAAGGGATGTGTCCTCAAAGCCCAATATACTTGGCCAAAATCAATCTAATTCATTCACGTGAATAGGGTTAGGTAGGTTTGATTTTGGTTATATATATATATATAATTTATATTTATATTTATATTTTTTAAATAAAATTTAAAAAATTATATATATATATATGAATTTGAGGTTATTGTGGTTTGTTTTAAAAAAAAGTATTTATTATATCATAGTTTTCGGAGATTCAAAAGTCATCATTGAGTGGGTAGTTGGTGATTTTGACATATATGCCCTCCTTCTGAAACATTGGTTGCATAAAACTAGATGTTTGATTAAATCCTTTGAGGAGATATCTTTCTCACATATTTATCATGAGATCAATATGGATGTTGACAGATTATCTAAGGAGGCTTTGGGTCCAATGGATAGCTCCTTATCTTTTGAAGAATATGTTGTTGACACCGTAGTAGACATTGGTGTTGTTAATATCTTTTAGCTTTGCTTGTCACCAGTAACAAGGTCACTGTTTATTTTTGTTTTTTGAATTGATGGTAAGCTCTACAAAATGTATATGGGGGATTCAGGTATCTTGTTTGGAAGCAACATGAGCCATCTGACTAGAATGGAGTTTTGTAATCAAGTCAAACTCAACTGAGATGATAAACTCTTTTGTATTCCTTATGTAACTTTTATTTTCACAAGAAAATAACAAGTTAATGGTTATTTTTGTTTGAAAAAAAAAACTTATATATGCAAAAAAAATTCTAAATTTTCTATAATATATACTTTTGAATTCGTTATCCACTATAAGCCCAATTTACAACATATTAACCTAAAGATATAATGTAGTAATTCTATTTGCAATTCATCCACTTTATAAGAATATATTTCATGACAGGATATTAATGAGAGGAAAATTCAAACCAATATTAAATCATTCATAATTTTTTTCCTTATTTAAATTTTATATTTTGATTTTTATTATCATATTTTATATTTTTATTATTAAAAGTTTTTATTTTACAATTTAATTAATAAATTTAATATTTATTAATAAAAATTGTTAATAGAATAGAATTCATGTAATTCAAGGAATTAATTAAAATTAAATTTTGTTTATTTTTTAGTGAATTAATCGTTAATTATTAATTTAATCTTAAACTTTAAATTAAAAAAAAAACTAATATGAAAGAAAGTACCAATTTAGACACCTATCTTTATTGATTCAAACTATAAATAAAAATATTAAAAAAAATTATATATAATGTTAATTTCATAATTTACAATTCTAAATTTAATAGAATAGTAAAACCGTACTTATTCACTTGAGTTAACCCATCGAATTATAATATAATATAGAATTGTATCAAAGTTATTGTATAATAATTTTGAATGTTTATTTATACTATGTTATTTTTTTATATAAAATTTAATGAACCAATATTTTATATGATTAAGTTTTAGAACTCAAAAGATTAGAGATAAGAGGTAAGACAAATCATAATGATGAATGTTTTAATATTCAATAAGAATTAATTTCTTTAAGGGAGCTTAAGGATTTCTATTTCAATGAATAATTATTAAATAGTAATCATATTAATTATTACATGAATATTTAATATAATTTATTAATAATTTAATTTACTTAAAAAATATGCAACTCTTAAAGGATAATAAAAAATTCATATTTGCGTGGGAAAAATAAAAAAATCATATTAATAAAATGAGTTAAATTAATGACTTATTTTACTAGTATATTAGTTGTTGTGATATTAATTATTACTGTATTGTGGCTTTGATATTCACTTTTATGACTAGTATTACTAATAAAATTATTCTTCTTTCTTTTTTTAAAGTCCCTTGACTTTGTTGAGCTTCTCATGTGATGATTCTCCTTATTATTTTCAAGATTGTAAATCACATTGGTACTATTTATAGCTAGATCCATTAATCAACGGCGTAATTGAATTTGCTTGATGATCAATAGTCAAATAAATGTGTTAATTACTCTAACATGCAAAGCTCGACATCTTCTTTTGATTTTCTAGCCAATTAATATAACTTTAGTTCTTTACTAGTTAATTTGGGTTTTTGTTCAGATAAGATATGGGAACTTTGTTTGTAATAATCATTTCATCCTTTAGAGGTGGCAGTGCGAGGGGGGGGCTAGTGGATCTCACAGGGGCAATACTGAATTCCTTTGCCCGGGTCTCAGAGCAACCACTAACAATCAAGTGAAGTGGTATGCTTTGTTTTTTGGTGTGGAGCTTGCAGTTTATGTTAGATTTAGGAAGCTTCTTGTATTTGGAGATTCCCTTATTGTAATTAGATATATTCATAGAGGGTTGACAAAGGACAAGAATAGTTAGGGGCACCTTCAACAGTGACTTCAACATTGAATCATTGGTCTTCTTCGAAGAATTAAGGATACCAATCTTTTACACATCCACATGAACAACAATGAACATGCGGACCAATTGGAAAACCAAGTAGTTAATTTAGATAAAGGAATTTGTTTGGGTTAGGGAGGCACTCCATTTCGGAGGTGGGTTCCTTAGTGAAGCATGGATTATCTCTCTTCATTCATTTATGGTTGAAGACAAGGTGTTTGGAGGCATTGTTACTATGTCTACCTCGAATTTATCCCTCATGTGGCGCATGAATAGGTGGCGAGGTCCCTGTACTTTCCCTAGACACTTGGCATTTGTTGAAGGAGAGCCACACCTTAGAGCATTTACTTCCCACTCAAGTGGACTTATTGATCTACAAGTACCTCATAATTCGCACAAGGTCTGTTTAATGGCACAAGGTTGCATTGCATGGGAAGGATGGGGAAAATCTACATTAAGAGAAACCCCCTTAGGATGGGATTATCATTCTTCCCATACTGCGAATTCGGAGACCACCATTTTGGTTTCTTGACCTTTTAGGAGCTTTGGTTTTGCTCTAGTCTCTTATCTAGGCCCTAGGAAGGTTTCGAGCAATGCTTTGTTTGGCATCACTGACTTTGAATTCTCGAGCAATCGGGGTGTGCTAAACTAGGTGAACGTTCTTTTACTGGTACGGCTTCTTGGCGTTTTGAGTTTTGTGGCCTTGAAAATGCCATTAGAGATTTACAGTAAGCCATGCAACATTTGCAACACCAAATTGAGGGGAGCTTGGGGACTCTGCGATAAAATGAATATCATATGGACATGATGGAGACTAGAATCAATGACATTGATGAAAATATTCAGGTTTAGGGAGGGGAAAGGGAAAGACTATTTAAGGAATTTTATGAGCTTCACCTTTTGATGGGAAAGGTAGCTCCATTCAAGCCTCGTGAGCCTTGGAGAAACAGTTGATGAGGCAGCCATATATTGAAATCATGGACTTGGATTCGAGCAAGCATGGAGGATGACTCTTTGTCAATTTTGTTGTGTTTCCTTGGTTACTTAGTTTATATGTTTTGTATATGTGTGTTTTTGGCAAGACAATATGTCTACATATATAGTTTTTAGAATTTTCCTGTTGTAAGCAATATCTTGCAGTTTAAGCTTTGGGATGGGGAAGTTTTTGTTAACGGACTGTATCATTTCCCCGTAGAAGCAAGATGACTTGATCTATAATAGTTTGGCTACTTCTGATAGCGTTTATTATATACAAAAATTACTCATGTTGGTTTAAAAAAATAATCATTTCATCCTTTGAACTAATTTATTTGAACTTTCTAAAGATTTTCTTATAAAATATTGAACAAATATTTGAACTTGTGAAAAGGTGTGTTCTGGATAATCAAGCAGAATTATCAACTTCTTCAACAAGATTAATAGTTGATATGTTGCCAATGCACTATTTTTTCTCTCTCTTCATGAGACACTTTCTAACCCCTTTTAAAAAAGAAAAGAGAGTCTCCTAGTCTAATTTCCTTGGAATCCACTTTTTATAGTATAGAAATGTTCCCTAAAGAGTAGAGCTAGTTATCTAATCATTTGAAGAACCGATTTCTATTAAGATAACCATGATCCATTCTATACAATTTTTTGCATTCTACTATTTATAACATTTTGTATGAAAAGAATCTCCTAGTCTAATTTCCTTGGAATCCACCTTTTTATAGTATAGAAATGTTCTCAAAAGAGTAGATCCAACCATCTAATCATTTGAAGAACCGAGATTTATTAAGATAAGCATGATCCATTCTATACAAATTTTGGAGAACCAATTTCATTATACTTTTTATATCATTTTGTATGAAAAGTAGGTATCCCTATTTTCCCACCTATGTCCATGCCATTTCCTTTTTGCGTTGGTATGTTCAATGCAAAGGATGAAATTATTTCACACTAAAATCAAAATTTTAATGCAATGCAATGCAAATTATTTCTCACAACTATTATAGGCATTATGTACATGAACATCTTGTAATGTGAGTATTTGCTAAAAACAACTAAGACTTATGTTGCTAAACATAATGTAATGCAAACCTTTGTTGTGCATTTAAAATAGCATGGATGCCCTACCCAATAAATAAGACATCTACAAGATTACTAACCCAAATGCCTCTTCTATAAATTTGATTGAATTCCTTTCTACACCATTTTCAAAGTAGTGTATGGAAGAGGATCACAATGTTTCCTAAGATAAACATGAACCAACTAGTGCATGCAATTTTATTAAATGCATATGTTTTTTTTAGGTGTAATGAATATAGAAAACACACGATACATTTTATTATTAGAGTTAAATTATTTTAATGGGCATTAGTTAATTAGAGTTAAATTATACTTTAGGTGAATAAAACCACATGTCCTATTTTTATTCGCTCAAACATTTAATTAGTTTCTTAGTACGAGAATATGAATAGTCATTCACACAATGTACCTAAATCAAATGTGTTTTGGAGTATAAACTATAGTATTCAAATGGTTCTCCGTTATTTTTGTAGTGTAATTTTTTTATTATTGTCGTATGCATTTACCAACAATGGTATTAGAGCCATGGAGAGATGGGAATCTATGACACAATGAATAGAAGTGACACCAAAGGACTATGGCATCATGTCAACAAGGAATCATGTGGCTTAGGGGATTAATTGGCACATAAAGGGAATAAAATGAATTATATTATATACAAGTAGTAGTGTGATATGGCGGTGATAAAAATAGTAGCTACAATCCAAAAAACAAACCTCAAAATCTATATGTGGTTAATGATAACAATCAAAATTTATCACAATAACAATCAAAATTTGCATTACAGCAATTAAAAATTGGCATTGTAATAATCAAATTCATGTGCATGAAACACATGACATAATGTATAGACATACAAAGATATACCTATAGTAAACCAAATTTGTGCACGGACATTCTCAAAGGTACAAACCCTTGATAAAAAGGAAAAACCATTGTAATAGTGAAACACAGGTATAAAATAGACCTAAGGAAAACCCAATTTGGATGTGGAAATCATGAATCCCAATATATAAACATGTAATAGGTATGAAATTACACCTGAAACTACAAAACAATAAGGATGATGGGAGCATATGAGCACACAAATAAAGTATTACTTGTACAAGTGTCCATATAAAATGAGGCATAATTCATAAGAAATTGTATTGAAACATACATAATTATATAAAATTATACTAAAGTATACATATATTCAGAAAATAGAATAGGATCAGAACTAAACCCAAGGTGTTCAAACCATGTCAAAAAAAAGATAATTTTGTGAAAAAAAAATCATAGAAATTGAGTTTTTTGCACAAACTTTGAGGCATTCATTACACACATTTTGAGACAAATGAAAGAAAGGAAAATCGCATATCTTGGAATTAGAATAGATAATCACAAGCACATAAATCAAGGAACTATTGCACAAATTTTGAGGAATATTTAGAATATAAAATATGACCTATAAGCAACAAATTTGATATGAGATAGAGGCAACACAACTTTGTTTCTTACAAAATAAAAAGTATAAGTCATATAGATTATTTTAGAAGTATAAAGCAATTCTAAGTGGTTGAAAAAATTAAAGGTAAAATTTCATATGGAAGATAAATCGAAAAGGAAAATCTAATTTTAGCAATAGAATGAATTTTTCACTAGGTTGCATGCTTACTTTTAGGTGGAAGACAAACTTATAAGGAGAAGGAGAAGTATGGCAACGTGCATAGAATAAATTTTGGATGGAAAAGTAATCAAAAGTTGGAATCTACATGTAGGTATCCATGAGAAAGATGGAGGAAGGACAACAATTGTTTAGGTCATATCGAAGTCTAAAAGGAGTCCTAGGTGTAAAAAAATGTTTGTGATAGTGATAAGCTATAGAAAAAAAACTAGATGGTTGGAAGAGAGAACATGCAAAAGATTTAATTTCAATTTTATTTTTTGGTGCACATTTTTAATTTAGATAGATATTTATAGAGATGATGTTAGCCCATGTAAGGTAGACTTGGCAAGAACATATTGGTGCATATAGGCATTTGTAATTGGAGGCCAAAAGACAAGAGGACATCAAAAGGAATTTTTTGATTAAAAAATTTGGCAAAGAAAGGTTATCGGGTTATCCATAATGTTGGAAGAATATGCTAACTTTTATTAGCACGAAGATAATGCCATGTGAAATAAATTAGAACTATAAGTGAGAGAAAGTCGTAGGAGGAAGTTATAGTCATGGTTATTCCATACCATAATAGGTGGGTAAAACTATAGAAGGTAAGTTCTTATTTTAGGATTTAGTTTCTTTCCTTTAGAGTTTGTTATAATATGGAAATCCTACAAAGTTCATATTGTTAGAAGCATGCATGTCAATGAAGGAATGCTTATGTTTTGGAGGAGTGCTTATGTTTTGGATTGTAAGATAGAAATATGGTATTTTGACATGGACATCTCACAAAATATAGAAAATTGGAGGGAATACCATATATGCACATCAAACACATTTACACTATGAAAAAGTAGGACCCATGTCATTGAAGGGCATGCTAATGTACAAGTAAAAATATTAAGAATTAAGAAGGTCATGTTCAAAAATGAACTTTTTATTCATATTCTAAGTAGAAATTATCTTTATGTTAGCCATATTAGAGAAAAAAACTTGCATGTAGAATTTGTATATGTAATATGAAAATGTTGATGAAAGTCACAAGGAAAAGAAAGATTAAGATGTAAGAGAGTAAGAACTAATTAAGATTAAAGAGTGTAAGAGCATGGTTGTACAAGTTTGATTATGCATTAGAGAAGTTAGAGGATGTGGAATATTAACAAGAAGCAATGGATAATGTAGATATTGATGTTAGTACACCTGGGCATCAACATTATGGTCATTTATGACTCTTGCATCTTTGTCTTATGAGTTAGTTAGATATGGTTATTGGTCCATCTATTATTCAAATTAAGGTATGTGCTATATGTTTGGAAATGGAGTATAACTTAATGAGGTAGTTGACATGGGTAAAAAAATTAAAGAAAGTGTTGGATCTTGTGCATGTAGAGATCTATGATTTGGTGATCACTCCATCATTATTAGGTGCCAAGTACTATTCTCTTCATGTTGATGGCTCTTCATAGAAATCATCGTAGTTCAACTTTCTTAAACAAAGTTATATTGTTTAGACGATTTGAAGTTTAGGGAAGCAATTGAAGAACACTATGGTAGAATTATAAGCACTCTTAGGGAAAATAGTGGAGAGGAGCTTGGTATGTTTGCTAATTTTTGTAAGAAATAGGGGATTCAAAGAAAAAAAAGTGATGGTTAAAGGAAAAGTACAAGATTCATAATCATGTCAAAGAAGGTGTTGCAATGAAAATTATTTCCAAATAGATATTGGATAGAGGCAATGCACGCAACAGTATATTTGTTGAATAGAACTACTTCCATTAGAGGAGTGATAGAAGTCACACTTAAGGAGGAATGGTCTAGGAAGAAACCAAAGGTAATCCATTTTAAAAACATTGATTTAGTTTCTTATAATGATGCCACCTATAGAAAACCTCTTTTGTTGGATTTTTAACCACGCGCGAAATATATAGGATTTTGGATCAATCTAAAAATAAGGATATGTGAGTAGAGATGTAATAATTGTTGAAATTTTAGAACTGTATTAGGTTGGTGGTGTCTGGTTTGAGAAGGAAAAAAAGCTAATCTGGAGGGAAATTTCTTGGTTTACATAATCCCATTAAAGGAGGGTATTAAAGTTAGGTTTTTGGTTTAAAATTTATGTTCTTGTTGTATGCATCTACAAACAACTATGGTAAGTGAAAAATAATGTTGATCATTACGAAAAAAGTTGGCTAGAGAAGGAATGTAAGTGAGACATTGAAGGATGTTCTTCAGATGGATATTATCAAGATTTCTCAACTACCCTAAAGTTGGCTAGAAAAGGAATGTAAGTGAGACATTGAAGGATGTTAATTAGATGGATATTATCAATATTTCTCAACTACTCTATAAGTATGATCTTGTGACAAAGTGGTTTTTTACATTTAATTCCAATGAAATATGTTATTTTTATCAAACCCTAACCCTCCACCTACATATGTGACTCCCTACACATATCATATTATTTCGATGTCTTTAAACTATATACTTTTAAGATGAAGAATATTGAGAACAGGTTTTTGATTTGATTGTAATGGTGCAAGTATTTACTTCCAAAAGATATATTACCTTCCTTTTGTTATGTGTAAGGTCCTTTTTCCTACAATTAAATCATGGGACTTATAGAATGAAGTATTAATTTTTCTACTATATATTATTAAGCTTTTGATTCGAAGAAAACCCTTGAAGTAGGCATGAGAACCTACCCACCTTAGGTTCAATATCAAAATCATTTTTTGAAGTTTTCCTTGATTGTTTCAACAGAAAATTCAAAATGCAAGGCCAATATATATTGCCTCTAGTGCATAAATAGGGAATCATGGCACAAGGAGGGCTACTCTATAATAAACATTAGATTTTTTCCACTAATTGATGCCCTTTCCCAATTCCACTCTTGAAATTCATATGCATGGAAATATAATTGTTTTAGGATATCACAAACTAGAAAAAAATGAAGCATGGATAGAATATTATTATAGTTCGTTACACACTGTGTTGAAGTTTTGGAAGCTGGCATTTCAAGTGGACATTGCACCCATCTTCAGGGAATGAGAAAAGAATGTAGTTGGGTAGATAAAGGAATTGGAAAAGTAGCCATTAGGAATTTGGACGAGAAAATCTGAAAATAATCGAGGAAGGACCCAAGAATAAAGGAAGAAGAAAATATAAAGATTAAGAATTGAGGAAACAAAATTTTAATTAATGGGGAATTAGGTAAGATAAATTAAGCTCAAAGTTACTAAAAATAAGGGGAATGGAAAATAAAACCATTGATTTGGTAAAAAATAAGTTATGAATTCAAGTTAAGAAATAATTCAAGGAAAGAACAATGATTAAAGGAGGATAAGAAAATTAGAATGGTGATGAAATAATTATTAGGTGATGAAATAATTATTAAATTAAGTTAAAAAGGGGTAGATGGGAGAATCATAAAACAATTTAATTGTTTGATCATCAAAAGAGGATTTTTGTATTAAATTTAAATGTTAAATTGGATTACAAAGAAATTAGGGGAAGAAAAGGGGGCTTTCAACATTCTAGTAAAAAAATAAGGAGCAAAAATAATAAAAATCATAAAAGAGATTATTTTAAAGGAGGGAATTAAGAGTATCAAATATGAAAATGTTTATAAAGAAAAGAGAATGAAATAAGATTTTTTTGGGAAGAACTTTAATAAGAAGAGAAACAAAAAAATATAACAAAGGGTTAATTTTAGGATTAAAAGGAGGGTTGAAATTGAAATAAATATTAGATTTATAAATATATCAAAAATGTTTTATGATCAACTCATAGCATAAGACATGCTGCTAGAAATGTTTTATAAGTAAATAAAAAGATGGTGGTCATATTATTATAGAAAAAAATTAATAGTAATAAGATATAAGAGGAAAACTAATAATAATTTTAAGTTACGTATTAGTGTCCCAAATATTAAAAGAAAAACTTCAAATATTATTTTTATCCCAATACACAAAAAGAAATGTCTATCCATAGATATTGGAAATACATGGAAATTCTTCATAATATGAAGTATAAACCCCAAAACACATATAGTCATTACATAAGATACTATCACTAAAATTATCCATTAAATATACTATCTAAAAGGGACCGTTCCTTCAATGAATGTTCTTATCTTGATTGTTTTTATCTATGATTGTTCTTATCTTGATTGTTCTTATCTTGATTGTTCTTATCTATGGTTGTTCTTATCTTGATTGTAGATATGAAATATTGAAGAGAAAACGTTAGCCATGTTTGAGAATGTTATATATCATTTGGAAATTATTGGGAATTAGGAGCCTCCCTATTGAATGCCTACTTCCTTTTTCAGTTTGTTTCTCATGTTCACAAGAACTTGAATTTGAATATGGATAGATGGATAAGGAAATTAATTTATTTTTTGACATAATTTTTTAATTTTGGAATTAAAGATATAAACTAATCTCTTCAAATATTTTAGGATTTGGAAAAATGACAATTGTCAATGCAAAAAAAGCAGAATTTTTTTGAAAAAGTTCTACATCTTGGGAAGATGATTTTTTACCCTATGTATTACATAGATATAAGTTAATGCAACTAGAACAAGAAACTAGGATTCTTGTGGAATTTTAATTTAATATCACTTTTGGCACTCAATCCATCAATATAACTTATTGAAGTTTCATAAAGGAAAGAACAATTTTCACTTGGCTTAGTTGGTGGCTTCTAGATATGATGAACAACTCAAGTGTTTTAGGCCAAAACCAGATTTACTACTTACTCCATGCTTAAATGGAATTTGATCATTACCAAGAGGTTATATTAGAAAGTAGGAGATATAATTTTCTTGATGGTCCTCCATTATAGGTTCTAGTGATAACAAGTGATAGGATTTCTTAAGGTGAGGTAGAGTAAAGATTTACATGTGTAGATATCATTAAGGTCATAATTTATACAAAATTATACTATTAAAAGGAATTAGCTCCTAAACAAAATGAAATTGATGGGGAGTACATCATGATTTCTATGATAAAAATATTTATCTTTAATAAGGGTAAGGGAGGAATGGAGGCACCCCAACCCTTTAAAGAGATATAATTTGATTGCAGAGAAGACTAACATTGAGGATGACACTAGAAAAATTAAGACAAGCTTCACATGTCATAATCCTCCAATGATGTTGGGTGAGCAAAACAAGAAATATCCAACTAAAAATATTGGACCAAATAATATAGAACCAAAATAAGAATATTTCCCCTGGGTAAGTTATATAGGATTATATAAGGAAACAAACTACAGAAAATGCCAGCTAAACCAATGAAATAAGAAATCTTAAACACCCACTCCTTAATAATAAATATTTGAAAATACCACCATAATTGTAAGTATAGAAATAATTAATATTCTAAAACCCCTGACACTAAAGAGAGAGGGTGGGGTAATACTTTATAGAGCATTGAGAAAAACATACAAGAGTAAGAAATGAGGAACTGACAATGGAGAAACTAAGTTACCCTATGAAAGACTATGATTTCCATATTTCCTCCTTGCATACCATTCCCCCATTAGAAATTTATATAAGGATTCACTAGATAATATTTGAGGATTTCCTCCAAAAGAAAATTATATAATGAACACTAGCTAATATCGTAAATATCCATAGATGAGGGTAGGTTGAAAGGATGATCATATAACCACCATGATTATAGACAGGTTGAAGTAGTCATTTCCATCATTTTCCACTAATGGAATTTATCACAAGGCATCATTATACTAATAACAAAACCTCCCCTTCATGTATAATATATCCTTTATCCCTTGGAAGAAGTGAAAAGAATTGAATGAAGAATTAACTTTTTGCCATGTCATGCAGGTGACACCTATAATTTTTCATTTTGAAGAGTGTCAAAACATTATGACATCATAAATGTTGAGCAAGACATGATATAATGATAGAAGCATATGTTAAGGCGGAGTAGGAGTGTTCCAGAATCCCTCCATCCCCAACAAATTCAAAGGATATATCTCTCTTCCAACCCCACATGAACTCTAGACGTAGTGATGACTTACATCTCATTAAATTTTTGTCATAATAGAGCTGCAATAATAGATGATAGAAGAATCCTCAACATAGAGTCATCTCAATCCTAAAAAATCCAAAAATCAAAACAATAAGATCATTTGATAGAAAAAAAACAAACCCCTAGAGAGCATTTCCTTTTAATTAATATCATTATAAGGTAAATAACACAAAACAAAAATTTTCAAACAAGCTTGAGTTTAAAGACCCAATGCCATCCTCCAAAGAGAAGGGTAAGCAAGTGTTGAAGAAAATAAAAATTGGTATAAAGTAGGTAATTCTACAACAAGGCTACCACATCAAGTATCATGACAAAATATTAGCTTGGCCAACCTTTTTCCATGCATGATGAAATATTAGTGCATCTATGACACTGATATGTGCCAAGAGTTTATCACTAATTGTACATCCCGCATTTATTGTGTTACACTATTCAATGCTTTTGATAAAACAACCAATTATGTACGCCCAAAGTTAGAAAATTTTCATACAAACTTCTCTTTGGCATGATTCCAACTATGATGGACTCTCCTCTTAGGAAAACCTCACCACAGACTCAGCTAATGATTCCTAGTAACTATCCATCTAGTTGATGAAAATTCTTCAATGTATGGTGTCAACACTTAATTAATCTTCCTCTTGAATTTTATATCCCTAAGAATTAGTAAAACCAAATGCCATCACTAGTCATTCCAACAATGCTTGGCACATATTGAAGGTTGTATTCCATGTATCTTTAGAATTGATACGAACTTAATGATAACCTAACTTCAGATTGAGATTCTTATTAAAAATATTTACCTAGAGAACCGATTTAATAGGTCATTAATTAGAAATAATGGGCATCAATTCTTAGGTTTGATTATGTTAATAATTAATCATCCACATACATTCTCGATATCCCATCCTTCTTTTGAACCAACATTCAATCATTCATCCACATGGCAATGAGTTAGGGTGGATGCAATGTCCTTTATATAGAAACTCTTGAATTTTCCTCTTAATTGCTTCCTTCTCCAATAATTAAGTTATATATAAAACCTCATGGGGAAACCAAGAGTCCTTCTTGTACGTTTACAAATTGTGTTTGATTGTATAACTAAGACATACATCAAGGATCCTAGAAAAAATAGCACTATAGCAAATTGTCCAATTACTTCTACTCAAGTGACTTCTATTAAGCAATTGAAACTCTCCATGACTTACCGTTAGAGTTACAGCACCAATTGGGGACTACAAATGTTCTTCCTTCTCTAGTCACAAAAGAAGCAATGTAAATTATCCCAATGTTGTTATAAGCCTCTAAACTTCAATGTTTGAAACCAACACTAAGGGTACTATAATTTTCTACCCTATCACAAAATATGTATGTTGATCATTTACTAATATGTGTTAGTTATTACATCATTAATACATTGGATCCCTATCCCACATATATGGATTCTCAAAATTGACATGACACACATCCATAGGTTCCATATTAAACTTTACTTCATCAACATAGTCAATTGATAAATGGTGAAGTTTTAGTGTCACACCTGTGTATAGGAAAATTATGCTTCTTAATTAACCCTTCTTAGACTATATCTCATTAGTTGCTAGTATCAAGTATTTCAATAAGGAGCTCCTTATTTTAGATTTCAACTCATATCAATTTTCACACTCAATGTAGCTCATATCAGGGGAATTTCTTTAATTGTGGAATCAAGTTTCATACCTCTTTTTCATCCTACTTTGACTATAGAGAGTTCTATACATAATATTTTATACATAGTCCTATCAAATGACTTCTTAGAGTAAGAGTATTCTTCATTGAAATACTTTAGTGTCAATAACATTATTTGGCTTTCTCTAATTACTTATTTCCTTTAATATCTTCACCTTACAACAAGAATATTCTAAAGTTCAAATCTTAAACATCTCAAACTTATTTTATTTTATGTTGGGTTGATTAATTTGCAATGAACTTGTTACCAGATTTTATTTATTTCCCATCACTTTAAACTTGAGAGTATAGTGGTTGAATTCTTGGATTTAAGCATCTATGAATTAGTTTAAATTTTGTCACGGTGTTTTTCTTTGTCATGTTGTAATTGTTAGAATAAATTTCTTATATTTATTACAATTTTTGAACTCAAACCCCTCATCATGACTTGAGTGTCCACAACTAAGTATTTGTTTGAAATCACATGAGTTCCACAATGGCAAAGCTTGTTTGCACATTCAAGGCAAAGGTAATTGTCTTCATGATGAGCCTATTACTCAACAAATCATAAAAGCATCCATCTCAGTGTCATATCATAGGATAAAATTTCCACCTCCATTGAAGTTCCCTATTTTGCTATTAATATTTATTTTGCTATTAATATTGACTCATTCCTCAAACACCTCAATGAATATGCTTTTAAAAACATATTTCATATCATAAATTATACACATAACTCCTACAACAATTATATAAGATGATGTTTTTATATGACTGCAATGTGGATGGAAACATATATAGCTTAATATTTCCTACAAAATCTAACATAGATGGAAGTATGTATAACTTAATATTTTCTACAAAATCTTTTTATATTATAATGGCTAATAAAACACAACAAATCAATCAACTTTCCACGTACATTGGTGTGGATATTTATAGAGTAAATAACCTCTAAATTTGTAGTATAGTAAAATCTATATATCAATAAACTGTCCACATACATTGGTGTGGATATTTATAGAGTAAATAACCTCTAAATTTGTAGTATAGTAAGATGTATAGGGAAGATTGGATATTGAAGTTTGTTCAGAACAGAATTTCAAAAAAGGGATAGGATGGTATCGTGGAGAGTTTACTATCATCACTATGAGTGGTTCTGAGAGCCTTTGAGTTATCCAGCCACGTTTGCATGATCTCATTGTCCTTGACAATATTAATGCAATCCACAGTGACAGAATATGAATACACTAAACTTTTGTCATGTTAGCTCACTACAGAATAATGTTGTTTCCCACTAAAATTGATGTGTGTGCAATATAACACTGAGCAGAAAAGCCTTATTAATCTATTTTAAAATTGTCCTTGTAGCCTACCCATTATTTGTCTTTAACTCTATTGAGCAAAGCACACAGCACACATTGACATTTCGCAAGAGATTCATCAAATGTGGAATCTGCTTTAAAAATGGTCTGCTGAACAGTGTTAGGTGAACGGTCGTTGTTAGATCCAACTAACGAAGCATAATTAATTTGTTTGTCAAACCTGTAGATCATGTACTACTGTTCTACCTAAACGTCCAATTTTCAACATATGTGACAAACAACAATAAATGGCAGAGCAAGAAACAGAAAAGAATGAATGCACGCAGAACAAGAACAAGAAACAGAAAAGTGAATTACCCGACTCCAGGAGCGAAAGTGAATGACATGCACATCAAGTAGAACCACTCAGACTCTGTGAGATCTTCAGGAGATAATGCAGCACACGGTCTTCTGGTAGGTGGATTTGTTTCTCCAGCAGACAGAGATTCAAACAGCTCTCTCAGTTGCAAACTTCTCTGCGCGCACAGCTCTTCAGGGCTCAGTTCCATGGGTTGCACAGTCTTTCTCGTCTTTATTCCTCCATTGTAAAACCCATCCATCCATACCAACAACCTGTCCATCATATTAAAACTGGGGATCAGAAATAATACCTCTTTATAATCGAATTTAAATTTTATAACGTTAAGAAACAGCGAACAATAAACAGCTTGCAGCATCCTAATAAATGCTGTACAAGCTGAGATATATACTGTTAGATCTAAAATGTAAAATGTTTCAGATTCAATGGTATATATCTCAATCTATAATTATATTTATTAGGCTGCTGCAGACTCTGGTTATTGTTAGTTTTAAGAGATTCAATGGTATATATCTCAATCTATACAATATTTATTATATTTAATAGGCTGCTGCAGACTCTGGTTATTGTTAGCTTTAAGAAACTTATTGTTAGCTTTAAGAAACTTTAGTATGACAATAGTACAACACTGATAAAATGAAATCGAGATCAAGATAGAAGTCAATGTTAAGTTCTCGGTTTTCTGAAAAGTTCGCTATAATCGATGAGAAAGCAGCAAAAGAAATCCGGATTTGGTGGAAATCCTAAGGCTGATAATGAAAATAAGACTAGAAATCAGTACGAAACAATATATGTTCTTAGCATTAAAATACTGAGACTTTATGACTGTTTGAAATAATTTAAAGAACTGAAAGACAGACTGTGTACTGAAAATATAGGACTGAAAAAGCTGACTGACGATGATGGGTTTAAATGCCGAGGTGGGTATGGAGCGCATTAGGGTGTTTAGTTAATCTTCCTCCATTAGAAAATATTTCACAAGAAGAAGAAGAAAAAAAAAGCCTAGACAGCTTCCAAACTGGGTTCTGGGTTCCTTAGAATCACAGTCTGACAAATGGCACTGTTGAATTCTAATGTTAATGTTAGTAAGGTAGAGAGAGTGAAAGGATTTTATGATACAAAATAAGATCAGAAGCATAGTAACTGTACCCTTCTTGATGAGAAAACTGCCAGAAGACTGAGTACGTCCATTGTATACTTTGCACAGCAGCTTGCATCTGTTGTCTCAGCCTAGTCCTGGGAACTTCCGTGCAATCTACAAGAGCCATAGCCTGCAAGAAAATGATAGAACACCACGTTATTCTAATAATTGTCGATCAGTTCCATCAATAATATGTAAAAAGTTAAAAACACCATATGCCAAACCCAATATTCATGATACTGAAAATAACTTGAACAAGTAATAAGTAATAGACAAGAAAAGCTAACCGTGTATGGCCTAGGGCATCTGCTTCTTTACTCCATACAAGAGATCAGAAGATCAATCCTGTCTACCATTGAAAAACTCAGATAACCCAGCTCAGAGCTCTAAAGTCTGCCACAGATACCTTGTTAGGTTAAGCCTTCAATCCTTAAAATATGGCATGCACTCCTCCGCAATGTGATAACCACAGAAATCTACTGTCCCAGCTTTCCATAAAATCAATACCCTTCAACGCCTGCACCATGTCCGTTCCTTGCAGAAATCCGACCTGTTTTCCACGATCAAACTATGCATATTCTGCCTGTAAATCAAGATAAATTCAATATTACTCAACTACCATTCTTCTCACTGTTGCAACTTCTTCTCCAAGCTCTGTGAAAAACCATAGAATGAACCAGAAAACCCATTGCCGAAATCAAAAGAAAAACAACAGCTCGCCTTCCTAAAAGCCTTTGATTTCAGAACCCAATTCAAATCTAAGCTCCCATTGATATAATCTCTGAACCAGTTCCAGTCCTTGAAGGCCAAATTTAATTGAAGCAAAGGAAGACGGATGAGATTTAGTGCTGGGGTTAAAAGTTAGACAATAGTTCCTATCAAAGAACAAAACGGAGATCGATTAGCCATTCCTTCCTGTTTTGTTCACGACAGCCAATAGCTTTGTTGGATCTAGACAGATGTAACGCGTTGCATTAACTTAGATTGCTACTCCTTTGACGTTATATGGCGGCCATGTGTCATATGACCGGCAGGTTTACCTGCCGGCTCCTCGTACGAGCTCTCACGTGGGCTTCTTCTTACTGTTAGGTGGGAAAGACTAAATACTAAAGGCCAATGTACCTCCAACACTTCACCTAAGCTTCACCACCCCCTTTGACCGAGCTAACCATGATTTGGTTATATTTGGGTTACCATGGTCCCCCTTCTTCCTACTCTCACATGTGTTGAAATTGGGAATAGATAAAATATTTGTATTGAATCATCTCATGGTTCCAATTGTGTCATAGCCCTTGATGCCCTGCTTGCCCCATACCCTAATTTTGTGGGATTCTTATGGTCTAGGAATTCCCAAAATCTCTCAAGTTGGTCACCATTTTCATTAGGAAACTTAAACCAAGGCACAGAGGATCTTGGAATTGATGAATGCTTTTGTCTCCCTCTTCATAAACAAGTGTAGATATTCCAAGAACGTGCATGAACCTCTTACATAAACAAGGTTCTTAGGGATTTGAAACCTGGGTTACCCATTGGATTTTTCAATTCAAGAAATGCTTTTCTTAGGGATTTGAAACCTTGGGTTACCTATTGGATTTTTCAATCCAAGAAATGCATTGTACTCTAAGAACACTCCATTCAATTTCAAAATTATGATCCAATTTTGGAAAGGATTGGGTTAAACTCTAGACCGAATGCACCTTTACCGACGATTTTCATTGGAATCCGGTGAATGGGAAATTGCTGAAACTGCAATTTGGGTTGTTTGAATTGCAATTTTGGTTGCAGGAATGGCTTCAGCGACCTCGATTACCCCTGGGGCACCCCGATTATGCACATCTAGCAACCCAAAACTGTCATTTAAACAATTTCAGCCAGATTTTCGCCAGAAAAATCGCTGGATTCTTGGTGCATTCGGTCTAGAGTTTAGCTTACTCTTTTTGGAAATAGGAATCACATGGAGTGAGAGAAGCATTGGAGCAAGTTACACAAGTTAAGAAATGCATTGTACTCTAAGAACACTCCATTCAATTTCAAAATTATGATCCAATTTTGGAAATAGGAATCACATGGAGTGAGAGAAGCATTGAGGCAAGTTACACAAGTTATAGCAAAGAATAATTCAATTGAAAAGATGTTCCATATGTTTTCTAATTTAACAAAGTCCCATTCACATAAAACAAGAAGGAATCAATTGTAAACTAAATTGTGTGTTTTGTTTTGGTGAAAGCATACTAGTGTCAGTGCCATCAACAAAATTTGAATTTTTCAAAATGAAATGTTCATTTTTTATAAATAGAATTGTTTATATAAATTTTATTTAATTAATAGATTCCGTAAAGTTAAATAAAATATTTATAGAAAAAACATCTTTGTTTTTAAATTTTAAAAAACAAACATTTCAATATTTTCAAAGAATACACTCAAAAGGATTTCTATCATGTTCTTTAAATTTAGCAAAGTTGCACTCTAAGAAAATAAAATAAGATTAAAACATACATCATTAACGACTTTGTAATACAAAGAAGCTTCTCTCAGAAGCATATAATATTATTTAATATTATTGAGTAATTCTATTACAAATATATAAATAATACTTATGTTAATGAATCAATGAAAAGTTAGTTGGTTGGTAAAATGAAAGTGGAGTTGGTACATCCAAGGAGTACAAGGGGATAGGTTTTAAGGGGTCATTTATGGATGGTAGGAAAAAAATGGAATATGTTTGGGGACTTGGTATTACTATAAAAAAAACAAGATAAAAATACTCATAGTGTTAAACAAAGATAATTTTAGGGGCGAAATTTAGTCTATGGATTATTTTTCCATGTTTTTTTCCAAAAAAAGATTCGCCAATTTGCATTTTTTGAAGCCCCATTTAGCCCAATTTTGATGGGTTAAACTTTTTTCACTCTAAAAATCGCCAAATTATTATATAAACTATATAAAATCCTTAGAAATTGAAATAATTTTAGAAAAATATCTCCAAATATTTTACAGTTGACATTTTAAGAATTGGTAAGATTCACCAAGGTTTATATACTTTTAAATAAGTATGGGTCCTTAAAATTATCCCTGAATGAACTTACCATTATTAAATACAAAAGTGTTAACAAAGTTATGGTGATCAAGACTTTATGATTATTGTAAGATGTATGCACTAGTGAACACTCCCATCCAATCTTGCTCTAGCTAGAATATGCCATCAAGTTATTGCTACAACAAAGTAACTTAACTCAATTGAAATTTTACATATCATTCATTCCCTCAGTTAGGAGTTGGGTACATAAGATAATGAGGGGTCACTCTTGGCAATGGCATTCTATGCATAAAAAGGTCGGGGAGGGGGATAGGCTATTAACGACTTTGTAATACAAAGAAGCTTCTCTCAAAAGCATGTAATATTATAAAATATAATTGAGTAATTCTATTAAAAATATATGAATAATACTTATGTTAATGAATCAATAAAAAGTTAGTTGGTTGGTAAAATAAAGGTGAAGTTGGTGCATCCAAGGAGTACAAGGGGATGGGTTTTAAGGGGTCATTTATGGAAGGAAGAAAAAAAAATGGAATATGTTTGGGGACTTGGTATTACCATAAAAAAAAACAAGATAAAAGCACTCAGTGTTAAATGAACTTATTATTATTAAATACAAAAGTGTTAGCAAAGTTATGGTGATCAAGGCTTTATGATTATTGTAAGATTTATGCACTAGTGAACACTCCCATCCAATTTTGCTCTAGCTAGAATATGCCATCAAGTTATTGCTACAACAAAGTAACTTAACTCAATTGAAATTTTACATATCATTCACTCCCTCAATTAAGAGTTGGGTACATAAGATAATGAGGGGTCACTCTTGGCAATGGCATTCCATGCATAAAAAGTTCGGGGAGGGGGATAGGCTATCATGCTCCACATATCCTCCGCCATGAATGATATTAAAGAACTCAGATACCTTCATTGCACACATATCAACATGCATACAACAAGAAGTAACTACATTAATCAATATTGCCTCACCCCCAAGGATATTAACTACCTTCTCTTTGGTGATGCCAATAAAGGTACGATGAAGGTGATAACTGCCACATTTGGGGTGAATTATAAGCCCACGGGATTAAGTATGGCCAAAATGGAGGCAAAGAGCTTTATTTGCAAGCTAGGGGTGAGTTTGGACCTCCAACCAGGGTTGTCCAAATTTCTTTAGGGCTTTCCACACAACCGTTGTGTTCACCCATTGTGCAATACCATTTTTACATCCATTGTTGTATCATTTATGACCCAGAGGGACTCCAAAAGGGTTTGAAACAATCTGAGAGGGATGCAATGGAGATTAATAGAAACGTGAACTATTTGGCCTTATAATGGAATGGATGGAAAATGGGCTTTGAATGTTAGTTAAAGGAAAGTTACTAAAATGGTAAGGGATCAGTGCACCATTGAGATGGGAGAGAACATTCTCAACTTGAGAGAATGGAACTAAGACTAGGGCCTTCATGACCATTTACTAAGGGAAGCAAGTTAAGATTCCCTTCACTATTGCGACACTACAATATCTAGTATGGAAAATAGTAGGGCACCTCAACCTCCCCCATACTCTCATGCCATGTCCTATGCCAACACACTATGGACACTTCTGTAGACTTTGCCTCGAGTGACCTAGCAACTGGAACCTCTATGGACACTCATATTGTCTATCTTGTGCATGTTGTTGGAGCCCCACTAGAACATTTGGATGCCTATGTCGATGTAGAAATTGAACAGGAGGAACCAACATCACAAATGGACCTGAACATTGATGCTACTTTGGGCTTAGTTGAATTTATTATTTTTAATATCAGTTTCTAGCATGTATTATCATTTTGTGTTCTTACTAGGATAGCATGTTAGGCAACGCACATGTATTTATGTAATTAGGTGTTTCTAGACAAAGAATTGTAATTATTTTTAGAATGAAACATATGTGAAGGAAGCCCCATATGAAAGGATTATATGACTACCTCCAATTACGTAACTTCGTATGCATGGTTCGAATGCAACCCTCATTAATACAAACATTTGATTGTCACTACGAAGAAAAAAATAGGTGTTATTTCCCCTACCAAAGTTCAAATCCCCCTAGGTACATGTTTTTCCTTCACAGGTCAACATGCCCATGCATGTCGATCACTTATTGTGGTTGGGACCAAGTTTAAAACATGGATGAATTTTGGTGGAATATATACCCCTAATTGTGATTCCTTAGTTGAAATATAGTTTCATAGCATGTGAAACATATATGTTCATTGTAATATCTCATATTGGACGATGTGTCATGTGTTCAATGGAAGCATCTATAAAAATAAAAAGGATCAACAAGTCTTGGTTCACTCCAAGAAAGTAAGAGTGTTTCATACTCCACCAAGGTTTTAATTCCCTAAACGAGGTCACCTCATTCATGCAACTGAATCATCTTTCCTACATAAGCATGTCATTCCTTATGTATGGGGACAAACCCTCTACAAATATGGAAAAATACATACCCCAAAGCATAATATCTCAACCAAACTAAGTACTTTTGAGCATGGAGAATGTTAGACATTTCTATTAAGTAAATTATAGTTCATCGTAATATTGCATATCAAAAGCATTATTAAAAAGATAATAATTATTTACTTGAAATTTTTGGTTTATCATCATCAAAGTTCACTCTTGTCTACGACAGGTCAAGATACCAACAAGGGATTAACTAATCAGTCTGGTATCCCCCCACAAGTTTGTGTGGCCATATTTATCCCTCTAAAAGAATGGGGTTAAAATGGTTGTGTATTCCCATGTAAAACATGGCAACTTACATAGTTCATAACCCCAATGTTAATGGCAATTATGCATCGGCATTGAATAAGTGACACTAATGTATACCATGATCATTATGCCATGGGCATAGCCACAAGGGAGTAGCACCTCTTACTAAGATAATGGTTTATTGGTTGCGAGGTGAGTATGTTTATTGTTTAGCATTGCCCTCTTCCCTTGTGACACAAAAAATAAAAATAAAAATATGTCATTGGCAATCCTCCATTATTACCCATTTCACGTGCTAAGCAAGGTATTTTTAGGGGCGAAATTTCACCAATTGACTAATTTTTGGTTTTTTTTCAAAAAATAATTTCATTATTTGGTCATTTTTTCTCTCTAATATCGCCTATATTTACATAAAATATGTTTTTTTATTGTAATATTTGCCCAAATTTACAATTTTTAGTAGTAAATTGTATGTTTCATATTTAATTTTACCCTACATGTGTGTGTGTGTGTGTGTGTGATTTTTTCGATCCAAAATAATCACCTAGACTACATACTTAGGTATACAATTAGAATCCTTAAAAAATACCCCGGTGCTAAGCACTAAAATGTTCATTAAAATAAGTCAAATATGCCTAACATATGTGTGCCTCGGAATTGCTTCTATGAAAAATACATCTCTATAAAATAAACTTGTTATCCCACATTGGTTGACAGAACTGGCATGTGGTAACATATCAACTCCAATATACCATGATCCTTATATGAGATAGTCACAAAAGTGTAGTGTCTCCTACTAACATATATCCTTTGATTTTCAATGTCATAATTTATAAATTGACACTATTACTACCTTTAGTTATCTCCATAGTTGGATTTTATTCCATATTAATAATTATTTTACTCATCTTTTCTTCACTCTTTCTCTTTCTCAAGTCAAACAAGACATCTATCTCTTTACTTCTATCTTTTTTAAATCTCAACTCTTATGAACCATATTTATTTACTTATATACATTAATATAAAATTAAATTTATCATATTATACATATGACCAACCATTTTTAAAATAACAATCATGTAGCAAATAGAAGATCTCATATAAAAACTTCACTCTTTCTGTGAGTCAAACAAAACATCTCTCTTTACTTCTATTTTTGTTTAATCCCAAATCCCATCAACCATACCTATCCACTTATACACATTAATATAAATTAAATCTATCATTATTTTATTTTATATATGACCCACCATTCTTAAAAGATCAATCATGTAGCAAATAGCAGGACCTTATATAAAATAGGTGGAGAGAATAAAGTTCCTAACTATATTTTGCATTATAAAATGTTACAACTCTAAAGTATGAGTAGGATGGAATATTATAATGGGAAATAAAATCTTAAAATGAGCTTCAACTAATTTGGTAAGACCGTTTGGTGAAGGGAAGGAAGAAAGCATTTTTAAAAATGAAAATGGAAGGAAGGTAAGGTGGGTCAATGTGTGGACTTTTTACCTTAAATGTTTGGATATACAAGTGGGTTATTTAAAAGGTATTTGGATGATAAAGTAGGTTAGATTCTATTTTCCATTTATATTCTTACAAAAAATAGTTGATATATTAATATATTAACAATTACTTTTGGTTTACATAACCGTTTCAAAAGTCTAAAAGGATGACGTATATTTTATGATGCGATTGCTAAAATCTATATCCAAATTGGTGTATATATAATTAAGATTTATCATTATTTAAAATAATTAATTTTATATAATTTATATTTGTTTTTGTGTTTTACAGTTTAGTATGAGGGAGATCTTGTAACATGTGTCGAGTGTTTGTCGAGTTTGTCAAGTAACAAAATAATACAAAGTAGACAAAAAAGAATAATATAAAGTAAAAAGTAATAAATATTATGTTAATCATAAACAAAAAAGAATAATACAAAGTAAAAAATAAATATGAGACTTAAACTAGAGACTTTAATGCTTAGGATTAGGTAATAAATATTATGTCAGACATAAACAAAAAGTTTGTCTAGTGTTTAGTGTTTGTGGAGTAACAAAATAATACAAAGTAAACAAAAAATAATAATACAAAGTAAAAAATAATAAATATTATGTCGGCCATAAACAAAAAAGAATAATACAAAGTAAAAAGTAAGTATGAGACTTAAACTAGAGACTGTAGAGCTTAGGAATAGGTGGCTTAAGTATTGCACTCAATGAGCTATTCAATGAGAGGTTTGCAACTAGGGAGATTTGATTCCTCTCTAGGATTTGGATCTACGCTGGTTATAGGTTATAATAAGTTATAATATTTAGTGTTTTTTTAATAGGGTGGTTTTTATGATTTTGTTTTAGAGTATATTTTTCGTCTTATTTTGTTTTATTTTTAGTGGAAATTTTAAAAAAAAAATAGAATCACAAATATTAGTTATAGAAATTGCATAATTTGGGTGTCAATAGGATATTTGAGGGTGTTGAATCTATTTATGGATTTAAAAACACAATTTAAACACATAAAAATAATGATTTTACTATAAAAAAAATTACCTAATTCCAACCAAAACCCATTTTAATGATGGATATTAGTCTAGTCTTTTTTGTTGTTTGTACTGAAGACTATGAGCAAAAGACTTTGTATGTAGTAACTTTGATTCACATTAATAACAAGTTACTATTTTATTGTGTGAAAAAATAATGAGTATATAAATGATAAAATTAAATTATTATTATTATTTAATATTAAATGTAAACCTATAATCATTCTATCTCAAAATTATGTTAATGTATAATATATATTTAAAGTTATTAACTTAACCATCATGACTATGTTGTAAAGACAATAAACTTTGTCTAATATATAATAAAAAACCAAATTTAAAGAAATCAAAACATCATCTTATGGAAAAACTCATAACTATATGTTGTAATGTTGATTAACTTAATTTTAAAGAAATCAAAACAACTTCTTACTCTATTGTAATGTTGATTAACTTAATTATATGATAGTCTTTCACCTATAAAACTAAGGGGAGTCACCATACTTTTGGATACATGTGGATTTTTCTAAAATATAAATTATGATGAAAATTAGTAATAGATGTCATGATTGTTAGCTTGTAATTATGATATTGATGTCATAATTGTAAGCATGCGAATGTGTCTATTTTCGCGGTTAGTTTTGATAAATTATTACTTTGTGATGATTAGTTGTTTAAGTGAGTAGCCATATTTATGAGTAAATTTGTTATTAGATGTTACTTGGATGTGATAATCTTTCCAATTGGATCTACTCCTCTTTTGAATGTGTCATTGAGATATTATCTCAAGATGTACTTGTCATGAGGGTATTCATTTTTTAGTAAAGTCCTAGTCTTTGATGTATAACTATGATTATTGAGCTTAATGGATAATTTAGTGTGTGTCACATGTTTGAAGTGATCTAAATTAGATATGCATAATTATCATATGACTTCATTGATGTTATGGAACATGGAACATAGAAAATGGACCTAGAATGGTCACTTTCAATCAAATCTTGAAAACCTCAATGATAGACCATGACTTAATATTCTTCAGTTTTCTCAATTAAGCTCTCATTGCATTTTATAGGTTGATTGATTTCCAATGGTGGGTTGTTTGCCTCAAATAAACACTATATACTACTATTCCCTTGGCAAGGTAATGGTCTAATTATTACATGCAGGTCCATGTGGCATCAACATTAGCGCACCATGATTCACCCTAACCCTATCAACCATAAGAGTTTTCAAACCTTATCCAAAAGGGGGGAAAGGAGTTTAGATCCTATTATAGTGATTTGATGTTCTATAGAAGAGCAATTTCTAAGAGGGATACAAAGACAACAAATCATAAGAACAAGAGCAATTTATAGGGGACTATAGCATACCATAGCGTCTCATAGCCCTACAACAAGATTCATGATCTATTTTTCCTTGTACGGGCATTTGATTAAGAAGAAAGGCATAATCCTTCATTTCCTGCTAGGTTTTTCCATGGCATGTTTCCTAGCGTAAATATTGTGCTCAAGGTGTTTTTTTAATGTTTCTTTGTTGTATTTCAATTTGTATTTATTAATAGTTAAATAATGTATATGGTGTGTTTATTTTTATGTTAAATGCCTATAAATAAAAATAGAATAGTTGTGTAGTTGAGCATAGGTTGATTATAGTAGTTGTAAGTTTAAGATATATTTTTGTGAGTTGACCATTGGAATATCCAAAGCAATTTGTTGATCATAGTAGTTTTGTTTGGGAATTAGTGTGGTTTGAATAAGTATAATCCTACCCAACTAAGAAAGTCTAAATTCAAAGGAGAATTACACCCTATGGATCATGAGATTGGTGTGAGATGGGTTAAGGAGAAACCACAAGCCTTAGATATGGAGGATGAGTGCATGGAAGGAACCATTGATGAAGGGAACCTAATATTTTCAAGGTTGGAATCTCAAGTAGTTGGAATTTATAGGAGTGTAGCCCTACTTATGGGCACACTTAAGAAAAAGATCACCCTATTTTTAGAGCATCTTAGCTCTAATGAGAAACTATAATATCATGAGAAGATGAGGGAAGAAAGGGAAGAATCAAATACAAAAAAAGGAAATCTAGTAACTAATATTTTCAACACGAACATAAAGTTTAAACCAAAAGCCTAACTTTAATGGGTGATTCCATGAAGGTAGTTCACGATTTTTGGCAAGCGAGACGCCAAAAATTTGTGCAGTCGACCCTCAATTGAGGTATTTTAAATCCCTCGATAGAGGTATTAAAACCTTGATCGAGGTATTTTAAAGCCCTCAATCGAGGTATTAAAAATACCTCAATTGAGGGATTTAAAACACCTTGATCGAGGATTTAACAAAGACCTAGATCGAGCTATTAAAACCTCAATCAAGGAATTGGTCAATTGAGCTGTCGAGACAAAATAAAAAACAGGCCCGCAGCCGGCCTGATACATTTCCAACGAAAGCAACTGGAAACCAACAGCTCGACTGAGTATAGTAGCTTGACCGAGGACCTGAGACCATAATCACACCACCACGCACCATGTCGTCCACTCCACCAGGTAAGTGGACCATAAAACCCGCCTATTTATTTTTTAAATAGAATTTAATTTCTTGTTTGTTTTTTATAAGTTTATATCAACCGACAACGTTTATGCTATTGATTTTATTTCTAAATGTGTTTTGGCAAGCAGAAATGTTGTCGGATTACACATTTGGAAAAAAAAACCGACAACATAAATGTTGTCGATTTTTTTTCCAAAAACTTTAACCAAATTATGTAAAAAAACCATTGAAACCTAAATTTTTTATACCTATGAACCTATCAATCACCAAGAACCATGTGAAAACTGATTGAAAACACCAAGTGAAAACATGTGCAGCAAAACCCAGTTACATTAGGTTAAATATGTTTTAAATTTTAAATTTAAGTTTTATTTATTTATTCAAGTTATGAATATCTATGTTTATATCAACCGGCAACGTTTATGCTACCGGTTTATTTTAATGTAGGGACCCCCATTTCTGGGTCTCTTCCCAGACTAATTCTGAACTAAGTGACATAATTTAAACTAGATTTCCAACTTTTCACTTATAGAAAAATAAAATAAATTATGAGTTTGAACTTAGCAAATAAGTTTAAAAAGAGTAAACTTATCAACCTTAGCTCGATTTTGTTGTCGAAGGAGGAGCCGTTGTCGACCAACCGATCCATATTGTCCTTTGTCGTCTGCGTCTTCCATTGGATCCCATAAGTAAAAACTTGTTTAACCATAGGTGAAGCAATCGTTACCTTCGCCACCCAACCATAGGATTATGCAATCAATCGCATAGCCACCCCCGAGCTTCGGGGTCGTAGAGGATACACACTCTCAAAGGTTCAGACATGAGGCACCCCTCACCAGAATCCTTAGCCAAACTCACCATAGAAATCACAATAAGAAAATCATAGCCATTACGACGGTCATCCAACAATAGGGTCCCTTTTCCCTTATTCTCATCTTTCTTAAATAGGAAATTTTCCTACGACACATGTCACTTCATGCAAAAATACTCTTTTATGTAATATTATTTCATACAAATATCCACTCGCCCATGTGTCACTCTCTCATGAGAGTGTCCATACTTCCCACATTTTACTCCTAAATGTCCCCTGATGCTAGGATTCCAATCTCTATTTTAGTGGGTGCAAGTGGAGTTGTCTAGTGGATGAATCCTAATCTATCTTTTGCTCCATATTTAATTATTCCCAATTATTTAATTACAAATAATCATTTCATGCACAAATAATCTAATGCAATACTATTTGTCAAATATGTAATTATATTTCATACACAATTAATCTAATGCAATATTATATGCTAAGCACATAACTACAAATAGTCTTTTCATGCACAACTAATCTAATGTAATACCATATGTCAAATACATAGGTGTTCATTTATCAATTTCCTTTATTCGTCTAGGTACCACATTGTCGGGTCCTTCTGACAACACTTTCTTTCCTTAATCATCTAGGTACCACATCGTCGGGTCCTTCTGACAACACTTTCTTTCCTTAATTGTCTAGGTACCACATCGTCGGGTCCTTGCGAAAATAATTTCTCATTTTTATTGTTGTGTTGGGGTTCCATGTAGTGATTTAGGAATCGTTACCATAAATCATCCGGCTACACTCTATGTAAGACTAAAGGTGCTGAGGAGTAAGTTTGTTCTTACTGCACGCCCCTCAACCTCGTACATGACCAATCCATTATGGTCTCCCCCGTATGACTTCACGCTCACTCGAGTAAAGTTGAAAGGGATTTCCAAACTCGTTCGTGGATGCTTATCGGAAGTCGACATCGTCGTACCCCGTGTGTGTTTTTCCCATCCTCTGCGACCCCCTTTGGTTCTGTCGTGATTCAGTCGATAAACCGCCTTACCTGTCACTATACACATACTCAGAGCACACACATCAATAGTACTACTCAAAACCGTCATATCATAATTCACTTCATTCATTCGCTAATCGTTAAGCAAACATAGATAATTGTCTATTGGGTTAGCATCATAATCACCCGCATACTTCCATTTCCATATTTCAGCATAAATACGACATTCATCATAAGGGTTCACATGTGCTAATCAATCAACAATATTTCACATTAAAATCACAAGTATCTATAATCATCATTAAATAAATCATTCTTTAGAAACATATTCATTTATCACATACATCGCCTATCAGTCAACAATTTATTCTAAATCAACACATATGCAGTCATTTATCTTGTTTTCTTTAGTTGGGTCACTTACCAATAAGTGTCGTCAATATCGATAGTCATAGCGATTTTGAGGGGCATTACATTTAAAATGTGTATTGGCAAGAATAATTGATACCCTTTTTTTCCAATCCTATGAGAATGCCACGAGGATTGGAAAAAAATACATATTTAAAAATAAAACCAGCAACATAAACATTGTCGTTTTTTTTTCCAATAAATTTCAATAAGGTCATATAACCATGTAACAAGAACCATTACCATTAAAAAAAACATTTGAAAACTTTTGAAATTGAAATTTTGATTTTAATTTTAATTACAAAATTTAATTGCAATTTCAATTACAAATTTCAATTGCAATTTGATATTTCATCAATTTGAAATTGAAATTGCAAATTACAATTCAAATTTAAATTTGAAATTAAAATTAAAATTGAAATTGAAATTGCAATTTGAAATTTGAAATTGATATTGAAATTCATATTGGAAATGGAAATGGAAATAGAAACGAATTGGAATTGGAATTGGAAATTGAAATTTGAAAATTGAAAATTGCAATTTGAAATTTGACTTGTGACCTATATGTGTTCACCAACCACAATTTCAATTTGAAATTTCAAAATTGAAAATGAAAATGAAAATGAAAATGAAATTGAAATTGAAATTGAAAAATGATATAGAAATTGAATTTGAAATTTGAAATGAAATTGAAATTGAAAATTGAAAATTGAATTTGAAATGGAAATGAAAATTGGGAATTGGAATTGGAAATTGAAATTGGAATTGGAATTGGAATTTGAAATTGAAATTGAAATATGAAATTCAAATTGATTTGAAATTTGAAATTGAAAACTGAAGTTGACATTGAAATTGAAATTTGAAAATTTTAAATGAAATTGAAATTGAAATTGAAATTGAAATTGAAATTGGAAATTGGAATTGGAATTGAAATTGAAATTTGAAATAGAAATTGAAAATTGAAAATTGAAATTGAAATGGAAATGGAAATTGGGAAATGGGAAATGGAAATTGGGAAATGGAAATGGAATTGGAATTGGAATTGGAATTGAAACTTGAAACTTGAAATTGAAAACTGAAGATGAAATTGAAAATGAAATTCGAAATTGAAAATTGAAAATTGAAAATGAAAATGAAATTGAAATTGAATTTGATATTGGAAATTGCAAATTGAAATTGACATTGGATTTGGAAATGAAATTGAAATTTAAAACTGAAATTGAAATTTGAAAATTAAATTGAAAATAACTTTGAAATTGAAATTGAAACATAAATTTGAAAAAGAATTTGAATTTGCATTTTGAATTTTAAATGGAAACTCTGAAATCAAAATCAAAATTGGAAATTGAAATTGCAATTGAAACTAGAATTGAAATTCAAAATTCAAAATGAAATTAAATTTGAAAATTGAAACTGATATTGAATTTGAAATTGAAATTGGAATTGGAAATTGGAAATTGCAATTGAAATTAAAGTTGCAACTGAAATTGAAATTGAAATCGAAATTGAAATCAGAAATTTGAAATTGAACTTTCAATTTGAAATTTGAAATTTGAAATTGAAAATCGAAATTGAAAATTGAAATTGAATTTCTAAATTTGAAAATTGAAATTGTAATCTGAACTTGAATTTGAACTTGAAATTGAATTTCAAATCAAAATTGGAAATTTGAATTTGGAAATTGAAAATTGAAATTGAAAATTGAAATTGAAAATTGAAATTGAAAATTGAAATTGATAATTGAAATTGAAATTGAAATCAGAAATTTGAATCTGAAATTAAATTGAAATTGAAATTTGAATATTAAATTGAAAATGAAATTGAAATTAGAAATTTGAATTTGAAATTGAATTTGGAATTGAACTTGAAATTGAAATAAAATCTGAATTTGAAATTTGAAATTTGAATTTGAATTCGAAATTGGAATTGGAATTGGAATTGGAATTGAAATCAAAATTGGAAATTAGAAATTGAAACTGGAATTGAAATTGTAATTGAATCTGAAATTGAAATTGTAAATTTGAATTTGGAATTTGAATTTGGAATTTGAATTTGGAATTTGAAATTTGAAATCGAAATTGAAATTGAATTTGAAATTGAAATTGAATTTGAAATCTAAAATTTGAATTTGGAATTGAACTTGAAATTGAATCTGAATTTGAATTTTGAAATTTGAAACTGAAAGTTGAAAGTTGAAATTTGAAATTTGAAATTTGAATTTGAATTTGAAATTGAAATTGAATTTGGAATTGAAATTGAAATTGAAATTGAATCCGAATTTGAAATTTGAATTTGAATTTGAATTTGAAATTTGAAATTTGAAATTGGAATAGAAATTCAAAATTGGAAATTGAAATTGTAATTGTAATATAAAATTGAATTTCAATTGGAAATTTGAATTTGAATTTCAATTGGAAATTTGAATTTGGAATTTGGAATTTGAAATTTGAAATCGAAATCAAAATTTAATTCGAATTTGAAATTTGAAATTTGAAATTTGAAATTTGAAATAGAAAATAAAATTGAAATTGAAATGTGATGCAGAGAGTTCTTAAGAGAAACCTTCATTGCTTCGTGTTAGGCGGAGCACGAGAGGATTCGAGGTCGCCCCACAGGTGGCCATTGTCAACGTTCTCGTTCACCGAGGAGCGAGGCCATACCGGGGTCAGCTGTCGCTAGTGGCAGCAATAGGAGAGATAGTGCATCGGCTCATCTTGATGATATACATCTTGATCCCGAGGAGGAGGATGTGCGTTAGGACACAAGTACATTAAGTGCATATTTTTTTTAGATATGTTTTCAGTAAATTTTTAATATAGAATGCATCAAATTTCACCTGCAAGTTATAATGTATATTTTCACTAACATTTGTGTTTTTGTTTGGATTGTATGCGCATCAGGAGGATTGTACGACGATGAGGTTTCCCGTATCACTCTTGGTGATATTACCACCCAGCGAGAGTGGGTGAAATCATGCATCTGCACACTCAAGGAGGATTCTCCTACCAAACGCTTAGTGTTCATGATTCTGACAACAGTTGATGATATGTTGTCCCTCTATAAGAAAGTGAGACCTCTTAGTGACATTTGGCGTTTCACATGCCAGAGGAGAAGACAGGATGTCATGGGTCCCCATAAATGGGACAATGTCAAAGCCACCACAAGAGGGAATGATATCAAGGGAAAAGTTTTTGACATCCCTCCTAATATCCCTCCCGGTAAGCTCGAGGCTACTGCACCGTATGTGTATGATAGATTCATTGGAGTGTGGAGCATGTTCCCCCACCATGACCAGGTCCCGTTGTACTTTGCAAAACATATATATGTAGAGGTTGTTCTAGATATGCACCTAGAATACACCAGCATGGGATCTGAGTTCTTTGGTGTTGGTAAGGGATGCTCCTACCAACGTCCTAGAGCTCGTAGAGACCCTGCTTTTGTGCCACCACCTATGAGGTTGGTATTAATTCCAAATAGGATGGTTATCAGGTCAGGGACGTAGCACAACAATCCCAACTTGCTACAGAGGCTAGACAAGAGATTACAGACTCGTTGTGCACTGCCATGGGAAGTGTTATTGTTGTTATGCAGGGAGAGATGTATAGACCGCCCCTTGCACCTGCACAACGAGAGATATAGTGGGTCGACTATGACCTACTCAATTTTCTTGATGAGGAGGCCTTATGGGGGTATGCTCGATAGCCCGATTTGCATACTTTCGGTTGTATCATAGATGCAACGCTCCGGGACAAGTATATTTTTGTACAATTATGTAATGCTTTCATGTTACACCATATTATACGTCGTAAATTGAATGCTCAATAATACTTAGGGGGTGTTTTTTATTGCTCCATGCAGGTGACCATGGGACCACATTCATGGATGAGCTATTTCGTAGTGTGCCATCGGTTGGTCCATCCGCTCGTCCTAAACCGCTGGACATATTCGTCAAGGTAAGTTATAATTTATGTTCCAATTTAATTTGTGTTTATTAATCTCAATTTGTAATTTATGTTTTAATTCTTAATTTGATATTTTATGTTTTAGATCCTAACTTTGAATTTCAAATTGTATAAGGCAAAGGCAAGGTCGTTGCTCAATATGATACACATGAGGATTGCGAAGGTCCTGACCAACCAAGCCTAGACACAGAGGTAAGTTTTAATTTATGTTCCAATTCAATTCAAATTTAGTAATTTCAATTTATACTTTATGTTTTAATTCTTGAATTATAACTTTTATGTTTTAGTTTTAGTTTTAATTTTTAATAAATCTAGACGGTGAAGAGATTTTTGCTCTGATTGCTCTGCAACCTGCATGTTGCCCCTAGGGTCTCGAGCTTGACGCCTCAGCTCACCTTTTCGCTCAACAGCCCCACCTCTGACCCGATCCCCTGGTACGACCTATGATTGATCCTCGGGGAGGGGCCGAGGGCCCCTCCAGCTCAGCCCCCTCGTCCTCCATCCCAGCCGCCTCTATGAAGATTGGTACGATCGAGGTACCTCTAACGTGCCCCGATGCCTCTACTGAGCAGAAGACTCTACAAAACACCAAGCAGTCCAATACGAACACCTGAATAGCCAAGGCAGCAAAAATACCCCAACTCTCTCTCCCGACCGAACGCATCAAGGCTAGGGCCCAGAAACTCAAAGATCACGCCTTAGTGGGCAAATTCATTGGTTTCTGGCCAACTGAACAATCCCTCCGTGGATGGATAATGTCCAAGTGGAAACCGAAGGCACACTTTGATCTACAGCTAGGATCCAAAGGATTCTTTACCATCATCTTTCACAAGCTAGAGGACAAATCTTGCGTTGAGGACGGAGGACCCTACTTCTTCAACTCCACAGGTCTTTACCTCAGGCATTGGACAGAAAAATTCAACCCAGACAAAGAAGATTTCACATGGGTCCCTGTCTAGATACGAATGTACTCTCTACCTCAAGAAAACTGGGATGAAGACACGCTTATGGACATTGGCAACACTCTAGGAAGCTATGCCAGGGTCGCAGAACAAACCAAAAATAGTAAGTACACATCTTATGCCTGTATTTGTATGTACATGCACATTGCCAAATCTCTACTAGACTCTATCTGTCTCAGTCATGAAGAGACAAAATGGATCCAACCTTTAGACTATGAGCATGTCCCTTTCCGTTGCAGAAAATGTCACGAACACGGTCATCTGTATTGTGACTGTCCTCTTCATAATGTTAGCACACAAGAAAACTCCAAAGATGAAGAGGGATTCCAAAAACTTGGAAGGAAAAGAAGACAACATCGCAAAACCATAGTTGAGGGGAAAAAAGATAAGGATCCCTCTACAAGCAACAGCTTCACAAACCTTGAAGGCCAACTTGAGGACCCCACCGCCAAAGTATCACTGCAGGAAGCACCTCAGCAGGAAGAACTTCTACAATATGAACCTATCATCAACACTATGACCATGGAACAAGCACAAACCATCAACACGCAGCCCCTTGAAAGTCACCAAGATCAACCCCTAATTGAAGAAGAAGTGAATACTGAGAAACACACAGCCACTAGAACAGACACAGGGCAGCCAGCTAGATCTCAAGGACCTGATGTTCAGATGGATGACGAAATGATTGATCTAGAAATCGGAGACTTAGATCTCCTGGGCTTGGAATATGCATGCACCAAAAAAGCTTTCAATACCATCTCCCCCAAACAGATCCAGCTTCTAAAAGAAGCTCTGAGCAAGGTCAAGCATCTGAAACTTGGAGTCCAAAACCTCCCTCAAAAAGAAAAACTAAAGATGCAAAGGGATGCTAAAAAGAGAGGCAGGAAAACAAACCTCCAGAGGATCAGCCTATTAGGCACCAAATTGGTGGAATCGGGGCAATATGCACAGCTAACAAAATTTTTCCCCACTGCTCACCAAGGTTCCCAATGCAGCTAATCTCTTGGAACGTCAAAGGGCTCAACCGACCTACCAACCATCGCATGCTCAAACGCAAAATCATGTAGGATACACCCTCTGTCCTTTTTCTACAAGAAACCAAATGTACCCATGAGAAAGTCCACTCACTGTTAACCAAGCTCTGGAAAGGTTGTCAAGTAATAGCAAATGACTCCCAAGGTGCTTCTGGAGGTATTGCTTTAGCTTGGAATCCCTCCATTCTCACACTGAATGACTTCACTGCAACTGCCCACACCCTCTCTGCCTCCTTCCATATCCATGGTACCAATATCTCGGGCCACCTCATAAATGTCTATGGACCCCAAGCACCCGCTTCCAAACTCAAGTTCCTCAGCACCATCTCCTGGCTCACACATCTTCACCTTAACTCTCATCTTATATTGGGAGGAGACTTCAATATGATAGCCTCCCTTCAGGAAAAGAAAGGAGGGCATCATTTCCTCATCCTAGAGGACAACCTGTTCAAGCACTGCATCAACGACAATGATATCATTGACCTGCAACCCTCAGAAGGGATTTTCACATGGAACAATCGTAGAGGAGGAACTCATCAGATTGCCTCTCGCCTTGATCATTTCCTGGTTACTGAAAATCTCTTGAAATCTGGAGGTCTTATTAATACTGCAGTTCTGCCCTCGGCTGGATTGGATCACTGGCTAATCTCTCTTAGATGGGAACACTCAGGTTTGAAAAAATTATGCCCCTTTCGCTTTGAAAATTTTTGGCTCACTCACCCCTCCTTTCAGGACACCATTCAAGATTGGTGGCACAACATGGAGGTAGAAGGACGCTCCAAAATGGCTATCCTCCACAAGAAACTCAAACTGCTTAGATCACAACTCAAAATTTGGAATAAAACGACTTTTGGCAATATCTTCACAGCCAAAAGTGAAATTGAAAAGGAGTTGGAACAGATCCAAAAAGACATTATGGAACAGGGCCAAACTGAAGAACTCAAACTCAAGGAGAAAGATCACCTAAAGCAGTTGGACACTAGATGTGAGCAGGAAGAAATTCTCTAGAGACAAAAATCCAGAATAAACTGGCTTAAAGAGGGGGAAAGAAATACAACCTTCTTTCATCGCACCACAATCCAACACAGAATGCATAACAGAATCAACTCTCTCCTTCCAGCGGATGGCACAACCTTACAGGATCAAGGAGAAATAGAAAATGAACTCATCAATCACTTCAGAACTTTACTCACAGAGGAAAACACCAACCGATATCAAGTCATCAACCAAGTTACCAGTCACATTCCCCACATTCTCACCCCGGAGCACAATGCCAATCTTATGAAAGAAATTACCATGGGTGAATTAGAGACTGCAGTCAATCAGATTGAAGAAGGAAAAGCCCCAGGTCCAGATGGATTCACCATCAACTTCTTTCACCATTGCTGGGACATGCTCAAACAGGAAATACTTGAGGTTGTTGAAGAATCCAGACTCAAAATATGGGTCCTCCCGGCACTCAACGCCACCCATCTCACCCTCATCCCCAAGGAAACCGACACCACCACCCCTAGTAAGTTCAGACCCATCTCTCTTTGCAATGTGGTCTATAAGATCATCACGAAAATTGTTGCTAATCGCCTCAAGGTCCTCCTCCCACTCCCGATCTCCCCTGAACAAACTGGATATGTGGAAAGCCGCCAAATTCTTGATGGTATCATTTTAGCCCATGAAGTCATCCACTCTTTAAAAACGAAAAAAACCCCTGGGATGCTCATCAAAATTTGACCTCTCTAAGGCCTTTGACAAACTCAGCTGGGTTTTCATTGAAAAGATGCTCCTGGCTTTTGGATTCTGTCAAGATTGGATCACCTAAATCATGTCCCTCACCTCCTCTGCTTTCTTCTCCATCGTCGTCAATGGTTACCCCTCTTCCACGTTCTCCCCTACCAGAGGCATCCATCAGGGAGACCCCCTTTTCCCCTTCCTTTTCATCCTTATGGCTGAAGGTTTGGGGCGCATGCTCAAAGCCCAGTTATCCATGCGCGCCCTTCGTGGCCTCACCCTACATGGAATCCCCCCCACCGTTTATCAGCAGTTCATGGATGACAATCTCCTTTTTGCACACCCCTCTGTCCAGGAAGCCTCCACCCTGAAATGCGTCCTTCAAATCTACTTAGATGCCTCAGGAACCATGGTTAACCTTGATAAATCCTAGCTTTTCTTCTTCCATACTGATCCCATCACCCAAAGGAACATCTCTCATATCCTTGGCTATTCCATTGCCTCCCTTCCCTCCAAATATCTGGGCGCCCCTCTCTTTGACTTTTCCATCAAACACTCCTCCTGGAGGGAGCTATTGGACAATCTTGAGAGCAAAGTTTCATCTTGGACTTTCTGCTCTCTCAATATTCCTAGCAGACCGATTCTCCTTAAGTCGGTCCTTCAATCCATGCCCCTTTATCTCTTCTCGGTCATGGCTGCCCCCAAGTGGGTCCTGAAACTAATGAGAAAAATTCAAAAATCCTTCCTTTGGCGTGGAACTCACAACAATCGCAAGTGGGCCCTTGTAAAGTGGGACACCCTCTGCACCCCTAAAAGACAGGGAGGCCTTGGACTCAGGGATCCGGAGATCAACAATAATGTCTTTTCTGCTAAAATTTGGTGGAAATGGGTAACAGACACCGTCTCACCCTAGGGCATGCTGTGGCACAACAAATATGCCAGCAATTGGCCGACCCAGCTCAAAATCCGCTTTGATCAGAACCCCCCTGGATCTCATTTATGGTGGGCTTCCAACTGTCAGAGAGCAATCATACAACAACACAGCTTCTGGGAGGTCCGCAATGGTCAACAGCCACTCTTCTGGAATGATTCCTGGCAACAACTCCCACCCCTGTATTCTTTGGCTCTCTCCCCTGACCTCTAGGCTCACTGTGAACACAAAATTCAAAGCATTGTACAGGATTATTGGACCCCTCCAAACGCCAAGAATTTTGGGGCTTGGAAACATTTTTCTCTTTGGACTCCACCAATTCTGGCCGACAACGCTGAGCTCCTCTCGCAAAACCTCCAAAGCAGGCAAATCCGGGTTAGCAACGATCCTGATATTCTTCGATGGGGACACTTAACAACGGGTACCTTCTCCACCAAAGAGGCCTACTCCATTCTCACTGCTACTCCCGAGGAACAACCCAATGCCATTTGGAATAAAATTTGGGAGTCTCACCTCTGGCCCAAAACCACCTCCTTCCTCTGGCTCCTTGCCCATAGACGCATCCTTACCTGGGATAAACATCCAAAAAAGAGGCATCCATGGACCCTCCTGGTGTCCCATGTGTGAATATCATCATGAATCTATCGATCACCTTCTTAGCTCCTGTGACTATGCCAATGGCCTCTGGGAAAAAGTGGTTTTCCTCTGCAAAAGAACTAATATGATCAGAGAAAACATTGTCCAAACTATAGCCACTTGGGAACCCACTCCATACCAAAGTGCTCTACTCAATAGACTTTGGGAGCTTATTCCTGGCCTATTGGTCTGGAACATCTAGAAAGAACGCAATCACCGAATCTTTGATTCCAAAAAACTTCCACCATCTGACATCTGGGCCTCTTTCACCACCAACTTGCAGGAAACCATCTCCCTCAAACATTGGAGTGCCTCTGACTCACCAACACTCCCCACTGAATGCTCCATCCTCTTGGGCTGGAGACTCACTCTCCATTCCACCCCCAACCCTGCCCGCCACTCCATTGATTCCACGCCCAACCCTGTTCAATGGAGCTTACCCCCCTGGATTTTTCAAACTTAACTTCGACGGAGCTTCCAAAGGCAACCCAGGCCATGCTGGATTCGGGGGTGCTATCAGGGATGACATTGGAGCCATCAAAATCATCTTCATGGGAAACATTGGCCACGACACCAACAATGTTGCTGAACTCTCTGGGCTCTTGGAAGGCCTCAATTTTTCTCACAGGCATGGGTGGCTTCCGCTTATCATCGAAGGGGATTCCAAAATCATCCTTAGCCTTGCTAGTAAACTCCATAATGGGGCTAGAGCGAAAAAATCTCGCCCGACTAGAGATTGATGCAGAGACTCCAGGAACTCTCTAATTCCATCACTGCTGCCAATTCTATTACCTTCCATCATGTCAAAAGTAAATCCAACACTTTAGCTGATTACATTGCTAATGAAGGAGTCAAATGCAACACAACCTACCTGGAAGACATCCCTTCTGCTGTAATTTCCAAGACAATTCATCTTCAATGTCAAACTCTGGCCAACAGGGATCTCATCCCCCCGGATGCGGGTGCTAGCACCACACAATTTCCAGATGGCAGCAACATGGTGACACCTCGTCACCTGACCCCCATGCACACTACCGCTAAGGTCATTGAAATGACGTCAGGTAGAGAGACTAGTTAATTTGCCTGTCCTCGACGTCGCCTCAGCCTCTCTAGCCGCAATGACAATGGACCTCCTACGTGTGAACCACAGGCACAAGGCTCAAGGCTACGATCACCCAGCTACTTGTTCAATGAAGCTCTCCGGTCAATTTATTCTCCAGGCTCTCCATGCTCTAAGCCTTTCACTCACTGTGTTCGAAGACTTCTGTGCTTTCCACCACCTGTAAGCAAATTCCCGTGTCTGCATCACCACTCCAGCGAAAACTATGGGCCGAACCAAGGGTGCTAAGACTAAAAACAAGGAGGATGCGAATGCCGCAGTGGAAGCTCCCCTGAGGAAGGGCTATGGACCTGCCATCTCTATCCCAATTCGTCTGCTGCTGGACAATTGGGAGGCCAGGATCCTCGCAGAAACCATGACACCGGGGAATCATGAGCCGATTTGGGACCCGTATTGGCTGGTTAAGAATATGATGGGGAAGATGATGGAAAGCATGCATTCCAACTGGATCTCAGCGCACCAAGCAACCCAATATCTGATGGCTACCCTGCCCAATTGGGCTTCCACTCTTGGTACCCTGAGCAGCACACAGAGCTGGGACTCTTATGCTCCTACCCATTCCTTTGGTCATGATTTTCGCTCAGGGAGCACAACCCCTGGTGCCACCTCGTCAACCGCTGCCCTGAACTCTACACTGAGCTTGAACAATCTTAACCCTAGTGGCAGCCCTACAAGATTGACTCACAACAAAGCTCAGGGGAAAGGTAAGGAGAAGACTCAAGCCTCCTTCCCCATTCCATGCACTCTGGGCCCTATCCTTGCTAAACACACCCGCAATGAGCAGTCTGCATTCACACCTGTGCGGCCCAGAAAAACTGCTCCTCTGCCTGTAAAACACCTGGTTCCTGGTACGTCGGCTTCAACGGAGGAGAATGCTACTCAGATTTCTGACAATGTGTGGCAGGAAAACGCACCCTACAGCTGCCCAATTATGGAGGAGACTCCGTAGGCTTCTTAATATGGAGATTTTTTTGTTGTTTTGTCTGTTCTGTTCATTTAGATGTATTTAGAATGCAGAATGCCGAGTAGGCTATGAACTCTTTCAATTTCCACCTGGTTCTCCCCTCTGTAGACAGGGGTTTTTTGTATGGTAACTTTTTTATTATCATCAACTCTCTAGATATACATGGATGGCACCTCTGGGCCAGACCATCATCGAATGTAATCTATTTTGTACTTCTATTAATCTAATACAATCTGCAACTATTAAAAAAAAAAATTTAATAAATCTAATTTATTACATGTAATGGCATCTTACACAAGCATCACTACAAGTGGGCGTCGATGCTACAATCATTTTATCGGGTGATTGGGATGCAACTCGTCCACTTGGTCCTAATGAGGGCCCATCTACCCAGATTCTGACCCAGATGCCAGATATCACCATTGACTCGAGTCAGATGATTTTCACATCCATCCATTAAAAATTTCACTTCTCGTTGAATATTATACATTGGTCAAAATCTAACTAACTTACAGAGTTCACAATTTTAACTTTTACAGTATGTTGAGATCGAGGCCTTCTTTCATAGTTTACCACCTCAAGGCCAGCATGGGTCTACTACAAGTGAAGGTAGTCGCAGGGCCGATCAAGGGCCTAGTGGTGGTAGCGATCAATGGCTTGATGATGTATACATTTTCATGTTTTGGATGATGTATGTATACACTTTCATGTTTTGGATGATGTATGTATACACTTTCATGTTTTGGATATTTTCATGGTTTGGATGATGTATGTATACGTTTCCATGTTTTGGATATGGCCTTCTATCATATATATGGACTTTTATCATATATGGACTTCTATCATATATGGACTTTGGATATTTTGTTATATATTTTGTATATTGTATCATATTGAGGTCTTCATGTGTATTTTGCAGATCTTGATTTGAAATTGATCGTCTTTTATATTACATCTAGATATAGTTATTATTGTTACATTTATGTTTTGTCGTTTCAATTGCAAATTTAATGTGCAGTGATTACAATATAAATTTCAATCTCAATTACATTACAATTGCAAATTCAAAATTTAAAATTCAATTACATTACAGTCTACACATTACAATCCAGGGGTGGCAGGTGCGGGAGGGATCGTTTACGATCCTGGAGAAAACAAGTTATTTCAATTCACATGGGGATTAGGAAGGAGGACAAACAATCAAGCTGAATGGGCGGATCTACTCCAAGGGATTGAAACAATAATCTCCCTTCACATAGATCACGTCTCCATCCTCGGAGACTCCAAAATTGTAATACATAAAATGATAAATATTCAAAGAGGCCATGAAAAGAATACGAACAGAATACAAAAATGAATTGTCTCAACCATTAGTGACATCTCTCGGATTCATTTCTTTCACATCCTAAGGAAAAAAAATGTGGAGGATGACACCATGGCTAACCAAGGCGTTAAGTTAAAAGAAGGGATTATTGTCCTAAATCAGGGTCATCCCCATACCAAATGGTCTCCATGTTTTTAACCCTTAACTTTCTAATGGGGGCACATGCATAGCTCCCCTCTCCTTTCTTGGACAAGTGGTTTCCAATTCAGTTCGATCATTAAATACCGCTCTCGGACCTCTCTTCGCATTAAAGAAGGTTGGTGTGGTGGAAATATGGAAGCATACGAAATACTGTTGAAGTTTCGAGGTCCTTATTTGCACGACCCTTCACAGGGAGATGGTACCACTCTTCATTCGGTGGTGTCGGGTATTGAAGCTCTCACTTGTGACGGGGGGGTTTTCACGGCTGGTCTACGAGTTGTTTCTTGGTCCATCACTTCTCTCAGAAGGATGAATCTGGAAAATATGGTGAAGGAGCTTAGGTCAATCAAGGGGATCCATCAAGACATTAAGAATACTGAACGAAATGCTTTTGAAGCTTCTAAGGCCACAATAGATGAGATCAGACTCATCGGTCAGGACATTATCCAGATAGAGTTGTGCATTGAGGATGTGGAAACCAACGCTCGGGTTCATGTGGGTGAGCTTGAGGAGATGCAGAAGGATGTCAAAGGCTTGAAATAATATCAACTGGCCAACTTTGAAGGCCTCAAACAATTTACATTTTCTCTGAAGGGGTAGTTGTTTGATACCATGCAAAATAGTAATGACAGGATTGAGGCTCATCTGGATTAGCTGGAAGTGTCCTTGAGTGACCTAAGGGATGATTTCAAGAAGCACTCTGAACCTGCAGACCCTAGAAACTAGCGTGAAGATAGTTCTCTGATGGAATAAGACTCGCAAACTCATGCGGGAATTCCTCCAGCTTAATCTCATGAATGTTGATGTGTTTCTCTATTTTGCCTTGTTAATTTTTTTTTATGCTTATATATGTAATCAATATGTCAGGATCTATCCGACAAAAGACAATAGATATGAACAGTTAGGAAGAACAATTCTCAGGGCTGAAAAGCTAAATTTTTCAGTTTTGGACGACTCATTATCCATGCTATGGTTTACCTTTCTAGGAAGGGAATTTTTTTATCTTATTCTCTGTTTAATATAAATCTATTTCGCGTTTCTGTTAAAAAAAAAAGCAGTCTACACATTACAATTCAGTTACATTTTACACATTGCAATTCAATTACAATTTCAAATTTCAAATTAAAACTTCAAATTTAATGTGTAATTCCAATTGAAAAATTCAATGTGTAGTTACAATTTAAAAATTCAATTTCAATTACATTACACTTGCAAATTCAAAATTTAGAATTCAATTGTACAATACAATTTAAAATTGAAATTATAATTACATTATGTAGTCTACACATTACAATTCAATTACAATTTACACATTCCAATTCAATTACAATTTAAAATTTAATGTGTAATTTCAATTGAAAATTCAATGTGTAGTTACAATTTAAAAGTTCAATTTCAATTAAATTACAATTGCATTTGAAATCAAAATTTAAAATTCGAATACATTACAATTTAAAATTTAAATTACAATTTTACATTGTATAGATATATTTAAAATTACAATTTAAAATTTAAATTTAAATTATTTTAAGGTTGTATAGGTGTCCCATCTCCTTATTTCTATCAAATAGAAGTTTGTGGTGTGTATGAAACATTCTATAGAAGTGGGAGCATCTATCGTTCAACATATTTCATAAAGTCAAGATGGATACAAAGCATTCTTTAATTTTTAGGAGTGTAGACAAGGAATTGAAGTGATCTACATACATGCAATTTTATTACATTATTATGGTTTTGTTACTATAAAGATTTTAATTCAAGTTAAGGTGGAATAACCATGCATTAGTGAGGATTGTGTATAACACATTGAAGGACTCATTGGTTGTGTATAACATACTGAAGGACTCAACCCTTTCATTGTTGCTTCATCTTCATGGTGGATCTATCAAGATTGAAACAACCTCCTCCATTACAGCTCTAAAAAAATTATTTGAAGAGTTAAAGATGTATTAAATTATTTGTAGGTGGTTGTATTAAATAATGATTCTTGGTTTTTAGAGATTATGACTCTTTAACACATGTTTATTCTAGATGTTGATAATCTTCAACCATCTAGTAGATCTTTAATATTGATTTTAAAGCATATAAAAAAATATTTATAAAACTATTATGGAGGAAGTTCATGGAGCACTAACCATACACTCAAGTGTATTCAAAGTATCAATGTGCTTGTCACATTGGAACACCATGACCCAATTTTCACAAAGACCTCCCATCTAGTATTTTTAATTTTGGCATTAAAGCCTCTAAAAAGATACATTTATAAAACTATTGGTCACCTTGCAAAATAAACCCTATATAAACGAGGAAAAAAAAACTTCCACAAAAATCTCTAATAAAATCTTCAACAAGTCAACATGACAGCTATGTCAATGTTGAAAGTGAAATACATGTAACTCATTCATCTGGACAATGGGTTATAGGAATGCAAGTCTCCATAATATGATCATGGTCAAGTATTTCCATCTTCCATCTCTTTGGATCACCTCTCTTCACCTTGATTTATGTTGGATGTATCTAAGATGCCACCAGCAAATGATTGTATTGGCATGATATATATTCAAGCATAAAATCTATGTAAATAATATAAGCACACTGCTTTTTCACTCTTTCAAAAAAGTGGCCCATTAGAACCAAGTCTCCAATTTGGCATGTGAACTCTCCATCTTGATAGGGTTGCACCAACCTGCTTTTAATTTGTGTGCACCGCATCAAATAATAGGCCGCATTTTCTTGATTGTGGGGGGGTGCAATGTCAACGAATACATCACCTGCAAGATAAATTACAAATATTATTCAAATGTCCTATGTGCATTTCTACAAGATTTGTATATGTGTAATATATAGTGAACTTGATTAATTTAATGAAGTTTGATACCTTCCATAACCACATCAGAAACTCGATCATGATCTAGTGAGACCATTTCCTCGTTAGTGTGCATCTCCTTCCATGTTGGAATTGGATGTGGTCCCTTTGGATTAAGAGGGACATATTTCCATGGTTCACATATACATCATTTTCACAGTGATGAAGCCCACATCCATTTGCATCAATGCAAAAATCGCAAAAACAAGCATACTTCCTCATTTCAATGGCGAATATGTCTCCCATGTCTTTACTCTGAATTGAATGTAATTCCTCGTACCAGGTATGGTCTCATAATACCATGGCATGGATCTATTCACATCACCAAGGGAAGCATCCCAAAAGAACCTGCATGGAATTCAACTTGTCATATAAATTCCTACTGAGCAGGTGTTCTTTTGGAAATGATTATATTTAATGTTATTAGCTTATTATTTGAGTTTGGAGTTTATTACTTGAAAACTGGCCTTGCTTGTTCGTGACCTTGATGTCCAAAATGTCATGTGCACCAATCAACTACTTATGCGGACCATTTGAGTTGGGTTGTACCATGACTCATTTGGTACCTTCAAAGTGTTTGTTTCACACATGCACCTACGCTATCATGTTCACCCTTTCTATGCCTTGTTTCAAAAAATATCCGAGTGTGTCGAACTCCTGTCCCTTTGTGAAGGCGACTCAACCAATAAAAAGAGCGTGTTGATTTGAAATTCCCTACACACCCATCTGACCAAATCCAGTGTTCATTAAATGATACACCTCTCTGTCTGAATGAATCATAAATCAACCCAAAGCAGTGTTGAACAAACAATGTGTCATTCTCACGATCATCACTGACATAAAAATGGTACTCCTTGATCACTTCGTGTGACTGAGGAGTGTTATCCCTACCAGCAATGCTTGATTGATCATGTAGGTATAATATATGTATGAAGATAGACACCTAGTCTGAGTGATAGTACTCACTCTATATCTCTCTCTGAGGAGAAAATGTGTAGTTCTCAGTAAATTCTACCACTGATAAGATTGTGCCCGGCTCAAATACCTCACGAGAATATTTGAATTCTGAAGCTTGCCACCTAGACCTATGGGAGTGCTTTATGTATTTATAAATATGACTTTGAAACTTCTCCATGAAATCTGAAACAAGAATCTCATCCTCGAGCAAGTCGATCCTCTTAGATGGCACAGATGAATAAGAGGATGGATTCATGGAGACATACTCGTACCTCTTCCACATAACTGTGATATTTGACAATCAAGGGTGTGTTGGATCGATAGGAAATTTCCTATGAAACAATTTCAAATCACTACATTCAGGGAATCTTCTTCCACGTACACACCTCTTATTGAAAAACACTTGTTCAGGATCCTTGTTGCACAGTATCATACAAATAAAATCTCGCACTGTGTGAGGAGTTGGTTCACCATTCCAGTGCCTTTTGCAAAAATCCAAAAATGTGTCATATTATAGTTGGAATTCAACATGGTACCAGCAGCAACAAGTGCCATGAATTGTATTCGGCCTAATATACCACGGTTTCAATTTGTTGAACATGTTAATTGATATCTGAACACCAGGATTGGTTTCTTGGAATTCCTCATAAAGTGCAACTCCAGTCATCTCCATCACATGCATACAGTGCTCCTGATACATGCCTCTCGATAAACGTTTTAGCAGGACATGCTTTCGATCTGGAATAGCACGAGAATGGATATCCCAAAACTCTATCACCTTCTATCTAATTCCCTCTACCATCCTGCCTCGATAGGGTTCCCTACAAATAAGATCCCAATAAGAAGCTTCATCATTTTCATCTATCCGGACCCTAAATTTAATATATTTGAACAATGTTATTTTTGACACTTTGAGCAATGATGCCATTGTTGCTACCATTCGATTTCTTGAGGTGCTTGGTGCCACAACAACCATTGTAATTTCCCTACGAGCATCTTGGATATCATCATTTCTTGATTTTCCAAATGAAGATAATGCAATTCTTACATTTTCTATTGCATTCTCACATGTCTTTTTTGTTTTAGCATCTTGAAAACCCAACAACATGTTGGTACGTTTCAATTTTTTGTGTTTTATCAACCCATGTAGGGCTTGATCTTGTGCCATCACTGAATTTTGTTCAAAATATGACTTGATTATGTTACTGACATGCTCTCTAATTGTCCGACTAGGGATCGGGTTTCCAAGCTCTTCTCGTGCAGCAACAACTTCACAATCCTCTAGACAATTTCCACCCCTTCCAACCCCACTGCAGCTCCCACTTATACTGAAATGTGAGAGGGAAAAGTACCTTGTGATGGCTGATCGGGATAGTGAGGGGGCACAGTGTCATGTGATTCTTAATCATAATGATGTGATGGTTGACCATAATCTATCCCTACATAATCAAAATTCATGTGAAAGGAATTTCAATCATAAATGCACTATGCAAGAGGGTTAATTTTAAAGCACTAAATTGAAGTGTTTTGAAATGTATCGGCACAAGAATATAAAATACATTAAAAACGAAAAAATTGCTTTTAACTTGAATTCAAAATAACTAAATATGTATTTAACAAGAAATTGTACATTTAGCTTGAGAATTCTTCTAAGTAAAGTTTGAAAATCAAGTATATGTATTTAACTTGATAGTTGTACATTTAACTTTAAAATTGTTCGTAACTTGAAATTTGTTACATGGAAATTAACAAATAAAAAATTGCTAATGACTTGAGACTTGGAGCTCACATGAGGCTATAAAAATAATTTTTTAAAATTCCCTATTATGTTACTATAAGGAAAAAATATAACTTATCCCTGCATTCATGCATAGAAAAAGGTTGTACAAGAATTGAAAATACATTAAAACAAGAAAATTGTTTATAACTTGAATTAAAAATAACTAAATATATATTTAAATTGAAATTGTATATTTAGCTTGAGAATTGTTAGTAAAGTTTGAAAATCAAGTATGCATTTAACTTTATAATTGTTAATACCTTGATAGTTGTACATTTAACTCTAAAATTGCTAATAACTTGAAATTTGTTAAATGGAAATTAATAAATTGAAAATTTCTAGTGACTTGAGACTTGGAGCTCACATGAGGCTATACAAATAATTTTTTGTAATTCCTTATTATGGTACTATAAAGAAAAGAAAAAAAAATATAACTTATCCTTACATTCATGCATAGAAAAAGTTGTTACAATAATTGAAAATACATGATTAAAAACAAGAAAAGAATTGTTCCAAGTAAAGTTTGAAAATCAAGTATATGTATTTAACTTGATAATTGTTAATAACTTGATAGTTGTACATTTAACTCTAAAATTGTTAGTAACTTAAAATTTGTTATATGGAAATTAACAAATCGAAAATTGATTGCTAGTGATTTGAGACTTGGAACTCACATAAGGCTATAAAAATATTTTTTTTAAATTCCTTATTATGTTACTATAAAGAAAAAGTACAACTTATCCCTACATTCATGTATAGAAAAAGTTTACAAGAATTGAAAATACATAAAAGAAAAAACAAGAAAATTGTTTGTAACTTGCATTGAAAATAACTAAATATATATTTAACTTGAAATTGTATATTTAGCTTGATAACTGTTAGTAAAGTTTGAAAATCAAGTATATGTATTTAACTTGATAATTGTTAATACCTTGATAATTGTACATTTAACTTTAAAATTGCTAATAACTTGAAATTTGTTACATGGAAATTAACAAATTGAAAATTTACAGTGACTTGAGACTTGGAGCTCACATGAGGCTATACAAATATTTTTTTGTAATTCCTTATCATGGTACTATAAGGAAAAAAAATAACTTATCCTTACATTCATGCGTAGAAAAAGTTGTTACGAGAATTGAAAATACATGATTAAAAACAAGAAAATTGTTTGTAACTTGAATTCAAAATAACTAAATATGTATTTAACTTAAAATTGTACATTTAGATTGAGAATTGTTCCAAGTAAAGTTTGAAAATCAAGTATATGTATTTAACTTGATAATTGTTAATAACTTGATAGTTGTACATTTAACTTTAAAATTGCTATTAACTTAAAATTTGTTACATGGAAATTAACAAATCAAAAATTGCTAGTGACTTAAGACTTGGAGCTCACATGAGGCTATAAAAATATTTTTTTTAAATTCCTTATTATGTTACTATAAGGAAAAAATATAACTTATCCCTACATTCATGCATATAAAAAGTTGGTACAAGAATTGAAAATACATTAAAAACAAGAAAATTGTTTGTAACTTGAATTGAAAATAATTAAATATATATTTAATTTGAAATTGTACATTTAGTTGAGAATTGTTAATAAAGTTTGAAAATCAAGTATGTATTTAACTTGATAATTGTTAATACCTTGATAGTTGTACATTTAACTCTAAATTTGCTAATAACTTGAAATTTGTTACATGGAAATTAACAAATTGAAAATTTCTAGTGACTTGAGACTTGGAGCTCACATGAGGCTATACAAATATTTTTTTGTAATTCCTTATTATGGTACTATAAGAAAAAAATATATATAATTTATCCCTGCAGTCATGCATAGAAAAAAGTTGTTACAATAATTGAAAATACATGATTAAAAACAAAAAAATTGTTTGTAACTTTAATTCAAAATAATTAAATATGTATTTAACTTGAAATTGTACATTTATATTGAGAATTGTTCGAAGTAAAGTTTGAAAATCAAGTATATGTATTTAACTTGATAATTGTTAATACCTTTATACATTTAACTCCAAAATTGCTAGTAACTTGAAATTTGTTACAGGAAAATTAACAAATCTAAAATTGCTAGCGACTTGAGACTTGGAGCTCACATGAGACTCTACAAATAATTCTTTATTATGGTACTATAAGGAAAAAATATAACTTATCCCTACATTCATGAATAGAAAAAGTTGGTACAAGAATTGAAAATACATTAAAAACAAGAAAAAAAAAATTGTAACTTGAATTGAAAATAACTAAATATATATTTAACTTGAAATTGTACATTTAGCTTGAGAATTGTTAATAAAGCTTGAAGATCAAGTATATGTATTTAACTTGATAATTGTTAATAACTTGATAGTTGTGCATTTAACTTTAAAATTGTTAGTAACTTGATATTTGTTACATGGAAATTAACAAATTGAAAATTGTTAGTGACTTGAGATTTGGAGCTCACATGAGGCTATACAAATAATTTTTTATAATTCCTTATTATGGTACTATAAGGAAAAAAATATAACTTATCCCTACATTCATGTATAGAAAAAGTTGGTACAAGAATTGAAAATATATTAAAAACAAGAAGAAGAAAAAATTGTAACTTGAATTGAAATAATTAAAAATATATTTAACTTGAAATTGTACATGTAGCTTGAGAATTGTTAGTAAAGTTTGAAAATCAAGTATGCATTTAACTTGGTAGTTGTAGATTTAACTTTAAAATTGCTAGTAACTTGAAATTTGTTGTGGAAATTAACAAATTTTGAAAATTGCTAGTGACTTGAAAATTGTTACAAATTATTACACATTGTTATGTATATTTATAAGAACAAGATTTGATTTTTTTAGTGCATCTTTAAGATATTATGACCAGGGATAATTTTAAGGACCCATACTTATTTAAAAGTGTATAAACCTTGGCGAATCTAACATATTCTCAAAATGTCAACTATAAAATATTTAGGGATTATTTTTTAAAATTATTTCAATTTCTAAGGATTTTATATAGTTTATATAATACTTTAGCTATTTTAAGAGTAAAAAAAGTTTACCCCATCAAAATTGGGCGAAATGGGGCTTCAAAAAATGCAATTTAACGAATCTTTTTTTGAAAAAAAAACATGGAAAAATAGTTATGGGCTAAATTTCTCCCCTAAAATTATCCTTGATTAGGATATACACATACCACATAGCACATACCAAATCTAATTAGATCAATGGTAGGAATAACTTGAGATTTGACAAAATTTACAACCCTTTTATTGTCATTGAATCTTCAAACTATTACATAACTATCACAATGTTCGTTTTTATTGTTGTCATTGTATTTTCCAACTACTACACAAGTATCACAATGTTCATTTTATTTGATTGAATGTCATTGAATTTTACAACTACTACATAATTATCAAAATGTTATTTTTATTTGTTGTTATTGAATTTTACAACTACTACATAACTATCAAAATGTTCATTTTATTTGTTTTCAAATTAAATTTTCCAACTAATACATAACTATCCATGTTTAACTTTAAAATTATCCATTTAACTTGAAAATTGCTACAAATTTTAAAATCTAAATAACATATAACTTACTATAAGGAAAAAAAAAAAACAACTTACCCCTACATTCATGAATTGTAATGCCCCTCAAACTCGTTATGACTATCGATATTGGCGACACTTATTGGTAAATGACCCAGCTAAAATAACCAAGATAAATGACTGCATATATGTTGATTTAGAATAAAATTGTTGACTGATAGCGATGTACGTGATAAACGAATATGTTTCTAATGTATGATTGATTTAATGACGATTATGGATACTTATGATTTTAATATGAAATATTGTTGATTGATTAGCACATGTGAACCCTTATGATGAATGTCGTATTTATGTTGAAATATGGAAATGAAATTATGCGAGTGATTATGATGTGAATCTAATGGACAATTATCTATGTTTGATTAACGATTAGCAAATGAATGAAATGAATTATGATATGACGATTTTTTAGCAGTACTATTGATGTGTGTGCTCTAAGTATATGTACAGTGATAGGTAAGACGGTTTAACGACTGACTCATGATAAAACAAGAAAGGGGTCGTAGAGGACGGGAAAAACACAGGCAAGGGTACGACGATGGTGTCGATTCCTGATAGAATCTACACACGAGTTTGGAAATCCATTTCAGCTTTACTCGGGGGAGCGTGAAGTCGTACGGGAGAGACCATAATGGATTGGTCACGTACGAGGTTGAGGGGCGCTTGTAAGAACGAACTTACTCCTCAGCACCATTAGTCTCACATAGAGTGTAGATGGATGATTTATGGTAATGGTTCCTAAAATCACTACAGCACAATAGTAAAATGAGAAATTATTGTCGGAAGGACCCAACGATGTGGTACCTAAAAAATTAAAGAAAGAAAGGGTTGTCAGAAGGACCCGACGATGTGGTACCTAGACAATTAAGGAAAGAAAGTGTTGTCAAAAGGACTCGACGATGTGGTACCTGAACGAATAAAGGAAATTGATAAACAAACACCTATGTATTTGGAATATAATACTGCATTAGATTATTTGAGCATGAAATGATTAATTGTGATTAAATAATTGGGAATAATTAAATATGGAACAAAAGATAGACTAGGAGTCATTAACTAGTCAACTCCACCTACACCCACTAAAATAGGGATTGGAATCCTAGCATCAGGGGACATCTAAGAGTAAAATGTGGAAAGTATGTGCACTCTCATGAGAGAGTGACACATGGTTGGGTGAATATTTGTATTAAATAATTTTGCATAAAAGAGTATTTTTGCATGAGGCGACATGTGTCACAAAGGATTTTGCTATTTAAGCAAGAGGTAAGGAAGGGAAAGGGGATGGCTCCCTAATGCTGGATGACTGTTGGAATGGCGAATAAGTTATGATTGTGTTTTGTATGGTGAGTTTGGCTAAGGATTTTGGTGAGGGGGATCTCATATTTGAATCCTTGTGAGTGTGTACTCTCTACAACCCCGAGGCTCGGGGGTGGCTATGCGACTGATTGCATAAGCCTACGGTTGGGTGGCGAAGCTAACGATTGCTTCGCCTATGGTTAAACGAGTCTTTACTTGTGGGTTTTCAACCGAATACCTAGTCGGCTATTGGACGAGCGAGATTAGATTGAAGACGGTGACCTCTCCTCCAGCAACAGATTCGACCTATAGTGACAGGTTTTGAGTTTATGTGTTTACTTGTTAGTTCTCGAATTTGATAAATTTTATTAATGAATATGCATTGTAATGGTTATATTTTGTTTTTAAAGCTTTTAAAAATTTTCTAAGTAGGACCCAGAAATGGGAGTCCCTACATGCATAGAAAAAGTTGGTACAAGAATGGAAAATACATTCAAAACAAAATAATTGAATTTTTCAACTACTACATAATTGTCACAATGTTGATTTTATTTGTTGTCATTGAATTTTACAACTACTACATAACAATCAAAATGTTCATTCCATTTGTTTTCAAATTGAATTTTCCAGCTAATACATAACTATCACAATGTTCATTTCAAATAAAATGAGGGTTCTAAAATGTGACATTAATAGTTATTTCAATCAAAAAATGTTGAGACTTGGAGCTCACATGAGGCTATACAAATAATTTTTTAACAAATAACAAAACATGAATTGAAATTTCATTTAACTTGAAATTATTAGTAACTTAGAAAATTGAAAATAGCTAAATATGTACATTTTAACTTGAAAATTGAATTAGTAACTTGAAAAGTGTACATTTAATTTGAAAATTGTTATATTAAAGTTTGAAAATTGTACATTTTAATTGAAAATTTTTAATAACTTGGAAATTGGATTCAAGTGTACATTTAATTTGAAAATTGTTCCATTAACATAGAAAGTTGTTAGTCACTTGAAAATTATCCATTTAACTTGAAAAAATTTACAAATTTTAAAATATAAATAACAAATTTAAGAAATAAATAAGAATCTCATTACAAACAAAATAGTGAAGAAATTAGATTAGGAAATAGTTTAAAAAAAATTAAAATTGTTAGTAATTTTGTAATCTAAATAACAAATTGTTAAGAATCTTATTACAAACAAAATATAGTAAGGCTAAGATGAAAAAAAATAGTTAGTATATAACTAATTATTAGAGAAATTTATAAAATATGAAATTTAAAATAGGTAGCATGTAATTCAAAATTTTACCTTGGTTTTCCTCCATTGAAATTTGTTGCACCAAAGGTGCATCTTCTTCATCTCTCAATCTTTCTCTTTGGTGTCTCATTGTTTCTATATTCTTCTCACGCTCTTCATCATCATTTTGTTCACGAGCATGCTTCCTTTGTCGTTTTCTTTTACTCCCCATCAAGCTTCAATGACAACAAAAAAATATTTCTTCCAATTGTTATTACAAACAACAATATGTTAATACAGAATTTGAAGTAGGTCTACAAAGAACTTCCTACATGTGTAATGAACTCTAATTAAACAACATCAAATTCACATAGATCTAATTGAAATTAAACTAACAATGATTTAAACAAGTGTTGTTGGGAAAGTTTTTAGTGGTTATATAGAGGTTAGTTTCTATTTTTGCATGGGAATGGTGGTTGGACAACATTAATTGTCCAACTCCTTTCCCAAGCTCTTTTTTTTTAACACAAACAAACCCTCGATCGAGCATTTTTTACAAAACCTCAATCAAGGGCTTGAGGAAACCTCGATCGAGCTCTACGTAAAACCCTCAACTGAGATCTGTCCAAGCCCTTGATCGAGGGCCTTGAAAACAGGCTCATAGCCCTTTTCTCTAAAGAAAGAAAATTTTGTGTGGCTTTCATGGGCTTAAAATATGTCATTAAATGCACATTAATGGGTGGACTTGATACAGTTGGATTCGGCAATGAATCATCTATCCATGTACATATAATTTATGAATTTTTATCTTCATATGTCATTCTTTTTTAAATTTCTGCTAAATCTTACGCTAAAAAACCTTGTCGACAACTTTGAATGAGCTCAAAGATAAATCAACAACATTCAAAATACAAATTCAAAAAATTTTAAAAAATATGCAAGCGCTACATCAATGCGTCATCTTCAAAAGAGTATTTTTAGTTTTTCAAATTACGTTAACAATCAAAAGATTTGGCGCACACACGCACATGTGTGCAAAATGCGACTGCAATATTCATTGGTCAGTTTCGAAAAATAATAATAAATATAATTTTTCGAGAAAAATTATAAGAAAAATATGTACGCACTAGTGCATTCTATCTATATCATGTTCACATATCTCATTTTTGTAAATTATTAATTTAACATTAAATTATTTTGCATACACACAAGCCACTTGTTAATTGCTCTTCAAATATTTAAGGACACACGTTTCATTAAATGAAAATTTGGCACAATAAATGACATTGGTATATTTTTTAAAAATATCATTGGAAATCCAACATAATTCTCTACATTTTGTTTTTTAACCGCATGTTGAAATTCATATGGAAAATATGAGTTTCGAGGGATTCAATTTAACACATGGCTAAAATTTCCATTTTTCATCACCATATTTGGCCAAAAAGCGTTACCCATTTTCATAGAATAACCCTAAATACCCTCCTTTAATCTACATATGTAAACCAAGCATTTTCCCTAGAATACAAACTTATATAAACAAAACTCATTAGATGTGTCTACAACTCGCCTCTTCGAAATTTAGATTATGAATATGTCACATAATTAAATATAACATTAATTGCATGCCATGTAATTAATGTGGTTGATGGCAAGTGAATCATCTCACCAACAATGTGAACAATCACATAATCTTCAACCATATGAGAGTCGGTGTTGATTTAAAATTGTATCCTACCTACTATAGATGGAGAAGACGTTATTAACTATGGGAATCTACTCATTTATACACCTAGGTACTAAAGTATACTAGACCATAAGAAGTAGGTCTCTAGAGAATTCCAAAACCTCAATAGAGTCTCATCCCCACCTATGAATTACCATTCATATGTCTAATCCATAACTATAAATTTCCTTCCTGTGGATAGTCCACAACTACAAACATCCCTCCCCGTGAGTGATTGACACATGCAAATTGCACCTCGTCTGGTCAAACATGTCTGCAAATTTCACCTATATACAATCCTTCTCATCTAAGGACAAGCCAAATCAACATGGATTTATCTTAGATAAATTTAATTTAATTATAAAAACCTTCAATGTTTTCCTCCGCTCATCATTATCTCCATTAACTTAACACTTAATAACATTAAAACTATTAGATAAATAAACATATTCAAATCAATAAAACCTTGTTGAATCCATGACTTACCCTTTTTTCCTTATTTCCTTATTGTGAAAGTTCCTCTTCATTTCATATCCAATCCTATTATTCTTTGTATCACCATCTGAATCGACAACTTTTCCTTACCTCTCCTAATCATTCTTGGCATCCCCATTGTGATACCAATGCATTGTCATATGATGAGTACCATCATTATACACTTACTTTCCTTCCATATTAGCTTTTTTGGGGCCTCAAACCAACCACCATCAACCTTATTTACGTCTAAACTTTCAATAATTATTACAACCCTTCTTACATATCCTTATTTGTAAATAATGTGTGATCAATATCCAATAGAAAAAGTTTTCTCCATGTAGCATCATTATAAGAAACTAAACTATTTTTTTTATATAAATGGATTACCATCAGTTTCTTCCTCGACCGTGCCTCTTCAGTTGTGACTCTTATCACTCCTCTTGTGGGAGTTTTCTTATTCAACAAATATAATGTTGTATGCATTACTTCTATCCAATATTTATTTGGAAATTATTTTCCATGCAACATCTTCTTTGACGTGATTATGACTCTTCTACTTTTCCTTTAACCATCACATTTTTTCCTTTGAATTCCTTCTTTTTTAGAAAAGTTAGCAAACCTACCAAGATCCTCTCCACTATTTACTATACAATATTCTTATTCAGCTACACCCTCAAACTTCTTCAAATAATCCAAATAATATAACTTTATTCAAGACAATCAAAGAACTGTGACAAGTCTATGAAAAACCATCAACACAATCAAAAGGGTACTTTGACACCTAACAATGATTCAAGCATGATCACCAAATCATAGACTTCTACATGCATAATATCCAACATCATACTTTCTTTAAAAAATATATCCATATCAACTACTTCTTTATTACACTCCATTTGCAAATATATTGCAAATACCTTATTTTGAATAATTGATAGACCAACAACCATATCTAACCAACTTATAAGAAAGATATACATGCCCATGATGTTGATTCCCAAGTGTACTAACATCAATATATTTATACATTACTTCTTATGAATATGCCACATCCTCTAACTTCTTCACTTACACATAATCAAATGTGTACATCCATGCTATTACACTTTTGAATCTTAGTCTTTCTTTTCCTTGTGACTCTCATTAGCATTTTGATAAACATAAAGTAAATTTATATGTAGACAAGAAATGCAAAGATTATTTGTTAACAAAAGCTTCTTACTTCTTGATATATGTATTTTTACATTCACATGCCCTTCAATAACATTGGTCATACCTTCTCTTAGTGTAAATGTGTTTGATGTTAGTAAAGTTTCCACAAAGAAAATATGATATTGCATCCAATTTGTTATGTGTTGTGATATGCCTATGTCAAACTACTATATTTCTATCTTACAACAAAAAATACACACATTACTCCATCGAACTGCATGTTTCTAAGAATATGAACTTTGTAAGCTCTATGTATTACAACAAATTATAAATATGTTGTGAGATGCCTATGACAAACTACTATATTTCCATCTTACAACAAAAAATACACACATTCCTCCATCAAACTATGTGTTTCTAAGAATATGAAATTTGTAAACTCTATGTATACAACAAATTGTAAATAGAGAACTAAATGCCAAAACAAGTAGAACTTGCATCCTACATTTCCCCCCACCTATTATGGAGTGGAAGAACCATGATTATAGCTTCCTCATTAAGCTTTTTCTCATTTATATTTCTAATTTATTTTACTTAGCACTATCTTCATGCCAATATAAATTAGCATATTCTTCAATTACCTAAATAACCTTTTTCTAAAATAAAATAAAATAAATAAAAAATAAAAATCATTTTGATTTCCTGATTATAGCTTCCTCATTAAACTTTCTCTCATTTATATTTCTAATTTATTTTACTTAGCACTATCTTCATGCCAATATAAATTAGCATATTCTTCAATTACTTTAATAACCTTTTTTTTAAATAAAAATAAAAAATCCTTTTGATCTCCTCTTGTCTCTTGGCTTCCAAAACATATGAATGCCTCCAAGCATCAATATGGTGTTCCCAAATATTCCTTACGTGGATGAACCATGAACCATGTCTATGACTATAAATTTCATTCCAACCAAAAAAATGTACACAAAAATATAAAATTAAAATTAAATACATAAACTCTTCTTATAGATTATCACTGCCACACACCTCTTTCTATACTTAGTACTCATTTTATACTTCTATACCACCCAAAATTTGTTAACCTTTCTTCATCCTAGTTATGAATACCTATATGTAGACTACATGTTTGGATTTCTCTTCCACCCAAAATCAATTTTATGTATGTTACCGTACTTTATTTTCTTACACTTAAAAATAAATATACAATCTACTAAAAAAATTACTAACAAAATTAATTTTTCATTTTCGATCAATTTTCCAAAACAATTACACATCTTATTTTTTCCACCACTAAATATTACATTATAATACTAAAAAAATATTTCCATAAATAATTGTTTTTTGCATATTAGAAAGAAGAAAAAAAAGTGTTACCTCTAACTCATGTCAAGCCCACTACTTCAAATTATTTTTTACATTCTAAATATCCCTCAAAATTTGTTAAATAGTTCTTTGATTTGTGTGCTGGTGATGGAGAATACCTATTTTTTAATCAACATGGGTTAAAAATACCTCAAAATTTGTGAAAAAACACAATTTCTATGCAAAAAATTTATGATTCATGTACATAAAGTTATAGTTCTATGCATGTTTTTCACATTTTGGGTTTCATCCTTATCCTATGTTATTTTGTAACTTTTATATTTGTAAATAATTTAGTACATTTTTATATAATTATGAATATAATATTGTATGTACTATATATAAAATTTAGTACAATTTTATATAATTATGTTTATTTCTCAATTTCTATGCACGCTTGTACCAATCCTTAATCATCCAAATATTAAAAAACATGTATCGTTGTGATTTGTTCTACCTCTTATCCATCGTGCTATGAGGCTTGTTCATATAAGTCAATCTTGATTAAAGCAACCCTTAATCATCCAAATATTAAAGCATTAATCATTATGATTTGTCCTACCCTTAAATCATCCAAATATTAAAGCATTCATCATTATGATTCGTCCTACCTCTTTTCATAGAAATCATTTTTGTCTTGTTTACACCCGTTCAATGAATCTCTTGCAACAAAATGAACATAATAGAAATCTAAATCTAAAAGGAACTTAATGACACCGGTTCATTGAATCTCATGCAACAAAATGAATATAATAGAAAGACATCTAAAAACTATTGTAGATAAGTTTGGTAGAATGCTTCACCTAGTGACTATTGTGATTCAAGAATACCCTAGAAGTTTCTTGAAAGCCTTCTACAAATTCCTGTTTTATACTTGTGTTTTTAACTATTTTGCATTTTGATGTATGCACTCTCTGAATCAGTGGGGACCTTGTTGATATTTATTTTGGCATCTTGTATAATTGTTAAGTGAAGAGTCGTTATAATTTGAAGTATTAACATTGTATAGACAAAGTCATTTTCATTTTTACATTCTAGTTTTCAAACATGATTATGTTAGACAATCCCTTCTTCTAGGATCATTGTTAATGATATTTATATCAATATCAGTATTATATATATATTTGTTGAGTTTAAAGTTATGATTTATATATATTTGTTGAGTTTAAAGTTATGATTTATAGAATCAATATTGAAATTCATTGGATGGGATATTCTTTTTAGATAAAGTTTTAAGTGTGTGGTTGAGATATTCTATCAAAAGGTGGTTGCCACGAGGTAATGTATTTATCTTTGGGTAAAGTTAGTGATATATAATATGATGATTAAGACTAATGGAATAATTTGGTATGTGTCATATGTTTGAAGTGATCCAAAATGGATTTACATTGTTCCTATATGACTTCATTGATTCTTTGGGAGGGGGAACACATAATATGGAACTTGGAATGGTCACTTTTAGTTAAATCCAGAAAATCTCACTAACAAACCACAACTGAACATTCTCCAATTCATGCTTTAAAAAGTAGAATATTGAGATCTCTAACGTCAACAACAATTTTCCTAAATAAGCCCTCACTACATTTTAGTAGTCAGTAGATTTACAATGGTGGGTTGTTTTCCTCAAACAAACACTATATATTGTTATGCCTCTAATAAGGTAACAATCTAATTATTATACACATGTCCATGTGGAAGTGACACTATCTCACCATGATTCACCCATGTGGAGTTAGTAGTGTATGGAAATTCCTTAAATACTTTTAGAAGCATCATGAGATTCCAAAATCCTGACCCTATTAATCAAGAAAGAGTTTTGAAATGTTAGTTGAAAGAGAGGAAACATTTTTAGCTCCTATTGTAGTGATTTGATGTCCTGTAGAAGACCAGCGACTAAAAGGGGTACAAAGATAACAAATCATAAGATAAATATATTTTTGTAGGGAAATATAGTAGAGCATAGTGTCTCATAGTTCTGCAAAGAGCTTCATGATCTCTGTATTTTTCCTTGTACTCACATTTGATTAATAAGAAAGGCACAATCCTCCATTTCTTGCTAGGTCTTCCCACATCAAGTTTCCCAAGGTAAATATTATGTTCATGGTGTATTTTTATTTTTTGTTGTTGTCTTAGTTCTATTTTTTTTATCAATAGGTAAATAATGTATATCATGTGTTTATTTTTATGTTAAATGTCTGGAAATACAAAAAAGAATAGGTTTGTGATTGAGCATAGGCTTGTTATAGTAGTTGTAATATTAAGATCTATTTGGTGAGTTAACCATTGGAATATCAAGTTGTTTTATAGATCATATTGGTATTAGATAAATTTTCATTGGGAGTTGTATGGTCTTAATGAAATATATTCCTACCTGACTTAGAAAATATAAATTCAAGGGAGAGTTTCACCCTATGGTCTCGACATTGGCATGACATGACTTAACCACGAGCCTTAAATATGGAGGATGAGTGCATAGAAGGAACCATTGATGAAGGGAACCTAATATTTGCAAGGATGGAATCTCAAGTAGATGAAATTTCCAAGAGTATGACCTTTCTCATGAGCACTCTTAAGAAAAAGATTAACCCCTTTCTAGAGCATCCTAACTCTCATGAGAAACTAGAACATTATGAGGACACGAAGGAAGAGAAGAACCAACTCTCCAAAAAGGAACTATGGTAACCAATCTTCTCAACACCTAGTTAAAGTGGAAGCGAATTTCAAGATCAATCCCTACAAGAGTGAGTTAGATGTAGTTACATTGAATCAATGGTTGTGGAAATTAGAAGTCTATTCGAGTGTGCATGGTGTATAACAGGAGTTGAAAATAGATTTTTCCAATCTCAATCTAGAAGGTAATGTGAAAACTTGGTGGGTAAGCTACATTGATACCCTTAGGCTAGAAGGACACCTACCAGTAACTAAGTGGGGACATTCAAAAACCTCTTGAGTCTCAGTTTTACCTTATCTGGTATAAAGATGAACAATGGATTTGGTTATACTACTATTAGTAGAGGAAAGAAAAAAGTGTACAAGAATACAAAACATAGTTCTAAAAGCAAGTCATTCAGTTTGGGATCTCTTCCAAGAACTAGATGTGGCCGTCAAGTACTTGGGTGGCCTTCACAGGCACATAAGTTGGCAAGTTATGATATTCAATCCCAAGACCATAAATAATACATGTTTGTAGGCCCAGTGCATTGAATCTAATAAGAAAATGGGGTATCCAAGTGGTTCAAAGCAATATGACCAACATGGATCTTCTAATAATGTTGGAAAGAAGAAGGGGAAATGAAAGAGCGCGTTAGAACTGCCCTTGTAAATACTTCTTTCACTTATTAGATTTAATGGGGGTCATTCAGCACTTAGAACATTTGTAGGAACTTTTGAAGTGAAGTCGGAAGGACGGATGAGAGGAAGTTTAACAAGACTACTGCCATTGCTAGTGTATGAAAGGACCTTAACAACCACCATGACCATTTCAATATTGATGTTCACTCTAAATAAAAATGGTGTAAGTTGCATCAAGTATTGAATCCCAAGAAGCACAACTAAGAATTGTCTAAGAATACAAATCTTCTAATTGTGGACTGTTGTGAACCCAATATGTAAAATTACATAAGAAACCAAGATATGTCAATGTACATCAAATTTGGGAATGGAGCACAACTCCAAATGTGATAATAATGGTGAATTACACAATAAATCCTAATAGATTAGGATAATCTTATCCAAATAACCCAATTACATCTATATATCTAAATCATATGTCAATTTATATATAATGACTCTATTGACCTCTATATATACATATTATCACTTTGTGCACATTTTGGCCCCCTATTAGGATGGCCCTTATTTCATATGCACATAAACTCCTTATATATCCATTCAATCTCATATACCCCCCTTAGGGTAATAACATGGACTTGGGGAAGGAGATAGAAAGCATCTCGTATGTGAACAAAAAACTATACAATAGTGTTGAAGGAGGAAATTTGGGGTCTAAAATGGGCCTATAAGAAAACAAGCCATCATATAAGAAAACGAGCCAACCACAATTTTGTTGATGAGTTGGAAATTCAAGAACCAATAGAAATTCAATCAAATGAGTCAACCATAATGGTTGACTTGAGATATTTGTCATAAAAAACTACTTTTTTTGTTTGTATTTTCAACATATATCCCTGTGTTTTTACTCAAATTTTGAGTGGGAGCACTCGTTGGATGCGGAATTCCAACAAGTACCCACATTGCATACTTTTGGCAAACCCCACTGCCCCAAAAACAAGAAATACCTGAAAAAAAGTGATGATGAAGTACTCACTAAAATATATAGTGGATTGATATAGCATGTATCCTTCAACCATTGAGCCTTCTATATGTTATCTTTATCAAACAAAGGATTTCAATGCTTTCAAGTTCCTCTCCACCAATCACATTGACCTTGTGTGTATGGGTCCACATATTTCAATCTCTTCCACTAGGTGTATGAGGTAGTGTTCATATGCATTGAAAAGGTTGGAGGCAAATACTTTTGCATCTCACACATTAGTTGGGGAATTTCTCTTTTCCAATACTTGATATCTTCTTTATGTCTTTCTTTCGATGACAACCACCCACAAGTGCAAACAAATTTGATATGCCAACATTAAAATATATAACGCAAGCAAAGAAAGTATTGACAGCGTATACAATCGATGATTCAACTATAACTTTCTACATACCTCATGTACTTGCCGAGATCATAAATAAATTTATTTATGTTGTTGTCAAAGCTATTAGGTAAAGCTATAGGTAGAACATATTGCAACAAGGACTCAATGTGTATTAATCCCAAGATGAATATCTCAAAGCACAAGTTCATAAAGTGAGAATGATACAGCTTATGAAATTAGGTAATAATAATTATAAAAGAATGATGATTGTGCACACAATCAAAGTGATTTTATTGGAAATGCAGGAAAATATATTAAACATAAGATACTATTTACTGATCAAAAATGTGATTAAATAAAAATCACTCATATGCTAAATATACTACATAAAAATACACTATCAACACCTATCAACTGGAGTGGGCCTTGCCTCCTTGGAAAGGATGTTGTGGGTAGCATGGGCCTCAAGTAGATAGTACAAGGCCCATACACTTGTACACTGGATTTCTCTCCCAAACAACTAGAATCACCTTTCACTCATATAAATTGATGGTTCATGGTTGGGAAGGGACACCACACCTTTATATTTAAGAAATCATTTGAGGACTGTTATCATTAGGCCATAGTATTGTCTTCTTCAATGGAACTCTTTTGGTTCTGCAAGTCCAATATGGTATTAAGCAGGGTTTGATTCATCCTTTGATTAGTTTTCCATACTAATATTATGATATTTAGTGCAAAAAAGTGTGATAAAGTGATTGAGGTTGGAGGAACCCAGGCTCAAGTTCAATGGCCATTCGGAATCATTGAAAATGAACTCTTATGGTACCTTCCAATACCAAACATGTTTCCCAAGGTACCCTAATGAACCATCACTTGCAACCCCCAACACGTTTTAAATTTAGTGTCTTCCTCTTAAATTCAAATTCTATAAAGAGTTGTTGTTGACCAAAGATGAATCTCATTCTTCCATTAATTTAATTCTACTCAACAATGAATCAACTTTGAAGAATTTTTCTTTTCCTTGAATTATCAGTGGATTTTAGATAGCTAGACAAGTACCTTCATTACTAAAAGACAAATGCTATGCCACATGTATGGATATATTTTGAAGGATTAGACTGATTTGAATATATATCCATTAAACATCGCTCAAACAACACACTATGATGCTAATTCCATTGTATCGATGTGTAATCTAACGTAGATACCATAACATTAGCGTCGAAGTCGCATTGCTTAAGTGATGTTTAATTGATATAGATTAATAATAAAAACTAATATGCCTTTTGGATCTTTAATAAGGTCTTAAACCATGACATAGGCCTTAACAATTGTTGAGGGAGAAATCCAAGGAATAAGACCCTGTATGAAGATTTTTTTTCTAATAAGCTATGTACAAAGCCTCAAACCAACACATAGACCCTCCAAAGGGGAGATTAAGTCTCCAAGTGGGATATGGGCACAATTAGGAAGTTATACACACCAAGGATGGTATTGGGGTCATGACTATGGTAGAGGGTGGATCAAAATTCCCTTGGTCCATAAATGTATCTCTAGGGATAACATGCCATGAACATGATTTCCAAATTTAACACATGCCCTATGGAGATGATGTTTGACCTCTAAGTTGAATATGAATGTATTACAAGGCCTTATGCACTACAAATGGACTTGAAGGCCATGAACATGATTAGGGGGGCAATATAGACCCACAAGCTCTAGATGAAGGTTCAAGGGATTAAGGTTCATATAAAAAAGACAAAAACAATCAAGAATTCCCTCTATAGGGGATCATTATCCTTCAAGTGGGATATAGATTCCATTAAGAGGTTTTAACAATGATTTGGGGATGGGTATTAGGAACTTGACCATTTTTTGGTGAAAAAATACATGGAATTAAACCCTATAATCCCTATAAACTATTAACCATGTTAACCTTATAAACTCTAACCTTATAACCCCTTATTCCCATTAAACCTTAACCTTACAACCCCTAACCACTATAATTCCTATAATCCTTAGGACCCTTTGTTGTGTCAAATTGCACAAGAGTGAATCATTCCCACTTGGTGAGGGGCAAGACCTTGTAGGCTGCAACAAGGCCTTAGTATTAGGTGCCCCTTTGTAGTGGGTGAGTGCTCCAAGTGATCTTGCAAATGGTTGTTAGTGGAAATAGATAAACAAAAGAAATATAAAATGAAAACAAAAAAACAAGAGGGGTAGAGATGCAAACTTCAACAACCAATGGATTCCAAACCACTTTGTATTGTCAAATGGTCAAGCATGTACAACACCTAGGATATGTGAGCTTCAATGGAGGCAAAAAATCCCCCTTATGGAGGTCTATTTAGTCCACACTAGATGCTAAGTGGCTTGAAGAACAAATGATAAATATCTTGCCCATTGAAGGAAGGTGGAAAAGGAGCTTGGTAAATGCTAAACAAGAGGGAAGAGGCGAGCTATAAGGGAGCTCAAGCACAATTCTAGCAGCATAATCTTGCTCTCGGTTTCTCTTCTTAGATGCATGCCCATGGTTTCCTTTTAGAGGCCAAGAGGTGGCCAAGAAACAACTAGATCCAATTGTGAACCCATTAACTCCATGATTTGGCCCCAAAGTACACAAAGGGGGGCCATTCAATGAACCCAAGTACATGGGGAGGCCAAATTCGAATTCTTGGAGGTAATGGGATTTGATGAGCCTTCAATGCACAGTGGGTTATTGTGGTCTCGCCGTTTCTGTCAGTCACGCAGATATCGAAGGATTATCTGCATCGGTCGTGTGGCCGTAATTCTGATAATACTTGCGATAGCACAAGTTAACAGACATGTACCTATGTGGATGTAGTTTTTAACTATTCTTGGGCATTTCTAGACTCATGTTGAGTCTTGGATCTGATGAGGATGCCTTCGGTGGGATGCATGCTATATGTTGATGACACTTTACCATGCAAATTGCGGAAATTTTGCACATGTGTGAGATTTGCGCGTTAACAAATGCCCCCTGATAAAGTCGTAACAATGAAAAGTGTTTTATACAAACGAGGCGGGCATACCCATGCTCGTGAAAGTCTGCCATAAGTGCCTACAAAAAGAAGAGACCGAGGGGTCTTCTCAAGATATTGTTGGCACATGGATGAAGGTGGATTCAATGCATGCAATAGTAAATGAACCTGTAAAAGTTGTTACAGGTGTTGAAGAAGTGGCACTGATGGTAATCATGATGAGCCCACGGGGGTGGGGGACCTCACTTAACTGCTATGACCATGATTTATAAATGTGAACACTGCTACCTTCTAACCGTATGATGTTCCCTAATGCGATAGATGTCTTGGCGTTGAGCATAGGAGAGACCACTAAGTTAGGGAGCACTAAGGGCTCTTCTTACTTAGTTCGAGGCAATCCCTTATAGTGATTGAAAAGGGATCCCAAGGTACGACTACAACTACTGAAACTCTCAGAATGTAGTGATGTGACATTGACGAGATATGAAATACATGATAATATGAGGGTCTTATCCTAAGAACCAAGATCATTTTGTAACCAACTGTTGGACTGACAGACCCGACACAAGACTGGCTAGTAAGCATGAGGTTCATGACTTCCTTTGATTGATGTCAACTTAGGGGGGGAGTACCGAGCGGTGGCATTCTTCAAAATAACGGAATAGAGTTTGATGGAGGGAAACAAACTATAGATGAAGCATTCTATTATGGACACAACACTGAGGATGATGGTAACTGACAAAACATATAATGTTGGGGGTAGGGTGACTCAACGACATCGATCAAAGGAAACCAGTGCTTGCTGCCAAAAGAATAATGGTGTTCCCACATTTTTGAGTGGATTGGGAACAATTTGTACATAAAGAATAATCAGTGGGGTCCCCGCGGTTTTTGGGGTGTCGGTGGACCAATTTGGTGATGAGTGGGATTCCCACGGTTTTGAGTGAATAAAGGAATCAATTTGATGATGGGTGAAGTTCCCATATTTTTGAGTGGGTCACGTAACCTTTTCCATGATAATGTGAGGGTTGTTTTTCAAACGCGAAGACGGGTTCCCCATGAATCAATGCCATGCAAATTGTTCCTGCGGGAATAACTGGATAGAATTGGTTGCTTTGGTGGGTGGGGGTCCCATTGGTGTCTTGGTGGGGGTAATGGTACGAAGAATATTACAGAGGGTAGAGTGCTCATGGAGGTATGAGTGGTCGATTGTGGTTCTTGATCGTAACATGTGCCAAGGAATTTGATGGCACTGACTGTTGAAGTTGGAATAGTGAATGCAAATCTATAAAATGATGAACTATGGTTTGATCATTTCAAATTTGATCAAATTCCTCGGGCTTGTGGGGGGTTCAACATCATGGGTTTCAAATGATCACTATGATGAAATGGTGCATACACCCATGGGGGAAGAATGATGCTCGTAGTAGTGATATTGATGGCATATCATTACCGAGGATGCGGACCCTATGGTGATTAGTGGGGATGTCTAGTAAATGTAATGCAAACAAAGGGAAGGCATTGCATATACGCCAGTTTCAAGATGATACCTATGATAGAAGCCTAACATCGTTGCTGAGGGGTGGAGTTTTGTTCTTATAATGGAAAAACACGAGGTCTCCTACATGTCTTGTTCATAATTCTGCACATATGGCGCACATACCCAAGTGTATTAAAGAACATGACAAAGGTATGGACGATGCAAAATAGGATACCAAAACATAACACACCTGGGGGTTCTCTTCGTAAAATAGGTGCCAGATGGAACTTCTCGATGTGGAGGGTAAGTAGTGTCACTATGTAGGTGTTGGCATGTTGATCGTGGTAGTACGGATGGTTCATCGAATGGAGCTACAGTTTGGCTATGGCGAAGGGTGGAAGTTTGGCTTAGTTTCTATTAAATGGGGGTGGGGCCCACTTTTCAAAATCATTTGTACCGTTTGACTTACGTGCTCTAGAGAGATATTTCACTGATACTGGGAGATTGGTATAGGAATTTTTCGAGCGATGAAAGCTAGTTAAGCCTTAAATTTAGCTTTGTCATCTCCATCTAGGTAGATTTAGGGCTTAGGGGACCCAATGCCCATACGGTCAGTTTTGAGCCATAAAAACAGACTACGCGATTTTTTGGTATCTTCTCGCATGAGGGCGCGAAACAAAGGATTATCTTGCACTGTTATAGTACGAGATAGTGGGGGTAAACTGTGCAACGTGCAGTATTTGTGTGCTTCGGTCATTCTAAATATTAGTGCGATTGTGTAAGCGGTAATAACGTTGGAGTGTGGATGAACTACACAAATCCCGTGTTGGTATCAGCGCGATTGTACTTGAGATAGTCACACTAGAGAACGACTGAAGAAAACATATCCTGCACGAATTTGGCTACCAGGGAAAATAGATAACAGTCGTGCGATGCACCACTATGGGAATTATAAGGGTGCGCTAAGCATGGGTTTTACACAAAAAACCCACGTGGGGTAGGTCATTTGGACTTGTTCTATTTTTTTGTCTTTTGAGATGACCAGATAGATCCTGATGGTTGACCTTGTGTGCTTCCAAGTGGAGATGGCCTATGTGGAGTGGTGAGAGCATAGCTATGAGGATTTTGTTGAGGTGGTGAGAGGCGATTTCATAGCCACCCAGACGTTGACTGATGCAGGGCTCCTAAATTGTTTCAGGTGCCCTTTCCTAAGGTCATCACAGTACATGCTACAGGAGCTGATCAAGATGTGGGATCCCAATTAGTATTTATTTTATACGGGGGGGGGTACCTAAGCATTACTGCTCAAGATATATATTTTCTAACCGAGTTGAGTCGTTAGGGGTGCGGGAGCCGATTCATATGGATCTAAGGGGGTTGGATAATATAGGGGTTGATTTACCAATACTGCAACGGTGATCCACGTGCTCTAGATTTTAGGAAAATATTAGTTAGTCACCTAATCAATCTACCAAGGAGGTCGGTATCTACTGTTGTGTTGCGAGTGTTGGGAGTGTCGTCCCCACATAGAGTTACGGGTGGTCAGTTGGTGCTTGTGGAGAGGGTCATAGCCGGTCGACATGTGGCTTGGGGTCATATGCTCCAGGAGAGTATGATGGAGCAGTTGTTTGAGCTGCGCAGGGGTGGTAGGAGGAGGAGCTTTTGCTATGGGAGCATTTTTTGCTCCTATTTCTTATTGAGGTACCCAATGCTGAGGCTAGTGGTTATGGTTCCTCCTAGGGGGGCATGAGAGCCCATCATGGATTTTTGGGGGGATATGATGCCTCGCCTTGGTGGAGGCAAGGTAGGATCATACTGCACACTGCATTTTATGCAGGTGTTATTGCAACGTATTGGTCCGATGGAGTGATACATGTGGAGAGGTATGGACTTCACCAGAGATATGGAGTTACCACGGTTGGTTCATGGCTGGGATGATTCAGGTACACATCATGTTTTCTCATTATATCTATTTATTTACATTAGTTATGATTATGCACATACTTTATGACATATGTATTGATGGGGTTTATTTGATTGTTGTTGCAGATGTTGGACCAGTGCCTCCTTCCCATAGGGTTCATCATTGTCACCGTCGTGAGGGGGGTGTGGGACCTACAGGACCTATCAGGGAGGTCAGAGAGGCTAGTGTGGGTGGTATAGCTACTGGTGGGGCTGCTCCAGTGGGTGAAGTGTCCGGTGAAGGGGCTTCAACATCCACCTTAGTATATTTGGAGAGGAGACTAGTTGATATGACCACAAGGATTGACGAGCACGTGGTAGTTGAGATGGATGATGAGGAGTCGATGCAGACATTGCATCTCCCAACGGCCTATGGGCCTATCTGGAATCAAGTGATGCGACAACTAGTAGTATGTCATGTGGCCCAAGAGGCCCAGGGAGGACAATGACCTAGGCAAAGACCAGATCCAAGGCCAAGATCGACACGGGGACCAAATCCAGAGGTAGAGAGGCATGAGGCCGCGCAGGCTTTAGATATTATGGGGCCTTGTGACCCACCTGTCGGAGGATCAATATGAGTGCTAGGATCAGTATATATTTTTTATTTTGGTAGGGCTAAGGGCCCTTATATGTATTTTGATGGAACCTATGGGAGGTGGGTTTATGATGTATCCCCCATAAGGCTCAAGGTTTTTTTTTTATATGCCCTTGGAGGGCCATTTCTTGTACATGACACATATTTTTTGGTGATATATGTGTGTGTGTGTGTGTGTTTTGGTTGGATGTGCAGGATGAGGAAGTCGCTTGATGTATCAAGTGCCAATTCAAGACCTCGTTGGAAATAGAGTCAGGGAATCCATTAGCGCTTCTCGAGATATGTGTGAAACTAATGGTTTCAAATTGTCAGATGACAAGGCGAACTCGCAGGAACTTGCAGAAGAGGAGGGGATTGAGGACACGAATACATTGTTTAGTTGCGAGACAACTAGTTGGGAATCTAGGTGCACCTGCATATGGTGTATGTCGAGGTGGGTGGAATCACTTAAGATACCAATGACAACATCATACTATGCTTGGTTGTTTGTTATTTCCCCCAAACAAACTCCGTCGATGTGGCAAAGGACTTGGGAGGGGGAATAAATAGCCCAAGCAACTGATGCAAGATTCTTGGACCATCGACTTGCACCATCTGTGTAGCCGATATAGATGTTAGATCGAGAGGTCATCTACATGAAAAAAATATGGACTTATTCTCAATCAAACTAGATCAAAAATAAAATATAAAATGCTAGGTTGTGTTTAAACTAGACAATGTAAAAAGGGAACAAGGTGGTTTGACCCTTCTTTGTGGTGGGTGCCATTAAATGTTGGAACTTGGGGTGGTATCATACTCACTAGTGAGTATCCAACATTTGCAGGGGATGCCTAAGTGTTGTCTAAACACCTGGGAATTCTTGGAGAGAGTCCAATTCTTGGTCGGAAGACGAGGAATCATCACTACTTAGTAAACCATCCAAAGGAGATATGGTATTGATGGTATCCACATTCTTAGAAGGTAAGACTTGTGGGACTATGTTGAGGTAAGTAAGTTGGTCTTGGAGCCTCATGAATTCGAGACAGTCTTCTCGTTCAGTGCATAAAATGGGGCATTGGAATAAAAAGTAAGAAGTATCGGCGTAGGGTCGGCAAAGGCGTGGTACTCAGGAACGAATAGGTGTATGTGCCGCTGGGGAGTTGACTTGATCCAAAATGGTTGTGATGGCCTTGGAGCGGATCATGTGCGTATGTTTCCCATAGGAGGAGCATCCATTATGTGGTTTTGTTGTCGTAATATTTGTAGGTTGGGGGTCTTGCGGCGTCGTAGGCACCACAATGGGAACTATTGTAAAGGCGGGTTCTGAGGGAGGAGCAACTGGTTTTTTTCGCTAATGTAGTGACCATGTTGATGGAATCTACTACTTGGGTTTTCATAAAAGAGTTCTCAACAGTTGGTTGAGTGAAGCAAATGATCGTGAAAGCGTCTCGAAATCGAGGGAGATCAAGACAATGGTGTGTGTAATGCCTAAACTATGAACAAATCGAACATGTGTGATTCGTACGTAATGATTTGGACATAGGTGTGGGAAATGATGAAGTGCCACATTCTATTGTTGGTGGACGATGGGTCACACTGACCAGGGTATTGAGCAAGTTCCTGAGCTCTAGCAAGGTGGGGAACAGGTTGGTCGCATGGCCTTGTTTCTCGCAAAGAGAACATGGTGAGGTGACACTCCGTGTGGAAGTATTCCGTAATTACTAAGGCGTTTAATTGTTGTTGGTTGATGCCCCTGGTTTTAGGTTTAGGGACTCCCGATGCTTTGGGTTCAAGGTTAGGTAGGAGAGGGCCTTTCAACTTAGGTTGTTTCATGCCCCCATTGGTGGTCTTAGTGGAGACCGATTGTGGTTTAGTTGTAGATCTCATAGGTCCGACTGGAAGTATATATGGCATAACTCGCCTAGTAGGTGTAATAGTCGAAACAAGGATAGACTCATAGTGGAACATTGTTTTAGAATCCATTTCTGGGTAGGTTGGTGTAAGGTACCATACCGGAATAACCAAAGTAATTCTAGGTAGAGTCAACTAAGCCATAACCAATGTCCCTTTCACGCACGTGGGGGGGTACAAGAAAGGTATTTGAAAAATAGGAGGTACCAATGGATTCAACATTTGTTCAATTCCATGACTCAGCGATGGTATTGATGACAAGGTTGAGGGGGAGGTGGGCCCATTTTTAGTCTTGAAAATTGTGCATATTAGTCCATCGGTGGATGTGTGGATCTCAAGTGGTGGACTGGAGTACACCCCTAGAAAGTTAGAATCCTTGTACATGCCAAGGGAAATATCAACATAGGGGGTGGATTTGTTCCAACGAAAGTGGATAGAATATTGTCAGGGTTGCTAGTGGTGTTGGGATCATAGTAATTGAGTTATTTGAGGGTGACAATCTTCCCATTTAAGGGTAACATCAGGATATGGAAGACCAAGGAGGAAACCACCTTCATGGCGTACATGTAACTACACCCCAAGAGGATTTTGTAGTTAAGTTGAGCATCGACTACCTCGATATCGATCATGACCATCTTGCCCCCAACTCTATGGGGACATTTTGGTACAATCCTATAGGTTGGGATTTCCTACCATCATATGCACAAAGATCGATAGAAGAGGGAACTAGATCGGGTGATCCCAATTGTTTCCAAACATTAGAGGACATGACATAAGTGGATGCGCCGTCATAAATGATACATCGATGAATCATAATGTTTTTCATTGTGATGGGGACATGAAATGCGACTGAAGAGGGTAGTCGCGGTTCACCTTTGTCAATATCAAAGTGTTGAATATTATATTTGTACCTTATTATTCCGGAGATGTTTCATCCCTCCGAGGTGATCCTATTATGTATCCGGAGATGTTTATTCCTCCGATGGATTGTGGTAACTAGGGTTATTAGATCCACCATGTGGGGGTCGGCCCTGAGTTAATTAATTAGGGGTTATTAGACTCCCTTGGGAGAGGTCAGCCCCATAAGGGAAAAAGTCAGTCGAAAAACTAGTATAAGTAGAGGAGGATGCTCCTCACTTATCTCTCACTTCCATCACTCGGAAAGTAGCGCACTTGTGAGAGAGAGGTCTGCATAAGAGGTAGAGAAGGAGCCCTAGTCTTGGAGCACATATTGTATTTTGGTTGATCATCTTATTGAGGAAAGCTTTGCTAGGTTTTCTACCGCATGAGGGTTTCCCAGGGTAAAATCTCTGTCTATCTTGTGATTGTGTTTCTTTCAGTGATCTTGCTAGTCAAATTAGTATAAACTTAACATGGTATCAAAGCTATCCTGAATAGAACATCTTTCACAAGGTGAAAATATCTTTCTCTCTCTCTCTCCTATTACACCAAAATTTCGTCACCCTTGTGCAAGTGTCACAAGCGTTGCAAGTGTCGTCGTCCTGACCTAGTGTTGTCACCATGACCATTGCAAGTATCGTCATTATGACCAAGTGTCGTCATCATGACCGTTGTGATAATGTCGTCATCTTGACCATTGTGTAAACTCTTTGCTATTTTACCTAAACCCATTTTAGAGTAAAAACACATCCCTGAAGTTTCCCATGACTAGAGGGCTTAACTGACCTACTTTTCAAGGTCGTCGCAGTCTGCCCTTGTGCAACATGCAACGTCGCAGGTTGTCCTAATGCAACCTGTGACGATGTCAGTTATTTGGATAAAAGAGTATCTTCAAGCCCATTCTCGAAGATGATTGATGTGGAGGCCTATCCCTTGGCTCTAGTGTTAAATTTTTAGTATTAAATCACAATACTATAGGATCTTTGCTGAGAGAATAACATCTACAGTATATCAATGCATAACATTTATAATATGACAAGCATCACAAGCATCACAAGAATCAAAAGCATAGAGAAAAGAGACACAGAGTTTCCGTGGGGAAAACCCTAAGGTGAAAAACCCCACAACTTCCTCAGAGATAGAGAGAGCAATGGCTCAACCAAAATACAACCAAATAACACTGAGATAGTCTCCTAGCAGATGATCCTCCTCCTCCTCACTAGTGCGCCACTTTTCAGAGAGAGAGATAGATACTTTTCCGAGTGAGTAAAATAGAGATCTCCTATCTCTATTTATACTCACTTTTTTGCCCAGTGACTTACTGGGGCCGACTTGTCTACTTAGATACATTATATTATATATAATTCCGGGCCGACCCCAAATGGTGGTCTAATAACCCATCGGCAAGTTCACACGCTTGCGACACTTGTCAATCCACATGACGACACTTCCTTATAGAGGAATAACACATCTCTTATAAGGGTACAATAAATATATATAAAATATACAGATGAAATACATTCCGAAGTTACATATACATCAACACTCCCTCTTAACTAGGAAGGTATTTCTCGACACAGATCTGCTAGACAAGTCTTCTTCTCTGGATCATCGTCATCGATGCATCGTCATCATCATCGTCACTGCTGCTACTATCTCAACCAATCTCTATCTCTACTCGTCATAGGAAGTTCTACAGAGCCAGTCCTTTTTCATACTGGATGTAGGCCCACCACCTGCAGGTCTTCATCATCACTGGCCATACTGTGGAATCCTCAGGACTAATTACGTGCGTCACAAAACCTCAAAAGAGCATCCCAGGCTGTAACGAGCACACGGCTCTACCTATAGGATCTCCTAGGGCACAAATTACATGTGACCTCACCACAAAACCTCGAAAGAGAATCCCAGGACTGATTACGAGCACAAGGCTCAACCTATCGGATCTCCCAGGGCACAAATTACATGTGGTCACCACAAAACCTCGAAAGAGAATCCCAGGACTGATTACGAGCACACAGCTCAACCTATCGGATCTCCCAGGGCACAAATTACATGTGGTCATGGAAAAACCTCGAAAGAACATTTCAGGATGTTACAGGTACACAACTCCGACCTGAAATCTCCCAGGGCACAAATTACATGCCATAGGACAAAACCTCGAAAGAGCATCTGCCAGATATCCCAGGGCACAAATTACATGCCATAGGCAAAACCTCGAAAGACTATCTGCAGATCTCCCAGGGCACAAATTATATGTCCTCCCAAGCAAAACCTCGAAAGAGCATTTGCCAGATGTCCCAGGGCACAAATTACATGCCATAGGCAAAACCTCGAAAGACCATCTGCAAATCTCCCAGGGCACAAATTACATGCTTATTTGCACAACCTGATCCACGGCCACAGAGTATCAACCTGATACTCACCATACATCATCCTGATGTATCCACGATCATCCCGATCATCATCACTACAACGTCCTGCTGCATGTCATCTGGAGCAACATTCTGAAGCTCATCATCTATGATCATCCTGATCATCACTGCAACATCCTGCTGCATGTCATCTGGAGCAACATCCTGAAGCTCGTCATCTATGATCATCCTGATCATCACTGCAACATCCTGCTGCATGTCATCATACCTGATCCACCTGATCATCAATGCATCTACCTGATGCATACCAAGTATCTACCTGATACATATCATCATACATGATCCTCCTGATCATCAATGTATCCACCTGATACAAATACAAGTACATGATACATATCACCATACATGATCCACCTGATCATACAATGTACCCATCTGATACATATACAGATACATGGTCCAAGCATCCAACATGATGCATATACATACACATGATCCAACTGATCATATCCAGCATCCAACATGATGCGTACATACATACATAAAAATGATCCAACTGATCATATCCAGCATCCAATATGATGCGTACATACATACATAAAAATGATCCAACTGATCATATCCAAGCAGAAACCAGAACATCATCCTGATGCTCATCATCCAGCGCTTACATCCACAGCCATGTGAAGGATCCTCCTTCCAACATGCTTGGAATGGCTTCAGCAAATGTGTCCATCACTTCTTCCTCGAAGTGTCCTCGATCTGAAGAACGCCAAGCCTCTCTCTGAAGTACTCGAACTTTACCCTCGCTAGTGGCTTCGTCAGCACATCTGCAATCTGCTCGTCTGTCGCAACATATAGGAGCTTCACAGCTCCTCTCTGTACCATATCCCTGATATAGTGATATTTGATCTCTATGTGTTTCGACCTGTCATGAAACACTGGATTCTCGGACAGCTTCACACAACTCTGGTTGTCACAGAAGATACCAGTAGCTTCCAATGGGAGATCAAATAGCTCAGACAGTAGCTTCCGTAGCCATACTGCCTCACAACTAGCTGAGCAGGCTGCAACATACTCTGCCTCAGCTGTACTCAGTGCTACGTAGGACTGCTTCCTGCTAAACCAAGAGATCACACCTGATCCCATACTGAAGCAACACCCAGATGTGCTCTTCCTATCTGCAGCACTGCCAGCCCAATCTGAATCAACATAACCCTGCAGGTTAAACTTTTGATTCACCTCATACCTGAGCCCATAATCCACTGTACCCTTCAGGTACCTCAGAACATGCTTTACAGCAACCAGGTGAACACTCCTCGGATCCGTCAGGAACTGGCTCAATGTGTTTACAGCAAAGCAAATGTCTGGTCTCGTGTTCGTCAGGTACATCAAGGACCCAATCATCTGACGATACATAGAGACATCAATCGGCTCAGATGAAGCATCACATAGAAGCTTCAGATTCGATGCCATAGGTGTGGCCATGGCCTTGCAATCCATCATCCCGAATCTCTTCAGGATATCTACTGTGTACTTCCCTTGACCAAGGAAGATCCCACCTGCATTTTGCCACACCTCCATTCCTAGGAAATAGTGCATCATTCCCAAATCTTTCATGTCGAATTCAGCTGCAAGCTTCCTTTTAGTATCTGCAATCAGTCTGTCATCTCCTGTCACAAATAGGTCATCCACATACAGTAGTAGAATCACAGGATTCCCTTCCTCAACTTTGTAGTAAAGGTTGGAATCTGCTTTGCTCTTGGTAAAGCCCAAACTAGATAGGAAACTGTCCATCCTACCATACCAGGTTCTGGGAGCTTGCTTCAAGCCATACAAGGCTTTCTTCAATCTGCACACATATGACTTCCTGTCAAGTCTTGGGACTGCATCCCAAACATCTTCTTCATGATCTACGGATCATGGCATTCCATTTCTTCATCCCAGATCCTGGGAACTTCAATATCTTCAATAGATATCTTTGTTGCTGGAACAAATGTTGTAGTCCTTTTGTAGGTGAAGATATACGGTCTTTCCTACAAAACAAGTTAAATTGCATGATTAGAAACATCTCATAATTTTCAGAACAAATTCTTTACACATAAAGAAATATGTCATGCATTCATGCAGTTATCTTAGCCAATGCTTCAATACAACATTTATCCATGTTCCACAAATTTCTAGATGCCTTCCAGTCTCTACCAGAACATTGTTAAGAGTTTGCACTACTCCCAACATGTCAGCAAAGAGGTTTCATTCTAGATAAATAGCACTGGAATGTTGTACAGTGCCATAAGCCACTTACCCATCACATGCATATTAGTAGTATACTGTTCATTAATGCAATCATTCAAATATGCACAATACATCTCCTAAGTCTATGAACATAAGCATAATATTATTAAACAAACAAAATAGGCAAGGAATGATAATTGAAATACTTATCTTTGTTTGTTTGTTTGGGTGGACTCCCTCTGAGTCTTTGCTTCCTGGTAGGAGCTGCTGAAGTAGCTTCTTCTACACCTTTCTGTTGTGGAATGTAGAAAGATGGTCAACTCCCTCTGAAGATCTACATCCTTGCAGGAGCTGCTGGAGTGTGCTCCCTTTTGATCTTTGCTTCCTGGATTACCTGTCCTTATATTCTTCTTTGCTGACATCAATATTCTTGAACCCAGAAAAGACTTCTTCTGGTGTCTTGATGTCCAATATCTTGTGGGGAGTTCTGTTCTGCACATATACAACTGTTCTAACTGCTTCTGCCCATAGATGCATAGGTAGATCCTGGTTATGTAGCATTTCCCTTGCTGCTTCCATGACTGTTCTGTTCTTCCTTTCTGCAATTCCATTCTGTTGAGGATTATAAGGAGCAGTCAACTCCCTCTTAATTCCTGAATCACTGCAAAGCTTCTAGAAGTCATTTGAGGTGAATTCTCCACCATTGTCAGATCTGAATGTTTTGATTTTCTTGTCAGTTTGATTCTCCATCAAGGTTTTGAATTCCTTGAATTTATCAAGCACCTCATCTTTTCCCTTCAAGAAGTATACCCAAGTCTTCCTGGAGAAGTCATCGATAAATGATACATAGTAAACATACCCACTTAGGGAACTGGATGACATGGGGCCACATACATCTGAGTGGATGATTTCCAGAATGTCTTTTGCCTTGCTTTCACTGCTTGGGAAAGCCTTCTTAGTGTTCTTTCCTCTTGCACATCCTTTGCAAACACCTTCATGTTTGGTCTTGATTTCAGGAAGACCCTCTACTGCCTTGCTTGCAATTGGAAGTGCCCTATAGTGCATATGAGCAAGTCTTCTATGCCAAAGTTCACTTGGCTCCATGGATTCATGTACCATGGCATGTTCAGGTTGTCCCTTCAATTTATACAAGCCTCCCTCTTGCTCTCCAATCACTACTGCATCATCTATGTTCTTTCCCTTTGGCCACATTAGGACTTGGCCATCCACAAATGCAACCCTCATACCTTTTGCATCCAATGCAGAGATGGAGAGTAAGTTCTTCTTGAGTCCAGGTACATACAGTACTTCCTTCATCTTCAATGATTTTCCAGAATCTAGATTGTAGGAGGCTTCACCACTTCCTTCGATTGGATATTGATAATCATCCCCAAGTTTCACCTTATGGGGTGATTCATGTTCAGAAAGGTTCACAAAAGATTCCTTGAACCCAGTCATGTGTTTGGAGGCCCCACTATCAATCAACCAATCATTACAACCATGAGAAATAGTACCTGTGCGAGCAGAGATCAGAACATACTCTTCTTCACTTGATGAGTCATCATCACTATCACTTTCTGCCCTAGCCTTCTTCTTTGGAGGTTCATCATCTTCGGCAGCATGAGCATGAAACCTTCTTTTGCTGCCCTTCTTCTTCTTACTGGAGTTGTTGTTATTATCCCTTTTGTTCTTAGGACAATCTGAAGCAAAGTGACCCTTCTCATTGCATGTGAAGCATCTTAGGTCTTTCTTGTTCTTTTTATAGGATCTATTGTGGCGAGAGTGATCCTTCTTGGCTTTGCTTCTTTTGGTGTGAGTTGTAAGAGCTTGATCTTCACCTCCCATCTTTTCTTCACGAGCTATAAGTCTAGCTTCTTCTTGAGAGCATTCTTCCCGAAGTCTACTGAATGAGATCAACTTCTTCCTTGCACAAATTCCTTGAATAAAGGAATCCCATGACCTGGGTAGGCCATTTAGAGTGGTCATCACCACTTCACCATTCTCCACCATTTCATCTACTGCTTCTTAATTGTTCCTTGATCTGGGAGACCCTTGAAAAGTAAGATTGAATGGTTTCTCCATTCTGAAACTTCACTGCTTTCAATTGGTTCCGCAGGGTCATCTTCCGATTTATGTTCTTTCCTTCAAATAACTTGGTCAAAGATTCAAACATCTCTTTGGGTGTCTTAAGAGAAGACACATGAGGAATGAGATGGTCTTTGATAGAATCAGCAATGATTCTCTTTGCCTTGACCAAGTTCTTCTTGTGCAATGCCTTGGCTTCTTCATCCTCTGGGATAGGGATGTCTTCTTTCACATATGAGTCCAACTCATTCTCTTCCAGGATTAACCCAATCCTATACTTCCAGGCTCGGAAGTTATCAGCCCCTTCAAGCTTATCCTCAAGCTTAGTGTGGAGAGACATCTTTAAGAGTACTTCAAATGGAAATAGAAAATATTTAGGACTTACCACTTGAAGTGCTGAAAACTGGATCTGGTCCCGGATTAGGGTTTGTCAGAGAAACCCTAAAAATTCAAAATGTGAATTTCAAAATTCCGAAAGGATAGAAAGATGCGCCTTGGAGAGCTGATCATCCTAGTACATTCAGAATTTGAGATCAGCAAGGTCTTGCCCTTCAAAATTGCCTTTTTGTCCTCCCGGGTTCACTGGGGAGAGCCCTGAATTAGGGTTTGAGTTTCCCGGAGATCTACCCAGCCAAAAATCTCGATCCAAAGCTCAAACCTTCGATTTTTGCAAGGAGCTTCCAGCTGTGCCTTCAGTTTCCAGCAATTCCTATTTTTGTGGAAACCCTAATTTTTAGGGCCAAATCTAAAAATGCTCGGAACTGAATTCTGATTGGACAGATAGATGCGCCTTGATGAGTAGATCCAATCTACTATACTGAATTTCAAAAATCTGTGGAGAGAAACCCAATAAACAAGGAATACAGGCTTCCGTCACTGCAAAATGTCTTCTTCTCAGTTAAGCTCTGATACCATGTTAAATTTTTAGTATTAAATCACAATACTATAGGATCTTTGCTGAGAGAATAACATCTACAGTATATCAATGCATAACATTTATAATAGGACAAGCATCACAAGCATCACAAGAATCAAAAGCATAGAGACAAGAGACACAGAGTTTCCGTGGGGAAAACCCTAAGGTGAAAAACCCCACAACTTCCTCAGAGATAGAGAGAGCAATGGCTCAACCAAAATACAACCAAATAACACTGAGATAGTCTCCTAGCAGATGATCCTCCTCCTCCTCACTAGTGCGCCACTTTTCAGAGAGAGAGATAGATACTTTTCCGAGTGAGTAAAATAGAGATCTCCTATCTCTATTTATACTCACCTTTTTGCCCAGTGACTTACTGGGGCCGACTTGTCTACTTAGATACATTATATTATATATAATTCCGGGCCGACCCCAAATGGTGGTCTAATAACCCATTGGCAAGTTCACACACTTGCGACACTTGTCAATCCACATGACGACACTTCCTTATAGAGGAATAACACATCTCTTATAAGGGTACAATAAATATATATAAAATATACAGATGAAATACATTCCGAAGTTACATATACATCAACATCTAGGTGAGGTGGCATTTCAGTTCCTAACCTAATGGGAAGATCCCTTAACCATCTCCCCCTAATCCTCAACCTACCCTATCTCTTTAGCCCTATATAAACACCCACTCTCTCCATGAGAAGGGGGGAAGGTCTATGGTACCCTTATGCTGATAGGATCCATACTGGTGATTGGGAAGCTTGTACCACCTTGGAGGCTTGGCTTGGACATGTTGGATGGAGGATGCAACGTTGAGGCTTTGGTTGTATCTTCATCTCTTCTATGTATTCCCACCTTTTTATACTTTTAATATAATCTCTTTCCATAAATGTTGTCTCATTGATAATGTTTAGAACTTTCTTCCTCAACTGTTAGTTTAGATCAATTATTGTTTAGATATCTTGTACTGCTTGTATCGTTTCCATATTGTCTTGACAGGTCTTGCAGCTGGAGATCTGACGACCGCGAGACTTGAAGCAACAACAAGGAGAAGGATCTGTGATCTGAAAGGTATGATATCTAAGTACTTGATCTATAAGCAGATCTAGGAAATGATTTTTGTATTATGTACTATTTGTTCTAGATTCACTTGAACTAGGGAGATCCGGCTCGCCTCCGGTCGAGTGGATTGTCCGATAACACTCCCAAAAATTAGGGTTCCTGCAAAAGTTAGTATTTTTGGATTCTGGTTGCATGGCTGAATAGCCCTTCTCAAAATCAAAGTTTTGAGCCCTAGATCGAGGTTTTTGGTTGGGTAGAACTCCGGGAAAGTCAAACCCTAGTTTGACCAAAAGTGCGATAAACCAGAAATTCTGTTGCAGATCCGGAAAGTGAAAAGTTGAAGTTTCCAGAAACTGAACACACCAGTGTTCCCAAGTCAATCAAGCACATCTCCTGGTAAGTGTTACTCTATCTCTTGAGAAACTTCAATCTCTTGGACTTCCCCAAGAGAAGATGGCTCCAAGCACTAAGCTTGAAGACAAGTTAGAAGGTATAGAAAATTTTCGGGCATGGAAATATAGAATTGGTCTCATTCTTGAAGAGAATGATCTTGCTCATTATATCAAGGATGAGGTTGCAGAACCCACTGAAGATGAAGCCAAAGAAAAGTATAGGAAGGATCTGATTAGGGCAAAGAGAATCATTATTGATTCTATCAAGGACCACTTGATTCCCCAAGTGGCATCCAAGAAGACCCCAAAGGAAATGTATGATGCCCTAAGAAGAATGTATGAAGGGAGAAACATCAATAGGAAGATGAACCTAAGAACTCAGTTGAAGAATACCAAGATGAACAAAGGAGAATCCATTCAAGACTACTTCTCAAGGGTTTCCCAAATCAAGGAACAACTAGATGCCATTGGAGATACCCTTCACGAAGATGAACTTGTAATGACTGCTCTAAATGGTCTCACTAGACCTTGGGAGACATTTATACAAACTATGTGTACCAGAAAAGAAAGTATAAATTTTGATATAGTATGGGAGGATTGTGTTCAAGAAGAAGCTAGGGTAGCCAATAGAGAAGCCCTTCTCAAGGAGGATGACCAAGCCTTGGCTACTCACACCAAAAGAAGGAGAAAGGGTCACTTCAAGAAAGTTGACCACAAAAGGTCTCAACCCTTCCATAGATTTAAAAGGAGAGGAGGAACAAACTCAGAAAGAGACCTCTCCACAGTCCAATGTTTCAATTGTCTTAAACTAGGACACTTTGCAAAAGACTGTACTTCACAAACAAAGAAGAAGAAGTTTGTTCACAAAAGACATCATGCACATATGGCAGAAAATGATAGTGGAGAAGAAGAAGAAGAAGAAGAAGAAGAAGAGGAAAGGCCTTGAAAGAAAAGATCCAGAGTAAAGAAAGAAGATGCAGAAGAATATGTTCTATTTTCTGCACTATCTGGGTCTGTATCACCTGGAGAAGATACATGGCCCATCGATAGTGGTGCTTCAAAGCACATGACAGGTCAAAAGAACTCTCTCAAGACTTGAAGAAAGACTTCTCCACAAAAGGTATCTCTAGGGGATGATTATCAATATCCCATCAAGGGAATTGGTGAAGCAAGCTATAAGCTAGATTCTAGAACACCTTTAAAGATGAAAGAAATTTTATATGTTCCAGGTTTGAAGAAGAACCTACTTTCTATCTCAGCACTAGATAAGAAAGGCTTTAGAGTTGCATTCATAGATGGACAAGTACTTATGTGGCCCAAAGGAATATCAATTGAGGATGCAATTGTTATTAGTGAAGAGGAAGGAGGTCTTTACAAACTCAAGGGTCATCCAGAAGTTTCCCTTGTCCATGAAACTACTAGCCCTAGTGAGCTATGGCATAGAAGGGTTGCTCACATTAACTACAAAGCCCTACCCTATGTAAGCAAGGTAGTTATAGGACTACCAGACTTGAAGGTTGATCATAATGGCACATGCAAAGGATGTGAAAAATGGAAGAATGTCAAGAACCCATTTCCAAAGAGTGAAACAAAGACTAAGAACATCCTGGAGTTAATACATTTAGATGTATGTGGACCAATGCCCACCACATCCCTAAGTGGGTTTGAATATTATCTCACATTCATTAATGACTATTCAAGGAAGACTTGGAAAGAGTGAAGTCTTTGGAAAATTCAAAGAGTTCAAGGCTTTGATAGAAAATCACTCAGAAAAGAAAATCAAGATTCTCAGAACAGATAATGGCGGATAATATACTTCAAAGGATTTTGAATACTTTTGTAAGGAAGCTGGAATCAAGAGGGAACTAACCACTCCCTACAATCCCCAACAAAATGGGGTTGCTGAAAGAAAGAATAGAACCATCATGGAAGCTGTAAAGACTATGATACATGACCAAGATCTTCCCATGTATCTATGGGTTGAAGCAGCTAGAACAGTAGTCTATGTACAAAATAGACTATCCCATAGTTCTCTTGAATTCAAGACTCCAGAAGAAGTGTTCACAGGAAAGAAGCCTGAGGTAAGTCATCTCAAAATATTTGGATGTCCAGTGTACATTCACATTCCAAAAGAAAAGAGAACCAAGTTGGATCCTTCTGGTAAGAAGGGAATATTTGTTGGATATTGTGATTCATCCAAAGCTTTCAGAATTTACATCCCAGGTTTTCATCATATGGAAATAAGTAGAGATGTGACATTTGATGAAGAAGCAGCTCTCAAGAAATCTATGAAGTGCCAACTTGAAGAGATCTATGAAGAAGATACATCTCCTAGAATCACAGAGACTGTGACCATCCCTGAAGATGATACACCAAAAGATCATGACATGTTAGAACCACAAGAACCCCCCATTACAAACTTATCTAGAAAAAGAAGGTCAGCATGGGCTAGAGACATTATTCAAGGAGCTGAAAAATATGGAGCTCCTGTAGGCTCCACTAGAGAAATAAAGAAACCAAAGCTAGTATCCAACTATGTGGCTTTGATGTGTGATCTTGTGGATCAACAACCCACTAGCTATGAAGAGGCAGTTCAGAAGAAAGAGTGGGTAGAAGCAATGACAGAAGAATACCAATCAATAATGAAAAATGATGTTTGGGATATAGTTCCCAAACCAAAAGATAAAAGTGTGGTATCCTCCAAATGGATATTCAAGATAAAACATGCTGCAGATGGTAACATTGAAAAATATAAGGCAAGATTTGTGGCCAGAGGATTCTCTCAGAAAGAGGGAATTGACTATGAAGAAACATTTGCACCAGTTGCTAGGTACACCTCCATTAGAACTATCATGGCACTTGCATCTATGATGAAATGGAAATTACATCAGATGGATGTTAAGACAGCCTTCCTGAATGGTGTGATTGAAGAAGAAGTGTACATAGAACAACCACAAGGATTTGAGGTTAAAGATGGGAGAACACATGTATGCAAGCTGAAAAAGGCTTTGTATGGATTGAAGCAAGCTCCCAGAGCTTGGTACGGAAGGATTGACAGTTTCCTAACAAGCATGGGATTTACCAAGAGTAAAGTTGATCCTAATCTTTATCTCAAAGTTATGGATGATGAAACTGTTATATTATTGTTGTATGTAGATGATCTATTTCTGACTGGAAATGAGAAACAAATTATCGAGTGCAAGAAGAAGCTCTCTTCAGAATTTGAGATGAAAGCTCTCGGATTAATGCACTACTTCTTAGGTCTAGAAGTATGGCAAGAACCAAAAGGAATCTTTCTAAATCAGGGTAAGTATGCTGTGGGGATTTTGAAAAGATTCGATATGTTAGAGTGTAAACCCATGGCCACTCCCAAGGACTCTAACTTGAAGTTATTAGTTGATGACTCATCAGAATTAGTAGATGTGACTCTATACAGACAAATCATTGGGTCATTGATGTATTTGACAAATACCAGACCAGACATATGCTTTGCTGTAAATACCTTGAGTCAGTATCTAGTGGAACCTAGAAAAGTTCACTTAATAGCTGCAAAGCATGTGATGAGGTATCTAAAGGGTACATTAGATTTTGGTCTATATTATCTTGGAAATCATAAACTCAGATTGCATGGTTACTCAGACTCTGATTGGGCAGGAAGTGTTTCAGACAGGAAGAGTACATCAAGTGGATGTTATGGTCTTGGATCTGCCATGATCTCATGGTTCAGCAAGAAACAGTCTAGTGTGGCTCTCAGTACAGCCGAAGTAGAATATATAGCTGCTTGCTCTGCTAGTTGTGAAGCAGTATGGCTTCGGAAACTATTATTAGGATTGTTTGACTTAGAGATGGATCCCACTGTGATCATGTGTGACAACCAAAGCTGCATTAAGATGACAGAAAATCCAATGTTCCATGATAAGTCAAAACACATAGAGATCCGATATTTTTATATACGGGATATGGTGCAGAAAGGAGCTATTAAGCTCGAGTATGTGAGCACTGATGAAAAAATTGCTGATATATTGACCAAACCTCTGTCTCGAGTAAAATTTGAGTATTTCCGAGACAAGCTTGGTGTAGTTCAAAAGGACCCTCCTCGAAAGGGGGATTGATATAGACACTGATGATGAGATTGCCCGCATCAACAGTAAGGTCGATGATGAGGATACCTGTACTACTATACTTAGGATATTTATATTTCTTATATGTATGCTTAGGATATTTATATTATTTGTATATGCACTTTTATTGATGAGGATAATTATATTGATGTATACATATACTGATGTGGATACTTGTATTGATGATATGTATACATGTATTGATGAGGACACTTGTATATGCACTGTTATTGATGAGGATATGTATACATGTATTGATGAGGACACTTGTATATGCATTTTTATTGATGAGGATATGTATACATGTATTGGTGAGAACACTTGTATATGCACTGTTATTGATGAGGATATGTGTACATGTATTGATGAGGACACTTGTATATGTACTTGTACTAATGAGGATACTTGTGTTGATGATATGTATACATGTATTGATTGATGTACTTGTATGGATGAGGATACTTGTATTGATACCTGTATTGATGAGGATACTATAGGGATTGCATCATCCTTGAACATATGTTCTAAAAGGATCCGTAGATAGGTGTCTCCAAGAAATAAGAGGGATTGCATCATACTTGAACACATGTTCTAAAAGGATCCGTAGACCGTTGTCTTCGAGAATGAAGTCCTTGGTGGACAGGTGGGGATTGTATCATCCCCGGACTTCGGTCCCAGAGTTGATCCGTAGACAGTTGTCTCCGAGAATTGATGATAGGACTGCATCGTCCCTAGACCCTTGGTTCAAAATGTATGTGACGGGATTGCATCATCCCTAGACATGGTGAGATGTCTTAAAGCGATAAGGAATGATCCTCCTGGAAGTTGATCGGGATTGCATCGTCCCTAGACATAGTGAGATGTCTTAAAGTGATAAGGAATGATCCTCCTGGAATTTGATCGGGATTGCATCATCCCTAGACATGGTGAGACGTCTTAAAGTGATAAGGAATTATCCTCCTGGAAGTTGATCGGGATTGCATCGTCCCTAGACATAGTGAGATGTCTTAAAATGATAAGGACTAATCATCCTGTAAGCTTATTCAGGATTGCATCATCCCTAGACATGGTGAGATGTCTTAAAGTGATAAGGAATGATCCTCCTAGAAGTTGATTGGGATTGCATCGTCCCTAGACATAGTGAGATGTCTTAAAGTGATAAGGAATGATCCTCCTAGAAGTTGATCGGGATTGCATCATCCCTAGACATGGTGAGATGTCTTAAAGTGATAAGGATTGATCATCCTGGAACTTGATCTGGATTGTATCATCATGGACCTATGTCCTAAAGAGAGCGGGATTGATCATCCTGTAATATGATCGTGTGTATTGCAGAATATGCTACGATGATGATCCAGATGTTATAGATCGAGATGATGATCCAGATGTTGTAGATCGAGATGATGATCCAGATGTTGATGATCGTATGATGACGATGCTGTTGATCGTATGATGACGATGCTGATGATATTATGATAACGATGTTGATGATCTTATGATAACGATGTTGATGATCGTATGATCGTATGATGACGATGTTGATGATCGTATGATAACGATGTTGTTGATAGTATGATGACGATGTTGATGATCGTATGATGATGATGCTGATGATCGTATGATGACGATGCTGATGATCATATGATGACGATGTTGATGATCTTGAGGATCCAGATGATGATATTCCAGTAACTACTTGAGTTACTGATGATGTTAAGAAAACTTCTAATGATTTATAGATGTATCATGTACGATGTAGTCGATGACTCCTTGCTCCTGCAGATGTTGTTATAATATCCTTCTCGTTAAGGGGGAGTGTTGAATATTGTAACTTCTAAGAATATTATATTTGTACCTTATTATTCCGGAGATGTTTCATCCCTCCGAGGTGATCCTATTATGTATCTGGAGATGTTTATTCCTCCGATGGATTGTGGTAACTAGGGTTATTAGATCCACCATGTGGGGGTCGTCCCTGAGTTAATTAATTTGGGGTTATTAGACTCCCTTGGGAGAGGTCGGCCCCATAAGGGAAAAAGTCAGTCAGAAAACTAGTATAAGTAGAGGAGGATGCTCCTCACTTATCTCTCACTTCCATCACTCAGAAAGTAGCGCACTTGTGAGAGAGAGGTCTGCATAGGAGGTAGAGAAGGAGCCCTAGTCTTGGAGCACATCTTGTATTTTGGTTGATCATCTTATTGAGGAAAGATTTGCTGGGTTTTCTACCCCATGAGGGTTTCCCAGGGTAAAATCTCTGTCTATCTTGTGATTGTGTTTCTTTCAGAGGGTCGACGGGGCCGAGTGCATTGAGTAATTCCTTTCGTTGGGTTGGGCACGACTGTAGCACCTCTAATGTGGACATTGTGGTAGGTGACTGAGCCAAGTCATCCACAATATTGTAATTGTGGCCGATTTTCATATGGGAGTTATTAGGTGTGCACCGAAGTGGAAATTTGGGGATCCGTGGGATCTTTTCGATACTTGGGTGTGGTATTTGCAAAGGGACCCCTGAGAGGATAGGGACATCTTCCACTTGGAGAGATTCAAGCCTATCATAACCTTTGGCTCAAATCTAAATATTAACATCTAGAGTGTAGATATTTTGGAAGGAGCCATCACTAAAGGGGTGGGGATCCAGTTGTTGCGTAACAACCCCTTGAATGGAGAAGGGTTGTTGTAAGACAACGGTTTGGGGTTGGGGAGGATTGGGATCCTGAGGAGGATTTATCATTGTCTTCTTCTTAGCTTCCACCAACTGTTGGAAGTTGGGGATAAGAGGGAAGTGATGGGTGTAATGACCATATTCTCTACAAATGGAACAAGAGTAATTGGTCCTCAGGTTGGATTTCTTCCCTGGTATAGGGGGTTATTTGTCCCTATGTTCTAATTACACGGGTAATGGATTTACTAGGGAGGAGGATTTCCCCCTTGCCCCTGTTGTTGGTTTTGCTTGTTCTTTCCTTTCTTATTCCCTTGATTTTGACGGTTCTGGGGATTTGAAGTGTTCAACTTCTCAAACTATTGAGCTTGTTGCGTGAAACAAGGTTGAACAAGGTTGACCCCCATGTGAGGTGTGGGGGTTTGACCAATTGGGAATAGAAATGGGTAGTAAGGGTTATACCCTGGAAATGGGATAAATGTGGTTTGTGCTCCATAATATGTGTATGTAGGAACAACTTGTGCCATTTGTGGTGTAGGGATTGCTGCTGCTTGGCTAATGTTTGGATAAGTAGGACTATAGGGTCCATACTGTAACTAAACAAATGGGGGGGTTGGTACAGGATGAGGGGGTGTCGACGCAAGTGGCATGGGTAGGTACTACAGGGCCATATTGAATGGTGTAGGAGTAGGAGGAGGAACCTTTCCTTGGTGGGAAATGGACCCAATAAGCCCATCCACCGAGTGTGACAAACCCACAGATGTAGTATCCAAAGACCGATGTGGAGGGGCATCATGGAGGATAGTGTAAAGGTATCCGGATTGTGCATAGATAAGATTGAAATGTTGGGCTTTCATAATATCCTATTCCTCACTTTGTGGCATGGAGGTGGCTACATATTTGGCAATGACTGGTTGGAGTGATTTGATGAACCAATCCAACAAGAATGGTGGTTGTATTTCGATCTTATGCAATGTTCAACATCTACGCCACTCATGGATATGGTCCACGATGTGTGTAGATGTGTTTTGTGGAAACTTGATGAGAATTTAGAGACCAAGGTCATGGTGAATCAGAAGTTGGAAGTATGTGAGAAATGCGGTGGCCAATGTTGCAAAGGTGGCATGGGACTATCTTGGTAAGTTCACATACCATTTAGATGTTGTTTCGGTGAGGGTGCACTTAAAGAGTCAAATCCTCATTGAATCTTCCACTATGTTGTTATAGGAACACCATAGGTGGAAGGACATGACATGGTTGGTGATATCATCCCCTTGCTTCCCTTTGAATTTAGGAATGTTGAAGGGAATTTTATATGGCATAGTTGGCCATGTTGGATCATGTGCGATAGGGTCATTTATCAGTTTGTCCAAATATGTGAGATTTAGGCTAGCCATGAAAGGTAGGGTAGTATTATGTCCTGCCATTGTGTGTTGTGTGTGGTTTCTATGAGGTGGAGACTGAGGTGGTGTTGCATATAATGAATGACCTCCTATGAGAGAGGAAGGGTCAAAATGATCCAAAGTATCTCCAAGGGGAGAAGCCAAAGGAGGGCCTCTTTCGAGAGGAGGGGAGGCAATGGTATCTAGATTCTCTCTAAGGGGAGAAAATGAAGGGGAACCTCTTCCAACAGTGGATGAGGTAGAAGGATCAATACTCTCTCTGAGAGGAGAAAAAAAACTGAGTAAGGAGTGACCTCACCCTGATGATCCTATCAATGTGGCCTAGGAATGGACCCGACTAGAGTATCTTCCATGTGAACAATATGGAGAAGGTGTAAAAAACACCCCCTGGGAGAGGGGATAGGCCTTGCAGTCTTCGGGACTGCCTTTTGGGATTGCTTTGTTCCTCAATGGTGAAAGTTAGTGTCAAGTGAGAGTGATGGTATAATTAAACACAATTGAACAAATGCAAAAATATGTCAACCGAAACAGATGCAATATGGTGCAACAAGTGAGTGATATGTGCAAATTCGATTTAGTGCAAGAGTTTCCAGATGTAGGTTCTTTTTAATTATGAGTAAGTGAGCTTGTATTTAAAAAAGTGTAAATTCCCTAAAATACCTAACGTCCTTCCTCTCAAATGTAATTGGGCCTTCCAAAAGCACAATTGATGGTGACAATGGGTTCCACACACCATTTAACTAGTGAAGGTAACAAAGAGTCAGTTCTACAGGCGATGGGGGCAAGGTCGCAATCAAGAAGACTTGGAAACACTTCCCAACGGCAATAGTTGACTTCAGGATTCAATTGCACTCACAATTTCTCCTTGGTGATGTCCTAAGTTTGGCCACTAAGATACCTTGCGTCAAGTGTGTATCAGTGGTTCATCCTGCAAGGTATAGTGTTGTCTCCCTACAACGAGTTGAGTGACTTGTAGGGGAGAGCAGGGAAACTATACCTCATCTTTCAGCTCCTTGGTCACGATGCACTTCTGATCCATGTTTTCTTTGAACACTTGCTTACAGTAGGGTTTGGATAGTACCCTATGAGTGAACAATGCTATGTTTCAAAATATCGCTAATGAAACTAGATTGGTAGGCATTAATGGATTCCTATCCCAATCAATCCTACCTAGCTAAAATATTGTTTTGTGACCTCCCATGGAGGATTTTAGTTGGTTGGAAATTTACAAAGTTGATTTTAAGGGTCTACTTTTGATGAAAGTGTGTAAGGGAGGTATTTCACAATTCCCTTCTTTTATGATTCACCAATCTCACAAGAAGTTCGAGGTGAAGAGCATACTTGGAGTGAAAAAAAATTTAGGTCCCTTAGGGTGTGCTAGTGGTACAAACACATGTGAGGTAAGCAAATTGATTATTGCAAATTAACTAGAAGAGTGTAAATTAAATGCAAATGGAGATTAACTTTCACAAAGTGCTAATGAAGTAAAGTGTCAATGGAGGTATTTCACACTTCTCACCCCTTTTTGATTCACCAAGATCGCAAGAAGTGAGAGGTGAAGAGCATACTTGGGGAGATAAGAGTCATTAGGTCCTTCCTTGTGTGCAAAAAGTGGATTTTACACTACTTTTGATCCTAACAACATGCCAAGTAAAAACAAACACAAGATGTTTTAAATACTAGTGACAACAATGAGGCACATTGAAATCCTCAAGGTTGGTTACCTAAGTAAGTTTCAAGAGAGAATGACTCTTTACTCCGTAATCTTAGTCTAAGGGAGCAAATTACTATATAATATGTAAACTATTGCAAGTTAATTAGTTATGGTTCATTAGTGAGCAGCAATAGCGCTGCAAAATTTTGAAAACAAGTATAAAGCAAATAAAGAGTGGATTGGTGTAGAAAACAAATTAATAGACGTGTGGTAGCACGACAGAAAGACTCACTAGTGCGTGGTAGCATGGTTACAATGTGAAGAGTTCATGTGGGTATTTTGCATAGAAATCCACATGGGAGAAGATCTGTTAATATGCGCGGCAGCGCGACTTTCTGGGAATCATCCATGCGGGCAGCACGCCCGAGACGTCGGGATCCACGCATCTATTGAAACATAAATTATGTCCAAAAGGAGACCTATTTTCTGGAGTGAATGGTATGTACCTCTTCTCCTGCACAGCACTAGATACTAGAAATTATCCACTCTGCAACAAATAACAACCTAGTTTAAGAGAAATGAATTAAAATAAGTGGAGTCGCCATAAATACTGTTGTGGAAAAATTTGCACAAGAGTGAATCCTTTCCACTTGGTGAGGGGTTTTGATGTATTTGTAACTTCGAAATATATTCTTCTATGTATTACATTTGTACTTTATTGTATATCCCACAGAGATGTATTATTCCTCTGATTGGAAGTGTTGTCATTTGTATTTGTAAGTGTCGTCATGTGCATCGACAAGTGTCGTCATTTGTATTGATGGGTTATTAGACCACCAGTGTGGGGTCGGCCCTGGTTAGGACATGTGGTTGGGTTATTAGGCTTGAGTAGCAAGTCGGCCCCAGTGAATTATTTGGCAGGTCAAGTCAAGTATAAATAAGAGGGGTGTGTCCCTCATTCTATTCATTCACTCACTTCTCAAGCTTGCATAGCTAAGAGAGAAAGTGGCGCACTTGTGGAGGAGGAGGAGCATCTGCTAGAGACATCTCTTTGGGTTTGATCCTTGTGATCTTGTATTGTGGCTTATCTTATCTCTGAGGAAGTTGCGGGGTTTTTCACCTTCTTGGTTTTCCCTGGTGAAACTCTGTGTCTCTTGTGTGATTTCTTTTGTGTCTATGATTGATATGCTATACATGTTATTCTCTTAGAGATCCTAATGATAATGGAATGAAATTATCGAAAAATTAACAAGGGGCAAGGCCTTGTAGGATGCAACAAGGCCTCGGTATTAGGTTCCCATTTGTGGTGGGTGAGTGCTCCAAGTGATCCTGCAAATGGTTGTTAGTGGAAATAGATAAACAAAAGAAATAAAAATGAAATAAAACAAAAAAACAAGAGGGGTAGAGATGAAAACTTCAACAACCAATGGATTCCAAACCACTTTGTATTGCCCAATGGTCAAGCATGTACAACACCTAGGATATGTGAGATCCAATGGAGGCAAACAACCCCCCTTAGGGAGGTCTATTTAGTCCACACTAGATGTTAAGTGGCTTGAAGAACATATGAGAAATCTTTTTCCCCTTGAAGGAAGGTGGCAAAGGAGCTTGGTAAATGCTAAACAAGAGGGAAGAGGTGAGCTATAAGGGATCTCAAGCACAATTCCAGCAGCATAACCTTGCTCTTAGTTTCTCTTCTTAGATGCATGCCCATGGATTCGTTTTATAGGCCAAGAGGCATCCAAGAAACAAGTAGATCCAAGTGTGAACCCATTAACTCCATTATTTGGCCCCAAAGTACACAAATGGGGGCCATTCAATGAACCCAAGTACATGGGGAGGCCAAATTTGAATTCTTGGAGGTAATGGGGCTTTGATGAGCCTTCAATACACCGTGGTTTGTTGTGGTCCTTCTGTTTCTATCAATCACGCGGATATCGAAGGATTATCCGCGTTGGTCGCATGGCTGTAATTCTGATAATACGTGCGATAGTGCGAGTTAACAGATATGTACCCGCGCGACTGTATTTTTTACTGTTCTTGGGAATTTCTAGACTCATGTTGCTTCTTGGATCTGATGAGGATTCCTTTGGTGGGTTGCATGCTATATGTTGATGATGTTTTACCATGCAAATTGTGGAAATGTCACATTTGTGCGAGATTTGTGCATTAACACCCTTATCCCCTTACCCTTAAAATACCTATAACCTTCAATACTCATAACCTCTATGATTTGTATCCCCTAACTTTTATAATTTGAATCAAATAACCGCTATAAACTTTTTTATTCTAACCCCTAACCTAAATAAATACTAGCGCCTACCCTCCATAAACACTAATATTCTAACCTTCAATTGGTCACTAGATTTCTAAGTTGATATGAACCCTAACCCTATGGAAATCCATATAAATCCTATAATACAACATCCCTATAACATTTAACCTCTATGATTCCTATCTTATACTCCTTATAACTACTTACTAATGTAAACACTACATACTATCACAACTTACCCTTGATGGCTATGATCACTACAAACTCTGTTGTAATAATATTTAACCTCAATATACTCACCAATATACCACTAACTTGTACAACCTATAGACCTTATAATGTATAACCCCTAAAACTTCTATCACTTAACCACATTAACCCCATATTCCTAACCCTAGACAAATTTCATCTAAGTCCAAATTCATAACCACATTAATCTTATATCAAATCATTCCCATTCCATAAAAGATATTACATCTAAAGCATGTAAATATATAACTCTAACCCTTGAGACTTATTACTTCCAATACCTAACCCTTGTAACCATAAATGTTATTCCTTGCACCATATAAGCCTTAGAATCCCTAATATTCATCTTCATCATCATATGAGGGATGCTTGGGAAGCATGCATAATGATGATGATATTTAAATAGGATTCCAAGTTACAAAACCCTTTAGTCCAAGTAGATTTATCACTTATGACATTGATTTATGGGTGATTTCCTTCCAAACTTCTCTTTGTAGTTTCCATCATTAGGGATTCTAGCTCACTAAAGGAATTATGATAAATAAACCCTAGTTTGTTAGTTTACTTTCCTTTATTAAATTTCTAGTAAAACATATTCTAAAACCCAAGCGAAGTATACTAATAATCTACGACCATAGTTTAACGTAATCAACATCTAAAATGCCAACTAATCAAGTGGACTTTCCTCTCTCTTTCATCCCTTATTTCCTCCCCCTGGGTTTTCTTGGTTTAGTGATCAAATGAAGTGGTTATTTATCCACTCTCCTCTTATTCCTCTTTAGAAGTGCATGTGTGTTGTGGGTTGTCTTTTATCCCCACCCTCATGTTGCATGTGGTAGTACAAATATGTTCATGTGCTACACTTTTGTTCATTTTCATCCAAATGAAATGCATCCCATAAAAAGAACAACAAACATTTACAGTGGGTAAAATGTCAAATGTCAAGGAAAAACTCACTCTTCAATAATATAATGAGTAGTTATATTAGTTTTAACCTATCACTAAAATATGGTAATCCTTGATTCTTCAATAACATAAAACAATAAAACTATAAACATACATGCATCACATATTGCATGGCCTATTTGTATTATGATCTTATTTATTAATACATTTCAATCTATTGAATTAGTTGAATTTATGGGTAAGAAAGTTCTCATATGTTCTTGTGTTCATAAAAAATATATCGATTCATATCAAAATATAAGGATTTTACCCCAACACCTAACACCTCCATAGTTTTTCCTACCCTGTCTCTTCTTCTCTTTCATGAACCTGCTTCTAGCTCTGCATAAGGTCTAAGTGTTTGCTCATGATATTTTTTGTATTGTTAATATCCTACTTGATTAACACTCACTTACTATTGTCATACCCCCATACTTATCGAAACCTTCTCCTCGACCACTACTTGCATAACCCTTTTAATCATCAATTCAACATTGATCCCTCTCATTATGATAGCCACTACCTGATAATGGTCATGTATGGAATGTTTGGTGCATGAATCATGATGAAATACAAATCAAAATATCATGTGCTACATTAATTCTTGAGATCATAGTTACCTCCCAATAATCATCGCTAGCAACATGATTTGAACAAATTTTACTTTTTACACTAGACATATTGTCACAATGTTGTTGATTGCTATGATTTTTACAATATATATTCTTCTTTCAAGATGCTTCCATGAACATTTATCCTATTCTCTTGGTACCAATGATGATGAAAATTCCTCTAATAAAAGATGAAAGAAAGTGATTCTAAAAAATTATTATATCTCAAGCTATATCACTAAGAAGCAAGGATTTATTCCCCTTCTTGTTTCTTTTATTTTTTGTTCTTGACTAGCGTGTTCTTTACTCCATTGTGCCCAATATGGAGATTCGAGGGTAACACATCCATATGTATCCTTCCTCTAAACAAGGGGAAGGGTGTAAGAGGGTAGGAGTGTACTTGTACCATGGATAGGAGTGTGGTAGTACTAGAGACGAAAGAACATGGCCATAGAGGTAGCTAGATAATTATTGAACACAAATTATCTTATTCTACAATAGGCATACATTCAATGATGGGGTCAAACATAGGCACATGAAGGGACTAGATCCTTTGAACCTTAGGAAGCACCATATTCAAGTGCATGATCAACAAACTTTAACTAGTGACTAGTGAAGGTATTGAATCATGTTGTTGATGATTCAAAGAGTTGACTTTGTTCTTTCTTAAAGGATTTTTACTTTAAATGTGTTGAAAAAATGACTATTTGACCATGTTGATAAAAATGGCTTTGTTCCATATGATGATTAGTAAAGGAATTGACTACATTTATTATGGTTGACTATATTGATTATGATATTTATTGTATTTATCAATCTTGAATATGTGGTAGAGTTGAGTATGTTAACTATTGAAGGAGTTCACTATGATGATTATTGAAGGAGATAATTTACAATGTTTATGTTGATTATTCAAGGAGTTGACTCTATTAACCATTAAAGTAGTTGATGGTGGCTATGTTGATAGAACTAAATATGTCATCTATGATGTCTATAGAAGGAGTTGACTATGTTTGTTACGAGTGGTTATATTGGCTATGTTATTTATTATGGTTGATTATTTTCAATATAAAAAGCAGCCATAGGGATAAAAACCCATGGATCTGCTATAAAGAAGTGGATCCCAATATGAAATGAGTTTGTTCCATATGACAATTATTGAAGGAATTGACTATGTTTATTATGGTTGACTATATTGACTATGATATTTATTATATTTATCTATCTTGAATATGTTGATAGAGTTTAGTATGTTCACCATTGAAGGTGTTAACTATGATGAATATTAAAGGGGATCATTTATGTTGATTACTCAAGGATTTAACTTTGTTGATTGTTAAAGTAGTTGGTGTTGGCTATGTTGATAGAACTGGCTATGTTGTGTATGATAACTATTGAAGGATTTCACTATATTTAGAATGGCTAATTATATTGACTATGTTATTTATTATGGTTGACTCCTTTTCTCATTGGAATTTCGTATTTTTTGTGATAGGGTGGTGATGACAATGATGATCATCGTCATGTCAACGATGATGATAAAGAGGACAGTGATGATGATGAAAATGATAATGAGAATGAGGATGGTGATGATGATGGTGATCATGCTGATGATGACAATGATGTTGTTGACTATGTTGATGTTGATGATGATGACAATGATGATCATCATCATGTCGACGATGATGACAGAGAGGATGGAAATGATGATGGCAATGACGATCGCCATGATGACGATGATGTGGATGATGAGGATGAGGATGGTGATGATGATGATGATGATGATGTTGATGATGACAATGATGTTGTTGATGATGATGACAATGATGATGAAGAGGATGGTGATGATGATGACAATGACGATGATGATGATGATGATGATGATGATGGTGATGGCGATGATGATTGCGATCATGTTTATGATCACAATGATGTTGTTGACAATGATGATGATGGCAATGATAATCATCATCATGTCGATCATGATGATGAAGGGGATGGTGATGACTATGACAATGACGATATCATCATTTCGACGATGATGATGAAGAGGATGGCGATGGTGATGGTGATCATGTTGATGATGATGATCATTTTGTGGGCAATGATGATCATCATCATGTTGATGGTGATGATGATGACAATGGTGATCACCATAATGATGAGGATGAGGATGGAGATGACGATGATCATCATCATCATGTTGACGACTATGATGAAGATGATGCTAATGATGATGACAATGATGATCATCGTGATGTCAATGATGATGAGGATGAGGATGGCGATGATGATGACGATGATGTTGTTGATGATCATGATGTTGATGATCATGATGTTGATGATGAATAGGATGGCGATGATGATGATGGTGATGATGATGATGATGATGTTGTTGACGATCATGATGTTGATGATGATTTATATTTGTTAAATTTATATTTTGATTAGTAATTATATATAACAAAAAAATTTAAAATTACAAAATAAAAACAAAGAAACAACAAAAAATTCTCTCATTTACCTCCCCTCCCGTGATCAATAGTCATGTTGAGGCCTCGAGGATGCAGGGTAATCGCAAGGTGTTGGAATGGGTTCCAAGGCTCCCAACAGAGGGTGAAAACCCAAACTGAAAGGCTTCGAAAGACCCTACGCAAGGGCAGTTCTTTCCCAAGCATGTTTGGTATGGAAATCTCCCACGAATATTCAGCCTCCGCTGGCACTCTATGAGTTGGTGTTTCGATCAATAGATCGGTTATCCACTTAAGGAAAACAAAATGAAAAACTTAATACATTCTAACTCAACCTATGTATGAAAAGAATCTACTCTAGGTTAGATCTAATCTAAGGAAAAGCTTGTTGTTGTGCAGATCAATCTTGATGTGAGAGGGATAAGTATGTTTGCCAACTTCAACAGAAATGTAAAAGATGCATTTACTTATTCACTTAAATCATAATCAATTAATTAAAATTAAGTGACAATAATATAAGCATGTAACCTGTTCAAGATTAACCTGTAATCACTCTGTTAATTGAAAAATTAACAATGATTAAATCGAATGTTGATCATTTGCAGAAATCGATAAAGAAAACATCTCAATTGACAGAAATTCAATAAAACATTTTCATACATAGATCAGCCATAAAGAGAAATCAGTATAACAGATCCTTATGTAAATTAATGCTTGCAAAAAGATCACACACCGTAGATGAAAATTTGAAGTAAGAAATCAGGCACTGTCAAGAAATTTGAACAATAAACAAGAGATGATTCAAAGGGATAAATTTACTATATAAACGAAGTCTGTAAACAAAATCACAAAGCTCTGCTAAGATAGAGTATCTCCAGTCGTCTCCTACTGATATCTAACCCAAAAATAATCAACCCCAAACATTGAGAGGCATTCCTCTTTGAATAAGAATTACAACAGAGTGCGAATGAAAAATTCCCAAAAGATAGGGATTACAAAGTTCGAATCGGGCTATTGATCTAGGGAATTCTGCCAAAATAATCTGAACAATTTTAACTCAAATGATTCCCCCAAGCCTGAGCTGAAGTTTTTAAAATAAAGGTCATTTCCTAATTTCGGGAAAATCCCGTAACAAAATTGTGGAATTTAACAACGGCCCACTAGCTGCCGAGAACAGGCAAGAGTCTGTCCAGCAAATCTTCCCGTTGAATCGCCATGGAATCCTCCGGCTGATCCATAACATTCTCGAAAACAGAAAAATCAACAACGGGTCTTGCTTCTCGGGAGCTAGTGGAGTAGCAGGCTCCTGATTGATTATAAAATCATAGATAATGGAGTCATCCCGATCACGCTGCTATTCATTGATCTTCTCTTCATTCTTCTGAGGGAGTGGTATGCAAACGGGCAGAGTTCCAAAATCTTCCTCTTCGCTATCACTGCTGGTATCAGGAACACCCGCGTCAAAGGGTGGCGACATAGGTTCTTGAAATAGCAAAGGTTGAATTTGTTCTTGCATAAAACATCCATCGAAGGATTCATAACCTATCTGCATGTTACTCACCAGATCATCAGAAAGAGCTTTCAAAATAAACAGGAAACTTTTCTAACAAATACAGACAACGAACTAAGTTCTTCACACTTGCGACCATATTTAAGAAGAGTTGAAGAAAATCAAAATGATTGAATATGATGAGCTGCTATGATTAGAGTCATACGAATTTAGAACTGCAATCATTTGAACTGTAATGAAATGACGTCGCAGCATGTTAATCCAAAATGGATCATGACAAAGTACAATTTTAACATCATCACGCATAATTCGACGTTGCATCTGAAAACTGTCATTACCGGCCAATCTAGTCAAGCAATCATATATTTCGAGATGATGATAAGGTGAAAATTACAGTCAGAAACCTAGTCGTAAGAACAATGAAAACAAGGCATTAAAACGTAAGTTCGAACGATTAAATTTCATCCACTGGATCAAAGGAATCGACGGTGCAGATTAACCGATGCAGGACACGGGAACAGGTCTTGGAAATTTACTCACAAATTTATTCATGATTCCGAAAGCCGCAACCCAAAAGTTACGGCTTTCGGGAGTGTAAACTGAACCAAAACACGTAAACGGGTTTCCAAAAGCCGCAACACAAAACTTGCGGGTGGCGGGTTTTGCGAACGGAGACAGTCTGTAAAAAAATGAAAAAACTACTCCCGCATCCCACAACCTGACATCGCGGGTTGTGGGTTTCAGGGACACACGACGTAGCTAAAAGGTAAAACGAAATTTCCAAAATTTGAAAGTCGCAGTTGCAGGTTTCGGGTTTCGGTTTTTTCGGGATGAAAAATTCCCAAAATTATTAGCAAAGGGTTACTGCAACTCGTACCTTTCGGGTTGCGGGTTTCAGGTTGCCCAAAATCAAACGACTCAAAATGAATTCCTGCAACCCGCACCTGTCGGGTTGCGGGTTTCAGGTCTGCGGATAATCGGGTTTCAGGTTGGCAAAAGCAAATGACAAAAAGCTTGAAAAATAAGGCTTCCGGCAAACCCAAAACACTTAAAAATTGCAAGAGAAAAATGACAATCAAGGCAAACAAAGGTACAGGTACAAGATCATAGAAGCAAAGTTCAAAACCTTATGCTTACGAGAACACCAACCAAAATACTTTTGTGTTTATTTAAAATTGGGACTCCCGTGCTTAGCTGAAGCATGGGATATGTTGTGGCCACAACAAGTCCTACCTACTACACTCTCCATACCCACAAGCAAAGACTCCATTCCCACTGTGCTCTCCATACCTGCGAGCAAAGACTCCATACCCACGAGCAAGCATATCATAAACCTCTATAAGAAGACATCAACAATATGAGCAAAGAAGAGTATAAACGATGATATTTTTAGGCCAATATGCCTCCAAAATTGGTGATTTCTTATACCCCTTCCCTAGATAACTCACCGGCTGAGTCCTTGTCTTCTTTTTCATGCAAATAGATAATTATTGGAATTATTTCACCTTCAATTTCGAATTAATGATGAGTTGGGAATTGATCTCTACCTCAAATCATGATCCTATATCATGGTTTTCCCTACCAATCCTTCCCCATGTCTCATGACTTTCATCCAAGTGCCCTGCGTGAAGGCTGAGGAATCGACATCTTTGGTCACATTCGATTTCTTTTGAAAGAAAATAGTAACTCTTGGAAGAAATACAAAATAAGTTGAATTATTTCATTATTTTCTTGTGGCAAAGCACTTCCATTCCTTGCCATCCCTACTCCTCCTATTCCAACAAAGTAATCTACAATTCAAGCTTTGGCTGATACCGAAAGAAAAGAGCGATTTTATCACTAGTAAGGGTCAAAAAGTAAGTGACGGATGCTTACATGTGAGGAAGAAAGTAAAATTGGATATGTTGGAGTGGAACTGATGGATTATTCTTGTGCCATTGTTGAATGTTTAGGTCCAACCAAGGTGCTCCCATATGAGAAGTGCACTAGTGCACCACTTTTGAAGAATCGTGTTGATTTGTTTTCCTTAACCCTCATAATGAAACCCATCATTGTGTAATATTGTATTTAAATGGCCTTTAGATGTCCCCTTGTTAGTGAGCTATAAGTTTCAATGCATGATTTTAATGCCCTTGCTCACCCATTGGAATAAGATTCTTTGAAATATGCTTAAGTTCAAATGTGGAGAAGATTTAGTTTTAGAACTCCACAATCACCTCTGCAATTTTCCCTCTAGTATCAAAGCCAATGCATGGTGTAGATTTGTGAAAAGGATTCATGCCTTGTCTTGCAACTCCATAGTGTAGGATCATCTTGCACTCCACAACTCCACATAAATTTATGGAGCGTGGGTCCCATCCTACTTCTTTGTTTCCACTCCCCTTCACCCTCTTGCATAATCCATACTACTGAAAGGTATATAGGATGTGCAGGGTGGGACAAAGATATCACTATCCCATATATTTGCAACTATGTATTATGCATTGCATATAGCACGCAAAGTGCGGATTTCACTCATACATGACACATTCTACACCCACCTACCTTCTATACAAATGTAAATCTACCTAAGTGGACCGATGATCTAAACTTAGGTATCAACATTGATGTACAAGTATTGTATGAATCAAACCATTAATGAAAGGAAATTTAATAGTGTACTCGTACATCATGATTGGGTACATAGAGATTTGGATTTTGTTATCACACCATAATCATTGAATTATGGATTGCATAAGTGCTCAAAAAATGGTTGGCATAGTACAAAATTGTAGCATAAAAAGGATGTATACTAGGAACAAGAGTGAACCTATCATTAGCGAAACTACAATCTCCTTGGATCATGTTGACAAAGTTTCCCATTGGTTGGATATTGCAAAACACTAAATTGCCACATTGGTAAATGTTCTTTCCATGATAGCATCATTTTCCTCTCACTTCACCAACTTAATAAGAATTATATTCAACATTTTGTTTCTCACAATCTATTTGTGACGATGATGGGGACAAAGAGAATCTACCCTTTCTAACAATATTGGAATGTGCTTCACTGTTTAAAGCACCACATGCCCTTTCTCACAATCTTAGTTCACATTAAGATGATGAACTAGAGGTCATACACATGCCTTTTCTTGCAATCTATGAGTTGGGATCATGAGGGACTCATATCCATTCTTACAATAGAATAATTGAGGTAATGAATAAGAATGATAGCATGTATAAGAATGATACCATGAATAAGAATAAGAATAAATATTTATGCACCTCTATTTTACATTTATAGTTTTTTGTGATCATGTTTTATATGCATTAATATTTTATTCACTCTATTTTAATAGTTTATCATGATAAAGAATGAATCATTGGATGTAGGTATTTCTTATGTATGATCAAAATAATTTTGTAATTAGATTTTATGATCATTTTCTTTGATTTGTTCATGAACATTGATGTACGAATTGTTGGGTACAAGTTTCTCGGAGCAATGAGGAACAATGCATGTTGCCATGTGTTTTTGCAATGGACAATAGTCATTTTCCATGTGTTCATATGATATAGTATGGGTTCATGGTCGTATGGCATTGTCCACTATGAAAACACATAGGAACACACCATATCCCCAATGCTATCAAAAATAATCCCCACATTCCAATTACGTATGCATAAATAATTTTGTAATAATATTATCTATTTAATTTTTTGAAATTAATAAGTTTACTATTTGAAGATATATCATATTATATCTTATTTTCTTAGAGTGAATAGAAGTTTAAATGAGTATTATGTCTTATGTTCTGTGTATGTTCATTTTCTTTGATTGTGTAATGTTCATGTCTGTCACATACCCTCCATCTAACTAATTCAATGAAGGGCACATGATACCAAAATCTGGGCTTTTTACATAAAACTCAGTGCATTCATTAGATTCTTGGCAATAAAAGAGATGTGTGCATATGGAAAACAAACAAACATGCACAGCGGAAATGAACTCATCCACACACATATTACATGACTGTCATTCAATTTAACACAGTCAACAAATTAATACATTTGCAGAAGTAAATACACAATAAAATACTCATCTTGATGCAATGTTGTCCCAAGCAACTAGCTATGTCGCTGCAACGTTCCACCCAACCATAGGTCTCTTCCCAGCCTCTATTATTTCAGCACTCAGAAACCACCCCCGAGCTGGGCATGATATCTACAAGGAAATTGGGCCTCTCAAGCTCAGCTCAACCCAAAGCAATGGATACCCAACTCAACCCCAGCATTCTCTTGCACACCAAACTCAGATATGGGCTCTGGAACACACTTTCAGCAGTGGGACTTAGGAACTAGATGGACAGGGGGTTTTCCCAAAACGTAGGCACACCAAAAATGGATCGTGGGAAGAGGAATCCAACCCCAGGGAAGAAAATCAATTTCCCCCACAGATGTATGAGCATACAGTGGGCCAAAACGGCCTCTAAAAACCCCAAAATCGTTTTACTCTTTTCTCCACTGTTAGACACAACAAAAATGCCCTTCCCAGTTAGGAAAATGAAGGTAAACACAGTAAAACCAGTGAGGAAAACGCCTAGGTAGCTCCAAAGTCGTGAGAAGGAAAAGTTGGTTGATGGGTAATGGCTTGGGGATCAATTCATGGCTCTTTTCTTGCCCAAGAAGCCAAACACGAATTTCCATGCAAGGTGGCTTGCCCATACCCGAATTTGGACAGCCATACCTCCCATTCCCCAAGGCATTAACTACCTCAACCAACTCTTGGGAGAAATCAATGATTGGGTACAAAAGTCAACATGGGTAGTTGAGGGTTTGATTGGTTCTCTCATTGACACTTGGCTTGGCTTGATTGGCTCCAAGGGTTTGAATGTTTTCCCTCCCAATTCCTTGTAAGCATCATGCCCTCATCTCTTGTTGCATTACATAGCTAGTTGTGGGCATTTATATTAAAATGCATATTTACAATTCCCATGGTTCACTAGCACATGGGTAGCATAATATCAAATACTTGCCTCTTCTAGATCGAGAGTTCACTAGCGGGGCCTTGGCCTTGAGCTCCACGCTAGGAATCATACATAATATGCATACAATATTTACATTATAGCCCAAAACATTACAAGGGTCAAAATGGGGGATGTGACAATGTCCTCACCCATCAATCTGACCAACGGAGGAGACATTTATGATTTATGGGGTTCTAAACCCCTTGGCCATATTATGAACTTATAAACAATAAAGAATGCCTGTGCATATGCATAAATAAAATACCCAGTGGAAATAAACTTCATACACACACACATAATGCATATACTAGTTTCATATTCATCACATGCATAATATAAAATTATTGCTCATTTAATTACAAAGAGAATACTTATATTTTAACTGAATTTATCTCTGAAACTAGGTATGGACAAGCAATGTTCCACCCAACCGTAGGCACTCTGTCTAGCAATTTATCTCTCTATTGAGAGGCCACCCATGAGTTGGGCTATGTATCCACTAAGGAGTAACTACATAGGCTCACTCACAGCCACAGTCAGTCAATTCTCAGGCTAATCCAGCATACCAATTGGATTTGTCAATCATGAGGAAAGACACGGGAATGCAATGTTAATCCATTGTACTCCCCGCTAAGCTTCAAGAATCTCAATTGGTCTCAGCTAGCCTTGGAACCCACAATACCTACCACAACCAACAAAATGAAGGTCCCCTTATCTGCTACACAATCCCTCAGACATCCCTTCCCTCCACTGTTATTCAAGGTGGGCATAGAAAGTCCCAAACTACTATACCACTAGATATTTTTGTCTACATTAGGTTTATCAAACATTTCCAAGTTCTTGAGATCCCTTGACTTCCTATTCATTATTTGGTCTACTGATTATGAATTTCCCCACGAAATTCAATTTCCTAGGCTCACAAACTGGGATTCTCTGTGGATTTTGGACTCTAGATACACTCTAATTTTTCCACAAAGGTAACCCATATGGATTCCCTCTTATGATTTCCCAAACACTTGATTTTCTTGGCATTTTTGGCACTCGAAAATCTAGGTTTTTCTCTACATGCGTTTTTTGTTTTCTCTTTACTTCAGGAACCAATTTCCTGTTGGGAATGATGGAAAATGGGGTTGAAGGGAAACAAATTCTCATGAATGAAATTGAATTCCAAGTACAAAAAACTGAACCCATACGAATTTTGGGATTCAACCCATGCTCCATTAAATTCGTGAGTTGATTTCCCAACAATCTTCTTACAGTAGAATTAAAGATCAACAAGGAAGCCAATATGGGTGGTTTCTATCCCACGGGGGGTAGAGCAATTGGTAATGATTAAATGGCATGATAAGTTGTAAATAGAAGGTCATGAGAAGCTGTAAATAGTGGTTGCTTAACATTAATGGCACATGGATTCTCAAGTTGACACTTTGAAATAGAGAATTTAATCCCAGATACCCCATCTACATATCACGCTCATTTAAGTTGCCTCCATATCCAACTCTTAGACTTTCATTTGCATTATAAATACATTGTTTTTACATTTTTCCATGGCTTACTAGAACATGTCCACAAAATATAAAATACTTTCCTTTATAATCCGAGCGTTGACTAGTGGAGCCTTGGCCTTGAGCTCCACGATAGGAATCATACATCACATATTTACAACATTTACATGTCAAGGTAATACATTACAGGAGTCAAAATGGGGTATTACATTCTCCTTCCCCTTAGAACAACATCATCATTGGTGTTCTCAAAACATAAAACAAAATGGGTATGCCTCTCGCATGGCATCCTCTAGCTCCCATGTAGCCTCATCGGGAAAAAGGTTCTTCTATTGCACCCATACCTGTTTGATGGCTTGGTTCTGGAGCAATGTTACCTTCTTATTGGGGATATGCATAGGTTCCACCTAACCACATTCCAATGAATTACATGAATAGGATCATGTACATACTTCTTAAGCAAAGAAACATGAAAAACATTGTGAGCTCTCATGTTATCAAGTAATGCAATCCTATATGTAACTGGCCCTATCTTATCAAGGACTTCGAATGGCCCACAATATCTCGGTGCCAACTTGGCACTACTTCCTAACTTTAGGAAACTTTTATTTGGATTTACTCTCAAATAAACATGATCCACAACTTTAAATTCCTTGTGCATTCTTTTCAAAAATGCATAACTTTGATACCTATCATGGGCTTCCTTTAAATTATGCATGATGTTGACGATTTCATGTTCTATTTACTTGAGCATTTCTATCCCAGGCACTATCATGTTTACCAAACTATCCCAACTCACTAGATTTTTGCATCATTTGCCATACAATGCTTCGAATGGACTCATTCTCAATAATGCTTGATGTCCATTATTGTATGAAAATTCTACCAAGTGTAGATATTCCTCACACTTGGATGGCTTATCCATCACATACATCCTTAACATATCCTCAATAACTTGATTCACCCTATTTGTTTGGCCATCTTTTTGAGGATGATACGTTGTACTAAAATTCAGGTGAGTTTCCAATTCTTGAAATAACCCTTTCCAAAAATTGGATGTGAAATTTGCATCTTGATCTGAGACTATTGCTCTGGGTAAACCATGCAATATGAATACCTCCTTCATAAATATATTCATTATGTCACCTATTTTATGAGAGGACTGTTAACGGACAATCTACCAAGAGCGGACTCAAGGCCTGATCTCCCTAGCTTAACGTAAGTCTAGAACAAATAGGACAGAATACAAAACTCATTTCCTAGATCTAGTTACAGATCGAGTACTTAGATATCAGACCTTTCAGATCGCGGATCCTTCTCCTTGTCGTTGCTCCAAGTCTCGTGGTCGTCAAATCTCCAGCTGCAAGACCTGTTGAGACAATATTGAAACGATACAAGTAGTACAAGATATCTAAACAATAACTGATCTAAACTAACAGTTGAGGAAGAAAGTTCTAAACATCATCAATGAGACAATAGTTTATGGAAAGAGATTATATTAACTGTATTAAAAAGTGGGAATACATAGAAAGGATGAAGCTACAACCAAAGCCTCAACGTTGCATCCTCCATCCAACATGTCCAAGCCAAGCCTCCAAGGTGGTACAAGATTCCCAAACACCAATATGGATTCTATCAGCATAAGGATACCATAGACCTTCCTCCCTCTCATGGAGAGAGTGGATGTTTATATAGGGCTAAAGAGATAGGGTAGGTTGAGGATTAGGGGGATATGGTTAAGGGATCTTCCCATAAGGTTAGGAACCGAAATGCCACCTCACCTAAATCCTAGGGATAGGCCTCCACCTCAACAAACTTCTAGAAAGACCTCGAGACTCCCCAAAATAGCCTTTAATCAACCTCGTCGCACCCTGGTAGAGGACACAGAATGACAGAGGGGGGTCATCGCACTTTGTATGAAGACAAGTTGTGACACTGTCTCACCCTAGCTGACCAAGAACTGCAACGTCCTACCCTAGATGAAGGAGAAGTGCGACAGCCTACTCAAAGAGGTCAACTAGGCAGGAAAATCTCTCAGTTGGATATGTTTTAGCCCAGAATGAGGTTAGGGGTGAGAGAAAAGAGTTTACACAATGGTCAAGATGATGACATTATCACAACGGTCATGACGACGACACTTGGTCATAATGACGATACTTGCAACGGTCATGGTGACGACACTAGGTCATGATGATGACACTTGCAACACTTGCGACACTTGCACAAGGGTGACGGCATTTTGGTGTAACAGAATGCCCCCCAAAGCACGAAGCTGACGGAATGAGACAGGTGAAATGCTTTGTAGTAAGAAAATTGGCAAGGACTTGCTGGTTGGAAGGAGTTGCTGCAGAAATCACCTGAGATCCACAAGTCTCATACAACACAAAACATGGCTGCCGACCAATACAATGCAGATCCATGATAGTAAAGACTGACTGAACACAATCATGGCTACTAGACACAATCGTAGATCCATGACGAGATGACAACACAGCCATGACCAATACAAAAGTGGGTCCGTGTAACTCTGAACTAACAACACAGCCACGACCAATACAAAGTGGATCTGTGCATCCCAAACAATCTCCATCGCAACCTGGGTAGGCAAGAACTTCCCCAGGGTCTTCAAGCTGAACCCGCAATGATACGAATCTATCCATGTGATTACAATGTTTTGGAGTCGAACATGGTAGAAACCACTTGATTACCGGTCATTAATGTATACCGTTAACAAGTGCGAGGGGAATCACCATTAATGTCAATGATCCCCAAGGTATCACAGTACATACCATCAAGCGTGAATTAATGAGCTGAAGTCAAACGCCTAATGGAATCTTTCAATCAAGAGTCAATGAGGTAAATTCATGTTGAAAGAAAGGTAACCTGCCATTGAGGCATGCAAGCCCAAGCTACTTGGATGGTTTCTAAGTTCAATCCTCGGATGATGATTTGAAGTCGACAAGGATGAACCCGTCGAAGGAGGGCCATGATGAATCCCCCATCATCGACATGAAACTCGATAACATATGTTTGGTGTAAATCGGACGGTAGAGTAATGTGCAAGACTGACTCAAGGTAGACCAACATGATCGAAGGTATAATGACTGCAAAAGATAAGTAACAAATGTCTCTTGAACATGGGCATGGCATGACTTGGCAGTATTGACATGACGAGAATGATACCAACCCCTAATGCAACTGATGGTGGAAGCATTCTTTGGCTGATCCAAAGGAGCGAAGCGACTCATGGAATTGACAAGACTCGAGGACAAATAGATTATCCAAGTATTGAATGCAAATGCAAACGAGTGCCATGTTCAAGAGTGACTATGTACTGCCGTAATTAAGATGTAACATAAACTCTTTCCTTTTTCCCCATCATGATTGATGAGTGCATCATGTGTTTTTGACGAGCTTGATGAGGGTAACTAGATACTCGGTATAGCTCATCTCATAGATGAGTCCAATCCCAAACATTTTACGAACCTGGGAAAGGAGGGGTTCATCCCATAATGGGCCCTTCAATGTTTAAAATTTAACGAGTCCAAAGAAGGAAAACTCGACGTCATTTCATGTTTAGAGAGTATGAAAAGAACTAAAGAAGACTCCAACAGTCCTTTTTCGTAAAGTTAGCCTCATCGCCCGAAAAAGGGTAAAACAACGCGGGAGAGGACTCTTCCAGCCATGGTTGGTTGGAGTATTCCTTTTTCGTAAATAATGCTTCCTGGTCCGAAAAAAAGGGGTAAACTATCACCAGAAAGATGATCATTCAAATGCTTTTACAAGCGTGAAAGCATCAAGTTCGCTTGGCAATCTTTTCCTATTTTAGGAGTCTAAAAAGAGCTTAAAGAGGACTCCATGAACAACTTTGTCATGGTTGATAACTGAGTACGACAAAGGAAAAATTAAACTCGGCACAGTTCCTTTTCCATAACTAGTCTAGCGAGGCTGGATAAAGTGATAAACCTATACTCGTTAGACACACCTTTTTAACTCAAATTTTTAACAAGCACGAGAATGGTATCAAAAGCACTCGGAATCTTTTTCATGTTTGAACCAAAGCACAAAAAAGTAAAAACTAAGCTCAAACCACTTTTCATGTTTTAACCAGAGCACGAAAAAGTAAAAACTAAGCTCAAACCACTTTTCATGGTTAACCAGAGCACGAAAAAAAGTGAAAAGTAAGCTCAAACACTATCTTACGGTTTTTAACGAGCTCAAAGATATGTTGGAAGAATGCTCATGATGTTTGCTTCATTTTTTAACGAGCTTGTAACATAAAATGAACTATGCTCGGGATAATTTTCACGGTTTAATAAGCTCGAAACCTAAAAAAGGAAAGTATGCTCGAAAATGTTCCCAATGGTGGATTTCTTTTTGTCATGAAATCCAAAGGTTGGTACATGCCCCCAGCATGATTGCTAGAAGTAAGTGACTTAGCTCCAACGTGGTGTGGAGAGGCGATCGAGTTGACTCCAACGTAACTTCCAGAGCTTGAAGACATGCCCCCAAGCTTCATTTCATTCGCCTAAGGAATAGGCGGGTGAAAAGAAGGTTCAGGTACTAAGTCTGTGAGGAGACTCGACTCAAAGGGAAAGGATATGTTTCATTTTTTAACGAGCTTGACACAGGAATAGAACTTTGCTCAAAAAGACCTGTTTCATTTTTAAAAGAGCTTGACACAGAAAGGGAATTATGCTCATGAAGCTGGTCTCATTTTTATGCAAGCTTGAAACCAAAGGTAAACTATGCTTAGGGGGTCTATTCCATTTTTTAACGAGCTTGGAATCAAAGACTAATCTGTGCTCAAACTACTGGTTTCTTTTTTTAACGAGCTCGAAGCAAAAGGTAAACTCTACTCAGGGTTAAGGTCCATTGACGAGTTCCTTCCCAACATGATGCCCAGAGGTTGGTAAATGCCCCCAGCATGATTGCTGGTGGCTTAACATGGTAGTTTTCCCTCAACATGATTGTTGACGGTACGACATGGGGCATGCCCCCCAAGCTTCATTTCTTCTGAAAATGTTTCTTGCTAGTCCAACTACCAACATGGCTACTAATATGAAAATGTTCACCAAGGGGGGAAAACGAGAATCAGATGAAATGAAGGTTCAAGTTCTAACTCTAGCGAGAGACTCAAATCGATGGGAGGGATATCTATTTCATTTTTACGCAAGCTTGAAATAAACAATAACTTTGCTTGAGGGGTCCATCTTATTTTTTAATGAGCTTGAAATGGAATAAAATTATGCTCGAATGGATTGGTTTCATTTTTTAACGAGCTTGAAACATAACATAAACCGTGCTCGTACCCCCCATCCTCAGGGGGAAGAAACCACTAAAACGTGTGGAACATTTAGGGAATTCTTATGACTAGGAGTCATATGATGAGTGGGTGTCACGAAGGAAAGCTGATCAATGGTCACAATCCTCCCATCATAGGGAAAATACATCACTCAAAAGAGTGTGGACATTATGGCTCTCATAGCATTGACATAATCACGTCCGAGGAGTAGATTGAAATCTAAGGGACCTTGGACAACCATGACATCAATATAAACAGTTTTACCTCCCAAAGTGATAGGTAACTAAGGAAGGATCCCTAAAGGTCCAGTAGGCCTTCTATTGAAAGCTAGTATCTGGTCAATGACTGGCATAAGCCGAGGAGAACCTATAGCTTTCCAAGCAGTTGAGGATAAAATACTAACAGAAGCTCCCTCATCAATTATCGTATGAAAATTTTCTTTATCTGAAACTCCTACAGATATTTGAAAAGGAACACTCGAAGCAAGACAAGATTCTGTTAGACTATTCCAATCAAATCAAATAACCTCAGTACTTGGAGGGGGTCTTGTGGAAATAGACATGGTTTCCCCTCACCCAGAACAATCTGAATTGACCAGAAAAACATCAGCAGTTTCTATTTCACCCTCAACTAGAGGAGTGGGGTCAACCGAGAATGAGACTACATTAACCGCTTGGGTATCATCCCTCAAGGGAGGAATGGGGTCGATCGACGATGTTGTTGAATCGACCGCTTCGTTTTCACTCTCTGATAAAAGAGTGGGGTCAACCGAGGGTGGGGTTGGATTGACCGCCCTATCAACCAGTGGAGGATCAGGGGACAACCTACAATACTTCGTTGGAAGGTGTTTATGGGATGTGTCCATGTCTTCCAACAATTGTGAAGCTTCATCCATATGAGGACAAAGGTAAGTATGGTGCATGCCCTTGCATAACTAGCAAGGGTCTGCATCTCTACCCTTCCGAACGTTAATTACAATGTCACTAGTTGATGGGGTATCATCAGTATGATGTCCGGAGACTGATGACAAGGGTTGTTCAAAATGCGACCATATTTCTAAGACCTTGGAGATACCAGGCAAGCTCTTAAGAAAATGGGACCCTTTACAAAGTTTGCAAGGGAATTTCGGTTTACGCGAATTCAGAACAGGTGTATCGGTGCCCCCAGCATGATGATCAGTGGTTGGGGTTGTGACCTTCTGCTTAGTGTTCTTCTTCTTAGTCTTCCCTTTCTTCTTCTTCTCAACTGCCTTCTTACTAACATCAGAGTTTTCAGTAGGAGAAGAGGAAGACACAGAAGCCGATTCAACTTTCAACGAAGAAGGAGAAGAGTCACCATGACATTGATGCTCGTGTGATGAAGGACCTAGGTCCGACACAATTGGTGCACTTGGTGTAACTGGATTGGAGAATAACCATACTGGTAATCCTATCGTCAATCCAGGAAGACTCAACGTAGCCATAAAGGGAGGACCAACAGTTCCACAAGGGGGAATAACAAATGGCACACCCTGGAAAGGGGCGCTTTGGTTGGTAGTCCCGGAAGAATCTTCCATACCTGACCTCCCTAAGAGACTCTAAAGTACTACACAAGTCAAATACTACTCAAGTCTAAAAGCAACAAGCAAACTGTGTGAATAGGAGTGGATGACAATTCAGGATCCTCACAAGATTATCAAGGCATCGCAAACCGCTATATACTGCAGGGTCCAACAATATGACGCGACAAGGAGGATTGGGACCGTACCCTTGCCTGCATACCTGATTACCTGGACAATACGTGCGTTCTAATCTCCCTGAGTGTTGTTCTCGGTGTATTTCTTTGCCAAGATGGCCAAATGGTTAACTCAGTTGGTTTCAGGAATCCTAGTGGTGTCTCCCGATATATGCAAGGTACGTGGGATCTCAAATCCGTAGTGGTGTTGTCTAATGCATAACCGTTCAGCAAGAGACCTTCTGATATACTACTGAGTACGTGATACACCCTTCGATATATGCCAAGTACGGATTATGGTACTTGGTGGGTACGTGAAGGAGCTTGATATACCGATAAGTACGAGGAAGACTACAATACCCCTGGGATACAGTGCTGGCAAATAACGACAGCTGCCACACTTAACGACGCCGGAACACGTCTCTAACTTACACATAGTTACTAAATGATTTTAACCTAAGCTAGCGTTAATTTTATCTTATACGGTTAGGTAGATGCATGAGGTGAGTACATAAATGTAAACATAATACAATCCTCAACTACATGATAATGCACATTTTCATTTCCTTTTCAATGAAAACTACTTAAGGTAAGGAGAGATTTTTCTTTCTTTCAAACCAAAAATACTTAGGTAGTAGCGAAAAGATGAATTCCTTCCTAGAGTGCAATAACTCTAACTTTCCGCAATAATTAGCTAAAAAGCACAGAGAAAATGAAAGATGCAACTAATCTTAATAATGTATAAGACAAAATAATGAAGCACTTTCAATTTTCAAATGCATGTATCAAAAATGGAATTTGATAACTAAATGTTTTTCATATATATATACAGAAAGTGAGAGAATATCTATAGCACTCTTTAATCATTCAGAAATTCCCAAAGAAAAACGACAAGCACCCAACACAAATCAAAGGCATTCAAGAACGGCTCAAAATCTACCAAATGCAACCAAAACCCAATGATCGAGTAGAGGAAGGGTTTGGAGATCAGATCTAATGATCTGAACAGATCTGAAAAGGTATGATAATGTGACCAGGGATTGGAAGATCAACCCAACGGGCGGGGGGGATTGAAATTGCTCCTTACAACCAAGTAAAACACTTGACTGATCAAGCACCCAAAATCAACCAAAACACATCCAAACTCAAGCAATGCTGGATCTAGGGGGCGTGTGACCACAATACACAGCCTATAGGCCTCAAGCAATCAGACCAAAAACTCAAAAAGGAAAAACCCTGCTGATCTTTATGTTTTAAGAGATCGTCACACCCTATACACAAGCAAGGTGCAACAGAGGGGGTTCGTCACAGGTTTACACAGGCAAAGTGCAACACTGTCGCAGTTTGGCTTCAAGCAAAGTGAGACGGTCAGACAATGGTGCAGGGAAGACTCAAACCAGGTGCGACAGTCGAATTTTGAGTAGTAAAGGTGTGAGATCCCTCAAGGTAAAAGGGTAGGAGGCTTAATGATGACCCGAAAGAGAATGAAGGACACATATGAAACTCTTTAATGAAAGAGATCTGACAGGAGGAAGGCTTAAAAAGGATAGAAATGGCTCAGACAAAAGAGATGAAATCAAACATACATGAAATCAATTCTACTGTCCCCAGCCGAGTCGCCAAATTTGTTAACGGACAATCTACCGAGAGCGGACTCAAGGCCTGATCTCCCTAACTTAACGTAAGTTTGGAGTAGGCCAATCCATTATGGATTCAATATTTTCTAGATCCACTACAATTCCTTCTTCTGAGATAACATGACCCAAATGCTATATCCTTCTTTGATAGAAGTCACACTTGCTTAGCTTTGCATACAATTTGTGCTCCTTAAGAACTTGCAATACCATTCTTGAGTGTTCCTATGCTCTTCTTCATTCTTTTAATAAACAATAATTTCATCCAAGAACTACAACACGAACTTATCCAAATACTTGTTGAAAACACTATTCATGAGACACATGACTGCGGCGAGTGCAATGGTGAGACCAAATGGTAACACCATGAACTCATAATGGCCATATCTTGTCCATAAAGTTGTATTGTGAATGTATTTTTCTTTTATTCCCACTTGATGATAACCAAATCTCAAGTCAATCTTCGAAAACACTTTGGCTCCCTTCATTTGATCAAACAAATCATCAATTATGGGCAATGGATAGTTATTCTTGACTGTCACTTTATTTAGCTACCTGTAATCAATCTATAGCCTTAAAGTCCCATCTTTCTTCTTGACAAATAGCATCGGTGCTCCCTAATTAGACACATTTAGTATGATATACTTATTTTCCATTAATTCTTGTAGCTGCATCTTTAGTTCTACCAATTCTAGCATGCTCATTCTGTAAGGATCTTTGGAGATTAAGGTTGTCCCTAGGACAAGATTGATTGTAAAATCAATGTCCCTTTTTGGTGGTAATCCTTGAACTTCATCTAGAAACACATCTTTGAACTCTTGCAAAAATCAATAATCTTCTAGTTTTGTGCCTTTGTCCTCTAATGAATCTTATATATGGACTGCATATAGTTGAAATACTTTATTGTAAAACTTTCTTAACTACAAGGCTGAAATTTTCCTTACTGAAACTTGCTTGGGAATCCCTTTCACCACTCTTGGCCTTCCCTCTTAATCAATGCATTCAAGGATCTTTTCACAGCTATCTACCTTGGCTCTATTCTTTTCCAACCAATCCATACCAATAAGAGCATCATAAGATCCTAATGATAGTAAATTCAAATCTACTTTTGTGAGGAGTCTATTCAAATCTTTGGTAAACTCCTTCACTAATTCTCTCACTTTTATTTTTGTTCATGTTGCTAACTAAACTAGCCAAGATTTATTATGCTTCATTTTTCCAAGAGGACAACCCTTAACCACCTTGGGAGTAACATAACTATGAGTATATCCTGGGTCAATTAACACAAAAATAGATTGCTTAGGAATCTTACCTTCAACTTCCAACTATTGATTGATGGTCTTGATGATGGTCATCCAACACTACATAAATTTGTGGAGTTTCCCTTGCCATATCCTCCACCGTAACTTCTTCTTCTAAGTTGTGTAAGTCTCAAGGGTTCTCTCTTCTATGTGGACAGTCTTTACGCATGTGGTTTTCTCCACATCCCCAACACTAAAGTGGTCCTTTTGGTCCTCTTTCTGCTACTATTGTTGGCTTGTTTCCACTTCATGATTGTTGGCCTTGTTGGAAATTCCTTGGTTGATTTCTAAAATGTGGATGCTTGAATCCAATTTTCCTTTGGTCAAATATTCCCTTTGGATTTCCTTTCCATGCTAGATGAACTTTTGATTTTCCTTTTCTTTTCTCATAGCAATGCATTTCCATTATGATGGATTCATCAAGGGTTGGTGGATTAACAAACTCAATCTCATCTTTATAATTATGGAGAAGACTTCAAAGGAAGCTTTGATTTTTTACCCTTTCATATTTGATGTAACTACGTACCTCAATAGTTCCAAAAACTTATGGATATGTTCCTCCATGGACTTATGTCCCAATTTTAGTTCTTTGAACAATTCCTTCATCTTGTTACCATAATACCTGATAGATAGGTATTTTGCCTTGAAATACTTTTTAAGTCGCTCCCAACTTATCCTTATTTCTTTGATTCCCTTACTTGCACAAGGTGCTCCCACCAAATTGAAGATTGACCATTGAGATAGTAAATAACAATTATGGCCTTTTCATTTCTTGATTAATCATGAATTTGAAACTATTTCATCATTCCAAGAAATCATGCTTATGCTTCCTGACCTATCTTACTTTCTCCATCAAATGTAGTTGGCCTTGCCTTTCTGAATTCTCCTTGTGGGATCCATTTAAAATTCCTTTTTCTTTCAAATATGTTGGAATTATGCTTTGGGATACTTAGAGAACCTTGGCAATTGCATGACCTACTAATAGAAGACCTTGACAAAGATACCTTATGTGTCCTACTCAGAGAACCCTTTCTTGGACTTGGAGTCCTCTTTCTAGTGCATTTTTTGGAGCGGCTTTCTGAACTTTTTCTTCCTTGACCAAAATTGCTTGGATTATATCCAAGATAATACCTCTGTTGAATATCAGTGAGGTTTTGAAGGATGGCAGCATTAATCTGGTTATGTTCTTCTTGATCATTGATCAACCTTTAATTGAAACTTCTCATTCTTTCGACCAAATTTTGGGGAGTGATCTTCTATTTACTCCCTTTGGATTTTGTCTTGGCATCATCCTCTTGCATATTTTATCCTAGAGAATCCTCATCATGTTCATATGATTCGTAGGCATCATTCACACATATCATTTGCTTTTGGAAAATTTCCCCCCTTTGTCGGTTTCCCTCTACTATATTTGTTCAAATATTGTCAACTGCAAGCATTGTGCATCATAAAGATATTTGTTAGACATATTAGTAATACATGCAATGACACATAAAAAAATTATTAATTAAGAGAATTGGTCTCATGGAATAATTCATAGGGTTCTTAGGTCCTTTTCTATTCCATTTATGCATTCTATAGGTGCAATTATCTTTGAAGACCAACTTCAGCCACCTACAAAAGAAAATCTATTGAGGAATAGAAAAAAAAATCTAATTTTTCTATCACATGATCGGACCTTCCCCATAAACCTTGTCATATTGAGGCTTTCCTTGATGTCTTCATGGAAAATGTAGTATCCCCACTAAAAAATTGGGAATATTAACTCTAACTTTCTAATAGAGGTTCAATTGACTCTCAATTTTCTTCAACAACAGTGGCTTATGAAGAATTCCAGTTTCAACAAAGAGGAATGTATTTATAATTTAGGATTCGAATAAAGTTGTTCACCCCATTAGAATATGCTTTGATACCATTTTAATATTCCCAAATCAGATTTGATATGAAACTTGGTAGATAGTTATTAAGTCTGGTTTGGAGCTTTCTTCAAACACTTTGTATGCAACCTCTTTATCATTAATGTTGAAGCATGGAAAGTACAAATCACATAAACAAATGTAAAGGAATATTTCTTGGCCCCATATAATATTAGTAAGTGACTTGTATTTCATATTTAAACAAGCATGAACATCCATACAATTACCAACTCAAACCAAGAATGACTAGCTCGACTTTCACCACAAAAATTGTCTTAATTTCCAACTCTTTCCAAATGCCTCCTAAACCCTTTGAATTCACCCAAACAGCCCCAACTTAATTCAATCACTCTCAAACATAACCAAATAAATCACTAATAGACTTAGTATATATCCTATGGAAGTTTTACACACAAAACATAAGCTTGTACAACCACAATTGCATATTTACATATAGATGTTCCAGCACATGAACATGAGATACAATATGAGGATAATGTTGTGGATATTTATTATTAATGGTTGGTAACAGTAAATATATTGATGGGAACAACATTACAACAATATATATCTCCTACAACAGCTCGAACCTCATGGAACACATAGATAGAAATGTAGAGATGTGCCCCTCCACCAGAAGAGATGTTGAATAGAGTAGATCCAGTAAAATGATGATATCTTGAGCATACAGAAATTTTTTGGGTGCAAAAATAAAGTTTTCCTTCCTGGAAATGATGCTACAAATGCAATGGAATAGGTCTCATAACCCAAAAATGCATGAAACTACAAGAACCAGAAGTTTATTCTCGGCCCATCTACACCGGTCCAAGCTCTAAATCAATAGAAACCATCTCCAAATGATAGATCTGCCTCCCAAATAGTTCCCTCAATCATATGTACATGATATCCATCCCAATAGAGATGTCTGCAATAAAAATGGGATCCACTGGTGTGCCCTCCAATCTATGAAAACAATAGCAACTAACACTATATGAGAGTAAGTGTGCCCTCCACACAGGAAACACTGGAAAACCAACACAATGGAAACACTAAACAACTAATGAATCTTCAAATCTCCAATAAAACTCACAAAATACTCTTATCAATTAAGCTCAATAGAAATATTTAGATTATCTTTCTCAACACCTGCAATGAATCCCAAATAAAGAGATTTGGATGATCTCACCTCTCACACTAGATAGGGTGGAATTTTTCACCACAGAAACCAGTCACAAATGCAAGGGGCACATGTCCCAAGCTTGAAATCCAGGAGAGTTATTCAATTCAAAATTAAAAATTCCAAAAAAAAATTCCCATAGGTGCCCTCACCCTCCTTTTATAATTCTTCATTCATCCTTCTAGAGTTTTCTCTCTCAAAAATATCAATAAATATTATTTTCATGAGGGAATGATTCATTGGGACACATTAACTTCATCCCTAATGTTATTTTTGGCCTCATGGATGCTTTGGATTCCTTGGAATTCGAATTAGAGATGCTTTCCTTGGTTTTGGGGAAGTTACACTATCTTGTGGGCCCACTCTTTCCTCATGCACCCTCCTTGGCTAAATTTAGGACATGTGCTTGTCATAGCTTGTCATAGATTTTGTTATAGATGTCATAGATTGTCATAGATGTCATAGATTGTCAAAGATTTGCTATTTTTAGCCTGAGGAGTTACAACTCATGAGACGCCTTCATGATAGGATTATTTCCAACTTGGATGGAAGTTACACCTCATGGGGGACCCACTTATCCTCTAAGGAGCCCTCCTTGGCCATATTCTCTCAAAATAATAATAAAATTGTTTTTTAGGAGAGAATGATTCCTCACTTCATAATTTTTTCTTGGACCTTGGTTTTTCCATAATTCCTCATGACCCCAAATCACCACTTTACAATTCTTCTTTAATTTTTCGAAGTGACTTTAGACCATTGAATTCCTTAGTCCCATGGAGTGATCCATAGTGAAATATTGGGGACATTACAAAAACCCTGATGGATGTGCATCGATGTGGAGTTGGTGATACCCTGTGGACTTATTCCTCGGGAGACAATTCTGCAACCCCAGTGGATGTGCACCAATTCGGAATCTGATCGCCCCGTTGAACCTTCTTTTATGCCTCCTTGAAGCCATTGTGCAGACTTCTCCCCACTGTGCCCACATACTTCTCTCTCTCATGCTCATGGACTCTTCTTTGTTTCTCCCATGTATGTATTCTATGTTGCACCCCACGAACACTCTCCACCATGCCCGCAAACTTCTCTATGTCATGCCCGTGGAAATTTCTCCATAACACCTGCGTACCTCTTCTCTAGGGCACTCTGCATACTTCTCTCCACTGGCCCTTGTGTACTTATTATTTGTTGTTCCCGTGGACCTATCCTCCATGACACCCTATGGACTTCTCTCCGTGGACACCCACGGACTTATTCTCCACTACACCTAAGGGCCTCTTCTCTACGGCACCCCATGAAATCCTCTCTATGGTCTCCCATATATGTATTATTTACTACACCCACGGACCTCTTCTCTATGGCACCCCATGAAATCCTCTCTATGGTCTCCCATATATGTATTATTTACTACACCCACGGACCTCTTTTCTATGGCACTCCACGGATGTATTCTCCACTGCACCCATGGACCTCTTCTCCACAGCACCTGCAGATTCTAGAAGTCGACTACGTGCACATCCCTATGATGTGGTTGGTCCATGTCATACCCCTTTTTTCCACATGGCATGGGTGAGGTCCATCACAAATTTCCCCAAATTTAACCATTTTCATAATAACAAAATTTCAATTTTCCTTCAATTCGAGATATCTCTATTATGCAGCAGAGTGAAAATTTGTCCCATTATAGCTTTATAGAATCGAAATTTCTCCAGATTTCCTTAACTCAATCTGCTACTCCCATTGGTAGAATCACTGGTTCAATTTCTTGGCTCCATTAAACACCATCTGTAAATTAAACCCATGATTTTGTAAAAACATTTATCATCACTTCCGGTGCATCTATTATTTCTTCCTGTGATTGTGGATTCTATCCCATACATCCCTAGTGCCGCAACTAGAAGCTTCGATACCACTCTGTCATGTCATGGCCCATCAATCCGACCAACAGAGGGAACATTTTTATTTATTTATGGGGTTCTAAATTTCACCCCATGGCCATATTATGAACTTATAAACAATAAAGAATGTGTGTGCATATGCATATATAAAAATACACGACGGAAATAAACTCCATCCACACACACATCATGCATATACTAGCATATTCATCATGGGAATACTATAAAATTATTGCTCATTCAATTACAAAGAGAATACTTATCTTTTAACCAAAGTTATCTCTGAAACTGGCTATAGACAAGCAACGTTTCAGCCAACTGTAGGCACTCTATCTAGTACTTTATCTCCCTGCTGAGAGGCCACCCCCAAGCTGGGCTATGCATCCACTAAGGAGGAACTACACAAGCTCGCTCACAGCCACACTTAGTCAATTCTCAGGATAAGCAGCATAACAGTTGGGTTTTTCAAGCATGAGGAAAGACACATGAATGCAGTGCTAAGACAGTGAGCTCCCCACTGAGCTTCAGGAATCCTAATTGGTTGCAACCAACTTTTGAACCCACAATACCTACCACACCCGACACAAGAAAGGTCCCCTTCTCTACTACACAATCCCTCAAGAGTCCCTTCCCTCCAATTCTATTCAAGGTGGGCATAGAAAGGCCCAAGCTACTATACCACTAGATATCTCTCTGCCTACACTGGGTTTATCAACCATTTCCAAGTTGCTAAGCACCATTGACTTCGTGTTCATTCTATGGTCTGTTGATTATAAATTTCCCCACGAAATTCAATTTCTTGCGCTCTCAAACTGGGATTCTCTACGGATTATGGAGTCTAGATACACTCTAATTTTTCCCCAAAAGTAACCCATATCGATTCCCTCTTCTGATTTCCCAAACACCCAATTTTTTGGGCATTTCTAGCACACAGAAATCTAGTTTTTTTCTCTACCTGCGATTTTTGTTTTCTCTTTACTTTTGGAACCAATCACCTATTAGGAATGATGGGAATTAAGGATGGAGGGAAACGAATTCCCATGAATTAAATTGACTTTTGCGTATAGAAAATTGAACCCATGCTCATCCATACAAATTGTTGGGTTCAACCCATGCTCCATTAAATTCATGAGTTGATTTCCTAGCAATCTTCTTATAGCAGAATTAAAGATCAGCAGGGAACCCAATATGGGTGGTTTCTTACAATTAATGACACATGGGTTCTCAATATGACACTTGAAAATAGAGGATTTAATCCCACACACCCCTCTCCTCTCCCTAGTGGATAATATATCTCCCTCATTTAAGTTGCTTCCATAGCCAGCTCTTTGACTTTCATTTGCATTATAAATATTTACATTGTGTTTGATCTTCTGGAATATCATAATGTCAGGATTTAAATGCGATCGGTGCGTTTCGAGTGGACACTCCACCCATCTTCAGGATCCGGTTGAATATGTTGAATATTAGGAGGTAATATTGGAGGATAAATAGGTTTGGATGGAAATAAAAGAATGAATAGTTTAATTAAGTAAAGAAGTCAAAAAGAAATTAAATAAATAATAAAATAAATTAAGTTAAATTGAAATAAATGGAGGTGGTGGATTCAAAGGATAGTAAACATTTAGAACAAGGAAATGGTAGAAGAAATGGACACCTTAGATAAAAATAAGACTTGGGATCTAATTGTTGGAATATTCTCACCATCATCATCTTGGTTTTGCATGCACTGCATGCATGCATGCATTCCATGCATCATTGCATGCACTGCATGCATGCATGCATTCCATGCATCATTGCATGCATTCCATGCATCATTGCATGCATCCATGCATTAGCAGTGGATTCTCCTAGAACCTAGTCCCTATTCTGGCCCCCCTGGAGCTTGTTTCAGGCCATTATTATCCCTCCTAGCCACTCATGCTCCCTTATTTTCATCACTAGAGTTACAAATGTGCCCTCATGCACAGATTTAGGATATCTATCAGTCAGTTCCATGATTTCGGGAACCTTGTCCCCTTGATTGCTCAGTTAACTGACTATAGCTCCTAGTTGAATGCTACTGAGTGTAGGAGCGCCCTCCTTGACCACTGACATCTATTATGTGCCTGTTATCTCCTCAAATATTTTTTCAAATTTTATTATTTCAGAATTTTCGGGTTTCGGTAGCTTAGGCGGACATGGCCATTGTTCATTAGCTATTGAAAACCCAGCTTTCGGCAGCTTGTAGCGTAAAGGCAAAATTACTCAAATCTACCGAAAGGAGAGGCATTTTCACCACTTCAGAGAGGTCTTGGTGGTTTAGGCGAACATGCTGAATTGTTCATTAGCCACCGAAAGCAGAGCTTTCGGTAGCCAACAAAATCAAAATCCAGCCTTTCTAGCTACCGAAACTACAAAATAATGCAGAAGGCTGATTTCTTGCACAAAGCCTGACTTTTGCTGATCCAAACACTTCGAGGACGTTTTCTAATGATAGATAAACGTTAAAGGCATCATGATCGAAATTATGTTCCAGATTGAAAGGCGCCAGCAAGGTGAGAAGAGGAATCTTCTTGTCTATTTTGGGCAAAAGATGGCCCGTCAATCCTCCAGGTGACTATTTCAACCTTACTCATCAGCCTTTCAAGGCTTGTTACAACTGTCAAAGATTGCTACAGCTGTCGAAGATATGAAGACTATCAAGATGGAGGCAAGGATATTTGCTGCAAAAAAATGGTGTTTTTACTGTGCAGAGTCATCATTTTAAAATGATGATTTTGAGCGCCTGGAGAATCTTTTTGCAAAACACTCGGAGGTTTTTTGTTCCTAACATGTCAGAGAACAATAACCTCTCTCTGTTTTCCTACAGATTTTGCATATTGAGAGAATTGAATCCATCTCTGAGCCCCAATTTTCGGATCCCAGAATTTGCCTATTTGACACATGTTTTTGAAATACATATCTCGGGCAAATGAAAACGAATCTCAAAAAACTGAGAGAGGTTTTTTCTCAAAACAAACCAATCTACAATAATCTCTTTCGATTTATACACAGGTGTCACAGATTCGGAGAAATGGATACATCTCTTAGCCCCATTTTTCAGCAGTTTGGCCAAATTAAAAAGGATTTTTCCCTAGATTATTGAAAACGGTTTTGAGTTTCTATCTTTAGTAAATTCGATCCAACTTCTTAGGATCTGGAAAGATGCTGTAAAGGCTATAAATCCTAGAACTTGAGAGCAAGTAAAGGTTCGACTTTGGATACTCTTAAACACTTTTTTGTACTCAAGCTTCTCATGTTCTTGATCAGTAATACAAGCTTATTTTTCCATTACTCATTCAGATTTTCATCTTCTTATCTATTCTGTACTTGCACCTGAATGTCAAATTCATGTCTATTCTGTTTGTTTGATGTTTGATAACTGTCAACTTGTCAATACATCCATAAACTAGAATCTGCCAGTACTTTGCTTGGTTTAGCTGGCCATTCATATATACTTTGTGTGTATGTTTTTGCTAGTAAATTAAGAGTTCTTCGTCCATTCATTTATCTACAACTCTCTAAACAATGATAATTAAAAGCCTTGTCAATCTGGTTGTGTTTATGCATGTCTTGAGTGAGTGAGGTTTGATTTAGTCATTTGACTTGATCCATTTTGAGTGAATCATTAAGATATTATTTAAGTTACCAGGCATGTCTGAGATACAACCTAGGAGAGTTTCCTGGAGTGATAACAAAATGGCGCCGTTGCCGGGGAGAGGAGATTGAAGCTCAGATTCCTTGGGAGAATGACATAGATCCAGCTTTGATGATAGACAAAGCCTGGACATTTTCTTGGTTGTAATCATCTATCTGGCAACTCCATGAAGGACGAATTCAGTGGTGACTCCATTGCTCAGAAATCTGTTGGCGACTCCATTGGTATGACATGAACAAAATCTTAGCAAAGAGGTATGCTTTCTGCGATTTTTCAAAGATTGTTGGTTTCCCTAATCCAGTTCCTAGTAGAGATGAATGGGAAAATAGCCTTCCCATATTCTAAGGGGAAGATTGGGAAATACCAGCTGAACATTTGCTAGATTTTCATGACTGCATGCATCGTTTGCAAGTTGTGCATGAGGATGTTCAGATCCGACTCTTCAGTTTTTCATTAGAGGGAATTTCTCGTGATTGGTACAGGTCTCTTCGTATTGCTAGTATCAACTCTTTGGCTGGTTTTCATGCAGCTTTTAACTCCTTTTGTAAAGAGTATTTTCCAGCTGAACATCTTTTTGAAGGATGTTTTGAAGAGTTTTCTTCGTATCATAAAGATCTTGCTTGTCACAAAAATCAGATTAGTGATAAAGCTTTTATTATAGAAGGAGACATTTACCATGAAGATCAAGAGGTATTGAATGATAGTAATGACATAAAAACATCCGACATCACATCAAATGTATCTATTGCTTTAGATATTTAAGAAGATCAACATGTCTCTTTTGAATTTTTTGAGGTCAAAGAACAAACGTATACATCAGCAGGAGGAACTGACAGATCAGCAAGTGACAGTTTCGGAGCTGCAGCAAATATTAAGGACAGTCCTCAGCTTCTAGATTTGCAGACTAAGGAAAGTGGTAGTAACCACGAAGAAGAAGTTTTCAAGGTTTGTGAAGACTTAGTGTCTACTAAATTTTCACCTAGTTCTTCTTTTCAACAGAGAGATGATCAAAAATATGTGCATGCTGTGATTGATGCTTGTTACGAATCTGTTGTTCATAAGTCCAATGAAGATCTTTTTAGTTTTGATATATCCTGCAAAGATATTATTGTTGGAGAAAAAATTGTTAGTTGTGATAAGCCAGCATATCATCATGATGAAATCATATTATAGAGATATGGTGAAGGGGAGCAGAAAGGATCGGATCAGCAATTAAGCTTGCATTTTCCTTCGACAGAAGAAGAACAGTCCACATTCAACATTGAAATCAATGAAGGCAATCGACAGCAGCATTTCAGTCACTTGGAACAGCAGCAAGGAGAGGTATTTCTTTGTGATTTTGATGACCCTATTGTTGATTATTTGGAATCCATGAGCAGTATAAATGTCAAAATTTTCTTGTCAGACGAAAGTCGTTTCTATTATCTTTCCCAACTACATTTCTGCGTGATAGGGATTCCTTTATTTTTGGGGTTAAGATCAAAAACAGTTTCAGTGAATCAATTTCTGACATGGCTTCATTGGAAACATGAGTTTGCTTGATTAAGCATCAGTACGATGGTTAGAGTAGGGTAACATAGATGAATAAGCTCATGGCTGAGCATTTCAAGTTTGCATAATGCGTGAGGCTTGCATTTAGTATTGTGGTTTCAGTTTTGAAATAAAGACTCCATGCCCAATGGATCTAAGGCACTATTGGCAAGGGTAGACCGGTTTCAAATGATGAGTAGCGGAGTAGGATTTGATCAGGTTTTGAAAGCAGCATTTTACACTCCATAGCCAAATGGATGTAAGGCGTTGCTAGCAGGTTTACAGTTGAACATTTGTGGACAGATTGCAGAGATTTGGTGGCAGTTGAAATGACTCCATAGCCCAATGGAACACTAGAGGATAGGTTTGAATTTTTGTTTTACAGGAAAGGCATTGGATATGTGGTTCTTGAAACCTCACAAGGAGACTTTCATCCCCTAGTAGGAGCCAGATGTTATCTCCTCAAATATTTTTTCAAATTTTATTATTTCAGAATTTTCGGTTTTCGGTAGCTTAGGCGGACATGGCCATTGTTCATTAGCTATCAAAAACCCAACTTTCAACAGCTTACATCGTAAAGGCAAAATTACTCAAAGCTACCGAAAGGAGAGGCATTTTCACCACTTCAGAGTAGGTCTCGGTGGTTTAGGCGAACATGCTGAATTGTTCATTAGCCACCGAAAGTAGAGCTTTCGGTAGCTAACAAAATTAAAATCCAGCCTTTCTAGCTACCGAAACTACAAAATAATGCAGAAGGCTGCTTTTTTGCACAAAGCCTGACTTTTGTTGATCCAAACACTTCGAGGAAGTTTTCTAATGATAGATAAACGTTAAAGGCATCATGATCAAAATTATGTTCCAGATTGAAAGGTGCTAGCAAGGTGAGAAGAGGAATCTTCTTGTCTATTTTGGGCAAAAGATGGCCCATCAATCTTCCAGGTGGCTGTTTCAACCTTACTCATCAGCCTTTGAAGGCTTGTTACAACTGTCAAAGATTGCTGCAGCTGTCGAAGACATGAAGACTATCAAGATGGAGGCAAGGATATTTGCTACAAAAAAATGGCATTTTTACTGTGCAGAGTCATCATTTTAAAATGATGATTCTGAATGTCTGGAGAATCTTTTTGCAAAACAATCAGAGTTTTTTTTTCCTAACATGTCATAGAACAATAACCTCTCTCCATTTTCCTACAGGTGTTTCATATTGAGAGAATCGAATCCATCTCTGAGCCCCAATTTTCGGATCCCAGAACTTGCCTGTTTGACACATGTTTTTGAAATATAGATATCGGGAAAATGAAAGCGAATCTCAAGAAACTGAGAGAGGCTTTTGCTCAAAACAAACCAATCTACAATAACCTCTTTCAGTTTATACACAGGTGTCATAGATTCGGAGAACTGGATACATCTCTAAGCCGCATTTTTCAGCAGTTTGGCCAAATTAAAAAGGATTTTTCCCTAGTTTATTGAAAACGGTTTTGAGTTTCTATCTTTAGTAAATTTGATCCAGCTTCTTAGGATCTGGAAAGATGTTGTAAAGGCTATAAAGCCTAGAACTTGAGAGCAAGTAAAGGTTCGACTTTGGAGACTCTTAAACACTTTTTTGTACTCAAGCTTCTCATGTTCTTGATCAGTAATACAAGCTTCTTTTGCCATTACTCATTCAGATTTTCATCTTCTTATCTATTCTGTACTTGCACCTGAATGTCAAATTAATGTCTATTCTGTTTTTTTTATGTTTGATAACTATCGACTTGTCAATACATCCATAAACTAGAATCTACCAATACTTTGCTTGGTTTAGCTGGCCATTCATATATACTTTGTGTGTATGTTTTTGCTAGTAAATTAAGAGTTCTTCATCCATTCATTTATCTACAACTCTGTGAACAATGATAGTTAAAAGCCTTGTCAATCTGGTTGTGTTTATGCATGTCTTGAGTGAGTGAGGTTTGATTTAGTCATCTGACTTGATCCATTTTGAGTGAATCATTAAGATATTATTTAAGTTACCAGGCATCTCTAAGATACAACCTAGGAGAGTTTCCTGGAGTGATAACAGCGCCCTCCTTGGAGTCTCCTTCCCTATTATGGTTCCCATGTGATTCATTTATGCTCAGTTCTACTTCGGTTGACTGATTATTAGACCTTATCGGGAGATGGTTCCAATGCAAACTAAGCCATGACTTGAGGTGAATTCGAATCCTCCTAAGAGTATAGAATTCATTATGTTTTATTACCATATTTTTGCCAGCTTACAGCTAATGAATGTATCAACAACAATTTTCTCACATCTTTTGAGTTTATGAGTGAATTTGATCATACTTCTTGCTAATTCTTCTATGCAATTAACACAATGAAATTGTAAGGTTTGTTCAAGCTTAGTGATCTACCCCTGTGGAATTTCACACTAATTGAGTTGTTGAATTGAAGAAAACCTATTGGTACCAAATAAGTGTTTAGGAAGAAGTTTTATGCAAAAGGTAAGGTGGAGAAGTAGAAGGGTTTCCTAGTAGCTAATACATGTTCCTAGGAGGAGGGAATTGATTGTGGTGAGATAATTTCTCCTATTGTTAAATAAACTTTTATTAGACTTATTTGTATATTGTTGCTTCTTTAGATATTGAAGTAGAGTATATGGAAGTAAATACAACATTTATGCATTGTGATGTGGAAGAAGAAATCTACATGAAACAACCAAAGGGTTTTGCAGTGAAGGGAAAGAATGAGTTGGTTTACAAGTTCAAGAAGTCCTAATATGGAAAAAACAATCACCAAGAATGTGGTATCAAAAGTTTGATACTTATATATTATGACTTGGTTTCTCAAGAAGCAAAGTTTATCACTATGTGTATTCCATGCAAGTTGGTGACCATTTTATTTATCTGGTCTTATGTGTTTATGATGTGTTGTTGATTGGAAACAACACGAAAATCATCAAGGATGTCAAAGCCCCATTGTCTTATAAGTTTGATATGAAATATATTATTGTTGCAAATTTTATTTTGGGCATGGAAATTAAAAGAGAATGGACCAATGGAAGACTTTGGTTGGGTAACAAAAAATGTGTTGAAACAGTATTGTAGAGGTTTAATATGAAAGAATGTAAACCAGTAAAGATCCATGTTCATGTAGGTGTAAAGTTATCTACAAATCAGTGTCCCAAGACTCAAGAAGAGGTAGAATACATTGTGTGTGTTCCCCATGCTAGTGTAAGTTTGATGTATGTTATGGTATGTACTAAACCATACATTACCCTTGTAGTGGGAGTTTTGAGTATGTATATGTCAAAACCAGGCTAAGAAAAGTGGATGACAATAAATAAGGTCTTTATATATTTGCATGGCACTTTAGGTTATGCAATTTGTTGCCAAGGAAGGCCTGAATCTCACAGGGAGATAGATATACAAGGTTGTGTTGATGCAATTTGGGTTGGATATCTTAACCACGGAAGATCTACAAGTGGTTATGTTTTTAACTTATTTGGTGGAGAAATCAATTGGGTGAGTAAGAGGCAAGGTGTAGTTGCATTTTCAACTATAGAAGCATAATACATAGCGGCCACTCATGGAAGTAAATAAGCCATGTGGTTGTAAATATTTTATTCAGGTATAGGTTTTGTTTAAAAAGCAATGACAATAGGTTGTGACAACTAAAGTGCAATTTTATTGACAAAGAACATTGCTAATAATTTTAATACAAAGCATATTGATATGGTTGAGCGGAACAAAGTACTATTGGAGAAGTTTGATACTTGGAAGAATGTTGTAGATTCATTGGAAAATTGGAAAAGTATATTAGTACTGAAAAGTTCTATTCCTAGAATAATATTGTAGATTCATTGACAAAGTCTATTATTACTAAAAAAATCTCTTGGTGTAGAGAACCAATGGGCATTACTGTCCTTAGTAGCTAATTTCATGAATGCTTTCTCTTTGACCCCGTGTTTCAAAGAATATAAGAAGTGGGAGAATGTTGGACATTTGTTGTACTCTTTGAAGATTCCTAGAGGAAGGGGAATCCAGGGAAGTTTATTAGCCCCACGGGCTAGGGGGTGTGGAGGGGAAATGCTCCCAAAAGAAATTTTTGGGTTTGTTTTGAGTTGTTTTTGGCCCATGGTGTTGTGGCCCATTGTAAACTAATTTTGGTCAAATAATTGGGTTTATAATCTAATATGCAGTAATGGATTAGTGTTTTTGATGCTATAATATTGTATTGTAAACAGAAAAGATAATACAATGAGATAGAGAGTGAAGAAACTCTAAAGAATGTTGGTTTTCCCGATTTTAGGTTTCTAATGTAAATTTGAGTGTAATGTGTGTGTGAGTGAATGTTAATTTTTGTTGTTTATATTATGCTTGGTATTGTTTTTCCTTGCACCGGTTTATTAAAATCCTTCAAAATATCACCTTTATCTGTGTAAGCTTGAGGTCCTACATGATCTCCCTATCTCATACAGGAACCACACTGCTGTGAGTCATAAATTGACATATCTAATATGTCAACTCCTCACGAAATATGAGATCTAACCTATGTCACTAGCTAGGTTTATGTATCTAGGAAATATCATTAGCCTCAGCCATGTCCTCATCCTACTAGGAGGAACCTTCCCAACATACATGACAACATCTACAAAATAGTAGACAATTTAAACAAAATGTTAGAATAAATTTTGTGTGCATTAAATAAGACAAAAAATCATTCAAGTAGATGAATCAAGACATATTGATAATAAATTACCTCTAGCATATGGTAGCTCGGTCTAATTAAATAGGATGTTCATACATGCTTTCCAATCCATCCATGCACATGAGTATTGTACAAGATCAAGGGTGTGATCATCCTCACTAGATAGGAACTCCAATATATCTAAATTGATCAACCTACATGACCACTCTAATTGGCCCCTCCTGGGAAATATCTACCACAACATATGCATACACATCAGTCATCAACCTAGGAGGGAGATGATTGAATATTGGTCGAGTGACTTAAAAAATCAAAACAAATTAAATATATATGAAGCAAAGGGGAAGAACATTCTCCCATCAAATATAACATGACAATGATCTATAGCAAAACAAATTTGTCACAAAAAATGGCAAACCACTTAATTAATGTAGGCCTCTTAACTAAAGTGTATACATAGTGCATCAAAGGGAAACTAATTCTCTTCCCATCATAGGTATAATGTACTAGTGTTGTGAACATAAGTAATAAGGACTAAACCTCCTTTGCTTAGAATGTGTGTAAACGCAACTAGCCACCAACAACATATAAGTCACTTGGGTCAATGATGTCTATATTGACATATCTTTGAACATATGCAATTGACCCTCTCTTACAGAACTAGGTGGGATATTGAGGGTCTGGGGAAAATCCTCCCTTGTCCTATGTATCCCAACAATGAAATAATACCCTCCTTTGTGGCTTGGTAACATAGATCGGGACCGACCTTGAATGCTTTCCTAGGATTATCATAGCAATGGATCAACTACATCAGCAAGTTCGCATTTGTTGGGATTTTCCTATACTCCATCCTAGTCCTAACAGCATTTTCCATTTTGCATTTTCAGTTATGCATGCATGCATCCCAGTCATCAGTCCCAGCACCTAGCCCTCAGTTAGCTAGCCCCGGGAGCTTCTTTCTGATCAATTTTAGCCCTCCCAGTGCTTAGTGCGCCCTCCTTTCACCTACCACTTGTGAAAGGCGCCCTCTCTAACCTACCACTCAGTTGCACTTCAGTTAGTTGAGTTATCTTTAGATATTTCCTTTATTTAAGGCTAGATTGACTCCTCAACTGACTGTATCACTCCGATGGACCTCCAGTGAGACTAGACTGCCTATTCTGACTCCAGTTAGCTCCTCATGCGCCCTCCACTGAGCCTGCTTCATTCAGTTAGTGCCTCCATGTGCCAGTTACACCTACCACACTCAGTTAGACTCAGTTTGACATCTGGTTGACAGTTACTTATGCATTGATGACTCCACTGATGATGATCAAGACTCCTAGTTGTGATTTGATGACACTCCATTGATGTGATGATCACTCCATGAAGGCTAATTCGAATTGCCACCTTGGCATTCGAATCCTCACCATTGTATTATTTATTTTTCCATATTGTGATTAATGAATTAGTTGTGATGTTATTATGCTTCTATCTGAGTTCTATTGTATCATAATTTTGTTGCTCCTTTACACTGCATTGACCACTCTTCTTCTATTTTCCTACTTAATCTTAATCTTTCTTGTGAGGTATACATCAGCTCTTAGATCTGATGTGAGGATTTTCACATGGTATCAGAGCCTATTGAGAGTATTGTCTATCTCCATTCCTGAGATTTGTTTGCAAGTTATTATCAAGATTTCGAGTGCAGCAGTTGCAACAGTTTCTGCACTTTTGCAGCAGTAGCAGTTGCAGACATTTTCTATTGTTTTTTGCAGGTCTTCTGAAACAATTTCCATGAATTCGGAAGGAATTACTCCTCTTTCTCCATTCAACTATAATGAATGGAAACCACAAATGATAGCACATTTGAAGAGACATGGTCTCTTTGATTATTGTTTTGAAAGAGAGTTCGAATCCTCTGAAGAGGAGAATGATTGGTTAAATGAAGGTGACAGAGCCTATGGAGCAATGTTGATGGCTATGTGTCGTTGTATGTTATCCCAAGTCTTCTATGATTCTGTTGAATCTCCAAAAGAGCTATGGGCCCATCTGGATGAAATATTTGGCAAACAGAATGAAGGGATTGGTCCAAACCATTTCGAGAGCAAGCCCACTATTGCATTCTCCCTCCTTGATGGTCTCTCTGATCATGAATCAATATCAAACATATCTCATATTGAAGTTGTCCACAAAGAAGAAGAACTTGCAGATTCTACGCTCATGCTCCAAATTTCTTCTATTTTGAATTATGTGCCAGCTCACACTCTAGAAACTGCAGAGGTTCTAAAATCCTCTCTTACATAGAGTCTGTTGGTTTGCATCATCATGATCTATTGAATGTTTTGGAGGTCAAATCAGCCATTGGAGGTAATACATTCGCTCTCCTTGACCAATCACCTCTTATTTACTACTATAAGATCATTTTTTCATGCTCTCAAAATTTTATTGAAGATGAAGGCCATTGCCATTCGCTCGGGATAATTTCTCATGCATTTCATGGTTTAGATCTCACCTCTAATGGTTCAAACGAGATCTTAAGAAACCATTTTTCAAGTCTTGGATCTGATTTGGATTCCAAGCAAACACTGACATTTGATGGTTCTTTTGGGCATAATCTCACCCATGATGGTTCAAAGGAGAAAACAAAAGACTATCTGCACATTCATGGATTTGATCCTACCTCAGCTGATTCGAATCACAGGTTCCAGGATCATCCTCATATCTCTGAATTTGTTCTAATCACATTTGATCTGAAGAGCAAGTACAAGCACATGCCTTTTGAGCATGATCCACTTCTTCCCAAGAAGAAGATACCTCCAGATATATGACCAAGCATCATAGTTGCTTGAGTTTGGAGCATTTATTTTTGGTGTGCCCTACAGTCTATTTTGAGGGGGGGTATTTTTCCCATGAGGTTTTCCCCATTTCCTCGGTTTATTGACTGTTATTATTATTCATTGTATTGGGTGACCTTTGATCTCAGTTACCAGGGACCAGGATGGATTAAGGGGCGGTCTTGGGATTTTCCTATACTCCATCCTAGTCCTAACAAAATTTTGCATTTTTGCATTTTCAGTCATGCATGCATGCAATTGCATGCATCGCAGTCATCAGTCCCAGCACCTAGCCCTCAATTAGCTAGCTCCGGGAGCTTCTTTCTGATCAGTTTTAGCCCTCCTAGTGCTTAGTGCGCCCTCCTTTCACCTACCACTTGTGAAAGGTGCCCTCTCTCACCTACCACTCAGTTGCACTTCAGTTAGTTGAGTTATCTTTAGATTTTTCCTTGATTTAAGGCTAGATTGACTCCTCAACTGACTGTATCACTCCGATGGACCTCCAGTGAGACTAGACTGCCTATTCTGACTCCAGTTAGCTCCTCATGCGCCCTCCACTGAGCCTCCTTCATTCAGTTAGTGCCTCCATGTGCTAGTTACACCTACCACACTTAGTCAGACTCAGTTTGACATCTGGTCGATAGTTTCTTGTGCATTGATGACTCCACTAATGATGATCGGGACTCCTAGTTGTGCTTTGATGACACTCCATTGATCTGATGATCACTCCATGAAGGCTAATTTGAATTGCCACCTTGGCATTCGAATCCTCACCATTGTATTATTTATTTATCCATATTGTGATTAATTAATTAGTGTGTGATGTTATTCTGCTTCTATCCAAGTTCTATTGTATATCATAATTTTGTTGCTCCTTTACACTGCATTGACCACTCTTCTTCTATTTTCCTGCTTAATCTTAATCTTTCTTGTGAGGTATACATCAGCTCTTAAATCTGCTGTGAGGATTTTCACAGTGTTCCCCTTAAGAGATGTAGCCTCCTCATAAAACTTGAGGAGGCGAACATTCCTTTAAAGGACATGAGTTTGTGTTGTAATAAAGTGAGGGTACATATCCCTCTCCCTCTCTTGGGCCTCCCACTCTCGTACAAAGTTGTACAAGTCGATATCATGCTATTATTGTTGTTATTACTATAATTCACATATAAATTTCATTAGGAAGACACACAAACACATACATATAACATGAACATTCTATTTTAAATTTTAAAAATTCAAATCCAATTATTTTTCTAAAAAGTTGTGTAAAACAAATCAGTGTGCCTTAAAAAAGAAACAGATTGTTTGTGGTTTGGAGTAGCCTCGAGCACACCATAATTGGTGCTCCTTATTTAAAACTAACACACCATAAAAGTGGATAAAGTTTTAATATTATCGGTAACTACTGTGCCTTGTATAGGGGCACCAACACCTAGATATTAAGCCTTAAATGCTTAGAGCATCACCAACAACACATCTTTACATTCCAAAAACATGTCAATAAGTTTGAAATTTTGTATTTTATACCTAGGTATAATAATTCACTTAGCATGTAAGAGAGCATCGATAATGGTGCTTCCTGAAATCCATAAGAGCATTGACAAAAGAGAGAATTTTTTTAATTTAAACAAAACCTATCGGTGCACATATATGTAAGGAGGAACCCCTAATGATGCATTTGTAATTCCCTAGAGCATTGACAAGCCTAGGTTATTTTTATATAAAAAGCATTGAACATTGCATTTATAATATCAAGAAGCATCGAAGACGATGCATCTACTATTATAAGGAGCATCCACAAGTTTGTAATATTTTTTATATAAAAAGTCTTCAACTATGTGTTTATGATATCAAGAAACACTAAGTGGTGCCACCTAATATTATAAAGAGCAAAAAACAAATGTGGGTGTTTGAATGTTTTTTATTTTTTTATCAGTGCACTCAAAGTAAAATAATGATCGCTAATGGTGTGACCTATAAATTTACATGACACATTATATAATCCAATGCAAGCTAAATGACTTGAACACACTTCACGAAAAAAATTAAAAATGAAAAAGGGCAAATTTAAGCCAAATTCTACATTTTAATTGACTAAAATTGTAAATGGAGAGGTAATAAACAATTTCCCTGGTCTCTTCCCTACCAAGAAAGCATGGTTTCCACATAGATAAAAAAATGAAAATTTGGTATTGTTTTGCAAAATTCAAAAAAGAAACTTATCCACTAGCAAAGCAAAGGCCTTGAGAAATCTAGAAACATAATAGCACTAACAACAAGGTAGTTGCATAGAGATGATGAGAATTTGTGCTTGTATTGTTGGCAACACTTAAGGAAAGGTAAAAATGAAATAATGGTTTGGTAAAAAAATATTTTTCCCTATCTTAGTGCACCAAACAATCAGACATCCTAGTGCATTTATATGTTCCATGCACACCATTGGATTTTTAAAAATCTATGGAGTGGTACACTTTTTTAAGTGCATTGGTGCATGTAAGGGTTATTAAGCACATCAATTAGTTTTTGAATTTCTTTTAAGTTAAAAAACTATATTTTATAACAAAATGTCTAAACCTAGTTTGGTGCTTCTTACATATAGATGCACCAGTGCACGTATTGTGTATTGATGCATCGATGTCCATGATATCACAAAATATTGAAACATTTGTCTGTGCACCTATATAAGTAACGCACCTAAGCACCTTCTATGGGTGTGCACCGATCCATTTTTTGTAATTTAATTTTTTAATAAAAACTAATGTTACATAAAAAAAATGTCTAAACTCATTTGATGCATTGTAGATAATAATGCATTGGTGCACTTATACATTTACAACTTGCCTACAACTTACTACTTAGAGATAATTTAAAATTAAAATAAACCAATTTTGTATATATTAATTATAACAAATTTTGGATCACCTAGTTATTTAATGCACCAGTGTGTTATATATATGTGTGGATCAACCCACTTTATACACTTTAAGTGCACCAATTAAAAAACCAATGCTAAAAATTCCCATCACTCATCTCTACTATCCACCTCCTGAGTAAACAAACAAGAATGAAAATTTTGAAAACTCCCATTAAAAATGTTTTGATGGAAGTGTTGAGCCCTAAATTTATGTATATCTTAAAATAAAAACAACTTTTACTTTTCTATTTTAACACCACCATCTCTTATTTTTTATTGTTTATTATTTTAATATTCTTCTCATTTATTGTACTAAAAATATATGGTGGATTAAATCATCATTTATCCTTCCTATGTAATAATCCCATGGAAAACCTAAGTGTTGATGGGTCAAATTGACCATGTCAACAATGAGGGAAAACGCTTGCTTGCAGCTCCCAAGTTAGACCCGATCGCGTTTGGGATGGTGCATATGACTGGTTAAGGGACCAGTTACCACTGTAATTTATAAGTTTTTTATGGTTTTATATATTTTTATCTTTTTGTAAAATATAATCTCAAACAAAATGAATACTAACTAAACTATCCTTTTCAGCAACAAACTTGTAAATTAAGGGAATGCACAAAATGAAGGATTTTGTTATTCATACTTACAAATAATTTCTTAATACAAATAACAGATTGAAACATCAACACTAGTCAATGCATAAAAAGCAAAAGAACTACTTCTAATATCATTTACCAATACTGTCTATGCATTCATATTTTAATGAGGAAGGTGACACGTTATAAGGTTTAATACAGAATTCAGAATAACAAAAATGAGTTCTATTATCTGTAATTCAATATCATGATATATTTGAGATTCGACAAATAATTTATATACTCGGCATATATGTTCCTGCAACTTTAAAAACAAATAAACTAGAAAACTAAATAATGCATCTATAATAAGAAATAAAGAAATAATTAAAAAATGACATTAGTATATAGCAAAACATTCACAACAGCACAAAGGATATCCGAAGAAGAATATGCCTCATTCCATTATCAAAAATGTTTCTAGAATATCTAATTTTACTCCCTACTCAATCCATCCATACAATAATATATAGAATTCAAGAAGTAAGGGTTTCCCACCACCACCACCCCTTTTTGGCTTCAAAAAATATTTATCTTATAGCCTAAAGTCGGGGGACAACTAAAATAACTATCCAAAGTTAATAGCTATCTTTCTTGACTCAACTTACAATAATAAAACTTAAATAAACACAAAGATGAAATAAACTAAAAAGACTTAATCGTCTCTTTGTTGAAATCTCCCCCACTGAGTGTGCCAATATTTGATCTTCTTTGTAGGCTTGTCCTGTCGCCTTTGAAATTGAACTTCAACACTCAACACCTGATCTCCTGCAAGTGACAAATACCCAGAATTAATTGCTTAGCATAAAACAACCTAGTTAAATAAGAAATGAACAAAAATAAGTATGGTCTCCATTAGAACTGTTGTGGAAAAAATTGCACAAGTGCACTCTTCCACTTGGTAAGGGGTTAGACCTTGTAGGCTGCAGCAAGGCCTCAGTCCTTAGATCCCCTGTGGGTGATTGGTTGGTATCCTCCAAGTGATCCTACAATAAATTGTTAGTGTAATTCACATAAAAACAAAGAAATATGAAAAAATGCAAAATAAAAGAGATGGGGGGAGAATGAAAACTCCAATAGCAATCTAAGATATGCCAAACCATTTTTGTATTGCCCAATGTTCAAGTTGTACAACACCTAGGAGGTGTGGGCTTCAAGGGAAGCCAAAAATATCCCTTAGGGAGGCCTTTTTTGTCCAAAATAAATGCTAAGTCAATGGTGGAACAATGGATAGAAACACTTGCCCCTTGAAGGAAGGTAACAAGGGAGCTTGGGAATGCTCACAATGATAGGAAGTGGTGGGCTATGAGGAAGCTCCAACTCAAATCCAACAGCATAACCTTGCTCTTGTTTTCTCTCTACAAAATGCATGCCAATGGATTCCTTTTATAGGCCAAGATGTGGCCAACAAACAACTATATCCAAATGTAAACTCATCTTCTCCATGAACTAGTTCGAAGGTACACCAGGGGGGGCTAGTTAATGCCACCAAGTGTGTGAGGAGCCGAATTCGGATCCTTGGATATGATTGAGCCTTCAATGCACTGCGGGAAGCAAGGGGTCCCGTTGTTTTAATAGTAGCACGACTATCGAAGGAATAGCCGCGCGGGTGTAGCAAGAGCATTGTTAACTTGCACTATAGCGTGGGTTAACAGTGTTTTACCTGGGCTACCTCTTCTTTTGACTATTTTTTGGCACTTTTGGACTCACGATGTATTTTGTATTTGTTGAGGATGCTTTTGGTGAATTGCATTATGTGTTAATGATGCCTTACTGGAAGAATCGTCGAAATGTCGCATGTGTGCGAAATTTAGACATTAACAGATGCCCCCTGATGTATGAGGTTCGCAGGGTACTGTAGAGCCAATAATGCATCATATTTTTTGTTGTTTCTCTCATGTTATGTAGGACAAAGCATTTATGGAAAAATAGGGTCCTCCCATGGGGGAATATTGTTGGTGACGACCGTTGCAGCTATAATAAAGAATGGGTTTTTATACAAATGATGCGAGCATACCCATGCTCGTGAAATGTTGTCAAAAGTGATTACAATAATAGAGGACAAAAGGTGTCACTTGACTATACTACTGGGACATGTATGAAGGAGTCTTCAATCCATGTTTGATTAAATGACCCAGGAACTACTGCGGAGTGCTGAAGAAGTGGTATTGCTGATGATCATGACAAACCCATAGGGGTGGGGGACCGATATGGTGTGTGAAGCTACCTAAGAGATTTAGTCGTGATAGATGGACTGCAACCATGATTTGCAAATGTGAATGCTACTACCTTCAAAATTACGTTCCCCCTTAATGCGATGATGTGTTGATGATGTGTTTGGGAGCACTAATGACTCTCCCTACCAAGTTCGAGGTGATCGCTTATAGTGATTAAAATGGATCCCAAGGTACAACTGCAACTATTGCAACTATCGAAATGTAGTGTTTTGACGTTGACGAGAGTTGAAGTACATGATAAGACAAGAGTCTTATCCTAAGGACAGAGATCATATTATAACCAACTAGTGGACAGAAAGACCTGACACAAGTCTGGTTGATAAGTGTGGGGCTCATAAATTCCTTTGATCAATTTGGGTGGGGACAACAGCTTTCCTTTCGAAACGGTACAGATTGAAATGGACAGAGACAAACTGCAAATGAAAGGGATTTGAGGGAGATGCAAAACGGTGAGTAATGGCGATTGGTCAAAATAAATACGGCTGAGGATATTGAGACTCCAATACATCAATCAAAGGTGACCATGGGTTGTTGCCCAAATAATATGGTGTTCCCACAATTTAAGGTTATGAGGGAACGGTTTGTACATAAAGAATAATGGCGAGGTCCCGACATCTTTAGGTGTGTCGGGGGACCAATTTTGATTATGGGCGGAGTCCCCACGGTTTTGAGTGGTTCGGGGGATGCTTTCCAATGTGAAGTGAGAGTTAGTTTGCAAACGCGAAGACAGGTGCACCATGAATCAATGTTATGCAATGTATGCCTGCGGGATAACTGAAATAGAACTGGTTACTTCTGAGGGTGGGGGCCCCATTGGTGTCTTCATGGGGGTGTTGATACGAAGAATATTTTTTAGGGTAAATTGCTCATGGAGGTATGAGTGGGATTTGTGAATCTTTATCATAACATGAGCCAAGGAAGTTGATGGTGTTTGCTTGGTGGAGTAAATGTGCAATTACAAAATGAGAAGCTAAGAGGTGATCTTTTCAAGTTGTATCAAATTCCTCGGACTTGAGGGCGGTCGACATCATGGGTTCCAATTGATGACAGGGATGGAAATGGTGGGCACATCCATGGGGGAACATGTTATTCCCAACTATGGTGTTTACGGCACGTCAAAACTGGGAATTAGGGCCCTATGGTTATCAGCGGAAATATTGGCAGATGCATTATAAATGGAGGTTAAATATTGTCTATATGTCAGTTTTAGAATGATACCTGTGGTAGGGAACTCTTTACACCAGATAAAGGAGATTCAAGTTCCCTACCATGGGTATCATTCTGAAACCGGCCTATAGACACCGGCTAAAGGAGATTCAACATCGATGGTATCCAATAATGTGGTTGTTACTTCCTCGGCTTGTGACCATTGCAGGGTGTGATACCCCCATTTTGACCCTTCCGATGTATTGGATTTTAATGTAAATGTTGTATATATGTGATGTATGATTCCTAGCGTGGAGCTCAAGGCCAAGGCATTGCTAGTGAATGCTCAGCCTTGAAGGGTTGGTATTTTATGTTGTTATATCCGTGTGCTAGTAAGCCATGGGGAAATTGTAAAAATGATGTATTGTAATGCAAATAAAATACCAAGGGGATGGCTATGGATGCAACTAAATGAGAGGGCTATGTGTATCCACTAGGTGTTGGAATATTTTATATTCCTTGGAAGGTAATAATGTCTTTGTATTATGTCGGAAGATATCCACAATCTTATGTAAAAGAGTAATACATTTATCCCATATTCGTTATGGTAAAATATACTCTTGATATTCATTATTATATAAAGATATGTTATTATGGAGAATTATATTGTCCCACATGTAATATGTGTGAGTAATTCTTCCTCATCTCTTAGTATATAATAGAGTCAAGGGAGTCACATCAATAATCATGATCTATACTTTCACAAGTATTGCTATATTGTTTGGGGTTATTGGCATTGCTCTCTGTAAGCTTGAGGGAGATATTCTAGAGATAATAGAAGACTACCTTCCCATGGACATAGCCCAATTAGGTAAACCACGTATATCTGGTGTACTCTTTTCTCTTGTTCTCTTTATGTTCTTATTTACTGTGATATGTTATTATTGTCATAGATAGGTAAGCTAGTTTAGTTAGATCCATATCTCTGACATCGTATCAGAGCTTGTTGCTATGATCTAGCACCTTCAATTGTTTTCAAACAATATTTTATCATTTGGGAATTGATTATTTCTTGTAGATTTGATTTCTATCTGGGAGCCATTAGGCTTCTCTTCCGATCTGGGCATATTTCTGCAGTTTTTTATTTCTAACCCTAACCTTGTTGTGTAGATTTTTGCAGAAAATTTTCAAGGGTTTCTTGATGTTGTTTTTGTAGATCTATATGATTTTCTGATTCTCCTCAAGGAGATCTATCTTCCGATTTTCAAAACGGCAATTTTCGTCCAGGTTTGGTATACTTTGTGCAGGTTTCCATGTTCGGCAGATTTGTCACTGTTTTCGGCCTTATACTGGACACTCGCGACTTTTCTTCGCAGGAACCTGCGGTTAACCGCAACTATTCTTACTGTGAAGCCATGAATACTCTGCAGACTCGTGGCATCCCAGTGCACAGACCCGCGTATGCTTCGGCATACTCGCAACTGTTCCACTACAGAACCCACGTTTGCTTTAGACTATTCGCGACCCTCCCTGTGCTGAGCTCGCGAATGCTTCGGCAGATTCACGACCTTACAGTGCAGAGACCCGCAAGTAGCTGCGACTCCATTACATCGCAACCCGCGAGTAACCACGACCTTTGCTGAGAAGAACCCAGGAGTATCTGTGATTATTCGCAGGTTTCTTGTTGGCAGACACGCAAGTGACCATAACTTAGTCAATATTTACTGAAATTCTTATTATAACCTGTTTTTGGAATTGGAGAAGTTGTTCTGCGTCTACGTTCGCAAACATAACAGAAGTCTCGGCAAGTCTGGGCACTCAATCAAAAGGGTTGTAAGTAAAAGTTTATCTTTCCTTTACTGTTTTTTTCTAACTGTTTTTTTTACAGATTTAGATCAGTACGGTAAAGTATTTTATTTTTCTGTTATTCACTATCTTTCTCTTGTCATTTCTAACATTTGGGTTTCTGGTCAAAATTTATATTATTATGACTTCAGAAGTTTCTTCTGTTCCTGAACTTGTTGGTCCTAACTATCTTGCCTGGAAAAGGAAAATGATTGATGTTCTAAGAGTAAGAATCTATGGAGGATTGTTAATGGTGAACACACGAAACCTATTGATGCTCAAGATTTGGCTATATGGGAAGATAAATGTGATCAAGCAAGAGGGCGCATTAGTCAAACAGTTGTAGATAGTCTTCAGGTAAGTATAGAGGCAGAAGACAGCCCCGTTGAGGTATGGAAAAATCTTGCTTCTTTATTTAATAAATTTGATGATGTTTCTGCTTATTACCTTGAAAATAAGATTTATGAGCTAGATCCTACTAACTTTGATAAAGTAGAATTATATCTTGCTGAAGTGAAAACTTTAAATGAAAAAATAAATAATTGTGGTACAGATTACAAGAGAACAGACACTGCTCTTATAATTCTTTTAGAACAAAAATTGTCATCTTGTTTTGATATGTTCATTCAAACTAGGAATAGAGCTCTTGAATTGTCTTCAAATACCACGAAACCTATTTTTGATGATTTTTGTAAAGGATTGATTAATGAGCAAGAAAGGTTAATTGTTTCAGGACAACTAACACCTAATAAGGCTCTTATGGCACATAATAAGACTCCTAAGAAAAGTTTTAATAATGTTAAAGATTCTAATTCACACACTTCAAATCCTACTAATAACTCTGGTAATGCTTCTAATGCACATCATGACAATAGTAAGAAGAAGAAAGTGTATGATCCTTGTAAGCATTGTGGTAAAACTAATCATCCTGAAAAGAATTGCTTTAAATTGAAATGTTTAAAAGCTAAAGCTAAAAAGAATGGTTCTGATGAATCACAAGTAGCTTTGTGTGCTTCTGTTGTTTCTTCTAGTAATTCTTCTTCTAATGTGGAATGGATAATGGATTCTGTTGCTTCTAAACATATGACCGGTAATGCTTCTTTATTTTCATCGTATGACAATAATAAAAACACATCTCAGAAAATCTCTATAGGTGATGGTAAACAACTTTCTGTAATTGGTTCTGGTAATGTTAATGTTGCTAATGGTCAATTGGAAGATGTTTTTCATGTTGAAAATATGCCCATCAACTTACTTTCTATTTATCATGCATGTCAAAAAGGATATAAATTTGAAGCTTGGCCTGATAAATATGTTCTTAAAGATATCAATCAAAATTTCAAAGTAGTTTCTTCTGGTCCTGCTGATCATACTGTTGGTTTATATAAATTTGTTGGTTTTAATTCAACTAAAAGACAACCTTTTTATTCCTATGTTCCTCATGCTAATGAACTAAGTAAATTATGGCATGAAATATTAGGTCATTTGAATTATGGAAAAATGCAAATGTTAACTAAAATGGTGTTTGGCTTGCCTAATGTTACGTCTACTAACGGTGTTTGTGAAGGTTGTGTTCTTGGTAAACATCATAGAGCAATGTTTTATAAAGGTAAGCTTGGCGTGCTAAAGAATCTTTGCAATTAATTCATAGTGACATTTGTGGTCCTCTTGAAGTTCCTTTTATCTCTAATGCAGTTTATTTTCTTACTTTTATTGATGACTTTATTAGAAAATCATGGGTTTATTTTTTGAAACATAAAAGTGAAACTTTTTCTAAATTTCAAGTATTTAAATCCTTGGTTGAAAACGAATCTGGTAAAAAGATTAAGATTTTAAGAACTGATAATGGGGGGCTCTTTAAGAAAGAATTTGAAGTATTTTTATCTAAGCATGGAATTCAACATCAAAAGACTGTTCCTTACACACCTCAACAAAATAGTGTTGCTGAAAGGAAAAATAGAACTTTAGTTAAAATGGCTAGATGTATGCTTTATTCTAAACGATTACATAAGAAATTTTGGGTTGAAGCCATAAGTTGTGTTAACTTTATTTTAAATAGAGTTCCTACAAAATCTGTTAGCCATGTTACCCCCGAGGAAAAATGGAACGGTAGAAAACCGGATATTAGTAACTTTAAAGTGTTTGGTTGTGAATGTTGGGCTCATATTTCTGATGAAAAATGGAAAAAGTTAGAACCTAAGTCTCACAAGTGTATATTCATTGGTTATTCTTAGGATTCTAAGGCTTATAGGTTGTTTGATCCTTCTAATCAAAGTGTCATCATTAGAAGAGATGTTCAATTTATTGAAGTCTCTCCACCACCTGAGTCTGTAGAACCTCGTGTTACTTTGAATATTCCCTTATTACCTGTTACTCCTATCTCGATTGCTCCTTCCAGTTATGTGACTGATATAAGTTCATCTTCTTCCTCTTCTTCAAGTATTCCACCTGAATGTCTCGAAGCTCCTGAAGTGACTTCTGTCCTTTCTGATCTTCTTGTTTGGGCCCGGAAAACTCTTGAATCTGCAAGAAGTGATATCGGAATCCCTTCCGATAATCGTATAACTAGATCTAACTTTGATCTTATGACCAAAGTTTTGGCCACAGATGATCCTACCTCACATGCTCAAGCTAAGGGTAAACCTCATTGGGAACAAGCTATGACTGCTGAGTATGATTCTCTTATGAAAAACAAGACTTGGTCTCTTGTTCCTCTTCCTTCGAGAAAGAATTTAGTTGGTTGTAAATGGGTTTATAAAACTAAATTTACTGCAAAAGGACAGATTGAAAAGTATAAAGCTAGATTACTTGCAAAAGGTTTTAATCAACTTGAAGGTATAGATTATAACGAACTTTTGCTCCTATTGCTAAATGAATACAATAAGAACCATTTTATCTACTGCTTCATATTATAAATAGGAAATACACCAAATGGATGTTAAAAGTGTTTTTTTAAATGGTGGTCTTAATGAAGATATTTATATGCAACAACCTCCTAGTTTTATTAATGTTGAATCATCAAGTTTAGTATGTAAATTACACAAGCCTTTATATGGTCTTAAACAAGCACCTAGGGCTTGGCATGATAAAATTGATCCATATTTCTTGAATAATGGTTTTAATCGTTGTATATCTGATCCTAACCTATATGTTAAGCATGTTGATGATAATATCATTGTTATTGTTTTATATGTGGATGATCTTATTATCACTGGTAGCCAACTTGTTCTCATTCAAAGTATGAGAAGTGACCTTTACAAGCAGTTTGAAATGACTGATCTCCGTATATTGCATTATTTCTTGGGTCTTCAAATTTGGCATCTGGCATATGGTATTTTTCTCTCTCAACCGAAGTATGCTACAGATTTATTAGCTCGTTTCCACATGAGTGATTGTAAACCTGCTCCTACGCCTTTTCAGTCCAGTGCAAAGTTAACTGTTGAATGTACTACTCCTCTTTTTTATGCTACTCTTTATCGTCAGCTTGTCAACAGTTTGATATATTTAACTCACAGCAGACTAGATCTCTCTTTCACTGTCAGTATGGTTTCACGGTTCATGCAACAACCTCATGAAAGTCATTGGAAAGCAGTAAAGAGGATTCTGAGATATTTACAGGGGACATTGTACTATGGTGTTTTTTATTCGAGCAGTACTACAATTTCACTTTCTGGTTATACAGATTCTGACTAGGCAGGTGACAGTTCTGATCGACGGTCAACTGCTGGTTATATATTTCAACTTGGTTCAGGTCTGATTTCTTGGTCCAGCAAAAAGGTGAATACTCTTTCTTTATCTTCGTGTGAAGCAGAGTATATAGAAGCCAAAGAAGCAGCAAAAGAAGAAGTTCGGTTGCGGCATGTTCTCACTGAGCTTGGTCTAGTTCCGAAATCGTCCACTCTGTTGAAATGTGACAATCAGGGTGCAATTCAGCTTGCTTATAATCCGGTATATCACTCTAAGACAAAGCATCTCGATCTTGATGCTCATTACATTCGAGGTCTCATTGTAGATGGTGTTCTTTCTCTTGAGTATTGTCCTACTGACCAGCAGGCAATCGATACCTTCACCAAATCCTTAACATCAGTGAAGTATGTGCATCTTCATTCCTTACTTGGGATGAGGGAATTTGTCATCAAGGGGGAGCAGTAATGACTCCTTCCTTCCTTAGTTAGTGGGCTTTTCTCCCAGCTATTATTAAGGGGGAGTGTTGGAATATTTTATATTCCTTGGAAGGTAATAATGTTTTTGTATTATGTCGGAAGATATCCACAATCTTATGTAAAAGAGTAATACATTATATCCCATATTCATTATGGTAAAATATACTCTTGATATTCATTATTATATAAAGAGATGTTATTATGGAGAGTTATATTATCCCACATGTAATATGTGAAAGTAATTCCTCCTCATCTCTTAGTATATAATAGAGTCAAGGGAGTCACATCATTCACATCATGATCTTTACTTATTCACACAAGTATAGTTATATTGTATTGGGGCTATTGGCATTGCTCTCTTGTAAGCTTGAGGGAGATATTCTCGAGATAATAGAAGACTACCTTCCCGTGGACGTAGCCCAATTGGGTGAACCATGTATATCTTGTGTACTCTTTTCTCTTGTTCTCATTTTTGTACTTATTGTTGATATATTATTGTTTTGCATGGATAGGTAAGGTAGTTTAGCTAGATCCATATCTCTGACACCCTTGCAAAGCAAAAAGTGTGCATGGGTGGTGACTGGCAGGTATTATATTTTATTCTATTCTATGGTTTGCTTTGTGCAAGTAAGAGTTTAAAACTTCACAGCTTTGTGTAATAATTTAGGTAAAAATGTTACAAGCCCATTCATTTTCTTTTTTTAGTTTTCTTTATAAGGAAGAAGCTAGTAGATTTTGCATTGTTTGAGCATATTTTAATGCTTCAATGGTGATTGTTTTTGCCAATCATTTTCTATGTAGGCCAATTTGAGCATATCGTTTAAGTGTTGCTTATTTGCAATTTGGTCAATTGTCTTTTTTTGGGCAGTCTTCTGTATCATAACATGCCATTGATTGCTTACAGGCGAATGAGAGAGTTTGCAAAGTTGATATTGATGGAGCCACTACTCTTAGTTTATCTATAGTTGCAGCTAAATTATACGGGACATAGGCACTTGGTGTATTGGGAAAAATTCGGTTATGGAAGGCTATAGGTTACAGTACTTTTTGAAACTCTCCTTGGCTTTTATAAAACTGTTTGTATTTTTATAGTGCTTGCTAATCTACCTTACTTTTTGCAGAATCAGGTCAGATGTTAGAGAAACAAATGGGTTATGAGTCTTTTCTCAAGGTAGTGGAGAGATTCTCATCGATTCAGCCAATGATTTCATAACTTATTATGTCTTTATTCTTATTTTTGCAGAAAGATATAGAACAAGCCGGTCATCTTTTCATTTTTGAATTTTAAGAAAGGGCCTAGAAAATGTCATGTGATGAATGGAAGCCTAACTGGTTACTTAAGGAAGGCATGTTTTGCCCATATTCTTGTCTTATGTATGCTCTGAAATACCTTGTTGATATTGAATTGCAATATTGTAGTGGAATGCTGGCCCTTTCAGATTTTTGTTACATTTTATGACACTGCATTTTCACATTAAATAAAATGAATGTGCATTGCAACCTTTATGATCTGAAATACCCTGTTGATATTGAATTTCAATATTGTAGTGGAGTCACGACTCTTACCTTTTTGTTACATTTTCTTTTTTTTTAATAGTAGTGGATATTTTGTATTAATAAAAAGGAGAAGAGTTGTGGCCCTAACGTACAACTTTCTTATACAAAATGCTGACAAAAGGATAGGCAAGCAAGTCCATATCTGTTCCAAATATTTTATTTTTCCTACTATTGCACTATCTATCTGCTGACTATTCAAAAAATTCCTACAATTGTCAATTACATTATTGGTAGACAGCCTCAAAAATTTTCTCAGAATTAAAATAGTTTTACAGAACATCTGATAGGGAATTAGAATTGATTTACTTTGCTCTTTGAGAGCTTTTTAAATTTTCTGCTTAGATAACTGGTGGAGGTAGCTTGCTCTGGAAGTTCTGAAGAATTTCATGTGACGACTCTGAAGAGGCTGTTTATATTCTCCATTATCCCTGTGGGTGCTTCAATGTAGGTACTCCAAAAAAGCTATGTTTCCCTGCAACTAGATGAGACCTGTGCTTGACGATGAAGAGTGAATTCAACGAACCTTGTAGTCGAAGGGGGTGAAACAAAAAAAGAGGCGTTAAGACAAAGACTAAAATTGAGACCTAAGACAGTGAAACCCAATACTATGCCAAGGTGCAATATGACCTGAAGCAATTAGAGTAACCCGAAGCAAAGAGTGTAAGCTACAGCAAGTATCAATTTGGTGAAATGCTTTTGAGGCCATTGTTCATAAAAGATCCAAAAAAGTATGATCAATTTGGTGTTAAGTGGGGTTATCACTTCCCACTTTCGTCTTATAACTCAGATCCAAAAAAGTTTGATCAATTTGGTGTCAAATGGGATTATCACTTCGCACTGTCGTCTTATAACTCAACCGATTTTGAATATTTCCAGTGGAAACAATGAAAGAATGTTGTACGTTCTGCCACTGGATGCTTTGGACTTTTCGTTCTCTCTGTCCTGCTGGTTCACTTTGCAATGCAGGGCATGCGGCTCACATCTATAATACATTTTATAACTCAACTAATTTTGAATATTTCCAGTGGAAACAATGAAAGAATGTTGTACGTTCTACCACTAGATGCTTTGGGATTTTGGTTCTCTCTGTTTGTTGGTTCACTCTGCAACGTAGGGCATGCGGCTCACAGCTGTAATACATTTCATATTGACTACTAGTCTCCCATTTTCACTATTCTTTCGCCTTATTATTTGTCATGAAACTGCTTGCAGATGAATTTCAACTATGCTTTTCTTTCTCGCTTCACTTTCATGGTTTTTTTATAATTCTTTGAGAAAGTCGGTGTACCATGGCACAGTTGATCGAGACAGGAGATGCAGTATAGCGATCTTCTAATGGTTACTAGTCTTCCATGTTTCCTATCGCATGCCCTGTTTTTTGTCCTGGACCCATTTCAACTTCTACTACCGATAGATTTTAGCAATTATAACCAATTTTCACAATTTGATTTCTTTTTGTGAAATTTCCATGGAGTCTTTTTATATTATTTTCCCACTTAGAACAAACTTAAGCCTCATAAATTGATATGGGATTTCCCATTTCCTGGAATCAAACCATGAGCCTCACAAAACTTTCATATTATCATCACTTTTATAACCTTCCCATAGGAATTAATATTGATCCAACCTAGGAATTAAAGCCATCAACTCTACATCTTATTATAGCTTCCTGCACTGAGTAGAGGTTCTTGCCGCACCGACTAGCTCAAAATGACAAATGGCGATATTGAAAAAAGACTCCCAGATGGACTATGTTTCTTGGCATCAACTATTGGCTATTGGCACTGACTCCTGGAAATGACTAGTGGCTCTCATATATGACTAGTGGCTCTCATCTATGATGATAGGCTATGATTTTTTTTAAATTTAACTAATTCCACATTCAGGATTTTTGTAAAAAGGTAGTTGTATTTGCACTGCTTGTTACTACTAGCAATGCACTCTTACATGACACCGAATTTTATAGCTTTACAAGATTTGTATACTTTAGGGATCGCCTTGCTTATTATATTGCTACTGTCTTCATTGGATATTGTGGGAGATGTTGAGATAAGCCATTGTACTTGACTATCAAGGAACTTGAAAAAGACCTCTATGAAAGCAAAGTAAAGGAAGGAATCATTTGTACTCCAGACCAAAACAAGTCTGAATACATACAAAAAAAAAACCAGATGCGAGAGTTCATCAACTTTGTTTTCCATGGAATAAGAGGTAGCAATTCTGGATATGGTTTATTTTCAATCTTTTCTAATGGAAAATGAAACTGTAATTGGATTTGTCAATCTTATCTTTTGCTATTAATAAGGTTGTTTCTTTCAACAGTGAAGAACATTTTTTTATGGTGAAGTAGAGGATGCTTAAGATTGTGTGCATTTTCTACAGTCCCCTTCAATGTTGTTGTGCTTGGTATTGGGCATATGCTAGAAAGCAACCTCTTAGATGAACAACAAGAAATTCTTACAATGATGGATGCATCATCTTCTTCAATGATCCACATATTAAATGATGTTCTTCAATGGTCCCCATAATAATTTGTTTAATTGGAATCCAAATAAACTAGTGAAAATGTTTGAATACTAGCTATGTGAAGTAGTTTCTAAATTATTAGTTTAGTAGCACTCTATTTTCACATGTCTAAGGCCACCCTTAATGTAGGAGTATCCCCAAATTACAAATTATTTTGCAAAAGTTCTTATTAGTTGCGCACTTTCTACATCATTTGCTCCACTGTTGTTTTGAGTTGAAAAATAGGCATGTTTATGTCGTCTTCTTCTTTTAATTAAACATTATAAAGTGTATATACTCTCAACCTTGTCAGGTAAAATTGAAGTTAGAACGTTTCAGCTTGAAAAGCAACCTTTTAACATGGGAGAACTTGTTAGTTCATTAATATGGGCTTTTAGGGATACTCTTGACTCCAAAGGGATTGCATTCTCTTTATGTGTTGATGAGGTAATACAAAGGATATTTTCTTGTCATGATCATGGTTAAGCAATATGTTTTCACACAATTTCAAACAAGTAGACCACTTTCTACACTTTATATGTTCTCCATATGATCAACCTTCCCTATCTGAAACATTACACTCTCCATATGTTCTTGTTGTGTTAGTTTCTTCATTTTTCATAGACTTTCTAATATTCATTTATTTGTTCTCATTCATAGTCAATCAAAATGAGTGTTCTAACCAAAGCCAATTCTATAATCTAAAAGTTATACGATTTCAAACGGAAAATTTTGATTTTTTCGGTACGATTTTTAAAAAATCCAACATAAATTTTTAAAAATCCCAGTTACAACTGTCAAACTCTGAAATTTTGGGTGCCCGGAGGTTTTTGATGGTGTTAAATCCATTTCTACCATCAAAATTGTCATTAAAACATTGTTAAATTAAGATTTTGCAAAATAAAAAATGTCGGATTCTAGTGAAAAGCCCCGTCCAGGACAAATAGTTGATTTTTTAGACAATTCCTAATCCAGATTGGTAATTGGATGATTCATAAGCACCATGATGACTAGAACTTATTTTGACGTAGGCAGAGACTATATGTTCCGATTTTTATTATTAATTTGTTCCGTACATAAATATTTCTAAAATCTAGCTATAGTTTGTTGAATGTTGAATGAATTTTTTATTTATTTGTATTTATTTAATAAAATATATTAATGAGTGTGAAACTCCTATTAGTGGAGAGTGCATGATGTGACTACTTTTATCATTGCCGCCAATTAAGAATAATAATAAATAAATAAAAATAAAACCTGACTTTAAACTTACAAATGTAGCATCTAAATATTTATGTTCTAGTGGACTGACAGTCACCATAATGGTGCTCAGGTTGACAGGCATCAGATTTGATAGGTTTGCAAGTCCAACTTGTGCTTCTAGTATTTTCTTACTAACCTATCTTTGGTTGTGTTGGATATTGGACAATTGCCTCTCATCTCAAGAGTTGTGTTGGATATTGGACAATTGCCTCTCATCTCAGGAGAATCCTGAAGCAAACTCTATGTTGGATATGGGGCACTGCACTTCATAGGTGAGAGCCGCCCAAATATGAGGTTAACACCTTACAAACCTAAACCATATAGCTGACAGCAAGAAAAGAAACTACTGTTTGTTTATTACATAACAATATATTTATTTGTGATTTTTTATTGGATTCATATATCATTCCTTCTTCCTGTTCTTTCCTCTTCGGGAATGATGAGCGAGGAAATATAACAATCATGCATGCATGTTGGAGTTTTGAGCTTGTGGCTGAGTTGCAGGATCCGCCATTAAAGTTTCGAAGAGAAGAGGAGAATTATTTATGTCCCTTCACCAAGCAAGAGGAGATTCTTCACATGCCAGAAAGGAGGAGAAAGCGTTGGCGCTGGAAATAATGCTAAGAAATCATAAGGAACAGTTGCGAGCGTAATTGGTAAGGGCGATGGGTGGGGTTCATACATACTGTACACCATTGTCTGCAGCCTCCTGCAAAGAAAAAATTACACATGGGTGGTGACTGGCAGGTATTATATTTTATTCTATTCTACGGTTTGCTTTGTGCAAGTAAGAGTTTAAACTTCACAGCTTTGTGTAATAATTTAGGTAAAAATGTTGCAGGCCCATTCATTTTCCTTTTTTACTTTTCTTTATAAGGAAAAAGCTAGTAGATTTTGCATTGTTTGAGCATATTTTAATGCTTCAATGGTGATTGTTTTTGCCAATCATTTTCTATGTAGGCCAATTTGAGTATATCGTTCAAGTGTTGCTTATTTGCAATTTGGTCAATTGTCTTGTTTTGGGAAGTCTTTTGTATCATAACATGACATTGATTGCTTATAGGCGAATGAGGGAGTTCGCAAAGTTGATGTTGATGGAGCCACTGCTATTAGTTTATCTACAGCTGCAGCTGAATTATACAGGACACAAGCACTTGGTGTATTGGGCAAAATTCGGTCATGCAAGGCTGTTGGTTACAATACTTTTTGAAACTCTCCTTGGCTTTTATAAAACTGTTTGTATTTTTATAGTGCTTGCTAATATGCCTTACTTTTTGGATAATCAGGTTGCGATTCTTCATATGTTAGAGAAACAAATGTTAGAAAAACAAGATCACAGAGCAATAACAATAAACATAAATGCAAATATAATCACACATACACATTACAAGAGAGACATAGATATATCGTGGTTCACCCAACTTGGGCTACATCCACACTAAAGTTGCCAGTCCTTTATTATTCTGTCCAGCAAAGTGAAGGGATACAACCTGTAGCACAACCGCTGCACTTCCTCTTCACTGTTACACAGTCTCTCTTATGATCTTAGAGATCTTTACAATGCATAAAACCTAATACATCAACCCTAGCCGTATTACAATGTCTTTCTTTTATAAGGGAGATACAATGGAAAAATACCACGGGTTACCCAAAACCATGGGCCCGAAAACTGGTGGCGAAAACAGCGCCAAAAATTTTCCTCAGGGGCGTTGCCCCCAAACACCCGATGGGGGGCCGCTGGCCCCCGGACCCCCCTAGGTTCGTGCCGAGATCATAACCAAACCTAGGGTACGGACACGACTGAATAATAATATCTCTGAATCTAGAGATCAGGCTCCACAACCAACAACAAATGGGTCCTGAGTCTTTTCGCAAGGTAGTGGAGAGATTCTCATCGATTCAGCCAGTGATTTCATAACTTATTATGTCTTTATTCTTATTTTTGCATAAATATATAGAAAAAGTTGGTCATCTTTTCATTTTTGAATTTTAAGAAAGGGCCTGGAAGATGTCATGTGATGAATGGAAGCTTGACTGGTTACTTGGATATTAGAATATTAGGAAGGCATGGTATGTCCATATTCTTGTCTTATGTATGCTCTGAAATACCTTACTGATATCGAATTGCAATATTGTAGTGGAATGCTAGCCCTTTCAGATTTTTGTTACATTTTATGACACTGCATTTTCACATTAAATAAAATGAATGTGCATTGCAACCTTTATGATCTGAAATACACTGTTGATATTGAATTTCAATATTGTAGTGGAGTCACGACTCTTACCTTTTTGTTACATTTTCTTTTTTTTTTAATAGTAGTGGATATTTTGTATTAATAAAAAGGAGAAGAGTTGTGGCCCGAATGTCCAGCTTTCTTATACAAAATGTTGACAAAAGGATAGGCAAGCAAGTCCATATCTGTTCCAAAATTTTTATTTTGCCTACTATTGCACTATCTATCTGCTGGCTATTCAAAAAAATTCTACAATTGTCAATTACATTACTAGTAGACAACCTCAGAAATTCTCCCAGGCTGCATAAATTTCCCTAGAATTAAAATAGTTTTATAGAACATCTGATAAGGAATTAGAATTGCTTTTCTTTTCTCTTTGCGATCTTTTTAAATGTTCTGCTTAGATAACTTATGGAGGTAGCTTGCTTTGGTAGTTCTAAATAATTTCATGTGACGACTCTGAAGAGGTTGTTTATATTCTCCATTATCCCTGCGGGTGCTTGAATGTAGGTTCTCCAAAAAATATATGTTTCCCTGCAACTAGATGAGACTTGTGCTTGACGATGAAGAGTGAATTCAACGAACCCTGTAGTCGAGGGGGGTGAAACAAAAAAAAGATTCGCAAAGACAAAGACTAAAATTGAGACCTGAGACAATGAAACCCAATACTATGCCAGGGTGCAATATGACCTGAAGCAAGGAGAGTAACTCGAAGCAAAGAGTGTAACCTACAACAAGGATCAATTTGGTGAAATGATTTTGAGGCCATTGTTCATAAAAGATCCAAAAAAGTCTAATCAATTTGGTGTCAAGTGGGGTTATCACTTCCCACTGGCATCTTATAACTTAGATCCAAAAAAGTTTGATCAATTTGGTGTCAAATGGGATTATCACATCCCACTGTCGTCTTATAACTCAATCGGTTTTGAATATTTCCAGTGGAAACAACAAAAGAATGTTGTACGTTCTTCCACTGGATGCTTAGGTCTTTTGGTTCTCTCTGTCCTGCTGGTTCACTTTGCAACACAGGGCATGCGGCTCACATCTGTAATATGTCTTATAACTCAACTGATTTTGAATATTTCCAGTGGAAACAACGAAAGAATGTTGTACGTTCTGCCATTGGATGCCTTGGTATTTTGGTTCTCTCTGTCTGTTGGATCACTTTGCAACTTAGGGCATGCGGCTCACATCTGTAATACGTTTAATATTGACCGCTAGTCTCTCATTTTCGTTATTATTTCACCTTATTATTTGTCATGAAACTTCTTGTAGATGTATTTCATCTATGCTTTTATTTCTCGCTTCACTTTCATGGTTTTTTTATAATTCCTTTAAGAAATTCGTTGTACCCACGGGTGTACCATGGCACAGTTGATCGAGACAAGAGATGCAGTATAGCGATCTTCTAATGGTTACTAGTCTTCCATGTTTCCTATCGTATGCCTTGTTTTTTGTCCTGGACCCATTTCAACTTCTGTTACCGATAGATTTTAGCAATTATAACCAATTTTCATAATTTGATTTATTTTTGTGAAATTTCCATGGAGTCTTTTTATATTCTTTTCCCACTTGGAACAAACTTAAGCCTCATAAATTGATATAGGCTTTCCCATTTCCTGGATTCAAACGTTGAGCCTCACAAAACTTTCATATTATCATCACGTTTATAACCTTCCCATAGGCATTAATATTGATCCAACCTAGGAATTAAATCCATCAGCTCTACATCTTATTATAGCTTCCTACACTGAGTAGAGGTTCTTGTTGCACCGACTAGCTCAGAATGACAACTGGCGATGCTGGAAAAAAGACTCCTGGATGGACTATGTTTCTTGGCATCAACTATTGGCTATTGACACTGACCCCTCGCTATGACTAGTGGCTCTCATCTATGACAACAAGCTATGATTTTTTTCAAATTTAACTAATTTCACATTGAGGTTTTTTGTAAAAAGGTAGTTGTAAATGCGGTTATTAAACCAAGTGCAGTGAGCGCTTTTTGAAAGACTAAATGTTTCGTTGCTATTAAGATAGCTATTGTGCCTTTTTTGCACTGCTTGTTACTACTAGCAATGCACTCTTACATGACACCGAATTTTCTAGCTCTACAAGCTTTGTATACTTTAGGGATTACCTTACTTATTATATTGCTATTGTCTTCATTGGATATTGTGGGAGATGTTGAGATAAGCCATTGTACATGACTATCAAGGCACTTGAAAAAGACCTCTATGAAAGCAAAGTAAAGGAAGGAACCATTTGTACTCCAGACCAAAACAAGTCTGAATACATACAAAAAAATAAACCAGATGCGAGAGTTCATCAACTTTGTTTTCCATGGAATAAGAGGTAGCAATTGTGGATATGGTTTCTTTTCAATCTTTTCTAATGGAAAATGACAATGTAATTGGATTTTTCAATCTTATCTTTTGGCTATTAATAAGGTTGTTTCTTTCAACAGTGATGAACATTTTTTTATGGTGAAGTAGAGGATGCTTAAGATTATGTGCATTTTCTGTAGTCCCCTTCAATGCTATTGTGCTTGGTATTGGGCATATGCTAGAAAGCAACCTCTTAGATGAACAAGAAGAAATTCTCAAAATGATGGATGCATCATCTTCTTCAATGATCCACATATTAAATGATGTTCTTCAATGGTCCCCATAATAATTTGTTTAATTGGAATCCAAATAAACTAGTGAAAATGTTTGAATACTAGCTATGTGAAGTAGTTTCTAAATTATTAGTTTAGTAGCACTCTATTTTCACATGTCCAAGGCCACCCTTAATGTAGGAGTATCCCCAAATTACAAATTATTTTGCAAAAGTTCTTATTAGTTGCGCACTTTCGACATCATTTGCTCCACTATTGTTTTGAGTTGAAAAACAGGCACGTTTATGTCGTCTTCTTCTTTTAATTAAACATTCTAAAGTGTATATACCCTCAACCTTGCCAGGTAAAATTGAATTTGGGAAGTTTCAGCTTGAAAAGCAACCTTTTAACATGAGAGAACTTGTTAGTTCATTAATATGGGATTTTAGGGATACTCTTGACTCCAAAGGGATTCCATTCTCTATATGTGTTGATGAGGTAATACAAAGGATATTTTCTTATCATGATCGTGGTTAAGCAATATGTTTTCAAACAATTTCAAACAAGTAGACCACTTTCTACACTTTATATGTTCTCCATATGATCAACCTTCCCTATCTGAAACATTACACCCTCCATATGTTCTTGTTGTGTTAGTTTCTTCATTTTTTCATAGACTTTCTAATATTCATTTATTTGTTCTCATTCATAGTCAATCGAAATGAGTGTTCTAAGCAAATCCAATGCTATAATCTAAAAGTTCTACAATGTCAAACGGAAAAATTTGATTTTTTCGGTACGATTTAAAAAAAAAATCCAGCATAAATTTTTAAAAATCCTAGTTACAACTGTCAAACTCTGAAATTTTGGGTGCACGAAGGTTTTTTATGGTGTTAAATCCGTTTCTACCATCAAAATCGCCATTAAAACATTGTTAAATTCAGATTTTGCAAAATAAAAAATTTCGGATTCTAGTGAAAAGCCCCGTCCAGGACAAATAGTTGATTTTTTAGACAATTCCTAATCCAGTTTGGTAATTGGATGATTCATAAGAATCGTGATGACTAGAACTTATTTTACGAGCATAGTTAGCATTTACATTTATGTTACCCTCAACCTCCATTTTTTGGTGGTGGAAGAAGGGGTCAATTGCTTACTTTTAAAAAAAAAACATGTAACAAGCATTCTTAGACCACATTTTGGTTTGTCTAGTTTCGATGGAAAATCCTTATGTGATTTTATTATATTAATTTTATTACTATCCTTATTGGTATACCTAATCTTAGTTATAACAAACTATCAAATATGCATTTTTTGAAATTTTTTACCTTATTAAATTTTGAATGAAAAAGATCAGATACTAGCAATGTATCGTAACCATTCATTCTCTTCTCTCAAAATGCCACAACCTAGCAACAAACATCTTAATGATGAGAAAAGTATGATATATATAGTTACTATTAATTCTCTTCCCTAGCATAGAATGCATTTTCTCTAATCACAATTACATTACATCATACTACTTTTTAGATTGACACTAAGTGTAATCTACCCCACTATCACAATAACAAAGCTTTTAAAATAATTTCAATACAAAACAAAAAATTAACAATAGATAAATACACATCATCACTTTACTTGATTTAATAATAGATAAGTACACGTCATCACTTTCCATGACACTTGTTAGTTAAAATTATGTTAGTAATATTTTATGGCATGAGTTTGTTTTTATATTTTTTACAATAATTGTATAGTTGGAAGTGTATGAGTGGTAAAACAATTATCATGATTTTATAATATTTAAAATTATATATATATATATATATATATATATATATATATATTATTTAATTATTTTTATTAGATATTAGATATTATATAAGATTTTTTATAAATAATTATGTTAATATGAAGTTATTATTTTTTATTATGTTAATTTTTATTTTATTTAATTATATTTTATAAATTAATATTTATTTTCATTATATAAACATAAAGTAATAATTATTTATTTATTAATAATTAATAAAAACTAAATTTTACACCACTTTTATTAAAATAATAAAACCAACCAAGTCCACATATATCAAACAACTTTTGTAATTTCGTACTCTTAAGGATGAAATGAAATTACGCTTTTTTTTCCAAGGAAAAAAATATATATCAAACAACTTTTAAGTACAAAGAACCAAACATAACCTTTGTTCTTTTATTGTTTGTAATTCTCCTTTATTATTTGTAATTCTAACGGTTCATTATTCACATAGGAAGATGCCAATTTGAAGAAAACAAAAGCTCACCTGCATATGTAATAGTTCAAAAAAGCCAATGAAGAAGAAAGAAATAGAAACTCATTCCACATATAGGTGACGAGAGTACTTCAAAGAGTAATGCTTGTTTTGTTGATTTTTTTGTCAATATAATATTATTTTTTATTTGTTGATTTGTTTGGCAATATACTATTATCATCATCTTTATATAGCAGTTTTTATGGGTATGATTAAAGTTATGCATGTTTATGTGGAGACATTTATAATGAGAGTAGTTTAAATGAGCGATGATTTTGCCTCTTTCCGACAACATTTCCAATAGGATTTTGACAGAATTCGAGAATAATTTTTTAAATTCTCATAAATTACTATTAAAATTGCTTAATCGGGATGTCCTAGGGTATTCAAGGTTGTTGAATTCATTTATACATTCAAAACCACAATTTGAATAGCACAAAATCCAAATTTTCTAAAAACGAATTACCATATTCCAACCAAAATTTCGTCGGAAAAGTGAAATCTTCACACATTGTTTTTACTTAATTGAACATTTTTATAGTCTTACATGGTTTCTTTTGTTTTCTTCCACAATAGTTCTCAATCTATTGACTTTATCTTGCTCCTTTTGCACATTATGACTCTTCATCTTTAGAATAGATGTCTATGTATGCTAAATAGGGTGAAGTGATAAACAATTGTACTTCTACTTATTGATGTGGAATTTATTACTACCAATATGTTTAGGAGGAATTTATTTTAAGACTTAGAATCGACTCATATGTCTCTGTAGAGATCTAATGCTCTATCTAAGTTTTATCTGATTCCTTGAGAAATGAGAAATAATACTTTATTCCAATCTAGTTTATTATTAGAGAAGTATACCCTCTTTAAAACTTAAAGCATCAACAAAAAATGCAAACGTGATCTACCTTTATGTTGTTCCAATGAGCATTGTGTTCTATTAATTGAAGCAATAAACCACTTGAAATATTCAATCCTTCAGACGTTATTCCAATTTTGGTACTTATGTTGGCGCCAACTTATTTGGTTGGTAAAATATCAATTGCCTTATGAACAAGTTATCATCGTCAGGGGAGGTCATATGGAAGTACATTTATATGCTCTTTAGTCAGTGACTTCGATATTTCAGGTATATTGCTTAATTGGGAAGGTAGTCGCTTGCATCAACAAATTTTCACATCCATTGGCTATTGACAACAAGGGATTCTAATTTGTCACTAAAAAACACTATTAAATTTAGATTTTGCAAAATAAAAATTGTCGGATTCTTGTGAAAAGCCCTCGTCCAGGCCAAATAGTCGATTTTTTAGACAACTCCTAATCCAGTTTGGTAATTGGATGCTTCATAAGCACCATGATGACATGTAGTTATTTTGTAAGCATACTCAACATTTACATTTATGATACCCTCAACTTCCATTTTTTGGTGGTGGAAGAAGCAGTCAATTGCTTATTTAAAAAAAAACACATCTAACAAGCATTCTTATACCACATTTGGGTTTGTCTAGTTCCAATGGAAATTCCTTATATGATTTTATTATATTAATTTTATTACTATCCTTGTTTTGTTGATTTTTTTGGTCAATATAATATTTTTTTTGTTTTGTTGATTTGTTTGGGAATATAATATTATTATTATCTTTATATGGCATTTTTTATGGGTATGATTAAAGTTATGCATGTCTATGTTGAGACATTTATAATGAGAGTATCCTATATGAGCAAGGATTTCGCCTCTTTTTGACAACATTTCACAATAGGATTTTGACAGAATCCAAGAAGAATTTTTTATATGCTCAAGGGAGGTCATATGGAAGTACATTTATATGCTCTTTAGTCAGTGACTTCGATATTTCAGGTATATTGCTTAATTGGGAAGTTAGTCGATTGCATCAATAGATTTTCACATCCATTGGTTATTGACAACAAGGGATTCTAATTTGTCATTAAAAAACAACGTTAAATTTAGATTTTGCAAAATAAAAAATGTCGAATTCTTGTGAAAAGCTCCCATCCAGGCCAAATAGTCGATTTTTTAGACAACTCGTAATCCAATTTGGTAATTGGATGATTTATAAGCGCCATTATGACTAGCACTTATTTTGTAGGCATAGTCAGCATTTACGTTTATGTTACCCTCAACCTCCATTTTTTGGTGGTGTAAGAAGCGATCAATTGCTTACTTTTGAAGAAAAACATGCAACAAGCATTCTTAGACCAAATGTTTTTCTAGTTTAAATGGAAAATCCTTATATGATTTTATTATAATAATTTTATTACTATTCTTATTGGCATAACCTAATATTAGTTATAACAAACTATCAAATATGCATTTTTTGAAATTTTTTACCTTATTACGTTTTGAATGAAAAGATCAGATACTAATAATGCATTTTTTGAAATTTTGTACCTTATTAAGTTTTGAATAAAAAATATCAAATAATAGCAATGTATCGTAACCATCCATTCTCTTCTCTCAAGATGCCACAATCCAGCAACAAACATCTTAATGATGAGAAAAGTATGTTATATATAGTTACTATTAATACTCTTCCCTAGCATAGAATGCATTATCTCTAATCACAATTTTTTTTTTGTAAACTGCAATGAGAATTTATATTATAATACAAAAAAAGGTACTACATGCACAAGATATTTTGTAGTTCTAAGAGCAATATGGTGCCTCTCGTAGAGTAGAGAATAAAAAATAGGGCCTTTGGAGACCTGTCCACAGATGGGATGAAAGTCGTAGACATGGTTACAACCAACCATTAAAAACAAGGGACTAGTTCTGCTCAGGAAAACGAGCAGTGCAAAACAGTAAACTAAAAAGCCAAAACAAGGAGACCCAATACGCTAACCGCCTCAAAAAAGAGTTGGGGTATGGCATAGCAGCTTTAGGTGCTTGCTTCTGCATTCAAGGGGCTGGGCTTGTCTTCAATTATGGGGCAGCTGCTAAAGAAATCATCATCCCAACTCTGTACCGAGAGAGGTTCAATCTTGCGAGGAGTAGCAGCTTCGTCGTTGGCTTTTCTGACCCTTTTGCAGTGCAGCGCGTCAATTGTTGAAGGAATCGGGAAGGAGGCTCCAGGGGGAGGGGCGCCCTGTAGCACTACAGCAGCAAGAGAGACTGACCCAGAGGTGGATCCCAAGACAGGAGCTGGGACTTTTGCAGCGACTACGCCAAGAGAATCATGCGAAGTGGAGCCCGAAGCATGGACTTATGTTGCCATAGCGACGCCTGCAAGCTGAGCGCTTCCCCTAGTGTCCATGCCCTCAGAGTTGATACCGGGAACATTAAGACTAGAGTCGCGGTGAGGAGTGGCTTTGCTGAAGAGGGAGAACTTACCTCCAATCACACTAGATTCCAGAGCTATGAGCATTTCATTCAAGAGGACCATGTGCATCTTGGTGTCCATGATGGAAATTTTGGCCATGGTCCAATTTGCAAGCTTTTCCTCGACCATGGTACCCAACATATTCTTCATTAGCCAGTAATAGTTTATTTGGATACCGGAGGCGAGAATTTCAGAGACTCGTTTAGCTTCCCAGTCGTCCACCAACCTTTGAACATGAGCGGTGATCCTATCGTCGTAGCTGCTGATGGCTTTCTTATCCTTCTCTAGGGAGGTAGCCATTCAACCGACGCCATGACAAGTGCCACGATTAGAGGTGCCACGCAGACGATTCATGGCATAATCAGCATGCATGCAGGAGGGGGAAGACATAACAAAGCTTACAACCGCAGGAGCATGCAGAGGATAACTGTGAATGTCGACACAGATGAAGGTGATGGAATGAGGAGGCGTCATCTCAAAGACCTTGTGGAGGGAGAACTGAGGCATCACACGAGAGAACGGAATGGATAGGCTGTTGCAATAATGAAGCAAGGACGATGACAATTGAACCGGCTTTAATGCCAACCACCTTTGCATCATCCAATTTAACGGAGTTGCCTGCGTGAGTTCCAGCAGGCCAGGGTAAGGACGTATTCCTAGGTACAGTGCTCAGGGAAGGGATCCCTTTGAGGTCCGCTGCCAGGTGGGTGAACCAGCCTTCTAGGTGGGTGCATGGTAATGCCTTCCACGACCGGCACTACTTTGACACCCGCATCTAGGGAGGAAAGGTATTTCATAGCCAAAGCGGTGCAGTGGAGCAAGAATTGATTCAAGGAGTCATCCAACTCTCCATCTTGAAGGGGAATATCGTAGGAGACCCCTTCGTTAGCCAGGCTATCGGCTAAGGAATTTTCCTTCCTTCTAACATGATGGAAAGTGATGTCCCTGAGTCCATTCATGCTTTTAGCAAGCCTCTGGAGTTTTGTTGTTCAGGTTTTCTACCTTATAGCGAGGAAAGAGACACTATCAAATTCTGGGGTGACAGGTAAACACATTGATCGTATTACATAAGCATCTATAAAGGGAAAGAGATCAAGGATCTTGAAGACATACCTTATTAACAACGTTTGATCCTAGCTTTGCTTGATCTTGCCCTCAATCTTCAACTTGATCTTTCGCTCAATAGACCTGCAACACAAAGATACCTTCCTCAACGTAACTTGACTCATATAACAATGATGAAATTGAAATACAATTTAAACATCAAGAACAATCAAGCATTTAACCAAACAAACACACAATCCATTAGGCATTTGATTGGGACAGGAAGGATTTTTCAACCTTTATTGTCAAAAGCAAATAATCAGTACAAATTATACCTGATCATGCAGCATGCTTGTGCAACCGAACTCTGGGCTCCTGCTCTTCTCTAACTTTGGAATTCTTCCAGCATAACAACCCTTAATGCAAGTTTCTCCTCTTGTGAATGAGAGTCTCCATATGTCTAACCCCTCTCCTCAATCCTCCTTGTATTTATGGGACAAGGTAGGCAGTTTAGATCGAGAGGTGGTTGAAATGGAAGTTGGGGAAGTTTGCAAAACCAACTGCAACTAATCCCAATTCATCGAATTAATATATTTTTTATCACATTTTAAGATGTGCGCAAGTTTTTCACAGTGGAGTAGCGCACAATATGCAACTTCAATGCTTAACAACCAGCGTTTGCAGACTTTTTGAAGGTGTGCGCTAGTTTGCTGAAGTGGAGTAGGGCATATTAGGATGTGTGCGCTACTATTAAGCCTATGGAGTAGGGCATGTGCGCTGGTTTGATGAAGTGGAGTAGCGCACATGTCAAAATGTGAGGTTTTTTAGGGTTTTGTCAGCTTGCAGAAGGGTAAGTCAGGTCAAAGCATCATCTAAGGTCATCGTACTCCTCAATCCAAGTTGTCCTTTTGTGTGATCGACAGCTAAAGGTGATCACGGACAGAGAAGTGCAGATTTGACCTATAACAGATGCCCCCTAGTGTGTGAGGTCAGAGGGAAGCGATGGCCGAAATACATTATAATTCCAAGTCAGAGGAGGAGCAAGAAACCGCAGAACCAAGTCACACAAACACCTGAAACAAAGATCAAGGTCAGTGAGCAATTACAATCTTGACATCATATAGATGTGTAATGTGGTACAACATGATCTCTGATACATAACGAGGAGATGTATATATAGCATGGCCACTTGAAATACAAGCGTGGATCCATGTCAAACTGAGAGATCATAGCCATAACAACAAACTAGATCTATGTCTCATGGAGAGCCGAATATAAGTGAGGCTCAGTCTTGCACAACTTGGGTGATAACATAATGAGGTGATGTTATCAACATCCCAAGGTCTTCATCCAAAATAACCCAAGGTACAAACCCTAACCATGTGAATAAATGAGCTGAAAGTCGAACATGGGGGGTATCGTTGGATTACCGGTCCTTGATGTATACCGTTAACAAACGCGAGGGCTTCCAGCAATAATGATAATGGGGCCCAAGGTACCTAGTACGATCCAACAAGTGTGAATAAGTGGACTTGGAGTCGAACACTTGAGGAACTTGTCGAATAAGAGACATTGATGTATTCTCATGATTCAATAGCGAGGAAAATTGCCACTGGTTACTGCAATCTCCAAGGTACTAACCGAAACTCTAAACTTCATTCCCACAGCAAAATGAGTTGATGTCGATGGGAAGAAGTCCGTTGGAAGGGAGACCCTAAGGCATCCTCCATCATCCAACACGAGGGACACTCAACTGGTATGAGTTGATATGAAGTAATACATGTAAGAAGACTGACACTAGGATGGCTGACACATGAGGTCAAGGTAAACTGCAGAATGGCCGACACGGGCTGTATCCTTGAATAGTGAGCATGACACAAAATGACTTACGCAGTTTTCAACATAATGGGGAAAATGATATAAGCCTGTAACGTATGAGACATTAGCAGACCCTCCATATGGTTGGAAGAATAACCAACCGGGGGAGTAAACAACTCGGAGATCAGGTTCACCCTAAGGTCCAAAAACTAAGCCCAAATGATATGATAGACTCAAGTAGGTGTTGTGTTCAAGGATAGGACTGACTGAACTGCCTTTGAAACTGAAGATATGATACATCCTTCTTATCCCTTATTCTTTTTAGATAAAAGAATACATTTCTTGTTGTTTTAATGAGTCCAAGAAAGAATGAAAACTCAATAAGTCCAACCATGTGAAAATTTTAACGAGCCCATGGGAGAAAGACTCGGGACCTTCTTCATTGTTTACATAGTTCGAAGAAGCGATAGAAGATTACTCTATAGTATTGATCTCTAGATTTTAGTATCGAGCCGAGATCTGTTCTTGCTCCCCGGTGTTTTCAATTTTAAGGAGTCTAAAAAACTTAAACAATAACTCCATACACCTACTCGTGGATTTTAATATCGAGCCCAAGTAGGTTAATGCTCGCCAGTGTTTTCCTGTTTATAGAGTCTGAAAAACTTAAAAAATCCTCTATTTACCCTCTCGTGGATTTCACATCAAGCCTGAGTAGGTGAGTGCTCACTTGGTATTTTCATATTTAGAGAGCCTGAAAACCCCAAAGAAGGCTCCAAAAGGTCCTTTTTCATAAAATTAGTCTCCTCCCCCAAAAAAGTGTAAAACAAAGGAAGAAGAACTCTTCTAGTGTATCACTAGAAGAGTTCTTCTTCCTTTGTTTTACACTTTTTTGGGGGAGGAGACTAATTTTACGAAAAAGGACCTTTTGGAGCCTTCTTTGGGGTTTTCAGGCTCTCTAAATATGAAAATACCAAGTGAGCACTCACCTACTCAGGCTCGATGTGAAATCCACGAGAGGGTAAATAATCCACCCAGACCCGGAAAAGGGGTAATTCTATGCCTGAGGGGATGGGCCTTCAGTTCCTTTAACGAGCTTGAAGAGGACAAGTTTGCTCGGCAATCTTGTTTAGGTTTAAATAGTCCAAACAAGAGCTTAAAATGACTTAAATGACAGCTTCTAGGATCACGACTCATGATCTACCAAATACTAGGATCTCAACAAACATGTTAGTAATCGCGACAAAAAATCGTTAATGATATGTAATTTTAACCATAAACTACTTGAAATGGTCTATCATCAAGAAATTAAGTCTTAATGGATTGATGCTACAAAAATTTAGTGAAAACTTAAGGAATATTGGTTGAAATTGCTTTACTACCATTTGTTGCTATTCAATGATTAAAAAGAACTTTTGATGGAATTTGAAACTATAGAGTTTTTACAAAAGTGGGTAAAAATTAAATTCCAATTCATATATATAATTTCAAATTAAAAAAACTCAAATATCATTTTGGATTTGTAGGGAAAGATTTGGGAGCAAACCTTTGAATTTCAATCCTTCGTGGCGATCAACTCAAGCAACCAATCGACGTTTCTCCTCCACCAAGTAAGTTAAAATCAACCCAACTTGCATTTCAATACTTTATTTGTCAAATTTTATGCTCAAAATCCATTTTAAGGCCATGCTCAAAGTGTTAAATGCGTGTGCGCTACTTTGCAAGAGGCAAAGTAGGGCATACTGGAGGTATGCGCTACTATTGCTCATGCACAGTAGCGCCCATGCGTGACTGTGTGGGTATAGAGTAGCGCACACCCCTGAAGATGGTAAAAAAAGTGTCGAGACTCAAAATTTTGACCTTTCTGTGGCAAGATGGTGCTTGTTTGGAGGGGGAGAGAACATGAGGAGATGGATAGGGTGGCAATCCAAGACCCGGCAACTCTCCATGCACTTCGAAGGTGTGGTTTGTTGAAGTTTTATCGAACCGTGAACATGAGGGCACTCAATTGGTTGCTTCAAAGACTTGTTCAATACTGGGATGTAGATGCCAATGCATTTGATATCCGGGGAGAGACCCTGGACCTGACTATCGAAGACATATACTTCATTACCGGACTCTCTAGGAGGGGAGATGCGGTAAGCTTGAAAGGATCTTCATGCAATATGGGTGCCATGTCGGTGCAAGAATATATAAATGCATATTGTGCGGCGGGAACCGAGAAATCAGGAAGTCAAATCCTAATTTCTAGTATTGATAGCCTCCCTTTGAGTGTTATTGTAAGTATGTTGAACCGCATGGGGGGAAGAGCCACACAACACTTATCCTCAAGGCATTCCATGCATATCGGTATCAGATGCTTGCAAGGTCATGTGTACGATTGGTGCACTAGTTTATTGGCAAATATGAAGCTTCAACTCATGGGTTGTAAGTCTGGGAGTATGAAGAACTTTGGATATGGCAGCATCCTATGTACCTTCTTCTTCGAGAGGGTACCTGCTCTTAGCTTGGGCATGCCTCTACCTCCAGTCAATCCTCGTGAGCCGAGATTGGGTTGTTGGGGTGACATTTTTCTCCGCCAGGGTGGTGGTGAAAGCCACTTTTGCTATCATAATGATGATTTCTGGGGGTGGTGGGAGAGACAGGTGCCGGCATTCGAGTAGTTTCCGTATGCTGGTTTAGACTTCTGTCATGATCCAGAGCTGGTACTCCCTCCAGGTGGTGCCTAGGGAGATATAGGTATGTTTTTGTTTTGAGAATTATTTAATTTTTTCAAATTTTCAAGTATATGATTTTTATGATGAGTTTTGAAGTACTAAACAAGTGTCATATGCAGATATTGGACCGATTCGTCCCAAGGGACATCCTACTATTTTCGTGAGGCCAGCAGATGTGGGTGCAGCTGATGCTATGTTAGGGACTATAGAGAGGAAAGTGAGTCGATTGACTCATGATGTTCCTGCATGTCGGATTGAGCGGATACCTATTGATATGTAGGAAGATGTAGTTGGTGTGCCCCCAGCATGGCTTAGGTTGCTGCGGAAAGTAGCTAGGTTGGTCATATGTTATCGGGAGGTAGTAGATGCCGATGAGGCCCCTCCTTCTCCATAGGAGATGGATATTTTTGAGGCCACCGAGCCCAGTTTTGTATCTTATGACATGACTTGCGGTAGACTTATGATCCAAAACCCATATTATATTTTTTGATACAGTATCGGATATATATACAGTATCGGTTATTTACATGTGTGTGTGTTTAACTTTATGTGTGAAATGCTATTTATAGAAATGTATGATACAAATGCCAATCTAAAACATAATTTGCAAATGAATCAGCTAATGCATTTAATTTTCTTGGAATGTGTTGATATATAATGGAATCGAACTGTCTTTCCAATAATCTAACTCGCAAAAACTGTCGTAGCAAAACAGGATCTCTAATCTAGTAAACACCCGTTAACTGAAATACAACTAGTTGCGAATCAAGTCTTACCTCCAAATGTGAAATGCCATGAATAAGAGCATCTCGGAGAAGTTCTATAACCTCACTGTACTTAGCCACATTGTTCGTAGTGGGACCCAAACAAACCCCCCCGAAGAGAACAGTTGGCCAGCTGGTGAGTAAATGACCCAAGCTGTTGAAGCCAACTGTCGAGTGTGGTGACTGGCGCCATCAGCAAATCCTAAGAAATGTTCAGTCGACATATGATACATGAAATGAAGACACACATAAGGTTAACTAACAAGCACAAGCAAAAACTAGCTCTACAAAATATACAGCTATGTTACAAGAAAAAGCACAAATGCCTAGGCGTAGTACTTCTTCAGGTAGAGCCATTTTACGAACCCAGCAGCTAGACCTTGTTTATGCGCAGTCTGGGTTACTTTACGAGATTATACCAGACGCACCGCGATTAAACACTGATCTTGGCAAACCTAAACCTGGACCACATGCTGACGGCATAGTGGGTTCAGTAGATTCTGCAGCTTTCGAAGCATTGACTAAGCAGGTTCATGCCTTATCCGTCAAACAATCAACTGCATAAGTGATCTCCATCACAACCTCTCCTTCTACTTCTGAATCTGTAAACCAGGTTCAGAACAATCAAAAGGGCCCTTTGCAACTCAATAACAAAAAGAAGGGCAAGAAAGGAGAGGGGAACCAGCAAAAGCCCAAGAACAAAGAGAATTCCGAGGAGGGTAACAAAGAAAAGAAGAAGGTTAAGTTCCCTTGTAAACTTTGAAAGCAGGATCACCTCACTCACCAATGCCCTCTGATCGAAGAAGCCCAGAAGCTGCTTTAAGAAAAGAAACCTACCGTACTTAAAGATCCATTTCCTAAGGGGCGGGGTTCAGCTTCTGGCACCTCCAAAGCTGGGGGCACTACTCATGCTTCAGTTGATCAAACTTTCATTAATATGGTTAGCACGGATGCACTTTTGCAAATGCGAGCAAGAAATTATACCCCGGATGTGCAAAACAAGGATAAAGAGATTCCTGAATCTTCCATTCCTCTCCACATTCCAATGGATTCGTTGCCCAAGATCCTGAAAGGTGTCTTGAAATGGGCCTCGCACAATCCCAACGCTCGGGCTGCTTCCAACTATAATGTGGTTGAAGATCTAGCCCAGACCTCTTGTGCTATGTCCACCTTAGAAGTTTTGCAAAGTTGTCCGTTACAACGAAATGCACTTCTGGCAGCGATTGGAAGTATGGAATCATCCAACATGACTGCGCGCTTTGATATGTCTGATATCAAATATCGGTTGTCGCACCACGTTTCCCTACTGATAGAAGTGGTTCATGGTCCTATGACCATTAGATAGGCTGTCGTAGATGAGGGCACATCAACGTGCGTGATGTCCATTTCTTGCTGGAAAGCTTTGGGCTCTCCCGAGTTAGCCCCATCTAACACACTGCTTACTGCCTTCGATGGCAGGACTTTCCGTCCACACGGAGTTCTACCATCGTTTGAAATTACACTTGCCTGTAAGACAGTTACTGTAGAGATTGAAGTTCTGGATGCTCCGCTTGATTACAATATGTTGTTAAGCAGGAGCTGGACATATGCCATGCGAGCCATTGCATTGGCAGTTTTTCGAGTTGTTATGTTCCCCCATGAAGGCAAGATCGTCACAATCGATCAACTTTCGTTCTCTCGGCAAAACAACTAGACTTCATCAAATTCCACTATTCCTTTAGTTGATCAATCTGCCCCAGTAATCGAGAGTTTAGGAGTAGGGCTTTACGGGTCATTAATAGGCACTTTTGACCTCCCCTCTCCCGTTCTTTTTATGCGTTCTGATGTGGGTACATCTACCGAAACTTTCACGGTTGGTTTAAGGACTGATCCATGGATCCTTCCTATTGTATCAGAACCATCAGTGCCTTTAACCATTGCAGAAGTAGCATACATAGAAGCACAACACACTGCAACGGAACATATCGTGACTCCGCCAGTCTCTGCTGAGTCGGATATGGACTATGCTCCTGCATGGTCAGTGGATTCTATCCACTCTTTTGACTGTTTAGACACGGTTTTACCTTCTGATGAAGCCATTGTGGAAGCCATGATGGGCCTGGACCATCCATGGGAACATATGCATCACAGGTCTTACCTACTTCCAAATCTAGACAGGATAGAGAGAGGAGAATTCTCTATGAGACCCGGTGGATTTGTTGATTTGTCATCTTTCCCTTCTACTTCAAGAGCTGTTTACGCTGAAGGGAATATGGCCAATATATCGAGAACCATCCCGATTAACATTTCCACCAAACCCGAGGTCGTGGAAAACATTTTTATTGGAGCAGACTGTTCTCCAGAAGAGATCGCTCTATATACCAAGCTTTTTAAAGAATTCCGCGACATTTTTGCCTGGTCTTATGAGGAGATGTCAGGCATCGATCCAGCCATCGTTGAGCATGTCATCACAACATACCCTAATGCAAAACCTATGAGACAGAAGCTCTGTCCTGTGAATCCTCGAAAAGCGGCCGCCATTAAGGCGAAAGTTGAAAAATTGCTTAGAGCCGGATTTATCTACCCGATTGACATAACGGAATGGGTTTCAAACCCTGTTCCGATTGATAAAAAGCAAGGTACCATCCGATTCTGTACTGACTTCCGGGACTTGAACAAAGCTTGTCTGAAAGATAACTATCCCACACCATTTATCGACCAGATCATAAATGCATGTGCGGGACACGAGATGTTTTCTTTCATGGATGGATTTTCGGGATATAACCAAATTCAAATCAAACCCGAAGATCAACACAAGACAGCTTTCATTTGCCCGTGGGGAACCTTTGCTTATCGAAAGATGTCGTTTGGCTTAAGAATGCTGGAGCTACTTTCCAGCGAGCAATGAATTTCGCTTTTCACGATATCAAGCACATAGTTGAACCTTACTTGGATGACCTCCCAGTGCGATCTCGAAAGAGACGGGATCATCCAGCTCATTTGAGACTTGTGTTTGAACGATGCAGACAATATAAGATTCGTTTGAATCCTAATAAGTGCGTATTTTGCGTCGAATCAGGACGTTTACTGGGTTTTATTTTATCCAGTCGTGGCATAATGGTCGACCCATTAAAAGTTGAGGCGATTGTAAATCTGCCTCCTCCTCGCACCTTGCGACAACTTCAAAGTCTGCAAGGCATGTCTAACTTCTTGCGACGCTTTATCATAAACTATGCTAAGATCACAAAAGGTTTTATGAGACTGCTTAAACAATATACCTACTTCTTGTGGGATGAGGCTGCTCAAGCATTGTTTGAGGCCTTGAAAAAGGCACTACTTTCAGCCCCCTTGTTAAGCCCACCTAATTATGCAAAAGATTTTCTCTTATATCTGGCAGCATCCGTTTACACAATTGGCATAGTACTAGTTCAGGAGGACGACACGCTCCAAGAGCATGTCGTTTACTATCTCTCGCGTGCATTGATAGCTCCTGAGATTAAATATTCGCATGTTGAGAAGTTAACACTAGCTGCGGTCTATGCGGTACAGAGGCTTCATCACTACATCCTTTTACGAACAACTACTGTGATAGCAGAATTCAATCCTTTCTAATATGTTCTCACTCGACGCATCATCGATGGGAAGTACAATAAATGGATTGTAATCTTACAAGAGTTTGATTTGGTCTTTCAATCGGCTAAGTCAAAGAAATCACTAGTGTTCGCTGAGTTAATCTCAGAGTTTCCAGGTGACTTAGAGCATATCGAGGAAGAATCATCATTCCCGGATGAACATATCTTCCTTATTGCCTCCTCTGACCCATGGTACGGGGATATTTTAGTATATCTCCAGACTTTGAGGTGTCCTACCACTTTTTCCAGAGAAGAACGACGCAAACTGAAAAGTCATGCAAAAAACTATCTCATCATTTCTGATACTTTGTATAGACGTGGGATAGATTCCATCTTACGACGTTGTTTGACTTTAGAAGAAGCAGAATCAGTATTGAATGATGCCCACAGTGGAGCCTGTGGGGGTCATCTTTCTGGGTTGGCAACAGCCCAGAAAATACTGTGTGCCAGGTATTTTTGGCCCACAATCTTTAAAGATTGTGTGGAAGCTGTGAAACGCTACCATCTGTGTCAGTTTTTCACCAGGAAAATGAGAGCACATCCAGCTCCTCTTCATCCTATGATTACAACAGGTCCCTTCACAAAATGTGGGGTTGATTATATGACTTGCAATCCAGTTTCGGCTGGAGGACATCATTATATCATCGTTGTCGTCGACTACTTCACCAAGTGGGTCGAGGCAATGCCTACTATCAAGGCAGATGGAGAAACTACCGCTTATTTTGTATTCAATCAGATTATTGCAAGGTTCGGCATACCCAAAGAAATTGTGACTGATCACGGTAGTCATTTTCAAAATAGCATGATGACCGATTTGTACACGATGTTAGGTTTTCGGCAAGAACATTCGTCTTCATATTATCCACAGGCGAATGGACAAGTCGAAGCAGTTAACAAAACTTTAAAGGTAATTTTGCAAAGAACTATTTATGCCAGTCGAAATAACTGGCACATCATGCTATACCCTGCTCTTTGGGCTTACTGAGCAAATGTAAAGACTGCTACTGGGTTCTCTCCCTTCCAGCTTGTGCATGGGATAGAAGCAATTATTCTGATTGAATGCGAGATTCCTTCGTTAAAATTGGTTGTCCAACTACTACCAGATACTTCAACACTGGAAGAACGTTTGTTGCATTTAGAACATCTAGATGAGCAGCGCCGCGACACGCTCACAGCAAACGAAGTTCATAAGAAACGAGTCAAAGGACAATACGACAAGTCTGTCAGACTTAGGGTGTTTCTCGAAGGATACCTTGTTCTACTTTGGGATTAGGACAAGGAACCTTTAGGAACTGGCAAGTTCAAGTCCATGTGGCTTGGTCCTTACATAATTTATAAGGTACTAAAGAAAGGTGCTTAGGAGTTAACAGATTACGAAGGTAATAAGCTGCCTGAGCCTAGAAATGGGCTCTACCTGAAGAAGTACTATGCCTAGGCATTTGTGTATTTGTGCTCCAGCCTCTAGCTGGAGGAGACCTTAGAAACCTGAGAGCCATTTTGGATTTTGGTGGCCAAGTCTAGGATCATCTGAGAATCTCCCTCCGGTATGAGGGGGTGAAGATTATGCCCGCACGCAATATTTATGCCCTGTAATAGACCTTCTAGCTCAGCTGCATTGTTGTTGTCATGTCCGATGTTACCATAATAAATTATGACGACTTTGCCTTCGGAATTGCGGAAGACTCCACCAAAGACGGCCATCACCGGATTTCCCTTTGAAGCCCCATCAAAGTTGACTTTGAAAAGACTCCCGGGGGGAGGGGACCAGAAATCAGGGTTGGAAGTGCACATTGTAGTGTTCTTCCTGACAGTAGGGATGGCATGGTGAGAGAAGTTCCAGTTGGAGAGAATTCTTTTCTCTGAGTCCAAGGAAGGGAGATCAGAGGTGTTCCATTCTTTGGAGAAAAGAGTTTCTTGGAGATTGCTTTTGAAAGTATCCCATATAGCATCAGTGGATATGCTTTTCCCTTCGAAGATTCGTAAATTTCTTTCCTTCCAGATGCTCCAGACCATGAATCCTGGAGTGATGTCCCAGAGTTTGTTGAGTTGAGCGCTTTGAAAGCGGTCTGCTTCCCAATGTTGGAAGGTCATGATGATGTTATCCTTGATTTTGTTTGATCTTCTGAAATTTTTCGCTACGCGATCCCAAAGAGTGGAGGCTAGATTGCACAAATCAAGCAGGTGATCAATGGTATCGAAGTTTGCGTTGCACATGACACAAAAGGAGGGTCCAGTGAAACCTTTTTTTTTGAATATTATCCCAAGTGAGAATGCGTCGGTGAGTAAGCATCCAGAGGAATGTGGAGACCTTGGGCCAAAGCAAAGGATTCCATATCTTCTTCTAAAGGGGGAATTGAATAATTTCTTCCTATAGAGCCAAAATGGAGTAAGCTTCCTTGATCGTAAATGACCCTTTGGGGAGATGGCCCTATTGTAAGATGTCATCGCGAGGCGTTATGTGGATCTTTCTTGTCAGGATTTATGTCTGGACGTGCTCGAGTAAATCAGGCTCTATTCCAGGCTTCCATTGTATCGGATCCTTCCATACCCTGAAAAGGGGGGTACTCACCAGATCCCAGAAGTCGCAGACGACTGTGGCAAAGGTCGTTTTCCAGGTGAGAGGAGTCGCTCTGCAAATGGGGAGGTTATTGAGTTTAGGCATTTGCTGCCACGAGTCCTTCCAGAAAAGAGCATGGGCTCCCTCTCTGATCTCCCAAAACATGTGTTGCTGAATTAGGGCTCTTTGAGAGTTAGTCGCTTTCCAAATCGATGAACCCGGGGGGTCAAGATCATAGCGGATTAGTTGAGAAGGGTTCCATATTTGGGCATATTTCTTATTCCATAGTTGAGACCAAGGTGAATCATTGTTTGAGACCCACCTCCACCAAATTTTGGCAGAAAATGCCTCATTATTTAAATCAGGGTCCCTTAATCCCAGGCCCCCTTATCGCTTAGGTAGACAGGCTGTCTGCCATTTCACCAGGGCCCACCTATTGTTATAGCAACTCTTTCCCCAAAGGAAGGACCATTGTAGCTTTCAAAGGGATTTCAAAACCCATTTAGGAGATTCCAGAACAGAAAAAAAAAGAAAGATAGAGGGGCATAGACTGGAGAACTTCTTTGAGGAGAGTGAGGCGACAGGCCAGGTTGAGAGAGCGGAAGGCCCAAGAAGAGATGCGCAGTTCAATTTTGTCTAAAAGCTCCCTCTAGGAGTAATGCTTGATGACAGAATCGAAAAGAGGAGCCCCGAGGTACTCGGAGGGAAGGGTGGAGACAGAGAAACCCAGAATGCGAGCAATGTTGTGTTTGGATATGGCATCAGTATTGAAAAAGAAAATCTGAGATTTTTCCAGGTTAATAGTGGTGCCGGAAGCCTTTGTGAATAGCTGGAGAATCTATTGAAGGGAGCGAGATTCTTGGACAGAGGGGTGACTGAAAATGAGATTATCATCGAAAAATTGTTGGTAAGCAATGGGATCCCCTCCATGGAGGGAGAGGCCGCGCAAGGAACCAGAGGCAATCGTTGCATGTAACATTCTTCCCAACCCTTCTGCCATGAGTATGAAAAGGAATGGAGAAAGGGGTCACTTTGACAGATGTCGCGAGAGGCGGTAAAGGTGGAGGAGGGAGAGTCATTGATAAGGATAGAAAATAAAACTGAGGAGAAGAGGGAAGAGACCCAACGATTCCAATCGTGGCTGAAGCCAAAGGTGAGCAACATTTCCCTGATGAAATCCCAGCTGAGCTTATCAAAGGCTTTTGAGAGATCTAACTTTAGAAGCATCCCATGAGAGCGATTGACTTTGAGGGAGTGAGTGATTTTGTGAGCAAGGATTATACCATCCAGGATTTGTCTCCCTTCAACATAGCATGTTTGTTCAGGGGAGATGAGCAGAGGCAACATGGGTTTGAGGAGATTTGCAACTACTTTGGAGATGATCTTATAAATGACATTGCAGAGAGAAATGGGCATGAACTTACCAGGGTGAGAGGCTCCTTTCTCTTTAGGCACCAAGGAGAGGTGGGTGGCGTTTAGTTCAGGCAACACCCATCGCTTTTGTCTAGACTCTTCCACCACCTCCAGCACTTCGAACTTTAGTAAATCCCAACAGTGGTGGAAGAAGTTGATGGTGAAGCCATCTGGACCAGGAGCTTTACCTTCAGCCATCTGATTGACGACAGTTTCGACTTCCTGAAGTGAGATGGGTTGCATCAGTGAGGCATTCTGCTCAACAGTAATGATGTAGGGGATGTGACTTGTAACCCCAGCAATGGCATTATATATGGAAGCAGGAGGTTCCATGAGGAGATCTTGGAAGAATCCTGTGAGTTCTGATTCAATATCCGCATAATATTCTAGAATCTCTCTGGAATTAGTCTTGAGCTTAATGATGTTATTGTGCATTCTGTGTTGAGCGGTGAAAGAAGGAGGTGTTGTGTTCTCCTTCTTTTAGCCAAGATACTCTTGATTTTTGCCTCCATAAGATTTATTATTGTTGACAACGTTGATTAAGCTTGTCCACTAGATCTTTTCCTTAATCTTGTGGTCTTTGTAGAGCCCATCAACCATGATGGTTCGCTAGAGGGAGTCGAGTTCCTCTTCAATCAATTTTTAATCTTTGAAGATGTCACCAAAGGTAGTGTAGTTCCATTGCTTGAGGTTGGCCCGAAGTAATTTGAGCTTTTGTTGAAGAACGACCATTTTAGATTTACCTGCAATGCACATCTCAGCCCACCAAGTAATGACAATATCCATAAAGGCGGGATGAGATAGCCAAAATTTCTTGAACCTGAAGGGCCTATGGAGGTGAGTTCCCAGGCTTTGCCACGTTAAGTCGATAGGCCAATGATCTGAACCGGCCGCCGGGAGAACAGAGGAAGCGATAATTCCTCCAACCTGTAAGAGGTTTTCCGAGACCAAGAAGCGGTCTAGACGTTTGGAAATCTGATGGTCTCCAACTTTTATGTTATTCCAAGTGAAGAATCCGGAAGAGGGTTGCATGTCCACCAGTCTGCTGTTGGAAATGAAGGCTTTGAAAAGTTGATCCTCTGTGGAAAGGGACCTTATCCATCCTTTATTTTCATCAAGGGCAGTGATCATGTTGAAATCTCCTCCAATGAAGAGAGGAGAATTACTGTGTTGCATGGTGAACCAATCCAGGAAGCCTAGGAGATGGGCCTTCAGAGCGAAGGTTGAGGGCTGTAAAAATTCAGGAGGTTACCGTGGATGGTCGAGCCAAGGATGTGGAAGGAGGCAAAGATAGCAGTGGCTGTGTAATTTTCGAGCGAGATAACAGAGGGTTTCCAGGCTATGGCGATGCCGCCAGCGGATCCATTGGCATCAATAGCAAAGGAATGACAACCTTTCCAAAGTTTGGACATGAGAAGGTTGAGAGTTTCAGAAGTGCATTTGGTTTCTTGAATAAAAAGGACATAGGGCATATCAGATTGTATCTTTCTTTTCAACATGCGGCGTTTGGAGGGACGATTGATTCCTCTTAAATTCCAAGAGATAATCTTCATTGAGAACTGGAGGTGAGAGAGGGAAATAACTCCATTAGCTGGGCATATTGCCCTGATTCCACTAGCCGAGTACCTAGCAGATTTATCCTTTGCAGATCAGATTTCCTTCCTCTCTTTTTGAGGTCCCTCAGAAGTTTATGTTTATATTTTTTAGGAAGGTTATGAATTCCAAGTTTATGGTGGGCTTTGGCTTTGGTTAAGGCTTCTTTGAGGAGTTGAATTTGGCTGGGTGGAATGGATCCAAAGGATTTTCGCGTACATGCGTCTTCCAACCCGAGGAGATCAAGATATCCTATATCAAGCTCAATCATTTCTTCATCCATAGTGATGTCGGGAATGGAATCCAAAGATTGCAAAAGAGGAGGTTCCTTTGGGGTGGAAGAGTTACCTTGAGTTACATTCGTTTCGGCAGGTTTTTCCTGAGCAGGATGGGCTTCCAGATCGCTCGGCTGGGATGGATCTTGGGTCTTTGTTGGGCTATGCTCCTGGGTTGTTGCCTTCTTCTTGAGGTCCGCGACCGGATCCTCCGAGTGACCTTCTAGGGATTCAAAGTTGTTACTTGTAGTAGGGATATCAGCTTTGTTCTTTCCCTGGGCAGGTTTGCATCCATGATGTTTTGCTTTTCCGGATCTTTGGAAGCCATCAGCATCTGTACTCTCCTTCTTAAGGTCGTCTTTGGTGGATTTATTTAGAGGAAAATCCCAGAAAAGATGTCCATTCTCATGACATTTGCGGCATCTGAAAGGAACGTGCTCATAATCCAGAGGTTGGATCCATTCAGAATCTTCAAGGGAGAGGCTTATCGCATCCGGTAGAGCCTTCGCAATATGCATATACACATAGATACGCGCGTATGATGTGTATTTTTTGAGTTTTGATTGATCAACAGATTTGAAAAACGCACCTAGGGTGTTGCCAATGTCCTTCAGCGTTTCCTCGTCCCAGTATTCCTGTGGGAGGGAATACATTATGATCCAGATCGAAGCCCATGTGAAGTCCTTTTTCTCTGGGCAGAATCTTTCAGTCCAGTTTTTCAGATATAGACCAGCTGAGTTGAAGAAATAGGGGCCGTCGTTTTCCACCATGGCTTTATCTTCCAGATGATGTAAGATGATGGTGAAAAACCCTTTGGATCCAAGTTGTAGATCATAATGGGCTTTAGGCTTCCATTTCATGGATATCCATCCCTTGAGGGCTTGCTCGGTAGGCCAGATGCCCATGAATTTGCAGATGAGGGTGTGATCTTTAAGATATTGAGATCGAGCGTTAATTCTCTCTGGAGGGAGAATCAGACTTGGTCTTTCCGTTGAGCATGCTATGCATGTACTGGTGCCTAGAGTGCCGCTTTCTGGTTGTGATTCCTGGTGAAAATCTGTGGTAGAGTGACGCTGAACCGAGTCAAGGATGGGGATGTCTTCAGAGCCAATCCTCAGAGAGGAGGCTTTTCCTGCTGAACGCGACGAGTCGGGATTGAGTGGGGGGGCATTCGAATGGGAGGGGACGTATGCCCCTCCTAGTACAGAGGCCATGAGGACCACTAAGAGCCGAGAGACAGGGCGGGTCAAGGGAGTACACAGTGCAGATGATCGAAGATTGTGCAAGGGCCCAGAAACCCTAGAAGGTTCTCATACAGCCGCGAAGCAGAAGACAACGTTCCTGAGGCATTTTTCTACGAGCTCTCTCTAATCACAATTACATTACATCATACTACTTTTTAGATTGACACTAAGTGTAATGAACCCCACTATCACTATAACAAAACTTTTAAAATGATTTAAATACAACACAAAAATTTAACAATAGACAAATACACATCATCACTTTACTTGATTTAATTTTAACAATAGATAAATACACATCATCACTTTACTTGATTTAATAATAGATAAGTACACATCATCATTTTCCGTGACACTAGTTAGTTAAAATTATGTTAATAATATTGTAAAAATTATGTTAATAATATTGTAAAAATTATGTTAATAATATCGTATGGCATAAGTTTTTTATTTTTATTTTTTACAATAGTTGTATAATTTCAAGTGTATGAGTGGTAAAACAATTATCATGATTTTATAATATTTAAAAGTTTATATATATTATTTAACTATTTTTTATTAAATATTATATAAGATTTTTTTATAAATAATAAATAATTATGTTAATATAAAGTTAAATTATTTTTTTATTATGTTAATTTTTATTTATTTAATTGTAATTAAATAAATTAATATTTATTTTCATTTTACAAGTATAACGTAATAATTATTTATTTATTAATAAATAATAAAAACGAAATTTCACACATTTTTTATTAAAATAATAAAATCAACCAAGTCCACATATATCAAACAACTTTTAAGTACAAAGGACCAAACTTATCATTTATTCTTTTATTGTTTGTAATTCTAACGGTTCATTATTCACATAGGAAGATGCCAATTTGAAGAAAACAAAAGTTCACCTACATATGTAACCGTTCATTTTTGACATAGGAGAAAAGACAATGAGGAAGAAAGAAATATAAACTCATCCCATATATAGGTGAGGAGAGTAATTGAAAGAGTAATGCTTGTTTTGTTGATTTTTTTTGTCAATATAATATTATTTTTGTTTTGTTGATTTGTTTGGCAATACAATATTATCATTATCTTTATATGGCAGTTTCTATGGGTATGATTAAAGTTATGCATGTTTATGTGGAGACATTTATAATGAGAGTAGTCTAAATGAGCGATGATTTCGCATCTTTCCAACAACATGTCCCAATAGGATTTTAATGGAATCCGAGAAGAATTTTTTAAATTCTCAGAAATTACTATTGAAATTGTTTAATTGGGATGCCTTGGGGTATTCAAGGCTGTTGAATTCATTTATACATTCAAAACCACAATTTGAATAGCACAAAATCCAAATTTTTTGAAAAAAAAAAAGAATTGCTAGATTCCGACCAAAATTTTGTTGGAAAAGTGAAATCTTCACACGTTTTTTTCCTTAATTGAACCTTTTTATATCCTTACATGGTTTCTTTTGTTTCTTCCCCAATAGTTCTCAATCTATTGACTTTACCTTGCTCATTTTTCCCATTATGACTCTTCATCTTTAGAATGGATGTCAATTTATGCTAAATAGGGTGAAGTGATAAACAATTGTACTTCTACTTACCGATGTAGAATTTATTACTACCGATATGTTTAGGAGGAATTTATTTTGAGGCTTAGAATCGACTCATATGTCTATGTAGATATCTAATGCTCGATCTAAGTTTTATCTAATTCCTCGAGAAATGAGAAATAATACTTTATTCCTATCTAGTTTATTATTAGAAAAATATGCCCTCTTTAAAACTTAAAGCATCAACAAAAAATACAAACGTGATCTACCTTTATGTTGTTGAAATGAGCATTGTGTTCTATTAATTAAAGCAATAAACCACTTGAAATATTCAATCCTTCATATGTTATTCCATTTTTTGTAATTATGTTTGTGCCAACTTATTTGGTTGGTAATATATCAATTGCCCTGTGAACGAGTTATCATGGTCGGGGAAGGTCATATGGAAGTACATTTATATTATATTTAGTCAATGACTTCGATATTTAAGGTATATTGCTTAATTGGGAAGGTAGTGGCTTGCATCGACAAATTTTCACATCCATTGGTTATTGAAAACAAGGGATTCTAATTTGTCATCAATCTCAATATATTACTCCTTAAAAAAATTGGGTTCTTGAAGACCCTTAGATATTGGGTCTTCATATAATTCGCACATTGATATATTCAGAAATTTATTTTAATTATATTTTTGGTTAAACATTAAATCTTATTTCTTGTCTCCACTTGTATAATTTGTATGGATAACTACCTAGTTAATAGTTTTTTTAGTAATTGTAGTATGCTTAATGCATACACCTCCGTGGTTCTATTCATAAATTTATTTTGATGTCATTTCTAGTTAATATTCAAGTCTTGCATGGTGTATCCACTTGTACAATTTGTATGGATAGTTATGGAGTTGACAGCCATATTTTAGTAATTGTTGTGTGTTTCATGTATACACTCCCATGGTTCTATTTGTAATCAGTTCAATTTATTAGCTTCAAGAATTAGAAAAGTGACAAATATGTAATGATACAAGATTGTGAATTGTTTAAACATCAATAGTTGGTTTCTAGCTACTGAAAAGTTATCTTTGTTGCACAAAAGAAAAATCAAATATGTTACCATATTTGATGTATAATTTTATTGGTCTTTGTAGCACCATGAATGGATAGGTCTTTGCAATCCCCCAGGACTCCTATACACATACTTGTTTCAGGTATATATAACTATGTTTAGGTTTCTATACCATTTGTTACTTTGAATCTTTAATCTTATTTAAACATTAATATGTATAATTTTTTTATTTAATGGTCAAGTAGGGTACAAAAATTTGACATAAAGACAATCCCAATCCATCAGAGGGCACAATTGCAATCGATTGTTTCAATGATTTCTCAAATAGATAATCAACCAACTTAGTTGGAAACATATTACATCCAAAGTCTAATTCAATGCAATTAAAATGCTTACAAAATTTAGATTTTTATGGGTTTTTGGATACATTCAAAATGTTCAAAATATCATTTATCCAAGGAAGGGTTTGCTAAATTTCCATGAAAATAATAAAAATCAATTAATTAGAGCATAAATAAAATCAAAATTTTAATAAGCTTTGTTTCTTTTTTTAAAACTAAAATGGGTAAATTTATTGAAAAGATCACTAGTTGAGTCGTAGCCTAATCAACCGTCATTACATGAATTCAAGAGTCTGTTGAATCTCATTACCACTTAACCCAATAATACAAGAAATGGAGAGGAGCCCGAGACTACGGGATTTGATTCCAGATAGGTTCTTCATTGTTCTTGCTGAAATCTCCTTGGGGCAAAAGGCAGGCCAAATTTGCCTTAGCGTCAGCTTCCTTATTTGAGCCTCGCGAGATATGAAAAAAGGAGAATGAAGAGAAATATTGTAGCATATATTTTAACCTTTGTAAGATATTGTTGAGCACCAGGTTGCTGAAGAGATCATCGGAGTTTAGAATCTTGATCAGGATTTCAGAGTCACCAAAAACTTGCATTTCTTTGATGCCATTTCTCCGAGCAATCTGACAGGCTTTTAGAAGTCCTAATATTTCGGCATGATTATTGGTTTGCTGGCCTAATCCCCAGCTAAAGCTATCTATTCGATTACCATCCGAGGAATAGATAACTCCACCTGCTCCTGCAATCCCAAGATTTCCTTTAGAGGCACCATAAAAAAAAATCATTGCTTTACCATGCAACTTCCACCAGACTTGAAAATCTGCATCTGAATCTCTTAAGCGCCAACTTGGCTTGAAAGAAGGTCGTGCTATGGCCTGGAGTCTGTCATGAAAAATGTAAGTGCCCAGCCATTTCTTTTCATCTGGGAGAAGCGAGTTGACCTTCTTGAGAGGATGATTGGCCACCGTTTCTAAGAGATGAGCTTTGGCTTTAATAGCCACCTTCGGGGGGAAATGCAGAGTACTGTTAAAGATTTTATCATTTCGTGAGAGCCAGAGATTCCAGCACACGTATTTGGGAATTGCATGCCAAATTCGACTCCAAGCCGACTTACTTTGAATTGCCTGGGGGTATCTCGTATTCCATGTAGAAAACAATGTTACAATTGAGATATGAGATGGAGGAGTTACGTTGAGACCCTGGAGGGTGAGCGTCCAGACTTCCTGAGCGAAGACGCAGTCCACAAAAAAATGATCAGAGGTTTCAAGAGCTCTACAGCATAAAGAACATCTACGCGGGCCTGAGATTCCACATTTTGACAGATTCTCACCAGTTAAGACACGTTTATGCATGAGAGTCCAAGGAAAAAAAAAAAAGCTGTCCCCAGATAGTAGCTGTAAGTAAAGGCTCATGGTGCGGTTGAAGAGAAGCAAATCCCTGCGCTGCAGTGTAAACTCCGTTTTTTCCCCAACCCCACCTGTCCGTCCAATGCATGTGAATTGGAGCCATGCCCGCGAGTGCTGAGAGCAAAAGATGCTTTTGAGAAAGAAGCTGATCAGGAAAACGAGGAAGGGCTCGGGACTGCCAATTTCCAGTGGCATCCCAAGAAGAGATGTCTGCAAGAGAATGAAAGCCCTGTCATCTTAGCCAATCTCGAGCATCTTGAAAGAGATCGGAGCTATCAAGGGGAGGATGTCCCATAATTTTGTCTTGCCACAGCAAGGTGTGCTGTCCATTTCCAGGAATGCAATATAAGTGATTTTGAAAGAAATCGAGGCCTCGTCGACGTAGATTCCAAATAACTGTCCCTTTTGAAGTGGTTTTAGCCTGAATATTACACAGAGAGGAGCCTTGAAGATATTTTTTCCTTAAAACAAGACTAACAGGATGTCGGCTATTTGAGAACAGCTTCCAGAGAATTTTGCTTCCCAGAGTGATGTTGGCAATTCCTGGATCTCTTACTTGCAACCCTCCTTCAACAAAAGGGCGCTTGACTATCTCCCAGTTTACTAAATGGATTTTTTTAAGATTTCCTTTCCCTCCTTACCACAGAAAGTCTCGGATAATCTTAGAAATTTGATTCGTAATCGCCTTTGGAGCCAGAAGAAAGGAAACCTGGTAAATAGGTAAGGAAGAGAGGATTGATTTAACAAGAATGAGTTTCCCAGCATTGGTAAGCCAATGACCTCCCCAGGAGTTGATTTTGGACTTCAATTTGCTGATAACATCAACCCACAACGAAGACTTGTTGGAGCCCATAGTTAAAGGAAGCCCGAGATAAATGATTTTTTCCCAAGAGGCAAAACCCAAGAAGCTCAAGAAATGAGCAATTCGCAGGATTGTGTGTTGATCAACATTCCACCCACACACTGCACTTTTTCTTTTATCAATAAGAGCTCCATAAATAATGCAGAAAGCTTGAAGAATCTCACTAAAGGCCTTGGCAATCTTGATGGAGGCGCTGCACAACAGGAGAGAATCATCAGCAAACAAGGCATGGTTAATTGGATCTATTCCTTTCAAAATCCTAATGCCTGGGACTAACCCATTTTTCTTCACTGCTGTAAGTTTTGGACTTAACGAATCAGCCATCAGGATGTACAGGAAAGGGGAGAGGGGGCACCCTTGTCTTAAACCCCTCGTGGCTTGAAAGAAACTAGTCGGTTTGCCATTGACTAGCGGGGTGATCCAAGGCTTATCGGTACAGGCTTTAATCAAATTAATAAAGTCAGTACTAAACCCAACGGAGAGAAGAACTTTACAAAGGTAAGAGAGCTTTACCCGGTCAAATGCATTGGCCATATCAAGCTTTATGAGCATCCCATGTTCCTGCCTTTGGTGACTAGAATGAATGGCTTCCTGCACCTGGATAACATTGTCAAGGATATGTCTTGCTTTGACAAAACCTCCTTGATTGGGAGAAATGAGATTCCCCAGCAGAGGTTTAATTCTATTAGCCAGAAGCTTGGACAAAATTTTGTAAGAGGCATTACAGAGCGAAATTGGCTTGAATCTGTCAAAAGTGCCCGGATTTGATTCTTTGGGAATTAAGGCAAGGAAAGTGGAATTAGTGCTACCACCCACTTTTGCTTTTTGTTGAAATGTTCTAATCATTCTCAGCAAGTCAAGTTTAATTATATCCCAACATACTCTAAAAAAGTGAATAGAGAACCCATCTGGCCTTGGGGCTTTGTTAGGTTCCATGGACCAGATGACACAGCAAATTTCTTCTTCGGAAAAGGGCTTCATGAGGACTGTGTTATCATCCTTGCTAACCAGAAGAGGGATATGGGAAAGAAAATCGGAGATGACTTCCTCCTCGCCATCGCTGCCATCTTTAAACAAATTTTGGAAGTGAATTTCAGCTGCCACTTTTAGTTGTTCAAACCCATTGAAAACAGTCCCGTCCGAAGAAACAATTTATGAGATATGGTTTCTGGAGAGTCTAGCTCTATATTGTCTATGAAAGAAAGAAGTATTTATGTCTCGTGCATTCAGCCATAGACTCCGGGACTTAAGCCTCCAAAACTCTTCTTCTTAGCGGAAAGAGTGGAACTTATTGATTTGCGCAGTTTGTTCTTTTTCTAATTCTGAAACGGTGATATCCTTGCCCTCCAAATTCATTTGCAGGTCCTCTAAAATTTGAGCAGTCTCTTTCCTATGCCTAGTTGGGGTTTTAGTGGGATTTTTAACCCAATTTTTAAGGGCTATTTTCGTTGCCTTCAACTTCTGCTCCTACATAAAGCTTGGAGACCCTGTCACTGTAGTTAACCAAGTTGATTGGATAGTCTCCACGAACCCTTCTTTTTCAATCCACAGAGGACTAAAGCGGAAGGGGATAGGACCCAAATTTTCTTCCTCTTCCAGCTGTAAAAGAATGGGCTTATGATTAGAAGTCAGCTTAGGAAGAATTTTCGTGGAGATCAGTTTTTTTTCTAGCAAAAGGGAGCTTTGGACAAGGAAGCAGTCAAGGCGAGCAGAGATATGAGCAACCCAAATTCTGTTATTAGTCCAAGTGTAGAGGCCTTTCTTAGGCTTGAAGTCGAGGAGATCACAATGTTGAATTAAATCCTCTACCACTGGCAACATTTGATCCCTGCAACTATTACCACTTCTCTTTTCTTTGGGTTTAAAGACAAGATTAAGATCTCCACCGACTATAATGTTAAGATGGGAATAACTTTCTAAAAAGTTTGAAAGAGTTAGCCAACAATCTTTTTTCTCAGAAAAGAGGACAGGAACATAGAGATTAAAAAGTGAAAATATGAGCTTACTTGGAATGTGTCTAAGTTCAGTGAGGAGCCAGTGTTGAGTCTCATAAGAACTTTGTAATTGAAACTTATCCGCTGACCACAGAGTAGCTAGGCCACCAGAGGAGCCTCTTGCACTAATAGCCTTCCCAGCATTGAACTTCCATTTTGATTTGCTTATCTTAAGAAGGGTTTCCCCTTCGATCTTAGTCTCTTGGAGCATGAGGATCTTAGGAGATTCAATTTTTAAGAGATCTTTGACTGCTTTTGCTTTAAAAAGATTCCCCAATCCTCTGCGATTCCAAGAGACTAGGCACATTATTTATCGAGGGAGAGGGAACCCCCCTTAGGAGGCCTTGCTCTAGTATTTCTGCCAATGGACATTTTCAGGGTGGATTGATTTCTTTTCATTTTTTGTCGCTCAGCTTCTTCTTCACGAACTTCCTTATGGGATTTCCTCCTTGCTCTTTTTGAGGGCCTCTAGAAGGACTCGTCTTCCGAAGACCCAAAGGTTTCTGGTGGCTTTTTCCTTGTCATCTCTGCATAGGAGGGTGAGGATGCAATTTCTGATGAAGAACCGAGATGGGATGCTTCTACTTTATCTTTCTCCAGAACTGATGGAGGAATTTGCTACTCTATAACAACAATTGTTGTTTCAGGAATATCTGTTGGTGTATTGAGAATTTCAAATGGATTTGTCGAAGCCTCGGTCAATGGTTGTTCTTGACTTCCTTCCCCTTGAACCTGCCCTGTTATGGTAGTACCAGTCCCAGTAGATGCCTCTTTTCCTTTGTTTCTATTATTTGGCTTAGTCGAAGCAATTTTCAGAGCCCAAGTCCATTGTTCTTCTTTCGTTTTCTCCACGTCTTCCTCAGACCTTTTTTTGCAATAACGAGCAAAGTAACCATCGCCATGGCAATACCTGCATTTAAAAGGCAACTGTTCATAATCCAATTCTTGGATATGGAACCAATCTGCTACTGTTAGTTTTATTGCTTCTGGCAATCCGATTTCAAGATCAACTTCAACACAAATTCTAGCAAAGGAATATTGATCCTTTCTGTCCGCTCGGTCAATATATTTTCCAAGAGTGTTGCCAATAGATTCTAATGCCTTTGAATTCCAACAGTGCAAGGGTAAACGTGGAAGTCGCACCCACACAGGAATTGTCGACAACACGTCTTGTGTTGGATCAAATTTAGGAGTCCACTTATTCAAATACAGACCTTGAGGGCCCATAAAATAAGGTCCATTCCTAAAAATTAAACTTTTGTATTCTACATTATCGAAAATAAACACGAAGAAACCCTTCCCAACGAGATGGCTTCTGATACCAGGAATCCATAGCCTTGGGAGAGGGCCAAAGGCCTGTAAACTGCCCAATGAGCCCTTGTTCTGCTAAGTTCAGAGCCGACTGACAGGCTTCTTCACACAGGAGGGCGACGGTAGGAATATTGTCCAGCCTTTTAACAAATTTTTTATGGAATTTGTTGGGAGGGCGTTTGCTGCAGGAAGCAATCAATTTCCGGAACACCAATAGCTTAGGGGGAAGGGGAGGAGGGACCTCAGGGACCCCTCCTAGGGCCATGGTTGAAAAGGAAGTGCACAAGGGTAAGTGAAAACGCGGCCAGAGCAGAGCGACCTAGCAGACCAAAAAAAATAAGCTTTGTTTCTTGATCATATCTTCTAGGAGTAGAATAACCGAATAGTATTTTTCCTTTGCATATTATAAATTTGATAAATATTGTTTTAATTGCAGTATTAACTCATATTTTTAACTATATTATCTTTAATTTTCTAAAGCCGGGGGACTATGCTGCTCGCAGCTCTTGTTTCTTATATTTCATTTCCAACATTCCTTTGCTTTCCTGCATTTCTTTTACTTTACAATATTCATTACTTTGAAGTATGCTTAGTGGAATATATATGTTTGCTAATGTCATGATTGAATGATTTAGTAGCAACCCTCTGATCATAGTTTCATTGGTACATTCCCCTAGCTCTTCAGTCAAGAACAACGATCCTAGATCTCTCTTTTCCCTTGCACATTGTCAACATAGTTAAGAGTGAAGATCATGAACTCAATGGGATGAGAGAGTGAGATTTGGAGCAGCGAACTTATGATTGTAATTTGTTTTCTCATTTGAATAAAAGAAGACTTTGAAGGTCAGCTTGTGGTGTTGTGTCATATGTGGATGTAGTATCTTGATTCTTTCTCCAAGATGGCTTGTGCATAAGTTTCATTTCTTCAAGGGTGTGGTGTGCTCATCTATGAGATAAGTTGTTGTCAATTTGTTTATTATAGCAGCTTAATTTCTTATGAGTATATATATATCTACACTTGATATTTTGTTTGGTGAGATCTGTGATGTGCAGGTGTTTTCTTGAGTTGGCAGGAAGGAGGATCTTGTTTGCTTCCCCTTCTTACTAATCATTTCTTGCAGATATAGTCCCTTCAAACATCACTGAACCATCTTCAAAGCTTCGATTTTCAACAAGGATTTGTTCCATCTCTCTCTCTCTCATTCAAGAAAAATTTAAATTTTATGGTTATCTAGTACTTTCTTTTCAAAAACTAGTTTAAATTTGTCGAAATCTTTCAAATTTTTTCTAAAGAAGTATTAGATCTGATTGCAAAGTATTATCTGGCTGCCATAGAGCTGATAATTTGCAGCCATTAAAGGGCTAGCAAAGATCCCAAGTAGACAAGCTCCATAGCTTGTTTTACTTGGTTATTTTTGTCATTTTTTATTTAGTTTTTAACTTAGAAAATTTTGGGTTTCTTAGGAGGTGTTCCAAAGACACTCTTAAAGTGTTTTTGGGCATCTTGTACTAATTATTGCTTGCTGGTTTGCAGCAGAAGATGAGCAGGTAGGAGGAGGTGCTGGCAAAATTTCGAGCATCCAGGCGATCCGGAACACAAATTTCCATATTTTTCAAAACCGGGCATATTTTTCTATAATTTTGTAAGCTACCAAGTCACATTAAGTAGACTTGGGGCACTTCTCTATATCATTGTAAACATTTTAAACGAGAGCAAGTGGGCTAGCCAGCGCCCATACCCCATCCCCCCAGGGGTGGCCTGTGTCGTCTCATTTTCATGGCGTGAATGTTAGAGTAGTTTATTTCCTTGTTTTCCGGCATTAAATAAAATCAATTAGGATTAAAATAAACCTTGTTGGTCCGTTCCACTGGCGGGCCACAAGTTCACTCACAACCTAGCTTTTCACATTTTTTTTTTACAAACTCATAACGCCCCCCTTGCTTTCCCGAAGTAGGGTTTTGTATGAGGGCTTGCCCGAAATGCATGCCTGAAAAGAGACTCTTGGGGTTATAAAAAGATAAAATTTGGGTTTTTAAAATTTTTATAAAAATATACCAAGGTCTTCTCCCGTATGCTCTGTGGCCAACTTGCAGCTTAGTCTGATCCAGTTGGTACACACCAGAAAGGAGTTGATGACTAGTAATAGGACTTAACACCACCCCAATAAAAAACCCTTTTTGTGAAAATCCGGCACAACACGCAATTTGTTGTCGTGGGCAAATTTCCCAGAAGGCTTGGGATAAAACTGGATAGCGACCTCTTGGAAACCGTTAGGCTTGCCCTCGTTGGTATAGCATCTGAACACCTCCTCGAGACTCCGATCCAGCCTAAAGCCTGAGAGGGAAGCCACGCTTCAAATTTCCGGACATGTTCCCCCGTACCTTGCGTATATCGGGAACCCACATGCCTTAATAAAAAAGATCACCATCACATTAAATTTTAAAATAAACCAAGAACACTCCACAACATTTACTTTTCTGTTTATGCATTTGTTATTTGACTCCATAGCAAGGCACTGGTCCTGATGCAAATTTCATTTTATTTTTGACTAGTATGCAAGTGAATGATGATTATTTTTTAAATGGGAGTAAATGATAAATGATGTTTTTATTTGAAAAAAGTATGTGTTGTCTGTCTTGGTTGCAAAAGTATTTTTTCTAACTCCTAGATTAGAGGCTTTAGTTTCTTTTAATTTTTTAGGGTCTACCCCCCTTGGCTTCGCTAGGAAAGCCTAGACGGAGGAGTCGAGTCCCAAGTGACAGCACTTGACTCTGACTTGCCCCCAAGGCCACACCAGCAGCTTGAAGACTTCTGCTGCGTTTTCCCAGGTGTGGAACCAGGCGGCAACAAGAGTCAAGGGAGATAAACTATCAAAGTTGAGCATTTTCCTTGGTAATGTAGATTATATTTAGTTAGTTCCATGTCATTCATAAGATACATTTGAGCAGGTTAAGACCTTGTGGTTACACATACAATGCATAACACCTCTGAAACATTATGCCCTTAGGTTGATAATTTAAGTATAAACCAGGGAATGAAGCAATTCACGCATCACTAGACTCCCTCAGCCTAACACTTTGGTGGTGGTGCCTTTAAAGAGTCCTTGGGATTCCATAATGTTGCTTGAATATTGTTGTAATACACTGGCTCATCATAGTTTGGAAAACTCAATTCTCTTGCTTTGAAGTCCTCAAGATGTTCAAAGGGAATATCAACAATTTGAACCTGAATGTGCCTGGGTTGGAATAACTCCCATGTAAAGTCTATGAAATCAAAGGAACTTACAGGGAGTTCATGTGGCATCATCTCGATGACTATTTTGAGAGTTGACTCGGGTGGTTGTCCAATAGTGAGTGTTGTTGCAAGCGAATCTTATTGCACACAGAGCCAATTTGCAAACATGGTTGTTATTTATAATTTTGTCATAGTGAAATTGGAACACCAAACATTGATAAATCACAACACCACAAACAAATTGCTATAGTTTTATAGAAAGCGATGTGGTAAGTGGTCAAATGTTGTCATCTTGAAGAAAAATTAATTCTTTAGATCTGCCTTCGAAAGCTACAATAGGTGAAGTCAATCTACACCATCAATAGAAGATGGTTTGATGAACAAATGCAAATAATTTTTTTTCCTTGAATGAAAGTAATCCACCCACCATTTAAATTCACATTGCAAATTAAAGCAAACAACAATTCCAAAATTACCCATTACATTTATAATTTTCACTACCCTTAGAATCAAAATTACATGTATCCTCTTGTGTTTTTTTTTTCAAACGAAAAAGAAATTTCTTGCTATTCATGGAATGAATAAAAGAAATTTACAGTAAATCCTATTCCATGGATAGTCAACCATCTATCAGATGTATGTGAAAACAAAATTACAACAATCCTACCAATACTGATCATATAAGATGATATAGTCATTAGTTTTGCTACACATTCACAATACAAAGCATTATCCATCCGCTATAAAACCAAAATAGAAAAATAAACAAAAAGTGCGTGTAATCTAAGGAAAGTAACAACATTAGTATATTCGGTACTTCACACTCTACGGGGACCTTAGCTCATGGTAGTGTGAGACCCCTAGTATTCCTTCATCCAAGACAAGTTCTTTCTTGGAGAGTCCATCAACCCTCAGATTAAAAACTCTGGAGCTGTGTTTAATATTGTATCTACCATACTGATCCAACAGTAACCTGACCTTCTTCTTCCAGTAGACAAGTGAGGCCACATTAAGTGCCTGGGCATCCATAGCCCACCCAATGATGACTGAAGAATCTCCATAAACTTGTGCACAGTTAATCTGCAGGTGGTTCAGATAATATAGGAGACACCATAGAGATAATAATTTAGCACGAGTATTACTCCCCATACCATAGCCCATAGAAAGCTCATAGTATTCAGTTGAAGAGATAACGATGAGGCCGCCTGCCCAACACCTACCAAGCTGCCCAACACCATAAAAAAAACCAAAAGGTCCTGGCTCTACAGTGAAAAGTTCAGTCAAAGTCTTATCCCTACAAATAGTCTTCTTCACACTAGCTGTAGATAGTATCAATTTCATAAAATGTAGTGCACTGCAAAATTTAAAATTGTAATCTCCAAAAAAGACCTGATTCCGGAGTTTCCAGATGCCCCAGATGAAAAAAAAAATGGGGTATGAAATGGATTCCCGATAGCCCAAGTGCCAATTAAGTAAAATTTTCTCGACAATATGTGTATCCTCTTGTGTTATTTATGCTTGTGTGTCAATCTTATAATTTATCTTGTATAGGAGTCAACTATTTCCCCCAAAAGCCCATAACATAAAAAAAAGAAAAAGACCCAAGCAAGTAAACCCCCCAAATCGAAAAACCGACGAGTAAATCATCCAAGTAGAGAATTAAGCCTTATTCTCGTAGCGTTGCCGCCCGAAATATGTCCCCGTGTCGAATTACCAAACCAACAAGGTTGGTGGACAAAGTGCCGACAAAATTCCAATGCAGACGCCAGCTAGCAACTCTGGGTTGGACTAAAGCTAACTAGATTATTAGGACAATGGTTAGCCCTTCAAACTTGTTCATTGTTTTTGTCCTCCTAAAACCATACTAAAACCCTCACAAAAACCAGAAATTTCCAGAAACTAGCAGTTGGGAAACAATGGCGGCTCTGTTGAGGCAAGCCAGGCCTGTGGTAAGCAAGATGATGTGGATCCCCGCAAGAGGTTTCGCAGCTTCCGTGGGAACAGATGTTGTGAAGGCAGCCCCCGATGCGAAGTTGCAGAAGGCAAGGACATGGGACGAGGGCGTCAGTTCCCAGTTCTCGACCACTCCATTGTCTGATCTCTTTGGGGTAAAATCTATAGTCATTAATCATTTTGATTGAAATCGGATATTTTCTCAATTGGAAGATCATTTGGCATTTTGGGTTTCTGTTTGCAGGGAAAGAAAGTCGTCATATTCGGGCTGCCAGTAAGTCTCTCTGTTTATTAATTTTTTCTTTGAAGGGCGTGACTACTGTGATTTTGGCAATGCCAGATTTTGTAAAATAATGGTGAATCGATTACAGGGTGCTTTCACTGGGGTATGTTCCGCTCAGCATGTGCCAAGCTATTTGAAAAATGCTGAGAAATTCAAGGAGAAGGGAGTGGATTCCATTGTCTGTGTTGCTGTCAATGACCCATATGTTATGAATGGGTGGGCAGAGAAGCTGCAAGCGAAAGAAGCTGTAAGTTCTTTATTTTTAGGTCTTCATTTCTCTTTAATCCTTAAATACAAATCATGGGAACGTTTCCACAACCGAGTATGGTGAAAAACAGAAAATGGTAATCCCTTTAAAGGGTGGATACAGACTGCTAGTTATTTTACAGAGGCAGACATATAGTCTACGGAGAATATCATAAATAGCATGTCAACAAATAATCCAACGCCACATTAGTGGAAGTAAAGGCGGATACTTGTTTTTTCAAGCAAGCCCCTTTTGTTGGAGGGGTATCAAACTTTCAAATTCTTTACAAGATCTGCTTTACAATCAGGCTACAAGATCTGCTTTTACAATCAGGCTACCTTTGCTAATAGCCATGATGTTAGGCCGGATTTGTGCCTATTGTGCATTTGTAGGTTTTTGGTTTTATTCACGATGGTCGCCTACAATTAGGGGTTGGCATATGACTTAATGGCTAAGTTGCCAGGGTACTGGTACTGGTACTGGTACGGGTACGGGTACGGGTACGCCACTTTTTGAAATAGGGTACTTGGGTACGTCGAGGTACTGTAGACATATATATATATATTTATATAATTTTATAAATTTATAAATTATAATTAATAATTAATTTTATTATTAAGTTAATAAGTTTTCAACACAGTAACTCACATTTGACATTGGTATTGTTGCTTGCACATTAATTCAAATTACATATAACTAAAAGTCTAAAACATATATGATATTGTCAATTTGTCATTGATATTGCTATGAAATTCAAATTATGAATCATTAGCATAATAGGCAATAGCATGATATATGTCCATGACTCCATGAATCCATTCACCATTGTCATACTACATCCAAAATTTGGCAAATGGCATGCCTCATTTGCCATAGTTCCGAACATGGAATACAAAATAGCAAAATGAAAATAGTCAAATACTAAAACTTAAAACTTTAAAAGTCTAGACTCTAGAGTCTAAACATAAAGCAAGTAAACATCATAGTTGATTTGGCTTATTCAAGCCATCTCTGCTAGGTCAGCAGCATCTGCAACATCACTGTCATCTGCATCAGCATCAAAGAGGTCCTCGGTCAACAAGCTCTCCAGGTAAGTATCACTATCAAGTGGAGGCTCCTCATCTATAGCAACTGGAGGTATCTCGACAAGGCCATCCGGTTCTATTTCCTCATCCACACATATGGCATCATCCGTGTATTGGTCCCATCTCTTGAAAGGACCCTCTTTGTACCCAGGGTCTTTTCGAGATATGAGACGAAGTGTGCTATGAATGTAGACTAGGTTCTCTGCCTTCTTCGACCCCAACCTGTTTCTCTTCACAGAATGGATGAAACCATAAGTGCTCCAATTCCTCTCACAAGACGAGGAACTAGCTACCTGCAAGTGCAATCAAATTGTTAGGGAAAGGCTACCAAATTAAATTAATTAAAATTTAATATAAAAACAAGATGTGGAAGTAGCTACCTGCCCAAGTAATCGTATGGCAAATTGCTGCAACTCGGGAGCATCAACACCATGAAGCCACCACCAATCAATCGGATCCTTCTTCTTGCGCCTATCAGCCAAAGAAGCATGTGAACCAAAGACACCTCGCCCACGTGAAAATTGGGCAAATTGAGATCGTATCTCAGAAGCATCTTCTGTAGAACCATATATTTTTTTAATTGCATTCATAAACCCTTTAACCACCTCTCTATCTTGGGAAGGAGGCCTCCTTCCTGTTGTGGAATCATACCATTTGGGATTAACTGCATAGGCTGCCATATGAAGTGGGCTGTTCAATTTATTCCATCGCCCATGTATAAATGATTGCAATTGTGGCCATAAAGTAGGATCTTTCTTGTTTGTGATGGATTCGATCCTCTCACACATAGAGTCCATGTTCTCATAGATCTCACCTAAACATGGACCATCTGTGTCTGCATAGCGAAGCATATCACATATTGGCTCTACAAATTCCACAACAAATTTTACATCAACCCAAAACCGATCATCCAATATCAACCGCTTCACCTCTACAGCTGCCTCTGAGTTAGATTGTCTCCATTGCTCCCACATATCACTGATAACTGTGGCAGCTAAAGCCCCTTTCATCTCCACAAGCCGCCTAAGTAAAATGTAGTAACTTGCAAATCTAGTGTCAGCCGGCTTAAGAAGCTCCATTTTGGCATGCTTGCGGTAAATGGCTTGTGATTGGTGGTGGTTGCATATGAACATTTGAATTTTACGGCCATTCTCAATTAATAACCGAACCCATTCAAGTTTCCCAATGTCTTTCAATGCATTATTCAAAGCATGCACTGCGCATGGTGTCCAAAAGATATGCCTATGGTACATCAAGAAATCAAAAATTAAAAACAAATTTAGATTTTGCAGTGATATGCCTACTAAATTCTGATTTAAGTACTAAAAATTAGAAAAAAAAACATACTTGTAATTAAAAATCAGACTTGGAAAGTTGGAAGTTGACACTAACCTATACTCCTTTTGAACCATCACCCCAGCGGCTTTGCAAACTGGAGCTGCATCAGTAACAACTTGAACAACATTGGTTGGTCCAACCTCCGCAATAGCATCACATAATTGTTCTTTCAAGAACACAGCGTTCTTTTCTTGACCAGAACAATCAATGGCCCTTAGAAAATATGGACCAGCTATGGAAGAGATAATAATGTTTATCAATGGACGATTCGGACAATCAGTCCAACCATCCATGATAATGGAGCACCCATCTACACTCCAAGATCCCTTCAATGGTGCCATTGCCTTCTCAAGACGATTTTTCTCCTTGTCCACCAACACTGTTCGGAGCTTCTCATAACTAGGTGGCTTATACCCCATAGGTCCATTATTAATTGCATGAACCATTTGCTCAAAATATGGTGAGCGAGCTGCATTGAAAGAAATCCCGCATGCAAGAAAAAATCTTGCTATGGCAAGATCAACACCCTCCCTGCCTTTGACATCAAACATGTCATAAAGGCCACCAAGTTTTGGTCTTTTGTATCCCTGTTTAGTGCTTTTTGATGACCTTGATGGCACATGCTCATCACCAAGCTGAACTTCTTCATCATCCGATGGCATTTCATTCTCATCGGTGTCATCCCCAATAGAATGTGCTGGAGGCCTTGAGATTTCCTTCCCTGCCTTACCCTCAGCCCTAAGTTGCTCCTTTTGTACAATAGGGAGTCTTAAGGGATCCTCCGGATCTCCAGTACAAGCTTCAACACCCATCCTTGGAATATTCATGAAATGGGCTTTCACTCTAGTATAGGTCCCTTTCCACTCAGCCTTGCAAAGCTTGCATTTTATTAACGCTGTCCCACCTGAAGACTTTTCTGGTTTTTTCTTCTCCACATGCTTCCACAGTGGATATTGTGGATTACCTGAAGACATTTTTTTATATTTTTGACTATGATACACCCCTCACAAATGAACTGAGCCGAAAATGCCTGAAATTGACAATGGACAACTGAAAATTAGCATGAATTTTGAAATTGTCACTATTTTAAATTTTAAATTTTATATAATTTGCCGGAAATTCAATTGAATAGGCAGTGGGTATCTGTCATTATACTTTACATTGTTACAAGGTTCTACAAACAGAATGGGATTCTGTCCATTTGTAACAGAAGTCATGAATTGGCCAGTGAACTAGTATTACAGAATTAAATTAGTATTCCAAATTAATTAGTATTACAGAATTAAATTATTAATGGAATTCTGAATCAGAATTACACAAGTGACAATGTCACAAAATATTAAAATAAATATGACATTGTGACAATATGTCAATCTTCATAGCATCTTATGCTATGATACCAGTCTTGACAGGAACCATGTTTTTCTACCAAACACAGCATTTGAAACTTGATCCTACAATTCTAGGACTTGCAAAAGTTGTTGGGCAGATTGGTCTTTTATTAGGAAGCATTGTCTACAACCGCTTCCTAAAGGATATTTCCTTGAGAAAGCTTTTGCCTTTTGGGTTCTATCATCTATGCAAATTCAGAATTCTACTTTCACTTTGCAATTTGCATGTTATCAGATATATTTCTTGTGAACCCAACCAACTAAATAATAAAATATCCGATTAGGGATTCCAAATTCTGTTTATATTTTGGGAGCATCTGCTTTAGTGGAAGTTGTTTCCCAGTTCAAAATTCTTCCATTCACTGTGTCCGTTGCACAGTTCCCTTATGGCCTTTGTTATGTCTGTTCAGTCCTCGGCAAACATTATAAATTTATAAGTGGTTATTTGGGTGTTGCCCTTTGTATTTTATTTTTTAACATTTAATAATTTAATAATTTATAATTTTATAGATTAACAATTAACTTTTAAGTTTTTAATTTTAACTTTTTACAGGCTTTGAGTTTAAAGTTTAAACTTTAAAAATTAAAATTATTAATACGGTACATACCTTTTAAGTGCAGCGACAATGCTAATATGATATCATAAGTGCAGCATTGCATACTTTAAAGTGCAGCGACAATGCTTTTTGTAATTACCAGGTTTTCGATTCTTATTGCCAGAATGTTAGTTGGTTTAGCTTTGGAAACCATAAAAATTATGGATAGGAAAACATAAAACTTAAACTATAAATTATATCATAAGTTTAAAGTATTCTATGATGCCATTTAATTTATAGTTTACAGGCTTTGAGTTAAACTTTAAAATTATTAATACGATACCAAAAAAATTAAAAATTAAAAATCTGCATTTTAATTTTTAAATACTTAACAGTTAACAGTTAACAGATTTGAGATTTGAAATGGCTTACGAGTCTCGACCCTGGAGACTGTGAACTCGACGGCAGTGATGAACCCGACAGCTGGAAACTCCACGATTCTCGACCCTGGAAACTCCGCGATTCTGCAAACTGTGAACTCGACGGCAGTGATGAACGCAGGAAGACACAGCAACCGGCAGACAGCGATGGACACTGGACAGTGAACACTGAACACACACTCACAGCAACCGGCAGTCACACGACACAGGAAACAAGTTAATCACCGGCGGATTGAGAAGCGAAATTCGTTTTAATGGTCCCCAGCTCGCCCAAAACACTAAAATTAAAACTATTTTGCAGTCCGCGTCTGCTTTTTGGTGCCCAGACGTACCCACGAAGTACCCTAAATGGCGGTACGGGGCCCTTTTGAAGTACCGGTACCCGAAAACATTCAACGAAGTACCCGGTACTCGGGTGAAGTACCCGGTACTCGGGCGGTACTCCCAGAGGTACCCGTTCCGGTACCCGGTACGGCGGTACGGGTACCCGGTACTGGTACGGGTGCCCGACCCCCGGGTACGGGTACCCTGGCAACGTAGCTTAATGGTTACTGACTCAGCGATTCGGTTCGTTGATGTAATTAATACTATATGTTTTGATGGTGGCAGTGGAGGATAGCATTTGTTGTCTCCTTTGTGGAGTTTTTATTATCCCACAGTAGGCATCATATTAGGGATTAGGGTTAGGGTTTTTCTTTATTCACCATTCATCATTGTATCTTCTAGGTGGAAGAGTGTACGAGAGTCTTAGAGGCAAGGGAGGCACTTTGTATTTGCTTTCTATATTTTGCTGATTACTAATGGATAATTTATAATCTATTAATGGTGTCGCCTTTACTTGCCTTTGTTTCAATGTGTTAAACTCCTCGGTAACTTTGAGTCGCAACAAGTACCATTATCAGGGAAGCTTGGTTCTATCCTCTATGTTGGGTGACGGGATTGGCATGGAGGAGGAACCGTTGTGGAGAATTCATAGTTAGGGTTTATTTTCTTGTCCACAGCTAGCCATTAACATATGTTCCTGAACTATATCAACACTCACCAAGCGAAATAGTCCATGCGCTTCAACACCAATAACAACTAATGTCTTGCTATGTTTGTTAACAATATAGCACTTGTTGCTGTTAAAGATCACATTAAGATGAGGATTATGCTTCATAATTTCACAGATAGAAAAAAGATTCTTATCCAATTGGCGGGCAAAGAATAAATTAAGGGAGTGCAACCTTTTACCTTGTATTTCTATCTGCACATTTCCGTTTCTAGCAATTTTATATTCTTCCATGCCACCAAAAATTATAGAATCAGAACCTGTCTTATCTGCTTTAAAATCAAGACACCAATGTGTTTTGTTAGTGAAATGTTGAGAAGCACCATAATCAATATACCAGTCAGTCTTGTTTACATGGGCCTCCTTATTTCTAGCCATAAAGACATAACTCTCATCCTCCTCATTATGCTCAACTACTTTGGCCTACTTCTGGTTGGTTTGACTAGCCCCCAACTTGTGCTTTTCATTCCACAACTTATTTCATCAAAATTTGATTTGGTTTTTTGTTACCTGAATCATTTGCCTTGCCACTTTCTTTCTGCCCACTGGTAGTCTTGCTGAATGCTACTTTAAAATTCACTGCTAAGGCTACCTTTGGAGTGTCATGACCTTTGAAGTATCATGACCTTTATTATTTCCAAACTGCTTCCTCCACCTATCTTTCTGCAAAAGCTTATTGTTAATAAAATGTTAGCTATCGTTTGAAGTAATATTCAACATCCCAATAAAATTTTCAATGGAGGGGGGCAGATTCTTTAGATTTATGATAGCAAGATCTTCCACTTCCACCTTCCTATCAATAGCATTTAGCTGATCTGTAATATCTTTAATCTTCAAGAAATGATCTGGAAGAGAATTATGCTCTCTTCCATCTTAATAGAAAACAAAATATTCTTCAAGAAAAAGGTTCTACCTTTATTAAGGGATTCATGCAAATGCCAAATATTTTGCCAAATGTTGCATGCATCGTCTCCAGTTTGAACTTCAAGAAGCATCTCATCTGTGACAGAAAGTTTAGTGAACATGATGACCTCTCTATTTTTTGCATCATATTTTGCTTGGGCATCTTTGTTGGTTTCACTCTGGATTTCCTTTCCCAAAATCAGTTTGTCCAAACATCTGTACTAAAAAATACCAAGCATCCACTGTTTCCATGTATTAAAATTCTGACCATTAAATTTTTGACTACCTTCAAAACTTTATATTGGACACAAGTGGCCATGATATTAAGCCAATATATTCAATTAAAGAGGAAATTAAGCAAATTTGGACTGAATTACATGAAATCCGTACAATTACAGGAAATAGGAAATCCGTACAATTACAGGAAATAGGAAATCCGTATGACAGTTTGATTGAAAATCCGTATAATTAAGAAAAACATTGGAATAGGAAGTGTTATCCACTAAGTTGCACTTAGGTGGATTTCCAGTGAGCAGTCAAAGACTTGAACAATTAAATTGTTCATCACATGTGTTCAGAAGTTCACTAGGCCATTTTTAGGCCCTTTTGTAAATTTACATGTCCAGACCCCCTAGGGGAAATTGTAATAAGTTGGTCTAAGCCTGGTTTTTTTGCAGTAGGCTTGGCTTACCTTAGGTTTATCTATCAAGGGAATACTCTAGAGTGTTTTTTCCTTAGGAATTATGCGTTATGCTTCAGTGACGTATAATCCCTGAGTTTTTCACTCACACCTCCAAAGCTGGAGTATTTACCATGGTGGTTGAACCTGAGGAAGTTATTAAAGCCTATGTGTCTATGTTTTTTCTACATGCTAGCCATCAGTAATAAGTCGTATGGACATGTACCAGGTCCTCTAGGAGTTTGAGTTAGTTTCGACAAAAATATATATATATATATATATATATTTTATATGTTTTTCTGTAAACTTAGGCTATTTTTTAATAGTTTAATTGGAAAAATTAAAATTATTAAAAAAGTGTGGTTAGGAGGAAGAATTAGACATGGGGGTGCTCGTTTTCTAACTCAGAGCACCCACTTAACCTCTAAACCCACTTTCCTAAGTTTTCGAGTAATTATTTATCTCCAAAATTGAATATTACTCGAAAATAATAAAAAAAGACCAAAAAAATGGAGAAAATAAAAAAAATCGGAAATTTCCAAAACTCAAAAAACATGCCGAAAGTGAAATTTCTGAGTTGGCAAAGCAAAATGGAAATATTCCTAAGGTTTCTAAAACACTTGTGAGTGTTTTTCTCAACAAATAGAGGCAAGAGGATGTTTCTCTATGAAGAGGGCACATTTCCTCATGGAGAGGGCGTGAATCTCAAGAAAGAAGTGGGCAAGTGTAAGATAAAGCCATGCGGTGGAGTTGGAAAGTGGAAAGAAGTTGATTTTCAGCCTTTTCCAACTCATTACACCTCATGCCAACCGGTTTCCAACTCATCAAGTGCGCCCCTCTCTTGCCAAGTGCGCCCCCCCCTCTAGCTATCTCATTTTCTATTTAAGCAAGGTCTTAGCTCCTCATTTGGGGATGAAGGATAACATTGAATCTCTGCTCTTGTAATTTGTTTATGTTTCTCTTCGAAATAAAGTTGAAAGGCTTTGGAGGCCATATGTTGTGCAACTGTCCCATTGGATGTTTTTTTGGTTGATGTTCTGAGGTGATATCTCGCTAATCACTTGTCATTTTGCAATTTTTGATTATCTAGCTTAGACGGCCTTTGTGCCCATAGTATAAGCATTCATTGTGTTTGATTTGCTTATAAATGTTTGGTTAATTAGAGCTAGTGAAGCAGTAGGTGTATTTAGCTGTACTAATGCCCTTCTAATCTCTGTTAATTACGTATTCTAGATTTAATCTTTTTTTTGCAAGTGTTTGTGACAGTGCAGGATAAGAATCTGAGGGAGGAGGTTGAGCTTAGTTGCATCCTCATCCACCTTCGGTGTTGGTTGTCTTGGTTTAATTATTGTTGAGCTGCAGGCATCTTTGGTTCCTTAATCTTTCAAGACCGAAGTGGGGTTTTTTTGCTTCTTCTACACTATTAAATAAGAAAAAACTTTCTTGGTTACTTAGTTACGCTTGCTTAGTGAAAGTTAGATCTATAGTTGCATATCAATAGCTTTATTTTATTAGGCACAAATATTGGATCTGATCTGCTTTCAAAGTCTACTTTCATTATAGATCTAGATCCATAATTTTTTATACTTGAAGTAGTCATTTTTATTGCAAATTTTCCAAGTATAAAATCTGTAAATTTTTCATTTTATTTTATTTGATTAATCCACTAATTTGTATGTTTTAAGCTTGCTGGTTTTTAGCAGGTCCAAGAAAAAGAAGAAGGAAGCTCTGGCCATTTCTCGCCAGAAAGTGCCAAAAATACTTTCCAAGGACCCTCCTTTACCAATATTTTATTTTCTAAAATTGTAAGCACTTAGATCCTAGTTTAAAATGACTAAGAGGCACTTCTTCCAGCAAGCATTGTAAAATTTATTAAACGAGAGCAAGTGGGCGTGATTCACATTTTCCTTTTTCGTGGCGTGATTTTTTCTAACACTTTGTGCAGGGTGTATACTTTGATTATGTAGTTAATTTCTGTTTTCATTTCATTTCACAAGTAATTAAATACAGCCAATCTCGTTGCCACAAAGTATGTTCTCACCTCCACACAAAGGCATTGCCGATTAGTGGAGGTTGATCAGAAAGTGACACATAGGTTCGGCAAGTTTATCGATTTCTTTTTTCAAGTTATTGTTATTTAATTTCATGTACTTCATGCACTCAAATTTGAACGAATATTCTGTTGTTTCTTGAAGTATGCTCTTTCTCCTTGCGAGCACTGGCCTGGTCCTGGGGAAATCAGAAAAGAGCGCATCAACTCATTAATTCTCATATACCTAATAATAACTCACATTAATAAAATCAAGAACCCTCAACATAGTGAAAATCCGGCACTCGAACATTGAGTAATGCGTGGGGAAATTTCTCAAAAGAAGCGGAACCACTAGAGAGTGACCTCAGGGCATCGTTAGACTACATCCTTGTTGGTGTAGTGTTGAACATGCTCTCGAGACTCCGCTCTAGCCCACACATCTTTGTGAGGAACCACCTTTGCCCAATTTCCGGACATTACTCCTTGTACCTCACGGCATATCGGGTGTTCCCATTTTCCCTTTAATCAACTCATCCTTTAATAATTCCTAAAATTGACCAAGAACACAATTGCAAAACATTTACTTTTACAGTAGCATTTAATTTGACTCCACGACACTGGTCTTTGATATTGGTTATTTACTTTTAATTATATCTTGTCGTGATATTTATATTCATATGTGCTGTATAGTTATTTTCATCTTGCAATAGTCTTGATCAAATATTTTAATTCCAAAAAACTTCTAAATAACATTTTTCATTTAGAAGAACTAAGTACCTAAAGCCTTAGTAACATTAATAGGGTCTACCTCCCTTGGCTTCGTTAGGAGTTAAGCCTAAACAGAGGAGTCAAGATCAAGTGACAGTACTTGACTCAGACTTACCCCCAAGGATGCACCTAGCAGCTTGAAGATTTCTGTTGCGTTAACCCCAGGTGTGTAAGAGGTGGCAACAAGAAGTAAGAAAGACATGTTTCATGAACATCTTGTTGAAGGCTAAAAAAGAACAAGATGGACAGAATTTCAGAAAAATGTGTTTTACTTGTATATGCAGTCAGTTTCCATCAGTGGTTCAATACATATAACATACTCTTGGATGTGCATATGCTTTTACATTAGCATTGCATTAACATTTATTGCCTTTGAAAGACTGTCCTTGGTAGCAATTGTCAATATTTTTACATTATAGTTCATATCTACACTCAAAGATTAAATCCCACAGGTCTTAAAACTTGTAACTTTAGATTGCACCTATCAAAACTTAAGGCTACATACACTGAAATTCTGTAAAGAAACAGTGCATTCTATGAACTATGAACTAATTTAAAACAACAGATAGATAATGTCTACTTTACATAAAATTTGCAATCTGGAAATTAGGACAACAAGGTACAACAGCTAAATAGTGTTGTTCTACATCACATAGTGATTTGAAATATTCCAGATAGCAAGGACTGGCTCTAACATCAATTGCATGGACTTCATATGATTCAGAAAAAAAAGTATTACACTAGCTTGGCATCACACTCAACTGAAAGATACATTACACTAACTCTCACTCACTAACTCTGCTGGCTGAAAGACTAGTGCTCCCTGTTAGATTTTGTGGTATCTCGGGATGTCCTCCATGATTTGGATGCCTTGCATGGAGGTACATTGGCAGTATAGGCATCAGTATGGAGTAGAGGGGGAGATACACTCTACTCAGTGGCATGAGTCGATTGGTGACTGCATGCGGACCTTCCGGGGTGGGGGTGTTTTGCCTCTTGCATGCATGGGATTTGCATTGCCAGTTAGTAATTAAAAGATGCATGCAAAAGTGACTTTTTGCATGCACAGATATTAGGTTTTTGGTAAACCTAATTGATCGGTGAGATTATATATAGAGGCAGGAGGTCCCCGGATGAGGTTCCTCAGTTGACTTATCAGAGAGTGATCTGTCAGGAGTGAGGAGGGCGCATTAGTGCATGCAGGGCGACTTTCTGAGAGAAAGAGGATTTCCTGCAGGAGGGAGAGTGGTGTTATTTGAGTTGGATCAAACACCACTTGTCCAGAGGCACTTGGCGCTCAGACCTGTGGACTGAGATAGTTCACTTGAGTGGATTTTGTAGAGATTGTGGAGGACGACTTCCAGAGAGGGAGAGGGGCGCATTACCAAAGGAGAGAAGAGCTCATTCAAAGTTCGATCAGGCGATTAAGTGTCTGAGACTTTCAGGGTAGCCTTGCCTCAGTGTTTGAGGAAGGTTTGTGACGATCAGAGCTCATATCTGTTGAGATCTGATCTTGTACGAGCATTTGACATCCAGAGGGAGGGCGCACTTTTCCATGCAGAGGAAGGGCGCATTCATCAGTTGAGCAGTTGACTTTCTTCTGTAGCAGAGCAGATCAGAGTAGAGCAGTGGGAGAGGCAGTACAATCAGAGCTACCTGTAGACAGACTCAGATCTAGATTGAGAGCTAGGGCACATTTTCTCAGTGCATGCATCAGCTGATGCATGCAGATCTAGGGCATTGACCCGTCAGGATTGAATGTTACATCTGAGGTAACATTGTATGTATTTGCTTATTTCATATATTGCTCTGGGCTTGAGATAGAAGAAAGCCCCACATGATTGTTGGTTTTCCCTGTTTGGGGTTTCCAGGGTATATGTAGTGTTATATGTGTGATTGATTGAGCATTTCAGTATTTAAGTTGTAAAGAGATCTATAGTTGTTGATTCTTAAGTCATTAGAGTATTATTGATTTACAGAGACTCAAACTGCTTGAGATCTTAGGGCTATCTAGAGGGAGTAGTGATCTTTGGATTAAAATTTACATGGTATCAGAGCCCTGGTAAGGGTTGGGGAGATCATTCACACTGAGATCAGTGGAGATAGAGACAAGATCTACCGGATCTGAAGAGCGGAGCTCAGATCTGTGGTTGTAGAGGTTAGATTTATTAGATCTGTGAGTTTGGAGGATAGATCTAAGATAGATCTATCAGATCTGTGCAAGGGGAGGCCAAATCTGTGATCAGGAGAGGTTCTTGTATCATTGTGTGTTCTTTTTTCAGTTCATAGATTATGGCCACTAGCTTGAGAGTGGAGGATTGGTTGGACGGGGCCTCCAACTACAGTGCATGGAGGGCACAGATTGTACTCTTGTTGAAAGAGTGCGAACTGTGGGATGTTGTGGCGAGCACAGCCACAAATCTAGTCATAGTTCCATCAGATGCTACTACCAAAACAGTATATGAGAAAAAGAATGTAAAGGCTCAGAGGATCCTACTTGATGCTATCAAGGATCATGTCATCCCACATGTCTCAGCCAAAGACCATGTAAATGAGATGTGGGATGAATTGACCAATTTGTACCAAAGTTCCAATGCCAACATGGAGATGGTTCTTAGAGAGAAATTGAGAAGTATAAAAATGGGCAAGGAGGAGCATGTCTACATATCTCACCAAAATCACTTAGGTGAGGGATGAGTTGGGAGCTGTGGGTGAAAAGATTGAGGATAGCGAGTTGGTAAGACAAGCCCTGAATGGCGTGACCACGCCATGGGTAGTATTTGTCCAGTCCATCATTGCTAGAGAGAACCTCCCCAAGTGGGATCGTTTGTGGGATGATTTCACCCAAGGGGAGATCTAGAGAGGTTATATTCAGGGATCAACTTCCACCATTCATGAGGAGGAGGATGTGGCACTTGCAACAAAAATGAAACAACGGTTCAAACAGAAGAAGGAACTGAGCAAGATCAAGTGCTTTGCCTGCAATGAGTATGGACACTATGCGGGACAATGTCCGCATAAGAAGAAAAGTAAGTAGGCAAAGGATGAGCAGTTGGCAGTAGCAGAGGAGGTGGATCAGCCAAGTTGCAGGGAAGCGCTCCCCCCCCCCCCCCCCCCCCCCCCGCCCCCGCTTTGGAAGCTAGCTTTCGACCGAAGCTAGCCGGAAGCTAAGAGGAATCGCGCTTCGGTTTTGCTTCCGGCGGGAAGCGAATTTCGGAAGCTAGCTTCCAGCCAAATTAAATTGCTCCCTGCCGCTATCATAAAGCGTGCATGAATCGATCAGAAGCGTCGCTCCCCTTTCGCTTCCTAGTCGCTTCCTGATCGATTCCCATCGCTTCCAGACGACTAAAAAATTGCTTCTCGTCGCTTCCTAAATCGCTTCCAGTAGCTTCCTTGGACGCTTCGCGTCAACCTGCGGATTTGATGGTGAATTCGAGCTAGTGGGGTCCACATTTGGGGTTTTGGAGGGGAGGAATAGGGCTTTGAGGGATAAAGCCCTCCTCCACACTCCATTTATCACTTTGCCTTGCTTTGCTTGAGAAGAGAAGAGGAGAAGAGAGGAGAGAAGAGAAGAGAAGAGGAGAAGAGAGGAGAGAAGAGAAGAGGAGAAGAGGAGAAGAGAAGAGGAGAAGGTGCCATCAAGCTTGGTTTTTTCTTGGAGATTGAAGAAGGTTGGATGCTTGGCAAGTTGGCACACTCACTACCATTGGACATCCAAATAGGTAGGCTCTAAACCCTTTCTTGTTGATTTGCTTTGTGTTTGAAGTTTGAACTTGAAGTTTTGATGCTTGATGCTTGAGACTTGAACTTTTGAAGTTTGAAATTTGACTAGAATCTAGAATGTCATTGTAAATGTTCCTCTCCTACTCTTTCCCATGCTTTCTCCATCATTCTATTGCAAGGCAACAGGTTAAATCTCTAGTTCCACTTCCAACTTCCAAGTCCAACAAACATGATGATGGGTTTATGGTTTCTTTTGTTGGTTCCATTTGTTATTTTGATGATGTTCATTGAAAACCGGAGGAGGAATGAGGGAGAGGGAGATGATGAAGAAGTGGGTAGTGGCACATACCGTGGAGAGGAGGGAGGGGAAGAGGAGGAGGAGGAGGAGGAGGAGGGAAACCGAATGAAAATCAAGGAGGACTCAACACCCTTGTAGAAATATGTCACCAAGCAGGGAGGAAGCAAGGGGCGTGGAACCGCCAAATTTGGTTGCCCCCATTGTAAAAAGATTTACACGGGTTCATATACCTGTTTGAGAAGACATCTATGTCGGAACATGCCATGTGATGAAAACAAAACTGTAGGAGTTTGTGTTTGCCCAAATGTGCCATCAACACAAAGAGCCATGTATAAGAAGGAAGAATTTGAAGCACAAAACAAATCAAAAGCATCAAGGGTTGACCATGACCCCTCATTGAGCTCACCGAGAACTGGAGGCCCATCCACCCAAGGTAGTGGATTCTCACCCCCTGGGTCACGCAGGACAATATTAGATTTCCTTGACCTTGGTGGTAGGGATGACGTGGATGCAAAAGTGTTCCGGTTTCTCTATGCATGTGGCATACCATTCAATGTCCTTCGCTCACCCTATTGGCATGAAATGGTAGAGGCCATTCGCACTGCTCCAGCAGGATACAAGAGCCCAGGGTATGACAAAGCTAGAACTGTGGGGCTTGACAAGGAAAGAGGCAAGATCCAAAATGCTTTGGGGCAATTCACAAATGCTTGGAATGATTATGGGGTATCAATTGTATCAGATGGATGGACAAATGGAAAAGGCAAGCCATTGATAAATGTTCGTGGTGTGTCTGCTACTGGTGCAGTCTTCCTTTCAGTCCATGACTACTCAAATAAATTCAAGATTGGCATAAACATTGCAGAACTGCTACTCAAAACCATTGAAGCTATTGGTCCATACAATGTCATCCAAGTCATAACCGATAATGCTGCTAATTGTAAGGCAGTGGGAGCAATCATTGAAGATAAATACCCCAACATATTTTGGTCTGGGTGTTTGGTTCACACAATGAACCTTTTGATGCACAACATCATTAAGTTGAAGGAAAATCAATACAAATGGATTGGTGAAATGTACAAAAAGGGCAAGAAGATGATAAGATTTATAACCAACCATAGCAATGCCCATGGCATTTTCCGCAGTCACTCAAAGTTGGAGCTATTGAAGATAGCAAAGACTAGATTTGCTAGCTACTACCTCACTTTCAGGCGCCTTTTGAAGGTAAGAGAGGCATTGGCTAGCATGGTATCAAGTGAGTCATGGCAGGTCTTGAAAGATAGGTGTACATCTGCATCCGACAGGCTTGATTTTCAGGAGGTGGAAGAAACAGTTCTTGATGCGGGGTTTTGGGTAAGTGTCAAGTATGTTTTGCAGTTCACAAAGCCCATTTATTACATGATTTGGTTTGTAGATACAGATAAGCCGGTGATTGGGGAGGTGTATGAGCAGATGGATAGCATGCTGGGCCAAATTAAAGATATTGTTGAACAGAAAGATCCCATCTTGTATGACCATATTCACACACATGTGGTCAAAAGGTGGGAACATCTCAACGTTCCACTGCATGCCTTAGCGTATGTGTTAACACCAAAATATTATTCTCCATCTTGGTTGGCCAAACCAACACCTGGGGGTGGGGTTAGGAGAAAGCCCCACACAGATCCAGAGGTACAGGTTGGGTACATGGCTGCTATAGACAAGTTGGTCCCTGATGCAGAGGAATGTGACATATTGCGCAGTGAATTAAGCAAATACCTTAGTGAAGTTGGTCCATTTGGTACTTGCATACAATCAGAGATCGCGATATGGCGCCTCCTATCGAATGGTGGAACATGTATGGCTCAACATGCCAACGCTTGAATAAATTGGCTGTCAGAGTGCTTTCACAGGTGGTTAACAGTTCCTTTGCAGAAAGGTGTTGGAGCACCTATAGCTTCATCCACTCAGTGAAAAGAAACCGATTAAATGAAAACCGAGCAGAAAGCTTGGTTTATGTACATTACAACTTGAGGTTGTTGACTCATTATTGTGAGCGTGCCAAAACTGATAGATCATATGCCACTTGGGACAACAATCCGGAGGAGCATAACTTGGAGGATGGAGCCTTAGCTTTAGAGCGCTTGGAGGAAGAGCTTTTGGGCGATGAGGATGACCATGCAGTACCACTACCAATGGTGCCGCCATCTTCTACCTTGTTTCCAGATGCACCATCTTTGCCTAGAGGTTCAACTTCACGACCTCCATCTGCATCAGTGAGGGGGGGTTGTGCAGGATCGAGTCTTGGACGTGGCTCAGCATTGGTGGCTACTGGGGATGATAATCCCACTCCCATTGTTCAGAGAGCACGAGAAAAGAAAATGGAAATTTCTCGTGGCAAGAGGAAACATCCATGATTCCATAAAATCTACTTTTCTTGTATTTTCTTGTTTACAGTACTTTCAAGTTTCTGCACTGTTGACTCTTTTATATTTATTATCATATATTTTGTAAACATTACATGGCATTTCAAGTTTGAAGTTTGAAGTTGAACCTACCTTTGAATTTGAAGTTCACTAGTTGCAACTTTGCATGATTGTCATTGACTGCATAAAAGCATATTAAAACTCTTTGGTAATGAATATGATGCTTCGTGAATTGTTTCAACTTTCAACTTTCATTTTATGGTTGATGTTCTCTGTTATAGACTGTCACTATAGTTTGGTAACTTTGGTTACAACTTACAAGTACTAGTGAATCGTGATGACAAAATGTTGATATATTGAAAATTTGAAGCTTTAAGGTTGAATCTTGATGTTATGACTTATGGAATCATGGATATTGGCCCTATGGTTGATGAATCCACTAGTAAATGATTAATGAATGATGTTATATGGTATTATTGTTTATTTCATGTTTTTATCATTTCCATAACTAATTCAACATTCTACATGCATTTGTTGACATATATGCATCAAAATATATAAAAAAAATATTATATAAAAAATGCTTCCGGAACGCTTCCTAACCGGAAGCTTTTGAAAATTTCGCTTCTTGCTCCCGGTCCCGGTCCCGCTTCTCGCTCCCAAGTGACCTTGATCCTAATCCTAAGAACTTTCAGCTTTGCAGATGTGAACATGCCAAACGGTCAGCCAATCAAATTGTCAGCTGGTTGGCCAATAGGACAACCTTAAGCAAGGAAGATAGAACTCTTGTGTTAGATGATCCCCCGTGGTGGACAATGGGAATTAGAAAAGAACCTTAGATTTCTATTGTAAGTCACAAAGGTGGTATCTTTACATTGATCGACGCCCCCCTCTTGTGGATAAGGGGAATTAGAAAAGAACCTTAGATTTATTTTGTAAGTCACAAAGGTGGTATCTTTGCATTGATCGACGCCCCCCTCTTTTGTAATCATCCTTAATGCATTCTTTGCATCTTTTATTTCATCGTACATGTGGTGCCCTATCCAACTGACCATCTCAGCCCTGGGAATGAATGACAGTACAGCTGCATGGATTGCTGGTACAACATAGCTGGAGCCTACAAAAGCCACTCAGTTGAATTAAAAGCTGAAAAATATTGATACCAGAATCACATATGTCATAAACAAAGTAAGCCAACTCACATCAAAATATGCAGTAGCTTTATTCTATAAAATAATCTTCAATGATGGATAAAGACAAGTGCAATATTTTTCACTTTTCTCTCACAAAATGCACTACATATACCTCCAATATATAGAATACAAATGATAGGCAAGGTAGTTGGCAAAAGTTCAAGAATTGGAAATTCCTTGAAGATCACATGTGGATGAAGACATGTGTCTACATACATAGAACCAAGTTAAGCTTATCTAATACACAACTAAAAATTAGACTCTTTTGAGACACATGTCTAAACATATGCCTTAACAATATGTATCCCATGTTTTAAAACTCGGGCTCGAACTCTGAATTGGTCGAGGGTCAACTCGGACTCTGACGCAAACCGGTTTGAATTTTTGACTTGGTTCTAAAAATTACACAAAAAAGTAAAATTTCATTAAAAAATATATTTTATAGAAATTCCAAACCATTAGAGACAAAATATGCAAAATCTGCTCATGTATATACCATGTAAGGGTGAATATATCAAAATGGTCCAACATGGTTATTAGGGATTTTGAAATTTGAAGTGGATGGGTGTATGAAACCTCCAAAGCAGCCATAGCGGCTCAAATAGAAGCATCTTTATGGCCTGAAAAATCGCTTATGGTAGGTGACAAATCAATATTGACTCAGCCAAGTAGATACAAGACTCGACCAAGTCAATATTGATTTGTCGGCCAGTTCGGTACTGTTATTGCTCAAACTAGCACACCTTTGCAAATCAAGGCTATGTAGGCCTAGTGCTAGTGATAGTAAGCTCTAGAGAGATTTAAACCCAATGTCACCACAGTCTTACCTCTCAACACTTCGGGTAACTCCAAACCCAGGGGGAGACCCTACTCAATGAAAAGATACCTGCAACCACCGACAAGCCACAATACCTTCCACAAAACCTTAATAGCTATGATCAGTGCCTTATCGGAGTCTAACAATATCAAATCAAGACACAAGAAGCATATATAAATGGAGTTATTCACTTTATCACAAATCCCTGATAATACCATGCCTTTCGAGGCAATTTCATGTCTCCTAAGGCAATGTCACACTTCCCAAGACAACCACTCCAAAAAGTGTGCCCTCAAGTGAAAGATAACAATTGGACTAGGGTGAAGATGGATGATAATCCAGAAATATCCCACCCCCACTATTTCATGAATTACGAGGGTTTCATGAATCCCAATGCACTTCCTCAAAAGATGACGCACTCTAGAGTTTTTGGAAAAACCCCAGGGCAAAAATTTAGGGTGGACCAGTAATCCTAAATTACGACTATTTTTGGATTTTTGAATTTATTTAGATTGGTAGGGTTTTTTCTAGTTGTGAAATATTCTATGCATAAAATAACATAAAAAACGTGTAAAATTTGATAAAGAGGATTGATAGACAGGGTATTAGATTCTTGTCTCAAACCATAGGGCTATGAGAGATTAAAGCTAATAACCCTCCTCTTAATATGGTTTCCAATACTTGCAACTAGGACAGAGCTAGCAACCTTTGGGGTTAGGTGGCAAAACCCTAATTAGGGAAAATAGAGAATCCCAAGGTCCAATAGAACAAAGGAAGCAAGTAGACAAAATGCTAGCAAACAAACCCTACCTCAGTCGAAAGCACTTCAAGAGTGACGTCAAACTAGGGTTAGGAGATAAATTTACCAACATTAATCAAGAATGAGCAAGGAAAATGCACCTTAGGTCGCCCTTGAGCACGAGTTATTACAACTATACTTAGCATCCACTTGGAATGTGACAATCAATCCCTAGAAATCCTTCCATTCATCCTTCATGCAAGAGAAAAGACATCCAAGAGAGAGGTGCGCACTAGCTCAAGTGCTCCAATAAACCAGTAGGGAAAGAAAAAAATACATAATTTGAACCCTTGCGCATGATTTAAAATGAGGTGAGGTTGTCTTATTTATATGAGACAACCGTCAACCTTTTACAAATTTGAGCCTACAAGTTAATGACAAATATAAAATTTTAGGTTAGTGCACCCACAAACTGGGGGACTAAATCATACAATGACATAAAATAAGAATTAAAATGTGCAATTAGGCTCCACCAAGTGCAAGGTGAGCCAAAAGCCAAAAGTCAAAAGGAGGACGTCATACCCCAACTGACCCCAACAGATGCTTGTCCTTTAACACCCTCCTTTTTTAACAATGTAGGCTTCTTCTTTAAGGAATGACGTCATGGTTCTGGAGACCAGGAGGAGAGGTTTTCCATCAAACAATAGGTCCAAGTGGGCAAAATGAGGTGTGCTAAACTGTGTATGACAACCCTACACTCGCAATTACTTCTACAAAGCAAAATATGAATGTGGTCATGTGTCCTAATGGATCCATCCCACGAAGCATTGGACACCAACCTAGGGCCCAAATGGCCCAACAAGATGGGGGACTTCCACCCATCAAGACGGAGTCAACAATGCCACTAAGCCAACACTTCTTGGAATGAAAACCAAGAGGACCTGCCATGACCTGATCAGGGTTATTTAGCCCCAAAATCAACACTCTACATAATATAGCCCCCAAAACTTGGCCTTTACAAAAGAAAAAGAAACCTCTCACTCCGGTATATCTGGAAGGAATGCTTTAGGCACTCTGAGGCGTAATAGGTACCAAACCAATCCAACTCGGCTGAGTCAACACTGATTTGTCACCTGCCCTAAGCAGTTTCTTAGGCATTGGCTTGGCTGGTTTGGTACCAAGACGGTCCCTGAACCAATTTGAAGGCCGAGTTCGAGTAGGTGATAGTTGACCCGGTCAACTCGGCCGATCCGGAGTCCGAGTTATTATTCTTCAAATTCTCAGCATGAAGTGAGGTCTGCCGCCTTTGTTTTCACCATCCATCGCCCAAGCTGTTGAACTCTCTGCCCTCAAAGATGGCTGAATTACTTACGCAATAAGAGCAAGCTTGCCTGTAGACACAAGCCTTTGTCACAGCAGGAAGGTACCGAGAGGGAAATCCTTTTAATACACAGGATTGGTTTAATGCTCTCATGGCTCAGCATACCAAGGTGAGCATCCAGTCCTGGGTAATTGTCCCTGTAGCTGTAACAAAGTCTCTCTGACAAAAGAAATATGTCTGAACTCCGTCAGCTGGAAGCTTTTATCATGGAGTGGGAGTAAATGGCAGCTCAGAAGTACATCAATTTTTAACTGGAAGTCATTAGTCTCCTGGAATTTTCGTTTCTGCTATCAAAAGCTTGGATTGCAACCAACAAAAGGATGAAGACTTTAAAAGCAGGGTCAGTAATTTGGAAACTGTGCTTGATGATATGTACAGCTGTCAACTGCCAGTGTTCATTGAAGAATAGCTGCTATGACGGCCTAAGGAGCTGTACAGAAATTGTAAACTTCATCATTCCACACCGATGATGGAGTATAATGCTCCAATAGTGTTTATAATGTAATGTAAAAGTGAATTAGATATTATTAAATAGGGTAGTTAGGTTGTGCACAACTACCTATCTGCATACCAATTTTTAACAGGAAGTCTTTAGTTTCCTGGAATTTGTTGTTTCTGCTATCAAAAGCTTGGATTGTAAGCAGCAAAGGGATGAAGACTTGAAAAGCAGAGTCCTCAGTAATTTGAAAACCCTGCTTGACGATATGTACAGCCATCAACTACCAGTGTTCATTGAAGAAAAGCTTCTATAACAGCCTACGGAGCTGTACAGAAATTGTAAACTTCATCAGCCCACACTGATGCTGGAGTATAACGCTCCAATAGTGTTTATAATTTAATGTAAAACGGAATTAGATATTATTAAATAGGGTAGTTAGGTTGTACTGGCAGTAGTGTTATCAGAACCGGACTGATTTTGCGAGAACTGGCAGGTTAGACTGGTTTACAGGCCTAATCAATCCAAATCACCACATTGAATCGGAAATGGCCTGTTTTGCATGGGAACTGGCCGTTTCTGTACAAGTCTGTATGCCGCACATGGGACCATGGTTTCGTACAGGTCTGTATGTCGTGCATGGGACCATGATTTTAACCATGAAAAAAAAGATAAAACAAAAACCTTAAAACTAACCCTAGACCCTAGTTATTAGTAGTAATATAAATTCTTAAAGTAAAAGTTGACATTTTACTTATCATTTATTTTGACATTCTCCTTATCTTTCATTTTGTCAATCTCTTTCATTTCCTATCATCTTACTTAAATTTTTAACATTACCATTAATTGTTTTAGTATGTTTAAGAGTTGTTTGAACCTCATTGGACTTCATATGGAAAAATTAGAATTTTAGATCCCATTCAAAATTCAACAGACTTAACAGTTTTAGGATTTTAGGATTGTAATGTGTCCACTAGATTCTATTATGTATGAGGGTATGGGATTGGCATTTAATCAAGAGCATCAACCCCTCTATGTGCGTCAATGTTCAATGTTGGTGGTGCTGATTGTTGACCTCCTCTGTCATGACCTTAGTAAAAGTCAAGGTTACACGAACCGTGGGTGCGATCGGAATCGGCTGAAGAATCTGATACGGGAGCGACACTCATCCCAAAATTAGGAATCGGGGATTTGGAACCCTAACCCTAGTTAACCCTAATTATCCTACATTTATCCTATGTAAACAACTTTAGATTAGTCAAAACGAGGTGGAAGAATCCAAGAATCCGATTCAGGTGCAGTTAGGCCTAGGGCCGAATCCGGTAACTGTGGTAAAAGTATACCATTCGCTCAAGGAAAATCACCTATTAGGCAAGGGGAGTTTTTTCTATGTTATTTTAATGCTTGTATTAGGAAGTTTCATCAAAATTGGAGGGTGTTGACTAATGTCTCCGGGTGATTGATTTCAAGATTCAAGGTAGAGAGAATGGCTAGAGCCTAGAGGAGGGGAGTAGAGGACGGATGAATAGGATCCCGATATAGGCAATGATTTTGATGATATGTAGTTATTTGTTGTAGCATGATGCTTTTTGGACACTAAAGGCCATTTAGAGCCTTTTTGTTTATATCTTTTGGTTCAGATATGGATTGCACTCGGTGCTATTTTAGTCACATGCACCCTTACATGCTATATACATGAGAAAGCTTTTCATATTTGTGTTTAATGGGTTGGATTCACATGTATATATATACATATATATATTTTAAAAAATTTAAATATTTTATGTATTTTTTCTGTTTTCTTTACGGTTCTGGTCTTGTTCCAACCGTTTTCCATTTTTTGGGGTCCACTAGTTTGGTGACTGGTCCGGTTCTGATAACTTTGACTGGTAGCGCAATTACCTAGCAAATGAGATAAAAGGGGATCAACCTCATTGTATCAAATACGACTTAATTGTAATAAAAGCATATGTTTTACATATGTCTATTTCTTCATGTCTGATTCTTTCTTGTGTGATTAAAATTTTAACATGGTATCAGAACAGAATCAGAAAAGGTATAACTCAACATGGATCATAGTCCAAATGTTTTGGGAATTCGGGAGTTCTTGAATTTGAGAATTCGGGAATTTGGGAATACTACCTTATGAGGGTGATGAGACAGCTTGATGGAGTGCCTGCATGATTTTGAACTGTGAGTGAGGTTACTTGATAATAATTTTTCATTTATGTTGTGTTGTAATTGTTAATATTGTAGTGTTAAGAGGGGGTGTTGGAGTATATTGCTCCAATAGTGTTTATAATCTAATGTAAAAGTGAATTAGATATTACTAAATAGGGTAGCTAGGTTGTACTGGTAGCACAAGTATCTAGCAATTGATATAAAAGGGATCAACCTCATTGTATCAAATGACTTCACTGTAATAATAGCATATCTTTTACATGAGTCCATTTCTTCATGTCTGAATCTTTCATGTGTGATTAAAAGTTAAACAACCGAAGCCTGAATCTTTGTTACACGATTGAAAGTTTTAACAACCAAAGCATCCAAATTAAAAGGTTTTGACGTCTACTTGGAGAAAATTGTATGTGGCATTAACTCTGTTTTTGATATTCTGTTGTCTTGCTAATGAGAGTTTCTGTAGTCTTGTTTTGGATAGCAGAAAGTATTGAAGAACCTATTGTATGCTCTGTAGGAAGTGTTTAAACTCACAGTATGCTCTGATCCAGGAATGCTTGTAAATTTTGTTTCATTAGTAAGCTAGGCTCTGTAGGATATGTGCTACAAGTGAAGACCTTTGTTTGGAAGTAGCTATCTGGCTACTTAGTTGTACTTGTATATCTTCTTCAGGCTATTTATATTTTTATCCCTTTAAAATATGTGAGTCAACCTATATCTGTCTTTTATAGAATTTATTGCAATCCAATATGCACTGAACTCACTGGTGTTGGTTTTTTGTTTTGATTTTCCTTATTAGATTGAGTTCTATGGAGACTTTGATGGACAGTTTCACAAAAGCTTGGAGTTAGATTTGGACTTATCTGCTGCTTTGCTTGGCCATCGCTCACAAAGGTACTGTATAAATGCTAGAGCTGTGTTTAATTTGCCATATCCTCTTTCCACTCCGCAGGATAGTTACGACCATTGTTGTAACTATTATTCCATTGCTTCTGTCCAAAAAGCTTCCTCTTCTTTCCCTAGGTGAGCTTTATTTGGGCTGTTATAATTGACTAACATTTAGTAAGAATGCTTGAGATGAATATCTCTTAACTTAATGATCATGCTGAAACAAATCAATTTAATGATAAGTGGAAAAAGGTTCCATATTTGATATGTCCAAGGAGAATTGCATGCAGATTTCTGCATATCTACTGTACTATTGAAGTAGCAACAGTATCCATTTAAACACAAAGTGACCCATAGTTGCAACAGACCTCAATTATGTGTCAACACGGTACAAACCCATGTTAACACCGGGGAAGGGAGATTTGAACCCTGCACGTCTCTGAAGCATTAAATGCCTTTACCAATACACCATAGGGTCATCCCCACCATCCTTTTCCTATTGTGTTATTGTAAGTCAAGATGGCATATTATATATGAGCTTCAATTAGAAGATTGCAACCTACAGCTAGCAGGGTATAGGATGATGCCTTATACTGAATATTGTTGACACCTTTTCTCAATCCTGGGTCAGAAACCATTTCCTCTTGTAGACATTAGTTAGAGTTTTATCTATTAAAGTTTTAGAGGGCTGTTTGTAGGTGCAATTTCAATTGTAAAGGTTGCCTGGGTAGCTCATAAATCCCACTGTTTAATCTCAACATGTAGCTGAGGTACCTCATATAGAAGAGGTACCGTGAAACCTACAGCAAGAAGAAACAGAGTAAAGTTCTGTTGTAATTCTGAAGCGTAGTAGCCATGTCCAGGAAAAACGAAGAATGACAAGACCATAAAAAAAGGTAGGAATTGTTCAAGCAAAAAGGAGAAACAGAATTTAACAAAGACGTGATAATACATAAGGATGGTAAGAAATGTTTTTAGGTTTGAAAGTTGGGAATATTTGAAGGTTTTGAGACAAAAAACTAGATATATCAACCATATTAAGGAAACAAAGGAATCAATTGCAGTATGCAAAACATAGAGATTAAGCAGAGGATAAGAAAATAGAGCAAATTCCATTAAGCAGCAAGAACAAGAAGCACACAGCTTCTCAAATATCCAAGCCTGACCATTTTGTTAAAAGGGTGGCCCTGTTTTATGGCCTAAAAGTGGCCAATACTCTAAAGTTTCCTGTAACGACTCTTTTCTCAAGGGTAGGGTCATCTGAAATAGGATTATATGACATGAGGACTAATATAACTTAATTAATTTAGGACCAAGGACCAACTGACATTAGGACAAGACCTAGGATATTACAATACTTATAAATCTTAAGCTAAGGACAGATTACTTCATATTGCAATACTTGAAAGCCTTTGTCTTCCACAAGTTCAGCCCCTCCAAAAAGCATTGTATCTCTACTGCCATGAGAGAGGTATGCTATATTGTTCCAATTGATAATTAGGAGTGTGTTGAAGTCGAAGAACACCAGTATGAATAATATATGCTGGTGACATATGAAGAGTCCTGACATCTATAATCATCACTTGCAAGCTGATGTTGCCAAAGTTGAGCACTAGGGAGGTCATTTGGTTGAATTGTTTCATTTTACAACACGGTCTTCCAAGGATCTTGGTTCTCAATTATTGATATTCCTTGCTGATGGAAAGATGAGTTGAAATTGGGGATTCTCGAGTCTATGTTCATAGTAAAATGGATGTTATATTTATTGCCATCTTTAGATGATTGATAAGTTCTATGGAATATGTCATGTTTTTAAGGTTTATCCAGAAGAAAGTCACAACAAACCATTGTGGTTACCTCACAAGTCACCTTGTCAAATAGCTTTGGTCGTAATTTACAAGGTGATGGAAATTTGGCTAGATTGCACAACAATAAATCCAAGGGTCCAAGAAATGGTTTGGTATTCTCTATTATCGTCTTTCCAGCATTGACACATTTGTGGCATTGACGGTAACAATCTCGACCACAGTTTCCTCCCCAACTTCATGAATTGATTCTCCATAATTCTGAAAATATATTCTGATGTCTTCACCTGATCCATTGTATCGTCTACTTTAAAACATACTACACCTTGAGGGCAATAAACCAGTACATTGATCAATGGTTGATGAGATATATCTGACCAACCATCCACATAATTGTGCAACCTGTAAGTTTCCAAGGACTCTTTGATACCAGCTAATCCGTCTGTAACTCTTTCCTTTGTTTTCCTTATTAGACTCGTCCTTGTATCCAGGAGAAACATATCCCTTGCCAAACTCAATAGCCTTTTTGAATGCATTTTGACAAAACGTGGTTCTGGCTAGATTAAATGGAATTGCACATGCATCTATAAATTAATTAATAGCATAATTAACCTGTTGTTTCTGTACAGGTTTCCGAAATGTTTTCAATGTTGCTGGTCCACTTTTTGTTTGGATGGAAGTACTTGTGTCACTGATGTTTGAGGAAAAAGAAGGATGGGAGCTGAAGAAGACACAACAACACCCCTCTGAATTGCTGCCCCTTCATTTTTTTCCCACCTTCTTTTTTTCACTACTCATAATGTTTCTTCACTGCTTCTGGTCCACTTTTTGTTTGGATGGAAGTTCTTGTGTCACTGATGTTTGAGGAAAAAGAAGGGGCAGGGGCTGAAGAAGACACAACAACGCCCCTCTCAATTGCTGCCACTTCTATTTTTTCCCGCTTTCTGCTTTTCACTTCTCATGATGTTTCTTCACCGCCTCTTTCTGCTCTAGAGGTATTGCTTTATATCCTTCCACATCATCTCTGGAACCATTAATGATACCAAGGAGGTGATCCACTGCTCTTGTTAAGGACCCATTAAATTTGTGCCCACATAAGATGCAGACAAGGTCTTACCCATCCTTCATGACATGTTTCCACACCTCAGCAGTGGACGTTCAGAGTTATACTGCAATTTGTAAAAGACTGGAATTGCTGATGTAGGGCTACAGATTGCATTTATCTTTGAAAAATAAAGGGGAAAAGAGAACCTAGAGAACCCCAGTAGATTGGTAGAGCTGGACCCTGGTTGTCATACTCGGTTTCCAAGACAGAGCAGAACTGGTAGACTGGTAGTGGTAAGTCGTAGCCAGCTGAATATTGTCCAAAAGTAGCATCTAAGACTTCAATAGGGATAGTCATGGACTTGCAGGCTGCAGTTATCCTGCACAAGCCAAAAAATCTACATTAGAACACTATGCATTGGGATCTCATTTTAATTACTCCATAAAAACAAAGAAAATGATGATACTCACCATTATCATTGAAAAATAAAGGGGAAAATATAACCTACAGAACTGGTAGACTGGTAGAACTGGACCCTGGTAGTCATACTCAAGTTTCCGAGGCACAGCAGAACTGGTAGACTGGTAGTGGTAAGCTGTAGCCCACTCAATGCTGTCCAAAAATGGCCTCTAAGACTAACAGTAATAGTCATGGACTTTCGGGCTGCAGCTATCCTTCACACCTGAAAATATTTGCAATAGAACACTATGCATTGGGATTTCATTTTAAATCCTCCATAAAGACAGAAAATATGATATTCACCAGTGAAATGCTCTGTTCTTTGTTAATCTGATTGAAATTGGTTGAGAAAGGGTGGAATTGTTGTCCAATGTCTGCAGTCCCCTTAAGATTCCTCCTTAATAATCATTGTACCTGTAGCCTGTCAATATCTGCCTATTAATTGCTGTCTGTCGTTGATCATGGTCCTTAGTTGCTGTGACCTGTCTATCACCTGTTGATATCTGCCTATTTATTTCTCTATCACCGCCCAGTGCCATCCTTAGTTGCCGTGACCGGCCTGTTAATCACTGCAGTCTGCCAGCCCTTCTGAATCATCGTTTCACTGTCAAACTGTCAAGAGGAACAGTGATATCACATCATTGCCTTTCTATCACCGCCCAGTGCCATCTTTAGTTGCCGTGACCGGCCTGTTAATCACTGCAGTCTGCCAGCTCTGCCTGAATCATCGTTTCACTGTCAAACTGTCTGCTTGAGCACGGAGAATGGAAGATGGCTTCTGTATCATCCTTTGGGCTTCAGGTATGAGAGAATGAATGTGGGCAGCAGGTATGAGAGGCTAGAGTATGATCGATGGCATGAGATATGTCTCTGGGAGAAGCATGAACTGGAACTTGGGTGGGAACATGGATGATGGCACAAGGTATGGGAGAGCATGAACACAGGCAGTTTAGCGGTTTTAGGTTTTAGGTTTTAGGTATTAGGTTTTTTTTTAGATAAACTTAAAAGATAAATTCAACTACATTCGAATTTGGGGTGAATTTATTTACCAAACCTGTTCAGCTTGAAGTTCGATTCAGTTTGTTTGAAGAAGTTCGTGAAATGAAGCGAATAAGTTTGGCAAATTTTGAATTTTAAGCTTGTAATTTGCCAAGCGCAATGACTCAGATTGTAAATTTATAAAATGCACATCAAGATACCATTTATGATTTAGTTGCTGGAGCCCGGAGTCAAATTTTTTTATGTTTCGAGTCTGGAATTTTTATTGATGTTTCATTGTGCAGTTGCACTAATTTTTTTCAATTAAATATTTAGTTATTATGTTAAAGATTAGTTTTGAGTGTCATGCTTCTGTCATTTGGATATTCAAATTTGTTATTTAGTATTGTGGCATGTATTCACTCGGGCTGGTCCTTTGCAATTGTTGCAAAATTTTTAATTCTGTAGATATTGCCTTTTCCTTGCTGTATTCTACCTCTCAATGCAGAATAGGCTGAGTTCTTTCTGTTTTTCTGGTTCTCCCAGGTGGTCTGCACTCGTGGATAATGGGAAAATTAAAGCATTGAATGTGGAGAAGGTCCCCTCTGAGTTCAAGGTTTCTGGTGCGGAGACTATTCTTGGACAGATTTGAGTTTTTAAATAACAAGATGCTAATACAACTTGATTGAGGCATATATGATTAGCTAATTCCATTTCATGGTGATGGGGAGCCAGACACCATAGTTCTTAATGCACAATAAGTATGGAGCTTCATGCCACTAGAAACCTGAAAAGGTTATCTAAAGTCCATTTTGAGGACATAATTTGAAATTGTCATGAATAAACTCAAAAAATGTCCTGAATTAAGCATTTTTAGAACACATAAATTTAAGAAACAGTATTTTGACGAAATATGAGTTTGATTTTGAGTGTACTCTCTGGATTTATTGTTATTCGATTGATGGTTACTTCTTCAGACTGCCAGATGAACTATTGGGTTTCTCTGTGAAAATGGGATCATCAGTTTTGCACTACAATATTCACATGGTCAAAGAGTCTATCTTTTCTAGAATTGAGATTCTGGTTGAAATCTGTGCTGGCAATTCTGATCTAAAATCTGTAATCTTACTCAAATGAAAGGGATAGCATCCTGATTAAAAGTTGCACATTGCCTTTTCCATAAAAAGAGATGGTTGTCAAATCTGATGGAGTTCAGACACTTCCCCTAAACTGTCTGGCCATCTATCGTCCCCCCAAAATGAGCCTTTCCAATTGGGGTCAATTGTACCCTGGATTTATTGTTATGGGATTGATTGTTACCTCTTCAGACTTGACAAACTTTCCGAGTTTCGGTGAAAATGGAATAATCAGTTTTTCACTACAATATTTACATGCACAAATGGGATGTGTAGGGTTTGACTGATATTCAAACAAAGAGAGCCTGAGGATAGGAACTCTGGTTTTCAATGTGCAGTCTATATGTATTTTTAAAATGGAATAATTAGTTTTTCACTACAATATTTACATGCACAAATGGGATGTGTAGGGTTTGACTGATATTCAAACAAAGAGAGCCCGAGGATAGGAACTCTGGTTTTCAGTCTATATGTCTGGCCATCTATCGTCCCCCAAAATGAGCCTTTCCAATTGGGGTCAATTGTTCTCTGGATTTATTCTTATGGGATTGATGGTTACCTCTTCAGACTTGACAAACTTTCTGAGTTTCGGTGAAAATGGAATAATCAGTTTTTCACTACAATATTTACATGCACAAATGGGATGTGTAGGGTTTGACTGATATTCAAACAAAGAGATCCCGAGGATAGGATCTCTGGTTTTCAATGTGCAGTCTATATGTATTTTTAAAATGCATCTTATGACAATAGAGAATCAAGAATCGTAAATCATTAAGCTAAGATATAGTTACTCAGACCACCCCCCCTAAAGAGGGAATGAGAGCCAGCATATCTGTCTTGGCTCCAATTTGAAGAGTTGGTCTTTTTCTAAAATTACCAATTCTGGTTGAAATCTGTGCTGGCAATTCTGATCTAAAAGCTTTGATCTCACCCAAATGAAAGGGTAGCATCCCCTTTAAAAGTCACACATTATCTTTTCCATAAGAGAGGCTTTTCAATCTGATGGAGTCCAGATACTTACCTCGAACTGGTTGACCATCCATCGTCCCCCTGAAAATGACCCTTTGCAATTGGGGCTAAAGGCATTATTTTCTTTATATTGAACTTGTTGAAATATTGTAACTTCTAAGAATATTATATTTGTACTTTTTTATTCCAGAGATGTTTCATTCCTTCGATGAGACTTTGTCATGTATCCGGAGATGTTTATTCCTCTGTGGTAACTTGGGTTATTAGACTTCCCTAGTGGGGTTGGCCCTGTATGTGTTATGTGGGTCAAAGGGTTATTAGACCACCCTAGTGGGGTCGGCCCTGTCACATTATGTAAAGTGGTTAAGTTGGGGCCGACCTAGCTTGTGTAAAAGACAAGTCGGAGTTGTGTATAAATATAGGAGGTGAGTTCCTTATTTAACACACATTACACTCACTTGTGAATAGCGCATAGGTGAGGGAGAGATCTACTATGGAGGAGAAGGAGCTCATGTCTAGGGTTTACATCTTTGTATTTGCTGGTCATCTATATTGAGGAAGCTTTGTTGGGTTTTCTACCCCATGAGGGTTTCCCAGGATAAATCTGTGTCTCTTGTGTTTATGCTGTGCTTGTTGTTCTTTCAGTGATCCTGTATATGCCATTGTTGTGAAATGAAATGCAATGCTGATATTTTTCTGTTTTAGCATATTAAATCTTAACATGGTATCAGAGCTAACCTGAAGGAAGGCAATGTATGGCACTTACGACACTTGCTTCACTTGCTACAATTTGAAGGTTAGGGTTTTATATAGCAAAAACCAGTCATCGTAGCACTTTCGCTATAAATATATTTTGGCGAAGGTTCAGGATCTGAAACCTTTACAGGTCGTAGATAACATCCCCATGCACCTTGTGTCCAAAGGACAACCTCAGATTCGTTGTACTTTGTGATTTATGATCAGTACAAGTTAGGGTTTCTGCCTCTTCCAGATCTCAGTCATAAACAGGTGACCTAGGCAAAAAGGTCACAACTTGGGCTAGGAAGCTCCAAATGAAATTTGGTAAAAAGTGATAGGTAGAGCACGGACTGTAGTTTCTCAAGTAACTTTTTCAGAGGCCAAAGTTGAACCAGTGACACGTGGCAAGCCGTACAAGTTCGCTCTCCTGTTTTATCCCATAAACAGGTCACGTTGCGACACTTGGCATAACTCTCTCTCAGAGAATCCAATTGAGGTCAGACCCGTGGGGTTGGAAAGAGGATAGGTCGGGCTACCACAGGCAAAAGTTTCAGACCCTGTGGATTCGTAATTTCGGAGTTACACCATAAACAATAAGGTGCATATTTCTGTCAAAACATATTTGGATTTTGACCACCTTCATTCTTGAATCGTCACTGTTGTGGGAAATTAAGGTTTCGGAGAAAGTTGGAATTTTTGGAATCAGAGTCCACGGCTGAATGCTACTCAGAAAAATTGAAATTTAGAGACCAAGATCGAATTTTTTGGTTGGTCAGAAGGGTGGGCTTGATCAAACCCTAGTTCGGGACTTTGATCGGAAAGGTGGAAAATTAGGGCTTCTGCAAAAGTTTGAATTTTTGAAGTCTGTGACCATGGCTGGAAGCTCCTCAGAAAAATCGAAGTTTAGAGCTTTGGATCGAACCTTTTGATTGGGCAGAAGGGTGGGCTTTATCAAACCCTAGTTCAGGGTCCTGTTTAGTGAATCCAGAAGTTTCAAAGGCAATTTTGAGGGGTCAAATTTTGCAGTTTTCAAAATTGAATTATACCAGCTTGATCAACTCAGAAAGCCATGTCTTTCCATCCATTCAGAAGTTTGAAATTCAAAGTTTGAATTTTTAGGGTTTCTCTGACAAACCCTAATCCAACTCCAGATCCAGTTTCAACAAATCAAAGTGGATTGGGTTAAAAGCAATCCTGACAGGTATGACTTGAGGAAATACAGGTATGTTTTGAAATCTGTTCATGATTAAGTTTATGATATGATTGTCTTCATGTTATTGACGTTAGTACAATTATGATTGTTTGATAATGAACGCATGTGAATGATGGAAGGCATTCATTGATTAAGGTTATGACACTTATGATTGTACTAATGCACTTGTGTTGTATGAGGATGATGTTGTCTGCTAACAAGATACAGGTACATCAAGAAAGACAAATCAAGTTCTATAACCATGATGACATAAGGACAAAGATTCATCCATAGTCTTTGACCACATAGAAGATCTAGTTACGAGGTATGTATGACTTTGTTCTACTATGCTTAACTTATGAGATATGCAGGTTCTAGCACAAGGTCTCTAAATCATTGAAGAGAACAAAGAAGATATTGTTTAGGTATGTTAGACATAACTAAGTATGTATATTAATCCAGGTATGTTTTCCTATGTCAAGTTAGAATCCTACTTTGTGCTAGGATCTTAGTATACCCATATATTGAATGATCATGACCATACATATTCAAGATTACTCAGAATCATAATGTTGTGATAATATTGAGCTTATACTAATGAATGTATGATTATGTATGAGATCATGATGATGACACTAGTGCGCACTTAAGCTTGCATAGTGGTCACGGATGGATAGAAGCTCATGACATGGAAGGGAAGTAGAGACCAAGAAGGAAGCAACCTCACAAGACATAAAAAGATAAGTATTTGAATTACTGAATAGTCTATGATATTGTTCGTAATAGTTGTATGCATACTTGTATTCCTAGAATATATCATGCTAAGTATTCATACAGCATTGAACAGTATACTACTAATACGTATATGATTGGTTAGTTGGACAAACATTCCATTGTTGCTTGTCTAGAATGAAACCTCTTTGCTGACATGTTGAGCGCTGTGCACGCTCTCGATAGTATGTTCTGGTAGAGATGGAAGGCATCTAGATAACCACTGTATGCATACATGATATGGAAAAGTGTTGTGCCAAAGTATTGGTCAAGATAGTTGCATAACCATGTGAATCATATATGTATGCATAATAAGGTTATCATGTCAACATGATTTGATGATTATGAAGTATTTCTAATCATGTAATTAACTTTGATTTGTAGGTAAGATCATGAAGAATGATGAACACCGAACAAGTGATGGATGTTCAACAAGAAGACTTACAAATCAAACATACTATAGAAGGCTCGTGACTAGAAGATTCTCTTAGAGAGAGGAAGAGGATCATGACGAGATGTTTGCTCCAAGTGGCTAGATAAGACCATTCTCCTAATGGTGTAATTGAAGAAAGCCTTGTATGGATACCCAGGATCGATAGTCATTTTATGAGCTTAATGATCACCATGGGTGATGCGGATTTCAACCTTTGCTACAAGGTTGAAGATGGTATCTATACACAGATGACATTCAAGAAGGAACTCACCACAGAGTTCGAATGATCTTGAGGCTCATATCAGTAGACCCATTTGACGGGAGATGGCACGGATAGATATGCAAAAGAGCACTCACTGCAGAGTGTAGATGATGTTCAGTCACAGAAGGAGAGCTGATAGCTTCTTGAAAAGCTTGGGCTTTACCAAAAGTAAAGCTGATCCTAACCTTTACCTTAAGGTTATGGATGATACTATTATTGTATGTGGATGATCTCTTTCTGACAGGGAATGAGAAACAGATCATGGAAATAAAGAAGCTACAGAATTTGAGATGAAAGATCTCGGATTGATGCATTACTTCTTAAGTCTGGAAGTATGGCATGGCTCAGAAGGAATCTTTCTCAACCAGGGAAAGTATGCTGTGGAAATCCTGAAAAGATTTGATATGTTGGAATGTACAACCATGGCCACTCCCATGGATTCCAACTTGAAGCTGTTAGCGGATGACTCATCAGAGTTAGTGGATGTGACTCTGTACAAACAGATTATTGGGTCATTGATGTATTTGACGAATACAAGGCCGGATATATGCTTTGCTGTGAAATACCTTGAGACAGTATCTAGTGGAACCTAGGCATGTTCACCTGATAGCTGCAAAGCATGTGATGAGGTACCTAAAGGGTACGATAGACTTTGGTCTATGTTATCTTGGAGATCATGATTTCAGATTGTATGTCTACACAGATGCTGACCATGCAGGAAGTGTATCAGACAGGAAGAGCACATCGGGCAGATGTTATTGTTTGGGATCTGCCATGATCTTGTGGTTTAGCAGGAAGCAGTCCAGTGTGGCTCTTAGTATAACTGAAGCAGAATATATTGCTGCTTGCTCTGCTAGTTGTGAAGCAATATGGCTTCGAAAGTTATTATCTGGTTTATTTGATTTAGAGATGGAACCCACTGAGATCCTGTGTGACAACCAGAGTTGTATCAAGATGACAAAAAAATAAAATAAAAAAATCTAGTGTTCCATGATAAGTCAAAGCACATAGAGATCCGATATTTCTATATACGGGATATGGTGCAGAAAGGAGCTATCAAGCTCGAGTATGTAAGCACTGACGAACAAGTTGCTGATATATTGACCAAACCTCTGTCTCGAGTAAAGTTTGAGTATTTCTGAGACAAGCTTGGTGTAGTTTAGAAGGACCCTCCTCGAAAGGGGGAGTGATGTGGTCACTTATGATGAGATTGCCTGCATCGACAGTGAGGTCGATGATGTGGTTACCTATATTGGTGATGCCGACAGTGAGGTTGGTGAATGGTCCTTAGACAGGGTCTAAGTTGACGAGTGGATTGCATCATCCTTGAACACATGTTCTAAAAAAATCTGTAGACATATGTCTCCGAGAAAGATGAGGGATTGCATCATCCTTGAACACATGTTTTAAAAAGATCTGTAGACATATGTCTCCGAGAAAGAAGAGGGATTGCATCATCCCTGGAATTCGGTCCCAGAATTGATTCGTAGACATGTCTCCGAGAAAGAAGAGGGATTGCATCATCCCTGGAATTCGGTCCCAGAATTGATTTGTAGACATGTCTCCGAGAAAGAAGAGGGATTGCATCATCCCTGGACTTCGGTCCCAGAATTGATCCGTAGATATCTGTCTCCGAGAATGTGGGGATTGTATCTTCACCGGACTTCGGTCCTAGAATTGATCCGTAGACATCTGCCTCCGAGAATGTGGGGATTGTATCTTCCCCAGACTTCGGTCCCAGAATTGATCCGTAGATAGATGTCTCCGAGAACGTGGGGATTGTATCTTCCCCGGACTTCGGTCCCAGATTGGATCCGTAGACAGATGTCTCCGAGAATGTGGGGATTGTATCTTCCTCGGACTTCAGTCCCAAAATTGATCCGTAGACAGATGTCTCCGAGAATGTGGGGATTGTATCATCCCCGGACGACGGTCCCAGAATTGATTCGTAGACAGATGTCTCCGAGAATGTGGGGATTGTATCATCCCCGGACTTCGGTCCCAAAATTGATTCGTAGACATCTGTCCCCAAAATTGATTCATAGACATCTGTCTCCGAGAATTGATGATAGGACTGCATCGTCCCTGGACATTTGGTTCAAAATGTACGTGATAGGATTGCATCATCCTTGGACTCATGTCCTAAAGTGATAAGGATTGATCATCCTGTAAGTAAGATCTGGATTGTATCGTCCATAGACATGAGAGATGTTTTAAAGTGAGCAGGATTTATCATCCTGGAATTGGATCGTGTGTATTGCAGATGATCCAGATGCTGTAGATCGAGATGATCCAGATGCTGTAGATCGAGAGGATCCATATGTTGATCATGATGGTCTAGATGACGATGCTATTGATCGTGATGGTCTAGATGACGATGCTGATGATCGTGTGATGACGTTGCTGTTGATCGAGAGGATCCAGATGATGATGTTACTGTAGCTGTTCGAGTGCTGCAGAAGATGAAGATTCAGTACTGAAGATGTTGATGTTCCAGTATTGAAGATGTTCCAGTAACTGCTTGAGTTACTGCTGATGTATAAAGAAAGCTTCCAATGATTTATAGATGTATCATGTATGATGTTGATGACTCCTTGCTTCTGCAGATGTTGTTATAATATCCTTCTCGTTAAGGGGGAGTGTTGAAATATCGTAACTTCTAAGAATATTATATTTGTACTTTATTATTCCGGAGATGTTTCATTCCTCCGATGAGACTTTGTCATGTATCCGGAGATGTTTATTCCTCTGTGGTAACTTGGGTTATTAGACTTCCCTAGTGGGGTCGGCCCTGTATGTGTTATGTGGGTCAAAGGGTTATTAGACCACCCTAGTGGGGTCGGCTCTGTCACATTATGTAAAGTGGTTAAGTTGGGGCCGACCTAGCTTGTGTAAAAGACAAGTCGGAGTTGTGTATAAATAGAGGAGGTGTGTTCCTTATTTAACACACATTACACTCACTTGTGAATAGCGCATAGGTGAGGGAGAGATCTGCTATGGAGGAGGAGGAGCTCATGTCTAGGGTTTACATCTTTGTATTTGCCGGTCATCTATATTGAGGAAGCTTTGCTGGGTTTTCTACCCCATGAGGTTTTCCCAGGATAAATCTGTGTCTCTTGCGTTTATGCTGTGCTTGTTGTTCTTTCAGTGATCCTGTATATGCTATTGTTGTGAAATGAAATGCAACGCTGATATTTTTCTGTCTTAGCATATTAAATCTTAACAGAACTTAGAGTTGCTACAAGCGTTGCTTGTTGCTTATAAGGTCCAATTTGGGATATGTTATTGATGGGGACCCCTTGGTTGTATAATGTTGTTCGTAGCAGCAGGTTTAATTGTATTCACAATCAGAATCATTTTATTCAGGCAAAGATCCTGGTGATAGTTGTTGGGTGGCAGGTTGCACAAATATGTATCTTTGTTAGTTACATTGAAAGGCCGTTATTAAGATTAAGGTCCTGCAATAAGTATTGGTTCACAATATGTGACCTTGGCAATGAAACTTTCTGGAACATACATTTATTATACGAAATAGGGTGTTTTAGATGGTTGGAGCCATTAAAGGTTAATAATGCTTGACATCACGATGATATGTACACAAGCAAATGCTCAAGCAGTTGATATTCAAAGAAGCAATTAAACAAAAAAATGTCCCAACATCATCAGGAGTCAAGGGGCTACAATTTGAAAAAATTTAAATATATAATTCAAGCTATGAAGACTGATCTTATAATGTTGGTAAGAACTTGAATCTGTAGTAAACATACTAGGTTTATGTGATTACAGGTCCAGGCTTGCTTAAGAATGTTTGTAATTTGGTTATGGTTGTGTCAAAATGTGGCTCCGACTATCTTTTGACTTTTAAAAAACTAAAATAATGAAATTTTCAGGGGTTCATATTCTGGTGTGCTTTACTGTTTATAGTCTGCAAAATAGTGTACATGTCTGACTTAATGTTCTGCAAATAAATGGTTTATAACTTTATTCTATGTTGTACAGTGGTGTAATAAATTTGATATTTAAATCAATATTAATTGACCAAATATAAGAGGGCTTGATATTTGACTTTTCCTCTGTATTTAATTGAGTTGAAATTTGATTAATTTACAAAATTAGTGGTTATAATTGTATTGTTGGGCAAATTCGTTATAAAAGCTTATCAGTAGTCAATAAGCAAAACAAATCCACAAACACATATATTATATTTGAAATGAGGAGGAAACTGCATTGGTGCTTTTTAAGGCTCGACGTTTCGTTCTCTCTCTGAGATCATCATCAGGAGTGCCCACCAAACAGAAAGATAATCAAGAGGCCAATGATCCGCGTATATATAGATAGGTTTTTGGTTTTATGCGAGTGTGAGGTTATTATCAAGCTTGTCGGTTAGGTTGGGATAAAAACTATTAAAAGTATTCTAGTTTTATTAAGATTAATAAAACTAGAATACTTTTAATAGTTTTTATCCCAACCTAACCGACAAGCTTGATAATAACCTCACACTCGCATAAAACCAAAAACCTATCTATATATACGCGGATCATTGGCCTCTTGATTATCTTTCTGTTTGGTGGGCACTCCTGATGATGATCTCAGAGAGAGAACGAAACGTCGAGCCTTAAAAAGCACCAATGCAGTTTCCTCCTCATTTCAAACAAATCACTGAATATGGCTATATTTTCACGTATATTATAATTTACATGTCATGCACACAAATCCACAAACATGTATACCCTATGTCGTGGACTATTATGGGGATTCTTTGATGGTGAATTTAGCAGATACTCTATTTTTCTGATGGGTACTTCATCTCTTTCAAAGCTGGTTTGGGTTTTGAGTCAAACAATTATGCAGAGATGATGGCATTTCATATTTTGCTGACAGTATTTATGGATAAATGAGTAATGAGATTGCAGCTATATGGTTGGCTCTTTTTTGGTTATGAAAATGAATGAATGATGAGAACCATATTCACTGTCCTATTGGAACATCTGGCAAATAAAGAATGTGTTTTCCTTTCTTTACTCTAATAGAAATTTTGTTTTAAGAAAATGTAGTGTACTATTTTAATCTAGCTCAGTGGTCGTGATTCGTAGTGCATTTGTTGCGATCATACCTTTCTCAAGCATGGGCAATTGTTTTTGTGTGCTTGCACTTTGTACATAGATAGGTGGTGGAGTTGCCATCTAAGATATACACCCATTAGATGGTTGGGGAGGCAGAGTCATTTTCGAGGAAGTTTTCTATGTCAAGTTTTATAATGAGGAACAATTTATCTTATAGAAATTCATGAATAATTTATCTGACAAGAATCCATGTATCACATGTATCACATATGTATCTTTAGAAATAAGAATTTTATTAATATATTTAAAAATATCTATTTTGAAATGTCAAATTGTTTCTAGACGGTCTGCATTGTTTTGGTTCTAGATAGTTTTCAGTGTCAACTCCCATCTCTTTCTAGAGCCAAATGAAATAAGCGTGATGTTTGTCATCTATTACCAAGTTTCACATTTAACCAAATTTGGGCAAAGACAAACATTTTACATTGTATTGGCTCTAGATAGTCTTTAGCTTCGCAACCAGTGATTTTGTCATCATAACTCCCAACTCTTTCTATAGTCATATGAAATAGGTGTGATGTTTGTCATCCAATTACCAAGTTCCACATTTTACCAAATTTTGGCAAATACAAACATTCTACATTGTATTGGCTCTAAATAGTCCTTAACCTTACCATCAGTGATTTTGTCATCATAACTCACACTTTCTAGAGCCTTATGAAATAAGTGTGATGTTTGTCCTCCAGTGCTAAGTTCTACATTTAACCAAATTTTGACAAAGACAAACATTGAAATGTTGCTTTCTCAAGTTGACTTAAATGTGATGTTTGTCATCCAGTACTAAGTTCCACATTTAACCCAATTTTGACAAAAAAAACAAACAGTGAAGTGTTGCTTTCCCAAGTTGGCTTTTGTAATTAAAGATGGTTTGAATTTAATAAAATTGCATGAACAAAATACTCAGAATTGTGAAATAGATAACCCAACTTATGATTAAAGTTGCATCAATCATACTCTAATCAACTCACCCAAACCTTTTTCCGTGTCATCTATTCAATTTTCAATTTTAAAATAAAAATGTTCTTATCAATATGTATCATTGATACAAACTTATACAGGTGCTGAACGCTGAAAGAGGAGATGTTTAATGCTTTTAAAAGAACCGATATAGATATTGGGCAACATATTAGAGCATTGTATCATGTACATGGAATTTTTAAGGCATAGAATTAGGACGGTGCAAGAATAATTGTGGTACTTGAAATATTAGAGTGTGTCAGCTGTGATGAATTAAAAATAGTAGTATGAAGGGGTAAATAGTTATAAAGGGAATTAATTTTGTTTTGAATATAAAAAATAATTTATTTATATATCAGAGAGAACAACTATTATAGATAATGTTGTTTTTCTATAGTCAAGCAATCCAAATAATATTGAATGACAGTTTGTCCCACCCAAATTTAAGTTTAAGTTTATTGGTATACATTGTTTTATTTTAATTTTTAATTGAAATGGTTAAATGATATTGAGTTAAAAAATGGTGATAAATCTTGTACTACAATTGGTACAAAACTTAAATAAATTTTGATAGTCAACAAGGTATTTTAGAAGTTCATTGTTTGGTCTTAGCAATCATCCATATCTTTTGCTTCCAAAATATATCACTATAATGTCTAAAGTACTCTTCTAGAAATAACACACATCACAAAACATTAATTACATTTGAAACAGATTTTAAAGCTTGCCTCAAGAGATTCCATTTGCATCGTAGAACTTGAGAGTTTTGCCATGTTTGGTAGAGGTTGAGGGACAAAGAGTTTAGTTAGGAAATTTACAAATGTTGATAGATGCACTACTAGCTCTTGTGTATTTGTTGCAATGTCTGGTGCTTCCTCTTTTGCTTTAAGGTTATGCATTGAGAATGTAACCTCTCATTCCATTAAATGTTGTATGTAGGCTTGAGTTGATTGGAATTCCACCACAAGGGTTTACTGTGTTGGCTTTGGGTCTGATTGGGTGATGTGATCATCCAACACCATTTGCATTACTTGAGCTTCTTGAGAAGGCCCATTTGAAACATTGTGGGTCCATTCGAATAGTTGGAGAGGAGATAATCCCACACACCAATATTGGAGGATAGGGCAGTAGGACTAGAGGCGACTTTTCTAAGCAGGTGGTGAGGGGAATCCTATGACCGTAGATGGATATCTTGTCAAGCTAGGGAAGATATCTGGATTTACAAGTTTGGCATAGACAACATCCCTTGCATATGGATTACATCTCCACCCATGAAAATATCGAGTGTTTCTCATCGACCCCTAAGAGAGCTAGGAAGAGAATGGAGAGGGCGAATGCCTTGCCACGTATGGAAAGAGGTGCTTGAATCAATGGGAGTGATGAAGAAGCCACATGCCTCTACTATGAAGTGGTGAATTGCAGGCCTTAGATAGGTGAACTTTTATGGTCGAACCATCACGCATATTGGAGCGTAGGGTTCGACAACTCAGGAATCGTCTTGTGGACCAAGTTAAGGTCCAGTGGGACAAGTATAGCCCAGGGTCTGCTACCTAGGAGGATGCTGAAACCATCCATCGTGATTATCCTGGACTATTTTGATATTTGTAACAATTAAACTTTATCTTGCGTAGCTTTACTTATGCATTAGAGGATGGAACTCGTATTTTGGATATACTTATACTTATGTGGAGTATTACAAGAATTTTATTATTTCATTTGTTTATGGTTGTCATATTCTCCTTTTGTGCACTTTTGGTAAATGCTTACCAATTTAAAATTATGTTTATAAATGAGAATATGATGTATTATTACCGTTAATGAGCAAACGATGGTAACACGTTGGTGATGGCACAACTGTATGATGATAATATACTTGATTATTGATCGTGTAAGCTAACTTGTAGGTACATGGGCTATTTCTAGCCAAGTGCTTTATTCTTTTTATTACATATGATGTGAGGCTAGTCTGATGTCGTGGGCATTGAGGAGAAAGCGATATGTTTGGAAACATCCGATGGGAATGGGTTATTGGATATATATATATATATATATGCTATGACATATGTGCAAGTGTTGTTGGTAACATGCAATGCAATTATCCAAACTGGTTGTTTGTTGACAAAACTCTCAAATAGAGTAGTGGTAGAGTAGGACTCATATCGGGGTTTGACCTTGGATCTATTAGGAGGGGTGAAGGAGTTTCCCACTGTGTATCCTCTCGACTTGAGTCGTGGGAGGCTATGGGGGAAGTTAGGTCGATGTAGTCGATTCTTTCGCCTTTGGGAGTTTTATAACTGGTTAGGTCGGTGTACCCAATGCCATGGTATATACTAACAAATGAAGGATAGGAAGGGAGCGAAAGTAGGTTAGGGAGGATGGGTGAATATGGACAAGTTATGAGCTTAATTGGAAAGAGATGATTTTTCTTGTTACTAGTATCTAGTGTTTGTTATATAAATAAATGAATGCATCTTGTGATAAGTTACTTGTTTTGTCTTCCTTGTTTAGCGGTGTTGAATGAATAAAGTGATTATGATATGATTGTATTTTTTAATTTCACAATGGTTCATATAATTCTTTTGAAGGAGGGGTGTATGTAATGCCCTATTATATGCTGCGCATGACTCTTTATATATGTGTATTCATTATTTCTATGTAGATTTGTTGGTTATTTGAATTATAGTTAATGTTAGGAAAGTAATTTTAATTATAATAGTCTTTTTAATGGATTAGAGGGATAAACAAATTATAGTTGAGACATTTAAGATTACATTAAATTGATTTTTATTCCTTGTGTATAAGTTGGATATGATTTTATTTTTTTTATTCCTTGTGTATAAGTTGGATATGATTTTATTTTGTTATTTATTGCATATTAATGGAGAGCCATGCTGACGGGTATGAGGGGAATTGAATGCTTATGAAGAGATGGGAAGGGAGAGTCCGTGGAGGTGATTTTTCTTTTGAAAGGGTTGAACAATTTCTGGAAAATTGGATATGAGAAAGGAATTGAAGTAAAACTTTCAGGGTGCACTATTATGTCTAACAGCTAAGCTTGTTGTAAGAGAAGACAAGAGACTTTTCAAATGAAATAAACATGTATATAAATTTAATTTAAGTTTTTATCTCTATTTCATTACCAAATTTTCAAATTGCTGCTTCCATAGATACTTTCTTGCAAAGAATAATTTTCTCAGAAGTAAATAATTGCACGCTTGGTTGGGACAAGCTATACTAGTGTCATAACTGTCTCAGAAGTAAATAATTGCACGCTTGGTTGGGACAAGCTTATAAACCACCGCTTATTAACAACTTAACAGATATACATGGTAAGAGAAATTGTCTTGTTTGTTTCCAAACCTCATGCAGTTTCACTTGCTGTTAGTGACCAAAACAAAGCACCCTACAAATGATTCTTCATCCATAGTATAACTCAAACAAACTCGATAAAAACAATGGCTTACTGTATACATAAAACAATGGTTGTATTCCTTTCTTCATGAGGACTGTATTAAAATGAACCCAAACTCCTAATCTGCAATACAAAAGACAGATTAAGTGCAACATTGTTGTGCCGATAACATAATAAATGATGCAGAGTATATCCGAGTTCGTATGGTACCAAATGAAGAACCTTGGACAGTTCTTGGACAGAGCTTATACATAAACCAACATTTAAACAATTTTCGCTATGATTTAGCCAAATCGTTACCACAGTCCAAATATTGCAACATATATTGTAGATTTTGCATGTTAAAAGAAGTTCGCTCACCAGGGCACAAAGACAACACTAGATCGAGTTCCAGATTGCAGAGGGAAGAAACCTGTCAGCATGGAGTTCATGGTCCTGCTCAGCAACTGCGGCTGCACTCCTCCAAAGCGATTTGTGGAAGACTTGACCTCGGCTCCTCCAATAATGCTTATTTTCTTCACGCACTGTGGTGAACTAGCAATGGGGTTTGTCACCAAAAGCTCATACACAATCTGCATATTCTCGCAGTCACTCTCGAGATTCGCACAGTCAATTACAAACTCCTCAATCGGGTCTCTGATCTCTGTTGCTCCTTTCTTCCATGCGGGCGGATACAACACACAGACCTTTTCATATGCACCTTCTCCACGCGGACACACAATGCCTGCTCTGCTCTTCACAGCTCTGGTTATATAACAGTATGTGGCCCTTTAAATGGTAGCTTCCAAAATTAATCAACCGACCGCTCCACATTGCCCTTCAACAGCAATTTATGCGTCTCCTGGTCAGTGAATAGAATGCTTCAGGATGAATACCTCATGGCTCTAGTACCATTGCTAATTATCATAATAATGAATCAAGAAGATCAGGAAACCAACACCATGGCAGAAAAGGCATGCAAAGTGCTTATGTACATCAATGTACAGTTATAATACATTATTCATAACTGCCTTGTAACCATAGTTATATCATAAGTAGATATGATGTGTTAAGGTGGTAAAGTGATTATGTACATCAAAGTATTATAATACATTTATACATGACCCTTCCCTCTCCCTGTCCCTCCTCCTCCTCGTCTCCTGGTCAGTGAATAGAATGCTTCAGGATGAATACCTCATGGCTCTAATACCATTGCTAATTATCATAATCATGAATCAAGAAGATCAGGAAACTAACACCATGGCAGAAAAGGCATGCAAAGTGCTTATGTACATCAATGTACAGTTATAATACATTATTCATAACTGCCTTGTAACCATAGTTATATCATAAGTAGATATGATGTGTTAAGGTGGTAAAGTGATTATGTACATCAAAGTATTATAATACATTTATACATGACCCTTCCCTCTCCCTGTCCCTCCTCCTCCTCGTCTCCTGGTCAGTGAATAGAATGCTTCAGGATGAATACCTCATGGCTCTAATACCATTGCTAATTATCATAATCATGAATCAAGAAGATCAGGAAACTAACACCATGGCAGAAAAGGCATGCAAAGTGCTTATGTACATCAATGTACAGTTATAATACATTATTCATAACTGCCTTGTAACCATAGTTATATCATAAGTAGATATGATGTGTTAAGGTGGTAAAGTGATTATGTACATCAAAGTATTATAATACATTTATACATGACCCTTCCCTCTCCCTGTCCCCCCCTCCTTGTTCCCCCTCCTTACCTCCTCTACACGGAGCAACGTGATTCTGATTCTTAGAATCGTGTCGCTGGCTGTGACACTGTCGCCCAAGTGCTGCCCAAGAGCTAGCGGCGTGAGGGGGCGTGGAGGGGCAGGGTGGGGGAGAGGGAAAGGTTTTTTTGTATTTTTTTAAATTTTTGAACTTTAATTTTTTTAAAGTTTGGTTTTAATTTTTAATTTTTGTTATTTGTTGTTGTTGTTGTTGTTGTTGTTGTTGTTGTTGTGTGTGTTTGGATTTCTTTTTTCAAAATTTTCTTTATAAATTTAGAAAATTGTAGTTTTTTTTTTTTATATTTAAAAAAAATATTTTTTAAATGTTAATTTTAAAAAAAAATTGTATTTGTTTGAAATTGTTTTAATTTTTAATTTTTTATACTTCCTTTTTTTAATTATATATAATTTTCTAATGTTGTAAATTGATTTTGATTTTTTTAAATTTGTTTTTATTGATTTTTTTTTATAAATTGTGAATTTTTGAATTTTCATCTTTTTAAATTTTTTTTTTTCAAAGTGATTTTTTTAAAATATAACCTTGAATAAAAATGTTTGTGATTCTAGGAGGTCCACTTTTCAATTCAGGGGTTGATTTAGGGTTTTGATTGCAACACCACCACCTGTAGTTACCAAAAAGTTGTAATTTTAACCCACAGCAAAAGGGGTGATACTGGTATCACCACTTTTCAAAACGGAGGAAAAAACAACTACTAAATGTGACCTCAAAAAAAATGAGAACTCGTCCGGGTTCTCGTTTTATAATATACCGTGTTAATGTTTAAGATCAAGCAATGGGGGAGAATCTGTGGGCAAAGCTTTTGAAAACTACCTATTACATCATGACATCTCTTGATAGAGATTAGTACCTTGTACACCTTAGTAGAATGGCATTGTTGAAAGGAGGAATCAGACTTTGGTTGAAAATGGCATGGTGTTTGCTTCAAGCCAAAGGTATGTTTCCTAAAATTTGGGTAGAAGCTCTCTACTGCTCAAACTACCTTATGAACCCGATGCAAGCAAATCAATATTGAAAATGAATCCTCTTGAGAAATGGAGTGAGAAAAGGCCCTTAGTTAGACACCTTAAAACATTTAGATGCATATTGTGGGCTCATATTCCATATGAAAAGAGAAAGAAACAACATAGAGTGAGTCATGCTTGTATTATGATAGGCTACTTTTAAGAGTTGAATGCTTATAAGTTTTTTTTTATCAATTCCAATATGAGATTATTTATAGGAGAGATGTTTCTTTGATGAAATATCTCATGTATCACTTTATTAAATCCCTCTTCTAGTTTGTTGAACAATATTTCGGTAAAGATTTCACAGAAATTTGGATCAACTGAATACTACTTAGGACCATAGATTGGACAATTGACCCCTATACTAAAACCAAATTGCAATGGACCTTCCACAATAGAGTTGACCACAAGTTTTGAAAATCTCGTTTAGATTAATAGTGGAGAGCTTCGTATATGAACTCCTTCAACAATAAATTTTTTTTTCATAAATGGGTGACTAAGAGAATTGAAGTTGTTGATGTTGATGCAATATTTGTGAATCTCAAGGAAGACTAGAAATAAAAAACAACATGGTCGGTGTTTCTCTACTAGCATGTGTGCTAAAGGTATGCAATTTCAATAGATATGCATATGCATATGATCAGTTGAATGGGAGAATGAAATGATTGATGAGTATCATTGCATGATGAATAATCAAACATGGCACTTAGTTCCTTGACCATAAGGAAAAAATGCGGTGAAGTGCCGATGGGCTACAAGAGAACTTTACATTTGAAGGTGTCATTCAAAGGTATCGAGTTCATTTGGTAACAAAGGGGTTTTCTTAGCAAGAATGCATTAACTACACTGAAACTTTTGTCTCTATTGCAAATATGAATTATGTTCAATTGATTTTTTCCCTTGTTGCTTGTTTTAGATGGGAGGTACATCACATGGATGTCAAAAGTGCTTTCTTACATGGTGATCTCATTGAAGATATTTATATGTAGGAACCGTGTGACAAATTTGAGAATACTGACAACCTTTTTTGTAGTTTTGAATGTAGTGAATTAGAGGACATTATCTATGCTTTATATGTATTGTGAAACTTTAGTTGTTGCATTGAATGTTGACGATTTGATAATCACTAGAAGTAATGTTGATCTAATTTTGGGTTTGAAAAAAGATTACTAGATGTATTTGAGATGATTTAACTTGGTCTATTGCATTTCTTTTTGGATATCCAAATTTTACAAATGGATGAAGGTATATTACTTTTCAACCTAAATATGTATTGAATCCATTATAGAGGTTCAAAATAAAACACTATATAAACCCATGTGTTCCACCTGACTAGTCGAGAGTGAAGCTAACTGAAGAATGTTATTCTTTGAAAGTCAATGCTACATTCTTTGAAATTCAATGCTACTCTCTACAAAAATTTGATGGTATCCTTATTTAGTTAAATCACAATTGACGTAATATTTCCTTTGTTGTTAGAGTGGTGTCTTCGTTCATGTATGATTTGTGGGAGAGTCACTCGAAGGATGCAAAGAGGATTGCTTGTTATATCAAGGGAAATTATCAACTTGGTACGAAATATTACAGTACTAAGAACCAATTAGTCAACCACACAGACTTGGATTGGGATGGAGATGACATGAAGTTCATATTTTTCTATGTATATTCCATCTTGGCTCTGGACCCATGTTTTGATGTTAAAAAAAACACAAGGTAGTCTCTCTTGGGTAGCGTGGATTCATATCGTGGTGCAGTTAATGTTGGCACATAGGTAGCGTGGATTCATAATCTCTTGGGTGAGCTTGGATTTCTAGTTGAGGAGTCAATTATAGTGTATTGTGATAATTAAAGTCCCATATAGGTATATAAGAACCTAATTACTCATAGTAAGATGATGCATGTAGAGCTTCATGCTCATTATCTGAGGGAATTAGTATATGACATTGTTTTGTCTCTTAACTGCTGCACATATGATCAACATGTTCATATCTCTATGAAGCCTTTAATAGAAGTGGAGTTTGTGAAACTTCAAGCCATGCTTGGGTGCCAAGAAGATGCAATTATGGTGGGGTGTATTGAGAAGCTAATTTCACCAACTAAATCTTCAAACCATTAGACTGATGAGAAGTGTTGCAACAACATGTTCGTCACATCTCTGAATCTTCTAAAGATAGTCAATCAAAAATCAACAATTAATGATAAAAAATCAATTAAACAATAAACTAATAAACTAAGAATTTGAATAATTAATCAAACCTTAATTATAAGGTATCCCATGCCCATCAACTTCCCAAACACTTACACCTTAATAATGTCAATTACATTATCTTCTTTCTCATACATCTCTCAATCACATCATCTTCTCAAATGCCCATCAATGTATGCTTTATTGCTTTAAAAAATTATGTACTTACACCTTAATAATGTCAATTACATTATCTTCTTTCTCATACATCTCTCAATCACATCATCTTCTCAAATGCCCATCAATGTATGCTTTATTGCTTTAAAAAATTATGTACAAGCACACTCTTAGGCTGTACTCATCCTTTTTGACTTAGTTTACATTCACATTGTTACTTTGTTTCATCCTTTTTGACTTAGGTACGCACTTCAATTATTTACTTTAAATAAAACCTTATTCGATGCTTCTTCATTGATGTATGGGATTAACCTTATGAAACCAACCATCAAGCTTGGATATTATAAAAATATTTTCACTACTTTTCATGAGATATGACCTTTGATAACACCATTTAGTGATTCCATGCTATCATCTTTATTTTTCTTCTCTCATCAAAGCCTGCCGTGTTGCTCGGGAATAACTTTGTACAAACACACTTTGTGGTACTCACCCTCATCTTTTTTGACTCGAGTTTGCACAGTTGCACTTCAAAAAGTTAATCCAACCACAAAGGTTGTAGATCTATATATATTTTCAATACTTTTGCCATGTGACCAATAATAACACCATTTGGTTTCATTATTTTGAAGTAATTGTTAAAAAAAAAATTGATATTTTAAAAGTGAAATTAGAATATAGATTTTATTAATTTTTAAGATTTAAAAGAAATAATAGTTTAGTGAAGGGTTTTTTTGGACTAACTTCTAGTCTATTTTACAACTTCAATTTATGTTAGACATTATAGGCTTACGACTTCAATTTATATTAGACATTTTAGGCTTACGACTTCAATTTATATTAGACATTTTAAGCTTACGACTTCAATTTATATTAGACATTTTAGGCTTCTTATTGACAACTTTTACAAAAAATTTCAACCCATAAGCTATAGCAATTTTATTCATTAAATCAAAAATCCAAAAAATAAGAAAAAAACCAATACATTAAAACAACACATTGACAATAGCAACAACTTGATTCCCTTTTCTAAACTCTTGTTAATTAAGGGTTCCTTTTTGTATCAACAAAGCTTACTTTGGAACCATAGAATTGAACTCTCTATAGATATGAGAAAAATACATCGTTTAATTACTCTCATTGTTCTACATGAATTGCATCATAAGGCACAAGATACTCAATTGAGTATCAAATTATTGATTCTATATTTTAGATTGGTCCAATCCACCATCAATTTTGAGTCACCAAACACTTGCAATTTTTGTATTCCCTTGTCTAATGCTACCTTTAATAGAAGCCACATAACAAAGAGTTCAACTCTATTCTTTGTACTTGGGCCCACTGCTAATTATAGCTTAAAGTAATGTTGTTGAAGCACCAACACCACATAAAATTGGAGCCCCATGGTAGGCACCATCAAATAAACCCCAAACCTGCTCATAGTCAATTTCAAGCTCTTTAAAAATTCATTCTAGGTTTTCTTTAGAAGAAATCCAATTTCTAGTACTTGTACTTCTTATTTTATGGGAAACCCCTATAGGATTTAATTCCAAGCCTTGAAAACCCATTTTTTTTTCGAGATAGCCACACCCCCAAATCACAAAACAAGAACCTTGTGAGCTTTAAAACACTTTTGTCTATTATCCATGAATGAAAATAGTCTATGAAGGACCTATACTCCCATCTATTTTTCCCACTAGTAATATGCAATATCTATTTCTAGACTTCTCTAGTAAAATGACAATTTGCAAATAGATGGTCCACAAATTCCTTATTATTTTTGCACATAATATATCTTCAAGGGTCTTGCACATTTTGTTTTCCTAATAATTATCCCAAGTTAGAATTTTGTTGTCTAGAGATAACCATGAAAATGTTTTAGCTTTCAAGGGACTTTCTAATTTCCATACCACAGTCCATCACTAGGATTCCTCCCCTCCATTTCTTCTTCCATCTTTACCTATAACACAATTTTGTTGTATAATCACCAATGACCCTTGATTTTTTGACCACTTAATTATATTTTCCTCCTCAAAAAGTTTTAATGCACTAAAAGTTAGACTTCTAATATATGCTAGATTTTATACAGTTTTAGCAGTATAATTAATTGTAGATAATAAAACAGAATCACTAAAAGAATAACCGAGCACATAAATAATAGACACATAATTTATCCTCAGAAACTCAACAGGGAGAAAACCCAACAACTTTCGTATAGAGATAAATAGTTCAGAGATCAATGTACATCCATATATTAATAAAGAGAGAGAGAGAAAGATAAAATTCTCAAAGTGTAGTAGCCCCAAGAAACCTTTCTCCAGCTGTAGTAGTGAAATTTTCTCTCTCCTTGAGCGAATTAGAGTTATGTTTTGTGAATGACCAAATGAGAGGTGCGACCCCTCTATTTATACTTTTCAAAAGTGACTTTTTCCTCAACTGGGTTGACTTCTCTAATTGACCGGGCCAACTTGTCACGGGGGAAAATAGAATTACATTTATTATTTATTTCCTTTGGGTAATTCTGACCCAAGGTTTACATGGATTCTTTCAAGGCCTTTACATGATCAAATACATCAATGTCTTCTCCCGAAGGAGGTACAATAATAATATAATAAAGTACAATAATAAAATACATTAATAATAACTTCCGAAGTTACATTATTTCCAACACTCCCTCTTAACAAGGAAGGTATTCTTCGGACATGGTCATCATCAACATCACTAAGCACAGTCATCTAGATCTCAACTGTACATCACAACTGTCTCGAACTTCAACACAATCTCAGTCCATTGAGAAGTGTCATCATGCATCTACTCCACTCAGTCTATCGATGGGTCTATACATTAACTTAACAACTCTGCACAGTCCATCAGAGAGTCCATCATGCATCGGCTCAACCCAGTCCATCTGGGAACATGCACCAACCCAACCAGTCCATCGATGACTCCATACAAGAGTACCAATGTACGCCAGTGTGCGCCAACCTATCCATCCCATCTCAGGATGTCTGAGAGATATCCTCACTCTTTTCAGAGTGATCGAGAGAATGCACTAAATCTCTCCATGAGAGATCTCCTCACTCCTTTCAGAGTGATCAGGAGTGTGTGCTGGCCTCTCCATCCTTTTCAGGATGTCTGAGAGATCTCCTCACTCCATCTCAGAGTGATCAGGAGAATGTAGTGGCCTCTCCATCCCATCTCAGGATGTATGAGAGATCTCCTCACTCCATCCCAGAGTGATCGAGAGAATGCAGTGGCCTCTCCATCCCATCTCAGGATGTCCAAGAGATCTCCTCACTCCTTTTGGAGTGATTGGGAGAATGCATTGGTCTCTATATCATCGTCCTTCCCTCTTAGCAAGGGATATAATCATGGAACCAATCTCCCCACTCCATCACAGAGTGTGAGGGAGTAAAGCCAACCTTCCCTCTTACCAAGGGAGTCAATCATGAGACCGATCTCCTAACTCCCTCTCGGAGTGATCGGGAGAAGATACCTGCACACATATCAACTAACAGAGGCATCAAGTGTATCGGGGCATACATTTATGTCCTGCACTATTCTAGTTATGAAATGTAAATAAATGGAATAATAACAAATCACATGACTAAATTTATGTATCTGCATGAGAGAGTATTAAGAGACTAGTCTCCCCACCCTATCATAGGGTGTCTGGGAGATCTCCCATCCTTTCTCAGAGTGTTTGGGAGAAAAATATGGTATGGCTATCGGACCATTCACCCTTAGCCAAGTCACATGGCTAATAATTGTCTGATATTACAATCATGCTCATCACATATCCATCTGTGTTGGAGCATCATTCTCCCTCTACATCTAAGCATCTTGATCCCTCTGTGGAGCTATCCACAGGTAGTTTCATCAGCCTATCACTTCGGGTGCCAATCTGAGCACCAACTTTCACAGAGCAAAAGAGCACAGTTCCTTACTAAAATGTAAGTATCCATCTTGGTGATGACCAAGTACATCAAGGATCTTCTCAACTGTCTGTCCAAATCAACCAGCAACGCCATTAGTGTAGCTAGGTACTCACAGTCATCATGTTGGATCTGCTTAGGATCTCAACTATGTTCTTCCTTAAGCTAGGAAGATCTCATTAGGTTTCTACCATACAATCAATATGTCAAGATCCTCATCTCAAGGGCTAATTCCCTCTGTCTCGGAGAGGAATAGATCATCAATATACAAAATCACGAATAAGGGATCATCGTTAGCAATATGTTCTGAATCCCGAGGCACAATTCTAACTGAACAGATGTGCACCTCCTCAGAAATCAATTGAGTAATTCTAATCCTTCAGGACTAACAAACTCTAATCCTTTTGTCATGAATCTAACTGGAAACCAATTGCTTGCCATAATCATCGAGGAACTGAACATCTGTAGTAGAGAGAGACCAACATCCGTTGGAGCCTTCTGCTCCCAAACACCAATCTCTATGTGGGATCCTCTGGGCCCGTGGGTCATGTATCAAATATAGCTGGATGTATTAGGTCCTCGTCTGTTCGTTGCTTCCTAGTCATGACTTCCATCTAACTGCTTTGTCTAGGAGTCATCCGTCTAGGCTGAGAGTCATGTTCCTAGAAGCTTCCTGCTTTTGATAAATATGAACATCAACGGGATCCAAGTGCCCACCACTTGTTCATTGAAACAAGTCTCATCATCCTTCTCTTGTAGGCTATATCATATGGTATTTTCCCTACAAGTCAAATCCCGTCAGATGGTTAGCGACATTGCATAATCAAATTTAACCAATTTATATTTCAATGCAATGGAAATAATTTACACATGTATGTAGCAATCTTAGCTAATTCTTTAGAACAACAATCATAAACATGTATCCCAAACACATATGGTAATTATCTAGATGTTTGCTATCTCCACTAGAACATGCCATAAAGAGTGTGCACTACTGTAAGCATGTAAGTAGGAGATATCATCTAGAATAGCTCCATTAGGTGTTCATGGAATGTTGTGCAGTTCATAAGTACAACAAGTGCCTACGGTACATCAATAAGTGAACTATATCAAATGATCAACAAAATTCCTAATAGATCTGCATACAATTGGTTATGAAAACATATAAGACAAAACAAATCTATGTGAGCAATAAATCCAAATACTTATCTTTTATTGTTTTTGTGTGTGGGCTCCCTCTACCTCCTTGTGGGAATCATGAGAGTCCCCTGTTCTTCATTTTTATTACTAGGAGTCCATTGCAGTATGGACCTTCATATCATCACCTCAACGTGGGGAGCACTAGAAGAAGAATTTCGTATGATCATCATTCATTGAATTCTTGTGAGAAGTATCTTCATCAATATATGCAGTTGAGGCTTCATGCTTCCTTTTATTTGAACTTCGACAATATCTGGCATAATGGCCATACTTATTGCATTTGAAGCATTAAAATGAGAGATATATTTCTTCTTCTTCTGATCTGGTGGCGAGCTTGATCCTCTATCTTTGTTCTTATTGTTATGGAAATTTCTTCCTTTTCCTTTCTTGGCATGAGATGTAAAAGCTTGATTTTATTCGGATTGAGTGCCATGTAGTTTATTCCTAGTTGCAATTCTCATTTCTTCCTGGATGCAATCTGCCCATAATCGATCAAATTTGGGAAACTTGATTTGTCCACTTAGACTTTGAATAATTGGTTCCCAAGAGGGAGGAAGACCATTAAGAGTTGTTATAACAAGTTCTCTATCTTCAAGAGGTTTTCCACGAGTGCTTATCTTATCTCTTAGTTCATAGATCCTCACGAAGTAAGAAGCAATTGATTCATAATCTGACATCTTGAGATTTGATAGTTGATTCCTCAATGCAAGAGTATGATTGATGCTACTATGTTCAAATAGTTTCTTCAAGGTTTTGAACATCTTTCTTCCCGTATTCTTCTGAGATATCCGAGGAACCGAATGATCTTTTATTGAATGTACCAAGATTCTTCTTGCTTTGGCATCATTCTTTCTCGATTGAGTCTTGTCATCTTCTGCTTCTAGTTCTAGAGCCTTCTCATCGATGAACTTCAAGAGATCATTTTATTCTAAGATAAGAAGAACTCTAGACCTCTAGGAGCTGAAATTTGAAGCCCTATCAAGTCTATATCTTCATTCCAATCATCTTGATTGTAATGCTGGATCAAAAACCTTAGCAGGAGCTAGGTCAGAATTGAAGTTGGTACTTTTGAAAAATTCATTCCACAGATAGATGCGCCCTATCAAGGTGAGTTGAAAAAACCTCCTTTTCTCCTAGATCTATGGACATAACAGCTTAAAATTGGAAACCCTAGTTTCTCGATTACAGTAGAGAATAGGTGAGAAATGAAAATTTTCGAATCTGAAACCTGCTTCCACAAATAGTTGTGCTCTACCAAGGCAAGTTGAGGAGAGGTAAAATCGAGTCAAATCTGTGGATAAAAGGAATCGATCCAAGAAGCCCAAGTTTTGACCTCGACATAGTATTAGGTCAAAAAATGAAATTTCACCAATTTGGATTTGGCCTCCACAGAAATATGCACCTCCCTTAGGGCAAAATTTCTAATGCTCTTTTCAGGTCAAACTGAGGTGAGAAGCCTTTGGAATATGAAACCCTAGTTTCCGACAATGGCTTCTTTTAGCACTGATATGATACCATGTTAGATTTTATACAATTCTAGCAGTATAATTAATTGTAGATAATAAAACAAGATCACTAAAAGAATAACCAAGTACAAAAACAATAGACACATAATTTATCCTGGGAAACCCAACAACCTTCGTATAGAGAGAAATAGTTCAGAGATCAATGTACATCTAGATATTGATAAAGAGAGAGAGAAAGAGAAACTTCTCCAAATGTAGTAGCCCCAAGAAACCTTTCTCCAGCTGCAGTAGCGAACTTTTCTCTCTCCTTGAGCGAATTAGCTTGTTTTTTGTGAATGACCAAATGAGAGGTGCGACCCCTCTATTTATACTTCTCAAAAGTGACTTTTTCCTCAACTGGGTCGAATTCTCTAACTGACTGGGCCGACTTGTCATGGGGGAAAATAAAATTACATTTATTGTTTATTTCCTTTGTGTAATTCCGACCCAAGGTTTACATGGATTCTTTCAAGGCCTTTACATGATCAAATACACCAATGTCTTCTCCCGAAGGAGGTACAATAATAATATAATAAAATACAATAATAAAATACATTAAGAATAACTTCCGAAGTTACATTATTTCCAACAATATCATGTTCATTTCATTAGCTTTTGCCACATCCAAATGGAAATCATCTACCTTCTTCCATCCTTGATACCATACTATCAACACTAGCCTTTGTTTTCCATTGTGTAAATTCCTAATTGATGAATATCCCTTATCAACTCCTTAGAAACTATAATTGTTGAGTATGTGTTATATTCTTTGCATATGGGCACCATGTGGGTTGTATCATCTTGTTATTTTTTAGCCGTTTTTTTGGATAATATGTAATTAATCCTGGTTAAGGGTATAGGGTCTCAATCCAATCTATGTTAATGGATTAGGGTTTTGGATGCTGCAAAATACTTAAATATCATATTGTGAATGGTTAAGAAAAATACGTTGAAAAAGGTAAAGGTGTGGCTCTAAGTTTTGTTGGTTTTTTCGGTTAAGGTTTTCTAGGGTAAATATTCGTATACAATTTACGTGCCATTGTTTAATCTTTTTTTTTTTTTCTTAAGAAATTTGTATGCTTGTTTCACTTCACAGTTTGAAACTTACAATAATTACATGTACATCCAATCTAGTGGTCCTCACCAATTATCACACTTGTTCCTCTTCCTAGATTCCAAGCTAACCATTTTCGAATAAACACATAATATTTCTCTCTCCATATGAGTGAACCCCCATGAGAAATCACTCTTTCTTGCCTAAGTTGTTGAAATCCTTCTCATATACTTACTTTTCATAATTTTATCCCATAGTAACACCTTCATTGAAAATTAGTCTCCATAACATTTTTGTTAAAAGTGCCAAATTGAAAGTATGGATATTTTTAACTTTTTTAAGATTCGAAATTTGGACCATTCACTAAACATATTCCTTCATTTTCCCTTTCTCATGCAAAGAAAAATAATACATTTTTTTAGTTAGAATACCCTTAGGAATATGAGCAATGATCGTTTAATACGTTGGGATGCTTTCCCACATAGCCTTTTATCAAAATGAATCTCCTTCCTTGTGAAAACCATTTATTGCACTATAGGGAGCTTGTTGCTTCAATTTTTATTGTACAACCAAATCCAATCCTCCCTTAACGAAATATCATGATATCATCAACAAATAGAAGATAAATGTTTACCTCTTCATAGCTTTTTATTCATAGCTTTTTATTCTTTTTAACAAAACTCTTTTGCTCGCATCCTTAAAAACATGCTTAATCTTTTAGCTATCAACATAAAACGAAAGGGGAAAAGAGAAACTTGTCATAACCCTTTAAATGCATTGAACAAGTTGGTGGGTGACCCATTGATTAGATTAAATTTTTTTCAATGGAATGCACTTCATAATCCATTTAATTCAACAACAACTTTACATAGATCCAATTCACCTTCTCATAAACTTTATGAAAAACTAACTTTATAACCATAACAAGTATCTTTTGCTTTTTAATTAAAGATATACGTACTTGCATTGAACCTACAACATCATGATTTTCCTATTATAAAGGAACCTAAAATTCCTTTAGAAATGAAACTTGACAGGATTCCTTTGAGCCTTTTGGAATGATTTTGGATATGATACAATTATTCCATATTAAAATTATCTTAAACTCTTATATATCAAATATGGATCAGACATATTCTTAATAGCTTTATTTAAATAATATCTACCCCAAATTGAATTGAAAAGCACTTTGCTAACCATCAATCCATATATATAAATAAAATAGATTCATACTGATAGATGCTTATTGCCTCCAAAAATCTAAACAAATCTAAGTGTGTGAGTAGTAGTGATTTTATGTACTTTTGGTTACTATGATGGAAAAATAAAGTAACATGTCAAAGTTGAATTTACAGAACTCAATAATGATAGCAATGTCCTTCTTGGCTGAAACAAAGCAACCACTACTTTGTGTCGGCTGAAAGGCTAATTTAACTCATCGAGACAACAGTATTGAGCCAAAGTTGCTACGTCTTGGAAGCCAGAAGCCAAGTAATTAATAATGGCGCTTCGTACAGAGAGTGATCAACAGCTATTATGTGATCCCATCCTACAGGGAACACACCTTTCAAATGGTCAAAAACATTGATGGATTGAAGAAAAACATTGATTGATTGAAGAGGGTAAGAATCAAACTGATCCCCTGATTACCAGGATAAAAACCAAAACCTAATTAGTAAAACCATAGAGCTAAACTAAGAATATATTTCCATCTTTACTCCACCATTTCTTCTATAAAACCAGCTTGATGAAATGATATTTGGACAACAATTCATCCAAAGCAAAGTGTGGAGATGGCGAAGGAGGCACCATCGAACAGCGGCAGCAAAAGAAGAGCAGAGAGGGAAGGGGAGCGCAGCAAGGCGAGAAGAATCAACAGATCATCATCATCTGCAGTACAGCATCCCAAGAGAGTGTCGTTTAAAGCTGAGGATGAGGTTATATTCTCAGAATTAACCAACAATATCATCAACTTGGCTGCAGACTCCATGAATAATTTCAGCAGCTCTTTGTTTGATTCATATGAAATCAAAGCACTATCCAAGTATGTATTATCCCTCAATTCTCCTGCTAGCTGTAATGGTGATGATGATGGTGTGAGCAAGAAAGGGTGGAAAGATTTTGGTTTTTCTTATGATGAATGCCTTCCCAGCGGTGCCATGAGAGGATTTAAGTTTGGCAGCAGAGCTAGAAAGAGGCGGTTCATGCATGTGTGGTTTCCCATGAAGAAGTAAGTATCAATGTGCAACTAAATACCACTATACCAGTAATGCTAAATACCACTATGAATATGCCAGCAGTGATAGCTTGTGATGAACTATAGCTTGTATGATACTGATATTGGCTACAATGTAAGTTTGAGAACGACGAAGGATGGTATTACAGTTATGATACTGATATTGGCTACAATGTAAGTTTGAGAACGACGAAGGATGGTATTACAGTATTCCAAAGTCTGTGTTAAAGTGGTAAAGATGGTAGTTTAACTTGATAGACGGGTTTTTGTTTTTGTTTGAAGTTAAATGGCTTTCCTTTGACCTTATAACATTTAACAATCATTGTGCTTCGTCTCAATATATTGAGACTTTTGGTGTCATAATGTGAAATGAAATATATATTTTTGATAAGCACAGAGGGTTTTAAGGAGTAACAATGCTCATACAGCAGTTTGAAGCTTAGATGGCACGCTTAAGCGGCATCTATTATATCAAAATGATCTCCTGTATGTTTTCAAGAGTTATTATCCATTTTGTTTTTGGGTGAGGATGTGTATAATATGACTGTATGTACCTTCACTGTCTTCATTTACATTATTAACTGTTCATTGCCATGGCGGAATCCCTGTTACAGACCTGCATCTACGCCTATTCTTCTCATTTGTCACGGTGTTTTCGTTGTACAAGACAACAATATTGTTGGAGGCGTCCATGGTTGTTGCTGTGTTGAACTGTTTAAAAATACACTTTACCATCGAACTTTGAGCACGCACCAGACCTTCATCGTGCTGAACTGTTAAAAACACACTTTAACATCGAACTTTGAGTACGCACCAGACTTTTCATCAACAGGTGTTTAGAAAAATGATAAAAATGGATCGATTGGAAATGCAATTCCCTATACAACCCATGTCGCCAAATTTTCTGTGATTCATTCATGAACGTCAAAAGAGGCATTTATACTTTGCCATTTTCAATACGGAGGAAAAAGACAATTGCATTGATCATTGCTGGACCTTGAATTAAGTAACTTTTTTATGCAGTATGGTTTGTTTGACCTAGTGTATTGTGATATAATCTAATAATTATAAAAGAGTAGTTTATTTATTTTAATTTTTTTGAGGTAATTTTTTTAGTAAAATTTAAATTTTTATTTGTTTAAATTGTACTTTTGAATCTATAAATAGATTTAACACCCTTAAATGTCCCGTGACACTTAATTTATCAACAAAATTATATGCTCGAAATAATTTGAAAACTTTAAAATATTTAGACTACACCATTATAAAATATTGATTATTTTAACTTTATAAGATATCATTTAATTTTATTTTTAATTAATTAAATAAGTGATTGATAATGATTATAAATCATCTACTCAAATACAATGTATTCTCAAAAACTTCAATAATAATAACAATAATAATAAAACAACTCAAAATATTTAATAATAATACTTGAATTAACGTAGTTATGTTTCCTATCTCTTTTCAATATGAAAAGATAAACACAATCCATTCCCAAAATCTTAAATAGTAATAATAATAAAACATGTTTGTGCTCGAATTATCCTAGTTATATTTCATCTCTTTCTCAATATGGGAACATACAACAAATTAAGGAGGATCACTTTTTTCATGATATGTCTCTTTGCATTTTCTTTTTATACGTGATTGCGTCTTTCTTTTTCATTAAAAAAATTTTGTATTTAAAAAAAAATAAAATTATTTAGTTATAAAACTATTTTTTAAATTTATGAAAAGTATTTTCAGTGGAATTTTTTTATGAAAAATTAGCAGATGATTTTTGTTTACATTCATTATTTTATAATAAATATATATTTCGATTGGCTTATAATCAATATAAATCCATGTAATAAATATATAAATATATATTTCGATTTGCTTATAATCAATATAAATCCATGTTAAACACTGATCTAATAAAAATCCCTTTTAAGCCTCATATCATGGGATTTATATTAACCTTCAATTAAGGGAATCTCTCTTAAGCCTCAAATCTTTGGTATTAAAAATCCTTGATTGAAGGTTTAAAAGTCGTCACCTTCAATCAAGGGTCAGTAAGCTTCATTGAAGGTTCATTGGATTAATGTTAAATTCAATTAGGTCAATAAGGTCAATTTAATGGAGGGAGTGGGAAATTTGATTATGGACGTCATGGATGTGCATATTATATTATCTCGTAGTAGTTTTGTTTCTTCTTTCTAGTCGACCCTTTGTGCATAACATTTGGAGACCTATTTTTATAATGCATATTATTCTTTATTTGAAGAATGTGTTCTCTATCCTTAATTGTAAGCAGTTATGTGTTTGTGATGTTATGGTAGGAGGACTGTGATGCACTTAGAAAATATAGAGTTAGAAAACAATTTCCTAAATGTGCCATGCATCTTAAGCTTATAAGGATTGTGTGTAACAGTTGTTGAGTTGAGGCTTTGTGGTACATGACATCATTATAGCATCTATGTGTGGATTTTTCAAGATGATTGTTGCTTACATTGCTTACGTCTACAACTTGCATGGAGGTTGGAATTATTGTTTTGATTTTAAATGGTTACTTTTGTTAGGACTTGATGCATTCCACACCGGGGTGCCACTTAGTTAAAATGTGGATATTGTATATAGTGTGTTGGTTGTGGAGCCTGATCTTCCTAATTTAGAGATGTTGTTTCAGCTGTCTTTGTACCCTGGTTTTATATAATGTGCAGGTGGACTATACAATCATCCCAGCAACGGGTGAAGCCCTTGAAAGAAATTTTTTTGGGTTGTTTTTTGGCCAACAGTTTGTGGGCTCATGGTATTGGGTAGCTCGTGGTATTTTCCCATGGTAATTCCCCTTTATAAGGAAGACATTGTAATACGACTATGTATTGTAGTATTGTAAATATATCTATGATTGTGTAAGAGAGACTGAGAGAGAGTGAAGAGGAAGTTGCAGCAGATGTGCTACAGGTTGTATCCCTTCATTTGTTGGATAGTATCATAATAAAAGGACTGGCAATTTCTGCGTGGACGTATCCCATATTGGGTGAACCACGTATATTGATATCTCTTTTGTATTGTGTTTTTGAGATTTATATTTGCATCTTGTTTATTGTTATTGCTCTGCGATCTTGTTTTTCTAACATAGTGTTCTACATAAGGCATGCTTTGGTCGACTATAGGGACATTTTACATGCACCTTGGAAGAGCCAATTTTTTCCATTGGGATATTATGCTCCTAAGTGGCACTTGGTGAAGCCACAACTATCATGGGCACCACAAGAGGAAGTATGTACATAGATATACACAACCAAGTTTGATGACATGGATGCTTAAGCATGCCATATTCCTTTTTTTTCCAAGGAAAACCTTGTGGACCCCCCTCTTCTTTTGGATATTTAAATGGAGGGTGGCTCAATTTCCAACCACAAATAACGGTTGATAACCTCAAGGGGCTCGTTTCGATTTGAACTATGACCTATAACCTCCCCATTGGTAACATGCCTTGAGCATATGCTTCAATCGATTATGTTAATCCTTAGGGATAAGTGTGCCATATTCTTATTAGAAGTTGCACATACTTTCTTTGTTAATCGTCAATGACAAGAGCTTAAGGAAGATATGAATTTTGGTGCACTAATCTATTCAACAACTTAATGTTCTAGGATACCTAGAGTGGATTGCAACTGCTATATATTGGAGCACTAATACATAGAGACAACAACTTAGGCTTTCATGATGATGTAGATCCGCAACACCTTACATAATTTCTTGTTGAAGACAACATTAAGAAATCGTTAAAAATGTGGGGTAACTTTTTTTGTGTTTGTGTTACATCTAAAGTAAGGGTTGCTAGGGTCATCAATTATTGGACATGGATTTTAGTTAATTTAACCATCATAAACCATAGACGAAGGGTTTGTTGCATGAGACACAAACCCTCATTTGAGATTCTAAATAACCCCGATGAAGAGTTTAAGACCAATTACGGACTAAAAACATATCTCAATCAAGGATGGGACAACACCATTTTCACCCTTTGCACTTGAAAAAGTGCGAGTATGTGCATTGATTCAATCGTCCAAACATAAGTTGGCTCTCGTTAAATTGTGTTAACAAAAATATAAAATTTTTTCATGTCAACCCACATGACGACACATATCAATTCTTATCATGTCAACCCACACACATGTCCTAGTATGTCTACGCCAGTTTATCTACAAGGTTCAACCTACCAGAGACATGCTCTTTCCTATGCATTCGAGTGCCTTACACTATAAATTGCGGGTCTCCTCATGTGCACCCTTCTTTTGTAACTCTTATGCTTCCTTACATGTATTTATTGTGTTAGTTATTACAATACACCTGCGCTTATCCACAATTTCCTTTTTTTTGCGAGAAGCGAGAAAAAATAAATGAAACTTGTTCTTTTCAGAAGAAAATCAAAGTTACATTAATAATTCAGTTTAGCATTATGTGATTACTACAAAAAATGGCATGTGAGCCTGAAATCAAGAAATAGAAGACGTGTTCGACTTAAGTACATATGTTCCACAAAAATAGCTAATGAACGTGAAAGCTACTACATTCAACAAAAATAGTCTTCAAGAAGAGGAAGCATCAAAAAGTTCTTAGAGTGCCCTCTTCAACCAAAACACCCTCCAAAAATTCAGCGAAATGTAGGAAACCATCCATACGGTCAATGGATTCTTTGGAAAGACGATCAACCTCCACATTTGCTTCGCGAAAAAAATGCTGGCAACTTAGGTGGGCGAAGGAAGACGCCAAACGTTTCACGTCCTGGAGCCAAGGTTCCAACAATAGAACATCATTGTTGGCCCTTTGATTTGGCCAATCAATGATAACCGCCGAGTCACCGAAGAGTTTAAGTGAAGAAATCCATCTGACAACTGCGAACCAAAGTATACATCGCGCAGCAAGAAGTTTAGATTTGGTGTTTCTCCCCTTGACAATACCCATCTTCAGCTCGATGTAATGGCTCATCTTGAAGTAAATGATCCCTCTAGCACCACACATTCCCAGTTGTGCCGCCCCATCAAAAAAGGAATAAATGGATCCATCCCCAATAGTTGGAAAAATGAATTTTCTGATTTTAACCTTTTTCGAAACCGGAGCATAGCCACCCATAGCTCTAATGATCTGCTTGCAGGCTCCAAATACCGATGGCGGGATGTTTTCAAACAAAAGTTTATTCCTGGATCTCCAAATAATACTCATCATAAAGAAAGGTAAGAAAAAAGGCTCAACCCTCCTTTGACATCAACATGTAACAACAAAGCTCACACAGTCTCCAGTCCAATCCTCCCAAAAGTTCAACCAAGAAGATAAAGCGTGCCAAACTTAATGTGTAAATATACATTGAATAAAAAGGTGGTGTATATCCTCATCTGAGCAATAGGACAGAGCGCAAACCCTAGGCCCCATAAAGGCTCTTTTCTATAAATTTACCCATGTAAGGATTTTGTCCTTGAAGCACAACCAAATAAAACACTTCAGTTTATGTGGTAATCTCCAATGCCATAACTTAGAGTACCACCATTGATGTACAGGAGGCTGAGAAACATCCTTCTGAATCAAATTGTAAACTGATTTAACAGAAAGAACACCATTGGAATTGGGTCCATTCCACACTAGCATGTCAACATAATCAGTTAAGGAAATGCCTACGAAGGCTAAGAGCTCAATGTAATTATCCCACTCTGGCGCCATACTAACCGGTAAATTCAACTCCAATGCACTAAGCCAATGTGGTTTTTTATCAACAGAACCAAAGTGATACACCTGCGCGAGCACCACTAATTTCTTCCCATGAAGCTCCCGAATTAAGGCATTTGACAGAGCATAACCATTGTCATCCCCGATAAATAGATCAATAACAATGAACACATCCCGACCGTTCCCAATATTCCAGCTAAGCCACTTTCCAATATATATATAGGTACTAACAAGACCTCTCCATACAACCGACGACTGATGAGGAATTTTACCAGGATTACAAATCCACTGAAGAATTTCCTTATTGATTAAAATTTATGCAACTTTTATCCTTTTAAATATAAGTTCCCCATTAAATTTTGAATCAAACGAAATTGATTCTATAGCTACCTATATACACTTATGTTATTGTTTAGTCTACTCTTTTTAACTATGTGTTTGTAATACCTTGTTTCAACTATGACATATAGCAATACTTATAACAATACTATAGCTACCTATATACACTTATGTTATTGTTTAGTCTACTCTTTTTAACTATGTGTTTGTAATACCTTGTTTCAACTATGACATATAGCAATACTTATAACAATACTATATTTATGTGGTTCATTTGTTTTTTTGACTTTGTTTTAATTTATATTTTTATGTTAAGAGGTGTTTTTGACCATATAGAGAATGAGATGTGTCATGTCTATAACAGAGGTTAAAAAAATAAATTGATATACACACACATATATACAATATGTAAATTTACAATTAAAATTAAAAAAAAATATTTATTAAGTTACACAAAGATAAATACAAGTATGAAATAGATCCATATTAAATTTTGACTCAATATTAAATTTATTGTATCATATGTCCTCGTATAATACTTTACAAAATTAAAAATGAAGTATTAATAATAATGCTCTACAATAATAAGGTTTGGATCTTATTTATACATTTATTTATTTGAATCTTTGTTGTTTATAGTTAATGAATTTGTGCATCTACAATTATATCTTCCATTAAATAATTAAGTGTATTTATGACCATATGCTAAATGGAAAAAAATCTTTTAAAGTATAAGATATTTTTGAAAACAAACATTTCTTCAAATTTTATACTCTAAACAAAATTTACACCTTAAAAAATTAGTTTAATTTTTTTTTATCTTTCTCATAAATAATTTTTCGTTCATCACTAAAAATATTATTCAAAATTTAATATACTAACATTAATATTAAAATTAATATAAAATAAATAAATACTTATTAAAATTAATATAACATAAAAATAAAAATACAACACTACTATTACATATAATTACATTAACCATTTTAATTTTATAACAATATAGTTACATCCATATTTTATTAATATTTTATTATACAGACTTTTTCATTTATAATTTTACTTTTATTTTGATGAAAAATACATTAACAATTTTAAATTTGTAACAATATATTTACTTCCATATTATATTATATAGACTTTATCATTTATAATTTTAATTCTATTAAAATGAAAATTAATATGTAAACTAATGTCATATAGCGGTAATGCCGTATGTCAATTAATTTGGAATGATCACAGAGTTAGGAAGCAAATTGTTTATAAGGTAGAATAATTATTATATTAATATAAGTAAATAAATGTTACAGAACTTTAAATATAATTAGCATAGATCCATTTTAAAATCGAATCTTGTATTGTTTATTAAGGTATAATATTTATTATATTAATATAAGTAAATATGCTTGACATATCCAGGTTTAAAATGAAATCAATATTACTTTTAATTTTTTTATTTATATGAGAACGACATGTTACATAATGGTACACAATGTTACGCTTTACAACATCTCCCCCATAATGGATTGTAAAGCACCTTGCTACTCTCAATGCAATTACACCAGCATAGATCCATCTTAAACCCGTATCTATCAAGCACCGAGAGGGATCCAAGTTCTTGAGGTGTATTTCTTTTTTAAAATTTAAACTCAAGAAATTTGATCTCTCTTGATTGATAGATCCAGGTTTACGTTTTAAGTTTTTATTTTATAAAAACATCTATTTTTTAATTACTTTTCATAATATTTTATTTTATGAACCAACATGGTTTTTTTTTAAATACTTTCCATAATTTTTTATTTTATGAGCCAACATGATTTTTTTTAATTATTTTGTTACAAACGTTACAACATCTCCCCCATACTGGGCTGTAGAGCACCTTGTTTCACTCGGTGCAATCAACAATTTCAAATTTATAATAATATATTTCTACTTATATTCTATTATATAATATATAGAGTTTATTATTGTTATTTTTCTTTATTAAAAGATAAGTATAAATTTTATATTAAACAACTATAAAAACCAGTTAAAATTTACAAAATTGGGACATAAGCCAAACTATCTCAAAAATTTCATAAGCAACATATTACAGATTAGACACAACCAGAGGCATATAAACTAGTACATCTGACATACATCAACAACTTGGAAGTTGTATATTCTACAAACTTCCCTAACAAAAAGACACATAAAAATACCATAAACTAGAATGTATTAGGGGAGCTATGTTAGGATAATTAATACTCCAACCTTGTCCTACCTAGCATTATTTAACTTTTCCCAGTTGTTAATGATGTTATTTTCCCCCTAGTGGTGCGTATATGTCATCTAGGACCCATTAGCCACCTAATGCGCCCTGCATGCATGATTTTAGGCCCACCAAATTCAGTTCCCTACATTTTAGGATCTAACTCTGTGTTCTAGTTCAGTGCACTTGAGTTCCAAAACTCTAGTGGGGGTTTGAGCTCCGATCACCACTGATTGTGATCTAATGCGTCCTTTTCTGATTGATTTGCATGACAAAATCACAATTGCACCCTCCTTGGTCAGTGTTGAGGCCTCGAGGGTGCAGGGTAATTGCAAGGTGCTGGAATGGGTCCAAGGCTCCCAACAGAGGGTGAAAACCCAGACTGAAAGGCTTCGAAAAACCCTGCGCAAGGGCGGTTCTATCCCCAGCCTGTTTGGTATGGAATTCTCCCACGGATATTCGTCCTCCGATGGCACTCTATGAGTTGATGGGTTTGATCGATTGATCAAAAGTTCAATATGGAAAACAAAAGCTTAAAACTAAGTCTGTCCTAACTTAAACTATTAAGAAAAGAATCTAATCTGAGTTAGACCTATTCTAAAGAGAAGCCTCTAGTTGTGCAAATCGATCTTGATGTGAGAGGAACAAGCATGTTTTCCTACTTCAACAGAAATGTAAAAGGTGCATGTACCTGTTTACTTAAATCATAATAACTTAATGAAAATTAAAGAGAACAATTCAAGTAATTAAGCTTGTTCAAGATCAATCTGTAATCATTGTGCTAATTGAAAAATTAACATTGATTAGGTAGCATATGAATCATTTGAAGAAATCGATAAAGAAAGTATCTAAATTAAAGAAATTTAACAAGACACCCTTATACAAAGATCTGTCATAAGAAAAATCAATACAAGAGATATGTGCATTAATTAATGTATGCAAAAGAAACACATCCTGTAGATGAAAATTTTGAAGTTAGGAAATCAGACACCATCAAAGAAACTTGACGATAAACAAGAGATGATTTGAAAGATTACTTCACTGCATTAAGAAGTCTGTAAACAAAATTACAAGCCTCTGATAAGACAGAGTATCTCCATGTCCTCTCCTGCTGATTTATGACCCAAAAATTATCAACCTCCTGTGCCTGAGAGGTATTCTTCCTTAAATAAGGATTAGAATGGAGTACAAAAAGGGAATCCCTAAAGATAGGGATTACAAAGTTTAAATTCGGCTATTAATCCAGGGAATCCGACCATAATAATCTAAACAACTCTAACTCAGCAAATTCCCTCCGCTTCAAGGTGAATTTTGAACAAAAGTCATCTCGAAATTTCTGGAAAATCCCGTAGCAAAATTGGAGAATTTGTCAATAGCTTAATAGCTATCGACAACAGGAAAGAGCCGGTCCTCCAAACCTTCCCTCTGAATTGCCACAAAATATCTTGGCTGATCCATAACGCTGTCAAAAACAGAAAAATCGGACAACGGGTCTTGTTTCGTGGGAGCAGGTGATGTATCAGGTTCTTTATTAATTATGAGATCTTGGATAATAGAATCATCTTGATCATGCAACTGTTCACTGCTTTCTTCTTCGTCCTTTTGAGGAGGCGGTAAGCAAGCTGGCAGAATTTCAGGAACTTCTTCTCCGCTACCACTGTCGATATCAGGAACACCTGCATCAAAAGGTGGCAACACAGGTTCAGGAAATAACAAAGAATGAAGCTTTTCGTGCATGGAAGATTCATCGGAGATTTCACAACCTATCTGCATTTTATCCAACAAATTGTCAGACATAAAACTTGCCAACACAAGAAAACTTTCTACCCAACTTGAACGACGAACTAAGTGCTTCATACCTGCGGCCATATTTAAAATGAGTGATAGAGGATCAAAATGATTGAATATGATGAGCTGCAACGATTACCATCATGCGAAGTTGGGGATTACAACCATTTAAACTGGAATGAGACGACGTCAGAGCATGTTAATTAAAAAAGGATCATAACAAGTACACCTTCAACATAATCTAACGTCGCATCTAAACACTATCATTACATGTCAATCTTATCAAGAAATGATGTTTTCAAGGATGATCATGCAGTGCAAAGTGAAGTGAGAATCCTAGCCATGATGACGGCGAAAACAAGACATTGCGACGTCAAATTGAATAATCGAATCTCATCCATCGAATCAACTAAATGGATGATGAGGATTTAGCAATGCAGGATGCGGGATAAGACTTTGGGAAATTATTTCTAAGTTTATTCATGATTCCCGAAATCTGCAACCCGAAAATTGCGGGTTTCGGGATCGATCACATGGATAAAAAATACAAAATGTATTTCCGAAAGCCGCAACCCAAAAATTGCGGGTTGCGGGTTTCGGAACATACTAAGCAACTGAAAAGAAAAAGTGGGAATTCGAAATCTGAAAGCCGCAACCGCGGGTTTCGGGTTTCGGAGTGACAATTCCCAAACTTATTAGCAAGGAGTTACCGCATCCTACACCTTTCGGGTTGCGGGTTTTGGGATCACCAAAACCAGACAACTGAAAATTGTTTTCCCGCAACCCGCAACTGTCAGGTTCGGGATTTCGGGGTGTCGAAAAGTCGGGTTTCGGAAAGGAAGAAAACAAGCAATAAAAGATTTGAAATTTGAATTTCTCTACGATCAAAACACCCGGAAAAATTCTAAGGGAAGCAATACAAATTAAGCTAAGCAAAGGCATAAGTACAAGATTGCAGAAATAAAGTTAAAGCTTCATATTCACAAGAACACTTGTACGAATATCTTTGTGCAAATTAAAAATCGGGGCTCTCATGCTTGACCGGAGCATGGGATCTGTTGTGGTCACAACAGTCAGTTAATGGAAGATAGCTTCAGTTAATTGAGTTTTGGTTGAGTTGAGTTGAGTTTGGGACTTTCAGATCACTCTAGTGGTGACAATTCCTATGCTAGACTGATATGGATTCGAATTCTCCTAAGATAATCAAATTCTCTCCATTGTAACATATATGTTGTCTATACTGATTAATGGATCATAACACACATTTCTATTTCCATCTGAGTTCTAATGAATGATTAATTTTACCGTAATTTTCACTGTAATTCATCTTTTCTGCTCATTCTTTTCACTGTGAGGTATTCTCAGCTCTATCATCTGTTGTGTTCTAAAATTTCACATGGTATCAAAGCTCAGAGAGCGTAGGTTGAGCACATGCTTTCAATAGTGCACTAGAAGCCTCTGGATTTCAACAACAAATCTTAGTTCCATTGCATTGAATTCATTGGAGAAATCCTTTGAGGTTTATCCAAGTGTGAATGATCCGGATAAAAGTGCCTATTGTCCTAAGGCAGTGCTCAATAGAATTTTATCTCCAAAATTGAGAGTGTTTTGCAGGATTTTGAAGGCTTTTTAGTGCAACAATAGCAGCAGTTTCGGTTTGTATTCACTCCAACAGTTTCACATGGAGAATTCAAATGTTCCTTTGTCTCCAAGGATCATGACAACCTTCAATTATCTTGATTGGAGGGTTGATATGCAGATGGTGTTGCGCAACAAGAGTCTGTACAGGGTCACAATGGGCAAGGAGGTCGAACCTTAGGCAACTGTTGAGAAAGACAAGTACCTGAACATATTAGATGAAACATTTGGTTTCATGTGTATTCATATTTCCAGATATTTGCTCTTCCACATTGATGGATTGAAGACTCCAAGAGAGGCTTGGTTGAATCTTGAGACTCTCTTCGGCAATCAAGATGAGCTGAGAGGCCATATTCCAGAGAATGAATTAATTGCTCTTCAACCCAGCAGTTTCGAAACCATAAAACAGTTCTTTTCTAAATTCAAATCCTTGGTCATGCATAGCAAACAATGTGGCATTGAGAAGAAGGATGAGCAGTTGGTGCTATCAATCCTAAGCAATCTTAGTCCATAATTTTCAATATTTGTTTCTACCTTCCATTATGGGAGATTGTCACTCCCCAACTGGAAAATTCCTTCCTTAGATGCATTCACTGAATCTCTCATCCAAGAACAAGACAAACTGATTCAGATGGGAACCTTGAAGGCCTCCAAAAATCAATCTCTTATGGCTGGGGAGTCAAAAGTGTGAATGCTAAAGGGAAGCAAGAGGGTAAAGACAAGAAGCCTAATCCATCAGAAGGAGCCTCCAGCTCCAAGAAGGATAATCAAAATGGGTTTGAGAAGACCAAGTCTACCTATTGCAAGAAAGGAAACCGTCTAGAGAGATCTTGCATGAAGAAGAAGATAGATCAAATGACCAAACTTCTTGAACAACACAACATTTCCCTCCCAGAAGGCGCAATGGATACTGATTCTTGAAATGAGATAGATGATCATGAGAGATGCCATGCACCAAAGGATGGATTATCACAATCACAATCCTTCCTCATTGATTCTGGAGCCTCTAACCACATGGTTGCTTCTAGAGAATAATTTTCTTCTCTAGATATTACCGACGATCCTAGTATTCACATGGGAGATGATTCCCAGATCTCTCATGCAGGGAAGGGCACAATACAACTGGAGCATGGAAAGTTAAAAAATGTTATGTATGTGCCTTGACAACGAACTTGTTATTTGTTTATCAGATGACACACACAGGTTCACCGAAGAAAGTTGTATTTGGTCCTGACACATTTAATATTGCAGATATCTCATATGGGAAGATGATAGCAAAAGGTGTTGCAAACCATGCCTCAAAGGCATATGAATTCTCAAATTTTTTACCATATTCTCTGCCTACTCCACTTGCACCTGATAAAGATCAGAATGATGTCTCTCCTAATGATCTAGATTCAGATTCCGAAGATGAGGACCAAGCTGAATCAAATATTGATATTGAGTTTAAAGTTGAAGAAGATCTAGATCCATCCGACCATCAGAGAACCATATCTCAACATCGAGATGAAAACCTTGCATTATTTCATATAGATCCACTTCTCCCTGAGAGGTGCTACATGATGGTAGGGTCTGATCCACACTATTTCAAAGAGGATTTCTATTAACCAAGATGGCAAGAATCCATGGATGAAGAATATGAGTCACTGCAGAACAATGAGACATGGGATCTTGTCTCTCTTCCCCCGGGGAGAAATATAGTTCAGTTGGAATGGATGTACAAAACAAAGCTTGCATTTGATGGATCTATAACCAAGTACAAGGATCGGTTGGTTGCAAAGGGGTACTCACAAGTTCAGGGTTTGGACTACAATGAGACATTTGCTCTTGTAGCAAGAATGGATTTAGTGAGACTTGTTTTGGCCATTGCAGCTTGGAAACTGTGGGAGGTACATCACATGGATGTGAAGTGTTCCTTCCTGCATGGTGACTTAGAAGAAGAGATATATATGAAACAATCTGAGGGGTACACTGATGATCCATCCTTGGTATTCAAACTAAGGATATCATTGTATGGGATCAAGCAAGCCCAAAGGGCATGGTATGCCAAGATGGATTCTTTCTTACTGTCACAAAAGTTCGAGAGATTAAAATCTGGCTGCAATGTATACATGCAGCAGAAGGGAGGTTTCCTACTGTTGATTTTTTTGTATGTGGATGACTTGATCATCACCGGTGGTTCATCTACTTGGTTGAGGAACATCAAGTCTTCTTTGAGTAAAGCCTTCTCCATGACAGATCTAGGATCATCGAAACAATTTATTGGCCTTGAAGTAACTCAAAATACTTCAGGGATCATGATTTCACAGTATAGGTATGCATCTGACTTGCTCAAAAGTTCCACATGACTGATTTCAAAGCTGCAAATTTTCCCTTCCTATTTGGCATAAGATTGGAAGAAGGTATTTCTACTACTTTGGTTGATAACATTCTATACAAACAACTGATTGGTAGCTAGTTGTACTTGACACATTCGAGACCAGATCTATCATATTTTTTTGGTGCTGTGGCTAGGTACATGAAGGAGCCACATGAGATGCATTGGAAGGAAACAAAGAGTATCTTGCACTATGTGCAAGGTACTAGAGAGTTTGGCATCCATTATTCTACTGGTGCTTAGTTAGATATGGTTGGTTTTACTGACTTAGACTGGTATGGAGACAACACTGACATGAAATCTACTTCATGATATGTGTTCATGTTGGGATCAATACCAATGTGATGGTCAAGTAAGAAGCAAGCAACACTCGCACTTTCTTCAACATAAGCAGAGTATAGAGGGGTGTGAGTGCAGCTATTCAGGCAGTTTGGTTACATGGGATCTTGACATAGTTGCATTCACACTTCTCCTTTAGTAGACCTTTTCTGTGATAATAAAAGTGCCATAAGGATCTCCAATGATTCAGTTCAGAAGCAAAGGACCAAACATATTGAGGTTCACATGCACTACATCAGGGAACTAGTGCACAACAGGACCATCTCACTGCATTATTGTCCTACAGAGGAGATGATTGCAAACATTTTCACAATTTTTTTCACTCAGAAGATATTTTCCTATCTCATATCTCTACTTGGTGTGAAAGCTGCTTGAGTTCCCTACTGCTAATTTTAGAGGGGGGTATTTTTCCCATGAGGTTTTCCCCATTTCCTTAGTTTCACGAACAATTCCTTTTTATCATTTATTTGATTGTATGGGTGACCGTTGGTATCTTTAACTAGGTCCCACGATGTCCAAGTTTGTATTAAGAGGGGATGTTAGGATAATTAGGACTCCATCCTTGTCCTACTTAGCATTATTTACCTTTTCCTAGTAGTTGATGATGTTATTTCCCCCTTAGTGGTGTGCAGATGTCATCTAGGACCCACTAGCCACCTAATGCACCTTGCATGCATGATTTTAGGCCCACCCGAGTCAATTCCCGACATTTTAGGAGCTAACTCTGTGTTCTAGTTCAGTCCACTCGAGTTCTTGAACTCTAGTGGGGTTTTGAGCTCCGATCACCACTGATTATGATCTAATGCACCCTTTTCTGATTGATTTGCATAACAAATTCACAATTGCGCCCTACTTGGTTAGTTAACTGAGAATAGCTTCAATTAACTAAGTTTTGGTTGAGTTTGGGACTTCCGGAGCACTCTAGTGGTGACAATTCCTATGCTAGACTGAAATGGATTCAAATTCTCCTAGGATAATTGAATTATCTCTATTGCAACATATCTATTGACTATACTGATTAATGGATCTTAACACACATTTCTGTTTCCATCTGAGTTCCAATGCATGATTAATTTTACTGCTCATTTCACTGTAATTTACACTGTAATTCATCTTTTTTGCTCATTCTTTTCACTGTGAGGTATTCTCAGCTCTATGATCTGCTGTGTTCTATAATTTCAGAAGCTACGCCACTTTGGCATTCCTAGAATTCCTTGAATTCTTCATCTAGATCTTGTGAGCTGGAAATGTCTACTATTGTGTTGGCTTATTATTGCACATATTTCTCCTCCATAACTTTAGAGTTGACATACCGATTTTCCTAAGACTGTTCCCCTCTCAACAAGTCCTTGTGCTTGTCCACGAAAATTGTGAGCTGCTCCAACTAGGTTCCTTGAACCTGCACTTTCCCCTCCAAATCATCAAGCCCAACATACAGATTCAAGACATGACTGGTTATTTGTTCTATGGCCGCCATTGCACCTTCCAATTATGATGTAATCATCCTCAAGATAACCTTCAGGTCCAAAATGTCTAATTTGACTTCTCCTAGGATTCCCCCCCCAACTAGACTCCTCTAGAATGATACCTTCCAAAGTTCTCATTTTCCAAACCTCATACTGCACCACAAGAAAAATCCACACCTTCTCGTCAATAGAACCCAAAATTCCGGAGGAGTAAATCTCACACCTAGTCCGGAGGGCCAAAGATCGTTCCCCCCCTCCTATCCCAAAACACTCGAACATGGTCACCTCATACAGGACAAGGTTATCAAATGAGGGAAAAACGTACATCTCTATCCCATAACTAAGCAACAAAGCTCTAGAAGACGCCATATAACAATAAATTGAGACCATCCTTACCATGTAGGAGAACCATCAAGAGCTCCTTATCATGTGAGGGATTAAATGGCAATAGGTTCTTGTATCGAGGGAAAAATTGATATGGAAGTTGTAACGCATGCAATCGCATTTGCAAGGGATACACATTACATCTTAAATAAACCTAGGGGATTCATCAATGATGTTGGTGGCACCCTTTCTTTCCCCGACACCACATCCCAATTGGACCGCTAGGTTGGCTAGACGATCAACTTCCACGCTATTATCACCCCTAAAATGAAATAAGTTGTAAACTAGAATTTTCTTTAGTAGTTCCACAATTCATATCTGCAACCTCCCTTGGATTGTATCCGTAATTCAAACTCTTTTCCTTGCTTGTGAAATGATGAGCAATGATTCCCCGAAAATGATGACATTCGAAACACCCAAAGAGACTGTTATTTCAAGTCCCATATATAGAGCATAAATCTCAGCTTGATTATTGGCTTACACTCTCATACCCTAGGAAAATGTTTCAAATATTTGTCCATCAAAATCAAATAAGATCCCCACACCTACCACCACATTTACAATTTTATAATTTTTTTATTATTAAAATGAATACTAATATAGAAATAAGGGTCATATGTTGGTATTGGTAATGTCCTTATGTATTTTAGAATGGAATGGTAAAAGAGCTAGGGAAACTAAAGAGAGTTTTGGACACATTTGGAAAATTGTTCATAGATGATGGATGATAGAATAGTTAGTTTAACTATACATGATGGATGATAGAATAGTTAGTTTAACTATGTTGTTGGGAACTACAAAGAATTTAACTACAATGATTGATTTACATGACATTGAAAGAAAAAAATTAAAAAAAATGATTTTTGAGACATAAATGAATTCTAATCCTACAATATATATTCTTTTTGTTTCAGGACAAGTAAAACACAAACCTAAGACTAATTTACTTGTAGATTTTATGTAAGTGAAACACAAACCTAAGACTAATTTACTTGTAGATTTTATGTAAGATTATATCCCATCGATTTTTTTGTGAACTTAGATTTTAATTTGCTAAATAACCTTACAATTGCAATACAAACTATTAACATGCATGCGTAGAACCATATCAAACTATAATATAGCACATTTACAAACTATCTAAATATAACTTTGCATGATCTAATTAGCAAGGATAATGGGACATTGTATCATTTTTTATTAATATCACATGAATTTTAAATAAACATTACTTCATGGAAACGGTTAGCTCATTATAGTTTCATTTTTTGAAATAATCAAAGTTGTGCATAATTATGTCAAGTTTCATTGAAGCACAAAAAAACCCAACCTCAACCTACAATTGTTATTTTATGTTTTCAGGGGTTTTATCCTTCCTAACTGACCTGATAATTATTTTGCAAGTTAAACTAAGACTCCAATTATCAATGATAATATGGATAATTCATATACAAGGTTTTAATATCTAAATTGTACTTTGTTATTTTCATAAGATGATTGTTTTTTATCCTAAAAATAATGTTTTGGTAACTAGATTTATAGTATGTTAAAGTCGATTCATTGGTATTGGGTGAATTGACTCTACCATCTAAACTAGAGCTTCTATAGGCACACCAGAATCAAAGTGCAAACATCTAAAGAAAAAACTGTAATATCTTCACAAAAACATGTTATAATTCTAAACTCCATGGCTACCCCTGCATAAGAACCATGGCTCTAACACCTCAATAAGATTATACTCGGACTAGTTTCACTTGTGAACCTAAACCTCTAATGGGTTTCCAGATATGGTTATGTTGAAGCTAATTTCAATAAAATACAGATATGGTTATGTTGAAGCTAATTTCAATAAAATATTATCATATACATGCAATCTTAGACACAAGAGTTCATTAAACACAAAGGATAATTCTCACACACTAACAAAGCCTAAGCATACTACATAGTGCACATAATTTCTTTGTGCATGAACAGATAAAATTTCTTTGTGCATGAACAGATAAAATTTCTTTGTGCATGAAGCGATAGGTGCATTGATCTCAAGGAAATATCTAGGAAATAACTAGGAAATTCTAATGTTGAGTGACCCAAAATGAGGTTCAATATGAAATTGAAATAACTATCACTTGGAATCCTATTTTTATAATTTTAGTATTGGTGTGTAATAAGGTGTGAAAATAAGTAATCATCTTCCATAACGAGATCAAGAATGATACGTTTAGAGAAAACTACTGACATGATCAGGAAATCATGTAAGCACAAACACATCTACAAACAAAGGTTTGATGAGCACTACACTTTTTTTTTGTATTATGGAATCACTCCATAAGCAACATGTTAAAAGATTTATTTTGGCCTAGCTGAGTAAAATTTCAAAAATCTAGCCACTCTTTTTTTTTCATATGAGTAGTGTAGCCGGCAGCTCAATACCGCGAGAGCGCCGAATCTGATGGGGTCGTGGGGTCGATCCTGGGTGGGGACGGCCACAGCCGACCGCCCCAGCCACCCGGCCATAACGGCGGCCCCCAGCCACTCTATCAACATATACTCTAAAGTGTAATGGCACTACTGATTCTTTCCCATAAGCCAATTTTAAAATAATTTGTCTAGTTGAATTCTTATAGGTAGTTCTATATGCCCAAAGAACAACATGTACTTTTTCATCCCATTTCGACCTATCCACATTGCACATGATCTTTGTTAATCCTTAAGATAATTTTTTATTAAATGACTTGATTGCTCCATTAGCTTAAGTATTTCTATGGTGTTATTCATAGAATGTGTCCCTTGGTCACATATAGGGATAAGTGGACACCCAAATCTAGTGATGATATTTTCATATATAAACATTGTTGCAACTATTTATTGACTCTACTTCAATCCACTTTGTAAGATAATTGACTGATATAATGATATATTTTTCTCTTGTTCTCTTTCCTCTTTTAGGGAAAGGTAAAAAAATCAATGGCCCAAATATCAAAAGGGAAACTTTGGTTGATCGATTACAAAGGAATTTCATCTCTTCTTAGTGGTCTGTCTATCCTCTAATACTAACCACAATTATTTATCTTTGTTTTATAGTCTTTACTTAACGTAGACCACCATTGTCTATCTCACAAGATCTTCTTGGATATGGTGTCTGCATGGTAGTGGCCTCCTACATAACCAATCTGTGATTCATCAATTATGCTCTCCTTTTCATGTTCCAAAGCATGATTTCTAAGTAAATAATCATGCGCAATATCATATAGGCATCCATCAATTAGTGTATATAGTAAAATTTTCATGGCAATTTTTTTTCTTCTGTTTTGAAGGGGCTTTTCCTTCTTGTATGAACTATGCAATCTTTGCAAGTTCTCTAGGGAAAAAAATGATTTTAAGTGTGCATAAGGAAGATCATAATCTATCCTAGTTGTTTCTTCTCCAATTTCAGCTCTCGATAGATGTTCATGACCTACATGATCTCTTCTTGGTCTTATTATGAATTCAAATTAAAATTCCCAAAGAAAAAATAACCACTTGCAAATCCTCCTTGGTGTATTGGCTTATTGACCAAATATTTTAATGTTTGGTGATTTGTATAAAAGACAAAAGGATTTGCTACTAGATAGTGTCTAAATTTCTATAAAGAAAACAAGTTATATATAGAAAACCCATCAATGAATGAGTAACATTCATGGCTTGCCTGCTACTTCATTGATTATTTCATTCCCAAAATGAATTGGATAAGGATATGTGAATGTTACCTTATTTAATCCTCTAAATTTGACACAAATCCTTAGTATTTTAAGATCATGTTTCTTAGGCTACATAACCATAGGATTGGTCCATTAAAATTTATCTATTGATGTATGCCATTATAATGCCGATGATTTCGAATAAAAGAATGTTTCTATGATATATTTGTGATGAATTTACTTCCATTTATATGTATTACAAGTTTCATATTCATCACTTGAGCATTTGAATTCATTATACTCAGTTTATTTGCATTTGGAGAAGTTTTGGTGCCATTTCCCCAAGGGTCGAATTAGTGGTTTTTGCTGTTGTTTGGGAGAGGGTTGGAACAAACTTAATAAATAATGAATGGTGAATTTGGAACTTAATAAAATCCTTGAGACATCCCCTACCTCTGTTCATAAATTTGAGTGGGTTTGGAGGCATTTGGGAAGCCATTTTCAGTACTTACCCTGGGGGGATTTGAACCCCAAATTGCTAGTAAAATTACATACTTGGTCCAGAATCTTAAGAGAGTTTTCAGAAGTCTTTTGGTGGCCATATATCATCCTTGAACATCATATTCAACTCCTAATATTATTCACATACCTTCTCAGAATATTTGGGATCAACTGGGGCAAATTTGGGACCTAGGCATAAAAACTAGTCAAAGGTCGAAATTGGGGAAAAAGTGAAAAATTGGGCATTTTAATAAATTTTTAAAAAAGGGACATTACAAGTAACCAGATGTTTGTCCCTCTTTTTCTTGTAGGATGTGCTATTGACCATGGGGCATCCAAACTCTATATTTTGACACTTCATCCATTTTGATGTTCTTTTCCATTTAAATGTGATGAAAAGAGAGGAAGTTAAAGGAATTACAAAAATCCAAAGTCTCCTCCAAAAGAGGTATTAAAAGGGACTTTTTACAATTTTGATCAAGCTTTAACCATTTAATAACGTTTAGAGTCACCAAACACTTGTAGCATAGATACCCATTTTTACATTGCTAGCCACACAAAAAACTTTAGAGCCATCATGAGTCTGTAAAATTGTTAGTACCTGGTCCTATTCTAGCTCTAAATTTTACACAATGATTTAAATTGATAAAGATTGCACCTCCGACTCTACAAATATGTGGGTCCACTTGTGAAACACCTAAAATAATCCCACGAAGCATCCATATTTATAGCCTTAGTTCATTCTATCCTGGGGAATTTCGCTATTTCTGTTGTGGGAATTTTTTAAATATGCTAAGTTATTGAGAAGGAAATAAAAAAGGAAGTATAAACATGTTATACAATGTAAACCTTCCATCCCAGACCTTCACCCAATAAGGGAAAAATTGGTATTAAAGCTTTCCATATCACATATACAATGTGCACGACAATGTGAAGTCTTTTATGAGGCCTTCTAATCCATTCTTAAACATATTCAAGGTGAATGTACTTCTGATGAAAAGCCTGCCACCATAACTCTTTCTCTTTGATTATTCTCCACACACTTTTCACTACCAAAGCCTTTGAGAAAATAAATATGTTTTGAAGGTCCCATCCACCATGGACTTTTGGAAAATATAGCTGCTACCATTTTACCCAAGGGATACACCTATTTTCACTTTACATGGAACAAAGAAAATGAAAGCTTATCTTTTGTAATTTCTCTAACACCCCCCTTTGGTATCCAAGAAAGGGACATCAAGATACTAGGATCGCTTCCAATATGGACTTGACTAGTACCAATTCCCCCCCCTTGAGTGTGATTTTTGGTTTTCCATCATTTAATATGTTGAATTCATTTATCTTAATTTGTGCATCCATCCACTGTGGCGATCTCAACTCATCTAGCTTCCTTTCTCCTTTTTTTACCTCATTATATGTAAGTGGATAATCGATATTGTCTTTATTTTTTATCTGCATAATTTTTCTTGCTTACTTCAAGTACATACTTGATTGATTTTTGTACTTTTAGATTCTCTTTCTTCCATCTAAAACCTTTTCCGGGAATATTTTCATTTTCAGTGTCACTTCTTCTACACGTGAAGACTTTTTGGTCATGTTTTTCTAATATTATTCTATTGCAAGTCGATTTTGACCCTATGTCAACCTTAAACTTGCATTTCTCTTCTATTATCTTATTATACAGTCCTTCTATGAATTCATACATCTATTGGACAACTTCTAGCGCTACTTTTATGGGGGAAAGGAAAAATACTTAATAATTATTTTTCAAACCTTTCCAATTCCAAGTATCTCCTCTTGCTTCCTCAATATTACACCACTTGTATGGTAAATATTCCAATGTGTTAGAAAACATGTGTGGCCATATTGATTTGTTATAGTACCCAATATTTTTCCATTCTTTCTCACAATCATGAAAATGTCTCTTAGGAACAAAGTTAGGCTTGTATTTTTCTATTTGAGTGGTTGCTGTTAATTTTTTTCGTCCAAATATTTCAAAAAATATGTAGTGGTTGTGGTGCATGTATATAATCAATGGGAATGAGTAATCCACCAATGAGTAACCTATACTATAAAAGGTTCTACCAAGTTTTGTATTCAACCTTGTTTTCCGACATTTTTAGACAATTTGTCAACATGTATGGCAAGTGATTCACATTCTTTTAATCTTATATGGGGAAATTAGTTGTCTTTGATTTTTTGTGGATTAAATTAGGATAATACTTAATCCTTATTTCAAATATAGTTGGTATGGTTCTCATTGAGAAGTAGGTTTTGAAGCTATCCATAGGTATAGCCTCTATTTTCCAACAATCCCTCGTTCTTGACTCATAATTACCCATCTTCCACTGATAAAGTTCAATATTTGAATTCTGTCCCACAAAAAAGTACAACGATTCTTCTTCATCCCATGGTTCCAACCAAGGTTTTCCTTGCATGGGGTCTGGGGATATGATGATTCATTTTTCATTTCCTTTGAGCTTTATTCTATCCTTTTCTAATGAAATTGTTACTCGCATATTCCTCCCACATGGTCTTCCAAATAATCTTTCATACATTGTACTCCCTTTGATAAGGTATATCACCTCAAAGTTGACTAAGTTTGATATTTCCATTATGCTTGTTTCATGGATTTTAATAGTCCAATGGGTTCCACAAATATTTGATTGACTAATTTTAAAAAAGTTCTTGACCTAACTAGATTAGGCCTCCCCTTCGTAATTTGGGTTTCCTCTAGAATGATGTTCACCTAAGATATAAAGTCGACTACATCTTATGGGATTTAAAATTCTTCACTTATAGGTTTACTTGAGAACCATAATGATATGTTGGCTTCTCTTCTTAATTCAATTAGCACAAATTCTTTATGACTTTGCCTCCATCCTTGGAAATTCTGCTACACATTCATTGATTCAATCAATTTTGCTACATATTCTTCTTCACTTAATAAACCTAAAAATTCATCTAGAGAAACATTGTTCACAATTTTTTCCCTTTTATGTCTAGAGTCTTCAAAATCTTCCTCTTTACCCAATTTTGTGAACTTGCCTATGGCCTCATTAACATATTATTTCAATCTTGTTGGATATGGATACATATTCTTTTCTTTTCTTTCTAGGTTTTATTTGAGGGGAGCTTTGGAAAAGTGAATCCTCTCCTTTTCTTACTCCTAATATGGTGACCACATTCATATTTAGGAAAATAATTCATGTTTAGGTATGCTTTGTAAAATATATAAATTCCGCTTATTCATTATTTCTCTAGTATTATTGGGCAATCTTCTTAGGAATGATCTCCTACCCCACAAATGTTGCAAAATTTCAAATCAATTTTATATTTCAAGGGGAAATTGAGTTTAAGGTGGTCATCCCAATAGAATGTAAACAAAAATATTCTATAATATCCACCTCAACCTCCATGTTTACCACCTCAACCTCCTCTTATTCTGCCATAGACAACTCTTCTTGGATAGTCACCACCCTCTCTTCCACCATGTGCACCTTGGTTCATATCTGTTGTTTGTGTATGATATATTGTTTGCTGATAGTTGGGTTTATTTCTTACAGTGTGTTGACATTCAAATGTATTGTGGGTATTGTCTTCATAGATGGCATACCACCTTCTCTTGGTATTCTTCATATTTTTGGGTCCAATCCTTTATAATGTGATTTGTTATAGCCACATAGATTTCATAGTAATACTCAACTTCAATATTTCCAACATCTTGATGTATATTAGTGAATTCTCTATATTTTCAAGCTTCCTTTGTGTGCCCTTCATTCATGCATATAGGACACCATAGATCTAATCTCCTTATCTATATTTTAAGGTACTTCAATGATTTTGCATCATCTCCAACTTTATGTTTGCAATGAGCTCACCCAATTCTCAACCGTTTCAACTTGCTCGGTTTTCTTTAGGGATTCTTTGTATGATTTGATTTTATGCATTTTTAGAGATTTATACCTAATTTTTTGTATTTAATTTACATCTAGAACAAAGGTCAATGCAAATGGTGGTATTTAAGGTCTTTAGACCTTGAAAATGTCCTTGGTTATGTTGTGGTTTTATGTAAAGTTCATAAACTTATTGAGTGTTCTTGTTAATGCACCGAAACATTGTGCAATTTGATTGACTTCATCGGTAACATCCATTGTGTTCCATGAATCTTGGTGGGATATCTCAAGTGGTTGAGTGCTGTAAGTTGTGAGCATAAGGTCTCGGGGTCAAATCCTCGGGTGGATATACATTGATATATAAGGGCCTCACTTGATGTCCCCACTGGGTTAGGTCCCGTAATCAGGGCCGGTGGTTTACCTTGGGTACCATCCTCAAAATGAGGGGAAGTACCTGAGGGTTTCCCCATGACATGTTCCAATGAAAAAAAACATCCATTGTGTTCCATGAGATTTTCTAGATGAACCATTTTCTCTTTTTGTCTTCACCACCTTCACATAGAGGGAGGTTTCTAGTATTAATATTTTTCTATATTTTCCTGACAAACTTGATGATGGTGTTGATGGTATTTCAAGGATCATCTACTTCAAAATTTCAACTGACAGATATCTACTACTGTGATTTTTATTCTCTAGACGTTGCTTGTCCTCTTTTGACAAACCAATTTGACACTCCTAATATTTATACTCGACTATGATATTTATTCGTGGTCATGTTTCTTGATTGAATAGGTTGTTGTGACCTTTAATCAATGACATTTGAGTTTCTTTAGTGATAAAAACTAGAAGGTGGGACACTTCCATGAGATCTTAAATATGGATCAACAAGTGATTGTCTCCTTCCTAGAGTGTGATAATGAACAAATTTATTTCTACTTGCAACATTTGGATCCATATCCTATCTATGACTTGAACATATTCATATAATCAAATTAAAATTAAAGTTGGACCAATCTCAATATGAGAATGAAATCAAAGGACTTCGTTTACGATGATACTTTGTCTTTTTATGTCTAGTGTTCTTATTATTGTAGGTCCTACTAGTTGACCTACATACTTTCAACATCATTTGAGAATTGTAAGGATTCCATGTTGGCCTATACACTTTGCAAAACTTCATACAAAACATGAACCATTGCGGTTACTTCCATTTCTACATCTGGTTGATTCTCACTCCTAGACTCATATAGGGTTATCACTCTATTGATTGGATGTTCCATTGGCTCAACAACCTTAGGAACTGTCGTAGTTTCTTCCTTTTCCACACTTGGTTGGTATTTAAAACCCAAATCAAGTAGGGTTGGTAGACTATCTACCAGATGCTCTGTTTCTCCTTCCCTTGTTGATTGGTGAGGACCCACGACTTCTCTTAACTAAGATATTATTAGTTGTCTTTACTGTCTTTCAATTTTCTACAAGTTGACTAAGGGATTATAGTTTTTTATTCTTTTATTTTTTTCTTCATCTAACATATATTATCTTTTTCTCTTAGTTGTGCTTTATTTTTTCCTTTCCTTGACATACTTGCTTCTTTCACTAGTCTCTTTCTTCTTAGTATGTGTTGACATAGAGGTTTTCTTCTTTATATAGGCATCTCATGAGTAGCTACCTCCACATCAACAACCTCAAGTCTATACTTGGTCAATGAGGGAAATCATAGCAATCATGCTCATTTACCTAAGAAGTACTCCCACTCTTCTTACTTCTTCTTATAGTAAGAACAATTTGGTGTTCTCATGGGGGGTCTCACTTATATGATGTGCCTAACTCCTTTGTCAATGAGGAACTTGTGCAATAAAAATAGTTAGTAGAAAATACAGTTGTTGTGGAATTTGGTAAAGAATATCATTTTCAATTCATTTAGAGTTGTGAGCTCCTTACTAATTGTTTTTCACATAAATACTTAGTAATATTTTTGACCCACTCAAACAAGTTTGTTCCACCCCTGTTAAGGAGATTTAGCATATTTTTTTCATCTTATATAAAATTTGTCATGTGGTAAGTCTTTTAACTAGCTTCTTTATCACTACATGTATTGATCCAAAAAAATTCTCATAGGTCTCTGTAAAAAATCATGCCCTAGTTTGTGCAAAGGTTAGTAAATTCCTTCTAGCATATTTTTTTCCAGATAAATTTCCAACTTTCTCTCCCACCACTCACTGATCTCACTCTCACTCAACATCTATGCATGCATGCAACTACTATACACAGGTTTTGTCTTAAATTCATACCGTTGGAAACAAAACCAATGTTGCAATCTAAGGGATTACAAATTTATTACAATCACCATTAATGCAACATTAAACGATGACATAGACTCGGGGAGAAAGACATAAAGATAAGTAACTATAACCAAGAAGAAGTAGTCTTTATTATCATATCTCTCTTTTAGAATTGTTACAATATTAGGTCCATGTATATTTATACAACCTACAATATGGAGGTATCTATAACTACTGTAACTACCTTGGGTAATCAACCACCTCAACTTCTTGGTTTACTACACTTTCTATTTGACTCATTCTATCACATTGCTCACTCAACTACTTAGCCTAATTAACTATGCGACTAGGCTCCTCCAACACTAATTTTTGGTCATGTTAATCTCAAAGTTTCCCACAAGATACCAATTCGTTGGGTAAATCCAAATACCAAACAACATATACAAAGACCTAAAAAAAATCATTGAACCCCAACATCCAAGAAAACCATCAAGATATGTGCTATGATGTAAGAAAATGGTTTTGTCAATTTTTTTTATCTGTAAATAAAACCTAAGAATAAACAATAAAATGAAAAATAATAATCTAAACCTATAACAAGGGTCAATGCAAATGGTGGCATTTAAGGTCTTTGGTCCTTGAAAATTTCTATTGCATAAGAAATAAAACCTCAATCTCATAATCCAAAAAAAATGTGAAACATGTTGAGTCCATTTAGGAGTTTGTAAGCATGAGTTGGAGATGAATTTAAAGAAATAAAAAGGGAGGGTTCCAAATAAAAACAAAGGCAAATAAAAAACACACAACACCAACAAAATTGATGCCATCTAGATTTCATACCCTTGATGCCTTCAATACCACATTTTAATCCAAAAGAAGAAGCATATGATTGATTATAATGAAGGTTCCACCACTGCAAACTCCAATAGGAACATAAATCAACAAACCACGTCATGACCTCCAACACAACAGAAGACCCAAACCAATTAAACAGACATCTCAATGCAACCAACACAACTAGAGAGTAAAGGCCACTAAACAAACATCTTAGTGCAAGAATGTTGAAACAAGAGTAGGAAACACAAGCAAATACTTGAAGCTTGTGACCCCCATTGGAAATCCCAAGTATATAACCATACACATGAGAAAAGGCATCAACCACCCATGAATATGCAACACAAACAAACACCATAAGCTCACAATGAGCTATAGAATCAAATTCCCAAATCGACAAATAGGGTCCCAAGCACAAAACCAAATATGGAAGTAGGGAAAAATTCCAAGTCAAATGACAAGCAACACACCTAAATTCAACCTCCAAAGCTAGTTAGTGAACTTGAAGTCCAAGAACCAGTAGTGAATGCAACATGCAAAGGGATGATTTCCCAATGTGAGCACCCACATGCTTCCCTACCACACCCCCTTGTTATAGCATTATCAAGTCACCATGAACTTATAATGTATATTTGGATTGAAAGTCACCTATTTGTGAGAAGTTCTCTAGTTAAAAGCTTATTTTTTCTTGTCACCTACACTTTCTCTTTAGGAAACATGCGTAGCCATGCTCCTTTGCTTAAGGAAAGGCAAGAGACATTCTGAAAGTTCCAAAAAAATACTAAGTATGCATTAATTCCATGCTCCTAAGGGGTGTTTATGAGATCTATACACTTGTACATATCTAAATCATGTACCAACTATCTAAACTAATTCACGAGAGTATGTATTGAGACAAATTGTTTTAGAAGGGGAATCACATTCTATTGAAGCACCCTTATGCTGCAGAACTGATAATTAATCATAGATTGAGATTTTTATGGTCCAATCGTTGCTTAGAAACCCTAGTTTATGAGTTCTATATGCTTTCCGCATAAGTGGGAACTTAATCTACCTTGGTTATCCCATTTCAGTCAATAACTTGAATTTGCAGCCCATGAGTGGTTTAGGCTAGAGGAACATGAATTCCAATGATGAAGGTGCCAACGACAAAGATAAGGTATACTATTTTATTGTTTTTTCATCTTTCATTTAATAAACATGGATATATCTCTTCTCCCCCACAAATTATGTCTTAATTTGTTCATTTATGAATTGTATCTTTAGAGGGGGGATTATTTTCCTGACAAGGATTTCATTTAGTTACTTTATTGCTTTAATAATCATTGATATTTTATGTTGTGAAAAGGTCCATGGAAGGTTCTTTGTTGATTGTGTGCAGATTTCCATTGGATCAAACACGAGAAGGATATATTTTGGTCTAGATCACTAGTGATAATAAAGGGCTTAGCTAACTGGCCTAAGACATATTCCTCTTCATCTTTTCTCTTTTTTCTATGATTTCATAACTAAAATAAGGAAGTAGAGTGCTTTATCTAATTTTTGCTTTGTCTTTTATAGCAATGTTTTGATTGTAATTTTTCAACCCCTTATAAGGTCTGAGATATTTTCATATTTTGAATTAGAGGTTATGGCTACAGTTCCCGAGGATACCGACCAAGAGACCCATATACAAGGGGATTCGTGTTCTTTTCTTTGTTTGGAAATGTTGGTGCTCCTTTAATGGATACCATGAATATTCTCGGGTTCACTATGGGATTGCCAATTTGGATGTTTTCCACTCTAAATGTCCTGAATTCTCATGATGCTTCCAAGTAAGCATTGTATGTCAAGGGAATCACAACCCCTTTCTTTCTTCACAAGTTAAATCACTTCCTTCTTCTTCTACCTTATTTGGTGAAAGTGTTCCACCTAGTTTGGCTAGTACCCATAAGTATAATAGGAATATGAAGAGAAAGAATAAGAACGATAAGTCAATATAATGGGGTGATCCCCCAACCAATGCAAGTCATGCTGGGGGAAATTCTCTAGCCAATGCAAGTTATTTTGGGGACAATTCCCTACTCATTATAGGTAATGCTATGGAAAATTGACTATCCCACTATAATTCATGTAGGGAACATATAACCAATCAATAAAAGTCATACTGGAGATAATCAAACAATCGCTACAAATCTTGCTAGTGGTAAATAACTATCCAATGCAAGTCATGCTAGGAGTATCAATATCTTTGAGAAACTTGGATGAATAGGATGCAAGTGTAAGCTCCCTTGTAAAATTTGCAAGGGAGATCACCTTACTCACATGTGCCCTACTACATAGGTGCAAAGAGTGTGGTCCCTGTCTCAAGTATATTTTTATTCTAAAAAAATTATAGTTTCCGAGTAGCCCATTCAACTTTTGATTGATGAGGTAGTCGAGTCGATGAAATTTTTGATCAGTCCCACTCTTCCCTCAGATAATTTTGAATTTGAAGTGGTTGAGTTGATGCAATCTTTGGTAGATCCCTCTATTCCTTTGGAGAGTGATGTGACTATTGCTCAATTTTTCTTTACTACCAGTTTAGAATATTCTAGATAAGGGGGCACTCCGCTGACTTCAAGTGGCTCCCCCCCAAGCTCTAGGATTGTTTCCTTAAATTAGAATAGCCTAATTGAGCCTCACCTTCCTTCTTCTGCACCATTCCAATTAAGGGTTGAAGTGAATTCATGTATGGTTCATCAATGTATTGTAGATGAAGGAGAATCTATTAATATTTTATCTGCATATTCTTGGAAAGGTATGGGTTCTGTCAACCTTGTGTTAGTTTCTAGTGAAATGCTCGCCTTTGAAACACGACCTAGTAAACCCTTGGGGATTGTTCCACAATGGCCTATTTCATCAGGTGGAAATAATATTTTTGTTGATTTTATAGTTATGGAAGGCCCACTGGATTTTAATATTCCCTTTGGGTATGATTATGTATATGCTATGGATTTCATGGTTCAATGTGATGCATTTTCCTCACAATGGAAGCATTGTGACTACTGATCAACTAACATTTAGTGATCCTCATCCTTGTTTGACTGTAAACCACATTTCCTCTTTGTTTTTTCTAGTGTTTAGGTAGATACTACCTTACCACAAGTGAACTATGTGGCCTCATATACCACGTGTCAAATAATTACCGAGGAGTAGCCTCTGCATTCATGCTTACCTTCTTTGTACTTGTTTCTGGAAGTTGACCTGGGTATTTTTTCAATGGGGTAATTTAAGCATGTTCTTCCCCCCTATTGGTCCAAGTGAATGTTTTGTCTGCGATAATGTTCTTCCCTCAGATGAATCTTTCCTAGAGGACATGATTGATTTTGACATTTCCATCCTTTCTAAATATGATCTCCTTATATTGGACCCATTCACAATCAAATCCAAACCCAATTTACATTTTAGGTTTGACCTCACTATTTGTGGATGCTTAGAATTTGGAGTTTTTGAGTCTTTCAACTCTATCATTGAATTGCAAGTTGGTGTTATCTATGAGTCTGATTACTTTAGTATATTTGCAGAGCCTTGTGATGATGAGCTTGTTACTATAGAATTTGTCATTGATTTCAACTTTCATCTTCCTTTTCAGTCCGATGCCACTATTTTCAAGTCCTCATGCCTTGGCATTCTTGAATCTTCGGTAGTAGACTCTACCATAGTAATGGATATTGTTGAAGATATCAAGGTCAAATATACTCCTATCCAAGTAACTCTTATCAGGTCTTTCTTTTTGGAATTTTTAGATATTATTTTTGTTTCTTGGAATTGGACATGAAGTTGGATCATGATTTGTCTAATTTTTGGCCTAGTCAGGTATATGATAAGTTTGTATAAAGGTTTAGGCTCCCCTTATGTTATGATGCAATTGAAACTTTTTCCACTTGAATTTTCCTTAGGGTCGATCTTGTTGGATGTTATTGCATAAGCCTTTTCTATTTGTAGTTTGCACTACTTTGACATAAGAGATTTCCTATAATGGGTTTCCCTAGTGTAGCACCCTCTTTCAATCTAGAACCCATCACGTGGTTTTATGGTAGGAATGAGAGCCCTTATAGATTGAGACTGCATTATGAACCTCATTCATCTTTCTCATCTACTTTTGACCATTTCCATGGGGGATCCCACCTTTATAATTAGTTTGTTTTTCATTTACTCTGCTTATTGTTGCACATGTTGTTTTTCCTAATGTTTTAGTTTCCCACATTATGCTTATCATCTCTGCATTCTTAACTACCACTTTCCTTTTCTTTACTTCCTTGTACATTTCAAACTCCTACCCTACCCCATAGGGGACACACTAATGGTCGAAGTAATTCCACATTAAATACTGGGTGCAAGGCAAGGAAAGGGGGGATATTTAGTTCAAAATAATTCTCACCCACAACCTTCGTGATGGTGTAAGGTCCATATTAGAGTGGCATGAGCTTTCTATGGTGGATTATGAGGTGCTCCTTTTGCAAATGCAACCATACCTTATCCCTAACTTGAAACTTGTGTGGAACATGATGTTGGCCATGTCACTATTTGTACTTAGCATTGGATTTTTGCAAGATATCATGAACTTGTTGTTGGATTTGCTGGATCCATTCAGTGAATTTGGCTGCTTTATCTACCTCTACATGAGCATGGGAGGAATTTTCCTGTGTAGATGCAATGGGCATATCTACATTAATTGGGGCCAATGGATGGAACCCCAAGCACACTTGAAAGGGGCCGTGGCCAATAATGTTGTGAAGGGTTATGTTGTAACTATAATGAAAATACACAAGGCTCTCATCCCATGTGTGTGTATGTTTGGAGTTGTACATGTGTAGGATATGCACAATCATCCTGTTGACCACTTATATCTTCCCATCCGTTTGGGGGTGGAAAATATTCAATTTGGTCAGCTTGGTGTCAATTAGAGACCATAAGCAGGACCAAAAGGTGCTGAGGAACAGACTATCCTGATCTGGAATAATGATCCATGGCAGACTGAAATTAAACCAAACACACTCAAAGAAGAGTTTAGCAGTGGCTTCGACTGTGATAATCTTCTTACGTGGTGCTAGAATGGCCCTCCTAGAGAACCGATTGACAAACAAAAACCAAAATCGTGACCATGCTTGGTGGAGGGTAAACCTAGCATGTAATCAACTGAGACTAAATCCAAAGGATTTTCTAGGGTAGGCAGATAGTGTAAAACCCTTGCTTCTTGATGTCAGGTTTAGTGATAGCATAGGGAATACACAATCATTTATAATTGATGATGTCCTATCAGAGTTTTGGCCAATAGAAATACTTATGAAGTACTGCTATTGTCTTCTCCACACCGAAGTGTCCAACCACCCGAGTGTAGTGTGGTTCCCAAATTAGCTTTGTATGCTCACTTGATGGAACACAAAGATGGCCCAAATAGCATAAAAGTGCATCCTGGAGGTGAAAGTATGGAAATTTTTACCTGCGCCCAGTGTCCAATATATAGCAGTGAAGTCAAGGTCACTGTTGTATAATTGGGGCCACTCGGAGGTCTCATTCCCACATGAGTTAAGGAATATGGTTAGTGCCACAATAGAGGGTTGGCTGAGGCAGTATGCAACATGGTTTGTGCTACCCTTCTTGTACTTACTGTTCAAATGAAGTTTTTTCAAGTACATGGACCATTTTTGATGGCGGTTGAGTAACTTTGTCTATGTCTGCATGAATTGAAGAGGCTTGTGATCAATGTCGATTATCGTTTCCTTTCCGACATTGTAATGCTTCCACTATTGACATTCCTGCACAATGGAGTACATATCCTTGTCATAGGTGGGATATCTGCAAACAATATCAAACAATGCCTCACTATGACAGGCCACTGGATGTCCCTGCTGAGTGAGGACTGGCGTTGAGCAATGCGATATTTCAAATCCTAGAGTGCTTTCTATTGTGACACCAACCAAGTGAAATTGGATTTAGCTCTTCCATTTGTCACTTGGCTTAAGATCCAAATGATATGAGAGAACCCCAACATGAAACTATGGTAGAAGTTGGCAAGGCCCAATAAGATACGAAGATCTGTCAAGGTCGTCTGGGTTGGTCAATCGTGAATGACTTGGATCTTGGCTGGGTACACATGCACCCCATGTTCATATGCGATGTATCCAAAATAATAACATGCCAAATGAGCATTTCTCTAGGTCCGCATATAGCTCGTGTTGTCATAGAGTACTCAGGATCTGCTGAATGCGTTGTAGATGTTCTTCCTACTTTTTGTTGTAGCTGAGGATGCCATCTAGATATATGACCACAAAGGAGTTTGTGAACGGCCGCAAGATATAATCCATCATCCTCATGAACTTCACTAGAGAATTAGTCAAGCCAAAAGGCATGACCAACCATTAAAAGAGGAATTCTTTAGACTTTAAGGTTGTCTTCCATAGATCGGTTTGTTAAATTGGAACCTGGTGGTAGCCCAACTTAAGATCAATCTTGTTAAAGAAATTAGAACCCTTAATTTGATGAAGAATATCATCAATCCATGGGATTGGGTATCGGACCTGGACAATGATTTTGTTAAGGGCTCTCTAATCAATATAGAATCGGGCCATGTCCCATCCTTTTTTTGCACCAACACAATTGGACTCCCACAAGGTGAGGAACTTGGTCGGATGTGGCCCTTTTGGATGAGCCTGTGAATTTGGCATTTTATTTCCTCATTCTCTACAAGAGAGCTCCTATATATTGGGCCATTGGGTAAAGGAGCACCCGATATCTGGTCGATTGGATGTTTAACTTGGTAGTGAAGAGGAAACCCCGTAGGGGAAGCAAAGATGTTCTTGTTCCCTTATACAATGTTGTCGACGTGCTTCTACTATTTAGAGAGACCTTGTGCTGAGGTTGTGGTGGTTGTAGTGACCTTCCATCCACCTTATCACCAAACCATGAAGAGGAAAAATTTCCTAGTCTGAGAGATGACCATCCGACATTGCTTCATAGATATCAAGGAAACTATAGTAGTCGAGACTACATCGGGTATCCTGTAGAGTTGGCCCTCCAAAATAGCAATGACACTATGGGGCTTGAACTCATAAACAACACGTAATTTCCACATATAGGTTGTCCTAAAAGAACATCACAAAATTCAAGTGGGGAAACATGACATAATACCTCATCTTTGAAGGGATTAATGCCATAAAATAGGTGACACTGCTGAATAACATAGATGTCTCGTCCCTATCTCAACCAACCAATGGCATATGGTTAGGGTGTGGTGTCATCGACAACTTCAATATTCTGACAACCTCGACTGAGATGAGGTTCTTCTAGATACCAATATCAACAATGAAATGTAGCAGATTCCCCTTCATCCATAGTTGTGAATGGAAGAGGTGCTCCCCTTCCTCTGGATCCTCTAACTCTTTAGTATGATATTTGCAGTTGCGATGATGGAACTAGGTTCCCCATCAATGATCCCCTTTCCCCTTTCTTGCTCTAAATCAGAGTTTGAGCCATAGTCTAGCTCTGGGTATTTCATCTTAGCGAACAATGATTGTTTTGAGCGGCATTAATTAGTGTTGTGCCATGGGATTTTGTGGAAGTCACATTATTTGTTGTTGTCCTTAGATTTCCTGTTACCCTTATTTTCCTATGGATTGGATTGGTTAACATGATTTTGGTCGTCCTTGCTCTATCTTTTGTTCTGTGAGTTAGGGTCGTCTTTGCCAATATTGTGTTGCAGTTGATTTGCAAACCCAAAATCCAGCTTATTCTTTTGCTCAATCTTGACAGTGTACATATAAGCATCTCCCAATGAGGAGATGTCCAGGAAATCCATCTCTGTTTGAATGTACTTCTACAAGCCACTGCAGTATTTTAAGACCAAGTGTCCTTTAGAGTCTCTAATACCCAGTTTTGAGTGTAAGGTATGGAATATATTGGTGAACTCCAACACCGTTTGGTCTCTCCCCTGGCATAAAGTTGTCCACCTCGTGTATTGGTCATCATCTTTTTCAATAGGGTATAATTCCTCCTTGAATACATCGAAAAAAATTCCCAAGTGGGTTTTGTGTTGTATATTTTAGACTTATCTCTTGCATGCCTCTCGCAATAACTGTCCCACCAATATTTGACATGGGGGAAGGACTTAAGGAGCACAAAGGTGATATTTTCACTATTGGAAAATTTTTGAATAGAGAAGTAACTGTCTAACAAATTTAATCATTTATCCCAAGCATCTACATTTATATGGCCTTCAAATAAGGGAACGCCAAATTTTACTTGTGTCTTGAAGGGATTTTCACCTCCTAAACAATTGCTTGTTAAAGGTGCATATGTTACCATTGTCATTCATCAAAGGATTTGGGTGAAATTATCCATCATCTTGTTCCTCGAAAAAATTAATAGGATCTCCTGCTCCATCATCTCTCGTTTCTTCTCTCACCATGTGAGGATTCTTGGGCTGATGATAGTGGTTTTCCTCAAGCTCAACTAGTTCGAGACCCAAATCTTGATATTCAAATCTTGTTGGGAACATGCATTGAGAAACAACAAGATCAGATTGATCTGATACCACTAATCTAGATTATTTGCAGAACGAACTAAAGGTAGTAATATAAAATGGAAATACACATGAATATTTTGCAGAAAACACAGTAGTATAGTAAAACCCAAATTTTATTAATGAACAAAATGGAAAAACTCTGTAAACTGCAAAGAAATACAAACTAGCTCTAGAAGGTGGTAACTTATCTCTGAAAAGAGATGTGTCATCTGCGATCATCTGCAAGAACTGAGTTACAGTGAGGCTAGAAAGGAATTTTAACATAAAGAATCAATGGGAAAACCCTAAACATAAAAAAACATAACCCCGAGAGATGAAACACCAACTGATGTGGTTAATTAATATGTCAACTTCCCGGGGAGTAACTTTTGCATACGATCTCTGTTTGGGGCGCTTGATATCCCGTCAGAAAGGTCTTGTCGAGAAGGACTCCATGTAGTCATCCCAGTGCATGTGTTTCCTTATATTTTGGTCCTTTTCGAGCAAAAAAAATGTCATTTAGGTCCTCAAAACAACCCTAGAAGTTCAGAACCCAAAAAACTGTAAAAAAATGTCAAAATGGGATACTGTGCTTTGAACCAATGGGATAGGTGGGTGGAGAATGATATCCATATGGATCAAAGCTGGAAATGGTACATAAGTTTTTTGGTATCAATAATAATGTTCCCTCCTTGAATTGATCTACCCCAAAGCAACTGTAGTGATGGATGCTGATGCATCAATCAAATCATGGAAAACTGACAACGACAATAGTTTTCTAGATAAAGATATGGAAATATACATGCTAGATTAAAGGTCAAAGCCACAATACCTATATTCTTAAAAATATAACGACCATCGTAAGGGGCATATTAATTTATCTTATTGGATTTCCTAATTTTTGACAAAACCAAATGTATTAAAATTCAATTACCTCAGATTCTTGTTTATCAAACCTTCAATTCTTGCCATGATTGGTTGAGAAGAGGAAATATTGATGGTAGAAGTGGCAAGCCATATTTGATAGTTATGACAAATCTATCACTTTTGTATTCATATTAAAATGATAAAAGTAAGGAGACCATCAATATTGTTACTGGCATTTCATACTTCTTAAACTAGTTAATTTGTTTATATCTTTTAATAAAATTATCATTTAGTTGTCCATTGGATGTAGCTTGGGTGGTTGGGAGGAATGATTGTTACCCTCCCCTCCCGGGTTCAATTCCTTGTAAGTGACATGTTGAGCCCTTAAATGGGTCTATGAGATGCTCTTGTTGTTGAGACTCCAATATACCAAAAATTCTCAACCACCCCATGTTCCTTTGTGGATTTCAGGGAGGTATCCATGGACATAGCGAGCACCGATTTCTGGTGCTGTGAACAACATGGAAAAATTTGTCATTTAGTTCCATTTTTTGCACTTTATTCAATATTCATATTAGTGCACACATATTAACTGGAATTGTATTATAATTTTTTTTACTTTGGTATGAGTTAATATTATAAATATGCATTGTGGTATGAAATTAATACTAACATCTAATATTAAATTTTTGTCAGAACATAGCAGATGTTGAAACCATACATGATGATCCAAACTATGTCAAGCTTGCTTCAGATATAGGATAAGAAGAGGATGGTGATGATGATGGAATTGAGCAAGATGGTGAGTTTGATGATCATGATGAAGATCATGACCATGTTTTTGATGATGATGTTGGTGGTGCTAGCTAGCTACTATTGCTATGCATGATCATTCTACATTTTGGATTATATTTACATGTATTGTTGTTGTTATATTTATCATTTTTGAATTTATATTTATATATGGAGATCATACATCTTATTTCTTGTCAAATTGGTATTTAAATCATATATATATTTGACTTCCCTTTACTATACTCTAATGATATCCATGAAAGGTTTTGATTTGTTGATCATACATTTGAATTTTAGTTGATTTGACTAAAGATGATGATGATATTATCAATATTGTCTTGTTACCTTATATATATTGGAAATTTTCAATGTTGTTTTGATGGAGAATTACTATGTATGATGATATTACTACTTTTGGACGGATGTTGTGAATTTCCCTTAAACTTATTCACAAATGTTATGCAATAAATTTGAATTTTTAATGACATTTGAAAACTTCGATATCTTTCAATATTTAATTGAAATTAATAAAATGGACACAAAATCAATAAAGATTGATATATTTCACTAATAATTTAATTGAAATTAATGTTCTTAATTAACAATGGACACAAAATGGGATGCAAAACAAAATGCAAAAGGGATGCCAAATTGGATGACAAATGGGACACAAAAGTGGATGCAAGATTAGATGCAAAACAAAACATGGCGCAAAAGTGTACATCACACCAGATGCAAAAGTAGACGCAAAAGTGGATGAAAAAAGGGACTCAACACTAGACACAAATATGGGAGCAAAATTGAGTGCCAAACTAGACGTAAAACTAGGCCCAAAATCGAACATAATAGTAGACGTAAAACTGGACTCCTAACTAGACGTAAAATTGGTTTCTAAATTGGGCACAAAGTTGGATGCAACACTGGGCCTAAAACCAGGTGCAACACTAGGATCAAAACTAGACGCAACAATAGGGGCAAACCTGGATGCAAAAAAATACATAAAACATGACGAAAAATTCGATGCAAGATGGGACACAACACTAGGCATAAAACTGGACGCAAAATTAGACACAAAACTAGATGCAATACTTGGCCCAAAATTGGATGCAAATATGGATGCAACACTAGATGAAAAACTATACACATAATTGGACACAAAATGGGGTGCAAAATTGGGCACAAAACTTGACATAAAACTAGGTGCAAAAATAGACACAACATTGGATGCAAAATTGGGCAAAAACAAGGATGTAAAAAAAGACGCAAAAACAAGGCACAAAAAAAGGATGCAAAAAATTGGGTGCAAAATCAGACACAAAAATGGATGTAAAAAAGTATGCAAAAAAGGACGTAAAATTTGGTGCTTTACAAAATCGTACAATAATGCCATGATTAGCGCCGGATTGTTCACCACAATTGTGAAAAAATTACAGTAAAATATGGCACTAAATTCAGCACAAATTCCAGTTTTTGTTGTAGTGCATGCAACAACACAATTATGTTTCCTTTGAAGAAAGCACTTGTGTTGTAGCTCACTTCAAAATTTAACTCTTAGTATTTCCATAAGATTTGGTGAACCATGATTTTCGAGTTTTTTACTTCTGTTGTTGGTTACTCTTCCAATAATTATGGAGTATCTATTAATGGTATATTATAGGTTTCTTTTTTGTGTCAATTGTTGCTTGAGTCATGATTATGTATTGCTTATGTTGAAATGATGTTTTTAAACCTACATCAACCATTCTAATATTTCCTAAATTTTCTTGTCAAACTTCCCTGCTATCAAGTTGTTCTCAGTTAATCATCATAACTAGTGTTTTTACTTATGCTAGTATCAAAGGATTCATCATTTCCTTCTTTGGTGCGTCTTCTATTGTCAACTTGAACACATTATTCTAAGAGATAGAATTAGAGTCGGAAGCACCTAAGGGATTAATTTCATCATTGGTAGGTAACCTTGTGCTCAACATATGACATCTCATAATTGGTCACCGATTAAGTGATTTTCCATGTGTTTGATGGAAAGACATCTATTCATACATTGGGATTCATGTTGTACCTTGGTTTCCATTTTCATCATTGATGGAATTCCTCACCTATGTTAGCACCTTTCATTTTCGGTTGTTGCTCAAGAGGTCCATTTTGTGTATTTTTTTTTCTTTTGGTGCATGCGAACAATGTACTTATGGTGTGTTCTAGAGGTTTTTTCCCAAGACCTTCAAAACATATTCTTGAACTTCCATCGTGTCTATTGATGGAGGATTCCTTAATGCCTTCCTTACAACATATCTCTTCCATTTGACATCGACTCATTTGATTTGGGAAAGAGATTTAGAGACCTTGATTGTAACTTGGGGATTGTAGTCATCGGTGGCAAGTGCCCTTGGAATTGAAAATGAGAATACATTCATGTCTCTTGCTTGATAGATTCTACAATTAGTTAACTTCAATACATCTATTCACACTTGTTAGAATGTACTTTGTAGCTTGGTGACCATTACCATTAGTGGTAGGTTTTCTTGCATTTGTTTATGATATACACCATTGATGAGTAATCAAATGATTTCTCCCATGTTTGCCATCAGATCATTTATTCACATGGAGTAGATTCTCGCATTCAATGGATTTGGGTTAAAGACCTGGCCATGGTAGATTTCCTTATATTGCTATTGCCTAAGTTGCACACAATGTACCACTCACTTGTATGGCATTGGTACTTTTTGGAGAACCAATTTGTATCATTATATAGTTCTAATTTTTTTGTTGATGTACATTGAGACGTAGATCCAATTTGTATATTCTCATGGCTATGATCTATATTTGACATGGATCCATTGTGTATATTTTTCATGGCCATGATTCTACATTGTATATACTTCATGGATCTAAAGTGTTCTTGATGTGGTGACCATGCTTGTTTCACACTTGAACATGGGTATGCCCGCCTTAAGGAAGAGAGTCATTTGATACTTTCGTTCTGCTTGCAAGTACTTTTCTAAGCTTGAGTTCACTGGAAATCATCTGGTTCCACTTATCACACTCCTCCTCCATATTATAATGTATTTTGGCCATCAATTTCCCTTCTGACCTCACACATTAGAGGGTACTTGTTATAGCATTATCATGTCACCATTAACCTTGTCTATTTGGCTTGAAAATCACTTATCAATGAGAAGTTCTCCAGTTAAAATCTCATTTTTTCTTGACAATCGTGTTTTCTCTTTAGAAACGTGTGGGGCCTTGCTCCTTTACTTAAGGAAAGGCACGAGGGCATTATAAAAGTTACAAAAAAATATTAAATGTGTGCTCCCGAGTGGCATTTATGATATTCATACACATGCACACCTCTAAATCTCATACAAACTATACAAACTAACTCATGAGAGTATTTATTGAGACAAATTGTTGGGGAAGGGGCACCACATTCTATTGAAGCACCCTTATGCTGGAGAATTGAGAATTGATCATAGCTTTAGAGTTTTATGGTCCATTCATTCCTAAAAAACCCTAGTTTATGAGTTTTATCTTCTTGGATCAAAAGTGGGATCTTAATTTACCTTAGTTATCTCATTTCCCTTATAGTCAGGAACTTGAAGTGAAGTTGCAATCCATGCATGGTTTAGGCTAGAGGAGCCCAAATTACAATGATGAAGGTTATTTTCTTGCTTTAATCATCATTGATATTATATGTTGTGAAATGGTTCAAGGGAGGTTCTTTATTGATTGTGTGCAAATTTTTAGTGGATTGAGTATGAGAAGGATATCTTATCGATCACAAGTGATAAAAAAGGGTTTAACCAACTAACCTAAGGTATCCCTCTTCATTTTTACTCTTTTATTTATGATTTCATAATTGAAACAGTGAAGTAGAATTGTACATTATCAATAATCTAACCTTAGTGATTGGGAAGAAATTCCATAAACACTTATTCCAAAACTCAAGGTCAACATGAACAAGGCAATGTGGGTGTACATGTGAGTTAATAACCTTCTAACATAATAATAAATATTTACATTTAAATAATATATTGAATTTAGCATTTATAACTTTAATTCTATTAAAATGAACTATGTGTTATTAACTATATTTAAATTATATAGTTTGTATATAAGAAATTTGGCAAAAATGGTCATTTCAAAGTGAAGATTTTTATGGGTATTTTGTATGTATGTTAATAGATGTTTAGAAATATATTATATTAGAATAGCTTTATAGAATATATATGAATGTAGGGTAAAAAACTTGATTCCCTTATTATGAAGTATTAACTCTTCAATAAAGGGTTATCTAAATATTTATTATAGCAAATTTTGTTTTTTATTTATTCAATGTTTAGTTAGATTTTAAAATGTTAATAAAAATAAGGTCATATCACTTTAATCATAACCCATTAAATTACAATAAAATGAAAACTTTTTTAGATTAATGCACCTCGTTAATGTTGTTGAGTTGTTAAAGTGAACATCATTTTAATATCAAAATAAGTGGAGATACCTTTGAGAAAAATGATTTAATTTTATGATTGACATTTCAATTTAGGTCTTTGCCATGATATATGCATGTGAATGTTTCGAGGTATTCATCATTTGTCCCTGTCTATTGCCTCCAAAAAAATTAAACAAATCTAAAATGTTTGCAATGTGGTGGAATCATGAAGAAATGTACACCTATGTGATGGATGTAGGCCTTGTGCAATGTGATGGAATTATTATAAAATGTAGGCCTATGTAATTGAATTATGGATTTTTTTGGTAGTGATGATAGAATAAAGTAAGGAGTCAAAGCTGAATTTATAATAATTTCACCAAGCAACCACCACTTTGTGTCTCCTAAAGCTCTAATTTAGGCAAAGCACTCATTTATTTCAAGGAGGCAAAAGTAGAAAGTGAAATGAACCAGATTAATATTTGTTGAACTACATTGAACAAATATTACTCCTGATCAGCAGCACCAAGTCCAATGGTTTGTTCATTGTGGGCCAAGTATTAATTATAATGCTTCATTTTAGTTTGTTACACCTAATTAATAAAAGTTGGAAATGAAGGATCTCTGTTTTACTTTTATCTATAAAACTGAGACATTTCTTGGGAAGCAAAGCCTTGGGATTGTCAGGGAGACACAGTCTAAAAGCAGCAGCAGCAGCAGAAGTGAAATGGAATTGGAGGGCATGAAGGTGGCTGCTAGAGCTTGGTATCACAGTGGTCATGGAGGAGCAGCAGGGTCCATGCAGGAGGGCCAATATGCCAACATTATGAAGCGGCCTCTCTCTGCACATCCTCCTCCTGTTGTACCTTACAACCATGATAATTTGAATGACATATTTAGTTATATAGATTTAGATATTGCAGAAGAAGCTGTATCCAAGAAGTCTGATTTCAATAGATCAGGCTCCTGCCACCGTTACTCAAGAAGCAGCAGATCATCATCTTCCAAGAGAGTCTCGTTTAAAGCTGAGGATGAAGTTATATTTTCAGAAACCAAGAACATCATCAAGTTGGCTGCTTGCACCAATGATTTCAGCAGCTCTCTGTTTGATTCTTATGAGATCAAATCACTCTCCAACTATGTCTCATCTGCAAACTATGATGTTCTCTCATATGATGGTGGTCGTCACTCTGTGCATGGCGATGATGATGTGAGCAAGAAATGGTGGAAAGAGTTTAGTTTTCTGTATGATGAATGTTTCCCCAGTGTGGGAATGAGAGGATCTTCCGGAGGCAGAAGCAGCAGGAGGCATCTCTGGTTCAATTTCATGCCCATCAAGAAGTATGGGCCGCCTTCTCTTTGTGGTTCTACTCAGGTACTCTTCTCTGCTACTCGCTCCAGGGCAAGATCATGAGAAGAACTTTGGTTGGAGATCCAATGGGCAGCACAGCATGAATCTGAATATGGCAGGGAAGTTTAAATTGCTGGACAGACATCTATGGCCCATATGTGTATCCTGATGAGGACTGATATTACCCAAAAAAACAATCTTGCCATGATGTTGTTTGTATTTTTGTTTTCACTTTGTGTAAGCTTCATAAAATATATATGATTGATTTCAGTGTATTCAGACTTTTGGTGTTATAATAAAATGTAAGATATTTCTGGCATATTTGGGGCAGTGCCTTTCCATGGAAGACCAGTTAGTTATTTATCAGATTGTGCAATGTTGTATTTGAGTGTTGAAAGTTAGTTTAAATGGTTATGAGTAAAATGAGATATTTTAAAAGATCACACATTTGCAATGTTTACAAAATGTTAATTTTTTTAGTTTTGAAAATTAGATTAACCAATCAAAAGTAAACCATGAGATGGCTCTCTTAAAATTAGAAAAATACAAAATATTTTTTCAAAAATAAAATATGCAAAATTAAAGTCAACTCATACACATTTAAATAAATAAAACATGTCTCCTGGACAGCATTCACAATTCTTTATAATAATTTCTTGTTTGAAGTAATTAAAGAAACACCATTATATATATATATATATAAAGCTTTATTAAATTATATATTTGATAGAGGAAAAAATCAGCATAAATTTATCTTAAATTTAGATTTATTAATTATTTAGAGGATCCAATTTGGAGTAGTTTATTTATTCTAAGTTTTGGATCTGGTTTTTGGTCGGAATCCAATTTTTTTTTTTTGTAAAATCTAAATTTAGAAGTATTTAAATTGTGTTTTTGACTCCCCATAAATTTAGACTACTTCCCAGAAATTAGATTGTTCTATTTTTTTTTTTTTTAAAATTTTATGAGCAAGCTCCTATGAAGTTTTTAATTACTTTTTTATTCTACTCCCCATAAATTGGATTGTTCTCTATGTTTTTTTACTTTATTTTATGAGTGAGCCCACATGAAGCTTTTAATTACATTTTTATTTTTGATAAATTATGAACCACCTTTTTACATATAAATAATATATAAATTTGTATCATTTATAACAAGTATTCTTAATCCATAATATTCTCCATTTTACATATAAATAATATATAAATTTGTATCATTTATTTATTTATTTACAGGAACGGTTGAGTAGCTTTGATTACATATAGAAAAAATGGAAATTACATAGTAAAGAGGAAAGATTGCTCCCATAAGAGGGTGGCATCCATCACTCCTTGTTCATATTCTTCAAGCTTATAGCTGGTATGATATTTTCCAGTTCTGTGAAAACTATAACACCTTACAAACTGTCCAAGAAGGAGAATGCAGAAATAAAAAATAGCTACAGCGCTGCCTTATACAAAAAACTGAAGTATGGAGCTTTCTAAGAGAATGTTAAGCCTACGAATTGTTTCCAGCCTGTAGTTTTCCAAAAAAACAGAGTAAAAACATAAAAACATAAAAACAGAAGAAGTAGCATATCGAGACCCAAAACATAGAGAAGCTAACCGTCGAGCTGCTAAAGGTGGAGACCAATGTCCATGACTGCGCCTTCAGACTCTGCCATCACGTTCTTTTCGTTGCTGAGGTCGACGTAATTTCCAGGATGTGCCATAAACCTTTTCATTTTGTCCATCTTCTTGCCAAGTTCTTCCATCTTACTGCTCATAGCATCAACACTTGGGTTTTTACGGTTCTTGTGTGGATAACATAGGCCCAAAGTCTCTTCCAGATGTTCCACCTTCTTAGCAACCTTGCTATTTTGGAGCTTAACCTCCGAATGTTTTGCTTGCGCCAGGGAAAAGAGACGGGTCAAAACCTTTTTGAATTCCAGGTTCTCATTTCGAACCAAGCGAATTTGAACTTCAAGTTCCTGGATGTATTTCATCATTTCCCCTTCATCCTACCTTTTTCTATGCCTCTTTTCGTGCCCCTGGGGCCTTCCAGACCCGACCTGCCTATGACAGAGGCCAAGCACAGGGGTGCTGAAATGATCATCTTCCATCGAGGCGCCATTATCTTCATCCAGCATCGAGATAGCCCATCTGCAGGCGCCGAGAGGGCTTCTGATGAGCTTGCTGCATCTCAAACATTTCAAATAAACTTCAGACCCTTCCTGAGGAGAATGCCCAAAGATGTGGTGTTCCATGTTCGCACAAAGACCCCGGCTCCAAACAGAGAGAATTTTCAGACAGGAGAAACCAACGCAATATCTATCGTGAACCAGGTATAGAATGATATGAGCAAAGCCCAACCCGTCCCGTCTTAAGTTGATGCCCAGATTTCGCATGTCGGCCAGCTGGCTATCTGACCGATTACAATTAATGCAAAAGTGAGTGGAGATCCCACGTGTATCCAGGTGACCGTCAGTAGGTAGGGTTATGGTTCCAAAAAACAAATATGCACGAGTTCTATAGATTGGTAAAGCCATGGATATGTGATGAGCCCTTGTTCTAGAGTTAGAACTTACGCTATGGGATCCATATGTTTTCAAAGATGACATTGTCACTTTCAAGAGAACCATAGGTGAGCCCAACTCCTTTGTTAGCCATGCAGTCCGCTTGCCCATTTTGGCCTCTCAGAATATGGAAATAATTTACATCTTTGAATTCCTTGCTAATGCTGATTAGGAGATGGTGCATCTTAGTGGAGGGGTTCTTCTGTTTGTTGACGATGTTTCTGGCTTCTCTTATGCCGATTAGAGAATCTCCTATAACCGTCAAATTCTCAATTCCCAGGTCTCTAGCAATCTCCAGACCTTTGATAAGACTGATCCATTCCGCTCCATTGTTAGTCTTTTTCCCAATGCCCCAAGCAAACTCTCTCTGTTTGTTCCCCTTGGAGTCAAAGATTACTCCTCCGCACCTGCCAACCCTAGAAATTTGTATCATTTCTGACTTTGTATAATTTGAGTAAAAAAAAACTCTAAAAATGAATAAACATAATATTATCCTTTTCTTACTCATTTATTCTACCCTCCTCCCTCTATAATACAACTATTCTAAATCCATAAAATTCTCCTTTTTACTTATAAATAATATATAAATTTGTATCATTTATGACTTTGTTTATATTATGATAAACATGATTTTAATTCATATTTTTTATTAGATTAAACATTCCTAGATGGCGTATTTAATTGTTTAAAAAAAGGCACTCACTGAGGAGGAAGATATTTTATGGTGGGAAGAATTTGAAGACTCTTCAAACTATGGCTCTTTTAACATTTGTGTAATGTAGTTCTCTAGTTTATTTTTTGGAATTGATGAAAAAAGATTCATCTAACTTGCTGATGAACTAATATGACAATGTATTTTTTGATTCTCTTGTTAAATAACAAAAGTACCGCTTTTTTCTTATTGAAAAAAAATCTAATGGTTTCCAATATACTTGTAAAAGACCTTTTTTTTTGTTGAATACAATGTAAATAGCGCCCAATAATATGAGGACGCCGTAAAAGCCTCGACATGGAATTCGATCCGGGGTGGATATCCTTTTATACTTGTAAAAGACCTTGGGGACAAAGAATCACTTTTTGCAAATATTAAGGCTACTCTAAACCATCAAGGAATTCTTACCAAGTCCCTTAGAAGATAAATTTAATAACTATCAATTCAATATAATTTTTTAATATCCAAATAAAAAATTCGAAACCATTCTCCCATTTTTAAAAGATTCATGAGTGGACTATGCTTATTGCCTCCAAAAGTTCAAACAAATCTCGAGTGTTGTGAAGTAACTTTAAATATTCAAATAAATTATTTTGTATCATGAGGTAATTGTGATGGAAGATTAAAATAAAAAAGTCAAAGTTGAATCAACAAATCAATAATGTATTTCTCGGAGTAAACAAAGGAAGCACCACTTTGTGTTTGGTAAAAGCCTAATTTAAAGGAAGAGTTGTTGAGCCATCATTACATCTCTATGGAACCAATGTTATTTCTTGTTGGAAGTCACAAGCTTTGGATTCATTTCTGGGCAAATTTCTTAGTTAATATCGGTGTTTCATACAGCTTGGGTACATTGAGAGGATCTAATTTACATCTTTGAGTGAGAAAAAAGTGGTTCTCGCATGTGTGTTTTTTCATAAAAAAATAATATTATTTTTATAAGATATAGTACATCATAACTTAGTTTAAAATGAATTTATCATTTATCTTATAATTTTTTTATTACTTGAAAAATCATAATTTTTTATATTACCTATGTGTCATGTCATTTCAATGTATTGAGACTTTTGTTGCCAATGTCATTGTAAAATGAAAGATACATGCTATTACATTAAAATTATATATATATATATAATTTTGAAAGGATTTAAATAATTTTTGATTATTAAATAAAGATAATATTGAAAAATTTTATCACAATTTTTTTTATTTATGTTAACTAATTTTCTATTGAGGTGTCGTGTAGAAAGGAAGATAAAATGATAAGCCCTTCTTAGAATAAAGACTGTAAGATTGTTAGAAAAGGAATTAGAGGTGCTTTTAACTAGTCCTTAAAATATGACAAGATAAATACTCACAAACCTATATTTAAAAGGGAAAAAATGTATTATATAAATAGAAAACAAGGTAACTTTTTGCACCTCATTAAGCTAGATCTTAATAAATTCCAGTATCAAATCCTAACTCATTAAATTAAGGAAAACAATATGATTCTCTTCATGAATTGGAATTCCTACCTAAAAACGTTTTACGAATTCCATGATGTCATGGACAACATTTAAACAATTTCTACATAGGAATACTTTTTTTCTTTAGAATACATAGAGTTTGGGGTTAAGCGGATCACGAAAGGGAAAGCTAAGGACATTGAAGGTACCAAGCATAAATCTTAAAAAATGGAGGGCTTATACTCATCCCTCACATCCACAAACTCTTCAATTTAGTAGTCAATCAAGGTTTCCCTAAATCGTGGACTCAATGCCTCATTGTTCCTATTTTAAAATCATGGATATGATTAATCATCTTGTAGCCATGTTATATGGAAATATTCTAGAAAAATATATCAACATCTGTCTAGAAAGTCATGGAAAAAGAAATAAAGGCCAAGCTGGGTTTAGGAGCTATCATTCAACTATGGACCACTTGCTATGCTTAGGATCATTGCAGACGAATGTCATAATAATAAAGTCAATCTCTGTGCTGCTTGGTTGACTTTAGAAAAGAATTTGATACAATTCTCATACCTAACTTTTGCAAGAGATTAGAAGAGTTAAAAGTTCCTTTCAAGTTGAGAGTTGATGCAACAAGGTTGTACGAGAATGTTACTACCAAGTTTAGGAACATTGAGAGCTAGTTAGGTGAAATTAATTGTAATATAGCAGTTATGCAATCATGTCCTCCATTCCCTATCCTTTTTGGCATATACATTGACAAGTTGGAGGGTTGTTTGGAAGAAGAAAGTTGTGCTAGCATGACTTTAGCACTCATCCTTCTTCTTAACACTGGTGATATTGTTCTTATGGCGATGAGTCCTTATGATCTCAACAAGAAACTAAACATTCTCAAGAATTTTTGTTTTAGTACAGGTAACCATTGACATTGACAAAACAAAGGTTATGGTAATCAAATCCAAAAAGGTCACTTACTCTAATTCCATATATGACAACAACAACTTGGAGGAATTGACTTCATACAAATATCTTGGAATTGATCTTCATATCGCAAACTTAAGTGGAACTATATCATTTAGAAAATAATAAATGGAGGGTGGAAAGATTATTATGGGCTTGAAAATAATTGCAAACCAATAGACATTTGGATTTGGGATAAGAAAAAACTCCTCTTTGAGACTCTTGTCACTCTTGTTGTCTTATATGGTTGCAAGGTTTAGGGCTGCACCATCTCTAGAGAATCATGGAGAAAGATAGATCAAATCCAAAAGAAATGTAAAACTTATAATCTAAAAATTAAAGGCAATACACTCTATCATATCCTCCTCATAGAAGCAATTATTTCCCCCATTGAGAGCAAGGCTATGACTAGGTACCTAATGTACAAGAACATAATAAATAACATGGAAGACAAGAGGCTTCATAAGATTGCTTCAAAGTCCAATCTAAATCACCTACAACTCAAGCAGGGTTGGCATAAAGATGTGAAATCTTAGCTATAATCAAGGAATCAAGGGAGAGATCACTATGCAAAATAACTATAATATTAAAAATATATTACATCTAAATTTATGGAGAAAATATGGTACAATAAAGAATTAAAGGATAAGAGAAAAATAATATATTATAAGGAGGTGATCAACCCTACTATAGAATATCAAAAGTATATCTTTGTTTTAACTAGCTTAAAGAAGAATTTCAACATTACTAAAGTAAGAAAAAACTCTCATGAGCTCCATAGTGAAACATGGCATTGGAAAATACCCAAAAAGTTGTGGGTGAAAATATTTTCTTATCTTTGTGACACTAAGAGGGTTAAAGGTGAAAAACACTCTCTTAGAATCTCCTCTCTACACCCACATTAGATATCAAAGCTCAAAATATTGGTTACATTAACGACCTTTCTAACATTTTAACTCATCAAAATAATGGTGATTTTGGAAATTGTTCTCAATGGACATCAATACCCATCATCATCATCATCATCAACAACATCATCATTCTTCTATATATATTCTCATTTGTTCATATATATGTTTTTATTGGCAAATGTTATACACTACATAGAGTTTACACTTTGTCCAAGGCAAGAAATTTTTTAAGGATCCATAATTTTATTTTTTATTTATAACTAAAAAAGGTATTATTTATATAAAAAAACAAGGTTGGGAAAAAGCCCACAAAAAGCCTAATCAACCATATTACATAAAAACCGAGAAGTGCATTTCCTGGGATTCAAGACTACTCCCAACTAGTGTTCCACAGAGGATTGTAAAACAAAAAGGACAGCAAGGCCCGAGACAGCGCCGCCCAATCCCAAGAGATCAAGACGTAGCATCTCAGCTACGGGATTGGGTGCCACGAACTGGTTCCATTGCTCAATTTTAACATTCCTTGAGGCAATTGACAACCCATATTAGCCTTAGAGTCCGCTTGCTTGTTCAATCTCCACAGGATATGAAAATAAGTAGCATTGGACAAGTCTTGCAAAAAAATTCAAAGCCTTTGCAGTGTCTTGTTCAGGATAGGGTTGCTGAAGTGATATTCAGAGTTTAAGAATTTGATCAGGATTTGTGAATCTCCAAAAATTTGCAACTCCTTATAGCCGATTTCCTGTGCAAGCTGACAAGATTTTAATAGGGAGAGGATTTCAACTTGATTATTAGTGCTCTGCCCTAAGCCCCAACTGAAGCTTACTTCGTGCGATCCACCCGGGGTTTAGGTCGTCCCCCTTGCTCCAGTAGTCCCTAGATTTCCCTTGGATGCTCCATCGAAGAAAACTATTGCTTTATTTTGATTCCGCCACCAAGAATTAAAATCAGAATCATAGAGTCTCAAACGCCAACTCGGGATAAAGAGAGGATTGCTGGGTGCCGCTTTCCTTTCAAAGAGCGAATAGGAGCCCAACCATTGAATCTCTTTCGGGGATATGGAGGATTCTAGAGCGACAGCTTGATTCCCCAGAGCCTCCAACAGAAACGATTTTGATTTTGCTGCCACCAGCACTGATGTAGAGGGCTTGTTCTTGAATATCAATTCATTCCTTGCCAACCAGATTTTCCACCAAAGAATTTTGGGAAGGGATTTCCATATTTTAATCCAAACAGGCTTGTTGGACAACTCTCTAGGGTAACGAGACTTCCAAGCGATGTAGAGAGGAACCACAACGATTTGCGTTGGGATAGGGACATTTAAGCCATGGAGAGCATGCGCCCAAGCAGATTGAGTGAATGAGCAATCAACAAAGAGATGGTATAATGTTTCAGAAGCCATGTTACATAAAGGACATCTGTGGGGTCCTAGAAAGCCCCTCTTGCTTAGATTTTCACCAATCAAAACCTTCTTGTGCATTAGAATCCATGTGAAGAAATTCACTTTGGGGAGGCCGCAAGAGCTCCAAACTGATTTCCAAAGTGAGGAGGAGTGCAAAGGAACCTGACTAGATTCTAGAGTTTTAAAACCTTATTCTGGAGAGTAATATCCGGTCTGTCCCCACCCCCATTTGTCCTTGACTGAAATATGAACAAGGGCCAATCTCGACAGCTCAGTGATCAACAAACTCTTTTGTGGAAGGAGATTTTTAGGCATTTATGGAAAACTCCACGTTGTCCAATTCCCTATGTCATCCCATAATGAAATGTCTGCAATTCGAAGGAAACCTCAGTTAATTAGCCAAAGCTTGATCTCGTCAAGAGACACTGTGGAAGATAACGGAGGATTCCCAAGGATTTTATCCAGGGTAATTTTTAGGGGCGAAATTTCGCCAATTGGCTATTTTTGGGGTTTTTTTTCAAAAAATAAATTCGTTATTTGGTCATTTTTAGTCTCTAATATCGCCTATATTTACATAAAATAAGTTTTTTTATCGTAATATTTGCCAAAATTTACATGTTTTAGGAGTAAATTGTAGGTTTCATATTTAAAATTCGCCTACCGATCTATATATATGTTTTTCTCAATCCAAAATAATCGCTTATGATATTATACTTAAGTATAATATTAGAATCCTTAAAATATACCTTGATTTTATCTTCCCACAAAAGCGTTTTCAAATCGTTTCCTGGGATTCGCAAAAGGTGCTTCTGGAAAAACTCTATCCCTCTACGACATAAGTTCCAAATTATTGTGTCTTTGGGAGTGCTTTCTGTCTGCAGGTTTCTCAGGGGGCCTCCTTTGAGGTATTTTTTCCAAAGAGTTTAGATAACTGGGTGACTTCGATTAACAATGAGTTTCCACAATATTTTCCCTCCCAAAGCCAAGTTAGCCATTCTAGGATCTCTGATCTGTAAGCCTCCTTCCAAAACAGGTCTTTTAACGATGTCCCAGCTAACTAGATGCAATTTGTTCTGATTCCATTTACCACCTCTCCAAAGAAAGTATCAGAACAACTTAGAAATCTGATCCATAATTGTTTTAGGAGTGAGGGGGAGTGAGGAATGAAATATTGGGAGAGCAGAAAGGACTGATTTGATTAGAGTGAGCTTCCCGGCCTTAGCAAGCCATTGAACTCTCTAAGAGGCAATGTTTGCTTTGATCTTACTAATCACTTCAAGACAGAGTGAAGGTTTGTTGGGACCCAGAGTTAAAGGAAGACCCATGTATCTTATCTTATCCCAAGTACCACATCCAAAAAATCCCAAGAAGTGAGCTATTCGAAGGATTGTTTGATGGTCTGTATTCTAGCTGTACACAACACTTTTCCTATTATTAACTAGCCCACCTAAGATAAGACAAAAATTTTGCAGAATTTCTTTGAAGGCTCTTGTAATCTTTAGTGAAGCCCCTCCCAAAATGAGGGAATCATATGCAAAAGGGCGTGATTAATATGGTCCACTTCTTTTGTCAGCCTGAAACTTGGGATAGTCCCGACTTCTTTTTCATCAGATAACTTTTTGCTTAGGGTATCGGCCAACAGAATGTATAGGAAGGGAGAAAGCGGACATCCTTGACATATACCCCTTGTTGCTTGAAAGAAATTTGCAGGTCTGTCGTTAACTAAAGGTGCTATCCAAGGTTTGTCAGTGTAATATCTAATCAAGTTAACAAAATCTATGCTAAATCCAAATGAGAGTAGAAATTTGTAAAGAAAGGTAAGTTTTACTCAGTCAAAGGTATTTGCCATATCCATTTTAATGAGCATGCCTTTTTCCTGTCGTTGATTGCTGGAGTGCAAAGATTCTTGCACTTGAATCACATTGTCTAGGATATGTCTTCCTTTGACAAACCCGCCCCATGAAGGAGAGATTAGCTTCCCTAGCATAGGCTTGAGTTTGTTTGCTAAGAGATTAGAGAGGATTTTATAAGAAGCGTTGCAGAGCGAGATTGGTCTACATCTGTCAAAAGTCCCGGGTTTACTTCTTTAGGGATTAAATCAAGGAAGGTGGAGTTGGTGCATCCACCAACTTTGGATTTTTTCTGAAAGGCTTTGACCATTCTTAAGAGGTCAGTTCTTATTACAGTCAAACAAGATATATAGAAGTGTATTGAGAAGCCTTCAGGTCCTGGGGGTTTATCAGGCTCCATAGAACAGATGACATCTGCTATTTCCATCTCTGAAAAGGGTTTCATAAGGTCACAATTATCCTCTGCGCTGACAAGAGAGGGGATATGGGACAAAAAAATTGAATTGATTTCTTTGTTACTTAAGCCATCCTCTCGAAACAGGTTTTGGAAATTATTTTCAACAACTTTTTTTATTTGATCAAATCCTTTAAAAAATTCTACATCTAGGGAGGAGATTTCTGGGATGTGATTATGAGAGAGACGGGCTCTATACTGTCGGTGGAAGAAGGAGGTGTTACGGTCTCTCACCTTCAACCAAAGGTTGCGAAACTTTAGCCTCCATAATTCTTCTTCTTGGAAAAAGGAGCGAAAGGAGTTAAACTAAGCTTTTTGATCCTTTTCCATCTATGATATTGTAACTTCTTTTTCCTCCATATCCATCTGGATCTCAGCTAAAATCTGAATTTCCTTATTTCTGCTGCTAGAAGGAGTAACATAAGACCTTTTTACCCAGACCTTCAGGGTGATCTTAGTTGCCTTTAACTTCTGTTCCCACACAAAGCTTGGGGATCTTGCAACTGGGAGGGACCAAGATTTAGAAACAGTTTCCATGGAACCTTCCCGTTCGATCCAAAGAAGACTGAACCAAAAAGGGATAGGTCCAAGGTCTTCTTCGTCTTCCAACTGCAAGGAGATAGGTTTATGGTCTGAGGTTAACTTTGGCAAAATTTTTGAGGAAATAAGTTTCTTTTCCATCAGGAGGTAGCTCTGTACTAAAAAACGATCCAACCGGGATGAAATATGTACCGCCCCCACTCTGTTATTGGTCCAGGTATACCGACCTTTCTTGGGCTTAAAATCAAGAAGGTCCCAAAGATGAATCAAGTTCTCAATCGAGATGAGCAAGGGATCCCTCCCGCAGACTCCTTTTTTTCTTTGGGTTCCAGAGTTATATTGAGATCTCCAACCACAATGATGTTTGAGGGCGAATAAATCTCTAGGAAGTCTGATAGAGAATTCCAACATTCTTTTTTATCTAGAAAATTGACCAGAACGTAAAGGTTAAAGAGGGAAAGAGAGATCTTACTTGTAATATGACGAAGTTCAGTGTATATCCAATGCTGATTCTCAAAAGAGCTTTCCAAGAGGATCTTGTCATCTGACCACAAAGTAGAAAGTCCCCTTGAGGATCCCCTTGCACTTACTGCCTTCCCTACATTCTTTTTCCACTTCAATATGCTTAATGAGAGAAGAGTTTCCTCTTTTATTTTTGTCTCTTGGAGCATGAGGATACCAAGAGATTCCATTTTTACAAGATCTTTTACTGCTTCGGCTTTCAAAGGATTCCCCAAACCCCCTGCAATTCCAAGAGACATTCTGCATTATTTACCAGAGACTAAGGGGGAAGGGCCTCCCTTTGGGGGTCTAGCCCTGGTATTTATGCCAATAGACATTTCTATGGTGGCTTGAATTCAAAGTAATTTTTAGGGGCGAAATTTCGCCAATTGGCTATTTTTGGGGTTTTTTTTCAAAAAATAAATTCGCTATTTGGTCATTTTTAGTCTCTAATATCGCCTATATTTACATAAAATATGTTTTTTTGTCGTAATATTCACCAAAATTTACACATTTCAGTAGTAAATTGCATGTTTCATATTTAATATTCGCCTACCTATCTATATACATGTTTTTTTCAATCCAAAATAATCACCTATGATACTCTACGTAAGTATAATATTAGAATCCTTAAAAAATACCTTGCTTGAATTCCTTGCATCTTCAACCTCTCTGCTTCTTCCTCTCTAACTTCCTTAAGTGATTTCCTCCCTGCCCTTTTGGAAGACCTCTCGAAGGATGCTTCTTCGGAAGACCCTGAAATTTCTATGGGTTTCTTTCTTGTCATTTCTGCATACGTGGGGGAAGAAGAAGCACATACTGGAGAACTAAGAAGATCCTGGGTAGCTGTTTCTTTTCCAACTTCGACTGTCGAAGCTTGAATCTGTTGGACTTCGCCCTCTTCCATTGCTGGAGAAATCTGCTCTTCCGGGATACTCAAGACTTCAAAAGGATTCTGTGATTCATTCCCATTTGTAGAGGCTGCACCTTCACCCTACTTCTTCCTGGAGGGAATCCCTCCAGACCCACGATTCACCCCTTTTCCTTTTGATCTATTGGGCTGCTTTGATGATATTGTTTTTTGAACTTGTTTCCATTGTTCCCCCTTTTCCTTTTCTACTTCTTCCCCTGCTTTCTTCTTGCACTTCCGGGCAAAGTGACCATAGCCATGACAGTGTCTACACTTGAAAGGCAACTGCTCATAATTGATCTCCTGAACATGTGACCAATTTGCTACTATTAATTTGATAGCTTCAGGGATCCCTATCTCCAGATTGACCTCCACATAAATTCTGACAGAAGAGTATTGCTATTTTCTTTCAACCCTGTCTATATATTTTCCTAGTGTATTCCCAATGGCTTCTAAGGATTCCAGGTTCCAGCAGTGTAAGGGAAGGTGTGGGAGCCTAACCCAAACAAGGACTGCTGAAGGCACGTCTTGGGTCGGATCGAAGTCCGGCAGAGTATTTTTTAAGGTTTCTAATATTATACTTAAGTATAGTATCATAGGAGATTATTTTGGATTTAAAAAATCATGTATATAGATAGGAAGGCGAATATTAAATATGAAACATACAATTTACTACTAAAACGTGTAAATTTTGGCGAATATAATGATAAAAAAACATATTTTATATAAATATAGGTGATATTAGAGACTAAAAATGACCAAATAGCGAATTTATTTTTGAAAAAAAACCCAAAAATTAGCCAATTGGCGAAATTTTGCCCCTAAAAATTACCCTGAAGTCCAGTGTCCATTTGTTTAGATACAACCCTTAAGGGCCCGCGAAGTAAGGCCTGTTCCGAAAAATGAGATCTCTATCTTCTGCATTATCAAAAATAAAAATGAAATTAGCCCTTACCTACCAAATGACTTCTTATTCCTTCCTAGACTAGAGTCTTCCAGTTCCTCTCCACCCACGAGTCTATAGCCTTGGGGGAAGGCCATAAGCCGATGAATTGCCCGATGAGACCCCGTTCAACGATATTCAAAGCTGTCCTGCAAGGGCGTTTGACTGGGAGAGCAACAGAGGGAATGTTGTTCAATTTCTTCACAAACTTCTACTAGTTCGGGTTTGCCTGTCTCTTGCCACAGGCTGTGACTAGTCTCTTGAATGTAAGACGCCAACTTGGGTCTCCTTTAACTTTTATATACAGTCATATATTTCACTTCTTGTCAAAATTTCTGTTTTGTTTCTGTTGTGTTTTCTGTTCCTGTTTTTGTTATGTTTCTATTCTCATTACTAGTTTTGGCTGAAAAAAATAAAGGTTTACATTTACCAAAATTGAACAGTTAAAATTCGGTTTTGTCTACCTCTAACCAATTATTGTTGTGTAGGAGTAGCAGATATAATAACACAGCATATAAACTTTAGTAATTTACATTTTTACATAATTTGACAAGGTAGAAATGATAAAATATACCTGCTGAAAAATACCTGTAGGTAGCTAGTAGATCCACCTTTGTTGCTGTACACGTTTGCTGTTTCTCCTTGCTTTTCCCTGCAGCCAAAAGCCTTCCCCACAGTTCTGAAACTCAACCAGCCAAAACAGTTTTGCCACCCTGCCAACTGGCGAGGTCTCGCCGACCACCCAACTCCAAAGGTACCCCTTTGGACCCCCAAGCCCAAACCGAGTACAAGCCCAAGCTGTTGTATCCCTTCCAAAAACTCCAACAAGAACTCTCCTTTTCTGCTCTCCCAATTCTGCTCTCTCAAACTTCTCCAAAATCCTAAGGTAAAAAGATCCCCCTTCCTCTTCCTTCTTTCTCCATCTTATCCCCATGTTTGCCGACCCTTCCTCCCCATTACTACCCCTATCTTCTTCATCATAAATTTTACCCAACCCATTCATGCCTACTCATTCAAGCTCCCTCGAACCAATTCATAGAAATATTAATAATTTAATAATTCCATCATTTTAATATTTACCCCTCTTTATGAGGTTTTACCGACACAACTTACAACAATAATTTTTAACCATTTGTTTCTTATCCAAGTACAATTTTAATTAATAATAAATGTTATATTATTTTTTTAATAAAGTTTGGGGTTGGGGTTGGTTCACCCACACACCATAAGAGTTTTAAACTTACACGCTTCACCAAATCAATTAATTAACAATAATGGTCAATTGATTAACTACTATTAACCTAATTATTTAATTAATGGTTTCTAATGTTTATAATATGCTAATTCCCTCTAATTATAAATTCAACTAATTCAATTTATCAATTATAAACCATAATCCTATCAATGTAATTCATAACATTATCAATGTGTAATTATATTAAGTAAATAAAATTTACTAAGATTTAATCGACTCATTTACCTGGTTCCATTTTAATTACACCTTAGTTTGTAATTAGCTAATTAACAATCATTACTAAAGATAAGCATAGTTTTGTTAAAATTAATTAACATCATTAACACATAATTAATTTAAGGGATCAAGTTACTATTAATTTATTTAACATTATAATTACATTTTCAACATTTCAACCCTTAGTCCTGGCTAATTAAACTCATTAACAATCAATCAAGCATTCTAATCAATTGCATCAGTCACTACCTAGATTAACCATAGCTTTGTTTATTAATCAACAATAATTAATTATTAATGGACAATAATTAACCATTAATCAACATTATTAACCCTAATCATCATTATTAACTTTAATCGACATTATTAACATTGATCAACAATAGTTAATTACTAAACGACAGTAATTAATATTAAGCGACACTAATTGACATTATTACTCAACAATATTTCATGTAATTCATAATATGTAGGCGAGTTATGTAAGCGTAGCTACTGCTTACATTCCTTACGTAAGTACACTAAAAGTAATAATTCACATACATCAATCATAATCAAGGAACTTATTATTTAACGACACATGTTTTAACATAGTTTGCAAGGTACAATCCATTAGCTTACTGAAATCCAAGTTACGACAATTCATACATCACTGATTTTGACACATACTAAACAAGGGTTTTACACACCTACAGTTAGATCTTGTTTTCACCCCTACTTCACGCTACACCTATCTACCTACATCATCACTAACTTCCACATCCTATCCTGTCCTCTGCTGGACTACCCTAAAATGTCAAGTCATGACCGGTTCCAGCTAGAACCCGTAAGTGGAAGTGTCGACTACATCGACCAGGCTTCCCCAGCAAGCAACCACCAGTCATCATCACACACCTTGGGGAGAGTGCCGTAGCACAGCCCTCCCATGACTCTGGGTTTCGGGAATAAACGGTGGGTAAAGCCTCCACCCCCCTAATGGAACAAGGGACTATGTCTACTTGACATAACAACAGCGTTGCACTTGTACTCGGTCTGTCATCGTATAACCAATCTAGGCGGTTGAGTTTCCTGAAACCCTACCCCACCCATGTCATAACATACATCATAATAAACAGCATAATAACCACACGAAAGTAAATAATGCATCACTCGCATACCATTTTATCTTTCGGAGTCCATGTCCCCGAGGCCCTCCCACCTCGTAGGATCCAGCTATCACTTAGCCGTTTCAACCTGTAAGTCAGTCCTCGACATACAATATAGAATATCGTGCATAAATCCTCGATATACACACATATATTTCATCATAACATAACAACAATAAACTCATTCATTCGCCATGCACCTGGCATAACATTCGTTATTTCAACATATAACTGTAATGGTATCCACGTACCCATCATTCAGTAATTTTCATATATTTGACATAATTAACACATGATACATATCTAAACATGACTACCGATCATAGTACTATCATCACACTCACACATATATATATATCGGCAAAATAATAGAACCATATGTCCACAGTGTCGTCAAACCGACGAGGTCTCACAATCAAACAAATACAACATATAATAGTAGTTCATGTAGTAATGTCAAAACGGGGTGTTACATTGAAGGCATCAAGCTCCGGGGGAGGAGGAGGAGCACTCCCTCCCGCATCCATGGAGTCGTGAGGCCTAGCGCACGAAACCTAATCGTTTGAAGCAGATCATGTAGCTTGCTCGAGAGCCTTGGACTAAAAAAGAATCCATAATTTTCTTAAAGCGTATAAACCTTGGTGAATTTTAATAATTCTTAAACTTCTAACCATAAAATGTTTGGTGATACTTTTGGAATTTTTTTTTTTTTTAAGGGTTTTATATAGTTTTTGGACAAATTTGGCGATGTTTAAAATAAAATATTTATATCTTATGGAATTTGGGTGAATCATTCTTAAAATAATAGAAATTGGTAAATCTTTTTGCAAAAAAAAATTGAAAAATAACCCATAAACTAAATTGCACCCCTAAAATTTTCCCTTAATCCTAAACATTTTTACAAAACAATTTTCACTTAAATAATTAAATAAAATAATATATCAATATCCAATAACTCAAAATTTTCCCCTAATCCAAGTCATTTTCACTTAGATAATTAAATAAAATAATATATCGTTATCCAATAACTCAAAGTTTTACATAAAAAATAAAGCTCAAAGTTTTACATAAAAAATAAAGCATTTTTTCAGTTGGATTCTTAGATAAAATAATATACCATTATCCAATATTTCAAAGATTTACACACAAAAAAAAATAAATTCTCCGTGATGTATAACCTTTACCTTCCTCATCTACACGTCCAATAATAAAATAAAACCAATAAAAAACTTTTATAATATATTTATAAATACATAACTTTTCTATATGTTTTTTTTTTAAATTTATCAATTAAAATAAATAAAACAAACAATTATAAGACTTATAAAGCTTATAAATATTTTATAATCAATAAACTCATTACTACATGATTTCTTTTTATCCATTATTAATAAATTAATCCAAATATTTTTTTTAATATTAGGAAATCAACAAATTTTTTATATAAAATAATATCTTTTTTCAATAATATAATAATAATAATTTATTTTTAAAATTATGACCAAATCAAACATCAATTTAATATATAAAACTCCATTTTTTTATATATTATTTTATTACTTCAATTCTCAATTTGAAAAGAACTCTCATGAAAATATTAAATATAAAAGTTTTTTATTTAAAATGTATTTGTATATTTATTTCCTTCATTTAGTAAAATTTTTCTCCTTATTATGAGGACATTGTATATGAAGTGCATACATTTAGTTTACTACACTAACCCCTACCTTTATTAGTGCGAGGTTGAGGGTGAGTGTAAGCATGGGTGAAGGTTTTCATTTTGTCAATCTTTGACCCCACTCCTTGACATGAACATAGGGTGTTTGGGTATGTAAGTGAAGGAAAGAGGACATCTTTATCCTCATTTCTACTTCTTAATTTTAAGTGAAATTGTGAAAAATACACACCTTCACTCTCAATCCTTCCCATAACATGAGGTTTGGGGCAAGGGTGAGACACAAAGGTGTGCATTTCACAAACCTTCATCACTCTTTGTCTTAATCTTTATGGAATGTATACCTCCAACATACCACTACAGAGAAAATTTTAAGGATCTATATTTATTTAAAAGTGTATAAACCTTGGCGAATCTTACTAATTCTTAAAATGCCAACTATAAAATATTGGCAATATTTTTCTAAAAAATTTCAATTTATAAGTATTTTATAGTTTATATAATAATTTGGTGATTTTTAGAGTGAAAAAATTTTACCCCATCAAAATTGGGTGAAACACGACTTCAAAAAATGCAATTTCACTAATTTTTTTTGGGAAAAAAAATGGAAAAATAACCCATGAACTAAATTTCGCCCCTAAAATTTTCCTTGCTACTAGATGATATGAATTCGCTACATGAATGAACTCTTGGGCATCTTATCCCCAAATACAAATATTTCCATCTTCACCTCCATCACATTAAGAGATTTGTATACATTTCATTTAAGTTGCATTGATTTTGCTAGTGATATGGAGTCCTCAATAAGAACAAATTATTAGTAGAACTAGAATTAGCTTTTTCATTTTTTGACTCATTCATTTATTTGAATGAAATTATCAAAGAATTGAACATGGTTTTCATCTTTGTGACCATTTTCATGTATTTTTGTGTTTGATTGAAAGTGTCATTATTTTAAATAAAGTTTATTTTGAACTTTACTAATAGGAATTATGTACAAGCTTGGATACCAAAAAAAATAAGATGTCATAGAAACCTCTATGAACAAGTGCAAAACTCAAAATTAAGGTTGGTGTAAGCCAAAACACCCCATCATGAATACTAGGTCATCAGAAAACTAAAAGATGAGTTAGGGATAGCATAGCCTAAAGCACCCTAAATATGATACTCACCAACTTGAATTCATCTTAAACCTGGATCTATCAAGTACCGAGAGGAATCCAATTTTTTGAGGTGTAATTTTTTTTAACTTAATTTTTTTACACATCCAAAAAATTACACCTCAAGAAATTTGATCCCTCTTGGTGCTTGATAGATCCAGGTTTAAGATGGATCTATGTTGGTTTTAATTTTTTTTATTTTATGAGCCAACATGGATTTTTTAATTACTTTTCATTTGGTTTTAATTTTTTATTTCATGAGCTGACAAGAATTTTTTAAGTACTTTTAATTTTAGGTATCATAGCACTATGTTATGTGACAACATCTCCCCCATACTGGGATGTAGAGCACCTTGGTCCTCTCGGTGCATCAAACATAAAACCAATAGGGACTACCTCGAGCAAGATATCATTAGCTAATGATCATATCAATAACTAGAGGAGTCTGGCCATGATCATCTAGGGCCTTGGAAAACCTATGTCCTAGAGGATCAACATCTATGAGTTCAATAGGTCCGCATCCATCAGTACAGGGAGGATAAGGGCCTTTTCCTCTCTAACATTGCCAACACTAGGGTGGGGAATTATTTTCCTGATTGCAAGTCCAAGTGTCATTTTATGTTCTCTATTATGCTACTTCTAAATCATGTGACTTTCTTAATGGCCAGACCAACTAAAGGTTGATGAAACCAAGCCAAGAAACCTAGAGTGAACCAAGCCAAGCTAGGAGAGAGGATGATGTGGGTCTAGTTGGAAAACACTCAAGTGTATATATGCATGGGGGATTGGAGGTACCCTATCCATGATAAAAGGGGGCTTATGTCAATAATCTATAAGTTTTTGGAGGTGTTCTATTTTTATTCACACCATGAGAGACTATACCCTATTCTACATAATCAAATTGGCATGCACAAGTATTATACCATGAGAATTGGTGAGGTGACACAACCTCATTAAAAATACATTATTTCATTGCTTCAAAATACAAAAAAGTTGTTGCTTCTAACTTAGTCCAAGGTCTGCATCAGTTTCCAACAAAAGGGGTAAGTTGTAATCCAAGCATTGACATATTCAATCCTTGGAGAGGGGAAGGTATCACCTTTTGCCAAGACTAAGGCTATATGAGGCTCACACAACATGGTCATTGTGACAAACATCCACTCCACCATAATTGGTTCCCTTATCTACTTATGCAAGTTACCATTTGGTTGGAAGCAACTGTTTCCCATACCTTCATGAACAAATGGCCCCTTATAATCATTATTATCTTCTATTGAAGAGCACAACATTATTAGACTAAATAAAATTCATTCATTAAAACAATTGCGGAATAAAAGGACAACACATCATAAACCATATAAAGGGAACAAAACAAAGATTTTGAATGGGGGTCTGATTCCATTAATATTCATCATAATGCACTACATCCTCAAATTGTAGATAGAGATAAATTAGTACATATTATTTTATAGGAATGCCTATTCCATATTAGCCCCAAAACCCCTTACCATTCAAGCAAATACAACAATATTCTATATTATCTTTCCATATTCTACTAGCTATCACCTAAAGAAACGCCAATAATAACAATACCAACAACCCTCCTCCACGCATGTACCTTTACAATATATATCCTCACCTAAGGGAAATAAGGCACATTCAAAATTCAACAAATCCATTGTTTTTCCTTTATTCTTCGACTTGTGGAATCCTTATTATTTACATCTTCTCCAACTAGGTGTCTTTTGTCTTTCTCACCTCATCCTTGATCACTTGAAATATTGTTGCCTGTTTTGGTTCCAATATTTTTTAAGTATTAGTGTTCTTCACTACTTCCAATGGTCTCTACTCCACCTTACACAACTCTAATTTGTTTAGTTTTTTGAGTTTGTGCCACCTTGTTCTTCCTATTATTGCAACCATATTATCCTCAAAAATTCAAAACGAGGGGCCTAGCAAGCCTTGAACACAACTATTGACTCTCCCTTGAGTCAAATCCCACTACCTTTTCTAGACTTGTCATCAGCAAATTCCTTTCCAAATGAGGGGATCAACTCTAGCGTCACCTAGAAAACTTTGCTTCAGAAATCAATGTAATTTTCCAATTACTTGGATCATTCTCCTACTTAAATGTTGAAGTCAACCATGTAGACATTGGCCTAGTTGGTTTTAGATACTTGAGGCCTTGTCTCTTGTACTATTGCTTACTCCAAATCAGTTTTATTATGCAGTTGTTGGAGTGCATTGTAGTGTCCTAGTGCCGCTGGTCTAGCCTAGTGCAACTAGGAGTAGACATGTCAATTGGAAAAAAATATATGGTCTAGTTTTTCATTGGCCTTTTGGATCACATATATATTTTCCTCATATGCCACTAGGTCTAGCATCTATTTTGATTATTTATACTGTTAAATTTTCAATAATAGCAGTATAATTTTCACCTCATTCAACTTAGAAACACATATAGGATCACTAAAAGAATAATTATGTACATAAACAAAATAGAGACATAATAGTTTACCCTAGGAAAACCCAAGCTTGGGAAAAACCCAACAAACCTTTCTTATTCAAAGATTCAATACATAATACAAGTACATCAAAGATAAGAGCGATGAAGATCACAAATAGAAGAGATTCAAAAGAAGAAGCCCCCAAAAATTGTCTTCTACAACCATAAATCGAACTTATCCTTGCTTGAGTGAAATTGCTTGAGATGTTTGTCCAAATGAGGACGCGTCCTTCCTATTTATACATAATTTTGAAGTGACTTTTCCACCGGGGCCGACTTGTCTGTTTCACTGGGCCGAATTCTCTTTTACAATAAATAAAATTACAATTTGTCTTATTTCTTTTGTAGGTCGGCCTTAGCTAGTGAAGATACCTCACGTAGCTACAAAAACAACACTCCCTCTTAGCTAGGGAGGTATCATCATGTTGGAACACATCTAAGTATCATCTGATCGTCACAACTTGTCTTGTACATCTCGTCATCATAAGAAGGGTCAATATAGTCCACTCAGGATAACATCCCACAGAAGGATACATGCGTACTCTACACAGGAGTCCTCTCCACATAGGAACATAAGTTCACACATAACTCATCTCGGTCTACACAGGACTAGAACTCATCTCAGTCTACATAGGACCGTCCATCCACACAAGACTAGGAGTTCACAAAGAACTCATCTCGGTCTACACAGTACCTTCCGTCCACATAGGACTAGGAGTTCACACGAAAATCATCTTGGTCTACACAAAATCGCCCGTTCACATAGGACTAGGAGTTCACACATAACTCATCTCGGTCTACACATGACCATCCATCCACACAGGACTAGGAGTTCACATAGAGCTCATCTCGATATACACAGGATCGTCCGTTCACATAGAACTAGGATTTCACAAAGAACTCATCTCGGTCTACACAGGACCATCCATCCACACAGGACTAGGAGTTCACACAAAACTCATCTCGGTCTACACAGGACCGACCGTCCACACATGACTATCATACAGAGCCATATTCCACACATGAATTATCAACACTCCCTCTCACTAAGGGAAGCATTCTCCAACACTGCAAGCCGTTCATAGAAGTATACAACCTTCACTATGGAGAGAGGCTTGATGAGAATGTCGGTAACCTGATCATCAATCGGAATATGCAGGAGCTAAACTGCTCCTCTCTACACCATATCTCTAATTTAATGGTACTAAATCTCGATATGCCGCAAAATATCCCTCTGTGCTGGAATCTCCATTCCCTTTGCACTCGAGCATACCACTACAAGATGTACTACTGGACAATGTTGCTCATCCATCAGTGTCATGTATCATCAAGTGAGTCTAATGAGATAAACTTCCTGTTCTCTCAATAATACTAGATGGAAATCTAGACTCCCTTTGGATATCTGATGTAGATTTCCTTTGCAACTCTGCATCATACTCTCCCTCTAGAGATTCTTATTAAATAGTACATCAGTATGTATGAGGTGTCATCCTTGATGGAAATCTAAACTACATCCTGAATCTCTTAGGATCTCAACTGTGTCCTCCCTCTGATTGAGGGATATCTCATTTGGTTTCTATCACACTTATAATCTCAAGAGGTAATGCATCAGATTGAGATCCTTCATATTGAAATCAGAGGCCAACTCCCTCTGTATCTGTCAATAACTATCTCTGTCTCTATGGGGAACTGATCACTAGTATACATCATCACGAATAAGGAAACATAATCAACAACCTATGTCATTTGCACATGCTGAATCTTGAGCCACTCCTCTAACTAGATATATGTATACTCACCTCCTCTGAGGTCAACTGAGTGGTTCTTGTCCTAGAACATGCTAATTATCCACTAAGGAACAAGCATTGTTCAATTGGAATCCAACTTCTATTCATGTATTACCCACATCTCAGGTAGCATACAAAAGTAACTGATGAACTTCATAGAAATTATTTGCTGCTACTAACTGCAACTCCTTATGTTCATCGGAAGGATGAACATCTATAATAGAGAGAGACTAATCATCAGTCTTCATATGAGATATCCTGGATCTGTGGGTCATGGGTCCACATATGAATGAATGTACTAGATCCACATATGTCTGCTGTTACTGCTGAATAGTCATCACATACACTATAGTCGCTCCCTCTATCATGGAAGCCATCCTGCTATCTAATCTTAAGAGACATTTCTGAGCATCCTGATCCCTCTCAAATAATAAATATCAACGTGATCTTAATCTGGGTGACTACACATCCATCACTTTTTCTTCAAAACGAGTCCCATGGTCCTTCTCTTGTAGGCCATAACATATGGTCTTTCCCTACAAGTCATATTTTGTCAAATGGTCAGCGACATTGCATAATCACGAAAACAAAATCATATTTCAATGCAATGAAAATAGTTCACACAACCATGTAAGAATATTATCCAATACTTCAACACAACATACATCCATATCCCAAACATACTTGATGACTATCTGGATGCCTTCCATCTCCACTAGAACATATTGTTAGGAGCGTGCACTGCTCCAGTATGTTAGCAAGAGGTTTCATCCTAGACTAGTTCTATCAAGGGCTCATGGGATGTTGTGCAACATTATAGATTACTTACCCAACATATACATAACATGTACTATAAGATCCTACTGCTCGTCAATCTCAGTCATATATAAATGCATAATATGATACATTATAGCATGCATAACACACTTCCTAATTCCAAGAATACAGATATGCATACAATTGTTATGAACATTCAGATCTAATCTACAAGAATAATAATGACAAATGATAATCCAAATCCAAATACTTATCTTTTATTGTTTTGTGGGATCCCTCTTGATCTCTTCCTCCTTGAAGGGATCACTGGAGTCCTTTGATATTTGTCTTCTTGCTTGTCGGAATTTTATTGCAACATGGATCTTCATACATCGCCAACAACAATCTCCTTATCTATAGATAATGCAATCATTGGTGTACCAGAAGAAATAATCCTTTCGACGGTCAACATATTCTGTATTCCTTGACTTCTTTGGTGAAGTCTCTTCATCAACATCAATGATTAAGGCATGGTGTTTTCTCTTCTTCAATTCGAGACAATGACTAACATAGTGACCATGCTTCTTACAATTGTAACATTGGATGTGTGAAAGATATTTCTTCCTCTTCAGTTCTAGAATTGGAATTGATCTTTCACCTTTGTCTTTTCTACCATAACTCTTCTTTTCTCTTTCTTTTCTTGTCTTGGTATGTGTAGCGAGAGCTTGGTTTTCTTCATGATGAGAAGCACTAGTATTTCCTCTAGCTACAAGTCTAGTTTCTTCTTGTGTACAGTTTTCCTATAATCACTCAAACTTGGGTATCTTGGATCTTTCACTCACACTTTGAATGAATGGTTCCAAAGATTGAGGGATTCCATTTAGAGTGTCACGTCCCCTCCCATCCATCCGGCTCAAGGAAGGGAGCATGACAGAAAAATATAGGATTGTCAAAACTCTAGCCCCCATGATCATTAACAAAAGAAATACAAATAAAATGCATATGTGCAGAAGCATGGTAAGATAAACACACACATCGGAAATTAAACTATGCTACTACACATCTAGCCCCATTCATATGGGATTTTCAAAAACTCAACCCCATTCATCATGAAAAAATTCATAACAAATAAAACACATGTGTGCAGATGCATAATCAAAATAAACACAACAGAATAAAACATTATCCACACACATCTATCATCCATTTAACATATTAATAACAATCATCAAATAAGACATTTCATAATTGATACTCATAGAGAATACTTATCTTGATGGTGAAGTTGTCCTGAGCAACTAGCTATGTGACTACAACGTTCCACCCAGCCATAGGCAAGCTGTGCTCATCAATATCTCAACACAATTTCCACCCTCGAGATGGGCATGATTTCTACAAGGAATGGGAACACTCAAGCTCAAGTCCAAAATAAAACCGCAACATTCTCTTCCACACACAATAAGCACATTTGTTGGGCATGGATAAACGATTTTACTATGGGATTTACAAAACAGGATTCCCACGGGTTCTTCCAATTTGTGGCACACCAAAAACGACCCTTGAGAGGGGAAATCGACCCTTGGGGGACAAATTCGAATTTCCCACAGGTATATGGGCATTCAAATGGCCAAAAATGGCCTCTATGGACCCCCAAATCGAACTCCCCTCCTCCTAGTTGCTCTGCAATACCAATAACGCTCTCTTCGCAGCTAGAAAACAAGGAAACTCAGGAAAAACATGTAGGAAAAATGCCCCACCAGCTAGAATTGTGTGAGAGAGCCAAATTGGTTGATGAATAATGGTTTGGGGAGAAAATTCATGGGTGTTTTCTTGCCAAGGAAGCCAAACACGTTTTTAAAAATGGTGTGTTTCCCATTCACGAAATTGGATAGCCATACCTCTCCATTTCCCAAAATAATAACCACTTCAACCAACTCTTGGAAAAAATAAATGATTGGGTACAAAAATCAACATGGGTAGTTGGTGGTTCATGGGTTCTCTTATTGACACTTGGATTGAAACTATTGGGTTCAAGGGTTTGAATATTTACCTCCCCATTCCTTGTAAAAATCATGCCCCCATACTCTTGTTGCATTGCATAGCTAGTTGTGGGTATTTTATTAAATTGGATATTTACATGATATTTACGATTTCTATTGTGCCTGGATAACACGCAAACCATATGCATTAATTTTTAACACTAAATCGATGGTGGGGCCTTGGCCTTGAGCTCCTCACCATGATTTTAAAATGATATTACATCATTTACATTTTAATGCGATGGGGTCAAAATTGGGATATTACAATCCCCTCCCCCTTGGAATAACACTGTCCTTGGTGTTCTCTTGATTTTTAGCGAGGTTCCATGTCCTTCTTTCCTGCTGCAATTGCATTGCCTTTCTCTCTCTTCATCAACATGCATTGGATCTCTTTACAATATTTAGCTTCTCATGCTAACCCTTCTAGGACAACCACATGTCCATTGCATCCTTAAAATGCCTTCAAGGTCCTTGCATCTAGCAATACCTATACTCAAACAATGAGTCAATTCACATGTCAAATTCGTTCTCATAGGATTCATCTCTTAACAAGAGTTTCAAAACCATAGCCGAATCATATACACATGTATATTCACATTGAATAAGCAAGAAGATGCAAAATAATCCAAATACTTATATTCAAAAACCTCTTCCTTTAGCTCCATAGGTATCCTGCATTGACTTCAGACAACTATGGCACCCACAAGACCTTCACCACCCAACACAAGGATGGTACCTCTTCTCTACTACATAGTCCCTCAAGTGTACCCACCTCTTCTAGTGCTCTTCAGGGTTTGCATCGAAAGGTAACCAAGTTTCTGCAAGCCTCAGATCACATGTGTATATGTATAAAACAAATGTTATGACAGCACACTGGTTGCACCACATCATTCTCATTCAAATAACCAATTCCAAGCCAGTATGCAGACTCGGTTTATCAGGAATTCCATTCACGAGTATGTTAGTCCAGTTCTCCAACTGGGTTTATTAACCAGACAACAATCATTGACAAGCCAACACCTCTACTGGGTTTATCGGACAAGACAAACAAATAAGTACCACTACATGTCTCCTTCTCCTATGCAAACTAGTGGTTCCCCTCCAAGAAATCCATAGGTAACTCACTTGAATGCAAGCTAGCACACCCCCACAATACCCATTCACACAACAAAAGGATGGTACCCCTTCTCTGCTACACAATCCCTAGGGAATACCCATCCCTCCAATGCTCTTCAGTATGAGTGTAGAAAGGCTACCAATTCCCATGCAAGTCTCCTGAGTACCCATGATCTTACTCGGTTTAACAACACTGCGAAGAGACCAACACACATACATAATTTTGCAGGGTTTCTCAAACCCAAGCCACTCTTGGCATTTCCTTTTCATTTTCAGCTTTAGCAGTCGACATCTTCCCCAATGGCATATTTTCACTATCTCACCTGCATTACATACAAGCATGCAGTTCACATGAGATGTTATCATAATAATTTCAATCATAAATTTTCAAATTTGTTTCATACGGAGACTAGATTTCCAAAACATGAGTTTCTTCTCATGATGTTTAGCTCTTGCAGGCCATAACACATGGTCTTCCTGTAATGTGTCCTCCTAACACAATTCACAAAAAACCAACCAATCTACAACATCAATAATGAAATTCAAATCTGAATTTACAAGTTTGTCTCCTACATAAATTAGATTTATTTAACCATGGGGCCATTGTCATATTGTTTGGCTCCTGTACATGGTAGAAATATGTCCATTATGGTTTTACACTTGCTCCCATAACATAGACATCCACCAACATCATTTCCTCTTGGCACAATTCTAGATAAGCCAAACAATCATTAGTAATCATTAGCAAAATTTCAAATCTGAAATTTACAATACGTTCCGTACATAAATTAAGTTTCACAATCATGAGATTCTTCTCATAATTTTTTTTTGGCTTTTGCACATGGTAGATTCTAGTCTTTATTATGAACTTACCTACATTGCCATATCCAAGACAATTCTACATGTAATATGAAATTTTCAATTAGTCAAACACTTTGTGAGTATCCATACATATAATATTTTCATTGTAAACGTTACCACTGTCATTGAAGTGATCTCAAAATTATAATACTCAATAATTCAAACACTATCAAGTGTTATTATCTCGAAGACAATGAAATACATTTACTTTATGTGCATCATTATCACAATAAAATTGCAGATACAGTCACATTATCTATGCAGTTTAAATAAAACTTCCAGTTCTCATGATAACACAATCGTATCCGTTCAGGCAACTCTGTCCTCCCAACAAAGCATTCTTGGTAGCCCATCAAACATGACTACCTTCTTCATGCAATCATTTTCCTGCATCCATAGTAGCTCATGAAATGATCTCATAATTTTATGATGGGTTTCCGGATAATCCACGGTCGGCATTTTAGTTGTCGACGTTTCAAATCCCAAGCTAGATTCATCATCAGGACAGATTGTAGATCAATAAGTTGCTGGTCAGGTGTATAAATAGCCAGATAGAGATGCCCAACCTTTCCCTTTCCACCTGCTCTTCGTCTTCATCTTCCAATGGTTCTCCTTCATCTTCCATTGGTTCTCCTTCCAACGGTTCTCCAAAACCTGGTTCATGATTATTAAAAGTCTTCCAATAATGGTCGAAAATCATAATAATAAAAAGGGTTATTAAAATATTAAAATAAAGGAATCCTTTGTTAATGTAAAGGAAAACCTTGTTTAAACCAAACATTAATTATTAGTACAATTCAAAAATATGATTGAAAATGAACATTACAAAATGAATTACCACAAGTTTAATCAATAATTATAATTATAATACAACTTGTTTAATAATTATAATTATAATTATAATGCAATGATTAATAATTATAATTATAACATGATGAATAAATAATTATTAGTCCAGTTCAAAAATAAGAAAGCAAATGAACATTACAAATTATATTAATGAACTACTAATAATTATTAGTATGTTGTAATTCATATAAATCAACAATGCTAATAATTATAACCCTTTAAATACTTATTAGTCAAAAGATATTATTAATACGATTATTAATAAGTATAAAAATTGCTTAAAACGATTATTACTTATCATATCAAGCCAATTATTAATGATAGTCATTATAAAACATTATGAAAAAATGAAACTAATAAACTAGTCGGAGGATTAGGTTAGTGATACTTACCCGAGATTGCATGACATACTCGAGATTGCATGACATACCTGGTTTCATCCATTACCTTGCCTATTGATTAGAGGTAGCCATCTCTTGCTTATTTCAAGTCCCCCGTCTCTATTTAGGTTGTTTGGGTGCTTTATGATTTCCAAGGCCTCTCTCACCCTTTGTTTGCAGTAGTGGTCTTCAACAGCAAGCAGTTCCGTGTTTTCCAAGAAAACATGCTGTTTTGTTTTGAGAGAATGCTCCGCGAGTGTGGAGGTGTTCGTCCTTTCTCTCCTTATGGTCAGCCCCATGCTCCTTCAACCTTATTAGATCCTTCCACAAGAACAATCTACCTTGTACACCCCTTTATATTGGTGCTAGTCAATCTTGTATTTCACCGACCGCATCCTCTGTCTATTGGTTTCCATTGGCTTGAAGGATGTCCATATTTCTTTTTTCTCCAATACCCTTGCAATTTGGTCTGTTACTCCTTGAATGTAGGGGAGGAAGGCCTTGATAGTATTTCTCTCCTTTGTGTGTTGCGTCCAGTTTTCTGCTTTTTTCATTGCCTTATAGATGTGCTTATTTTTGTATCCCAGGCTCCTGAAGATAGAGGTCAAGTGGTCTTTCTCTTTTTCTATATGTTCTTTATCAGATATGCGGAAGGCTCTCATGGCCAAGGTGTTGATTACCCCAATTTTCTGCGATGGGTGGTGGTGGGAGTGAGCGTTAAGGTAGTTCTCCGAGTGGGTTTTCTTTCTGTAGACCTCATGGATGAGGGTACCATCGTTCTTTTTCTTTATTAGCACATCGAGAAAAGGAATGCTACCATTCTCTTCAACTTCCATGGTGAACTTTATGTCTTCCGAGAGCTGGTTAAGATGCTCATGAAATTTTTTCAGCTCATTAAGTCCATGTAGCCATCTCACATTGGTATCATCCACATACCTTTTCCATCTTGTGGGATGTAAGGGGAATGAGTGAAGGGCCTTCTTTTCGAAATCTTCCATAAGCACATCTATAAGGCAATGAAAAAAGCAGAAAACTGGACGCAACACACAAAGGAGAGAAAGACTATCAAGGCCTTCCTCCCCTACATTCAAGGAGTAACGGACAAAATTGCAAAGGTATTGGAGAAAAAAGAAATATGGACATCCTTCAGGCCAATGGAAACCATTAGACAGAGGATGCGGTCGGTGAAAGACAAGATTGTCTGGCACCAATATAAAGGGGTGTACAAGGTAGATTGTTCTTATGGAAGGAGCTATATAGGAGAGACAGGTTGCTCGTTTCTAATAAGTCTGAAGGAGCATGGGGCTGACATAGGGAGAGAAAGGATGAACACCTCCACTCGCGGAGCATTCTCTTAAAACAAAACACCATGTTTTCCTGGAAAACACGGAACTGCTCGCGGTTGAAGACCACTACTACAAACAAAGGGTGAGAGAGGCCTTGGAAATCATAAAGCATGCAAACAACCTAAATAGAGATAGGGGACTTGAAATAAGCGATAGATGGCTACCTCTAATCAATAGGCAAGGTAATGGATGAAACCATGTATGTCATGCAATCTCGAATAAGTATCACTAACCTAATCCTCTGACTGGTTTATTAGTTTCATTTTTTCATAATGTTTTATAATGACTATCATTAATAATTGGCTTGATATGATAAGTAATAATCTTTTTAAGCAATTTTTATACTTATTAATAATCGTATTAATAATATCTTTTGACTAATAAGTATTTAAAGGGTTATAATTATTAGCATTGTTCATTTATATGAATTACAACATACTAATAATTATTAATAGTTCATTAATATAATTTGTAATGTTAATTTGCTTTCTTATTTTTGAACTGGACTAATAATTATTTACTCATCAAGTTATAATTATAATTATCAATCATTGCATTATAATTATAATTATAATAATTGATTAAACTTGTGGTAATTCATTTTGTAATGTTCATTTTCAATCATATTTTTGAATTGTACTAATAATTAATGTTTGGTTTAAATAAGGTTTTCCTTTACATTAACAAAGGATTCCTTTATTTTAATATTTTAATAACCCTTTTTATTATTATGATTTTTGACCATTATTGGAGGACTTTTAATAATCATGAACCAAGTTTTGGAGAACCGTTGGAAGGAGAACCGTTGGAAGATGAAGACGAAGAGTAGGTGGAAAGAGAAAGGTTGGGCATCTCTATCTGGCTATTTATACACATGACCAACAACTTATCGATCTACAATCTGTCATGATGATGAATCCAGCTTGGGATTCGAAACGTCGACAACTAAAATGCCGACCGTGGATTATCCGGAAACCCATCATAAAATTGCAAACCACGGAAACCTAAAATCTTTGATCTCATAATTGCCAATAATTCTATCATTTCAGTTATTAATGAATTGCAATGAAATATATATCACAACCATGCATTCACACAATTCCTCTCAACCTAGTTTCCCACACATATGTATAAATAACACAAGGTTTACATAATCTATTAATATATATCCACTCAATGTCGCCTTGCATTGATTCATGAATACCATAATGCCATGTCATGCATTCCACCATGATGTGTTGTAAGGTCTAGCTAATGCCTCAACACATCACCCAACCATCTCCCTAATCACTTGGTTAACTATTTGGGTGCCTTCCTTCTCCACCCGAACAACACGTCAGTAGTTTACTCACTCCTTGGTTGTTGGCAAAGAGGTTTCATCCCAATTAACACCAATATGGGGTTCATAGGATACTTGTGTAGCACTATAGCATTACCAATCCAACCAAATCACGACCTTAACCATGACTATCTCATGTGGCATGTACTACCACAACATGACCATAATTTCTCACTTGCTTTGGTTATTAAACTCATAACCAACATACGCACACAGAATGATACATTTTAATATGAATGCATTCAAAATTCTAAACAATTAGATAGTATAAGATTCCTTGCGCTTACTACCCTATACCTCACCATACCCAGTGGGATATTAGTCACATAAATGCATTCAACATCACATACATACGAATATATGATTATTAAATATGGCTCAAGGGATTCTTACCTAATCCCTTGTTTGTACTTATGCAATCAACATAAACCATTACCTACCTGGATACCATTAACATATTTGATGTTACCTAATCAGTTGGTATCTTACAAAGGATTGCACCATCCTTCCACCAACCTCTTGATCATAGTTTTAATGCCTCAAATTTTCTTCACAAGGATACTGGTTAGTTGCAATAGTATCATCAAGATCTTCAGCCATGCTTCAACCATCTCTGGTTAGACAATCATCATCAATCACAACAATTGTTATTAGTGGATCATTACATATGTAAAACCTCATTATTTTCACCAACATGCAATATCATATACATGCACAAACATATTCGCATTCATTGTGCAATATCTATTAATATTCCCACTAGTGCATATTCATTTCATCTATCTAATCTCTTGCATGTTTAACATTCCTATGCCATAATTTTCTGTATATAGACTCATACAATATAAATACAATAGAAAGAGAGGACTTAAGGAATTCTCCCTTTCCAATCCCTTGTCATAGCATGGAACTCCTCTTCCACATCATACCCGAGCCAATTTCATGGCCTCTCTGATCAAACACACTAGGGGTCATTAGCTATGATTTTCTCACCAAGTAGCAATTCAATACATATACTCATGTATAACATTCCTACTTGCTACTTTCTAAACATCCAATTTTTATGTTATAAACATAAATGGTTTAAGGTGAGAGATTTCCATCTTTATTAACATTTCCCTTTGGTGATTATTCTCCAATTTATACTGCAACCATCTTAATAGCCCTATGTAGATTTCCTTGATCATTGCAATAGATCTCATTGCACTATGTTCTAGTCAAGTCCATCTTTCCTATGGAAATATTTTCCACAACTCTGGATCATACCATAGAGTCACACACACGAAAATGCCTCATTCCCTAAAGGGGAAGCCTTTGCATGCCGACCTTTCCATCATGAACCACATGGAAGATCGACATAATGGAGTGTCTTATTCCATTCACGACAACTTCCTTTAGCATGCATACACTTGCCCACAAGGCTAGTTCACCTATCACCTTCACCAATTGCATATTCCTCACATGTTGGCCTAATCCATACCTTGTTGAGAATTATCATATGGAATACAATATCCATATCCCATAATAAATATTTCCCATGGATTTTCCTTGAAATTTGAAATGTATGCAATAATCACAATATTACTTTGGATGCATTCTTATCCATGGCACCAATGTCCCTTCTGATCTCTTTTATTCTTTCTTGACTAGAAATGGTTGGTGCTCCTCCATCCTGCATGTTCCAAACTATGCCTCCACATTATTGTGAGAGTATCATTACATTCTGAGAATTACACAATTTTAATTTTCATGCATTTTGGGAACTACCCATATTGACAATTTTGGTCAAAAGAAGGTTATAGGCACTTTTCTATTATGATCTCTGAGACATCTAAATTACCAATTTAGATTATGAATGCACACCATTATTTCCTCCTGGATAATATTTCCAACACCTATCTTCATGCTCCATTATGATCCCGGATATGGAATTTACACCCTTCCAAAAATGTCAACTTCACCCAATTCTGCACTTCCTAGGGGTGCAATTAGCTTCGGTGGCCAAGTTCAACCACTTGTAGAAGTAAATCTAGAGAGAAATATATATATTTTTTTTCTATCGGGAAAGGTTATTCAATATAACAAGGATCACTAAAATTTTTTTAGATCGCCGATTCGATGCACCAGTCAACCTCTATAAAATTATGTGTTTGACTACTTGTGACTTTTGCAACTTTCAAAATCTTGGAATTTTTGGCAAAAATGGCTATCTCCCAAACTAAGAATTTCTGGGAAAACTTCATCTAATGAAAGTTTCTTGTTTTAATGACTAGATAAAATGTCAAGTTCAATAATTTTTCTGGTTTCGACATCTAGGGTCACTTTTTTCTCTTGCAAGATTTTCAAAATCTCCAAAAAGTGCTCCAGAATAATGCATTTTGCCTTCTCTTGCATCTCGGCTTCACACCTTTTGGAATTTGTCTCCAATATTCCAAAGTTAATTGTGTGCCGTTCCATGCCCGCACCATAGAAATTTAGGCCCGAATCGAGCTTACATGTGGTCTCAGGACTTCGATCTTTGAAAGTATCTATTTCAAAATTTCCGCCAAATCGGAGTAAAATTGGCTTGAGCCTCTCACTGTTGTTTTAGTGACCTTCTCAAGTGGCATCCCAATGCCACAAGTCTCATCCAATTCTGAGTGGAACTACTCCTGTTATGGTCGAAACAATTTTCGGGCTCTATACCTTTTTTTTCCGATTTTGTCGTATCTGGCGCATAAGTTCAATGCCATTTTCCAATTTCTGGTGCTTGAAAATCTCCCTGGAAAACTGCTCAAGTCCTCTGTTTTGGCGGACTTTTCAATTTGGTTCCGATCGACACACTTATCAATTTGTCACCGACCCATTTTGGTGCGATTTTCATTTTGTCGTTGATTGACACACTTTTCAATTTATCGTCGATTGGTACAACTTTCAATTTGCCGTCGACCCGTTTCAGTGCACTTTTCACTTTGTCTCCGATAGGCACATATTTCGGTTTTCCGTTGACCTGTTTCGGTGACCTTTCGAATTTGTCATCGATCGACGCAACTTTGCTTTTTTCGCTGACCTTTCGAATTTGTCGCCGATCGACGCATTTTCCATTTTGTCACCAACCTGTTTTGGCGCAATTTTCAATTTCTCACCGAAATGCATCAGCGACCCTTCCAATTTCTCGCTAAAATGCATCAGCGACTTTTCCAATTTCTCGCCGATAGTTTCGACGCTCTTTTCAATTTTGCACCGACACATACTTAGACAAAACTCAAAAAACTTAGAATTTTTTTGAAATTTTCTTTTCTTTTTTCTGATGACCAATAATTATCTTACCTCTGCAACTGTGAGATGTATCCCATACAGGTCCAATATTGTAACATGCATCTCTGATACCACACTGTCACGTCCCCTCCCATCCATCTGGCTCAAGGAAGAGAACATGACTGAAAAATCTGGGCTTTTCAAAACTCCAGTCCCCATGATCATTAACAAAAGCAATACAAATAAAATGCATATGTGTAGAAGCATGGTAAGATAAACATACACAACATAAATTAAACTATGCTACTACACATCTAACCCCATTCACATGGGCTTTTCAAAAGATCGGCCCCATTTATCATGAACAAATTCATAGCAAATAAAACACGTGTGCAGAAGCATAACCAAAATAAACACAATAGAATAAAACATTATCCACATACATCTATAATCTATTCAACATATTAATAACAGTCATCAAATAAGACATTGCATAATTGATACTCATAGAGAGTAGATCAGTTGGTCATAGGGTGTATTGTTAAGGAAATCCATGTGACGTAGCAGACCCATGGGCATCATTGATACACATAGAGTATATTGGTAGTGGATCAGAAGTTACCAAACAATGTAAAGACTTCAATCCTGTAATGATAATGTATATGCTTTACTGCATGTATGCCCTAGCATTGAATGCGGAAGATTCGACATGATTTTGACTCTAGTGCATATTGGGCATGATTTTTTTAGTGTGGTAAAATTTGACTTGTAGTATTTGAGGATATGCTAACTGGTGATATTAGTTTTTGATTGGTATCATCCAACTGTTTGTAGTTCCCTTTCCCAACTTGACATAATTGTTTCACTATAAATACATCACTGCCCAAGTATTAGTTCAGACACCATTTTGTGATTGCATATTTGATGAGTGTAAATGGCATCGACAGTGGGTTGATCTTGGTGGTATCGACCACCATTTGTAGTAGTAGCTTGACTAGTGAATTTTCAAGAACGGAATAGAAGTGAAGGAACACACCCATGCACAACATTGAAAAGTGGATTACAATCCAAACTCAAAGTTGAAAAATTCGACTATGCCTGAGTGCACATCAACTAACATAGGTCAACTTGTGTAGTTCTCTGGGTCATTCAAGTTTGAATGTTTTCTATACTTTAGTTAGTGAGTGGTTCTTGCTATAGGAAATAGACTAGGGTTCCATTCCATTGGTACATTATCTTTTGGTTTGAAGACATCGGTTGGCATATTTATATTGCATCTTTGGAATCATTTTATTGTCGTTGAAGATAGATTGGTGAAATGATCTATTTTAGATTCGCCTTTTGGCTAAATACATTGTACTGAGGAGTTATACATCATCTTAAAGTGTTTCGGAGCATTTTTTGCATTATTATGCTTTGCATATTCCTCAGTTAATGAGGAGATCCTTTTATTATGTATTAAAGAAGACGACAAATTGGTGACGCCATTCTTGTAGATTAGAGTTATATCTCTTGGTTACATTACCTTTGGTCTGGCATTTTCTTTGTTTGAACATTGAAGGCATAACTTCTTGCTACTACTGTGCATAATGCTTAACATATTTGTGTAGAATCATCGACCAAACTTGCATTATGTTTTTTGGAGCATATATATGCATTATTTGTCTTGGGGCATATATATATATATATATTGGTTGTATGAGTTTGGAGGCAATGTGTTGCTTCTTGTTAAAAACTAGGGATCTATCTCTTTAGGTAGCTTATTGTTGTGTTGGTATATTTGTCGAGTGCATCAACTACACATTGGAGTGTGTATTCTTAACCAAGTTGAGAACAAACATGTTGCATATGAAGTTATAAAGTTTATTTAGATGGTACCTTTGATTTGGTTTTGAATAAATTGCACGAAAAGCATGATCAACTTCGTATAAACATTGTTTCCTTTCAAAGAACTATTAATCAATTGTAGATAGAAAATGGAGGAATATATATATATATTGGTTGTATGAGTTTGGAGGCAGTGTGTTGCTTCTTGTTAAAAACTAGGGATCTATCTCTTTAGGTAGCTTATTGTTGTGTTGGTATATTTGTCGAGTGCATCAACTACACATTGGAGTGTGTATTCTTAACCAAGTTGAGAACAAACATGTTGCATATGAAGTTATAAAGTTTATTTAGATGGTACCTTTGATTTGGTTTTGAATAAATTGCACGAAAAGCATGATCAACTTCGTATAAACATTGTTTCCTTTCAAAGAACTATTAATCAATTGTAGATAGAAAATGGAGGATTGAAGGAGAATATTGTTGGGTTGGTGAAAGCCAATACCCAACTGGATAATGAGTTTGCCTCCTTCCAGGACTTTGTAGATGTTGATGGGCTTGATGAGCTTCGTGAGGAAGTTGCTCTGCTTCATACAAATAATGTTTTTTTACAAATACTAAGATTTGAAGAAATATTATGATTTTTGTTGTTGCAGATGACATGGCAAAGAAAGATGAGACTATTGATGGATTGCATGATTGAAAACAAGGTCATCAACTAGGATTCATTCAATTGCATATTATTGTGAAGAAGTCTAATTGTGTGGGTGAAAACCCCTCTCCAATTACTTCTATCCATGATGATGATCTTGAATCATGATATTGCTTATAGTCTTGTTGATTGCAAGAGGGATGTTGTTCTTAGTTTGATATCTTCTTGTGCCGTGTTGGATACTAATGCTAAGCTTTCTCCAATATTTGAGAAAACATACTACATGTATTGGGTCCCACTTGTTGAGTGGGCTATACCAAACGCGGGCTTGGGAAGAGTGGATAGGCTATTATTGTTCCAGTTTTTCTTGCACTGAGATACGATCAAAGTTTGTTGATAGATATAAGTGGATTTACATTGAATGTTGTCTTGTTTGTTGTAGGTGGATATCATTCTACTGAGTTGCAGGAAGAATAACCGATTGCTAATAATTATGATGAGTTAACTGAAGACTTGGTTGATATGTCAAATTGGAAAAATGTTGATACTGTTCTTCAAGTGCAAGGTTTTTGTAAACCTTTGGTTGAGAAGAAATATGAACCTACCCCTTCTTTTCAGCTGAAACAAATTTTTTTGCAATATTGACATCCCCATAATAAAGAATGAAGGAATGTGTTTACATATCGACATTGTTGGAATGTTGGTGATGCTTCTTATAGGTCTTTTTACAAGAGATGTGGGAGACAAACTTTGGTCCGATTCCAACTACCAAGGTTGAATGTGGTTGGATTGATATTGGTCATGGTAACATTTGAAAAGGTGCTTGTGGACTTCCTACATATGTATATCATTGATTGTGCATCAATATAATTAAGAATAAGCTAAATATTAGACAATTTGCACCCACTTTTTGGTGGAAACGCATATCATTGATTTATACCAATATAATTTGGAATAAGCTAAACATTAGACAATTTGCACCCATTTTTTTGGTGATTTTTGTCATTTAAAATCTGACAAAAATCGGGGTTCCCAAGAATAATTGAGGGAAGTTAAATATTTTTTTGCAATCAAAATTGCAATTTCAACAATGAAAATCACGATTTCAGCAAAAATCACATTGCTACATTCCGACAAAAGTTGCTAGAAAAGTGCAAATCGTCTAGATTAGCTTATTCCAGATAATTCTCCTCTTTATGCATGTTGATACACTAGTGGTTGATTGAGGTTCAACTACTTGTATTAATGGATTGAGTTTCGACTAAATTTGTTAGACAATGATGTGTTTGACATGTTTTTCTTATGATTCATTTTGCATTGATGTCTCATTTTGTTTAAGGTGGTGTGATAATGATGAATGAGCAAACCCAACTTGGGATGTCTAGCTGATTGATTGACTAGAAATTACTGTTAAGACCTACTAAATAGAGAGTGAGTTGTTTAATGTTGGGATGTTGGGGTATGTAGAGATTGGCTAATTGTTGCAAACTAGCGTGATGTCAAACAAGAGTGCCAACTATTAGTTATAAAGATACCGACAGAGCTGATCTCAATTGATTATTGTTATGTTCCATAACAAGGATTGGTTTGATGATCATTGCATCCCTTAAGATCCTTCTTTGTAAAAGATTGTTTATATGATGGACTAATGCATAAGCATCTTCTCTCAACAATAATTCAAAATGTTGATAAGACCTTAGGGTCTTGACATTTTCCCACTAAGTGGGATTTCATTGTAAAATATTGTAAATTGTTATAGTTTACAAGTATAAGTTATAGGAGGGTATTGATAATAATGAGTGTCCATTTAGTGATGAGTTATTTAGTCATGTAATTGAATATGCCTTTGTTGGCATAATTCAAAGAGTCTTAAAATATCCAAGCAGTTGCAGAATTATAGGAGTCGGTTATGAGAATGTAGGAGGTAGTTGAACATTCTAGAGTTATTTGTGTTTTCTTTATGTTGTAAGCCAAAAGAAATTCAAAGAGAGTTGACCTCATGAAGAAGATATGGCCACATGGAAGCAAATTAGGAATTTTTTTTATTGTATGTACAGTTCTTATTATGAATGAAAAGAGGAAGAAATTCATCAAATTTTATGTGTATTATTTTATGTATCTCTATGTTTACGTATGACTGCGTTTAAATCTGTTGAACACCAATTAGTTTGAATGATGAATTTAACACTGTGCATGAATCCTGATAGAATACCGAGTACATTTGTAACTCGATGTGACTGTGTGTAGAGTGATTGATTGGGTAGAATTTTTGGGTGAAATTCCAGTCATAGTATTCTTTTAAAGATTTAGAAGAATTCCTCAAAAGATCGAATTGGGTAGACTGGGTAAAGTTCCAATTCTGCAGAAGTTTATTTAGGCTTATTGAAGTTTTGTCAAGGGATAGACATGGATAAACTCATTGATAGGAACAAAAGTTTGTGAGAGTACGAACCTATTTTATCTACGTGTAGAAATTATATTGGGAATGCGCATGTCAGAGATTGCTCTGCGTTGAGCAATGTGAACTAAATTGATGGGCATTATAGTGGCATTATATTATTGGTCAAGCTTTGGTCAATCATGATGAGCATTCTAGTTTTATAGTTTATATCTTAATCATGGAAGGTCCCAGCTTCAAAAGAACCTTGGGCGCATATCTACAATGCATAAATTAATTGAAATTGCTGACTAATTTATGGAAACGCAGGTGGTGCCTGCATCAAGTGGTATTAGAGCAAGTAATTTCTTTGGGATGAATAGGTCTGCTCTTAAATAATTACGTTCTTTGGAATGTTCAATCCAGCGCAGGATCACTCTTTTAAAATAAATTCAAGTTTTATCTTGAAATTAAAGTGAAATGTGTAGAATAGAAGCTAGTGACAGAGCTTGTTAAAATTCTGTATGAGGAAAGCTAAGAACAATTATCCTTTGGAGGATAAGTAATCCGAATTTATAATTTTGAATAGTGAAGGAAGAGAGATTATATATTCTGCAATAGGAAGGATTATAGACAGAAGATGATATTCCATCCAAAGGAAAAAGGTTGAAGAATTACTTATAGATTGGTAAGAAAGTGCTAAAGTTACAACATCATGAGTCATTCTCTAGGTCAATATTGTGTGTCAAGATTGAGCCTTGTGTGTCGAGGTAGTGCCTTATAGGAGCTTGAGTTGGACTCAGGAAACTTGGAGAAGAATCTTGAGTTGGACTCAAGAATGGTTAAGCTTCATGAGTTGAGGCAAGTGCTTTGCATGTCAAAGTGATGATGTTGTACAGTCTTGCTAGTCAAGGATAAGGTCTTGTGTGTCAATACAAATCCTCATGTGTTGAGGTGATTCTTTGCATGTTGAAGCATGTATGGTGTCTGATGTACTACAAACCATGGTTGAGATATTAAGTCCCATCTAGAGACTATCCACCTCTAGAGTGAATTATTTTAGCATATAACCACTTGGAACGATAGTACAACAATATGATCACATCATTGGGAAAATCTCCTTAGTATATTTGATATGATAATTAAGCTGACACATGTGGACCATGTAGATAAGACAAGAGATAAAGATAAGATGTGATAAGATATGAGAGAATTTGAATTGCACATAAAAGAATTAATTAAGGGAGAAATTCAAATTGTTAAACTTCAGTAAATCAAAGGAAAAATCGAATTGATCACTACAATGATGTTGACAAGAAAGAATCAGTTAAGAGAGTTAACTAAGTGATAACAAAGAAGATATAGTTAACTAAGTATTATTGCATGACGGCACTTATGTTAAACTAAAATACTACACTTGTGTTGTGACACTTGCATGCCGACACTTAAGTTAGCCACCTAACTATGTGGGAGAGCTTTCAGTAAAGGGGTGAGTTCATCCTAAGAATCAGTTCAGTGAGTTAATGTACTGCATGAGAAGTGGGACACACTTCTTCATGCAAGATTGATGCATCTAGATGGAGGGCGAGTTTATCATGAGGTCAGAAGATAAAAATAGAAGCCAATGCATGTGAATAATATATAAATATGTTATACATGATTGATGAATTCAATGTGAAGCGAATTCTCTTCTCTCTTGAAGGCAATGTGCTTCTCTTTGTGCATGATATTATTACGAGTCTCTCTTATTTATCTTTCTCTTTCTCTGTAATTGCACCGGGGTGCTTGATGTAAAATACATTCTATGCTATCTATCAATATACTAAGGATGGTTTTGCCGGGGTTTTCTACCTCAAGTCATAGAGGGCTTCCCCGGGGTAAATTCATGTGATTGCTTATGTGTATGATTGCTATTTGATTTCAAGTATTATTGTAGCTCCAAATTAAAGATAAAAAATTAACATGGTATCAGAGCTTAGGGCGTGAAAGATCTAATTTTAGCAATAAAGATTGAGCCTACGTAGATCCTAAGAGAGCATAGTAATTGAAGAACAATGGCTTCAATCTCAATAGGACTGAAAGACCATCTTGAAGGAACTTTGAACTTCAATACTTGGAAGGATAGGATCCTGAATATATTGGAAGAGCATGATTTGGATGGATATGTATCCAATGTTATTGAAGAGCCTACTTCTAATGCAGGGCACATTACCTTCAAGAAGATTCAAGACAAAGCAAAGAGAATCATTTATGATTCCGTGAAAGACAACTTGATGCCTGTGATTACTCCATTAAATAACGCAAAGGAATGCTTCGAAACTTTGACAAATATTTATGAGAATAAGGCGCCCAGTCAAAAGACAGCATTGAAGAACAAGCTTTGAAATATGAAGATGGAAAAGGACAAAGTTGTGGCTTCCTTCTTCACAAAGATATCTCAAGTAAAAGATCAACTCGTGAGCATTGGTGTGACGGTCGATGATGATGATCTCATACATACCACTGTCGATGGTCTTCCATCTTTATGGGAGACATTCTTGGCTGCAGTAAATGGTCGAGAAGTGCAACCTAAATTTGACAGACTGGGGCATGATTACCTACAAGAATAAGGGCGAATCCAGAGCAAGTATACTTCCTCCAAAGAAGAGAACCTCGCTCTTGAGGTACAAATGAAAAGAGGTAAGAAATCTCACAAGAAATTCTCTCATCAAAATGAGAATGATTTCAAGAACTTTGATAAGTATAAAGTTAAATGTTTCAGTTGCAATAAGAAAGGTCATTATGAAAGAGAATTCCGTGCAAAGCAAATAGGAAATTTCAAGGGTAGGTTTCATGCTTCTACTACTACATAATATGAACCTACAAGAAATAACTCATCTGATGATCAAGAGACAAGGAAGGAGTACTCTCTTGTCTCGGCCTTTTATGGATCCATTACCATTAGTGCTGAGACATGGCTGGTAGACAATGGCGCATCCAAGCACATGATTGGATATAGGAGCGCTATCACAGATCTGAAGGAAAATAAGTTTTCCTGTAAGGTGGAGCTTGGAGATAATACCAACTATTCTATCCAAGGTATTGGATCCACTTCCTTTTAGTTGGATCAATGAAATGTACTGCATGTGGAAGAAATTATGTTGGTCCCCGGATTGAAGAATAACCTCATGTCTATTTCAGTTCTAGAAGATAAAGGATTTAGAGTTATCTTTATGGACAACAAAGCGCTCCTATGGCCTAAACATGAAGATTTGAACTCTGCATCAGTGATTGGAGTTAGAGAGGAAGGTCTCTACAAAGTTCCTAGAAAACTCATTCAAGCCATGATCCATGACGCAGTCATTTCGTGTGAGTTGTGGCATAAAAGGCTTGGTCATCTCCATTTCAAAGCGTTGCCTGGATTGCAGAAAATGGTGAAAGGTATTCCCATGTTTAAATATGATTTTGATAGTATTTGTAGAGGTTAAGATCTTGGAAAGAACATTAAGAAGAGTTTTCCAAGTAGTACCAAAAGATCCAAAGGGATCCTTGAATTGATTTCTCATCTATGTGGTCGTATGTCTGCACCCTCCTTTAGTGGTTATTTGTATTATGTGATTTTCATAGATGACTTCTCTCGCAAGTCATGGGTTTATTTTATGAAAGCAAAGAGTGAAACTTTCAACAAGTTTCAAGAGTTTAAAGCACTGGTTGAGAATCAGACTGGAAATTCTTTGAGATATGATAATGGAGGAGAGTTTGAGTCCCATGAATTCAATGAATTCTGTCGAGATGCAGGAATAAAAAGACATCTAACTGTACCCTAGAACCCCCAACAGAATGGGGTTGCTGAAAGAAAAAATAGAACAATATATGTGAGGCTGCAAAATCCATGATGTGTGACCAGGATCTTCCCACCTCCTTATGGGAATAAGCCTCCATCATCGCTGTTTATATTCAGAACATAATCCCTTATGCTATCTTCAGAGACAAGACCCTTGAAAAGGTTTTCATTGGTGAAAAACCAGATGTTGGACACTTGAATATTTTTAGTTGTCCTGTTTACATTCACATGCCAAAAGAGAAGATGGCAAAGATGGATCCATCTAGAAAGAAAGGAACATTTTTTGGATATAGTGAATCCTCCAAATCCTTCAGAATCTATGTTCTGGGAAAAAGAAACACTGAAGTCATTAGAGATGTAAATTTCATGAAGAGGTTTCCTTCAAGCGCTCCAAATAACTTCAGTGTGATTTGGACATGGAGGAGAATGATACTCCTATGATGGAGAATCCAGTTTCTGATTCTCCCCTTTCAGGTGTTGAGAGGGAGAAGATAGAAGAGTTCGTAGATATGCTTGATCCCGAAGAACCAAAATATATGATAGAAATATCACTTAATGAACCTCTTGCTCAGAGGAGATATGCATGGTGTCAAGACATTCTGCAAGAGGCAAAAAAGCATGGAGCACCTCCAAGCTCATCTAGAGAGTGAAAGAAACCTGAAATATTTTTAGGATATGTAGCACAAACGAGCCACATCAATGATTAAAAACCCTCTACCTATGAGGAAGCCTCTAAGCAACAAGTATGGAAAGATGCCATGGTAGAAGAATAGAAATCTATCATGAAGAATGATGTGTGGGAAGTGGATCCTAAACCTGACGGGAAGTCAATAGCAACTTCCAAGTGGCTTTATAAAATCAAGCATACAACTGATGGAAGTATTGAAAGTATAAAGCAAGATTTGTGGCCCGTGGTTTCTCACATAAAGAAGGGATAGACTATGATGAGACATTCAATCCTGTGGCTAGGTACACTACTATCTGAACTATAATTTCCCTTGCTTCAGTTTTGGATGTGAATACTTCCTTCCTCAATGGTGAGGTAGAGAAAGAGGTTTACATACATCAACCTGAGGGGTTTGTAGTTCATGGGAAGGAGTCCCATGTATGCAAACTTAATAAATCTTTGTATGGGCTTAAGCAGGCCCTGAAGGCTTGGTATTTGAGGATTGATAGCTATATTATGAGCTTGGGCTTTTCCAAAAGTGAAGTTGACCCCAACCTATGCTTCAAGGTTGTGAAGGGCCATCCATTGATCTTAGTTCTCTATGTTGATGACTTGTTCCTTACTGGAGAGGACCAACATATAGCTCAGTGCAAGAGGCAGCTCACTTCTAAGTTCGAAATGAAATACTTAGGTCTTATGCACTATTTTATTGGTCTAGAAGTTTGACAAAGGAAAGATGAGATCTTTCTCTCTTAATGAAAGTACACAGTTGATGTATTGCAGAGATTTGGTATGATCGATAGTAAGTCCATGTCTACTCCAATGGTGTCTAATCTAAAGAAGCTACATGAGTTAGATTCCGGATTGGATCTAGTGGATCCTACCATGTATAGATAGTTCATTGGTTCCTTGATGTATTTGATACATAGTAGACTAGACATATGTTATGTAGTGAGTATCTTGAGTCAATTCATGTATGAACCAAGACATAGACATTGGGTTGCTTCCAAGCATGTGCTCAGATACCTTCGAGGTACTATTGCTTATGGACTCATATATGATTCTAGTGGTGGAGTGATACTACTTGGATATGTCAACTCCGACTGGGGTGGTAGTATTATGGACCGAAAGAGTACATCTGGATTTTGTTTTAGCTTGGGATCAGCTATGATCTCTTGGTCCAGCAGGAAGCAAGGATTTGTAGCCCAAAGTACTACATAAGCAGAGTATATTGCAACTAGTACCTACTGCCAAGAATCTGTGTGGCTTAGGAAGCTACTTGCTGGGTTGTTCGGTGAGAAGCTTGAGTCTACTGTCATTCGCTTTGACAATCAGAGCTGCATTAAGCTCTCAGAAAACCATGTGTTTCATGATAGATTAAAACACATTGAGATGAAGTATCACTACATTAGATACATGGTCTAGAGAGGTTCTATAAGACTTCAATATATTGCTACTGGTGAGCAGATTGCGGATATGTTGACTAAGCCTTTGTCCGTGATGAAGTATAGGTACTTCTGAGAAAATCTGAGCATGGAAGAGAATGCCTCCCTCGCTAAGAGAGAGTGTTAAAGTTACAACATCATGATTAAGGTCTTGTTAGTCAAGGCTAAGGTCTTGTGTGTCAAGACATATTCTCATGTGTTGTTATGGTGCCTCATGTGTTGAGGTGATGCTTTTCATGTCGAAGCATGCATGTTGTGTGATGTACTACTAACCATGGTTGAGCTATTATGTCTCTTCTAGAGACTAGACACCTCTAGAGTGAATTACTTTAGCATATAACCACTTGGAACGATAGCAGAACAATAGGATCACATCATTGGGAAAATATGCTTAGTATATTTGATATGATAATTGAGCTGGCACATGTGGATCATGCAGATAACACGAGATATAAAGACAAGATGTGATCAGATATGAGAGAATTTGAATTGCACATAAAAGAATTAATTAAGAGAGAAATTCAAATTGTTAAACTTTAGTGAAGACTTCAGTAAATCAAAGGATAACTTGAATTGATCACTACAATGATGTTAATGAGAAAGAATCAGTTAAGAGAGTTAACTAAGTGATAACAAAGAAGATCTAGTTAACTAAGTGTTATTGCATGACGACACTTATGTTAAACTAAAAGACGACACTTATGTTAAACTAAAATACGACACTTAAGCTGTGACACTTGCATGATGACACTTAAGTTAGCCACCTAACTAAGTGGGAAAGCTTTCAGTTAAGGGGAGAGTTCATCCTAAGAATCAGTTCGGTGAGTTAATGCACTGCATGAGAAGTGGGGTTCACTTCTTTATGCAAGATAGATGCATCTAGATGGAGGGTGAATTCATCAGGAAGTTAGAAGATAAAAATAGAAGCTGATGCATGTGAAGAATATATAAATATGTTATACATGATTGATGAATTCAATGTGAAGTGAATTCTCTTCTCTCTTGAAGGCAATGCGCTTCTCTTTGTGCATGATATTATTCTAAGTTTCTCTTCTTTATCTTTCTCTTGCTTTGTAATTGCATGGGGGTGCTTGATGTAAAAGACATTCTCTACTATCTATCAATATACTAAGGAAGGTTTTGCTAGGGTTTTCTCCCTCAAGTCATAGAGGTTTTCCCTAGGGTAAATTCATGGGTAGAATGTGATTGTTTGTGTATGATTGCTATTTGATTTGAAGTATTATTGCAACTCCGAATTAAAGATAAAAAAAAATTAACATAAATTATCTATTGTCTTTATATTTTCATATTGTTAATGTGCAAGTAGCAGCAACAGATTTGACAGAAGATTACATCTTGAAAGTTGTAATAAAAAGAGCAAGTGAATCTCTCAAGTGAAGGAGTTGTGGCCAAAGAATCTTACAATAGAAGCAAGAGTACAAGTGGATGTTCTCAAAGAGAATGTGAAATTGCAGAAGCTATGGGAGGAGAAGGTCTAATTAGATTTGGAAATTAAATATGGTTTTAAGTTCTGGATAGTTTATGTGTTTTTGCAACTATAAATAAAGAGGAATTGTGGTGAAAACCCTTACAGTAGAGAAGTTGTAATAGAGAGAAAAAAAAAAGAACAACTTCCAGCTATGGTTGGATAGAATTTGTTATAGAAGGTTGAGATAGTTCCATAATTGTGATTGTGGGTAGAATTGTCTCTGAGAAGAGTAGTTACAACAAAAAGAAGGGTTGGGTAGAACTATCACAGTTGCGTATGGATGAGCTCAAACAGATGATGATAACTATGGATAGCTGATTGAAGGGTTTAAAAGAAAGAAGCCAAAAATAAAAAAGGCAGGTGCCATGGCACTTGAGATGGCTGAGTTGAAAAAATAACTCAGTAGGATAAAAGAAATATTCCAGAAAAAGCATTAAAGAAGATGGGAGATATGGATGGATTATTGCGAAAAGGGTAGAATGGCCCATCAAGGAATTGTATGAGAGGAAATTCAGGCATAGGTTGAGTGCTTGGTTGAAGATGGAAAGGGAAGAGCTCAGTAAATTTGGGTATGGACAAAGATCCATGATTGAAAGAGAAAAAGTTCACATATGTGAACTAGAGTAAGGACCAATCCTTGGAGAAGATGTGGAGAGAGATGAGGAAGAAGGGATACTTGTTGAATGTCTCATATAGTGGTCAATGAGTGCTTGACTGAAGCAATAAGAGAGGATGCCAAAAGTATCAACGAAGACTCAAGAGTCTCATGGTTTTGAAACTAAGAATTTGTGTGTGTTGCAGGTTATGCAGGTCAGGGATATGGAAATCCACCATAAGATATCATAATGGAAAAAAGAAGATGCAAAAATTCCTCATGAAGGCATAAAAGAAGATAAGGAAATGGGAAAAAAACACTCAGATGTAGTATTGACAGGACTTGAGGAAGAGTTAAGGTAGTTGAAGGAGTGGCTAGAAGAGCCCAAGACTTGTGAAGATCATACATGGGTTACAACATTATCCTATGAAGAAATAAGAGAGGATATAAACAAGGAGTTCTAGATTCCAAGTAATGAAATTGAATGCAGTTTGAACGGAAGCCTTATGGAAGAGAAAAGGAATGCATGTGGAAGAAGTAACCTGTTAGTGAAGACGAATTCAACACAAGAAGTTACAAAAGGCCCAAAGGAAGTCATGAATAGAGAAGACAACCAAGAAGAAGATAGTGATCAGCCTTTTGTAAAGAAACACGATGAAAAAATAAAGAAGACAGAAATGTATGTAGAACATGCATATCATGGAAACATGGAGACAATGGAAAGTTTACCCAAGGAAGAATTAGATGAAAGGATGGAGACAAAGACTATGGACATATTGAAAGCCATACAAGGGAGAAAAGTGAAACAAAAAAATGAAGAGAAGCCAAATTTTTCAGAATTAGGACAAGATACGAGGAAGATTGAACAATCTACAGGTATGAAGTTGGAATATCAAGAAAGACATAGCAGAAATGAGGAAGAGGTAAAAAGACATCCATTGGGTAAGAGATATTTTCAAGACCTTTTAGAATATGGCAGCAGAATATAAATAATGATGGACAAGAAGCAGAATTTAATGATTAGATGTTTGGAGAAGAATTCATAGGTTGATGGATTGAGATGTCAACTAAAGAGTATGAATTATTGGTTGCATAAAATTTAATGTGATAAATGGTTAGTGGCCTTACAAAGTGAAGGAGAATTTTTTTTTATAACTCTCTCATATCAGAGAATTTCGAAAGTCATGTTTGGAACTTTTCTTGGGGAAGGAATGGCTGTAGAAGAATGGAGTAAGAGTATGATAGAGAAGTTTTGTACTCTGCACAGCATGGAAATATCAAATAAGAAGTTGTTTTGAGGGGAAACCAAGAAATTGGGAGAAATTGTAATCAAGAGGAAGCAAAAGAGGAAGAAAATGGCATGATAAAGACAACATATTGTATATGTGTGGCAGACAGAGAAGAAGGGAAACAATATGTATTAACAATCACTCTTAAGGATAAAAAGGATCCTCTACATGATGAGTAAATACTTGTTTTCTTTGATATACTTAATCTATGTGTAGATGCCGATAAAGAAATGAATCTTGAAGAAAGAGATGAAGAGATGATTGCAGCCATGAAAGAGTTTTATGAAGAGTTAAAGAAATAGAAGCAAGAGAGCAACAACATCATACATGTAGATGGTGAAGGAAGAGACATACTCAGGCAGAGATCACTAATATAAATACAACAACATCATTTAAGACAAGTGGATAACATCAACAAACTAAAGTTTGGAAGCCTGGAAAGTTAAAGATAACAGTGGAAGATTTTAAAGGCAGAGCAAATGGAAGTCTACAGAACAAGATTTGGGATCCAAGAAGATTGAAAAACTAAAGACACATGAAAAGGAGTTCATGGAAAATTTCTACCATGGGAGTCTCATGTAGGAGCATCCGCTCTCAACAATAATTCGAAATGTTGATCAGACCTTAGGGTCTTGACATTTTCCCAAGAAGTGGGATTTCATTGTAAAATATTGGAAATCTTCATAGTTTACAAGTATATGTTATAGGAGAGTCTTGATAACGATGAGTGTCCATTTAGTGACGAGTTATTTAGTCATGTAACTGAATCTGCTTTTGTTGGCAGAATTCAAAGAATCTTAAAATATCCAAGGAGTTGCAGAATTATAGGAGTCAGTTATGAGAATGTAGGAGGTAGTTGAACAATCTAGAGTTATTTGTTTTTTTTTATGTTATAAGCCAAAAGGAATTCAAAGAGAGTTGGCCTAGTGAAGAAGATTTGGCCACAGGGAAGCAGATCAGGATTTTGGTTAATGTATGTACAGTTCTTATTATGAATGAAAAGATGAATAAATTCATAACTTTTGGCGTGTATTATTTTATGTATCTCTATGTTTATGTTTTAATGTGTTTGAATCTGGTGAATGTCAGTTAGTTTGAATGATGAATTTAACACCGTGCATGAATCCTGATAGAATACCGAGTACATTTGTAACTCGGTGTGACTGTGTGTAGAGTAATTGATTGGGTAGACTTTATGGGTGAAATTCCAGTCGCACTATTCTTTTAAAGATTTAGAAGAATTCCTCAAGAGGTCAAATTGGGTAGACTGGGTAAAGTTCCAATTCTGCAGAAGTTTATTTAGGCTTATTGAAGTTTTTTCAAGGGATAGACAGGAATAGACTCGTTGATAGGAACAGAATTTTGTAAGAGTACGAACCTATTTTATCTATGTGTTGAAATTATATTGGGAATGTGCAGGTTGGAGATTGCTCTGTGTTGATCAATGTGAACTAAATTGATGGGCATTAGATTATTGATCAAGCTGTGGTCAATCGTGATGAGCATTCTGGTTTTATAGTTTATATCTTATATATGGAAGGTCCCGGCTTCAAAAGAACCTTGGGCGCAGATCTACAGTGCATAAATTAATTGAAATCGTTGACTAATTTGTGGAAACGCAGGTGGTTCCTGGATCATGGACAAACACCAGTCGCTTGTTATGTATTTGGATTATGTGTTGTCTAGATGACTTATCAATTAGGACTATTTGGACATCATTTTTGGAACCTTGTTATTGTTCTGATCTTGTTTGTAAGCATGGTACACACATTGTTTCACTGGTTTTAAAGTAGATCGAGTGGGGAATCCTTTTGAAATCAGAGTTTCTTAGAGTGTTATTAAACCTTGGATTGATAAATATGATGGTTATTCACATGTTGTTATTTGGAGGTGGCAATATCTCATTATGGTACTCAGGGTCTGGATTAATTTCTTTGATCGTTAGCATTTGTAGTCCTTATCAAATTAAGGGGGATTGTTATGTGATTTGTTTATAATTTGATTTTTCCTGGGGGATGCTGGACCCTATGGTTCTACAAGTCTACCATGAAGAGTGAGTTGACTAAGTAGTGGATCCTAGCTAATAAATGGAATTGACTATGTCCACTTTGATATTATAGTTCCACATTATATGGAAAGTTATGTGATGTTATGCACCGAGGGTTTGGTTACCTATGTCCACTTTGATATTATAGATCTACATACATTGAGGGTTTAGTTACTTACCTAAACCTAGATATAGACAATCTTCTAAATTTATCACATAATCCAGCTATGGATCTATATTCAATGTTCTCAAGTACTAACAATGTCTATTAACACCCCAACTTCCCTTAGGATTCTAAATTTTCCACTTATGTCATTTATTTTTATGTTCCAACAACTTGCATTATTATATGAAGTATATCAGAATATATTTTTACACCAAAAGACCTACCCGTTGGTTGATTAGGTTGGTTAAGAACATTTCCTAAGAATTTACAAGTAAGAATTCAAAACCTGCATTCATACAATCTTTTATTTTGTAAAGAAATTGAAAAAAAATATTCACCATTTAATTAGATAAAGAATTACTTTTCAAAGAAAAAAAAAAAACTTAAGAATAATTCCACTTGCAAATTTTAAATCTACAAACCAGAAAAATGAAAGCATTTAAAACACCCAGCAATCATGAAAAACTCTTTCTTTAGAATAGTCTTTTATGGAACACAAGGCACTCTAACTAGAAATTCAAGCAACATTTTTCACATTCAAGCTCAAACTCCACCATTTAGATGTGGATTCTTCTAACACTTGTATAGTTGTTCTATATTCATAGGCACCTTGCAACAAAAGTCATCATCACCCACTATAAAAATAAATTAAGTGAGAGGGTCGATGCCCAAATCCAAAGAGGCACGAGGAATCAAGAACAATGACTAATTATAATCTAGAGAAGGGCCTGCATGTAGGTTACATTGTGGATGATGCAATGAAGTGATGTCTCTACTATAGGACGTTGATATCAAACACAAATTTTGTGGCTACAACAACAATACAAGAGACATGTTAGGATGCAATAAAACCCATGGATCACTTGCACTGCCAATTCTCGCATTGCATTAGCATTGCCAATGACCACACTATAGACCATTAATGAATCTAGTCAATGCAGTGCATCTACAAATGATGGCGTTAGGAGGGACATGCACTAGATGATGGCGTTAGGAGGGACATGCACTAGATATAAGTCCCCAAGGTGCCATCTCATAAGCGAAATAAACTCAAAAACTTTGGAAAAACTATGGAACCCCTAAAAACTCATTGCGATATGGATATGGTTAATAGATCAAGGGTTATGTTATATGTCCTACAAGGAAATAACAATCCAATGTAACAAGACTAACATAGGTACATGTTGGCTCAACATAATTACTTAATATAAAACACTTAAATCCATTTTAAGAACAAAATTATAAGAATAGAAAGAAATCAAATCCCTTAGAACACATGCTTTTTTTAAATACAATATTTGGTGGTGACTTCTCCATAACTTTTTTTTCAGCGGAAAATTCACCTTCCCAAGGAATCAAGTCAGAAGATGTCTTAACCGAATTGAACCCGGGTGGATGGAATGAAATCCATCTAACCCCACCAACGGGTCACTGTATCCTTGACGACTTCTCCACAACTTAAAGAATATCCTCTAAAAATAAGACAATATTATATCATATAAATCACTGTAAACAACAACAACAATAATATATTTTTAAGATCACATTGTATTGCTATTAACCTCACTCACGAAACATGTGTTTTGTCCTAATATTAAATTATTATTAATATCTTATTTTAAATGACAATTTAAGTTCGTACCAAAGACCCATGGCACATCTATATGTATTTTTTATAGGCATGTGATAACTAGCACTCAAATGGCCCCTGCTGGCAACGGAAAATTTTCCAGCCAGGCACAGTTCTACCCCTTCTTGTTATATTTTTTGGAATTTCAACGATTTGGGTCCTCTTAAAATGGGCCAAAACCCTTAGGGGCACAGTTCCATGGCATAGTTCCACAGTAAATGGGATGAAACTACGATTCCACCAGTTTTTATAACCAGATTTAGGAAACAAATCGCCCAAAAAGCGGAGCTATTTGAGTGCCAGTTATCCCACGCCTTTTTAATAACGTAGTCATCATTGCTGGTGTTCTGCAAAATTAAAACAAATCGTAACTGTGGTGAAGTAATTATGGATTTCACGAACCTTTGGGTGGATGATGATTGATGATGGAAGCTTAAAGTAACAAGTCAAAGTGAATTTACGGAACTCAATAATAATGATAACATGTGCATCTTGGAGTAAAATGCAAGAAAGCAACTTCCACTTTGTGGATGTTAAAACCCTAATTTTATCTTATCGAGGCAAGGATTCTTGATCCATCGTCGCATCAGTAAGGAACACAATTACAACTATTTCTTGGAAAGTTGGAAGCAACAAGTCCGCCGATTCATCTTGGGGCCAAGTAACGCGTTTCATACAGACAGACAGCGATCCACTGCGTACGCACAATCATGTGATATGGACACGCATTTCAAGCAATCAAAAGCTGAGGTTCATAGTCAAAAGCAGGTGAAATATCAGTGGAATTTTATGCTTTTTGGTTTATCATCAAAACCAAAACCAGATTCCCATGAGGGTGGAGAAATTATAAAGCGAAAGCTGTGGCAAATTGGTATGATCACTGCCCTACTTTATGAGCTTAGCCGGTTGGCCTTTGATGATATTTGGACAACATTTCATCCAAAGCAAAGTCTGGGGATGGCGAAGGGAGCACCGTCGAACAGCGGCAGCCGAAGAACAGAGAGGGAAAGGGAACGCAGCAAGGCGAGAAAATTCAGCAGACCATCATCGTCTTCAGTACAGCATTCCAAGAGAGTGTCGTTTAAAGCTGAGGATGAAGTTATCTTCTCAGACTTAACGAACAATATCATCAACTTGGCTGCGGACTCCATGAATAATTTCAGCAGCTCTTTGTTTGATTCGTATGAAATCAAAGCACTATCCAAGTATGTATTATCCCTCAATCCTCCTGCTAGCTATAGTTATGATGATGGTCTGAGCAAGAAAGGGTGGAAAGACTTTGGTTTTTCTTATGTTGAGTGCCTTCCCAGCGCCAGCGCCGGCATGAGAGGATTTAAGCCCAGCAGAGGCGCTTCCTGCATTTGTGGTTTTCCATGAAGATGTGTTAATGCGCAACGAAATATCAGTATGTTAGTATGTAATAATAGCTTGTGAAATTTAGCACAGTGTAGGGTATGATACTGATATTGCCGGCTATGTAAGTTTGGGAACGACGGGGATGGTATTACAGTGTTCCAAACTAAGAACTGGTAAGGTATTAGGGTTTGTATCACTTATTTCTGATTTAAATTTGTTTTTGTTATTAAAAAATTATCTCCTTTTAATTAAGGTGTACTTATTTTGATACAACGTCCTGCAACGTCCTGCAGTGCATGCATGTTTTTAATTAAGATTATGTATTATATGGATCAGATTTGATGGTGAAGAATATTTATTGTTGTGATTAGACGGTAGCAAATAAATCTATTAACTTGAATAAATTTATTAAATAATCATATCATTAACTAATTAATTAGTTGACAGTTTACACTTAATTTCAACTCATTTAGCTCATCTAACCATCTAGCTCCAGCCTGGCATATTCCCTCTATCAATCCACCACTAAGCCATTTTGCCACCTGTATCAACTCTTACCATTCCCTTATAAGGTGATCCTATCGGCGTTTATCATCTGCAAGTCATGAGATGTGCTAGTAGGTTATATGTTAGAAGTTAAGTGTTATTAATATGCGAATGCATCAGCACCAATTATCATGTATATCATGTATTAGTGAAGACAAATTTTGATTTGATTTGATTTTATAATTATTTATTTCAAATTTGAAACTACCATAAAATTATGCTAGTTTCATCTAAGTGCAATGCAATTTAGAATAAGCAAACTTGTTAATACACCCCAAATTCTAAAATATAAATACTTATAATTAAAATAAATTTATCACAAAATAATTTAGTAAATAAGATATTTTTTTTTTTTTAAAATTTCATATTTCTCAAAACTTTGAAGATACATGTCTTTTATATATATATTGAATATTTTATTGTTATTTGTATTTTTAAATACATTTTTTATGATCTTTATTTTTATGAGATACCTATAAAGAAATGACGGCTCTTACTAACTTAATGGTTAATTAATTGCATTGTGAATATGCTTGTTGTTTGGTCTTTCCTTCTCTCTTTATGTAAAAATAAATAAATAAAACTCTCTCCTTTTCAATACTAAATACCTTTTTCATATATCTTCTTGAAAAACATACTCATTACTAAGCTGCATCTCCCTAAAAATCCATGCCTTTTGGATTTATTTTTACTATATAATACTTCATTATATAGAAAATAATTCCACAATGATTGAGAGATATAATCCACAACAACATATAACATCGAACATATTGTAATCCTTATACCAATGGAAGTGGCTATCAAAAATCATTGCTTCCTATTGAAGTGCTTTACATCTAGTTAAGAAAAAATTACATCTTAAAATCAAATATAATAAGTTTTTGAATAAATTTAAAATTTAAATATTTTTTTTAATTGTTAAATTTTAATTTAAAAAACATAATAATTAAAAGTTGTGAATTAGAATTAATTATTAAAAAATAAATATTAAAGAATATAGATTTTTTTTAAGATTCAATGTATTTAAAGATGATTAAAATAATTGAAAGAAATAAAAAATAATAATAATAAGTTTATTATCAAACTGAAATTAAAAGTTACATTTTTAAAATGTTTTTACTAGTTAAAAATTCATATAAAAAAACCTAAAACAATGGGCCCTATATTTCTATCAAAAAATTCATAATATTTAACTTATTATAATAAAAATATAAGCATACAAATAACTATAAATATTAAGAAAAAATTATTAATCTAAAAATTATGTCTACTTTTCCCTTTATAATATAGATTATCATAATATTCCCAATATTTAGGTGACTCTAAACACCTTCATGGACTTGTCCCTTTCTCTTCAATTAACATCTTTAATATGTCTAATAAACTTATCTAAAAACTATTTTGGACATTATCATAATTGGAGACCACATTGGAGATTCAACGATCTTGGTTTCTCTCTTTTAATTATTTCAATTCTTGTTTATAAATTTGTTTAACATTGTTTAAGTTATGCGTTTTGATTATGAATTCTCAATCTATGCCTTATGTTGTTATATAGAAATTATTTTGGACATCATGCCTTATGTTGTTATATAGAAATTATTTTGGACATCATCATAATTGATGACCATATTGGAGATTGAATGATCTTGGTTGATCTTGGTTTCTCTGTTTTAATTATTTCAATTCTTGCTTATAAATTCATTTAACATGGTTTAAGTTATGTGTTTTGATTATGAATTCTAACAACAACCATATCTATGGTACATCTAGCCATTATGTCCCAATGGATTCCTTCGTTAATCCAAATAAGTCCATCCACTTATATGGGATTTTCAATGTTGAGGTCGAAAAACTCTACTACCCTTGAGTAATCTCTTTTCCATTGAACATGGCCTATCATATCAAACCTTTATCTAAATTCAAGGTTCGCTTTCCCATTTTCAAGGTGATGGTACCATCACAATAAATTAGCATCCCCAAGCCTTTTCAAATACTTACATTATTTTAGGTGTCTCAAACAATGACAACTACACATGAGTATTCATGAACTCTCTCCATGGCAAAGCTGTCTCTACTTTTTCTAGACTATGAGCTGAATGTATATCCACCTTGGTTGAGCTTGCTTGTTGGCTTACATATACTTTTAGAATCTAGAAAATCATTTCAAATTGTGGAAATATTCACCAGCCTTCATATCAAGAAATGTAAGAATATTAAGGATTTTAACATGAGATTTTCCATATTTTATACTTGATTATATTCTTGTATCTATCCACCTTAAAAACTTGGTTGTCCATATTTTATACTTGATTATGTTCTTGTATCTATCTACCTTAAAAACTTGGTTGTCTATATTTTATACTTGATCTATCTATCCACCTTAAAAACTTGGTTGTTCTCTTGCAATAATATAACCTCATTACTAATTAGAGAAGAATAATATTTCTAATCTAAAATTTAAATAAGAACTTATTAAAATCTCAACTTTTATAAACTTCACTCAAACAATTTCTTTTTCAAATAGTTCTAATTCTAAATTTAATTTATTTTCTATTAAGAAAAAATCACAAATCATGAAAACTCCCATGCTCCAAAACTCAACATACGTTTCAACACCTTAAAAAGGTTAGTTGCAAATTAGCAAACATCTCCTTTCCCATGCCACCTTTGATTTTGCTTTCCCTATGTTAATAATTAAAAATACATGTAAAAGGAACTTTAATGAATATCCTAATGAGTTTTGATGTGAAAAGAGAGATAAAACACCATGTTTCCCAAAGTACTACTGATTTTGACGTGTGCTACCTTGAATGATGAGGAACTACATGAAACCCTTAATGGTGTTTTGACTTAACCCTAAAAGCACGTCAACTTGTCGATAAGAAAAGATAAAGATTATGGCATACAAGATCCTCCTATATTTGATATTTTTCCCATTGTTGACACAACCTTAGAAGTTAATTCCACCTTAGCCATGAGCTAGGAAGAAGCAAATGTTTTTGAGCCTATCACTTCCAAAGACAAACCTAATTGGCATCTAGTTATTCATGATGAAGTTTCTCTATATGAGTTAAATAATTCATGTCTAACATACCATAAAATGTTTCTGATTTTGGTCCATTTGAAAACCATTTTTTTATATGCAAGAAATTGTCTAGAACAAAACGATAATATGCATTTCTTGGAGATAGAAAAAGAAAGTACACCACAAACATTTATATTATTTTCATTTTATAATTGTAGGTAGTTTTTATTGTGAATCTAATATTTTTGGATAACCTTAATTATTTTCCAGGACAACCAATAGATTCTTTGAGAAAAATAAAACAAGAGTGGAAAGGAATTCTTTATGGAAAAAATTCTTGAAAATCATCAACATATGCCCTTGCCCTTGTGTCTCAATTGCAAACAATTTGATAAATCATCTTTTTCACATGGATTTATAATGTTTGATGAATCATCCTTTTCACATGGATTTATAATGATCTTTTCACCCGGGACAAATCATGATTCCAATTCTAGAATTCTTTTAAGATTTGATTTTGAAAATATAAATTAATAAATTTGGTTAAACCAACTTTGTTGCACTTACATCACTATTTTTCCTTTTCTCATCTTTCTACCCAGGCTTAAAAGAAATTTGTCTTGATATAATTGAAATTCATGACAAGAACACAATTTCCTTCCAAAACTTAAACCATGGTTCTATATACATTGCATATGTCTTTATCTACCACAAATAAAATCCACCATGATTGTAAGCCATATCAATTAAAATAAAATAAAAATTAATTTGTTTTATTTCTCACTACTTTTTACTTTTCATTCCTTAAGTTCATTTAATAGTATTTCCTCCCTTTTTCTTAAATATCTAATTCTTTTTTCTTTTCCATGTTATTTTCTCTTTTGATTTGTCAGATGAAAAAGCTATAACTTGATATTTTTAGTAGAAAATCAAAGTTACATATATGTTTCTGAGTCACTGCTCTAAAATAGATCCAATATCATCTACCTATCCAACATACAAAAATCCACAAATACATGTTCCAAGTTCCATCCCTATGTGACTAATGTCACCTAGTCAAAAACATAATAGCAGCATCAAAAAACTATCAGAAATAAAACACGCTAGAAGACATACATATTACCATTGTTTAAAATGGTATCTACAACCCATTCTTGAAAGATAATGAAGCCATCCATTGGCCCAATGGATTATTTAGAAATCTTGTAAGCATCCTTGTTTATCTCTCTCTATATATGATGGAAAGAGATCTCTTCAAATCTGTTAATGAGATTTTTCTTTCTGCATCCAGTGGGATAAGTTAAGAAACTAAATGCCATATATACATGTAGAGCAATCCGTTATAACTTTTGAGTCTCCAAATATTTTGATGCGAGTTATACCTCTCTTGAGTGCAAACCAGAGCAGTCCCCAAAGCGCAATCAGTTCAGATTTTGTATTACTACCTGTACCAACTCCCAATTTCATTAGAATTTTATGATCTGGTTTTATATATAGTATCATGCCAACACCAAAAATATCCTTCTTAGCTGCCCCAAAGAAATAACCATAGATACCCCATAATCCACCACAGGATACACAATACTTCGAGTGGGCTTCATCTTTCCAAAATTAGGAAATTCAGGAAGATATGATATGATTTTCTTGCAGACATAGAAGATGGAGGGATGTGCAGATTGCAAAATCAATTTGTTCCCGCATTTCCAAATCTCCATGGATATATCAAATAAAGGTAAATTTTTGTATTTTGTTTTCCTCTGAAACCATCTGAAGAGACAATCATCAAAACTGACACCCGACCAATATTCATTGATCCTCAACAACCTTTGTAGTTCAGTCTAGATCTTCTCAAAGAAAGTGCAGTGTACAAAAAGATGAGTAGTATCCTCCTCATTGGCTTTACATAACATGCATATGTTCGGGCCAGTGAACCCCCTCTTCAACAGATTAGACCAGGTGAGAATTTTGTTTTTGAAACACAGCCAAATAAAGCACCTCATTTTCGTAGGAATATTCCATTCCAGATTAATTTATGCCACCATTTGTGGATTGGCAAGTCTTGTTTCAATAAGATATAATCATAAACCATTTTAATAGATAAAATGCCATTTGAATCCTTTCGATCCCACACAAGTCTATCCTAATATTTATTAAGAGAAATGCCTGAAAATAAGATATTTTTGATATATTTCATCCATTCCTGAGAAAGATCACCCGAAATACCCAATTCTTTAGCTGACAGCCAGTGTGGATTATCCCCATCCTGAAAGATCTGCGATAAAGCAAAGAAATGATTGTTGTGCAACCATTCTAACATCATGTTTGATAGTTTGAAGTTATCCTTCACACCCACATATGGATCTATTCCAATGTAGAGCATCATACCATTACCTATTTTCCAGCTCAAATGCTCAGAAATGTATGGGAATGTTGAAATAATACTCAGGTCCAAATCAATGGTGCATTTCTGAAATTTATTTCCAGATTCCTCATCCAAAGAACAAGAGTAGTTGTATTGAGGTATTTCGATCTAATACCTATTCTCCACATACCACCATCTATAAGCGCTCTCCAAATACTTTTTGTTTTCATCACTTCACTTAACCAATCAAGATGTAGCAACCCCCAACCACCGAGACTCTTTAGCCAATACATACTCTCCCATCTCAAAAGATGGAATTTGTCCTCATTAGGCTTTCCCGCCCAAATGAAATGGAAAATATTTTGGCGAATGGAATTCATAACAGACACAGGAAAATTCATTAGACCAAGCCAATATGTTGGAATAATTATCAAAACAACTTGTGCTAACACGATTCTAACCCCAATAGAAAGCCAACGGAAAACCCAATTGTTTATATTCCAATCTATTTTTGAAGCAATCATCCCCAGTCCCCATATTTATAGTTATTGGGTTTTAGGAAGAAACCCAAATATTTGAAACCTCGATTCAAATTATTCATTTTATAGGGAAGTAATCTTTCAATATCTGCAAGGACTGAGGAATCAATGCAATTAAACAGAAAAATCCAACTTTTGTGTACTGATTTGCATACCTGATGCATTGAAAAATACCTCAAATATCTCTTTTAGAACTGTCCATTCAACTACTGAGGTCTCCCCAAATATCAATACATCATCTACGAAAATAAGGTGTGTTATGGCAAAGGATTTGGATATTTTAACACCTTTAACTTTGTTGGTTCTCTTGGCTTCACCGATCAACCTACTTAATCCTTCAATCACGAGAATGAAAAGTAGTGGAGATAATGGGAAACCATGTTGAATATCATGGATACTAGCAAAGAACTAAGTAGAAGAACCATTGACCAATATAGCATATGAAGGAGTAGTAACACAATACAATATCCAGTTTTCCATATCAACAGGGATGCTGATTTGAAGTAAAACCAATCTAAAAAATGACTTGACAACACGATCATAAGCCTTAATGAGGCCCATCTTCAGAATCAAAGATTGAATGTTCCTGGTTTTAATAGAGTGTAAACCTTCCTGGGCCACACCCATTGCGTCAAGAATTTTCCTATTGAACAAAAATCCAAACTGCTCCATGGAGATATTCTTATCCAGAATAGGCTTGATTATGTTCGCTATGATTTTAGTGATGACTTTGTACAATAGATTTTATAATTAAATAGGATGAAAATCATTAAAGTCCACTGGTTTATCCTTCTTCGGAATACGAGTGATATAGGTAGAGTTTAGCTTAGATGGGATATAAGCCTTCTTCCTTGTTTCTTCAACGGCCTTAAGAATATCCACCCCAAATATCTCAAATAAGTGTAGGAAAAACTCGACAGTTCACCTGTCGGGTCCAAGGCTCTTCTCTCTGAATAAGTTCTTCAGTACACCTTTGACTTCTTCTATAGAAATTTCCTTACTAATCTTTATCTCGTCTTCATTAGAAAAGAATTTTGGAAAGAGTTTGATGATTTTTAATTGATCCAAAAGGTTGTTTGAGTGATTTTAGTTATATATATATTTGAAGCAAGTAACAACAGAGTTCATAATAGACTCCCTATCCCTCAGAATAGAGCCATCCACTCCACGGATCTCCCAAATGGAATTTATATTTCTCCTCTGTGAAGCAAGTCTGTGAAAATTTTTTGTGTTATGATCACCTTGTGCAACCCATATAGCTCGAATTTTGAGCTTCCAAATATTCTCCTCCTATCTGAGAATCACATCTTTTTTTTGTTCAAGCTGCGATATATCCACCTTTCTGCTTACAGAAAAAAAGATCATCCCCTTCTAGAATCACCCAATTTACGGATTTGTTCTTCTATATTGCAAAGGTATTCACTTAAAGCCGGATTCTTAACCTTATCCTACTTAATGACCTCAACCCTCAACAAGTTTAGTTTATTCATAAGAAGATGAATCGAGGAATGATGTTCCATATGAGAAAGACGAGCCCAATATTCCTTGATAAATTCACAAAAAGAAGAATCTTCAAGCCAAGTATTGTAAAAATTGAAAGGATAGAAATTTTTACTAACCTCAAAATCAATATGTGTTACTATCGCCTTATGATAAAAAATACCAGTAGGAATACTCCAAGATCTGTATCTACCCAGAGAAGATGCCAAATTCTCATTCATTATAAAGCGATCTAGATGCTTTGCTACACCAAAATTCCCAACCCTTGCATTAGACCATGTAGGCACACTTGAAGCAAGGATAACATCTATAATTCCTGCTTCTTCAAATAAATATTTGCAATACATACCCAAAGGATCAGTTACATTCTTTGACCCCCAAACTCCCATTTATGACATGGCCATATTTAGATCGCCACCAAGGATGAGGTGGGGTTCAGATAATATATTTTGACCACGAATTCGATCCCATAATACCTTCTTGATGTTATAAGGACCATATATATTTAATATACTGAAAACACAACCAATGCCCCTAAAATTTCCTTCAATTTTTATACTTGCACATGTTTCAAAAGGACAAAATTCAGAGACTAAAGGGTTCCATGCAACAAGTAAGCCCCCTAATAGACCCTTGGCATCGAGCCCGCAACATTTCCATCCACGTCTCGACTTAAGGAAAAAATCAGAAGCCGAAACCCCCAAATTCATAGTTTCCTGAAACATAACAATGCCTGGTTGAGTTTGATCTAATATATTCCTAATGACAACCATTTTAGGATGACTGCTAAGCCCCCTCACATTAAGGGACAAAAGGATCATTTGGAACCATACTCATGCCCCGCATCCACTCTAAGAGGCCGAGAAGGAGAAACAGAGTCCAAGACAAAATAAAGAACAACAAGGTTTGACACTTTCATATTTAACCATTTACCATCACCCACAGAGTTATTTGCTCCTGATTTTCTCTTTTGATTTACCTTGCTTACTTATATTTTGCTTGATCTTTACATTTAAGTTGGCCTCATTTGCTTTATAATCTTGGGTTTATTTCGTTTATAATCTCATACATTTAGTTAATTGATTAAATAAGGTTGTAGGTATGATCGCCAATTAAAATATTTTGATCTTTTTGAGATTAAACTCCATAATCAAGGTCATTGATTTACCTATTCACCATTCATCAATCATAATAAAAAGTAATTTAAAAAATTATAAATTACTTAAATATAAAATTATTTATTTTAAACATTGTTATAAGAGCAATAAGCCTTGTGAAGTCATACATATGTTTGACCACATTTTTATCGAGATCTAATTGTAAAAGGCTCACACTTTTATGAATTAATTGTTGCTTATTAATATATAATCTTTTTTTAAAACACTTTTATTTTATTTTACGACATAGTGAATTAATTGTGGTAAAAATTTTAGGTCCCAGATCATTACAAGTTTGGAGTTATAATCAATGGAAGTTAGGGTTTTTTTACTAGTCCAAAAACGAGTCTCAAATAGGTGTCCTAGGTACAATTGTTATATATGCAACTTGTAAGATCCAAATTGAGTGCCACCTATTACAAAAATAAAATGCACCATAGTGTTTGTGGAAAAAATTTTAGAAGTAGAACAAGAAAATTAGACACATGGTAGTCCATACAAGTTTTCTCTCCTGAAGGGGAAAAAATAATATGTTTTGATAAAGTTACCATAACTATCTTTTGGCACATCAGAATTGGATAAAAAATATGACATTGAAGAGAAAGCATACTAGGGTAATGCAAAACAAAATTTTAGACTTGGAGAGCTCAAAATTTCAAAGATAATTCAAAAGAAAGGTCGACTAGCAAGACAACCAACAAATCGTGGATTTAATGCATGTTAACTTGAAACTTGCATAAATTTTTATTGGAATATCTATTTTGGAATACTAGAAGGGTTGTTACGTCTAACACCTATAGAGAAGGAAATGTTTCCTCCCCCTAAAACACTCAGCCTAAAAGGTTGTCACCTCAGCAAGTGGAGGACATAATATAAAAGGGACTATGTTTCAATTGTGAGAGAAAGTTTGGTAAGGGGCTTAGGTGTAATGAGAAGAAATTATTCTACATGATTGTGAACAAGAAGAAGATCCAGAATTAGAATAGTCTCAAGAGTTAGATCTAGAAGATACTACTCCAACCATATCTTGCCATGAATTGGTTGGCATTAGCACTCCTCAAACTCTTAATATAGAAGGATATATTAAAAGCAAAAGGTAACAATGCTAATTGATTCTGATGTTACCCATAACTTCATTATTTGAAAATTAATCAAACATCTCAATTGCTTTGTATACCTAACACCAAAATTTCAAGTAATGATTGTAGATGGAGGTACCATAAATTGTTAAGGGAAGTTCCATAGTATTAATCTTACTAAGAGGGAGTATTTATTGGATAGTCCAATTATTGCAATCCAAATGGGTGATGTTGATGTTGTAGTAGAGGTCTATTTGCTCTTAATTTTCAAGAACTTTTCATGAGATTCTATTCATAAGGAAGGGAAATTGAACTTGAGGTGTTCAAGGGAAACCCTCTAAAGTGATAATATCTAACGACATGAAAAATGCTAAAAAAGGGACACCATGGAGTAATTACACACCTGTGCTCACTAGATGTTGAAGTATCTATACTCTCTATTATAGTGGATCTCTGACAAGTTATTGGCAATCATTCCAAGGTATTTGGAGAGATGCCTAGAGGTCTTCCACCTACTCAATATCATGATCATGCTATTAACTTGTAACCAGGAAGAACTTCCAATAGAAGAGGCTACATGGGAAGACGAGTTTTCCATGCAGAAACATCTAGAGTTAATTAAGTGTTGATGACAACACTTGTTTGAAGGAGAGGGACATGTTAATGCCTATATATTGTGACACTACATTTCTATTATTTTTTTAGTATTGTATTTATTTGTTGGCCATTACCTTAATTGTAATTGTATGGTCAGCTAGAATTGTAATTATATCATTCGTCTCCTATATATATATATATATATATTTATACCAAGGAGACCTAGTTTTAGGATCATATCATCTTATTTTGTGCATTTGATACATTGTATAAGGATGTTGGCCCCTTGAAGAGGCTTCTTATTCATCTCTTTATTTCATTCTCAAGGTGTTGGGTTATTCTTTCTCTCTCTTTTTATGTTATTTTGTGAATTTGGTGCATACCACACTACTACATTCAAGGTAAAAAATGACGTTTATTTGACATGTGTTCAACACATAGGATTTATGTTGTTTTGGGTGTCAAAATTCATTGTCTTTCTAATTATGTATCTTTTTTTTGAAATTACAAGCATTTCCACAATTTTTAGGCGATGTTAAAATCTCTCTCTCTCTCTCTTTGGGTGTCAAAATTCATTGTCTTTCTAATTATGTATCTTTTTTTTGAAATTACAAGCATTTCCACAATTTTTAGGCGATGTTAAAATCTCTCTCTCTCTCTCTCTCTCTCTCTCTCTCTATATATATATATATATATATATATATATATATATAAATAATTGCTCTCTCTCTCTCTCTCTCTCTCTCTCTCTCTATATATATATATATATATAAATAATTGCAAAGGTCTCGTTGATATAGTTTCAACAATATATCATGTACCTAAAATAGAGTTCTTGCACACAAGTTATGGACCTAGAGATTGAACATTCAAATTCAAAAAATGATATATATTTAAACTATACTTAATTCCTAATTAAATTATTTAATACATTCACACAACATAATATTAAATTAATTATGAGCCAAACAAAAAAATTAAATCCAATTTTTATACTTGTTATATTAATTTTAACATTAATGTTAATATTAATAATTGTAATAGTAACATTAATAATAATTTTTACGATGATGATGACGATGACGACGATGATGATGATGATGACGATGACGACGATGACGATGATGATGACGATGACGACGATGACGATGATGACAACGATAAATGATCTACAAGAAAAGTGCTCCCTGAACCGAACGTGAAAGTTGTTTTCCATCATACGGCTCCGTAACTCTACTCTCTCGGATTATATATCCAAAAGGTCCGCTCTCCATTCCACACGCTATCTAGCGTAGACCATGATGATATTTTATGGAGATGTCTATATTTAGTATATTTTTATTGCTAGGCCAATATCCTAGTTTTTCCTAATTTCCTTAAAAAAAATGCTTTATTTTTAACAAAATCCCTCTCCTTACCCTAAACCTTATTAGTCTTTCATTCTCTTTTTAGCATTTTTTCCTCTCCTCTCCAACCCATGGTTTTTCCTTCAAATAAGGGTAGGCTTGCTTTTGGAATATAAATTTTAAATCCATGGATGTAATATTTTCTAATGATTTTCTTATTCTTATTCTATAATTTTTTTATTGAAATTAGTTTCCATTGTTTATAAAGGTTTATTTCTTACATTTGGTGTAGCCAAAGGATAACCCCTTATTTGGATCATGGATTCTATTATTAGTAATCACGTTCTTTTTTTTAAGTTTCATTGGAAAAACCCTTGTATTTTAAATTTCATGTTTTTCCTTTTTTTTAAAGTTTCATGGGCAAAACCCTTATATTTTGAATTTCTGGTAGTGGGGAAGTCATATTTTATTTTTAAATAGATTTGTTTATTCATATGATGGTCTCTCTTTTTTTAAGAGTTTTACCCCTCTTCTTGGGAAACCCATATGCAATGGCCTAGAAGATTATTCTTCACCATCGCCTGCCTTGGGCCTACCCAAAATCTTACAATCCCTTAAAAATATTTACAAGAAAACCATATATTTTTCACTGCAATAAAAAATCTTTGGCAATGACTTTTAAAAAAATAAACAAGTCAAGAACTCAATATTTTAACATCTTTTTGTATGCATAGATACGAATTTAAGCCTTAATTGAATGTTTATTTTATATTTGAGTTTCTCTTCATCTATTGGTCCTAGTTTTTTTATTTCATGTGTTTCCATGTATTCTCATACATGTTTGTTGGTTTTGGGAAATGACCATTACAATTTTTGAAAGGTGTTTCAAACAAGATTATGGAAACCACAAGGGTGCACTTAATATATATTAATTTCTTTTATCATTTTGGTATATTTTACCATTATAAAACTTATGAAAATTCTTGAGTCTTATGTTGGTTTTATGAAAAGTGTTTGTGAAAATTCCTAAGGAAAAGCATGGAGTTTTCATACAATGTGTTTGTAAAAATCCATGTACCAAAGGCATTAAGGTTGTGTTCAATTCATCACAACCATAACTCAACTGATAGCCGAAATAACTCTGTAATAGACATCATCACAAATACAAGAACCCCATATCGATATATCGAAATGTTTCAAATAGACAATCTTCATAACCAAAGAACTCTATTGAAGATTACATTGCAAATACAAGACCTGAATGGTCTATCCATCCAAATGTGTCGAGCAATCAGTCTTCACAACCAAGCCGAAATATGCAAAAAAATCCACAATAGACCTCATTACAAATACACGAACCACATGCATATCCATCTAAATGTTTTCCACACAGATAATCATAATGACTTACAATAGAAGATGGATGTTCATTTCATACATTATTACCGAAATATGGTGATATGGTATGGTAGTCGATTACATTGCGTTCCTTGCTAATTACAACTTTAACCATCCTGGATAAAAAAAATGTTTCAACTTTGTCGCTGTCAAGGATAAGCTAAAAATAGGAACAATGTTGAAGAACCAAAGATAACCACAAAAATATGGTTAAGATAAGAAGGAATGACATAATCAAGTTATCCCACAACTCTTCATAAATACCCATGTGGAGAAAGTGAAGTAAATAGATAACTAATCCGCACAAAGAACTTCCAAGAGTAAAGCATATAATGAACATGATAAGCCCATAATAACAAGAAATACATGACATGATATATGAAATGATAGAGAATAAGAAATATGAAATTGTTTTTACGCACAAACAAGGATTAACAACTAGATATAAATAGTGAGCAAAACATGACACCATGTTAGAAGTATCATCAATATTGAGCGAAAAAATCATCAAATAAAACAATGATATCTCTCATATATAAAAAATATAGCCATTGAGCAACTAATCCCTAAGCATCGGTCTATTCTTGTGGTCACCATAATAACATACTAGAGCTACATGCCCCTGAAAATGTCAAAACATCTTATACACAAGAAGGTTAGATACAAGTAAAATAGGAACAATAGACAACCTCCAGAAACATGACGAATAAAGTAAGAACATAAACCCTAATGCAAAAGTGCAAGAAGTTAATGACAACTTAGAATTTCAAGATAAGAGATAATAAACCATAAATTTCACACCAATGTCGAAGCGTAACAACAACTTATTGACATATCTACAGATATACAACAGAAACAATGAACATACAATTGGTTTCGGTAATTTTTTTGCCGAAAATAGGGCCCACGTGCTTTCTTTGTATAACATATGTGTGTGCACACACTTTTGCTTAAGGAAATGCACGTGTGTATGTGCTTCCTCAGACCAAAAGGTGTGTATTTTTCCTGAACTACTCGAAACTTTAAAAAAAATAGACAATTGTGAAACCAACCATTGTCCTGTACAGAAACCTGCAACAAAACACAACCCAAGTCGAGAAAACAACAAATATGCTACACAAAATACTATGTTAAAATATTGAGAATATGCATGAACATAAAACAATATGTTTGCTAACATGTAAAGCAAGAATCTACTAGTCTATCCTTCTATCCATACAAGCACCAAATAATCATGTGAGAAACACGAGACAAGAGAAAAGAATGATACGACAAATATACGTCGCAAAAAATTGAATGGGGAAACATCCACAGGAAGGTATTGTCTTGTTATTCTTCAAAAATATCCATATTACAATACATGGCATCCTCACATAAGCATCACATCACTCTCCATATTCACTTCATGCCAAAATGATGTATCAATGACATACACACATGTGCGTGCCACAACATACCCAAAAGGGTCTCCTTCACCTCTATTATATAGCTAGAGGTATGGACGAATTACTTCCCATAATTCATGTGAGATAAACAATTTTTCAACTCCCTTATATAGAGAATGGTAATAAGAGATTTTATTACATGATGTATGTGTATTAAATCTATTTAATAATATTAGAGTTATTTATGCCTTTTTTGATATTTCACCAACAATATTCCAACAAATTTAACATGGAAATTTGACCCCAATTGTAGTAGTATAACATTGCATCAAATATATTCTTCTTAAAGTTGTTAGGCATGAACAAACTAGTTTCATTTGGGGCAATTATATCATGGATAATGTGACTATTGTGTGGGATGAAATGGGCTCAAACGATGGGATTGGATGCAATTTTCATCAAAATGGATTTTGTCAAGGTTAATGACACAGTTTAATGGACCTTCATCCTTATTATGTTGAAAGCATTAATATTTTATGTTTTTTCTACCAATTTTATTGAAACATTTTTTTGTTGAAGCCTCTATTTATTGTTCGTAAACAAGTGTAGTTCAGAGAGATTTGGTTTGGTTTATTTAAAATCATCCAGCAAGGCTTCCCACTTTCTCCTACTTTTTATATTTTGGTTGTTGAAACTTTGAGTTATCTAATTTTCAATAGCGTAAGTCAAGTATTAATCAAAGGAATTCCTTTACATGATCTTAATGTCATCCAACTGGTTAATGGATATGTTGTCATGATTTTTTCTAACTATTACCTAGGGAAGATCGAATTTCTTATGTGAACTTAAGGGATTGTTTGGATACTTTTTTTCTTCGACTCATTATCTAACAATGTATTAAAATAGAGTGTTATATGTAGTGTCAATTGCCAATCCCTAATTGGCTTACGGACCAAGTGTGGCATTGGATCCAACCTAACTAGTTGTTTCATTTTCTAGGCATTCTTTTTTCTTTCCCAGTGTCATCTAAGGATCTATGGGAGGTAGTTGTGTAGAGGATTAAAAAAAAGTGCACACGTGGGTCACCTTTGGATCTTGCAACCAAATTTTACTATGCACTTAGGTTTTAACAACTACTCATAGCTACTATTCCTCGCATCATAAGGTTCCATCCAATATAACATGCTAAAGGTTGTAAAAAGTGCTTAGAATATTTTTGTGGTGAAGAGATTCCACATAGTTAACTAGGGATGGTGTTGTATCTAAAGGAAATGGGGTATGGAAATTATTATAAAAATAATACATGATGAGGGCATGTGTGCCAAATGGGTCATTCATTCTATGAGTGGTAAGGGTCATGTAAGGTTATTCTAAGGAATAACATGAGTGGTAAGGGTCATGTAAGGTTATTCTAAGGAATAACATTAAAATTGTTACCATGTTGTAAGGTGTTTCTTTATTTAATTTGGTCACCAACCTTTCTTGGTTCAAGCTCAAATGAATCTTTGTAGTGCAGAACATTTGGAAGCCATGAATCCTTTTCTATGCTCTAGAGATATCTCACTTAGAAATTACACATTCTTTAATGACCACTGCATATGATGGTTTTTCTATTTGAAAGTGTCTAATCATTGCATCTAATCCATTTGATTTTAAAGGTATCATCTCAACCAAAAACTTGTTTAATAGTCAAGTAGAGAATGGATACTGTGGATAGATCTCAATGGAAAAATCGAGTAGCTTGGATAGGCTCATCCTCTTTGAAAAATTGTAAGTTTTTATTATTTATGACCTCCCCATTGGAGAGATTGGAAGTGTGGAAAATCATAATGATTCAGTACATTTAAGCTCATTGATGGTTACAAGTGGTTATGTTTTGAGCTAGCACTCAAAAACTACCTTAAAAATATTTGGACACTTGAATCCAAGAAGAAGAACTAGATTTGTTTTTGCTACCAATCCTATAGAAACTGGCTTTAAAACCTGAAAGGAAATATTTGTTTGGTCTCTAATAATGGGAGGATTGCATGTAGATAAGAGGATGGCATACCTAGGTATATGTAATCTTTAATGTTTCCCTCATTCTGGGTGTATTAATACTTTAAGACATTCTTTCTTATTTGGTCCCTTTTCAAGCCTACCTTAGATTTCATTAACTCTCTGTGTGTAATGCCCCATTTTATTAGCCATTTTAATTATGCTACTTTATTATTTGAGGGAATTTGATCACGTACTATTTTTTGCTTATGATGACTAACCATTGGTGACATGATTCATGGAAATGATATTATAAATATATATTATAATGATGGTCAAATGCTTTGACAAGTTCTTCCAAATGTGACAGGTGATACATAGGTACACATTGAACACATAGTGGCGTCAATGTCTCATAGGCTATGGATTGAGCCCATATATGGTATCTGGTGATACAGTGTGATAAAATGATATTTGATTATTTTGCATGAGCTATTTGAGGCACGTGGATTTTGTGTGTAGGCACATGATTGTGATTTCCAGTCAGTCCACACATGGGTAACGGGGTTGTATGGGGTAATGCACGCCATAAATAACACAAGTTTCCTTGTGATGGGTTGAAAAGAAAGAGAGGATTTGCTTGTTAGATGCATGTTTCCGTGAGGGTAGGCCACAAATTCAGTCACTCAGAGGTTTTGATTAAGAGGTGTGTAATAAGATGTCGATCTTATTCCTCAGTGGCCATTAGTATCTCAACAAGATATGAATGGATTGAGTTAATGTGGTCTCGATCATCGTATCAAGTCCCCAATGTAGAAAAAGGTCTATTTGAAGTGCATGTGCACAACCATGGCACCCTTGATAGAACCTTGGTGAATTCTATTTGAAGGGCATGTGTATGACCATGGCATCCTTGATAGAACTTTGGTGAATTCTATTTGAAGTGCATGTGTATGACCATGGCACCCTTGATAAAACCTTGGTGAATTCAGTTTGAACAACATCTATGGCACCCTTGATAGAACCTTGGTGAATTCAGTTTGAAGGGCATCTAAGGCACCCTTGATAGAACCTTGGTAAAATTATATTAAAATATAGAATTCATAAAATGTAAATGAGAAAAATAATTTAGAAAATGATAAATAATAAATTAATAAAAACAATGTACGTGCTTAAGATAAAATAATAAATTAATTATTTGCATGGAAAAAAAATTAATTTAAAATAAGAACATGTGCATAACAAGGCAAACAATTAGTCAAAGAGAAGATGAACTAAAACACACCCTTACTTAAGGAGAATAAAATAAGACAATCAATTAAAGGAATGTTAAGACTTAAGTGCATACACACATGTAGGAAAATAAGACTCAAGTGCACACATGCAACAAAAACCTAAGACAATCTATAAAATAAAGGCAATGAGATGAGTGAGGATAATCTTAAGATCTTGGATCTTTTATATTTTTCCTCCTATGCGATGGGAGAGGATTGTTACAGTGATTATTGGAGAGTTTGGTCATTGGAAGTGGTTAAGGTTGGGAGGCCCACTTTCAATTGTGTTGATATTGTGCTTCTTCCATACAACCTCGTTGCAGCTCAGGGGTCCCTGGAGAAGAAGAGTACCCATAGGGAGCATGCAAAGTGATCAATTGGTAGACATATCGATTGGTAATCTGGTTGGAGTTAGGATAAGACGTGCAACACAAGACAAAGAATACAATGGTGCAAGATCTAGGTTAGTCTTAATTGTTACAAATTTCATTTTCATTAAAAAATTTAATGTTATTCAACAATTTATGAAATTGTTTTTGTATTTATGTTGAATGGAGTTGGGATTGATATGTTGTAGAGGGGAAATCCATGGAGAGTCCCTACACTGTGTGGAAAATTGCTTGACCCAACTACATTCATGGGTAGGGGAGATCATTTTTAAAGACCAAAAAACACTACATGAGTGCATACATGTTTCATTTTTAAATATTTATTTTAATATAGCGATAAAAAATTGAGATAGTGAACTCTAAAATTATATGGAAAAGTAATTTTAATTATTGATCAAATTTGGTGATAAATGATACAATTACCACATGGGAATATCAATAATTAAAAATAAATTTATAATTAAAAGATGAGAGAAATAATCAATAAATTCTAAAAATATAGATAATTTTTTAAAATTGTTTTAAACATTTTTAAACAAGTGATCCCGTAATTTGATAGAACAATGTTACAACATTATCTCCTTGGTGTATCGATTTCCACTTTTCCTTGGTGCTTGTTTGTGTTGAAATCCTTTTTTTTTCATCGAAGAAACACAATGAGAAAGTCTATAATAATATAGAAATGTGTCAATTATTTGCATGGCATGTCAATGCATTGATATGTGTGATCTTGAAATCCTTTTTTTTTCATCGAAGAAACACAATGAGAAAGTCTATAATAATATAGAAATGTGTCAATTATTTGCATGGCATGTCAATGCATTGATATGTGTGATCTTATGCTTACAAACCATTATCCAACTATAAAAAGCCACTTTCTTATGCTTACAAATCATTATCCAACTATAAAAGGCCCAAGTGGAAATTATTTAGTTGCTGAGATTACTTTCTTCTAGGGTGGAGCCCTTTCAACATGAACAAATAACCACTTAGAGTGTGGTAGGTAACATAGACGAAGCAATTCTAAAGAGGTGAGGTTAGGTCATGTCATTGAGTGGGCATATTGGTAAGAGAAAGATAGGAATAAAGAGATAATGGTAATCTCCTAACCTTGGCCTTGGTCATATTTGAGACAAATATAAACCCAAAAATGATAGTTGGAACCCTATTGTTGTGAATAATCAACTTACCGAGATAGGTTGTTGGGCGACCCCTAATGGTTGAGATGGACTTCATTTGAATACTAAACTTTTACTTGGTGTTGCATAATTGCTTTGTGTTTATTTGGATTATATTCTCATAATACTTTGGTTTGTAACTATTCTCATAATAAAATATAAGAATATAATCCAAATAAAAAATTATAATATTAAATAAAATCATATCAAATATTAGAAGAAGAATTTGAGACACATAATTCTTAACTATTTTTTATAATTTCATATATTTTTTTAACACATATTACAGTTTTATCATCTCACATTTAAATTGCATATTATATATATATATATATATATATATATATAATTTTTTTAATTATTTTTAATATTTAATAAATTTGAAATTAAAATAAATTCTTTTATTTATATATATATATTCATAAATAAGTAAATATTTTTTAAGCACATTATGTGACTTGGGACAAGAAACCTTTCCGTGCATTCATTTGACTCTTACCAAATAAAAGTTTTAAACTATTCATCATTCTTCAACCATTTCCTTCTTGCCTCCAAAAAAAATAGACAAATTCCAAAATATTTTATGGGTTGTTTTTTGGGTAACGATTTATGGAGACAAATTCCAAAATATTTTATGGGCTTTTGTGCAATGTTGTTTTTTGGTAACGATGTTATGTAAGGAAGAAAAAAGTCAAAGTTAATTAAAAACTCATAATGTTAGCAACGTGCTTCTTGGACTAAACAAAGCAACAAAACACTACTTTATTTCAACTTGGCAAAAGGCAAGGTTGAAATGATCACTATTATTTAATCATCACTCACTTATATGAAAACAAAAATTACTCCCAAATCCCATGGTTGGTTGGTTCATATGTGGGCCAAATAATTAATTATAATGCTTTGCTTTAAACTAATAATTAGTAAAGGATGTGAAGGATCTCTAACTTCTTTGATTTTCACTTAAAGCATTTTCTATAAAACCTTCATAATATTGGTAAGCAAAGTCTTGTGATGTCCAAGGAGACATCGTCGAATAGTGGTAGTAGATTATAGATGGAATTGGATTGGATGAAGGAGATTGCTAAAGTTGGGTACAATATGGAGTAGTGGTAGGAAGGACTTGCCATTCGAAAGAAATTGGTGTTAGCAAAAAGTATCATGTAAAAATTGAAAAATTTGAGATCACAACCAATTTGGATATGTAGGTGCTGTTATATAGTATAAAAGTAAAAGATAGTTAATATGTATTATATTAATAACTTTTTTTATATTTTGATTTACATTTTATATTTTACAATGATGATTATGCATAAAATTTAAGAGGTTAGTTCAATTGATTGTCATAAATGATGTTGGGAGTTTGGTTGATTCCATGTAAGTAGGTGCATAGCTCGAATCCCCTTGGGTTAGGTGCACTAATCTATGCTGGCAAGTTTACTAGAGATGTCATCCACAAACTTGAGGAATCATCCCTTAGGTTTTCCCACAATTTCTTGTTCTTCTTCTTCTCTCTCTCTTTCTCTCTCTCTCTCTCTCTCTCACACACACACACACACACACACACACACACATTTGGTGGTAGCAAGTCGATGGTTCAAAATAAAGTTTTGTTTAGGCATTCTCATTTTTCCTTACTATTGTGATGGGTTTTGGTCTATCTAAAGCCACTCATCCTTGTCTCATGAAAGCCTTCTCAAGTCACAGGTGGGGGAGGGAAAACCTTGCTATTGTGATGGGTTTTGGTCTATCTAAAGCCACTCATCCTTGTCTCATGAAAACCTTCTCAAGTCACAGGTGGGGGAGGGAAAACCTTCTCTGATTTTAAGTAAACTAGTTCACTTGCTTATATATAAGATACGTATTTATTCAACCTTCACTTTTGTTGAATCTTAAAAAAAATCACATTAATACTCATAATGTATTTAAATGATTTCTTTGCATTGTCCAAATGACTAATAATATTAATCATAGCTACAATGATTTGGTCTATTTTGCAAGCTTCTTGTAGTTCTTGATAAAATGTCACATGTTAAATATTGAGTTAGACATGGTTGATGACCAATATTATGTTATAGCAAGAGTCTCAATACTAATACCATATGTCTAAACCATGATTTTGCAACAGATATATGCTTGCTCTGTTTACAACTCCTGCACTGGTAGCGCAAAATCCTTCATGCACCTGTGTAATAGATTTTGATCTAAAACAAAATTGATAGAGTTTATAAAAATCGAAGCACAATACTTCAAAAACAAGCATATGTATATAAACAAAACCTCGGGAACCAACTCTACATGCATCAAATTGAAAGAGGACAAACATGCATACTCAGAAAAACAGACTTGGGCATGAAATCTTTTCATTCACTACAATGTTCTCACCATCATCCGAGAGTAGTATTTCAATACAATAATACAATACATTTCAACAACAGAGACTATTACAAACTCAAGGCATCTAGAGCCTTCGATAGATGTCGGTGTGGGAATGGCTTCTTCGCAAAGCTGCTGAGCATTAAATTCAAAAGTCAATATTCTAACTACCAACTAATTGGTGAAGACTGATCTGGCGTTACTTGGTGAGTTGGCTCAATGGTGTAATTTGCAGCAATTTGGTTTCAACAACCAACATTCTCCCACTTGAAATCAAATGGAGGAAAATCTATGATTATCCATCCAAAACTATGCATCATGTTATGCCCAAGCCTACCAATCTTCTACATAGCTCTTGATTGTCTCTTGGAAAAAATTTAGTCAACATGCTAGTAGGATTCTTGGCAGTATGAACCTTTTCCAGATGTAGATGTCCTTCTTCCAATACTTGGTGGATCCAATGGTACTTCAGATCAATGTGCTTGGTCCTTGAGTGAAATGCTGGGTTTTTCGGCAAGTGAATGGCACTTTGACTATCACAATGAAACACATACTTGTCTTTCTTTATTCCCAACTCTCCTAGGAATCATTGCATCCATAACATCTCTTTGTAAGCCTCTGTTGCAGCTATGTATTATGCCTCAATTGTGGAGAGAGATACAACCTTTTGTAGCCTAGATACCCAAGATACTATTTCACCTGCAAATGTATACAAATAACCATTGGTGGGATTTCTAGTGTCCACATCTCCAACCATATATGCATCTGTAAATCCTTCAAGCACAATATCATTATTACCAAAACATAAACAATAATTAGTAGTACCCTTGAGATACCTTAAGATCCACTTTACCACTTGCCAATGTTGTTTTCCCGGATTGGCAAGAAATATGCTCACTACTCCCACTAAATGTGAAATCTCTGTTCGTGTAAATACCATGGCATACATTAAGTTTCCAACCGCTGAAGAATAGGGAATTTTACTCATTTCCTCCTTCTCCTTGTCATTACAAGGGCTCAAATCAGCACTCAGTTTGAAGTCGGCATCAAGAGGTGTTCCAACTGGCTTGGCATCCTTCATGTTGAACCTGCTAAGCACCTTCTCAATATATTTTGCTTATGACAGCCACAACCTTTTGTTCTTCAACTGTCACGTATGATATTCATGCCCAATATTTGTTGTGCTTGACCCATATCCTTCATTGCAAACTGGTTGCCCAAATCCTTCTTCAACATGTTAATCATGCTCTTATAATTCCCAACAATTAGCATGTCATCCACATATAGCAAGAAAATAATAAACTTTTCTTGGTCATACCTCTTAATGTAAACACAGTGATCAGCCTCTAGCCTTCTAAAACCATGCTCCAACATGAATGAATCAAACTTCTTATACCATTGGCGAGGTGATGTTTTCATCCCATAGAGGCCCTTCTTCAACCTACAAACCAGATTTTGTTTACCTTTAATTTTGAATCCTTCTGGCTGCTCCATGTAAATCTCCTCCAAATATCCATGAAGGAAGGTTGTCTTCACATCTAGTTGTTCACACTCCAAATCTAAAGCAACAACAAGACTAAGAATAACTCTAATGGATGACATTTTGACAATAGGTGAAAAAATTCATTAAACTCAATACCTTCTTTTTGGGAAAATATTTTCACCACCAGCCTTGCCTTGTACTTGTCCCTTCTTCCCTTCACCCTCATGCTTGATCTTGTATACCCACTTGTTTTGAAGAGCATTTCTTCCTTTTGGAAGCTTACTAGCTCCAATGTTTTGTTTTCCAATAGTGAATCCATTTCTTCCTACATGGATTTCTTCCAATATTTTCTATGCTCATCATCACAAGCTTCTTGAAAACAATGAGGTTCATCTTCATCAGTTAATAAAACATAATTTGAGGGAGGATACCTTTGTGATGGCTTATGAGGCCTAGTGGACCTGTGAACTAGATGTGGTGGTATATCTTACGGTTGGACCTCTTGTAATGGCTGCTGCAATGGTTCATTTTATCATTGTCCGACTTTTTCAGTGGGCTGTCCATCATCTTCAGCTGGTTGTCCATCATTTTCATCATGTTGTCCATTATTTTATTGCAACAGTGGCATGTTTTCTTGTTGTTACAAAAACCTGTCAGCGATTTTCTTAACTTCCATATCACCTGTGGGCCTCTTAAACATCTCCAAGTCATTAAGTATAACATCTCTACTTCTAATAACATTGCATTTAATTGGATCCCATAAGCAGTAACCAAACTCACCATCCGCATATCCCAAGAAAATACATTTCATTGATTTAATGTCTACCTTAGTTCTATGCTCTTTGGGAATATGCACAAATGCTTCACATCTAAAATTTTTAAGGTGAGAATAGTTTACCTTCTTGTTGGTCCAAACTTCTCCAGGAATTCCAACATCCAAAGGTGTAGTAGGTGATCAGTTTATGAGGTAACATGTTGTCCTCACCACATCTACCCAAAAATGCTTATCCAACCCGGAATTTGACAACATGCTCCTCACCTTCTCCATGATAGTGCATCTCATCCTTTCTATAGTACAATTTTGTTGAGGAGTACCAGGAACGGTCTTCTCATGCTTTATTCCAAACTTGTTGCAATACTTCTTGAAAGCATTCGAGCAATATTCTCCACCATTATCTGTCCTCAAGCACTTGAGAAGCTTGTTAGTTTCTCTTTCAACTCCAACATTAAAATTTTGAAATATCTCAAGCACCTCATTCTTGCCTTTCATGGGATATGCACAAACCTTCCTAGATGCATCATCTATGAATGTAACAAAATATGAGGCTCCTCCAAGAGATTTAATATTGATTGACCCAAACACATCGGAGTGTACCAATTCTAACAAATTTGTTTTTCTTTCATGGACACCTCTCATAAATGATACTCTACGTTGTCTACCATATATACAATGCTCACAAAGTCCAAGTTCACAGGATTTCAAACCTGGTAGCAAATTTTGGCCAACAATAATTTTTAGGCCCATTTCGCTCATGTGACCCAAGAGCTTATACCATAAATCTAGTGTGGTTTCTTTTGCAACGGAATCCACATCTAATTTTCTTGTTGTTTTTGTTAAGGTGTACAATGTTCACGTCTTGAGTCCTTTATCCATGACCAACACCCCTTTGCTTATTTTCCAGCCACTCTTTCCGAAACTTGTGGTGTAGCCTTCATCATCCAGCTGTCCTACAGAGATTAGGATCATGCGCATCTCTGGAACATGCCTAACTTGTTTCAATAGGATATCATGCCCATCCTTTGTTTGGATTCAAACATATCCCACTCCAAGGATGTTACAATAATGATTGTTTCCCAAATGTACTCTACCATAATCTCCAATTTCATACAAGACAAAATTGGTTTTGCGTGGAGTTATGGTGAGATGCTCTAGAGTCAAGAATCCAATCAATACCACTACTAGAAGTGTACAGACATGCATCTTCCATTGAAACGGTAAATGAGACATCACTATTTGAAGCTACAACAGTGGTCTCACTTTCATTTGTGTTGGTTGATTTATGATTTGTGTTGGTTGATTTTGTCTCCTTCCGTTCTCTCTTCCATATATGACACTCTCTTTTCATGTGTCCTAGTTTTCCACAATGATAGCAAGTAATTCTACCTCTTCTTGATTTTGATATGCCTCTTGACTTGGAACGTTGTTTCCTAGTTAGGTCAATTTTCCTTCCATGATCAGCTATGGTGAGAGCTTCTCCTCGGTTTTTTGTGATTGATTTACATCACAACTCCTCATTCATTAAGTTGCTACTAACATCATCAAAATTTAGGATCCCTATAGGAGATGAAGTGCTCATGGAAACTTTCAAATTATCCCAGCTATCTGGCATGGAGCACATGAGTAGGATGTCTCTGATTTCATCATCCAATACAATTTTGATAGAGGCAAGATGACAGATAATGATGTTGAATTCATTTAGGTGCTCTGCAACCGAAGCACCCTCCTTCATCTTGAGATTATACAACTTCTTCATAAAAAATACCTTGTTTGATGCGGTGTTTTTCTCATACTAATCATGCAATTTCTTCCACAGATCTACAATTGTCTTCTCTCCAGCCACATTGTAGTAGACATTCTTTTCTAGATACCACTTGATTGTGGTAATGGCCTTCCTATCAAGCGTGTTCCACTCTTCATCTTTCATTCATGAAGGCTTACTTGTTGCTCCCTCAATGGAAAAATATTGATCTTTCAAGATCAATATGTCTTCCATCTAAGCTCTTCTTAGGGGAAAAAATAGCCCCATTCAATTTCTCCATGTCACTCATGGCTGTAGTTTCCTTGTTGCTTCAAATGGTTGTCCCCAAAAATGAAATTGTGAGACCCAACTCACACAAATGTTGTAGCAGGCTTAGCTCAAGCAGATAACATGTTTTTTGCTTATTTATTACCACTACTAGAGGCTCCCACTTCCAAATTCTGGCCTCCACAGAATCTCACAGGTTTGCAAGCAAAGCAAATGCACACTAGACAGCCTCCAATAGGAAACTTCTTCTACACCAGGGGCTGGCTCCAACCTGCTCTGATACCAGTTGTTACAGCAAGAGCCCCAATACTAATACCATATGTCTAAACCACGATTTTGTAACAGATATCTGCTTGCTCTGTTTTTCTTTACAAGTCCTAGAATGGCAACGCATAATTCTTCATGCACCTATGTAATAGATTTTGATCTAAAACAAAATTGACAAAGTTTATAATAACCAAAGCACAATACTTAAAAAAAAAGCATATGTATATCAACAGAACCTCAGGAATTAACTCTATAGGAGTCAAATTGAAAGAGGATAGACACGCATACTTAGAAAAACAGACTTGGGCATGAACTCTTTTCATTCACTACAATGTTCTCACCATCAACCGGTAGGAGCATTACAATACAAAAATATAATACATTTCAACAACATAGACTATTACAAACTCAAGGCATCTATAGCCTTCGATAGATGTTGGTGTGGGAATGGATTCTTCGCGAAGCTGCTGAGCATTAAGTTCAAAAGTCACTATTCTAACTACCATCCTATTGGTGAAGACTAGGCTGGTATTACTTGGTGAGATGGCTCAACAGTGTAATTTGCTGCAATTTGGTTTCAACAACCAATATAATAAAGCATAAAAGTATTGATTCTACTAAGAAACCAATACAAACAAAAAAACATCCTTGGAATGTATTCCTCTCAAATCTTTGAATCCATATCTAAAGTCATGTACAATCATCATCATTTTCAAAGTTGATCTACGCACCTTCAACAATGCCAAAGGACCTAGGCATGCCTTCATATTTGATGTTATTGACACTTGAAAGATAGTGAGATACACATTACATCTTTCAACATGCAAGGAAAACAATTTCATATTTTCATAAAGAGTGGTAAAACTTACGTAATCTAAAAATGCACATTGAAGATGAAAAAAAATTGTAACTATTTACAAAATGTAATACCCCTAGTTTTGACCTCATTGCATATGACTATGTAAATGATATCATAGTGAGGAGTTCAAGGTCAAGGCCCTGCCACTAATTTCTCAATTATGTATCGGTAGTTAAATAAGGCACAATAGAAACTGTGTATGTGGTGTAAATATATATGTGTGTATAAATAAAACCCACAAATGCAGAATATGCAAGCAACAAGAAGCAAGGGGCATGATCTTTACAAGATTAGGGAGAGAGTTATTCAAACCCATGAGCCATCAACTCTCAAGTTGACCTATGCACTCAATCATTCAATTATTCTAGGAATGAGTGGTTGAGGCAGTTATTGTCTTGGGAAGGGGAAGGTCTGTATGTCAGTTTTCATGTCTCAGCCGCCCCACAATTCCGAAACTGGGGTTTTCTTGTTGCATAGAGTAACGATTGCGAATTAAGAGACGATCCCCTCATTATTTGGTCCATCTTTATCTCTCAGGGGAGTTCAGTTGTTGGGGAAAAGTGCGTATTCCTTTGGAAAGAGGAAGAGTCTTACCTCTCTCAAGTTCGAGTTGGCTAGAGGGATGGCTAGTTAACTTCTTGCATGAATCCGTTATGCCCGAGTCGATATTTTAGAATGTTTTCCATAATCGACCTATTAGCTTAAGTCCATTAACTGTTTTGAGCCTTTCGTAGGAACTCAAGAATGCATGGGTGGAATTTGGATGTTCTTGATAAACCTAGTGAAGGTTGAAACCACTTTCCTTAGGATATGACTAGGGTTTGGGTTACCTTTCTATGCACACATTGAATAGCACCAACAGATAAAGGTACTTGATGGGTGTTATGTGGGGCAGGTATTGTCGGTGTCGGGATGGCTAAGTCTTCTTGAGGTTCCTATAGCTATGTGGTTGAGCTCACTAGCTTAGAAATCCTTTCCATAATCCTCTTGGTAGGCTTGATAAACCCAATTGTGGGTTGGCTTGGTTGAGTATTGACTTGGCTATGTTTTGTGTCTTGTGGACTAAATTGACTATGTATTATGTCTTGTGGATTGGCTTGCCTATGTGATTGTGCCTTGGAGATAGAGCGGAATTTGGATGTTCTTAATAAACCTAGTTAAGGCTAGAACTTCATTTCTTAGAAGATTTGGATTACATTTCTATGCACACTGAATAGAACCAGTAGATAAAGGTACTTTCTTGGTGATTTGTGTGGCAAGAATTGTGGGTTCCATGTTGGTTGAGTCTTATTGAGGTGCATCATGTATCTCTGTGGTTGAGCTCACTGGCTTAGAAATCATTTCCCCTAGTTCTCTTGTTAGCCTAATAAACCCAGTTGTAATTTGGCTTGGCTATGTGTTATTATGCTTGAGTGGTAGAGTGGTATCAATTAGGGTAGCTTGATAAACTCAACTGTGGATTGTCTTAGCTATGAAATGTGTTTACATGATTGTGAGCGAGCTGCAATAGTTCCCCTTTTCTTGTGGAAATTGTGCCCAACTCAAGGGTATTCCTGTTAGTTTTACTCATAATTTCTTTATCCATTATCCATTGAAGAATGCCAATAATTCAAAATTTACACCATTGATTTTACTATGAGATTGAAGATCTATGGTTACCATTAAGTGATCAATACAATTTAATAATTGAGTTTATAAATATATTTGTAAGAAATAATACACAATGAATTAGATCATAGTTACCAAATTCAACTTGGCCATTTAGTATGAAAATTCAAAAATTCGTCTAGGTTTGATGAATTCTTTGATTTTATTCGGTAATTTTCTTAAATACCATTTAGAATTTAAAATCCTAGTGAGATTGTACAAAATAATATTCTTAGAACTTATCATAGATCCAATACCTTAGCTTGATATCGCAGCAAGGACATGGAAAGATACAGTGAGATAAAACTATTAAATGTCTAAACAAGTTACAAATTCCTGAATGGTTACCACTGCAAGAATTTTTTCTTAAATATTATTATGTCGTCAATGCATTTTAGTGAGTTTTGAGTTCGAGTGGCATACTTGAATAGTGAAGTGTCTTTGACAGTATGTAAAAGGAGGCCACATCTAAGGCGACACATTATAACTTTAACTACAACTCAGCTTCCCATGCTCTATATTTCAATTTGTGGACTATGATTATGTAACCAATCAATTTGAACCATCAATTACTGGAAAGTCATATTGCTACCCACAGATCAAACGGATGCCATTGAAGCACCAGTCAATCCAGGTGTTCTTATCTAGTTTTGTATCTTAAACTATCTTGGGACCCAAGGTTATGGGATTTCATTGTGCAGCTTTAATGGTGGTTTGTTGGGTGGAAGTTGTCCCAAATCATAGGGATAAGAATGAATTAAAAAAGAAAAATATTGTAAAATTTGATTTTTTTAGTGTTTGAATTTTTTTCATACCATATGGGATTCGAATCTAAATTCAAACTCAAGCTTGATAGCTATGGATAAGTAAATAATTCTTTGCTTGAAGTAAACGATTGGCTATAGAAAAAAAAAACCTCTGCAACACATTTGGAGGATCAGTCTTCTAGTTTTCTTCAAGAGAATTTGTATATCATAAATTAGTTGGGTTGTTAAATTTTGGAATAAATTTGAATTCGTCCAATATTTGGTGTAGGTGTAATATAGATATCGATAAGACTCAACCACATTAGTTTTATCAAAACGTAACTTCTTTTTAAGATAGATGGAATGTCCACTGGAAACATCCATTTCCAACATAGTGAAAATCCAAAAACATTGATGCATTGTATTCAATGCTATGGTTTCTCAATCATAATTTTTGGGATGAATTTCTTGTTCTCCTTTGGTTGTGTGATTGAATGTATCGTAACTACCTCATATTGAGGACGTTCTCTTCTTGGCTTGTAAATATTTTCCATTCCTCAGCCTTGTTTTACCTTATAGTCATTTGATTCTTCATCTTAAAATTTGTATATTGTGCTTCAACTATATTTGTCCATCCTTCTGTCTATTGAATATTTGAAAAGAGGTTAACACCACGTTCATCTATCAAGAGATAACTATGCAAACATAATTATTATTGATTCCATGTCTTAATTATTTAATAGCCAAACTTCTTTCCTTCGATTTATGGCTCTCATCCAAGAATTATTTCCAAGTTTGGTGTTTCTTCTCGTCAAAATGACATAGCAATGCATTCCTCTAGTGAAGCTTCATCACACTGTGTCAACTGAGGATGTTATTAAGGAAATTATTGATGATTACAAAATGGAGATTAAAGTACACAAAGCCTAAAAAGAATCTGCTCTACAGATTTCCCACAACTTCCATGTGAATATTATAACATCAGGTCAAAGGTGTGAATATTGTTTCCATGCACTTTTCATGAGGTAGTATATAGGGATATCATAGTTGAGGAAGAACTCGTGGGTGTCGGTCAATCAAGACCATTTATACCTTCAAGTTTAGGGGAATAGAGACAAGGTTCTTAGTTAGGTAATACACCTAAACCAATGGCGAGGCACAAAGATGCACCAAGGGGCATGTGATGGGAACTCGAAGATGTCATTATAGAGGTCAAAGGTCACCATATAGTATCCTACTGATGGAGCAGGGTTGCACCACATTGCAACAAACTCGACAAAGTAGTGGATCTACCTTTACATGGATTGGGAGTATGAAGTAACCTCCTAAGAGGGGGTGTTGAATATTCGAGAGATCCACACTTTTAGAAAGAGTGTCAACATGTAGAGAAAGGAGATGGATGAGAGAAGAGTTAGACCATTGTTAGATATTTGGGTAGAGACCGTTATGAACAACCCCCAGGCTAAGCACTAGTTGACAATGCTTGAGACAACATGTAAGTTTAATGGTATCTATTTTTTATTACTGATAGATCTAGGAGAAACATAAAAATTTATTTCATATAATGCATTCTCTAGATTTGAGATGATGGAAAGTTTTCAAGAAGATTTCAACTAGGTCGAATCGCCTTCTAGTGTTAAACAGGGAAAATTTTAAGAACCCCCCCCAAATTTATATGTATAAAAAATGGGCAAATCTCCCTGATATATAGGAAAATTTGAAGGTGATTTTATCAACAATATAATATGTATATATAATTTGTTGGCGAATCTTTCATTTTATTATATAATTCTATAAAATATTGGCGAATATTTCACTAAATTATAATATATTGTAAAATCTTGGCGAATATTTCACTGCATTATAAAAAAATGTAAAAACTGGCGAATCATTCACTGATTTATAAAATATTGTAAAATTTTGGCGAATCTTTTGCCAATAAGACTCGCCATCTCTTTGATTCCTAAGAAATCACAATTTAGTGTACTTTCACTTTTCCTTCTAATAGGTTTATCTTCATATTATTTGATTCACAGGAGACCCATCCCAGTCTTCGAAGGAAAACAAATTTTCATTTTCAAAATAATTTATTCCTGTTAGTATAAATTTCATTTTACTATTGCTTTCAGTAGATAAATTTCTTAGACTCTTAAATAATTATAGTTTGGGATTATGACAATATTTTTTTATCTCCTCAAAAGACTACTAGAGGATGCATGATTTATATGATCATGACTCAAACTCTTTGTCAAACAAACTCATTAATATACTTCCTATAAATGCGTTTTTAAGTTGTAATGGAAAATTCCTAACAAGTATTTTTAATGACCATCTATCACATTTTTAATTTTTCATAGCCCCATTCTTATGAATCTATGTATGAGATTCTTAAACCTTGAAAAAATATTTGGAGATGAGGACTGTATGTAGAACAATAAGAGTGAAAATTAAAAGATCTTGTGGAAGACTTTGTGTTATTGCTGCACGGTCCTATTCTCAGGTAGTCTCTACCTTTTTCAATGGAAGGTGATAATGCATGACATATATTCAAACTTATTTTTTTTTAAATTGGCATATAAAGTTAAGGGAAACAAAAAAAGCTTCTTTCTATCACTAAAAATAGAGTCTAGATGTGTTATGTTGTAATAGAATTGAGATTCAAAATCTCATTCTGTTTCTTGGTTTAACTTTATTTACATCTATTTAGTATTCACTAGAAAAGTATATGGTGAGAACATTCCCTTTGATAGACGAATCGAGGAGAAATGCCTCTTAAAAAACAAGAGGGAATGCCTTTTGATTTGCAAACATAAGCAAATTCTCAACATTGATGAACGTCTCCCTTCAGTCAAGGAAAGGTGTCAACAAGCATCACAACCAACACTTGTTCATGATGGCATACATCAAGACAATTCAAAAACAACAGTACAGAAAAAACATGTATGATTTTCTGGCAACCCAAGCCAGACACCAAAGTGCATCTCTTATGGATCTATGGTACATTTCTTATGTGCATCATTAATGTTTTTCCAATTATGTTGCATTATTTATGTGAGTGGAATTTGAATTTGAGTTGTTTTCAAGGGTAGGGTATGGGTCTTTTCTTTGATTCACTAAATCATGGTTTAAAAATGTATTGGTAAATTTTCTTATAGTATTCTAATGTTTTAAGTTGTAATGTAGTTTTGTTTTCAAATATATTCCAGAAATCAATGTCTCGTAATATTTTTTCACAATTTGGTACAATTTCACTCGTTGTTTTAATGATTTTTTATGTGGTGGCAATGATTCATAGGCTTAGATGGGTTAGTAACTTATACAATGGTTTCCTTAGATATTCATATTTTGCTCTTGACTTTTCTATGGAGCAGGTAGATCTTGGAATTGATTCATGTTGGTATGCAAGAGCCTCTTCATTTTACCTCATTAACTTGATATTGTCACACTACCTCCACATGGCTTTCTAGTAAATGCCCATAATCTTCCCAAGGGCAACATAAATAAGAGTTCTTGTACTTAGATCTAAATAGCCTACCTTTGGTCCACATGGTTCGAGCCTAGAGAACTGCTTTCTCCAAAACTTTAACACTACTCAGATTTGTATAACTAGTGCAATGATGGATTCATTTGGCCCCAAGGTACACCAAATTCCAATTACCTTGCAACATGAGGGTCTCACTCGTCAACATGGATTTTGCTCTCATCAGCATCACAACTAGTGTGAAGAGGCTTCATAGCCAACTTCCAAGCTCACATGATAGACCGACTTGTGAGGCATTGGAGACCCAATAACTGTTATGGCCTTATGTTCATCACACATCTCTTTGCGGCCATGAATGCTAGAAACACCTCTCCCAAGCAATAGGTTTTCATGAAGAGAACTTCCTCCTTCTTAAGCTTCATTGTTCCCTATCTCATTGGGTTAGCATCTCCCAATCATTTTCTTGTTTTTTTCCTTCTTTTAAGTTATTTTTCCTCTCTTGTGTTCTTGCCTTCTCCCTATCTTAATCCAACTTTGACTTTCAATGAACATTAATATCTAAACTAAATTTAGTCAAAACTTCTTGTAATTTAGATAACTAGGGTAGCTTCATCCAAAATAGGGTCTTTATAGATCCCAAGGACTGACGTGAGAACGTGGACATCTGTCCTTAAGAAAAAGGACAATGGCCTAATAGTGAAGCCCTTTGAATTCAAAGTGTACCTCATGATGCACATCACCTAACTGTATTTGTCCATAACCCAATTTGGAAGGATAATCCTCTTAAACTGCCCGATCAGTCTCTTGAAAAATCCAGAATGGTAGAGCCATTGAGAGAATCAGTACTTTTCCAGGGGGCATTGGGACCAGTGTAACCACACCACATAAGTTATTTCCAAAGGAAAGTTCCCAAAGGTGGACATCTCTCAACTGAATGCAGAAGGTTCCTTTGCCGTGCCTGACAACCCCAACTCAACCTATCTTCCTAGGACTATATCATCTCTCATATTGTCTTCTGCCCACTTGTTGTAGTTGGTTCTGGGAGATCATTCTGACCCTGGGGGTAGAGAACTTGGATTTATAGAAAGCTCTGACAAGGAGGCACAGATCACATGCACTTGCACAACCCACATCTGATAAAACTGGAAAAAACAACTCACATCTTTAATGTCCTACCTACCACACAACTTGCAAATAATGTGTGACAACTTATTAAACTTTAAGAAAAGAAAAAGGGCATCATAGTTTGGAGAATTGCAACACTTTACATTATATTATGCTCTTTTAGAAAAGAAAAAGGGCATCACAATTTGACACATATTTCAGTCAAACATTTTCCATTGGAATCATAAACTCTCATTCAAACAAATGTGGAATAAACCGTTTTTAATGTTTTAAGAGTAACTTACCATCCACCTTCAATGGAATATGAACATGCAACCACAGATCAACCTGAACTTGCCAAGGAAAACTTGACATCTTCTGCAGAAAATATATATATATATATATATATATATATATATATATATATATATATATATATATATATATATATATATATGGCCATATTAAAGTGGACACTTTTTTAGTTAGACATATTGCCAATAGTTTAACTACCTAAATGTTTTCAAGGTAGAAATTCAACACTTTCAAACAGAATTCATGGATGGCGATAAAACAAGCCTGCAAGGGTGTTCTATAGCTTCAGCAAGGTTCAAATCATCCAAAAACTTGTTTTCTTTGATGGGACATCTGGCCTGGCCTCTACAAGAAGGTTGACTTACAACAAATAAAAATGACAAACTAAATTAGCATCAAACTATGTATTTTGCTTTAGGACATGCAACGCTGATACTGTTCCTCAAGGGGTAAGTTGGTAACTAATGCAGAAGATAGGAATGATCTCAAAATTCAAAATTCAAATTATGTAAGCAGCAAACTTGATCTGATTGCATATGGAGCTAAATGGATCACAAACACAATTGCAGAGAAGCTATGAAAACAGAGCACAATACCAGAGATCCAATTTTGGAAATTTTACATCTACTCACTAAATCCTTCATATCGTAGGAATTAACATTGTCAAGTGACAATTTGACAAACTACATATATCATAGAGGCTTAGGAAAAAAAGTACATTGTACATTTGTAATTCAGCCAGAGGCCTATGAATCTAAAGGCATAGAATATTCAATATGTTGTACAGCTTAATTAAAATCTACAAGACTGAAACAAATCCCCTAAGTTCTGCATGCACGTTTGAAGTACAATGATTGATCATTCAAATCCCAAAGAAATAAGAAATCTTATATCTGGAGATGAATTGAACTGCCATGCCAGTATTTAAACAATGTTGCACCTTAATCTAGTCTCTATCCCGAGTCTCTGCTGGAAAGAGAATTGAGTAACATATAATAATAAAAGGCCTTAAGAAGCTAACAACCAACTTTAGACATGTAAACAATAATTGATAATAATAAAATTTCAAACTTTCAAGAGCTATTGATTACATGAATCTGTATTTGCTTGTGGTTTGAGTTATTCTCCCATTCATCTGTTTCCCATTTGTCAACTTTGTCATCAAATCAGAATCTAGACACAGAAAAGGACTGCTATGAATGCATTCCAAGCATTATTTTGTTTTGTGATGGAGGTTAATTATCAAGCGGTTAGTTCCTGTACTAAAATCCATGACTACCAATGAATTTGGCATTCCATCCCATAAAAAAAAGCGCTAGAATACCAAACTGTTCATGCATTTACTCAAATGTTGAAGTCAGCGTAAGAGAATCAACAATATCAAATCCTAGATGGTGAATCTGCCATTCCACCCTAGAATAAGAGAGCTAGAATACTGAACTGTTTATGTGACTATCAGAGAGACAGCAATATCAGATCCTGAAATTGTAAATGGAAGGAAACACATCAAAATAAAAATTACATGCCCAAGAGAAAAGTCGCTTTCAAATTAAGCTGCAATAGATTTTATTCACCCAAAAAATATGGAAAAATCTGCTGCCTAGCAGCATTTGAATGGTTCAAATTTCATGCTTCAGTACGAGAATGAATTGGGCATAAATAATAATTAAAATACAAGACATTATAGTACCCAATGCATAGAGTACATAAATCCCAGAGTCTTACTTACATCAAAAAGTAGAAAATCTCATGATCCACACCACTAACTGAATTCTCAACTAAATGCAAACACTTAAATCTCATCTGAATTTGAGGGCCACTCATCCTCCTAGTTGCAGATGTGCACACAAGATCTGGATGCTTGCCTTTTTGCTGTGCGGCAGGGAGTTGGGCAGCTTCACAATAGCAGAAGAGACGCAGCTACTATAACCACAATAAGAGAAATAGATTGTTGGACATCTACAAATTCCCCAACTGTCAAGATGATGAACCATCACTAATCAATCCATGGTAAGTGTACCAGTCTTATCACTACAGAGTACATCCTTGGATAATACCATAGAAAATAATGAAAAAAAGTTTAAGAAAATGCATCTCTGATCATTGTTACATGATTGAATCATCAGTATGAAGGTTTCATGACTTTAAGATTATCAGGAGATAGATAGTATCCAAATGTGTAAGAACTTTGAATGAGAAGAACTAGCACTTACATAGATCACATATTTTGTATTGCAACTAGCCTTTTCACAATGCATGTGTCTATTGTGATAGCGAATACTCCTTTTGCCAGCTTGGTATTCATAATTAATGGAAACATCTGAGGTGTAATCCCAATTGCTACTATAATACCGAAAATATAGTGTCCCTAGTCATGTGTTGTAAGATAATCCACTATCAAAATAATGGGGACAATGACAAGAATAAATCAAATGACCATATATGAGACACACTTCACACCCTTCTTAAAAGCATCTAGTGCAATTTGTCTACCTAGAGCAGAAAGTATAATGTTGATATATGTTTTTTCACAAGTGGACACAACTACTCTAGTACTAGAGACAAAAAATACACTCGTTCCCTACCAAAAATAGAGAAACCCAGATGGTAATTGGGCTTCAAACTTCAAAGTTCACAAAGAGACCAATGACTTAAACAAAAAATAAATTATAGAATCCACATTACTTTTCTCTTCAAAGATTACCATAAAATATATATAGCTCCAGCAGGGGAGTATTTGGTTCTTCTATTATGTTTGTTGTTTTCTTAATGATCCTAGATTCACCTGTCAATGAAGGCTAACTACATCAACAAGTAGTAGGGTGAAACATGTCTTTAAAAGTCAATTTTAGTAACAAAAGAAACCCAATGGAAAAAAATAGAAGATTGAATATGTAAATTCTACAAACGGAATGCTGAAAGAGTCAGTCATACCTCAAAAAAATCCTAGGATGATAGTAACCAAACATCACAAAGGAAAAGATCCCCATAGCTGAAAATTATGATATCTCCTGGCACAACATCTTTTTGATCAACTTGAAATTACAAATCTATCTTGACAACTCCAACTCAGAAATGTAAATCAATCATACAATACAATTGTAAGAATTTAAAAACATAATTTGCATTTCTTTCAACTAGGGCACTACCAATAGGTCACCGTACCAATAAATTTAAAAAATAATTTTCATTTATTTCAAATAGGGCACTACCAATAGGTCACTGTGCCAATAATCCACAATAAACTGAAAGTAAGAATTCTAGTAAATGACACGGTTATAAGTACTTACCTGGGGATGAGCCCTTCTGAGTTCTCTAATGTACTCAGATTTGCTTTCAGTTTTGCCAATAAGGCATAATAGATATTGAAACATAAATAGCCCTAGAAGGGAAACATCATACCTATGAGAGAGAGAGAGACCAGGGAAGAGTGTCAACAATAGGTACAGTTGTGTTAGGACAAACTTCAAGCACCAACAGACCTTCTAATGCAGTTAGGAGACAACCAATGTCAACCACCAGTCAAGCTGCAATAACCAATACTGGCCCTAACAGGGCTCATAATACAACGTGAGACCTCAACAGACTAATAGTCTTTGATAACAGCAGCTAGAAATCCATAGGTTAACAGTAGCCTCAATAGGCCCTAACCAAAAAGTTCAACGACAGCCTGAATAGACCCAACACCAAAGTGGCAGTAGCTAATAGGAGCAACAAAAAGAATGGAGAACGGCAGCCCTAGAAGGGATAAACAAATAATCAAATAGAAGCAGAATTAGGCAGACCTCTCAGAGGAGAAAGATGCAGCCCTAGAGGGCTTATAACGACAGCAAAAAAACAACCCTACAGGGCTCAAACCTTGACGTCAAAAACAGAAACATGTTCCATCAACCAGCTTCCAAACGATGCCCTAGAAGGAGTCCGGAAAAAACAGAACCCAAACTAATTCGCCCCTCGATTTCATGACTCGACAAACAACAAAGGTGACTCGACAAAAAACCAACCCGATAAGGTCAAGTACCATAAGCAGGATAACCACAAGGACAAACAAGATAGGGTGACAAGGTCTCTCTCTCTCTAGGTATGTGTCCTCACATGTTCCATATATCTACTGAAAGTTTTGTCATCACAGTACTGAAGGGATCATCCCGATGATGTGATCCTTCGGTTCTTAACTTCTTCCTGAGGTCAGGTACCTCATCAAAGGAAGCACATGCAAAGGAAGCTCTAACAGAACTAGAGCAGATTGCATCTCAATAGAACTTAAGGATTGGAAACATCATATTCAATATGTTGTATACAGACCAAGCGATCAATTTTTTCAGTAGTATGTCCTTACCCTGATTTCTTCCAGAGAAGGCATTGTGCAATTGATTGGGAATACATATGTAAGTGGGAGGAGCGAAGATCTATTTTGGAACCTAGATCCAATGCCTTATTTATCTTTCCACGGGTATGGTTTCTAAAAGAATCACAAGTATCAGTAAGTTCAGATTTGCAACATTGATGGCGTGGAAAGATGTGATTCCATTGGATGTATGCAGAGTCATATTGAGAAGTAAATATCTTTAGTAAAAGATGTTGTGTTCAAACTTCAGACAGGGTAAACCAATACTTCATGCATGGTGCATTCATTCGATTGATGGGAGGCACATCACTTGGGAAAGATTCCTTTGCATGCATGAGCATGTGAGGCATACCATTCTTGAGGCTTTCTTATCCTGTTTGTAACCAAAACATTTATTGGTATGTAAATGAGAGGAGGGTGTACTAGTTAGATAAGAAGTAAGATGAGTTAGTGTGTAAATATTTTGCTGTGAGAGCTTGTGTGTGGGCATCATATGGTTTATACAAGCCACTGTAATTTCTTCCATTAGACTAGATACATAAATATGTGATTGCTGCTACAGGATTTAGTATGTTTTTCTGAATTTCCAGACTTATATTTCCTAGATATACTATCTAATTAGTGTTGGATTGATGCAATCTCATGATATGCATTTTGTCTGAGTTTTGAGTTATCGATCCTATGTTTCCATAGTTGCAGATCTGAAGTTTTGATGTGCTGCAGTTTTAATTCATCGAAGTGCAGATTTGTGTATTTTGTGCTGGAAAGTTTTAACAGCTTTTACTTCCTGATCTTATCAGCTAACTCATTCCATATTTCTTCTAGTAGCCCATTTGTGAAATCCACTTTGATACATAGCCTGACATATGTTATGATATGCCTTTTAGAGTTTTGGGGAAGTTGTGATGGAATTTTGTTAGAGTATATCAGAGGCCAATGATTGAGTCTAGAATTGAAAGGGTAGGCTGGGAGGCCTAACCTACATTTGTGTTGAAGTTAAAAGAGTTTTTTGATAGATCGAAGGTGGGGTGTGATGGTTTCATGCATAAACCAACATGCTCTTAAAACCAAAGGGTCTGATGTGAGGGATGCACTGCTTGTCCTCAGTAGAGTCAATCTTCACCATGAAAAATTTGCAAGCACATGGGTAGAGTAGGTTTCCTGTTGAAGGAAAGTGTTTGACACATGAGAAAACCAATGATGCGGGGCTAAGAGCCTATTGTAAAAGCCACTAAGGCAACATATTAGACCATAAGTGTAGTAAAAGTCATCTTGTTCGAACACCCTCTGGACGAAGGAAATCACTAGGATGGAGACAACCTTTTCAACTATGAAGCAACTAATTAGATGGCATTGAAATGCATCAAAATGATCAGTAGCTTCCTTAAAAGATCTCCCCGAGTTTGTTGGATAGGAGACTTATTGGGTCAATCCACCTGTATTAGGGGAGAATGGAGGGGCTTCAACCTTTTATGAAATCAAAGATGCCATAATCTTCTTAGGTATGCATTCCCTCTAGCCAGAGGTTGTGAATCCTTAAATGGTAGTGTAACCTAGTTCTTCAAAGGAGTGACCACCACCTTGTAGGTAGAGGTGGTTGCAATTTTCATATAAGTTCGGAGTTACCCTTGCCCAGGCTCTGTTGATCTTGTGATTAGAATGCTTGGGAGGGGAAGCTTGGGGATGCCATGATAGAAAAGAGTAGAGGGGTGGGGAAGATGACAACAATGACACAACTATATCCTAAGTGGAAACACATACCCATCTCTCCTTGAATTTCGCAAGCCTTTAAAAAAAGAGTTGAAGAATTATTAAGATTTTCCTTGTGACTTATTTACTAGTAGAATATTCTTTTCCTACTTGCCGTTAACTAATATCATAAATTATACCTGATAATTTGCAAGAACAAATGAACTATCAAATAGTGTAACCTATACGAAGTCATTAAAAATCATTCTTCGTTCTATTTATTTTATCATGTTTGTTTGCCCATTGATCTTGCTCTGAAAAAAATATGAAAGATGCTTCTTGTTGTCTTTACCATCGCATCATAGAAGCTAATTGAAAACCCCCATTTTCTTATGGATAAAGTTCGAGCACTTGTGTGAATATTATTTTTCTTCTCCCCAAAAAATCAGTGGCATTTGTGGCGATCACAACAAAAAAGATAACTTAAGTTTCCAACATTTCACTAATAGAGTTGGAAAACATGCCTCAGTTGTGAGCAACAATTTTACTAAAAGATTCGAATGCTTCTTTGTTGAGAATGATACGAATGCTTCTTTGTTAAGTTTCCATTCGCTTAAAGGACTGATACAAATTTTTCGAGGACGCCCTTGAACATTTGTCTGGATTTTATCAATTTCATGGGTGTTACTTTTGAAAAAAGAAGATGAAACAAGCCTACATTGAAGCTTAAACAAAACTGAACATTTGTATGACAACTACAAGACAGGTTTTTCCAATAGAGACTAAATATTCCAAAAGGGTCCTGTATAGAGTCTCTCCCCTACTTGCCTTTATTGGCTTTTCAAGAGTGCTGGAAATTGAAATGGACATGGACACCAGACCACCACAAGGGCTTCATGGTTTGTAGGCAGGTAACTTGAATTTCATATGCAATAACCTACTTTTAGAATATCATTTAAGTGAAGCATAAACCAAAATAATTCAAGCAACAGATATATCAAGCCTCTTGGAACAAAAGCTACAAGGTGTGGCAATGAGGTAGCAACAAACTCAGAATCCAGCATGGAAAAAGAAAGATTTTTACTACAGGAAGATGTTAAGAGTTAAGACAGACACAGTAACTTGGTCGAAAAGGCTTAAGCCATTCTCAACAAAATATATTCATCCAACGATATCGATATATAGTACATGAATGTAACCACCTCTAGATCTAGATCTCATTCACAACTCATCAATGGAATAATGACAACATGTCATCAGTAGATACGGATAACAACTCATATAGAGGTGATCTCAGACTTTGGGGATCAGAACAGACCTGGTTATGCCCTCATAATAGTAGTAGGGACTGTTCGTTGAAGTCCAGTTGTATTCTAGGCATATGACAGTCACCTACAGCCATGAAAAATTCAGTTTTGAAGACAATAACAACAAAATATGATAAAGGAGAAGTTTGGGCATAATTTAAGCCACTTCTGGGTAGTGTTTGAAGGCATATTAGCAAGAGAACTCCTTAAAGCAGCATTAAGGCCCTTCATCATAGTTATGGGCAGAAGTAAAGCACTTCTAGGTAGGTTTGAGGCTGTTATGAGCAATTCTTTGGGCATAAACAACCCTAAAATCAGTTTCACCAGCCTTAACTCAGCATTTTGAGCACTTCTTAGGGCAACGTTCCATTCTGGGCACTCCAGCACTAATAAAGGTCATACATCATATTTGGGAACATATAGGACTCTTCTGAGCATATCTCAGCCCTCAAACAGTCTTGATAGAGCACCAAACAACAATCTTTCCTCCACTAGGAAAATCTCCATATACTCTGTCTTGCGGTGATAGATACACTGGGAGAATATTGGGATAGTTTGGATTTTCTTTACACTATGTTGAGTCTATTTTTCTTATTGATTGATTAAAAAATAAGGGTAGTTATTGATGTTTTCTCTTTGTAAGATACTAAGAAGTTATTGGAGTATCATTGAAAAATCCCACTATATTTTTTTACTTAAGTTAATAAAGGTTGGATGGGTTTTTAAACAAAAAAGTAATTTCCTGGTCAGAACAAACTGCTACAACTTAGAGTGCATAATAATATTTCAAAGGTCCCTCCTTTCCATTTGATATGATACTCTTGAAGACCTCTTTAAAACCTATTTTCCCAACTCACTATGTAAATATTCATGTGAGTCACCTCAAAGTTGCTATGCGATCTGTACATAGAGTCCATCCATTATATTGCATAATTACATCAACATAATTCTTGCTATTTTTCCCATGGGATAAGATCTCACGACCCTAGTTCTATCTTTGCTTTAATCTAACCACTATCAACAGGCTTGCAAAAAAATGATAGGCGCATGAGCAAAAGTAACCCATAGAATGTCTGTATTCAAGGACCATCTTTCTCATGGTAACTTTGTAATGGTTCCTTGTTTGTCGATCTTCTTCATTCATGTGTATGGTTCAATTTACACATTGATCAATATCCTTGATGCTTTGCATTCCTTCTTTTGGGGCCTTCTTAGGTCTTCCACAATTTGGCTCTATGACTTGTGGGGGTATGCTTGTAGTCTTGTGGATGCAAATTTGAAATATGGTTTTTACAAACTTATCATGTTTTTTGCAAATGTTGATGTCGCAAGCCTCTTCAGCATTCTTGCAACCTAGTATTGTATTCATTCAAGATTTGCACAACTCGGTCCTGTGGCATCTTCCATGTCATGGCCACACTCCTTTATGGTCCTTAGTTGGACATTGAAAATCCATCTTGTTGTATTCTTGAGCTCTACAGATCATCACAATGCTCATTGCAACTTCATACATCTTGGATTGTGACTAAATTAATTTCATGTGAGCTCTACACCCCTGTGAAATAAAGAGATCTAATTTAGATCAAGCCTCACTACTTTGAGCCTTAAGGTTAATGTTCCTCAGCAACTTTTAATTGTGGGGGTTTTTCACTGAAACTTGTTTCTCTTAATTGGATGTTTGCTTGGATGCATCTTTAGTCTTGTGCTTGACTGCTTTCAATATAACATTCTAACTAGCATTGATTAGGTGCTTCACTAATGTGACTATAATCAAAGATAAATTCTCCGCCCTTTTGTATGCATAAATTCAATAATGTTTTCCAGCCTCAGTCAGTTTATATATTGGTTTCCATGCCTTAAGAAAATTACATCTCTGCGCCACATATAGGGAATATATACAATTATCCCACAAATCTCCATAGGCACTACATCACAATTGAGTTGATTAATAAATTGGGAAGAGCTTGCGAACTTGAAATCACACTACTTTGTGACTGTTATCTCTACTTTTTATTCAACCATCCTAATGGATTCAGTGTTGGATGGGCCTTAGTGTCTAACTTGAGTCTGTTATCCAATGAGTCTAATATCAAGTTCTTTTGACTTCCTGGATTGAAGATTGCAACCATAATACAAAAAATTATCCACATCTTGATAAGGGACATATTTTCTCTTTAATCCACTTTGCTTTGTAGTTGTGGCTTAGTCACTAACGCTAGTAGACGCCAACTATGGATTCCAATTCATGTGAGTTGAGAAATTCTTGTTTACTGTCTTGTAGATAGATGCCCAGAAAGCCCAGGATGATACCAACATAGACTCACTAAATAGGCAGAACTATAATAATTATAATTATTTGAAGTGGGAAAGCACTGTTACATCGGGCGACTATTCTTCAAGGAATTTTGGAAAGAGAAAAAACAAGAACAAGGCTTTGAAATAAACAACAACTAGGGTGAAGGATTCACCTAAATAAGTGTCAATGAGTATGTTTGAGATCTACTACAATACGACATAAAACCACGGGATTCTGATGACTTCTATGAATCCATTCTAGAGGTGAAACACAACAGTAGTTAGAAAAATCCTTGAAACATCATCATCTTGAGTCTTAAGCAGACCTGTAGCAGCCTGTGGTTAAGGAGTGGAAGTATAAAGTCTTCAATGGACAAAAGTCTCCAAGTTGGGGTTCTCTGGGTGTTGCCCCTTAATCACTGGGTTGAGCCAATTTCATCTTTCTTTGTTCCAAGAATGCAGACTTGGATTTTGACACTCATGGTTGATGTTCAGCCAAATTGTCGTTGATGGCTTGGGGTTTGGTGTGTGCCTTGTCTTATCACAAGATGTACAGAGTAACAAACATGAATGGCACAAACTACACTGTGCTTTCAGACAAATCGTAAGCAGTGGCAGGAAATTTAGTGTGCATATACTTGCCTGTAAACAAATCGTAGTAGGGACTGTTCATTGACCCGGTTATGCCCTCATAACAGTAGTAGGGACTGTTCGTTGAAGTCCGGTTGTATTCTAGGCATATGACAGTCACCAACAACCATGAAGAATTCAGTTTTGAATACAATAATAGCAAAATATGATCAAGGAAGAAGTCTGGGCATAATTTAAGCCACTTCTGGGCAGTTTTTGAAGGCATATTAGCAAGAGAACTCCTTAAAGCAGCATTAAGGCCCTTCTAGGTAGGTTTGAGGCTGTTATGAGCAATTCTTTGGGCATAAACAGCCCTAAAATCAGTTTCACTAGCCTTAACTCAGCATTTTGAGCACTTCTTAGGGCAACGTTTCATTCTGGGCACTCCAACACTAATAAAGGTCATACATCAGATCTGGGCACATTTAGGACTCTTCTGAGCATATCTCAGCCCTCAAAGAGTCTTGATAGAGCACCAAACAGCAAGCTTTCCTCCACTAGGAGAATACTGAGACATATTTTAGATGTTTTCACACAGCAACAGTCAGAAAAAGCATTGAAACATCATCATCTTGAGTCTTAAGCAGACCTGTAGCAGCCTGTAGTTAAGGAGTGGAAGTATAAAGTTTTCAATGGACAAAAGTCTCCAATCTTACCTAAATACGATCTCCATCAAGCATAATATATTAATCTTTTCAATCAACTTTTTCTCATTATCTACAAGTGCAAGCTGTGCATTGAGGGAATCCTTGTGAACATGACAAAGTTCTTGATATCAGGCTAGATCACTAGCATTAAATACCATCCAATCCAGAATGCCATCTAAAAAAGGGAAGGAACTTCAATATCATATACACCGTAAATGATAAAATATCTTGCAACAAGTTTCCATGCATAATCTTATTGCCGTAGACATCTGGCTATGGGGATTTTTCAAACACACACTCATTTTAAAATAAAATTAATTAATTAAAAATATCTAAAATAGACTAAAACTACACAGTACTTACCAACCAAAACAAAGATAAATATTAAATACGTATAACTTATTTGGAAAACAAAGTTTGAATTTCTAAAATTAATATATGATGGTGGATTCAAGCAGATAAGCAGCTTATCCTAGGCAATGGAGTCCAAAAAAATTCTATGCATTGGAAAATTTAGTATGAAGCAACATATTAAACTGGAAAACATGCCATAAACAACAATATTTCTATCTATACCAGTTCCATTCTGTATGTGCCTCAAATTATTACATCAAAGTTGAATACATCCAGTAAAGAGACAATCTTTCATTGAATAATCAGTCCATACATTGCACAATTCAGACCTGATATTATCAAGTCTTAAGAGGACAAATAGATCACTCTTCACAGCCCTCCTATGATGGCTAATAAACACTGTAATAAATGTAACATCCCTGTTATCCAGACATCTAGTTCTATGAAATTGAAAACAAAACTAACCTCTTAGCCTCAGTGAAGACTGTAAACCCCAAGAAACTTTGAACAACTGCAGAAGCCACTGTCAAAAACTCCAGCTTTGCCGAATGCAGAGATCTAATGATTTTTCATGTGGTTTTTACTGGCTCTTTCCCCCCTTATATAGCGACTTGACATTCTGGAACCTTCATCTCATTTATGGAGTATGGACCAATTGAAGGTTAAAATAATCTTTACCCAACAAAATTTGGTGGTTGAAACCTCAATTCAAACCCCCATTAACCAAAATCGACGGGAGTTGGGGCGATTTGAAAATTTGAAATGAGATTTTCATAAAAACCTCAACGTCAGGCCGCCATTGCCGAAAACATGGGGCAAGCCAGCTGCTCATGGGCGTCATCACAGGCGAAGTTTGAAGTCAAACCATTCAACCAAGTTACCAATCGCGGCCTCGGCCCTCCATTACCAAAATAATAAATTGTTGGGCCACTGGCTGGGCGAACCAACTGTTCGCGGCCTCCATTACCCTAAATGGTGGGCGAACCAACTGTATGCGGCCTCCATTACCCTAAATGGTGGGCGAACCAATTCTTCCTGGCCTCCATTACCGGAAATGCTGGGCGAATTCACCATTTCGCGATTGTTTTATTTGGCTATATAAACTATTTTCAATTTAGCAACCTTGGCTATTCGATTTATTTGCACTATGGGTTAAATAAATATTGGGCTAATATATTAAATTTAAAAAAAACTCGTTTTATATTAAAAATTCGCCCAGGGTTTCTTGGTGACCCCTATAATTTCGCCCATGGGCTATAATTCGCCCCTAAAATTTTCCCTGGTGTTAAACAATGGATAGGGAATTTTGGTTAAGGATTGTGAGGTTGATCTTTGGGTATATCTTACCCAAGTGTCATTGTACACTACCGCCTTGGGATCTGTTGTATTCAAGCAGAGAGTAAATGCACACACAGAGATATAATCAAGACACAAGAGATGAGTCAAATGCATCCAACTGTTTGTATTCATCTTGAACAATGTTATTTATACATCATATGTGTGGTTGGAGCGGTTGCACCCGCTCCAACGGCTTCCTTAACTACACTATTACATAATAACTAATGACATTTAAGGAACCCGAAGGGTCGCCTCTAACATCTCCCCCACCTCAAAATATTTCTTCGTCCCAAAGAAAACACTAACAACCATGAACTGCAATTCCTTTAGTCTCTGTCAGCAGTCTAGTAGTGGCCAACCGAACCTTCTCACCCCTTCCTGCCCAATTCTCTTCCACGGTCCAGGAACTTCTGGGCTTCATCGCTCTGCTATTCCACCAACTTACCATCTACCTGAAAAACGTCTAAAATGACATTGAATAGATGTTTATGTGTGTCAGTACCGGGGGGCTTGATCAATTTAAGTGTTCTTTGGTCATTATTAATGTGAAGCGCTTTCTCTGTGTGGTATAGATGTATTCTGCTTGAAATACATGGTTTTCGTAGACTTTGCTGTCGTGAGGCTTCCTACAAGTTTCAAATATGTCGTTGCTGCTTGTGATCGATACTGACTGATATTGGTCGACTTGACTCGACTCGACATGACTTACTTGACTGGACATGATTTACACTGGTCGGCAAGAAACCGACTCAATTTACAATTCTTATGAAAATACATGGTTCAATAAGCTTTGAATATCCCTTTTTTCGACTTATTTTCAATGACCCGACACAAATACAAAGCAACTTTAATAATATGTCGACATTGACATTCCGATCATATTTTTTTAAAATCGACCAACTCTCGACCATATTTAACAACAACTTTAAAAGACTCGACCACTTTACCATATTGACCATACTGACAAAAGTTTAATATCGACTAAGGTGAAAAAAAGAAAAAGAAGGTGACGTGACCAAAACACTATAGACTATATGTCACCTCGACCACACAATATCGACAAAATTTACTAGGTATCGACCCACATAGTTTTTCTTTTCGACGATAGAGATATAATATTAACAACAGGTCACTTGACCATTTTGTGATATCGGCATTGCAGCATTCGCCAAGTCGATGTAGATGATATCGGTTGGCACGTGAAAATTCTATGCTAATAGTACAGCCAATAAAAATATATTGATCGAAGAAGGAAAGAGAGGTGACCGCATTGATCGAGAAGAGAATTGACCGCATCTTTCTTCTTGTGCGCAGACTGGTGTAAATCATCAGAACTAGTCAGTGAACTTTACTCGTCGAGCAAAATAGCAGCACTTACTTTGTTGTGGCTGGTCGATAGTGAAACATAATTTCACAATAGGTCGACTTCTCTGCTTTAACATGCTCAACTATCAATCAATGGACTATGGCCGACAGAACAATGTGGTCAAGGAGTACTCCACCGTCTTCAATTGTAGCAAAAACTTCTAGTCGTCTACCTTTCAGATCGAAAGGTCAGTCGACTCAGACATTCTGTGAGCGTGAAATCATTGACAGTTTAATTTTTTATTTTTTTTTTAACGTCAAATCTTCAATGGATCACGATCAATAGATGCTTGATAGCCAACGGTTTTATATAGTCAATAAGCACTCTTGTGGCGGTCGATGGAGATCGTCTAACGGTCGGGTAGTATAATTGACAACTGGTTTTAACAGTTCTGACTGGTAAATAGTCTTCTAACAATTAAAATCGTTGATCAACGGTTTGTGTAGTGGATGTGGTCGACTCAGTAACTGCTCTGGTCGATGAATGTACACATTTGACAGATCAAAATTGTTCCTCGTGCGGCCATAAACAAAATCGATGCAGCATGTTTTTCCTTTTATGTTGGTCATTGGTCAACTATTGATCGATTGATGATGGGCAGTATTTATGTTGAGGTCGACACTAAACATCAACAAGTATTCTAGTCGACGCTCTCCATCAATCAGATATTACACGGACCTCACAGGTTACAACATAACTTACTTCTGATTTGACGGGTCAGACGATATCCCATGAAGTCTGTTCAAAATATTGCGAATCACATGATTTCCCTTGAGCGCTTTACTTCTCCAAAATTCAGAGGGTTCCACGCAACTAGCCTCGACCACATCATACTTTCACGAGCATCATCTTTCACGAGCATCATCTTTAAGCTTTTCTTTGCAGGTTTCCTTCACATTTCACAATTTCTTGCAGGGATTATTTCTGCTCACGATCTCCTTCAGGTTCGAACCGCTCCTCTTTTGCTGCTGCTGTCATCCAGCCAAAAGAGAACGGCAATGGCGCCAGATGTTGTATTCAAGCAGAATGCACACACAGAGATATAATCAAGACACGAAAGATGAGTCGAATGCATCCAACTATTTGTATTCATCTTGAACAATGTTATTTATACATCATATGTGTGGTTGGAAGGGTTGCACCCGCTCCAACAACTTCTTTAACTACACTATTACATAATAACTAATGACATTTAAGGAACCCAAAGGGTCCCCTCTAACAGGATCCTATTATATGATAATTAGTAGGGGTTGGTTAGAATGCCATGAGGCAATGTTAGATTGTAAGGGTAAGACACTTTATTTTATAGATGACACATGGCACACAAGAACTTTAGTGGGGACTAATAGAGGAGGGCCTTTAAGGTTTATTTCAAATATGCAATTGAAGAAACATATTAGGAAGGGTTGTAAGTTATACTATTAGAGTTTCCTAATGTGTTTCCAAAAGAGTTTCCTAGATTATTTCCTGAGTGGGAGCTAGAGTTCACAATTGAACTCAAAATAGGAGTTGAACCTATCTCAAAGGCTCCTTGCCACATGACAACCTTCGAATTACAAGAGTTTTAGATGCAGCTCCAAGAATTGTTAGACTTGGGACTTATCCATCCAAGCATATTACCATAAAGAGCATCAATTATATTTGTAAAGAAGAAATATGGATCATGGAGGCTTTGCATCCACTATCAATAGTTGAAAAAAGAAACCATACAGAACTATTATCCATTAAATAGGGTTGATAATATGTTTGATCAATTGAAAGGTGCAAGTATATTTTCAAACATTTATTTAATATCGGGATATCATAAGTTGAGAATTAAGGAAGAGCGAATCCCCAAGACAACATTAAGACATGTGTTTTGGTTCTTTTTATTTTGTAGTAGTACGATTTGGGTCGACAAATGCACCAGTTGTGTTTACGAGTTTGATGAATAGGGTATTTCAACTATACATTTATAAATTCATGCAAGTTCTTTCATATGATATGATAATATATTCAAGAACAACAGAGGAGCATGAAGAACACTTAAGGCTATTATTGCACTATCTTAGATAGCATAAGCTATATACCACACACTCTAAATTTTCATTCTATGAATTAGATATTTATTATTTGGGTCATATAATTTTAGGAGAAGGAATTATTGTGGACCGAGCAATGATAAAAGGTTATTATGGATTCATCGGTGCCTGCAAAGGAATGTGAAGTACATGGATTTATGGGTTTGATAAGTTATTTTAGGAGCTTTGTGGAATGTTTTTTGAAAATTGCAAATCCTCACATAATTGCAAAATAAAAATAAGAAATTTGTATGGAAGGAGTAATGTGAGTAGTCATTCCAAAAGCTTAAATAGTTGTTGAAAATGGCTCCCATACTGAAGGTACCAAACATGGATCAATATTTTCTAGTGTATTGATGCCTCAAAATAAGGATTAGGTAAATTACTAAGGAGTAAGCTAAACGATAGATGATTTGCACTTTTATCATGATTTTTCCGACAATCCAGCAATGCAAGTTTTGTTGAAATTGTCATTTTGATTGTTCAAATTGCAATTTTTATTGTAGAAATGGATTCAACACCCTCAATTACCCCTAGGGAACCTTGAGTATGCAAAATTCCATCAACCTAAAACTGCAATTTCACCAATTTCAACCGGATTCATTGAAAAACAAGTACAAATCGCCGATCATTTAGCTTACACCAATTACTAATGCAAGAAGGTAGGGTGATTACCTATGTCTCAAGAAAGCTTAAGCCACATGAGGAGAATTATGTGATCCATGACTTAGAACTTCCTATAATAGTGCATGAATTGAGAATTTGGAGACATTATTTGATCGGAAGAAAGTTTGAACTAAAGAAAAATCACCATGGAATTTAACATATATTTATGCAAAATAAACTAAATGTTAGGTAGCAAAGATTATCAAAATTATCAAGTGAATATGCCTTTCAAATATCATACATTAAATGAATGCTAAACAAGGTAGTAGATGCCTTGAGTAGAAGAGCTCGAATCTTCTCAATTTTACTTTAAAAGATGAATGTTAGAGAAAAGATACTAAAGTTGCAAGAAAGTGATGAATGGTATGAGGAAATAAGATCATAAATTGAAAATGAGGTAATGAGAATCCCCAAGTATGAGTGATATACTTTGAATAATGATGAACTATTGATATTTCACAAAATGATTTATGTGCCTTCTAATGAAGAGATTTGTAAGTTGATAGTTGGGGAAGCACATAGAGCAGTGTATATGGACCAGCCTAGAGTGAAAAAGATGTACATGGATTCAAAACTATTATTATTTTAGAATGGAATGAAGAAGGACATAGTACACTACATGGATAGATGCCTAGAATGTCATCAAGTGAAGTTCAAGCATTAGCATGGCCCATCAGATTATTGTAGCTGCATTCAATACTTTATTCAAAATGGGAAATGATTTTGATGGAATTCATAGTGGGATTGCCTATAACATCGAGCATACATTATTCAATCTTCATAATAGTGGACGCTTTGGCCAAGAATGTGCATTTTATTCCAATGAACAAAACCTATCAAGCACCAGAAACAGAAAGAGTTTTTATAAACAAAATACTGAGGATATATGGAATTCCAAAGAATATTGTTTCAAATAGAGGTTCAATATTTATGGGAAGGTTTTGGACTAGTTTCCAAGAGGACTTGAGAACACAACTTAATTTTAGCACGACATATCATCCTAATATATATGGAAAGACAAAAAGAGCAATTAGGTGTCAAAGGATATGTTGTGTATATATTAATGGATGAACAAAATTGTTGCAAAGAGTATTTACCTCTTAAGGAATTTTCATATAATAAGTTATTAGAGTTCGATAAAGATGAAACCTTCTGAGATTTTGTAAGGTGGATCTTGGAGAACTCCTCTTAATTGGGATGGACTTAACTTGGACAAAGTTCTAGTTGGACTGGAAGTTATTCAAGAAATGGAAGAGCAAATGAAAACAATCCAAGAGAGATTGAAGGAAGCCCAAGATAGACAAAAAAGTCATGTTGATGCGCATAGAAATAATAGAATATATAAGAATCAGGACAAAGTGTTTTGGTTTAGACCGCACAAGAGTTTTATTAAATTTGGAAAGGGAGCCAAGTTGTTTCCATGATAGTGGGGTTGTTTAAGATTACCTAAAGGTCGGGAGCGGTTGCTTATTGGCTTGCATTATTGTCATATATAGATCATGATCTGCATGATATTTTTCATGTTTTTTGTTTAATTCCAATATCTTTTAGACCCTTCTAATGTTATGGATTTGAGTAATTTGCAAGTGTTGGATGAGGGGGCCTTGAAGGTTGAACCAATCTACATACTAGGCCAATGAACTCGACATATTCAAAATCATTTAGTCAACTAGGTAAGGGTCAAGTGGGAGATTTATAGTCCTAGTTTAGCTACTTAGGAGGATGCAATTGAGATGCATTAACAGTTTCATTATTTATTATAGAACTTTGGGATGAAGTTTCCTAAATAGGGGGTGTATGTAGTGCCCTCTTTTTATTTGACTTTATTGACTAATGTCTTGTTATTTTTTATGGCATTTTGGTTACAAGAATGACCCAGTTGGTTGAGAGATACACCTTTGGATATTGTGATCTATATTTTTGAGTTGATCTAGTTTAATTACTACTTAGTGTTATTTTTTATATCCTTGAAATGATATTAGATGATTGAATTTTTCTGTATAATGTGATGATTTATTGTAGCCTATGAGTAGGCTGAGTTGTATCTTAACATTGATGTATGTGTGTATAAGATCCATGTAGGTGATATGAATTTTAGTGATAAGTGATGACATGGAACAATTAAAATGAATACATGTTTACTTGAGGTAATTTATTATATTAGATAATGTTACTAATAGTTTGTTAAGTGCAACAAGAAGAACCACAGTTGCATATGGACTCTGGATTGAATCAAGATATGTGGACCCAAGATGGGTTCAATATATCTATAATGTTCATGTGTATGCCATTTTTTATTGTTTATTCATGATTATCATATGGTACTATTTGGTATGTGTGTCTCTAGATGTGTGCAGAGATAGGAATGTTATTTTATAGTCAAGCTTATACATGCAAAATGGTTGTATGAAGAGCGTGACATGAGTTTGGAGAGGAGGTATATGTCACCTATTCCTGCCTATTACCTCTCATTTCCAAGCAACATGTTAAAATACACATGTTTTTCATAAAGGTTACACATTGTCGTGAGGGCAAGTCATGGATTTGATCACTCATGAGGATCTACTAAAGGGAACAAAATAAGGTTTTAACCCTTATTCATCGGTGACCATTAATATCTTGACAAAAGTAAGTGGAATAGTTTAACTAGGTCCCATTAACCATGACAATATTCTCCACCATAAAATTTGGTACTTGAAGAGTTCTAGTGAACACTTGCCTAGCTCTCAGTACCAAATGCTTGAAGGATCTGAATTAGCATGCTCTCACCCTTGGTATCAACCTTAGTTTGTGTATGAGTGTGCTTTGGAAGAAAAGTATATTTGACTTGCATGATAATTGGGAATAATAAAATGAAAAGTACACTCATAGTTTGATTTCTCATGTACACTTACTAATAATTTGTGAAAATGGAAAAGTAAGATAAGATTCACCTTGATATTGGAAAAGTACTAAGGAGTCGAAATTTTTGCATTCAGGTTTTCACAGGTAGAGTATGTTGGAGACATGTGTGGAGGACCTGTGAGTGGTAAGGTGTACTCTACGTACGTTTCGGACCTCGGAGCTGGGTCCAGCTTCAAGAGTGAGAGTGTCTCAATGGAATTAGCCGCATAGGATTATTATAAATAGGCCAGAAATCCAATTATTAATATTAGTGTAGTCAATGTCTGCCCAAGAATAATATTTCTGGCTATTTATGGATGTTTTTTATTCCTTAGGTTGTGTATAATTGGTTTCCATGCTGCACTGAGTCGAAATTTATTGATTCGAAACTTTATTTAAACAATAAAAAGTTATTTCATGTGCACCCACGTAATTAGGAAAATAAAAAGGAATCAATAAAACATTTAGGAGCATAAATAGGAAAATTAGTTGGGATGCGATTAAAAATTTCTAACTATGTATTTTTGAAATTATTAATTGTGCATGGAGATGGCGTGTGTGGGTGAATATCATGCATTTGGTATTTAAATAATTATCATTTTTGAATGAGATTAGCAAGTGGTATGGGTCTCAAATTCTATAAAAGAAGCAAGGGTTAGGCTTGAGAGCTCATCTTCTTATTCCATAATGCTCACATTTCCATGGTGAATTGGTTGAAAGTTTGGTCTCAACAATAGTTCCTTTATCTTTAAGGTGGGGTAAATCATTTGCTCTAGAGGAGATTCACATTATTTTCTTTAGTTATTGTACTCTCTTCATAAAACCATTGCATCTCGAGGGTTCCAGGAAAACAAGAGTACCCTAAGGATATGGTAGGGTGCTCAAACGATAAGCTTCTTGTAGTTGGCAATTATTGCAGCTTAGAGTAGATATTCTCGGTGAAAGATTGGGGTAAACTACTAGACAAGGAGGATATATACGGTGATTAAAAAATGTGTGGTTCTTGTAATATTCTTTGTCAAAGGTAGGTCCTAAATTGTCTTGCTTCTCTACAAAGTGTTATTTGAAGAAAAACTTGTATTTTACTTAAATGGTTTTTCGGTGATAGTTTTTGGGACGAATTGCTTGTGGGTTATGTTTTCCTTTCATTGCAAATCTAGTTCATGTGCTTGATTGTACCTTATATCCCTTGTATTGACAACATTATCCTCTTAAACTAAAAATCTTTGTCATTCCTCAACCTTTTTTTACCTTATAGTCATTTGCATCTACATGTTAAAATTTGCATATCATGATTGTGAATATTATTAGTCCCTCTATTTATTGTATATTTGAAATGGTGTTAGCACCATGTGTAGGTTCCATATCAAGACATAACTATGCAAACATAAGTATTACTATTATGGCAAACTTCTTTCCTTCAAGTTATGGCTCTCATTCAAGAATCTTAAAGCATAACTATTGAAATTGTTAATTATAGCTCTATCTAGTGTTGAAGGTTGATAACATGTTCAATTTTTATTCATGCATATGATTTCATGAATGACTCATATTTCAAGTTTAGTGTTTCCTCTTGTCAAAGTGACATAGAAAGGAATTCCTTACTACCTCTAGTGAATCTTCATCATAGCATGTCAGCTGAGGATGATAGTAAAACAAACATTGATGATTACAAAATGAAGAGATCCAAGTACACTAAGGTTGAAGAGGAGAACAAGATCCTTGATGCATAAAACCAATATTCCCTAGAAAGTTCTTGTGTCACTTGTAATCAATTATGAGTGGAATAAATGTATGTTTTCACAATGAATACAAGTATGTATATATCGTTAAGAAACTATTACTAGTGCTAATGTGTGAACATATACATTCACTTTTTTACAATTGTGTTATTCATGGATAATTTTAGGGGCTAAATTTAGCCCATGGGTTATATTAAGAGGGTTACAAAAATTTAATGGGCTATTTTCTTATATGGAAAGGTTTTTTTCAGCCAAAATATATTTGCCCAATATTTATTAGAAAAAAAATTAATCCAAAATTAATAGCCTCCTATATATTAATGAGGAAAATGAAAAAAAAATCACCCTAGCAAAATCTCCCTCCAATCTATCTTTCGCCCCCGATTTCTAGAGAAATTCCAGTCAAATCATTCCTTTGCCCCCAATTTTCAGTAATGGAGGCTCCTAGGGGTTATTTCTCCCTCCATTTTCCCTATAACTCAGGAATATGGTTGCATTCGCCTGGAATTTTAGTTAATTTCATGTTGATACCTTCTTTGAGCCCTCGATTTTCAGTAGTGGATGGAAAATCAGTGGTGATTTTGTCACATATAAAGGCTACAATGATTGATGGTTCAACCGCATCAGATTGCATTTGCAAGGTGAAAGTTCTATTTTATGTGATTCCACTAGGAGTATTGGTTTCGCGAAAGTTTTATAGAGCTCATAAGATAGGATTTATTTTATGCCTTTTCATGTTTAAACAATTGACTGAAATTTATACATTGTTAGTGGTTGCTACTCTTGATGGAGAGATGCAACATTGCTTTTATATATTCAAACTTTATTTGACCCAGTTGTTTAAAATGTGCTTTTATTAGAATCTTGCTATGCAATTTTTATTGGATCGTAGGTGTTCATGAGAGTGTGTATGCTCATATTTTTTGTCTATTATTGTTGATGTCTAATACGTTTGTAATATAAATGAATGCAAATTTATTATACTGATGGGGCTATAATAGAATGGTCATTATTTTGGAACTACCTTCCTATAGTGTTGTCCAAAGCGTTTTGGTAGATTCTTTTATTTGTATTGAGAAGTTCGTGATTGGTAGATTTTTGTATTTGTATTGTCAAGTTTGTTAATTATATATGTAGCCTAAATTCATTGGGTTCGATATTTGTTTTATGGTATTTTGTTTTTTTGTAAGGGTCATTCAAAAGTAAAATGATTTTTGGTGATTTTTTTTATGTGTAATTGTTATCATCATCTAGAAATGGGTCTAGTTATGTATGATGGATATATGATTTAGTTGGAACATGATACTTCATTTCCATCATGATTATATATAATATGTATAGGACATGTTTGAACTTAGATGTAGACATTTTGCTATTTGATAACTTGTTTTTTGCATTCAATGAGGGTGCTAAAACAATTTTACCATGCATTTTGAATGCTTTCAAGAAATTCAAGGACATGGATACAAATACCACCTCAGTTTATCTGAGAAATGTAGTCTTTAACATAGTAGTTCTAATGATATATGTGATGATGCATTAAGGTGTTTTCTATTCCTATTAGTGTATTTTCTTATTTCTATTAACCATTGCAAGTTTCTAACTAACCCTAACAATTCTAAATCAAATGACATAATTCAGATTTTGATTATCAACAAAAGAAAGTAAAAAGTGGTCTTTGTATCTATAAACAGATAAGTATGTTATTTTTTTTCTTAGAGGGTAGCTTAAAAATAAGATATTTGGAAAATAAGATAATTGGGAATTCATACACTATATTAAGGTTGTGGGTCTTGATAAGACTTCATGTTGTAATAATGGTTTGTGGGTGCCATAATAACTCCACAATGTAAAGTGTTCGATTCTATCAGTTTTTCGGTCTGTCAAGATTTGGGTCCCCACATGTCCATTGGACCATGAAGGGAATAATAACAAGTGGAATCCCCACTTGCCCAAAATCTAGTTAGTGTAGTTGTGTTTCACCGACACTTTCAGTTGTGAGTGGATGAATATTGTTTGTGAAATGTATAATAAATCCCTCCTATCCTCATTCATGCATTTGTTTATTTAAGAGACTAGGACTTGAGAGAGTCTAGAGTTGAGCTCCAGTATATTCTCTCTATTGCAATACCTTAAGTAATCTACAAAATCAAAAGTTGAGTCCTTCTGGAAAAATATTCACCAAGAAGTTACAAGGTTTTATAATTCGATGTAAGATTCACCAAGTTTTTAGAATATTTTATAATTTAGTGAAATATTCGCCAATATTTTACAATATCTTATAATTTAGTGAAAGATTCGCCAAGATTTTACAATATTCTATAACAGAATGAAAGATTAGCCAAAAAATTATATATATATATATATATATATATATATATTACATTATTGATAAAATAGCCTTCAAAATTTCCTATATATCAGGAAGATTTGTCCATTTATTATACATATAAATTTGGGGGCGGGGGGGTTTAAAATTATCCTTGGTGTTATTGCACATTAAATTTTTACATCTAAGGGAACATGTTTTGTAAGTTATGCTAGGTTCTGATCTAGGACACAAGAAATAATGGATTCAAAAAATGCTTGGTTCTAAATATAGTCATAAGATATTGATAAATTTTAGAATATTTGTAGCTTTAATTGCCAACTCCCAGTTTTCTAAAGCAAGAAAGATTTATCTAGTTTGCAAGAGAACCTAGACGACAGTAGATGATCATGGCAATGTTCCTATAATAGAATTTATGCCAATGATGCAATCCTTTCAATGAATGTCATATGCTTTATCTAACAAGTTAAACCAAGAGGATAATGGTGACCCTATTCTTAAAGATGGGTCAATAAATCCTCATAATGCCAGTGCTCCTAAAAAGCTAGAAAAGGTTAAATTTCCAAAGTTATGGGGCTCCAATAAGGCAGTTGAAGCATGGCTTGAGAACATAGACATGTGCTTTTCACTAAGATATTATAAAATTTCTAATCTCAAGGTCTGTATGGGTATATTTTAGCTGAAAGGAAGTGCATTACTATGGTGTAAGACTTTATTACCACAGTTAGGTATGGATGTTTATGAGATATCATGGGATCTATTTCAGGAGCATTTTATAGAACACTACCTTTTGGAGGATTTTATTGAGAAGTAGTTGAATTTTTTTAACTCCTTAAGATAAGATGTTAGGTCAATACTAAATATGAGGCTAGGTTTATGGAGCTTTTGAGATATGCACTTCATTTGAACACATAGAAGTTGTGGGTCAACAAGTTCATCTAAGGGATAAATTATAACATTAGGTCAAAGATTCAAATATTCATGCTCTACACTTTGTATGATGCAATACAAAGGACTATCATAGTCTAGGAGGAACTCATGGTGGGTAGTCATTCAATACCATTTAGACCTTCAATTTTATGGGGATAGAGATGGGTTCTTAGCTAGTTAATACACCTAGACTAATGGAAAGGCACAAAGATGCACCAAGGGGGCACTTGATGAGAACCTAGAGACATCAATCTGGAGGTAGAGGCCACCATATAATATGTTATAAATGTATCAGGATGGTGATAAACCACAACAAATTCAACATAGTAGTAGATCTACCTTTACATAGATTAGGAGTTTGAGGCAACCTGCTAAGTGGGAGCATTGGACGTCCAGGAGAGACACACTTTTAGAAACAATATCCACATGTAGAGAGAGGAGATGGGTGAGAGAAGAGTTAGACTTCTTTGTACTCAAATTTCCTGCCTAAAATTTCCATACTCTTGATCCAAAACCTTTTGGTAGTCCTCTTAAAACTCTTATTTGTGTTGACCTTTTTCAAACCTTGCTTTCAATCTTATGATTTATTGCCCAATTTTGTGTTTGGTAATGCTTGCTTTAGTTTTTCTTCTTTTAAATAAGTTGATTGACTGCATGAATGTTGAAGTTGCACATTATGTTAGAGATGTTTTGTTATTTACCCTCGTGAGAATGAGAATTTTAGATTCTGTAGCGAAATTCTAAAGATCCAAATCTAAAGGCGCTACCGAACGAGGTTTGATTCTGCAGCAATAGCTCAGCTCTTGTAACACATAGGTGTTGCAGAATGCGTCACGATTATGTAGTGCCTTCAGGGGTATAAAAATCAAGCAGCTCGAGCCTTTGCTAATGTTTTTTACGGTCATCAAGTTATTCTTAAGGGACTGACTACCAAAGTGACCGAAGAATCCATTGCATCCATCTACCATTTTCCCATAGAAATCGAACGATGCTTCAAGAACCAACAAGTCAAGGTTTCTCATTGTAACCAGTTCCTGAAAGACGAGCATCAAAATCCCAATTGGTGGAAAGGCATGCCTAGAACCTGGATAAAGGAGGAATGGGAAGAGCTTTTGGTAATGGTTTATAAGTTTATCACAAATGAAGGCTGGTACATTGTCGTGTTCCTCTACCACATGAGATTTATTTTTATTTCATTGGAGAGTTTACGTTAAATGTACCCTATTTCCTACTGAAGATCTTAACTAAAATGTCCAAGAAGATTCAGACAAACCCTAAGTTGCAGCAGAGTGTCTTTCATTGGGCACTAATTAAATTTCTCATTCAGGATGCATTAGATAAGATAGGAAGAATATGGGATCATTTCCTGTTCTTTTCTGGTTTAAATACTGAGGTTGTTCCATGTCAAAAAGGCGAATCATCAACTCCAAGAAGAGGTTTGAGTCAATAAAGAGATCAAAGGGTTCAGGTGAGTGTAATGCAAACCCACAGAACACCTTCTTCTACAGAGATTCAAAGTAAAGGACTTGGAGGTGAAGGAATTTATGGAATTAATAAAACCTACACTAGGAGAAGAAATAAAAAGGCAACAAACACATAAATTGAGATGCAAGAAAATGCACCAGAAGTAGAAACCCAACATGTTGATGTAGAAATAACGCCACCTTCAGTTGAAACTCGTACCAGTTAGAAAACAAAGAGAAGAAGAACCTTTACTTCCAAATCAACTGCCAAATTAACTCCACCAGAGCTTGAAGCTAAATCCTCAGGGAAATTGTCATGCCCTTTCTTGAGAAAGAGGCCTTATACTAGGCCACCAAATAAACTGAGAATGAATGCTAAGGTTGTCTTTGATCCTTCTCTAAAATCCAATACAATCATTTAGATAGATGATTCACCACCTATTAGAGAAAAACAGTCTTCCAAAGCTCAAAATCCAATACAATCATTTAGATAGATGATTCACCACCTATTGGAGAAAAACAGTATTCCAAAGCTCAAATATCAAAGACAGTTCAGAAAGTAAAAAGGAACAAAGCAGTCTCTAAAAAGAAAAATGTTGAAGAATTAAAGATTACAGAACCAGAACATGTTTTTGACAAATTTATGGAGTCAGGACCTGAGTTAGAACAAATTGATCTTGAGAGATCTACATCACATGTATAGACAAAACCAAAAAATCAGGGAACATCAGTTCCAGTGAATAAACCAAAGGCAAGAAATATTTTGAATTTTCCTTATCTTCACAATGAGGAGGAAGCATATAAAGAGGAAACTCCAAATGAGACAGAGCAACAATCTACAGAGATTATTCTGCAACAATCAGAGAATATACAACAATAAAATGAATTAGAAGTTCTCAAGCTAGATATTTTGGCAGATATAGCACTGAAAGGTTAGTGCTCAAGAATGGAGATTATGCAGTGCCGGGTAATAGCAGAAAATCGATAAAGCGCTGAAGAATTTCATGTAGTTTCCTGTTTTTATTTTTGCTACAATATTTTTATCTTTTAGAGATATTTTATATGTAATGTATTTAAAAGTGATTTTGAACAAATATGTAGGCTCGTGTACGACTTTTAAGTCATTAAAGATTCGAGACTAAGGTCAAGATCAAGTTAGTTTGATATCCCTATTAAAATGGATCTAGAACCAACTCATTCTCTGTTTTTGTATATGGTCAGAGTTCGACTCCTTTTTCTAGGATCTTGGATCCAATTTTGTTGTAAATGAATATCTATAAAAGAAGGCGGGGATATGGGAAAAGGGGTTGGAAAGGGAGATTACACGGAGACTTACATCTATGTACTTTGTTCACAGCATCTAATATAATGTTGAATTCTCATGTTCTGTGATCATTTGTTCATTCATCAGAGTGTGTATTTTCATTCATGTTTTCTATCTCTTATTTAAATATAGTAAGAATTGTTGCAGTGCATTAGTTTTTTTTTTTTCTCGGATTAAGTGACAATTATGGATTTATGTTATTTAAATATAGTAAGAATTGTTGCAGTGCACTAGTTTTATTTTCTTTCTCGGATCAAGTGACAATGATGGATTTATGTTAATTTCCTAAGATTGAAGGTTGTATTTAAGTATATGTTTCAAATCTTTGAACGGTGTATTCGGATTTGAATCTCGTTTATGAGTATATAGCTTCCTTTCATATATGTTCATATGCTTCTCTTCTTTTCATAGTGTTTATGTCTTGTTTTCTTTTCTGAGTTAAATGTATGTGATCTATGATATTTCACCCTTTGTATTGGACACCTTTTAAATAATAAACCCAAAATCTTGTTCATCCTTGTAATCTTTCTCCTCAGACCTTCTCTACAAACATTATCAACTTTACTTTAACTATCCCAAGTTTTAAAATGTGTTAGGCATGTCCTATTTACATTCATACGAAATCCTCTAGCGCTAACATCTTTTGGAATCGTTGTCGGGGAATGGAGAAACAAAGTTATTTTGTCCCTAGGTTGTATGAAAATGAACAAAACTAGCTCTTGATGGTGAACACGAGTTAGATACATATTTTTAGTGTAATATTTCACCTATAGTTTCATCTTTCTCATTTTGGCCCCCAAGAAGAAAGGGATCATAGTCAATCCTGAATCTCTTGAGGTCTCAGCAATCTCTGATCCAGAGAAGATATTGAAATAAGATAGAATTTTCCAAGAGGCTACATCCTCCAAGTTTATTGCTTTTCCAAAGCCTCCTGAAATTATTATTCCCCAAGAAGCAACTTCATCCCCTTCAGTTGTCCCTAAAACTGTTCGCTCTCCATTTCTTGAAGAAGAAGAAGAAATTACCTTCTTAGGCATGCCAATAAAGATTTTACCCAAAATTTCTGAGAAGATTAAACAAGAAACATTGACCACTCCTTTTCTTATTCCTCAAGCAACAACTCTTCAAGAAAGTAAATTTGAGTTTAAAAAAATGGTTAATCCTCTTGTTGTAGAACAGTTTTTGGAAGATCTAGTTAAGCCTTTTGAGATCAAAACGCCATCTCCTCATATATTCATCCTTGTTTTATAGCCATTATATCCTCTTAAATTCAAATCACCAAACTTTCCTCAATACCAAAATCTTACTATACAATAGATTGCAAGAGTTGTAGGTGGATGAGCCCCACCCAATAGAATGGAAAAAATTATTGTTGTTAGATATGCCCCATTAGTCCTACCACAAGATCTACATGGTTTTCCAGTTGGTGACTATTTGAAGTATCTGCCAAGGTTTAACGGGGAAGAGGAAACCACTGTTGAAGAACATTTGACAGTGTTCTATTGTTTTGAGGATAACCATAACATTGAGCATGTTGATGTTTGGATGAGGGTTTTTGTTCAGACTCTGGATGGGGAGGTCCGGAAGTGGTTTAGAGAGCTCACACTCAGGTCTATTCCTGATATAGAAACCTTAGATTATGTTTTTTTTAGACAATGGGGGGATAAAAAGGATTATTGTAATGCCCACCTCCGTACGTTGACTAACCGTAGACTTGAGGACACTTTCCAAGTGACCCGACCGAATAAACTTTAGTAATTGGTCCCTTGAGTATTGAAAATACTTGAACAACAGTTATAGAGATTGATACTTTACTTAATAAATGAATGCTCTGCTTAATGATTTGCGAATTTACGAAGTGAATGATGACTAAATGTTAGATATGATCAAATGATTGAGATAGAATGACTAAATGTTATACTCGACTGATTGAGATAGAATGACTAAATGTTATGCTCGACTGATCGAGATAGAATGACTGAATGATAGATATGCTCGACTGATTGAGATAGAATGACTAAATGATAGATACTGATTGAGATAGAATGACTGGATGTTAGATATGCTTGACTGATTGAGATAGAATGACTAAATGTTAGATATGCTCGACTGATTGAGATAGAATGACTGAATGTTAGATATGCTCGACTGATTGAGATAGGATGATTGAATGTTACATATGCTCGACTGATTGAGATAGAACGAATGAATGTTAGACATACTCGACTGATTCGGATAGAATGACTAAATGTTAGTTATGCTCGACTGATTGAGATAAAATGACTAAATGTTATGCTCGACTTATCAAGATAAATGACTGAATGATAGATATGCTCGACTGATTGAGATAGAATGACTGAATGATAGATATGCTCGACTGATTGAGATAGAATGACTAAATGTTAGATATGCTCGACTGATTGAGATAGAATGACTGAATGTTAGATATGCTCGACTGATTGAGATAGGATGATTGAATGTTACATATGCTCAACTGATTGAGATAGAACAACTGAATGTTAGATATGCTCGACTGATTGAGATAGAATGACTAAATGTTAGTTATGCTCGACTGAATGAGATAGAAAGACTAAATGTTATGCTCGACTGATCGAGATAGAATGACTAAATGATAGATATGTTTGACTGATTGAGATAGAATGAGTAAATGTTAGATATGCACGATTGATTGAGATAGAATGACTAAATGTTAGATATGCTCGACTGCTTGAGATAGGATGATTGAATGTTAGATATGCTCGACTGATTGAGATAGGATGATTGAATGTTACATATGCTCGACTGATTGAGATAGAACGACTGAATGTTAAATATGCTCGATTGATTGAGATAGAATGACTAAATGTTAGATATGCTTGACTGATTGAGATAAGATGACTGAATGTTACATATGCTCGACTGATTGAGATAGAATGATGAATGATAGATATGATTTACTAATTGAGAGAAAATGATGAATTAAATATATGCTCGAATGACTGAGATATTATGATGGATGATGAAATATTTCATAGTGCAGCGCTACTAATGTGTGCTTGAGTGTGTGTGTGCAGTGGCAAGTAATACGATTTACCGACTGACCCACAATGGAATTATAGGGGTCATAAGAACGGAAAGAACACATAGGAGTATGACAACAGATTGTCGACCTTGAAATAGAAATCCACGCATGGGTAGGAAGTCGTTTCAGTTCACCTAGGGAAGCGTGTGTCATACGGGCGAGGCCATAGCGACTTGATCGCGTACGATGAGTTGAGGGGCGCACAATAAGGAGGACTTTATCCCTCAGTAGCCCTTAGTCTCCAAAAAAACGTAGTTGGAAGGTCGCGGTAAAGATTCCAGATCATTACGTAGTACTCCCCATAAGAAGAAAGAAATAGAACTGTTGGAAGGGCCCGTCGAAGAGGTGCCTAGACAAGAACCAAAGGGAGAAATTAATCAAATGTATAAATAGAAATTTCACATAAGATTTAAAAAATACTTTATTCCAATTTATTTTATCTTACTAATTTGAAAAGAGGAAAATAATTAGAAATAAAGTAGAAAATAAATAATAGAACTATTTATTCAAATCTTTAATTTTATTTAACATTATTATCTTTGAAAACGAATTAGAAATGAAGTGGAATAAAAATACAAGAACTATTTATTCAAACCTTGATTTTTATTTAATATTATAAACTTTGAAAAAGAATTGGAATTAAAGTAGAATATTAATAAAAGAAATTTCTTTTACTTTCATTTTATTAATTGAGAAGGAGAGAAAATAGAAAACATCTTGTGGTCTATTAAAAGTTTTATTAAAAAGATTTCTTGAATAAAATTAGTCGGTAAACCACTACACCTACCATGCACCAATTTAGGAAAGTAGGTGCACACTTAAGACAAGAAGAAACACTTATAACTTAAGAATAAATATTAATAAAATATTAAATTAAATAAATTATGTGCATGTGAGGACACATGGCACACATACTTTTGTTATAAAAGAAGGGAGGAGAAGGAGAAAATGATATCTCTTGCTCCCTGGTGCTGGATGGGCACCAGAATCGAGAATTGATCTTGTGGTTTTTGTGAGTTGGGCTTAGCTAAACCGGGGATTGGGAGATCCCAGCAGGAAGCTTTCTAGTGTGTTCTTACGACCCCAAAATGCTCGGGGGTTCGGGGTGAAGGAGAGTAACCCCGATATGGTAGGGTGGTCAACCGAGAGGTCTTCGGTAAATCGGTAGATTGGATGTCTGGATCGAAGCGGCAAGGGATGTCAGCTACAACCACCTACAACCTTCAGAAATCAGGTATATGGTTCCATTTTATGTACAGTTTGAGTTTTAGCATTTTATTTACGGTTTCACATTTGATTTTCAAGTTTAAAATTTTTCATGTGATGTTAGTATTGTTTAGACAGTCTTTTGGGGGGGCCCCGAAATGGGGGTCCCTACAATTATCTATACTATATAACATAATTTGGGTCCCTTAAAAGAAAGGTTGGTGAATCAATTTTATTTTACTAGGAGATTCAATAAAATGTATAGCAAATTCCACAATTATTGGATATTTGGGTAGATCCCATAGGATTCATGTAGCAGTGAACAATCACTAGGATAAGCACATGTTGACAATGCTTGAGACAACATGTAAGATTAATAGAATTTATTTTTCATTAATAATAGATCCATGACAACATAAAAAAAAAAGCATATAATGTATTTTCTAGATGTGAGATGATGGTAGGTTTTCAAGAAGATTTCAACCATGTCGAAATGGCTTCTGGGGTTAAACAAGGGGTAGGAAAATTAGTTAAGGACTACAAGATTGATCTTTGGGTATGTGTTACCAAAGTGTCAGTGTATACTACCATGATGGGATCCTATGATATGATCATTAGTAGGGGTTCATTAGAATCCCATGAGGTAGTGTTAGATTGAAAGGGTAAGATGGTTTATTTTATAGATGACTCAAGAAACACAAGTAATTTAATGGGGACTAATAGAGGAGTACCTTTAAGGTTTATTTCAATGATGAAACTGAAGAAAATTCTTAGGAAGCGTTGTGATTTGTATGTTGTCACAACTATGAAAAAGAAGGATGATATAGTGGGTGTGGTTCAATGTCTTGTACTATCGTAATTTCCTAGTGTGTTTCCAAAAGAGTTTCCTAGACTACATCTAAAGCAAGAGATGGAATTCACAATTGAACAGGAGTTGAGCCTATCTCAAAGGATCCTTATTGCATGAAAACCTTGGAATTACAAGAGTTGCAGATAAAACTCCAAGGATTGTTAGACTTGGTATTTATCTGTCCTAGCATATCACCATAGGGATCATCAATGATCTTTGTAAATAAAAAATATGGAACATAAAGGATTTACATTGACTATCAACAGTTGAACAAAGAACCCATAAGGAACCAGACGGTACATTTCCTAAGATTGATAATATGTTTGACCAAATGAAAGGGACAACTATATCAAAGATTGATTTGAGATTGGGATATCATATGTTGAGAATTGAGGAAGAGGACACCCTCAAGAGAGAATTTAAGACATGTTTTAGTCCTTTTGAGTTTGTAGTTGTGCCATTTAGGTTGAAAAATGCACTAGTTGTGTTTATGATTTTCATAAATAGGGTATTTCGACAATACCTTCATAAGTTCATGCAAGTTATTTTAGATGATATTTTGATATATTCAAAAACATCAGAGTGGGAAGAACATTTAAGGCTAGTATTTCATTGTCTTATAGATCATAAGCTATATACCAAAGACTCTAAGTTTCCATTCTATCAATCAAAGATTTATTATTTGGTTCATGTAATTTCAAGAGAAGGAATTATTAAGGACCCATCAAAGATAAAGGCTATTATGGATATCCTAGTGCCTATGAAGGTACATGAAGTACATAGATTTATGGGTTCGATCGGTTATTATGGGATATTTATGGAAGTTTTTTTTGAAAATTTCAAATCCTATCACATAATTGCAAAAGAAAAATAAGAAATTTGTATGGAAGGAACAATGTGAATAAGCATTCCAAAAGCTTAGATAGTTGTTGACAATGGCTTCCATACTAAAGGTACTAAACATGGATAAAGATTTTCTAGTGTGTATTGATGCCTCAAAAGAAGGATTAGTTGAAGTACTAATGCAAGAAGTTAGGGTGGTTTTCTATGCTTCAAGAAAGCTTAGGACACATGAAGAGAATTATGTGATTTGCGACATAGAACTTTCTACTATTTTGCATCCATTGTGAATTTGGAGACATTATTTGGTAAAAATAAATTTTGAACTAAAGACAAACCACCATGGATTTCAACATATATTTACACAAAGTAACCTAAGTGTTAGGAAGAGAAGATGGTCAAAATTATTAAGTGATATGAATTTGGCATATCATACATTAAAGGAATGCTAAAGTAGGTAGTAAATGCCTTGAGTAGAAGAGCCTAGACCTCCTCAATTTTACTTGTAAAGGTGAATCTTAGAGAAAATATACTGAAGTTGTAAGAAAGTGATAAATGGTATGCAAAAGTAAGATCATAAATTGAAAATGACATAATTAGAATCCCCAAGTATGAGCGATATACATTGGATAATGATGAACTATTGGGATTTCATAGAAGGATTTGCATACCTCCTAATGAATAAGTTTATAAGTTGATACTTAGGGAAGCACATAGAGCAACGTATATGGCACAACCTAGAGTGAAAAAGATTTACATGTATTTGAAGCCACTATTATTTTGGAATGGAATGAAGAACGACATAGTAGACTACATTACTAGATGCCTGGAATGTTAACAAGTGAAGGATAAGCATTAGCAACCATCAATACTATTGTAGCCACATTTAATACTAGAATCGAAATGTGAAATTATTTTGATGGACTTCATAGAGGGATTGCCTACAAAATCAATCATACATGATTCAATCTTCATGGTAGTGGACACTTTGGCAAACAATTTTTATTTTATTCCTGTGAACAATACCTAGCAAGCATCGGAAATAGAAAGAGTTTTTATAGACAAAATAGTGAGACTGCATGGAATTCCAAAGAGATAATTTCAAATAGAGGTTCAATATGTATGGGAAGGTTTTGGGCTAGTTTCCAATAGGATGTGGGAATGCAACTTAATTTTAGCACAACACATCATCTTAAAACATATGTATAGACAAAAAGAGTATTCAAGTCTCAAAGGATATGTTATGTATGTATGTAATGGACCGACATAATTATTGGGAAGTGTATTATCTCTTATGGAATTTGTATATAATAATAGTTATCAGAGTTCGATAAAGATGACACGTTTTGAGTGTTTGTATGGTATACCTTATAGAACTCCTCTTAGTTGGGATGGACTTGAAGACAAATTTCTAGTTGGACTAGAAGTGATTGAAGAAATAGAAGAGAAAATGAAAAAATACAAGAGATATTGAAGGAAGCCCAAGATAGAAAAAGAAGTTATACATATGTGCATAGAAATAATAGAAGCTATAAAGAATGGGACAAAGTGTTTTGGCAAGTTATTTCTTAAAAGAGTTTTATTAAATTTGACAAGGGAGCCAAGTTGTCGCCATGATAGTGGGGCCATTTAAGATTACCTAAAGGTTGGGATCGGTTACTTATATTCTTGCATCGCCATCATTTGTAGATAATGATACATATGATGTTTTTCATGTTTTTGTTGTGTTCCATTATATTTCAAATCCTTCTCATTCTATTGATTTGAGTAATTTACAAGTGTTGGATGAAGGGGCCTTGAAGGTCAAACCAATATACATAAGGGGCCTTCACTTTCTCTCTCGCCCATTCCCCCACATTCTCTTTGCACAGCAAAAGGAGATCCCCGATGAAATATTCCTTACAACTTACAAGTTGAGTTAGTCTCCTTAATTAACACTCCACCTCTCTTCACGCACTACTTCATGTTTCCCTATCGATCTTCCTCCATAGACATGCATTTTCCACCTCTCTTATTTCATTGCAATGAGAGTAGCAAGGTGCATCTACAATTCAGGTAGATGTGTCGAGTTTGTAAGATTAATAAACTAATATCAGGGTGGATGATGCCTCTCTTCCCTGCTCTCTCTCCTCTTTCCCAATCTTCCACATTCTCTTTGAACAACAGGAGGTCCCTGATGAAATTTTCCTTACAACTTACAAGCTTAATTAATCTCCTTAATTAACATTCCACCTCCCTTCACGCATTGCTTCGTGTCTCACTGTCACTCTTCCTCAACAGGCATGCATCCACCACCTCTCTTATTTCATTGCACTAGGAGTAGCGAGGTGCATCTATAACTTGGGTAGATGTGTCAAGTTTGTTAGGTTAATAAAGTAAATTTAAAAAGAATTGAAGTCCATAAAAATGAAAAACTAAAAAATTGCCTACCATAATGATAAAAAACTAAAAAAAAATATTCAGTGCATCTACATATTAGGTAAATGTGTCATGTCTGTAACACTAATAAACTAAATTGAAAAAATTGAAGACTGTAAAAATGAAAAATAGCCAACCGTAATAATAAAAAACTAAAAAAAGGGACCATTAAAAATCTCTAATAAAAAGAAATCACCATAAATCCATGTTAACCACGGGTATTTTAGGCACTAATATAATTAAATCTCTTTCTTTATCCCCTTGGTGCTTATTAGATCCAAGGTTAAGATGTAAATATGTTGGTTATATCTTTCCAACACCAAACAAAGTCCAAAACTAGACTACAATGGCCCTTAAACTCCTGCCAAATTGGCACTACTTGGAATCACTATCTTCCCCCATCTTATGACCCATATAATCTTATGAATTCATTTTGTTACTGGGTAGAGGCCTTGGGGTACATCATCATTGGGAGTGTCATTAGTAGGCTCCATCCCCATAAGCCAGCTAAAGGTCAAGTGCGAGAGTTATAGTCCCAGTTTAGCTACTTGGGAGGATGCATATGAGATGCATCAATAGTTTCCTTATTTATTTTAGAACTTCAAGACAAATTTTACTGGAGAGGGAATGTATGTAGTGCCCTCTTTTTCTTTGACTTTATTGACTAACATGTTATTTTTTAGGGCATTTTTGTTACAATAATGACCCAGTATGTTAACAAATACACATTTGAATATTGTTATCTGGATTTTTATGTTGATTTAGTTTAATTATTTATTGGTGTTATGTTTTGATATCCTTGCAATGGTATGCGATGATTAAATTTTTCTATGTGATGTGATGATTTACTATAGCATATGAGTAGGTTGATTTGTATCTAGACATTGGTGTATTTGTGTCTAAGAGTCATGCAAGAGATAGGAATTTTAGTGATAAGTGATTCCATGGAATATTTAAAATGAATACATGTTTACCTTATGTAATTTACTATAGTAAATAATGTTATTGATGGTTTGTTAATTGTGACAAGAAGAACCATAGGTGCATATGGTCTCCAAATTGAGTCGAGATATGTTCACTCAAGATGGGGTGTGTGTGTGTGTGTGTGTGTGTGTGTCATTGTTTATTGTTTATTCATGATTATTGGATGGCACTATATGGTATGCTTAAGTCTCTAGATGTGTGAAGACATAGGAATTATATTTTCCAATTAATTATATACATGGAAAAGGGTGTATGAAGAGTATGACATGAGTACTATTTGGAGAGGAGGTCTAGGTCATCTAGTCCTGCCTATTAGCACTCATTTCCAAGCAACGGGTTGAAAAACACATGTTTTTTTCTAAAAGTTACACATTGTCACGAGGTTAGGTCACATATTTGGTCACTCACGAGGATATATTGAGGGGCACACAATAATATGTTAACCCTTGTTACGTGTTGACCATTAGTTTCTTTCTAGAGGTAAGTGGACTAGGTTAACTAGGTCCCAACCATGACGGTATTCCCCACCATAAAGAATTCGTACTTGAAGAATTCTAGTGAACACTTTCTTAGCTCTTGGTACTATATGCTTGAAGGATTTGAGTTAACATGGTCTCACCCTTGGTATCAACCTTAGCTTGTGTATGACTATTGTTTAGAAGAAAAGTATCGTTGACTTGCATAATCATTAGGCATAATAAAATGAAAAGTGCATTCATAGTTTGATTGCTCATGTAGGCTTAGGATTAATTTATGAAAAGGGAAAAATAATATTAGATTCACCTTGATATTGAAAAAGTACTAAGGAGCAAAAAAATATTAATTATAATTAACTTTATTTCAACCAGAAAAATTCATTTCATATGTACCCACCCAATTAGGAAAACACAAAAGGAATCAAGAAAACATCTAGGAGCATAAATAGGAAAATTGGTTGGAATGCGGTGAAAAAAATTTAATTGTGTATTTTTGAAATTATTAATTGTGCATGGAGATGAAATGTGTGTGGATGGATATCATGCATTTAGTATTTAAATAATTAACAGTTTTGCATGAGATTAGCAAGTGGTATGAGTATTAAATGTTATAAAAAAAGGGAGAGTTGGGCTTGAGAACTCATCTTTTTGCTCCGTAATGCTCACATCTTCGTGGTGAACTAGTTGAAAGTTGGGTCTCAAGAATAGTACATTTCTATTTGAGGTGGGGTACCTCATATGCTTTAAAGGAGTTGCACATTCTTATCACTAGTTATTATACTTTTCATAACACCCATTGCATCTCGAGGGTTCTAAGGGAAGAAGCGTACGCTAAGGATATGGGAGGGTGGTCAACTAATAAGCTTCTTGTAGTTTGAAATTCTTACATCTTAGAGTAGATTATCTTAGCGAAATACTGGGGCCAAATGTTGGACAAGAACAATATCTCTGGTGATCTAAAGAAAGGTGTAGTTCGTGGGAAATCTACTTCATCAAAGGTAGGTACTAAACTTTCTTGCTTCTCTACTCAGTATTATTTGAAGAAAAACTTATTTTTGAGTGTTATCATTTTTTGGTGATAGTTTTTGGGATGAATTGCTTGTGGGTTGTGTTTTCCTTTTCTTGCAAATCTAGTTCGTGTGGTTGATTGTACTTGATGTCCCTTGTACTGACAACATTTTCCACTTTTCCTACAAATATTTGTCATACCTTGACTGTGTTTTACCTTATAATCATTTGCATTTTCATGTTAAAATTTTCATATCATGATTTGAGTATTATTAGTCCCTATATCTATTGTATATTTGACAAGGGGTTAACACCACGTGTAGGTTCTCTATCAATAAATAACTATGCAAACACAAGTATTATTGAATAAACCTCTCTTAATTATCCAATAAATAAACCTCTTCCCTTCCAGTTATGACTCTCATCCATTAATATTAAAGTATAACTATTGAAATTATCATAATTATAGTTCTCTCTAGTGCTGAAAGTTGATAACATGTTCAATTTTTGTTCATGAATCTGATTGCCTAAATTACTCATATTTTAAGTTTGGTGTTTCCTCTTATCAAAGTGACATACAAAATCATTTCTTACTACGTCTAGTGAAGCTTAAACATAGCATGCCAACTGAGGATGGTGATTAAGGAAACCATTGATGATTAGAAAATGAAGAGATCCAAGTACACTGAGGTTAAATAAGAGAAGAAAATCCTTGATTTGTAAGACCAATCTTACCTACAAAGTTCTTGGGTCACTTGTAATTAGTTCTGAGTGGAATAATTGTAAGTTTTCATAATAAATACAAGTATACCCATATAGTTGATCAATTGGTATTAATTCTAATGTGTGAACATATCTATTCACTCTTTTACAATTGTGTTATTGCACATTAAATTTTAAATTTGAGGAAACGAGTTTTAGTAAGTTGTGCTAGGTTCTTATCTAGGACACAAGAAATAATGGATTTAGAAAATCTTGTGTTCTCAATATGGCCACAAGATATTCAAAAAAATTAGAAGATATGTAGCTTTAAGATATGTAGCAAGATAGATTTCTCTAGTTTGCAAGAGAACCTATGTTGTAAATATAGACATTCTTGTCTAAAAATAAATAAAATTATGCATCCATACACATATTCGCAAAAAATACTTTGGTCTACCAACAAAACAAATAAATGCTTCAACATATGAATGTTGATGATGAAACAACTAGAACATAAAATATTGCTATATTGTAGAAAGCATTGATTTGTGTTGAACTGCAATTATGGGACCTGCAACAAGGCTCGGTAAACCAATCTTGAAGAATGTACCAATTCCACCCACAAAGCATGGCATCAAACAAAAATGCAATCAAGCTGGCATGTCCATTTTATAAATAAATCCCAAGGACTAACATAAAACAAAGCAACCATTGACATCAACAACTATGAAAGTCAAGGTTCAACCTTCACAACAATCTCATATGTCACAACACTACCAAGACTATCCCATATTCTCCTTTGAATGATAATATGCAAAATGGAAGTTGGTGCATACATCTCACTCTAAAATAAAGAAGAAATATGTTTAAAATTGTCAGACTCTCTCACTTTGATGCATTGTAACTCTTCTCATAAGTTACAATTGCTTTTAGAGTCTTCTTATATGGTATTCACCTCTTGTTCTCAATTATATCATGTAAGTGAAGTATTTTACCTGTAGGGAATTTTTATATATGTTGGACAATACTTTTTTTTCACATGTGGTTCACAAACCCTCCAGTGGATTTGCTACGTCCACGGTAAGAAATCTCAGGGGGGCACCCGAAGGGGCGGGGCCGCACCCCGTTCGCTCTGATTACAGAGCTAACCCAATGGGGACATCAAGTGAGGCCCTTATATAGAAATGTATAGCCACCCGGGGATTTGACCCCGAGACCTTATGCTCACAACTTACAGCACTCAACCACTTGAGCTAGCCCACCGGGCTATATTTTGGACAATACCCATAAATAACAATGTGAAAAGATCATTGTTTTGGTGGCAAGAGTTCAATAATGGTACACTGTAAATTGATTTGGAGCATTGATTTGAACAATGACATAGTGCTAAATGCTTCATTGATTTCAATCATAACATAGTGCAAAGTGATATCATAAATATAGCAATGTTACAATGTAAAATGAATAATCTAGTGCATTAGAAAATATATAGCACTTAACATACAATGCAAAATAGTGGAAAATAATGTCATGCAATGATTTTAAAAATGATACATTGCAAAATAATTTTGCACAATGATTTCACTAATAAAACAATTCAAAGCAAATTAGTTGCATTGATTTTAACAATGATGGGATAAACAATTCATGTTAATTGTGAAAGTGAATTGCATTACATATAATAATGAAATGAAAACAAACAACATACAATCAAATGCAAATAAAAATACAAAACATCATATTCTAAAATAAAATAAATATGATTAACATACAAATAGAAATGCCTATAAATATGAAAAAAATAAATATAAATAGAAAAATAACAATATAACATTCACAAATATTTTCAAAACCAATTATATAATAAACATATATATAAAAAGAATTACATAATAAAAAATATATTAAATTTTTTATTATGTATTTTATTTATAAGATAGGTGGGTGTGAATACAACTAGCATAAATTCATTTAACCACGAATCTATCAAACCTCAAAAGAACTCAAATCTATCAAAGTACAAACTTTTCTTAAGCTTTTTCTCTCTTCAAAAGTTTTTTCAACAACTTGCTATATTGAGATTGAGACTTGAGATGAATATGGTCTAAAATATCACAATTCATCGATTAATTATTATTTTAAAATTAATTTTACATTTCAAATTAAATATCTTATCCATAATTATTTAGTACTTACAAAGAAATGATTTCACAACTAATTCCATTCGAGGTTTCCATTTACCCATTGAGAAGGATACTAGTAAATTTTTTTTTAAGGATTCATGATTAAAAATTTGAAATAACTTATCCATAATTATTTAATACTTGAAATGAAATGATTTCACAACTAATTCCATTCGAGGTTTCCATTTACCCATTGAGAAGGATACTAGTAAAAAGAGTTTTGAAGGATTCATGATTAATCCCTTCCTTATTGCCCCCAAAATTTCAAACAAATCTAAAATGTTGGCATATGTGCAATGTGATGTAATTATGGGTTTTTTTGGGCAGTGATGATAAACAGAGGAAGAAAAGGTCAAAGTTGAATTATGAAGTCATAATGTGAGCAATGTGCTCCTTGCATTAAACAAAGCAACCACCACTATGTGTCTGCTATAGAAATCATTAAAAGATGAGAAAATATCAATATTAATATTTACCCATCACTTCACATAATAGAACAAAAAGAACTTCACCAAAAAATTACTCCCCAAGTCCTCTGGTTGTCATATGTGGGCCAAAAGGATTCATTATAACCAAAATCTCTCTGTGTTCTTCGCTAGAATTCCTTCCACCATTTTCTATAAAACCTTCATGATATTTGAACATTTCATCCAAAGCCAGGCGTTGGGATGGCCAAGGAGACACCACCATCCATTAGCGATAGCAGCAGAAGGGAGATGGAACTGGAGCGCATGAAGGCGGCCGCTAGAGCTTGGTACCGTCGTGGTCGTGGCCATGGCCATGGCGGATCAAGAAGAGCAGGCAGGACTGATAATCATAATGTGAAAGAAGTTGGTGTTGGCGATAATAAGTCTCATGGCAGATCAGTGAGATCACGGCCCATTTGGGTTTGCAGGCCTTCTCGCTACAAATTAGAAGCTGCGTTGAAGAATCATCATGATTCTGATCCTCGGCCTCCTCCTCCTCCTGAACCCCACAACCATGATTACTTGGACGACATATTTAGTTATATAGATTTGGATATTGCAGAAGAAGCTGCATCCAAGAAGTCTGATTTCAATGGATCAGCCTCCTGCAATCAGTATAACTCAAGAAGCAGCAGATCATCATCTTCCAAGCGAGTCTCGTTTAAAGCTGAGGATGAAGTTATTTTCTCAGAAACCAAGAACATCATCAGGCTGGCTGCATGTACGAATGATTTCAGCAGCTCTCTGTTTGATTCTTATGAGATCAAATCACTCTCCAACTATGTTTTATCTGTTAATTATGATGCAATCTCCTCTGATGGTGGCCGTCATTCTGTGCATGGTGATTATGATGTGAGCAAGAAATGGTGGAAAGAGTTTAGTTTTCCCTATGATGAGTGCTTCCCCGGCGCGGCCATGAAAGGATCTTCAGGAAGAGGAGGCAGTAAGAGGCATCTATGGTTGAACTTCATGCCTTCTTTTTGTAGCAATTCTTCTACTCAGGTCGTCTTTTCTGCTATTCGCCCTAGGGCATGATCTTTTCTGTCATCCGGCCCCTGGATATGAATCAACTCAACTGGTAGAATTTTGGAGATCATACAAATTTTGAAGGAAATGAACAGCATGAATCTAAATATGGCAAAGTCTCATGCTAAACATCTCATGCGAAGATCTTGTTTTTGTTTTCGTTTTGAGTTGAAATTCCATATTGTCTATCAAATTTCATTGTATTAAGAAGACCTTTGGTGTTCTAAGTGCAGTATCATATTTTAAACAACAGAAAACATGATCTTTGAGCATCTCAACAATTGATTGTAAAGCCAATGTTTTTTCAAGAAGTCGAGTGTGACTAGTTTCTTGAAATTTTCATTAAAATCATGTCTGAGCTCTTTATGGTACTGTGCATATTTTCATGACACTGCCATGACTAATCATGTCTGATCTCTTTATGGTAATGTGCATACTATCTAAGCAGTTTTCCTCTAGTGAATTTGGCATATTTCTTAGCATTTTTTACCCTTTATCTGGCCTAGTTTTAAAACCAACAAAAAGAATCCAAGATTGGATCTGTTTTGAACTTAGTTATGATTGTGGGAAGTTGGGAACTTCACCGTAGTTTTAAAACTAATAAAAAGAATCCAAGATTAGATCTCGTTTGAAACTTAGTTATGATTGTGGAAACTTCACAAGCTAACAAAAAGAATCCAAGATCAGATCTCGTTTGGAACTTAGTTGTGATTGTGGAAACTTCACAACCTTGGGTTGGGTTATGATTGGGTATGTTTTTTTTAATTCTCTTCTTTACTCTCATTGATTCCATTTATTACTCGATCAGAATCAATAATAATGATTAAAAATTGTTAAAAAAATATATTTAATATAAATATATAAAATTACAAATTATAACAAGAGCCGCATGCGGCAATGTCTGTGACAGAGCATGAAATAGAAATTGCAAATGCAAGAGTGCAAAAGAAAGCATCAAGAATAGAGAGTAGATGCTAGATGTGAGGAAACATAAACATCATAAAACAGGACGCATAGTGTTCATAAAAATTATTGAGAAGAATGTATGGAACTTGTTTTAGAAACAATGAATATGTGCGGAATTGTTCCTGCTCTAGGGCATGCTGTGGTGTGAAACATCTTCAATTCTCATCTTTTCTAAGCATTTCACTAACTATTGGACTATCATTCTTTTACATTCTTTGTTACATTGATCTCTTGACTGGGTTTCCTTTTACACATTTTTCCTTCCCCATTAATATTTCGTTGGGTATTCTACTATCCAACGCTACAAATTGATCAGTTGCCCCTACAATCCTGGTGGGATCATTATTAGCATTACACTATTATTTTATTTAGCATCATGTTTTCTTATACTAAGATGCATTAGGGATCATGTTTGTTACAACTTGATAATATGATATAAAGGGGGCATTAAAAATGGGTTGATAAAAATGGATACCTACAATATCTGGTGAAACTAGGGGTTTTCTTAATTGGAAAGGAATTTTGGGAGGGGGGTTCAACAATACAATTTTAGGAGGCATTTTACAATATTTAGTGAAATTAGGGATATTCTTTAATATCCTGTGAACGATCGTGCTATGTAACAAGTTGACTGAGTAAACGCCTCGTGGCACACACATAGCCCCAAGGATAATTTAGCTCAAATGGTCATGAGTTAGATGTGATATATCTTCCCCTAAAGTTGGGGAGGTCATGGGTTCGAATCTCTTGATCCCCTTAGGGTTAGGCTCCGTAATTAGGGTCTTAAATCTCAAAGAGGGCATATAGCTATTAAGTATCACATGAAAATAAGTATTGGATGAATTAACATTTACTTAGGGTTTGAAATCACGCATGAGGGCAAATAACTATTTGTATCATCTTTAATTATGAAATTATTCCCTATTTTTAAGTAAAAATGCAATTCTATTACTAACCCAATGATATAATTTAAGGCAAATCATATGTGTCACTAGACTAGTACATGTGGATTAGGGAAAATATATGGTTTTGCAATTGAAACCATATTTTTTTTATAAAAAATATTTACGTCAACCTAATTTTATGAAATTTGGTCTTTGATCTTTTTGTAACATGTACAAACTCCTAGGGGTGGTAGGTGAGGGGGGCTCATTATCGACCTAGGAGGAACACAAAGGCTAACCTTTTCTTTGGGATTAGGTGAAGAAACCAACAATAAAGTCGAGATTTTAGCCATATATCAAGGACTAGGACTTAGTATAGAAATGGGAGTTAGGAATATAATAGAAATGGGAGAGTGAATGATTATTATAAACCACATGTTCTTCCATTCCATTCCTTAGAACACTCAGTTGGCCAAACACGTACAAAGAATCTAGCTTCTCACAAAAAAAATTGATTCAATATCCTTTTATCAAGTGCTTTGCAAATAAAACAATACTGCAAATCATTATGAGAACTTAAATTCAAACTTAGGAAAAGGGTGATTAAAGAAAAATGGGGGAAGATCATCATTACCCACCTCCCAAGATACAAATCATGAATTTAATGTTTGAAATTATATAGGACAATTGGAAGAACAAGGATAATGATACTTTCCTTGTAGCTAGCACAACACAAAACATAAGACATGTCACTATTTCCCAACAATTTTGGTTTTTGTTTCCTCATTGTGGTATTTTCGTAGCATTATCATGTGTTTATTATATAGATTCAGCGGTTACACATTTAGTATTATGAGTAATCGCAAGATCTTTATTGGAAATTCAATTAACTCAATGAGGTTGAGGCTCTAATAGAACTCAATCTAAGGATGGGCACTCCAAGTAATTCACCTTCTTCCTAGAAGTTTTCTTATATCTTAGCCTTAGAATTTTCACTCTTCAGTGTTGTTGTAAATTAAAATTTAAAAGAACAACGAATGTTATTGGTACTGGATAATCTAGTTAATGTATAGGTATTGGCATGATGGGCTTCAACATTTAAGCATCATTATCCATAAAAAAAGATCAGGATTGTTAAAAGTGCACCTACTCTCATGTTTTAATGTATTTCAACATATCGATAACTTCATCATATTATTGACTAGTGTTAACAATCAAATTAACACCCCTAGTCATGTGACAGAAGAAGCACATTTTTACTATACGCTCGCAACATGAAGATAGAAACACAACTGTACATTCAGAGACAAGTCCTCTCTGATCTAATCACTTCTCCCATAAATGGAAGGATTAGGTGAAGAAAGTCGAAACTTAAAGAGACCAAGTTCAGTAAATGAACCGCTCACCAAAGGTCTGAAACTAAGCTACACTAATCAAAAAGTAAAGAAAAATGCATTAAAGTGCATTAATTGTGCTTAAAATATGCTAAGTTGTGCAAAAAGCCTAAGAAACTATGGAAAAGTGGGTTTGAAGAGTTAAAATAATCTAAAATGAGGAAAAGGAGTAATCCCACATTTAGAAGAAAAGCTTAAGGCTCATTTCCCAATGCTATATAAGAAAGGCATGGGAAGCATTGTAAATTACACAAAGGAAAAGCAAAGGCATGCTGAAAAGATTCTGATGGAGGAGAAGCTCAATTTCTTCAAAAACAAGGGTGGAGAAAGAAAAGCTCATAGCAATGGAGGAAGGATTCACACCAAGATCCATGTTAGGAATGTATCTCTTCATTATTTTAATATGAAATGATTCAAGTTTGTCCCATTTGAATGTTTGAATGTTGCTTATCTTGCATGATTTAGATGTTTAAACTGGTATTAGATCTTAGCTTTGCTTATCTTGATTGATGAATGAATGTAGATCTGATTAATGACTTGTGATAATCATTTTAATATGCTAACATAGAGGCTCACCACTTCTTAGTAAAATAGCATGTTTAGAGTAGACACAACCCTACACTAATTGTTATTATCATATTGGCAACCATACTTTTTGTTGAAATTTCTTGAAGTTTCTTGATTTTTCTTCATTTTTGTGGTGTTTTTCTTCAGATTTACTCCTTTGTGGCTTAAAGATCACTAAAAGAACCTTAGATCCAGCTTGAGAAGCTCAAGACCAGCCACAAACCAGCCTAGCTACACCTTTAATCCATCAAACTACTTTAAATTCCTTTCAGATCTGAGTTTCTTGAATTTTTAGTTTATGGAATTTTGAGTTTCTTGGTTTTTTAGAGCTGGTAGCTCGATCCTCATAGCTCTGCGTGTAGATCCTCATAGTCTTGAAATTTTAAAATTCTGCCAACTATTCATACTTTTAAAGATCTTTGTCACTCTGCGTGGGCTTAAACTCTGCCACGATTTGCAATCATAAAACCTTTAAATTTCTTTAAACTATGCATTTAAAATCTCTTTAATCTCTGCGTGTAGTTTAAACCTTAAATATCTCTGTGTAATAATTCAGAGTAACAGTTCCCTTTATCAAACTCTGTCGTTATTCTGATCTTTTTAAAAACTTTTAAAGGGATCTCTGCGTGTCCGAGGTATCTGCGTTTTTTTATCAAAATCGGCTTTGAATTTTGGGCTGAAACCTTGCGGTGATCTTAAAGATCTCACCATTAAACTCTACCTTTAATGCTCTGCGTGGTTGTTTAAACTTTGCATTGAATGAATAGTAAAGATTTTACAGATTGTGAAAAAATTAAAGATCAACAGCAATTTGAATGAAATCTCAGCGATAAAACTCAGAGTTAACCTTTCTCTGCAATCTTGAAGCTCAGTGTGTCCATTCACTGGTATTTTTGGTTTGTTGTTGTTCTTTAATTACATTGCCACAACCTTTGCATGTTTATATACTAGCAAATGCGTTGAACTTTGAAAACCAGAGAAAAATCTCAGCATGTTATCTCATTTTTAAACTTTGAAGACCATAACGCTTCTAACTCTGCATTAACACTCTCAAAACCAGCATTAAAAGTATGTAGATTGTTCAGCGTTAACCAATATGCCATACAATAGCGTTGATCTTAAGGATCCCAAGCTATTACAGCTCTACGAGAAGCGTTGAAGATCTTCAACCTCTGCGTGTGAATTCAACCTCGGCGTTGAATGCATCTCTACAAATAATTGTAGTGCTATATTGGTTGAATATTGTCGGATTGTAGTACTGGATTGGTTGAATGTTGCATGATTGAAAGCGTCTTTTCATTCCCAGGATTGAATGCAAAGATTGGTTGAATGCTGTATGATTGACGGCGTTTTCATTTTCAAATTGACTGCTGAATGGTTGCATGCTTTGAAGGCGTTTTTTATTCCCAGAGTTGTAGTGCTGAATTTCCAAAATCGACTGTTGATTGATTGCATGTTGTTTGATTGAAGGCATTTTGGTTTTTAGTATTGAGTTTTGGTGAATGGGCTATGGTAATTTCGAAACCATATTGAAATTGAATTTTGAATGCATAAAACTTGAGCGCTAAAACAACATTTGAACCTACCTTCTAGAAATTGTTCCAAACACTCACTTCCAAGTTTTTAAAAAATTTGCATATTTAGATTCTAATCTTTAATTTTGGATTACAAAAAAAAAATTGCAAAAATTTTTACAAATCTTGAAAAGTTTGGATTAAATTGAGATATGTGTAGAGTTATATGTCTTTTAAAAAACTTTAAAAAGTTTTGTTTGTATTTTGGTTCAAACCTTTTTCTTTAGACTTAAAAAGATTCAAACATGTGGCAAAAGTTGTGCTTAGTTGAATAACAATCTTTTTATTTTGGTTTAAAAGGAATTAGTTTTTTTTTTCCTTTTGAAAAAGTTTCCAAAAAAGTTTTGCTTGTTTGGGGTTAAATTATTTTTTATTGGAATAGTCTCTCCAACACATTAAAGAATGGTTCATTAAAACATCTTAAAGGACATTTAACAATTCAGACCTTAAGCACATGTTGATTGGAAACTGTAAACCATATTGAGAAGACCCTTCCACATAGTTTGCATTTGGAAAACAAACCTTGAACGTCACATTGTGAGACAAATTGAAGACAATTTCTTCCTAAAAAACAGAAAAAACTTTCATTTAGTTACCTTTTGTTTCGGAGTTGGAAATTTCATTTGCATGCACAATTAGAGAGACTTGCACCCTTAGAGTCCAGTTTTCTTGAGATATATTGTGTATTAGGCACCGTATCCTCTTCACTCGCACCTTATGGCGATCTTGTGAATGAGAAAGTGTATCTCGCTTGTAATAGTTTAGGAGTTGTTGTTTTCAAAGCATCTTATATCGAGCCACCGTATCCTCTTCACTCTCACCTTATCGCGACCTTGTGAATGAGAAAGTGGATCTCACTTGTAACAGTTTAGAATTTAATTCATAAGCATTCAAAAGGGCTCTGAATATCCTCTTCACTTGGGCCTTATGGCGATCTTGTGAATGAGAAACAGGGATCCCCCGTGTAATAGAATTAGATTCATGTTTACTTGAGATATCTGTTTGGGTTACATTGGTCTTTACACATCAATCATTATCCATATTTCAGAAGAAGAAAAATGTGCATGAACATACGAAATCTACCAGAAATTTTGCATGTCCGAAAGAAACTCATGAACCTCTAACTCTTCCTTAATTTAGAATATTCATCGAATTGAAAGGTAGAGTAGTGAGCATTTTGCATTGTTTGGTTCATTTTCCTGTTTTCGAGTCAAAACACCACCAGTTTCACTTCCACTCCTGAAACTAAGCAAACTACCATTAAAATTGGCACTTAATCTAAAAATTGACAAACTTTTGATTTTCATATCACCAACAAGTTTAGGTTAGTGCCCTGGATTAAGTTTGGAGAGTTAACACTCCTGGGCTGCAAAACTTTGAAACTAGCATTGATTAAATAAAGTAAATCCATTAGTAGCAAAAAACGCTTGTCGGGAAAGCGCTTCTGAAACATGCATCAAGCACGAGGTCAATCTGGATAAGTAAAGGGTGGTTCCCCCCTTTTGCTTATTTAGTGGGATGTGAGCTTATCGAGGGGATTCTATTTTCAATGGCAAGTCCTCGAGGTGACATCATTGTTTCTAGAGTTCCTGGTTATGAGAGTTGTCCTCGACTTACAACTGTTCCGCCCGACCGTCGATTGTGAAGTGGTAACTTTAGTGGCTATTCTTAGGATATCACATAGGCTATTGTGAGTGGGACACACTTGCAATACCGGAGACAGAATTTGGAACTTTTATTCCTTGGGAGGGTGATTGGTAAGGAACCAACACTTGCACCCCTAGCGATTAAAGTTTATTGTAACTATTTCTCACACCTTCGCTTCTAGCAATTGTATGAGGACATGAAATCCCTCAGTAGCTACTAGTTTCGGAAGGCCCTCCAATCCATCTTTTCACTAAGCCTTGGTTCTTTGGAAGAGCAAGTTTGCTTGCTTGAAATCTCTAGGAATTTTTACTGTGTGGACACTTTTTATTTTGTTGAGTCTAGAAAGCCATAGGATTGTTTGATTCTTTTTTCAAAAAAAAATTAAACACTTCCTTTATTAAATTTCTTCAAAGTGGCTTCTCTCCCAACTCTCCAATCACGAAGGCATAGAGGTGAGTCACCGAAAATTGAAGGCCCCGCTACATTGCGGATACGGCTACAAAATACAAAGCATTTTGACTTTGAAACTGAAACACTTCTGACTTCAATTAACAACAATAGAGCAGAAACACATCAAACAAATACTATAACATTACTTATCAAGGCAAACACAGAAACTGTTGATCCTCTTGATCCATTTGAAATTGAAACATTAGAAGACAACACTGCAACTCACGTAAATCCACCTTTGAAAAATCTTTCAGGACCAGTGGTAATTCACATCAATGAACCATTGCACACCATCAATCCTCTTTTGGCACATTTGGTACACATGCAAAATTAAAAATCTAACCCCATGGCTTCATCAGGAGCACAAGGGACCCATCATCACAACCTCAAACGGTTGTTGGAGGTAGAAATACTTCCAACATCCCTATGGCTTCATCAGGAGCACAAGGGACCACATCATCACAACCTCAAATGGTTGGTGGAGGTAGCAATACTTCCAACATCCCTATGGCTTCATCAGGAGCAAAAGGGACCACATCATCACAACCTCAAACGGTTGTTGGAGGTAGAAACACTTCCAACTTGACCTCTACTACAACTCCAACAGTTAGTTTACCTGCTGCTACCGTAAGTTCAACTAGCACTTAAGTGCCAATTGGTACAGTTTCGGGTCCCAATCCCGGAAGCACATCCACTTTTCCTGCAGGAATCCCTACTGGAGGGTATGCCTTACCAAACTTGGGTTTCCCATATGGTTTGGATACTCAAGGTCAAAACAATCTGGGAGTCAACCAAAATCCTATTGGCATACCAAACAGTCTTCCAAGTTCTACCCTCGGGGGGAATCCTTCACTTTGGAATCTCAATATCCCTAGTGGAATTAATGGACCATGGAACAATAATGCTAATTAGGGTAATACTTCACAAGTTAGTGGAAGTGCCTCGTGAAGCCATTATCTAAACTTTCCTAGCATAAATCCTGGGGGAAATCCCATACCCCCAACAGGTAGCACACCAGGAGGTAACCCATCCACCAACCCCATTCCACCATGGAGTGGGCAGGTTCCAGGAAGTACCCCATCTTCTTGGGCACCATCCCCGCAAGGGGGAAATCAAACTTGGAACGCTTATCCAAACCAAGGAAACATTCAATGGAGTGGTCCAATTCCAACTAGTAACCAATCTAATTAGGGCCCACCCCCTCAAGGGGGAAATCCACCCATGAATCCTAACCAGCAATGGATTGGTAATGTTCCACCAAGTAACCAATATCAATGGAACATACCCCGCAAGGGGGCAATCCACTCATGAATCCTAACCAGCAATGGAGTGGTAATGTTCCACCAAGTAACCAATCTCAATGGACCATACCCCCGCAAGGGGGAAATCCACCCATTAATCCTATGCCACAATGGAGTGGCAATGTTCCACCAAGTAACCAATCTCATTGGAACATACCTCCGCAGGGGGGCAATCCATACATGCATCCTATTCCACAATGGAATGGACAACCTTCAGGAAGTAACCCATCTTTTTGGATGCAATCTCCGCAAGGAGGTAACCCTTATTGGAATACTTCTCAAGCCCAAGGAAACCAATAGTGGAGCCATCAAGATTCACCTAGATATCAAACGTTTGCTCCAGCACCATCCAAGTCACCATTTCTAGCCACATTGAATATAACAGATTTATCACGGCTGACCAATGACCCTGTTCTACATTTGAATGGGTGGCCAACCATACCAACCAAACTACCCTCAGACATACCCAAGTTTCACGGAAAACCAGGGGAAGACCCATCCAATCATGTGATGACATTCCATCTGTGGTGCTCATCCAATTCCCTAATTGATGAAAGTGTTAGGTTAAGGTTGTTTCAGCGGACCCTAACGGGAACTGTTGCGAAATGGTACATTGAATTGCCACGCAATACATTCATAGATTTTTCATCTTTAGCTATGGTCTTCTTGACACATTTTCAATTACCTATCCGCTATGATATGGGAATAGAGCTTTTAACTTCACTTAGGCAATCCACCGCTACTCACATCTCGGATCACATCCATGAGTGGAGGAGGCACCGAAGGCTTATTAAAGATGACATCCCTGACCCATTCTTAGCAGATTGGTTCATAAAATCCCTATTGCCTACTCTTGCCAAAGATGTATCCATGTCAGGAGCCATGACTGAAGAACAACTCATTCAGAGTGCTCACCAAATGGATTTAGTATATTCCCAATCGAGCACACTTTATGACTTAATACCCCATGCTGTAAGACCTGCGTCTGATCCAGCTAGGCCACCAAAAGGACCTCATACCGATGGTGTGATTGGATCCATTAACCAACTTGAACATATTACCCAACAATTGGGACAAATGTCAGTTCAAAATCAGCAACCCACAGCTGGCCAAGCAACTCAACAATCTACAATTCATACCCAAACTTCTGAAGTCCTTATGGTTCAAACTGCAAACCCAAAAGGAAAAAAGAAGAAACCTAATACTAACCCTGGGATAAGAGATGCACCTAAGGTTAATAATCCTACTGGAGGAAATCATGAAAACTAGAAGAACAAGTACCCTTGCAAAATTTTCCAAGGGGACCATCCTACTCATCTTTGTCCTCGTATGGATGATATTCATTGCATGTTGGCACAACGAGGAGGGAAACAACCACAACCTGCTGTCCTAACTCAACCCTTCCCCCAGCAACAACAGATGGTTGTTGCGGCGCCAGTACCTCCACCAGGAGGAAACCAACCAAACCCCCCACAAGGGGGCAATCCACCCAATGCTAATATCTTCACAATTGGTGAATATGACATCCATATCCAAACAAGGGCTCCTTCTTATGATATACCTTCAAAAGATGCTGAAAGAGTTGGATCTCAGCCTAGTGGTTTTCTAAATATTGAAAAACCAACCATAGAAATGGTGTCTCAACCTCCAAAATGGGTCCTCCACAAAACAACACACAACCCCAATGCGCGAGCTACTCAAAACTACAATGTGGTTGAAGATTTAGCTCAAGCTCCTTGTGCAATGTCTACCTTGGAAGTGTTGCAAATTTGTCCCGTTCAACGGAAAGCACTATTGTCCACTATCGGTGCTATTGATCCATTAGACACTAATTTGATCACATTTGACTTAGAACAGCCCACATGTAGGCTTCCCTCACAAATTGCTTTCCAAATTAAAGTAACTTCACATGGTAAGAATATTTTTCGAACCGTTGTGGATGAAGGAGCCTCCACTTGTGTCATGTCACTAGCTTGTTGGAAGGCTTTGGGATCACCCACCTTAGTACCATCCCACATAATTCTCAAAGCATTTGATGGTCATTCATTCCCACCTCATGGACTTATCATGGCTTTCCCAGTTGAACTCGGGGGAAAAACAGTTCAAGTAGATGTTGAGGTAGTGGATGCACCCATATACTACAATTTTCTATTGGGCCGCAGTTGGATACATAAGATGATGGCTGTAGTATCTTCCGTATTCCGATTCATTCAGTTCCCCCACCAAGGGAAGATTGTTACAATCGATCAACTAGATTACTACACACCTGAAACTGGTCTCCATTCGAATGTACCTTTTGTAGGGGATTCAATGATGGTGATTCAATATGTTGGGGTAGGAATGTTTAAAGACTCATCCCTTTTGGGAACTTTTCCAATTCCACCACCAATATTGACCCCTAACACTGCCCCGACTTTCACCATTACATCGGAAGTGTACTTTCATTTAAGAGTTTTTTCTAACTCCACATCGGAGGTTGGTTCTACCTCATCAGTTGGAACCTCCAAAGAGAACATATTAGATGAAAAGAATGATGGAAATACACATATTTATGCACCAAATGATGAATGATGAAACGGAGAGTAGTGTTCCCTTTTCTACTGTAGAGCTCGCTTATCAAGCTATTCAAATGGACTCGGTAGAACTGGATCAAAATCCTCCCAAGATGGAGGAATATGATCCCTATACTTCACCTATTTGAGCAGTGAACTCTCATAGTGCCCATGATCTCCTGGATCAGACTTTCTCTTCTGATGAAGCCATCCTAGAGGTCATGAACAACTCAGAACGACCCTGGGAGGATATGCACCACAAATCCTCATTTATTCCCAAAATTGATTCATTAGAAGTTAAGCCGAAAAATCTTTACTTTGATGACGATATGACCAAGTACCAATGCCCTATCCAAACACACAATGTAAGTTCGGAGGGAAACTTGGCGAACATTTCAAAAACCATCCCAATTGACATATCCGTAAAACCTGGCATCATTGAGAATATCAACATAGGTGCGGATTGTTCTCCTGAGGAAATAACACTTTATACTGCCTTATTTAAAGAGTTTCGAGATGTGTTCGCATGGTCTTATGAAGAAATTCCAGGCATCGATCCCAGTATTGTGGAACATGAGATCAAAACATATCCCAATGTTAAACCGGTGCGGCAAAAGAACCCTAAGAAGTCTGCTGCCATTAAAGCCGAGGTCGAAAAGCTTTTAAAAGATGGATTCATCTATCATGTTCCTTTGACTGATTGGGTATCCAATCTTGTTCCCGTTAACAAAAAACAAGGAACTATCCGGGTTTGTACCGATTTTAGAGATCTAAACTTGGCTTGTCCTAAGGATAACTATCCCACACCCTTCATTGATCATATCATTGATGAGTGTGTCGAGAATGAAATCTTTTCGTTTATGGACGACTTCTCTGGTTATAACCAAATCCAGATAAAAAGGAAGACCAACATAAGACAACTTTCATATGCCCTTGGGGGACCTTCGCTTATCGGAAAATGCCATTCGGCCTTAAAAACGTCAGAGCTACTTTTCAAAGAGCTATGTCATACGCATTTCACGACATTAAGAAAATCGTTGAGGTTTATCTTGATGACTTAGCAACTAAATATAAAAGGAGATCTGAGCATAGTGCCCATTTACGAGCCATCTTCGAGCGCTGCCGCAAGTACAACATTAGGTTAAATCCACATAAATGCATGTTTTGTGTGGACTCTGGGAGGTTACTTAGGTTCGTAGTGTCCAAAAAAGGGATCATGGTTGATCCCATCAAGTTTGAGGCAATACTTCAGTTTCCTTCCCAGAAAACAATCACTCAACTTCAAATCCTTCAAGGGAAAACTAACTACTTGAGGAGATTTGTCGAGAATTTTGCATAAAAAGCTAAAGGTTTCATGTGTCTCTTAAAACAAGATGCAATATTCATATGGGATGACCAAGCTCAACATTCATTTAATGAAATAAAGAAAGCTTTGGTCTCTGCCCCGGTACTTTGGCCACCGAACTACAAAAGAGACTTTCTGCTATATTTGGAAGCATCTCCATCCACCATTGGAATGGTCTTAGCACAAGAAGACGAATCATCTCAAGAACATGTTATTTACTGTCTTAGTAAGGGCCTTGCAAGCCCTGAATTGAGATACTCCCAGGTCGAGAAGTTGGCCTTGGCAGTAGTCCATGTTGTCCAACGACTTAGACGTTACATACTTCTAAGGAAAACAACCATAGTGGCTGAAATGAACCCCATGAGACACCTTTTGTCCCGCCATATCATTGGTGGCAAATACTCAAAATGGATAGTAATTTTGCAAGAATTCGACCTCGAATTCAAAAACACTACAGCCAAGAAATTGTTGGCATTTGTTGAGTTAATGTCTGAGTTACCCATTGAGAAGGAGGATACTGTATCTGTTGAATCTCGGGAAGATGAGCATGTATTCCTCATTGCAATTTCTGATCCTTGGTATGGAACATTCATCATATATCTCCAAACCCAAAGGATCGATCCTCATTTTTCTAGTATTGAACGACATTGCATTCGACACTGAACTCAATTGATACCTCATCAACGGGGATACTTTGTACCGTCGAGGAATAGACATGATATTAAGACGTTGTTTAGTACACGAGGAAACTGAACAAGTGTTGAATGATTGCCATGTTGGAGCATGTGGTGGTCATCTTTCTGGGTTGGCAACTGCCCAGAAAATCTTGCATGCAGGATACTTTTGGCCTACAATTTTCAAAGATTGCATTAATGCTGTCAAAAAGTGTCATCCTTGCCAAATTTACACAAGAAAAATGCGTGCACACCCTGTAGTAACCGTGGGTCCATTTTTTAAATGGGCCATTGATTTTATGACGGTCAACCCCCCTTCAGCCGATGGTGACCACTACATCATCGTAGCAGTGGACTACTTCACCAATTATACGGGTAAAACTGTAGCATACTTTCTATTCAATCATGTAATAATGATGTTTGGTGTACCCAAAGAGATCACTACCGACAACGGAATTCATTTTAGGAATTCCTGTATGGTTGAACTTACAGACTGGATAGGATTGCGGCAGGACTTTTCCTCGCCACATTACCCTCAAGCTAACGGACAAGTAGAAGCCATCAACAAGGTTTTGAAAACTATGTTATAGAGGACGATTAATAAAAACAAGAATAACTGGCCTTGATGTTGCTTACTGCTCTTTGGGCTTACCGAACAACCGCTAAAACTGCAACCAGATTCACTCCCTCCCAACTGGTTTATGGAGAGGAAGTTGTGTTGCCGATTGAATGTGAAATCCCATCATTAAAGATAGATGTCAAACTCCTACCTAACACTTCTGCAGAGGAAGAAAGGATTCTCCATCTCCATTCTTTGGATGAAAATAGAAGGGAAGCTTCTCTAAATGTAGAAGCACACAAGAAGAGGGTTAAAACAAAATATCACAAGTCTACCCGTCCCCGAGTCTTCTCTGAAGGCGATCTGGTTTTAGTTTATGACCAAAACCAAGATAAAATAGGAGAAGAGAAATTTGTAGCTAAATGGTTTGGCCCACTTGTTGTCAAAACTGTGTTAAAAAAGGGAGCTTATGAATTGGTCAATTTTGATGGGGAACCCATGTCGGAGATCAGAAATGGTCTCTATCTGAAGAAATACTTCGCGTAGGCACTGATGCCTCGCACCATTTGTTGTATTATATTGTATTCTTTGTATAAACTTTTGTACATTAGTTATTTCGGGCACACACTTATCTTGCTTGGCATTGTCACTTTGGAAGATGGCACAAGAATCTTTCACATATTTGGGATATGCAGATGGCGCCAACCGTAGTTCTCGGAACATTGCTTCCGCCGCATGGGTCGTTTTCAAACCTAATAACGAAGTTCTTAGTTTAGGAGGCATTTTTCTCGGATCTGCAACCAACAATGTTGCAGAATATAGCGCAATCATTGAGCTTCTTGTCGAGGCTATCACCCTTGGCATCCGATGAATAATCATCAAACTGGACTCAGAATTAGTTGTGTCCCAGTTAAATGGTCAGTATCAGGTTCGACATCCTACACTGTTTAGAAAGTTTCTACGAGTACGTCTTTTAGAGCATTAGTTCGAGTTTATTGAATATATACACGTTCCTAGAAGTCTGAATAGTTTGGTTGATTCTTTGGCCAACTATGTACTTGATTGGCATCTAAGTCATTAACATCATACCAAAAAGCAAGCATGTACATTATTTCATGGCCAATTTAATTGAACACATCATTTAAGGACATAAGTAAAATCGAAATAACCTAGCTTACATCATAACCCAAAAAGTGTGTAAATTTTGCACACACCAAAAAGAATAGTGTAAATATTATTTCTCTTTTTTATTCTTTTTCTTACAGATAACAACCAAAAAAATTTCATAAAAAAATGAAAAATTTGGAAAAATTCGAAAACATAGGAAATTGTTTCAAAATTTTCTAGTCCGACATCAAAACTAACCCACAACTAGCAGATCAAAGACTAAGGTGCACAGCTTCTATAAATTCAAGCTAAAAGGGGATGCCTCCTCTCATACATCGGCTACACTACAAACGCATATGGTAAATCATGAGTATTTCTTACTTATCTTTTATTCATACATATTGTATCCTTTTGAATGATAAAAAGATGCATAATTCCTCAATTTTAGTTATCTTTTTAGATATTAAATGCACATTTGAACCAATTTCTAATTGAACTGTTGGGTAGTGGAATGGTTTTGATTTCAGGACTTGAAGACTTTGACAGTTCGAACTATTTGACTCAGGTAGTTGAGACACACCATGATTCATGATGATCTATGATTTTGGCATTTTTCACAAGACTCAAGCTAAAGTAAACCTCATTGAACCATTCCTACTTGGCCATTTCCCCAAATTGGATAACTTCAATCACATGGTATTACTTCACCATCCGTCGACACATAATCCTGCTTCATATAGCCTACCCTGGGAGGGAACAGCTGTAAGAGTGTGCACAACCAGCTTAGCCCTTGTTTGCAATATGGATCTTTGCCTTGGCCTAACCCATGCCTTTGAAAACTAGGTGTACGCCCATGCAACACTCATTCCCTCCTATGTATCATAGCATTCTTTATTCTTTTTTAAAAAATGAAAAAGCATAAAAATTAAAAAACACAAAAATCCAAAAAGGGAGAGACTTGAATCATTTCATATTATAAACTTTGAAGAAAACGGAAATAGTTAGTCCTTGTCGCCCTTGAACACGACACATAATTTGGTCTCCACTGTCAGTACACCATCTACATTTGCCTTAGGAAACTGTACCAGTATTTTGAACAGATCCCCACCGATGGGTTATCCTTTCCATCACCAATGGAGCTTTCATTAATACATCTGGCATTAGCGTATTTCATTAAGGTCGGTTACTCAAAGTCCTATGTTTCCAAGTGTCCATTCTGCGTCATGTTATGTGTTCAAGGGAAGTTCAAACCGAGTCGGCCATTCCTCAAATATTCCTAACCAGTTATGTCAACCTTCCTTGTGTCAGTATACAGTGTTGGATCTTACAATTCTACCAAATTATATCAGACTATTGATCTTTGTTTCGTATCGGTTGATGTGGGATGCATTAATTCCCTCCTTCTGATGGATTTATTCCTATCGACATCAAATCATCATTTAGAACATGGATCTAGAAACCCAAGAGTACCTTGGATCTTGCAGTCATTAGTGGTAGGTTTCCTTGCAAATGACAGTGGGTATACATCAATGACCCCTGATTGTTGTATTCTACAAGTGTTCGACTTCAAAACACCTATTCACACTTGCTAGTTTGTACTCAGTACCTTAGAGTCCATCATCATTATCGGTGGGTCTCTTCGCATTTGTTAATGGTATACATCAATGACCGGTAATCAAATGGTGTTTTATTATGCTCAACATCAGATCACTTATTATCATGATATAAACTCGTACTATCGTTAATTTGTACTGAAGGCCTTGGGAAAAACAATTGTGTCACTCATCGATGCACTGCCCGAGCTGCGCAAGATTAGACTGCCATGTCAGAATTTCAATAAATACTTTGTTCTCACACTCATCAAAGTGCATGTTTTCACTTCTGAAAATTTTACTTTTTACATGGATCCACTATGTATTGTTCATGGCCATAATTGTTTACTGCTGAGCATGGGTATGCCCGCCTCAGGAAGATATTACATATTTGAGAAATTGATATGTTTTGCAGGTGTGATCCTCAATCCTGTGCCCGTGAGTTTTCCTTTCCTCATCCTTGCTTTGAACGATAAAAAGTATTAGCATAAAGAGTATCAGTATATAGAGTATAAATTTCAATAATGTATTTTGGCCCTTAGCTCTGCTTCGGACCTCACACATTAGGGGGCATATGTTAACAATCAAATTAACACCCCTAGTCATGTGACAGAAGAAGCACATTTTTACTATGCGCCCGCAACATGAAAACATAAACACAAGTACATTCAGAGACAAGTCCTCTCTGATCTAATCACTTCTCCCATAGATGGAAGGATTAGGAGAAGAAAGTTGGAACTTAAAGAGATCAAGTTCAGTAAATGAACCGCTCACCAAAGGTCTGAAACTAAGCTACACTAATCAAAAAGTAAAGAGATGCATTAAAGTGCATTAATTGTGCTTAAAATATGCTAAGTTGTGCAAAAAGCCTAAAAAACTATGGAAAAGTGGGTTTTCAAGTTAAAATAATCTAAAATGAGGAAGATGAATAATCCCACATTTAGAAGAAAAGCTTAAGGCTCATTTCCCAATGCTATATAAGCAAGGCATGGGAGGCATTGTAAAGGACACAAAGGAAGAGCAAAGGCATGCTGAAAAGATTCTGAAGGAGGAGAAGCTCAATTTCTTCAAAAGCAAGGGTGGAGAAAGGAAAGCTCATAGCAATGGAGAAAGGATTCACACCAAGATCCATGGTAGGAATGTATCTCTTCGTTATTTTAATATGAAATGATTCAAGTTTGTCCCATTTGAATGTTTGAATGTTGCTTATCTTTCATGATTTAGATGTTTAAACTAGTATTAGATCTTAGATTTGATTATCTTGATTGGTGAATGAATGTAGATATGATTAATGACTTGTGATAATCATTTTAATATGCTGACATAGAGGCTCACCACTTCTTAGTAAAATAGCATGTTTAGAGTAGACACAACCCTACACTAATTGTTGTTATCAACTAGATTGAGTGATCAAAAGGAGAAAGAAGCATTGATATGTTACAAAATATTATTGTGTTATGGCTGGAAGCTTTAATGTTCCTAGATTCATGACTAGGACACTTTGGTATTGGTTTTGATCATACATTTTTGCTCATCCTTCCTCTCTTTTCTCTTTTTTTCTATGGGGTAGTCTAATACCAAACCTTTATTGTATTCTTAATATTGTTGTTGTTGTTGTTGTTTTTGTTGATATGTTTTTAATGTACTTGCTTTCTTGACCTTCCTCTCCTTTCTCTTTTTTTTTCTATGGAACAATCAGATACCACTATATTATGGTGTCTTGGAATAGCTTTTTCAACTATCAAAACTATTGTCTGGATCCAAGCCAATTGATATAAATTGTAATGGTTGTGTTGTGCATGTCTTGGCACCTTTCTTTATTGGGTTCACTATATTCATGGTACATTGGCCACCATCCCTATAACTGACACAGACATCAATCATGTAAGGAGTTTTGGAGCATATATGATATATTGTTGCAAGCATACCTGGGATGATCAAGTAACTGTTATGAATATAAAAATAAATAACTAATACAAATTAATAAAATTAAAGTAATAATAATTATTAACTATTAAGGACGTGTCACGGACATGACTATTCAAAGTGTTTCCCAAGTGATGCAGGAGCATTGACCTAAGTTCTATATTTTTTATTAAGCAGCCAATTTCTATTTTTATGTTGCCTTGTAATAGTTCTATAAGTCTAGGGTTAGTTGTTGATTAATTGTAATTGGTTTTGATTGTAATAATGGAGAATTTTCCACTGATGTACTTGTATCTTGCAAGAGGATAGGGTTTGTTGTGTAATTGATTTCTTTAGGAGTCCAGATCTTGCTAAATCGGATCTGACAAGTTTATGGAGTGTTATTTAATCATTGAATGTAATTGAGCTAAGGGTTGTTGATGAAATGAAGAACAAAGCACCCAGACTCTGCGTTTGATTGCATATATATCTATTTTCTTTCAATAACCAGAACTGTGTATAATTTCCCTGTGTATGAGTGAATAGAGCGCCATTAACAGAGATCTCTGGAAGAAGAAGATCATGGTGTATCCATTCAAATGCAAGGGGCATGAAATTGACCGTTGCATTGATCAATTTAATGAGTTGTAACTTCAATTAACCAGAGAGAACGAAGCAGAGAGAAGAGCTCCCATTCGACAAAGAAGGCAAAGCTTGGACGATCAAGATCATAAGAGAGAGATAAACAGTCCAAGATAGTTTCCACAAGGCTAAGGTACAAGTTTGTTAAGCTACGGGAAATCAGAGATCGTGTGGTGGATATCGAAACCAAACTTGTGTGGAAGAGATCAACGGCGAGGAAAGAATATCGCGGGATGAACCGACACAAAAGATAGACTTCTGCAATTCCTAAGTGAATGATCCCAAGTTGATCGCAGATCAACGGACGAGAGAGAAGCCGCAAAAGATCAACGGTTCGAAGAGTTCTGACGGTCCAAAGTGAACTGTGGAAGGAATTTGCGGGAAGCAATTGCGGAAGGAGTTTCGGAAGCACACCCGCAAATGCGGAAAGAATGCACCCCGCAACTGCGGAGAGGAGGTCCTAGTGCAAAGGCGACTACGGAAAGGAATTTTTTGGAAGGGTGATTGCGGAGGACGGTTGCGGAAGGAATTTTGTTCGATGCTCCGCAATCAGGGGAGACCTGCAATTCCGCAATTTCTTATAAAACCCAATTTACCGCATGTTTGGAATCTGCCCTTCAAAGACCGTTGCGGAAGAAAGACTTAGTTGTTTTTTGCTAAGTTTGGAGGTTTGGATAGCTTTGGGAACCTGCCTAATCTAGGGATAGCAAATTGGATTGGGTTTTCTGATCCTATCCTACATCAACAAGCCATATTTAAGGCGGGCCTTCAATTGTATAATATCGTCATATTTAATATATTCATCTTGTCAAATATTGTGGGTTTCAAAATTATTATGGGTTTAGAATTGTTTCTTTTGAGAATATCCAGATATAGATTTTAAATATTATTGTTATATTTATATATATATATATATATATATTTTATTTTTCATAAAAAATCGAAATGGTGTCTAACTATCCGACCCCACATACTATAACATTGATGACAGAATTAAAAAACCAATTTGATAAATTGGAGACAAGGTTGAACGTCAAGCTAGACACTATCATAAAGAGGTTGGAAAATTATAAGTCTAGTAATCACCATGAACAACGACATACTTCGAGTAAATTAATTGCCTCATCCAGCTACATCCCCAACGACATTATCTCCGTATAAAGCATCTCCAAATCCACCAATTTTCGACAAGGATTGTGATGAAGAGGAAGCTGGAAAAAAAGATGGCATATTTGATAAAGATGATGGAAAAAAGGAAGATACGGAAAACCATGATGTCAACCAAAATAAGATTAATGATATCGATTAAGATAATAAGCAAGATAAGGATCCAGAGTATCATAGTGATGAAAAAAATAGTAATGATATATTTGATAAAGATGAAGATGATGTTGACCAATATTGTGATGAGATTCAAGCCAGTATTGCTGACAATAACGAATATCAAAGCATCGACAAGAATGTCATAATAACAAAAGTGCAAAGGACAGATGTCGGTACAAGGACCATTATGAAGAACGTCAATGGGAACAACTATAAGATTAATCAGATACAAGATAATATTAATTTTTTTGTGAGCATTATAAGTACAAAGATTCCCTTTAAAGGAACTAGCACGGGATATGTTGGGAATGACATCACGAAAATAGTTACTATTTCCAAGTCTATCAAGTATGTTCAGTTGATGAGAAAAATAGTTAAAATCTACAACCACGCAAGTGGAAAAAGCATAAACAAAACTTCACCAAGCACATACTTAATGTGGATTCCAAAACAAAAGAAACAAAATGAAGCAGTAGTCGTAATCAAAATTGCATGTCTCAAGTCATCAGTTCGACACAGAGCCAGAATAAAAGACGACATCAGCAAACTCAGCTTTGAGGACAAACATTCCCTTAAGGGGAAGGAAATGCTACGAATGTAAAAATAAATAACTAATACAAATTAGTAATAATTAATAACTATTAACTATTAAGGACATGATTCTTCAAAGTGTTTCCCAAGCCATATTTAAGGTAGGCCTTCAATTGTATAATATCATCATCTTTAATATATTCATCGTATCAAATATTGTGGATTCGGAATTGTTTCTTTTTAGAATATCTGGATACAGATATTACAATAACTATCTTTTCCTCTTTTCTATCAATCAACTTACTTACACAAACCAATCTAGTAATGATTCTATTAGAGATATTAGACATATTGGTTTAAGCTTAAAAAAATCTAATGGATTTGAAATGTGGTGTATATTATGGATAAGTCCTATTGTGGGTGTCATTGCTGTTGTAGCTTATCATCGACACATCCTCCAAGCAATTGTCATTAAGGCCCTGGAAGCCTTATGTGGAAACCCACAAGTCTAGCTTCATTTTGTGCAGAACTATGAAAATAGAGGCTCAAGATTCGAAACATTTGGAGGCTCTCGTGGGCTGAGTGTGAGATATATCATAGGAGGATTATGTGATAACTTGCACTGGAGCCTGAATTCATTTGTGGAGGGTCTGTGTCTGCATTTCAACATTCATATGTTGGTTCTTCTGTATAGAATTTAGGTTGTAGAAGGTTGGCTTGTTATTTTCCATGCTGTCTGTGATAAATGGCTAGAGAGATTTATTCATATTCATGTTGAATCCAAGAGTGTGCCATGTAATAGGAATTCGTTTTAATATATTTCAAGTTTACTTTTAGAGTTATTGTGTCTGTATTAGCATCTGTTCTCACATAGTATATAATTTTTTATTTAATGGTGAAGCGAGGTACACAAATTTCACATGAAGGCAATCCCAATCCGTCAGAGGGCACAATTGTAATTGATTTTTTCAGTGATTTCTCAAATAGATAATCAATCAACTTAGTTGAAAACATATCACATTCGGAGTGGTCCTTTATGAATTCCTTCTAATTGCATGCAATTAAAACACTTACAAAATTTATATTTTTATGGGTTTTTGGATAAATTCGAAATGTTCAAACTATCATTTCTCTAACAAATGGTTTGCTAAATTTCCATGAAAATAATAGAAAACAATTTAATTAGAGCATAAATAAAATCAAAATTTTAATGAGCTTTGTTTCTTGATTATATCTTATAGGAGTATAAGGAGTATAACAATGAAATAGTATTTTTCTTTGCATGTTATGAATTTGATCAATATTGTTTTGATTACAATTCTAACTAATATTTTTAATTGCAATATCTTTAATTTTCTAAAGGTAGGGACTATCCACTTATGTATACACATGTCACGAGTTCATTTAATAATCTTTCTAGGTATAACCAAACATTTGACCACTACCTCAAGGTGATTTTGTAGCTTCGGGAAAAGCCCTCATGAGAATAGAACATTTCCCACTAGTGATGTGTATGTGTGTGTGAATGTGTGTTTATATGTATTTATATTTTATACAGGGAAAGACTCACAGGATCCCTCAAGGCTTCCCCATAATATCTAAATGGAGGGTATCTCAATAAATATCCACAATAGTGCCTAATAAATTCAAAGAAGTTAACTAAATTTGAACTTATGCTATATATATATATATATATATATGAACCCATATATATATGTCTTCTTTTTATTTTGTAATGTCAAGATTGTAAAAATAATAGATGTCGCATTTAATGCTCCATGGTACATCTAGAAAATGAGTATATCTTTACGCTTGTAGCATAAATTACACCCACGGGATGCATAACCTTGACCATAGATTGATAGAGGACGAAATGTGGATCAAATCCCTTATATCCAAAACCCACTTTAAATGGTCTATAGTTTAGAATTAATTACCATGACAAATCCAATACATTAAATTCACTATGAAGGGCTGACTTCTTAACATCTCACCGGGGTATGCAGCCATAAAATGTAGACAATTTCACAAGTCTAAAATTTAGAGGGAAGAAATCAATCAGCACCTCATGTTGGAACCAAGAGTTCTCTTTAAACATCCTAGTTTAAGTCTAAAATTTGTTACTTTGCATTTTTTTTTAAGTACAATTTTTTTTTGAGTTTCTTAATTTATGTCTTCGATTTATTATTCACAAGTTTTTAGCTAAATCTTAAGAGGTACATTATTTAAAAAACATATATCCAACATTATGTATTCCACAGTATAGTGTATATCATTAATTGTTTTATTATTTATCCAAATACAAAGTGTTATCCAAGCTCTCTCAAATTCATAAAAATAACTCATCTCAGCGAAAGAATCAATAAAAATTTGGTAAAATCTTGAGACTGGATACAAAGTGTTAAAAAGTTCTCTCAACTTCATAAAAATAACTCATATCAATGAAGAATCAATAAAAATTTGGTCATTCATTTTTTTAATATATTAGTCATTTCAATGAAAAAATTAATAATAATAATAGTTTGTTTAAATTTTGAGAATGGATATTTTTAAGAATTAATAAAAATTTGGTCATTCATTTTTTTAATATATTAGTCATTTCAATGAAAAAATTAATAACAATTAATAATAGTTTGTTTAAATTTTGAAAATAGATATTTTTAAGGTGTAAATCCCTTTTAGAATCTTAAATTTGAGGAAAGGTTTGCACCTCAAGGAATTTGATCCCTTTCGGTTCTTGATAGAACTAAAGTTAAGATGGATTTATGCTAATTCCAATGGCAATGGCCACATCAAAATATGTTACTTAAAAACCAAAAATACCACATTGAAATCATCGCATCCAAAATTATATATATAATCAAAATGATAAATTATAATAAAGTAATAATCATGTCCACTGATAATAAATGTGAAAGAATGCAATGAAATTTAATGATGCAATTACATATATATTACGAAGGAATCAATCTCAATATATCTTCTTCTACTTTTATTAAAGCAACTCCTATCCTCGTTGCCACCTTCTCACATCTATCATATGTGAAATGAGGTTGAGTTCAAACACCATTTTCCCTTAATTTGAGATATTGGTGTAAATGTGAGACCTTGTCTCTCTTTATTTCCAATGTTTATAGTTGTTTTCTCCAATGTTAATGTGTGTGACCATGGATTGCCAAACCCCAAACAAAATTCAATGGAAATTTTCATCATTTGCATCATTATAACATTTTCTTCCATAAAATTTAATGATGAATTATATGTATATTTAACCAAATGATATCATACAAAATGTAATATCATTGAAATCATTACATATTAACAATACTATTAGATCATGTTGCATTTCCCAAAGACCAAATTTTAAAATAGAGGGATGTTAGATCATAATGCAAATCTTCATCTAAAGACACAGATCAATAGATCATATATTTTCCTCGGTGTAAGCAATGCATATTAACAATACTAAGAAAGAAAATTCCTAAAATCAAAGCAGTGCAACAAACTTCGATTTCTAAATTCCCACATTAAAATATTAGATGACAATATATAACCAAATTAGGTTTTCGACTATTTGAATGTGGTGATTCTATTTACTCAGCTAACTATGGCAACTAAATCAAATTATGGTTTCTACTATTTCACTGAATGATATCATACAAAATGGACAACAAATAGATCAACCATGGGTCTTTGGCTCCTACAATGACCTGATGAATAGATCATAGATGCCATTCTACTAGGATAACTATGGTGAGTTTATCTACTCAACTAAGTGTGGTAACTAATTCAGATTAGGATTTCAACTATTTAACTTAATGATATCATAAAAAATGTAATGTCATTGAAATCAATGCATATTAACAATACTATTAGAACATATTGCATTTCCTTATGTACAATTTCAAATTAGAGGGATATTAAATCATAACATAAATCTCCAAGTAACGACATAGATCTATAACCATAGATGTCCCTTAGTGTAACTGAATTAGATTAGGGTTTTGACCATTTCAAGATGGTGATTCTATATGCTTGTAGGCTAACCGTGGAAATTGAACACCTTAGGATTTCGACTATTTAACTGAATGATATCATACAAAATGGTCAAAACTTAACGATATCATACAAAATGGATAGAATGGATGCATGGAAATATTTGACCAAAATGAATGGATCGACCATGGGGTTTTGGGATCCAACAATGACTTGACGATATGTTGAGCTCCTAGATGTGATTCTTTCTACTTGGATAACTATTTAGCTGTGGTGATTCTATCTACTTGGTTAGCTATGGTAACTAAATTCAATTAGGGTTTCAACTATTTAACTATGGTGATTCTATCTACTCAACTAATTTTGGTAACTGAATCAGATTAGGGTTTTGACTATTTAACCGTGGTGATTCTATCTACTTGCTAACTATGGTAACTAAATTTGTTTAGGGTTTCAACTATTTAACCGAATGATATCATACATAATGTAATATCATTGAAATTAATGCATCTTAACAATACTAATAAATCATATTGCATTTCTCAATGTGTAGAGTTCAAATTAGAAAGATGTTAGATCATAACACAAATCTCCATCTAAAGACATGGATCATTAGATCATAGTGGCCCTCACTATAAGCCAAGCATCTTAATAGTACTAAAAAAGAACATTCCTAAAATCATTTAAGCAAGGCAAGAATGATATGATACAAAATGTAATATCACTAAAATTAATGTATCTTAAGAATATTATTAGATCATATTGCATTTCCCAATTTATAGATTTCAAACTAGAAGGCTATTATATCATAACACAAATCCACATGTAAAGACATAGATTAATAGATCATAGATGCCACTTAGAGTAAGCAATTTATATATCTTTTCTTTACCTTGGAATTGTACCTAACAATTTAAGCAATTATGGATTAATTTGTAATTATTTCAAAACTAGTATCTAATTCTTTGTTTTATTATTGACTTAACAATACGTAATCCAATATGTTTTCCATTATGTGTAAACTATTCCAATTACGAATTGTGTTGTAAATTATAACACATAAATCCTACAAATAGGAAAAAGTTGCATTCATTGATTAATTAAGAAGTAAAATAGTTGCTATGTGTCGAATTATTGATTAATTTGCAATTATTACAAAACTAATATCTAACTCGTTATTATGTTATTAACTTAACAATACATTATCCAATATATTTTCCATTATAATCGGTGAGGTGCCAAATTTGAATAGTGTTGTAAATGATAACACATAAATCTTACAAATAGGCAAAAGTTGTAATCATTATAACTCATTATTGCATTATTAAACTTAGAGCTTATATATGTTTAGTTTTATAATATATATATATATATATGAGATGAGATTATATATATATATATAATTGTTTCATTTCTCTTAAATCTATAATTTATATAACATTGTAATGAAATTGACAATAAGAATGACAACTTTGAAATGAGATATACATACCCATCTAGTTTTTAGTTTTTAAGATGACACTAAAGTTTATTTCCTTTAAGTTAATATAATCACTTCTATCACCTTTTAGTTTTTAAGATGACACTAAAGTTTATTTTCTTTAAGTTAATATAATCACTTCTATCACCTTTTAATCAAGGTTGTCATCTCTTACAAGTACACTTTGTTACAATTTAGCCTCATACCAAAGTAAAAAAACATATGATATATTAAAATGATATATGATGTTTGTTAAAATTTGTAATAATATTATTTTTTTATTAATTTATTTATATTTTTAACTTTATTCAACAAAAAAACTGTGTTGCAACATATTTTTACTAAAAATATGTTGGAGCAAAAAAGGATAAGCCACTGTCTGTATGAAACTAAGCCTAGCCAAGTAATGCGCTGAGCATTAGCTAATAAAGCTAGATGCCCAAGGCGGAGGCTATGAAAGCCAAAGAGAAAAACAAATTACAATAAATTGTATGTTTGCAATTCAGATGAAAACCCAACTTCACTTCTTGTTTTTCTATTATTCAACTGGTAAGTTCAAATACACTTATTTTTATTATAACATTGTTTCTTACAAATACAAAATATCAAACCAAAAGACAACCTTATTCTCAATCACAAGGTCTTAACTATAATGGTACAAGGATGAAACTTCAAACATGCATTTAACATTTTTTTAAGGCACACTGAGAATAGATTCAACAAAATAGAGGCTACAAATTTTTTTGCAAGATGAACCCCTAAATTATCGCAAGATTTTAGAGATATGCCTATCAATCAATAACAAAACAAAATTTAATTTGGGGGAAATATTTTTATAGTTTCTCCCTCGAGATATATTAAAGAAAAAGCAAGATTAACTATGAAAGCGTCCACATACTCATGAATTAGAATTAGATACCATATAATATAATTATCAATTGAGATGAAGAACTATCATTATTTATCAAATGAGATGAGTAATTATTATTGAGGAATGAAATCCCATTGTACATGTGGAAAGTAAAATAATTTGTATATAAATGAAGGAAATGAATAGGAGAAATGTAAGGAACATAACAATTCAATTTATTGATTGAATAGCTACTTAACATCCTTTCACAAACATATTCAATATCATTGTTAATTTAGTAATTCAATAAAATTTATTTATTGAATAGTTATTTTAAATTTATTCATTAATAATAAAACCTTGAATATCATCATTAATTTAATAAAATATATTTATTAAGTTAATTAAAAAAGATGTAAGTTTTGTGGTTCAAACGGAAGTGCATATATGTCATTATTAATTCAATAAAATATATTTATCAAGTTAATTAAAAAAAGATGTAAGTTTTGTGGTTCAAACCGAAGCGCATATATGTGTAGAAGATCTTAAGTTATCCACCTTACCACAAAGTATTCAAATTTATAGTATAAAAGATAGTTGAGTACAAAGTATAAGATTGTTGGGTGGGATGCATGTTCTCTCCCAACCTATACAGCGAGGATGTTGAGTGAAGGCAGGTAGTGATCTCCATATATTGGTCTTTAAAGACCATGTTCCCATACGAGGAGTTGAAGAGCACATCCCCATTGGATTTACACTTTATTGAAAACCTAAATGGGTTGGAAATGAAGGAGGGGATTAACTCACCATCATAAAACTTAAAGGGTGATTTGGTTGATTGGACCTTCTTGTTGCTCATCTTCAGATCAGTGGACACTTGTTTCTTAGATATCAACTCCTAAGGAACTCCCTATCTCTTGGTCTCTACATTAGTAATGTGACGTATCACCTAATCTTGTCTTCCATGTTTGCATTACAGTCTCAAATTTGTAAACCCATGTTCCTCAAGAACCATCAAACCCAAAACACGGAGGTTACAAAATCTAATCCAAATGACACTTTGAAGTATAAAATCAAACTAAAAACAGAAAATTAATGGCAACTGAATGGAAAACACGCTTGCCTCTATTTCCATGGTGTTGGCTTCATAATGGACCCTCCAACCTAACACTGTTTCCACACGCTTTGTATCATAATGGCCACTGCAGCTTGAGCAAATTTTGTTTATGTCAATTAAAATTACAAGATTGGTCCCAACCATCACCTCATAGTTGTTCACTATGATTTCCTCACCACCCTATCATGGCTCCACTCTAAAGCAATGAACATAGACAATGACAATGGAAGAGATGGGGATCTATGGCTTCAGGCCTCTATCGACTTCTCTAAATGTTTGAGAACTGGACTGGAAAAATCGTGCAAGAAAATATAGAGTCAAATAAATTTTATTTGCTAAGGTCAACCACAAATTTACTATCCATAGTCAAAATTCACAGAATATGGCTAAACTAGAGCAATGAAGCATGAAAATCCAACTTTTTATCTGCTAGCACAAGATTTTGAGCTTGTAACGAAAACAAGCAAGTATCATACTCATTATTAAAGCGAATTTTTTTCACAACAGTTAATAATGAACACATAGCACCATTTTTAACAGAGTTTGATGCAAAATAAATTGCAAATACCTCATTTAAACATAGATTGCGAGCATCTAAACTACTTTCGTCGTAGGTATAAAGATTCTCTGCTTCATGTAAGTTGTGCATATAAATATTTTCTACTTCATGTAAGATTTTCTTGCTCTGCGACACACGCATCGTGAGGAGCGTTACAAAGTCACGCGTCAGCAGGGTTGGAATTTGACGGGAAAAATATCAGTCACGGACCATTTTTCCCGTATTTGACGGGTAAATTGTTTCATAAACCGTCTCATCCGATGGGCAAACAATTAGTCTACACTTATTTTTTAGGTTGGATTATTTTTTAAAACCATCATAAATTTATGTTTAGTTGTAATATAGGGATTGGCCTATTAAGATATTCCGTTACCACAGAAAAGGGACGACTCTAATGCTGCATGTAGCAGGTTGTTTCTCCCTCTGTTTCCGTTTCATGAATACTTAAGGTCATTTCTCCCTCCGTTCTTAAGTTGGAAATTCTCCCTCCGATTTATGAATACTTAAGGTCGTTTTTCCCTCCGTTTTTAAGTTGGAAATTATTTTTTCTTCAAGTAAACCTGGCTTTGAATTAAACAGTCATTTAAACTCTTATAAATTTTATGGGACTCTTATACATTTTATGGGCTAGGTATTCCGTCCGAGCGAGTTGAATTGCAGTGTTTTTTTAATAGTAGTTTCGTTTTATATATATGATCGATTTTTTTTTTAATTAAGCTAATATCAATTGAATTGAATTGAATTTATTAGTCCGCTTATTTGATGGATTAAAGTTCAAAACGTCAAAAAAAATTAGTATGAAAAGGAAAGAGGCCGCTGGATCCCACTGTTAATACCATGGTCGATGCCGAGCATGGAATCGATCTCAAGCTATATTTACATATTGTCATCGAAGCATTGTTCAATAGTGCCTGACAGTTATACTTTGCCTCGTTGCTAAATCCACATCTGTAATCTGTAGTAGTGTCAACTTAGGAGTACTGTGTATTGGTACATGACATTGTGTATTATATTGGTACCCAAAAGGATAGTTGTTGCTACAAAAAAAATTGTTTTAGAAATTAATTTTATTTGTTTTTAAAATTGGAAAATTAAAACCACTCCTCCAAGGATTTATGTCCCATCAAGAGTGCACTACGTCAATCAAAAAATAAAACTACTGAATTTCAAAAATTGTTGTAATTATTTTCATTTTCCATAATATTATATTTAATAAAAAAAATTTACAATACTTTATAAAACTTATTAAAATATTTTGTGGAAAAATACAAATTAATATAAGTCAAAACAGGTTCACTAACCATTCATTAGTATATCCATGCCTTGGCATGGAATAAATATAACTCAAAATAATAATGAAGTGAGAGATTTGATCTGTATAACTAATATAAAAACTATTATATAGAGATAAAAGGAGAAACCCATAAAGATTTACACAAAAATAGAAATACTATAAATATATGATATTTAGATAGATATATATCGTCATTCTTCTTTTCATCTATGTTTATATCTAGATCTATCTTAAATGATATTAAAAAAATGACACTTCAAAAAGATTTGATCTCTCAATACTTAATAAATCAAAATTGATATAAAAACCATATATTTATATATTAAAAAAATTCATAATTTTTAACAAACTATCACATCTTTTAATCTAGCTTGTATCTCATTTATATGTTAGTAAAAAAAAAATCTTGAGAAGAAAATAAATTTGTTGATATTTAATAATGTAACCTATTTTCACCTATGTTTATACTTCAAAAGATTTGATCTTTAATACTTAATAAATCAAAATTGGTGTAAAAACCATATATTTACGCATTAAAAAACATTCATAATTTTTAATATAAACTATTATTTTTATTAATCTAACTGGGATCTCATTAACATATAATGAAAAAAAAAATCTTTAAAAAAATATTTCTTTCCATTATTCACATATTTCTCTTTCATTTTTTCTAATTGAATTAGATTCTTAATTTTTTTGCAATTTGCAATGATCGTTGTGTATATAACCTATTTGCATTTGTCATCCCCCGTAAGCTTTAATGCATAAATTCACGTTGTGAAATTAATAATGTAGTGTGTCGTATTATTTATAATTTTGGGCTAAATTACAACATAGATTTTAAGATAGATTTATGTTGGATTTATTTATTTTTTAAATTTATGTGTAGATATGAATTTTTAATTACTTTTTATTTTTAATAAGTTATGAGAAGACATGGAACGTTACATTATGTAACAAAAGTGACAACATCTCCCCAATATTGGATTGTAAGCACCTTGCTACTCTCAATGCAATAAAAACTTGTAACGATGGTAAATAAAATCATAAAAAATTAAAAAATTAAAACAAAGTAAAAAATAATAAAAATAAAAAGATAAAATCTCGTGAAAGGGAAAGACATATAAAAAAACACTTTCAAGAAGAAAAGAAGAAAGGAAAAAGAAACATAAATTTAAAATAATTATTATAAAGAGAAAAATAAATTGATTTAAATATTTACTTTTCTTTTATATGTATTTTCTCCGTTTTATTTTGTATTTTTGAACTAAAGTTGAGGGGATATATTCATAAAAACTTAATCCCCCCACTACTAAGGGTGGGGGTGGGGAAATTAGTTTTTCCTCTATATATTCCCCCACCCTCACTCTAAGATTAAGGGTGGAATGGGGGAATTAGTTTTTCCTCTATATATCCACCCACCCTCGCTCTAACACTGAGGGTGGGGGAAGGGGAATTAGCTTTTCCCCTATATATTCCCCCACCCTAAGACTGAGGGAGAGAGCGGGAGGATTAAGTTTTCCCTATTATTTCCCATGTGAAAGTGGGTACGGGAGGAAAATAATAGGGAAACCTTAATCCTCCCACAACTTAGGGTGAGGGGGGGGGATTACGTTTTCCCCCAATATCTTCCCACTACCCCCACTCAAAGGGTTGGGGTGTTGGGGTGGGGAGAATATATTGGGGGAAATGAAATCCTTCCAACACTTATGGTTGAGGTGGGGGGATTATATTTTCCTTCACCTAAGGGTGCAGGTGGGGGAATATATTGGAAAAAACATAATCCCCACACTCCCACCCTCACATTGGGAGAAGATATTGAAGAAAACGTAATACCCCCTCCACACTCTCACAAGTAGTGACCTCTGGGGGAGGGAGGGATATGGAGGAAAATGTAATCCCCCAACCCCCACCCTCACATTGAGAGAAAAATAATCCCCCGTCGCCACCCCCACATGGGAATGGGAAAATTAAAATTTCCCCAATATTTAGTGAGGGTAGGGGTCTCCCCCAAACCCCGCCCTCAAACACACATACCACAAAGAGTGGGGAAGGGAAGACATTGGGGGAAATGTAATCCACCCACCCCCATGTGAGGGTGGAGGGGTCGAGGGATCGATTTTTCCCCAAGTGAGGGTGGGGGGTGCTCTCCCCCAACCCCACCCTCAAATCCACCTGCGACTAAGGATAGGGGTGGGGAGATATATTGGGGAAAATGTAATCCACCAACCCCCGCATGTGAGGGAGAGGCTGGGAGAATTAAAATTTCTTAAATATTAAGCGAGAGTGGGGGTGCTCTCCCCCCACCCCCATGCTCAAAATCACCCACCACCAAGGGTGCAAGTGGGAGAAAATATTAGGGAAAAATTAATTCCCCCATCCCTCCGTCACTTAAACTCACCCACAACTAAGGGAAAGGGTGGGGACTGATATCGAGGAAAACATTATTCTCCCACCACTAAGGATAGGATTGGGAGGAGATATTGGGGAAAATTTAATCCCCCTACTCCCACCCTGACATGCCCTCACCACCGAGGGTGGGTGTGAGGGGGGATATTAAGGAAAACATAATACACCCACCCTCACATTTCACCATTGAGAGTGGAGGAGGGGAAAGATATTGGGAAAAAACAAATCTCACTACCCCCATTCTCACACATTGATCTGGATTGTATAGGGAACAAAATGAAACACACATAGAAGTATAGCAGAGAGCGCAGTAATATAGTGAAAACCAAATTTCTATTAATGAATAATATTAACACAAGATTAGAGACCGAGTTCTTGCGTAGGGGCCAACAAAACGCTTCGTTGTAGTCTAGTGTGCTGGCATTTTCAATCCCCCGAAGGAGAAGATCTCACCTGAAGCACATCCAAGACCTCTGTGTGATAAGGAGCATTGACTATAAAGATACGTCTGTTGAGGTTAATATGCTTCATACCGCAAGAACATTCATCATTATACTATTGCAACTGAGATACGTTAACCATCATATGCAAACAAGAAATAGAGACACGATTTATCCACTAGACAATAAACAGAATCATTTATACACAGAAAATTAAGGGGGGGGGGACTCCTTCCTTTATATTACTGCTAGATTCCTTTACATAACATATCCATGGCTCTACAACCTTACATACATTGTCCATAGAATTACCCATCGCAATATCACACAGAACAAAGAACCTGTAACCCAGTTGCATCACCTAAAACCCAGATACATCAAATCAAACTTTAATGTTGCTCTCTTTTGGATTTGGTTTGTGTCTTCTCCTCTGTCTATTTCTATCTGAATTCCGCTACTATGCTTCTCTCCTTCTTCTCATTTCTCTTACCTCATGCTTCTTTATATACTTATAAGGGCCGGTCCAAAACTGTTGCAGCCATTAGGGCTTCTGAAACTCCCACTCCTTTACCCTATTCTTTCCTCCCCCATTTAGGGTCCTTTCTGAAAACGAAGGAGACAACAGGCCCTGACCACAAGTGTTGACTCGCCCTCAAGTCAACTTGGATGCGTTCCTAAAGCTTGCACATCATTTGGTGCCATCTCTTCAAATGAAGGATCCAAATTCGGTACATCTATGAAGGCACATTGTCTGAGATCATTGAATGCTTCTAACTTAGTCTTCCATTTGTCAAGAAAAATGTTGGTGCTAGCCACAAATTTTTGAGCCTTCTACGTATCTGAGATGGTGGGATTTTTTCGTTGCAACTGTTGACTCTCTGTGTCCGAAAATTGGTCTAATTGTTGTAGATCGGTATAGGTGACTTGACCCGTAGACTTCAGCTCTTACAGGATTTTCTTAGTAGCACATAAAGTGTAGCCATCTCATCATCAACTTGTTGTGCCTCTTTATACTTGCATTCACGGTCAAGAAGGTTAGCTGTGATCCGGGCTTTGTTGTTCAACTACTTAACTCTTGCTTACAAAGCATCGACTAGTCATTGCTTCTTTTCTAGGATGCCGACCCAATCGTTAAGTGCTACAAAGATATCCTGACTTTGTTAGGTTGTCTATTGTAGCCTGTTGCAGACATATGTAACTTCTATGCTAACTTTCGGTACGTGGGCCATCAATTGTGCTTGTTGTTTGTTACCCTAATTTTGGATTTGAAACACTTGATGTTTTAGCTCTACACACTCCATCTCAACTTGTCGTCATGAATTGAAAAAGAGTTGGAGAATTCCTTGCATTACGGCGACTGAAATTTCATCTAGTGTTGAGGGTAACTGTTGGCGTACTTGGGACCACATTGTGTGCATCTGGTCACAGAGGGTTGCGATGGTGTATTCAGCAACAACTCTACCCTTTTGTTCTTCAACCTTAGCTGCAAGGGAATATTCCAACTGTATGTGGATGTCTTCATAATATTATTTGAGGCTATTATATTTGGTCTCGGCCTGAACTAGGAGACGCTCTGCCTGTATTGTGGTGCTTTGATTCTGTTCGAACAACTGTTGTGCATAAAATGTAATATAATCTAGAATTTTTGCACATGGGGGTAAAGATAAAAAAAGGTTGACCGCTGGAAACTAATTGCGTTGAATGGTCTCTTAGTTGAGTCTATGCCTCCTGGTGGATTGTTCTACTTTGGAGGACCTTCTATTGGGTATCTTCGTATATGAACGGGATGATGCCAGTGTGTGATTAAAAAATATGGAGAATAACTATGCAATTATCCAGGTCCTGGGAAAAATGTACTAGTTGGTCTCGTAGGGAAACCTATTCAATGATTGGAGGTGGTGGAGGGTGTTCTTGCATTTCCACCCTTTGTTTTTCACATGCTTCATTCATAGGAATATCCTCCAGTTTTAGTATTTCCTGAACATCTTCTGATTGCTGAGGCGGATCAGATTGTTCTGGTTTTGGATCACTTGGGGGGTCTGTCTACTTATTAATCAGTTGCAACAATGGGTCAGTTATGGTGGATTCTAAATTAGCTATTGATTCTTGGCATTCATTAATCTTGTGAGAGGTATGTTGCTGCTAGGGAGATTCTTGGTGAATCAGGACCCTGGCATTGTTCGAATGGTTTCCAGAGGGTTCAAATTGATTTGATTAATTCCAGCTCAATTTGACTGAGCGACGGATTCACATGGATGTGATTGTGGGGAAGCCAATGGTGGTGTGAATATGGGGTGGTGAAGGCTCGAAATGATTACGTCATGAATGGCATGAATTAGATCATGGTGTCACACATGCGAACTTTGATTCAGTTGATTTGGGTGTTAATATTTCTTTAATGTTGAAAAGGAAATTGTATTGATGCATCGTGGCAATGGAGACAGATGAATTGAAACCGGTGGGTCCCCCCCAACCATAATGTTTTGAAATAACCAAAAAAAACTGATAACCAACTGGACAAACATAAATGACTGAAAACTAACAAATTCAAAAATCATAGGATTGAAAAGAAACCTAACTCCTAACTAACTCACTCCTAGTGATAGGAGTGGCATCTTGCAGAATCACTAATAAAAAAAGTAGGTCTTCGAGCGTGCACCATTCACCCAAATTGGACAAAGAATAAAATCAAGTTATGTGAGCTTAACAACTCTTGAGTCTTTGATTTTTGCAGTAATGAAAGGTCCCAACCAATGCATATGGAGCTTTCATGGATGCTTCATGAACTTGTTGTCATAGAGTAAAACTTGGTCGCCTCTATTAAATTGTTTCTACTTGATGTATCTACCATTCCAGGCATTCAGTTGTCCTTCTTTTATTGTTGCATGATAGTTGGCTAAGAAACGTGATTCTTTGAGTTCCTTTAGTTCCACAAGTTGTTCTACAACTGAATCTTCTTATGTCATATGTGTTGCGTGCGCAATGTAAAGGCTTAGAACTACAAATTCTACTGGAACTATTGCTTCTCTACCATATACCAACTAGAACAAAGTCTATTGATGAAGCTTCTTAGTAGTGGTCATGTATGCCCATAGTACAATCGGAATCCGATCGTCCCAATCGTCTCGATTTGTGCAACACATTTTTTTCAACCCAGTCTCCATAATTTTATTAAAGGCTTCTACGGTGTCGTTTGATTGCAGATGATATGGAATTCTTTTGTGGTGTTGTATTAAGATTTCTCTTGATAATTTCTAAATAACAATGTTCAAGAATTGCTTACCTCGGTAACTTGTAATTCTTTTGGGACATCCAAACCTAGTGATGATGTTTTTGTAGATGAATTGAACTGTTGTTTCTGCAAAGCAATCTTGGACTGGTGCTGCTTCGACCCATCTTGTTAAGTAGTTTGTTGCAGTAATGATATAATGGGCTTTAGAATGTTTCACCGATGGATTAATAGGTCCCACAAAATCAATTGCCTATTTTTCAAATGGCTGTAGTGCCCATATTGGTTGGAGGGAAATTTCATCTCGTCGTGACGGCTTACCAATTCGTTAACAAACATCACATTTCCTAGCATATTCCTTAGCATCCTTGAATATTGTGGGCCACCACAACCCCACTTAGAGTATATTCATTCCTGTATCTTTTTCACCAACATGGCCACCCGCAACATTGTCGTGGAATTCCCATAAAATGCTTTGTCATTCATGGTCTAGTACACATCAGGGTCAAATCCCATCGATTCCAAACTTGTAGAGTTGTCCCGCAATCAGCTGGTATTCCACAACTCACACTACCAAATGGCGTTTCTGTGTTGTAGAGTAATCATTAATGGCCTTCCCATTTATGAGGAATAATATAATCTCTTCCAAATCATCGAGAATGGCTTCTACTATGAAGAGTGTTGCATCCAGTAATTAATCATCAAGATGTCTATCAACTTCTCTGGATTCTATTCATGATAGGTGATCAGGTCCATAGTTATGTTTCTCGGGCTTGACTATTACTTCAAAGGAGAACTCCTGAAATAAGAGAAACCATCTACAGAGAAATCCTTCTAGGAAATGCTTGTTCACCAAGTACTTGAGAGCTGAGTGATCAATAAATAATTTGAAGTGTCCTCCCAGTAAATAGTGGCAGAACCTTTTCAAGGCATAAAGCATGGCTAAGCCCCCTCACTCTATGGTTGTGTAATTGTGTTCGGCTTGTAATAGTTTCCTACTGGAAAAGTGTATTGGATGTTCCATCTCTCCTTCTCTCGGATGATCTAATATAGCGACAAGGGATGATCTAATATAGCGCCAAGTACAATACCTGATGCATTAACATTTACATGGAATTCCTTCTGCTAGTCGGGAAATGTCAAGATCGAATTGACCATTTTATATTTTAGCGTTGTGAATGTGTTTTCACAATCTACATTCCACTTAAAAGCTTCAACTTTCTTTAACAGATGTTCCAATGGATCATTGATCAGCGCATAGTTGCAGATAAATATTCTGTAGTAACCTATATCTCCCAAGGTAGATCACAACTATTTTACCAATGTTGGTTCCTACAGGTTTACGATTGCTACAATTTTCACAGCATCTACAAGAAATCCATATCGTCAAACAATGTGTCCCAACAAATTGCCAAAAGGAACACAGAAGATGCATTTTCGCAAGTTCAAAGAAATCCCCATATGTCAGTAGTGATATAGCATTAGTCGAAGAAGTGCAACATGATCCTTAAGCAGGCTGTAGACTGTCCAATCATCCAAGTAAACCTCCAAGAATTTATGGAGAAACTCCATGAATGTTGTGATTACTATTCTTGAGAAAAAAACAAGTGCATTCTTTAGTCCAAACGGAATGACATTATAAGCAAATGATCCCCATTCTATAGTAAATGTTGTCTTAATTTTATCCTCTTCCGTAATTCTGAGCTGGTGATAACCCGAGAATCCATCTATGAAGGAGTAGGCTTCAAGAATTGCCACAAGAATATTCGCATTAGGGCACTCATCTACTGAAGAATTCCAATAGGAGCCAATAATGTTAAACATTGATATATGGGGAGCGAAGATAAAACTAATTTAAGAACAACCATCCTTCTCGTTGGGTTAAGCCAATGAGCCCCCCATTGATCCATTTTATTTTATTTTTTTCTATAATAACTTGCCAATCCTCTGCTTTTTTCTTTCCTTGAAATATTGGGATTCCCAAATAATTTAAGGAATTCCATTTATGCTGACTTTTGAACTGAAAGGAGCTCGCTATTCCCCTTAACATTCTGGTAGAAACATTCCAGCTATAGATTCTGCACTTGCTTTTGTTGACAAGTCCTCCCGAAGCATCTAAGAATGTACTCAGAATATGTCTGAATTTCTCAACGATGATTGTAGAAGCTCCACCAAGAAGGAGAGTATCATCAGCGAACTGAGAATGGTTTAATTCCTTGACTCCATGGGTCATGGTGATGTCTGGGATGTTTCCCACAATTCTCTCTTATTCCAAGTTTCTACTTAAAGAATCTACCATGATCACATACAATAGTTGAGAAAGTAGACAACCTTGTCGTAGACCCCTGGAGCTCATAAAGAAGTATGTGAGACGGCCATTAACAAGGGGAGAAATACAAGGTCCTCCAATAAAAAAATTTATCCAAGAGATGAAATTATCTAAAAAAATAAATTCATTAAAAACAGAAAAGAGAAATGAGTGGCGTACCCAGTCAAAGGCATTTTCCATGTCCAATTTTATTACCATGCCACTTTCCTTTCTTTGCTTGCTGGAGTGAATGGCTTCTTGAACAAGGAGAATATTGTCTGTGATTTGATGCTTATGAATGAATCCTCCCTAATTTTTTGTTATTATATTTGGAAGGAGAGTGTTCAGATGATTGGCTATGATCTTGGACAAAATTTTGTAGGAGGAGTTACAAAGAGAATATGGTCAAAAGATGGAGAAGGAAGAGGGATTGTTTTCTTTAGGAATCAGGGAGAGAAAGGAGTTGGTAGCCCCTCCAATTTTGCAGTTCTCCCTAGTCCATTTCAACATTCGACACAGATCGGTTTTTACCATATCCCAACATTTCCCAAAGAAGGTGATAGAAAATCCATCATGACTGGGGGATTTGTTGGCTTCTAGACCTCACACAACCTCTTGAACTTATGATTCCTTAATTTTCTTCGTCAACATTCTATTGTCTTCTTCATTGACTAATCGAGGTATATTTTGAAGCATCTCAAGGATGCTGTCAAAGTCTTCCACCTCTTCACTTGAGAGAAGCATCTTGAAGTGAGAGAAGGCCTCTCTTTTGATATCTTCAAATTCAAATAAGACCTCTCCATTTGACCTCTTTATTTCTTTAACATTGTTCCACTATTTTCTAGATTTGGATTGCTTATGGAAGAAGGCAGTATTTCTATCCATGGCTTTCAACCAAAGGCTTCTCGACTTCAACCTCCAGCTCTCCTCTTCATTCCTATGAGCTTTGAATATATTTTGGCTTAGTTCTTTTTATAGCAATATTTTTTTTTCTTATGTATTATGCTTCCATGCTTTGTTGTAGAGAGTCTAATCTAGTTTGCAATGTTTTCCTCTCCAATGTTGGCTCCTTGTGATTTTTTCAAGCCCACTGTTTTAGATATTTTTTACCACCTTCAATTTGCTCTCAAAGATTAATCTTGTGGAACCCACTATATGATGCAACCATACCTCTTTGATTATTTCAACTGCTTCTGGGGCTTGCGGACAAAGAGGATTGAACTTGAAAGGTAGCAGACCATAGTTATATGATTCAACCAAGGCCATAAGAATGGGTTTATGATCCGAGTAGGCCAAAGGAATGTTAATTGAGGAGATGTCCAAATATTCCTTCAAATAGGAGCTTGATATCAAGAATATATCAAGTATGGATGTTATATGTTGTTTCCCCGGCCTTCTATTAGACCAAATGAATTTCCCCTTTTGGGGGAGAACATCGGAGAGATCCCAGTCAGCGAGAAGATCTTCCACATTCTCCTGAAAGGGATCCCTTACCACACTTCCCCCTCTTTTCTCTCTCTGGGAGAGAGTAGCAATAATATCCCTAGCTATTATGCTTCCTTTTATATTCATTCCTTCTTTCATATCCTCCAGAGTGTCATAACATTCTACCCAACACTAAGATGTATCATATTTAAGAAAAAACGTGAATATTCCAAGAATCTTTCGTATTTTGGGAATAACTTTTCACTAGTAACTCAAAACTAGGAAAAGTTTGGATTGTTAGAAATATCTTGAAATTATCTACAACTTTGATGCTTTGAGTTTTCTCTGATTCCTTACCGTTTTTTCGGTATGGAAATTTTAGTAAAAAAACATCTTTCAAACGATGCTTTTAGAAAAGCATCGTTTGAAAGATGTTTTTTTACTAAAATGCCTGTACCGGAAAAACGGTAAGGAATCAGAGAAAACTAAAAACAGAAAAGTTGTAGATAATTTCAAGATATTTCCAACTGTCCAAACTAGGCTCAATTCCGATTTAAGAGCAAAAATTTATTCCAAAAATATGAAATATTCCTGGAATATTCACGTTTTTTCTTATTTATGATACATTTTGGGCTTGGAACCCACATATATGCTTCTCTGCATAGAGGTGAGGAGCATAGATATTGAAAAATTTATAAGCTTTCCCATTTTTCTTGTTTACCAATTCTGTGAAAATCCAATGTTGAGTATTTTTTGCATTTCTTATTTCAAGAACTTGATTGTCCCAGAGAGTGGCTATGCCTCCAGAAGCCCCCCTAAAACTAACTGCAACTAGTTAGCTTGTATTCCAAATTTTCCTTCCTACTTTTATCATTTCTTGTTATGAGAGTTGTGTCTCCTGGACAAGAAGAACCAAGGGGTTTTCTATTATTATTAAATCCTTGACTGCTTTCATTTTAAAATTGTTGCCCATGCCTCTACGGTTCCAAGAGACCATTTTCATTATTTACCACTGTTGGGTTTTTCTCCTCCTGCTCGTTGGCTTCCTCTACTACTTTTTATCAGATTTTTTCCTGTGGAACACAATGATTGCTCTATTGTAACTTGCTTTCCCATCAATTTGTCCTTTTGAGCTGCTTCTTCTCTGACTTCTCTTCCTGTTTTCCTACCTAGTTTTTTAATATGGATTTCCTCTTCTACATACTCTTCTTGATCACTTGAGAGCTTCTACAATTTTTTTTCTGGTTAGGACCCTAGTCACACTATTGCTTGTGAACATATTCCCTCTGCCAATGTGCCTACTGGTTCAATTTCAACTTGATAGAGAGGGACTGAGGGAAAGTCGATCTTGGGGGTGTTACTGAAGGGGCGACTACTTCTACAAAAGAAGGGAGGGAGGAATGCACTTGAGAGGGGGAGCCTGGCTCGTCCGGGACATCTTCAGATGATTCATTTTGGGAGAGAATTTTAAAACGATTTGAGTCTGGTGCCTTTATCTATGAAGTATTAGTTGGAACTGAAGCTTTAGGGAGGTTCTCTACATTAATGGGAGGATCATACGGGGGGGAGAAGGACTTGTTACAGAATGTATCGCTACTACTGGTGTTGCTTAGGTTTTCTTAGGTTGCTTTTCTTGATTGTTTCCCATTTTTCACTTCACTGTTTGCCATGTGGTTTCATTGTTTGGCTTCACTTCTGATTGTTTAAGCTTATTTTTGTGATCTTTAATAAAGTGATTATATTCATTACAGGCTTTGCATTTAAATGGAAGTTGTTCATAGTCTAGCTTCTGAACATGATGCCAATTATCGATCTTAAGAACAATGGATTTCGGGAATCCCTTTTTCCAAGTCCACCTCAATGCATATTCTTGCGCAGGAAAACGTATTTGACTTTGGTTCGACCTTATCTGGATATTTTCCTAGCTTATTTCCAATACTCGCTAGACTATCTTCTCCCCAACAATGAAGAGGGAGATGGGGAAGGCGAACCCAAACAGCGACTGCAGATGGCACATCCAACTCCAGAATAAAGTGTGGGGTCCAACGGTTTAGATACATGCCACAGTTTCTGAAGAAATAGGACCTCGACGAAATATGAGATCCCTATATTCTTTTGTTTCAAATGGAAAGGCATAGAACCCTCTTCCACGGAAGTAATGACTCATTCTTCCTTTTATTAGTAGATGTCGGTTCTTTTGTAGCCATATTTCCATGGAGCGGGGGGAAGGCCACATACCTATAAATTTCCCAATGATACCACGATCATTGAGAGCCAAAGCCATTTGTCGTCGGCAATTGGAAGTTCCACTTCAGGAAAATTGTCGAGTTTCTTAATGAACTTGGAAGGAGGGAGCTTGGAAGCAGACGCAGAAATAGAGGTGATCAAGCAATGAAAGTATTGCTCATCCGGTGTAGGAGGGGGGGCGTTGGGCCGAGTCGTGAGCCTCTGTGATGGCTAGAGATAGAGAAGTACCTAGTCAAAATTGGCAATCGAAGTACCCACTCATATGTAATGCATGACCCTGCATTGTTTAGGATGTTGAATAATTGAAATAGTAAGATGAGTTCTAGTTGTTATATGTATCTATGTTGTACTTTGTACGTGTTGAGTAAAAACGTTAGATTTTTTGCATTGCTTGTGGTGTGAATTGCATGGTATATGACTATGATATATGTCGTGGTGTATCTAAGTTCATCTAAAAATCATCATTACGAGTAAAATGTTAGTATTGAAACCTATAACAACAATTGGCACATGTGCAATATTAACTTTGATTAGGAACTGTTCACAAGATCTAATGTGGGCCTATACGATATTAAAGAGGTTATATATATCTGTGTTTTGAAGAAATATTATTTTTTATCCTTAATATGAATAAAATAAATTTGAAGGTTTCATTTGAAGATGGTTAGTGTCTCATAAACATTATATTAAATAAATATAAATTAGTGGCATGTGGTTTTAAAAAATATAGTCTATTTTGAATGGATGAAAATATTGATAATGAGTAGTTGATAATGGTAGTGTTTGTTTAAAGAAAAATATATTATTTAAATTTTTAGATATTTCATTTAATGTATATTATGAATATGATTCAAGGGTACGTTATTGTTAACATAAAATATTATTAATTTTTATGAGGCTTAGGCATAAAAGTAATATTAAAGCAATATAAATTAATTTTGATGTAAATCTGTGTTTCTCAATTTTCCTTATTTCTATTGTAAATTTAAACTTTGAAAATAAATTGTTTAATCTATTTTTTTTTGTGTCTATTTGATCTTTGACAATAAATTGTTCAATTTATTAGCTACATTATTGCAATATCATATTTTGAATTCTTTCTTAAATTTTTCTCAAAGAATTATAGTTATTAAAGGATAAAATAAATCATACTATTTATTTGCTAATACATTTACAAGGCAAATAAATAAATAAAAATATTTCATAATCTCTTATCTTTCTCATAACATAAAAAATGATTTAAAACAAAACATATCATTATCAAACATGTTTATTCAAACATTTCGCAATACATCACAAAAAAATCCATTCTTCTATTTAGAAGAGATAGTAACATAATATAATTAGTACAAACATATTTTGATTATAGTTTTGATTCACATTACATCCATAGATAACAAATAAACTATTTGTTTTCAAAACAACCAAAATCCCATCTTTGATATTTCAAACCACATTCTACATGTGCTAACTTATTATTTCACAACTTTCCATTTACACCGTCATAAAATTATTAAAAAACAATATAATTAGCGAATTAAAGATAACAAAACGACACAACAACACTATAAATGATGAAATAAAACATGTACATACCACTCTCTGTTGTCTTCACCCTAATTATGTTCCTTACTTGGTATGATAGCATTGTTGTTCTCGAAAATATGTTTTGATCTAGGTTTGTGTGTTAATACGAACCACCAATCCTTATCCAACACATCTGGGTAAAAAAACACTTGGTTGCAGTGTTTTGGGAAAACATAATGCTCCTTAGTTTCATCCCGCGTCTTTCTAGAGTCGATCCATATCATCCCACTATCGCGATATTCCTTTACATTATTCTAATTGAAGGTGTACCACCGCTTGCACCTAAAAATAACACATTCGAAATAAGAGAAGTCCACTTGGATGATCTCTTGTATCTTTCTGGAGTAACCTAACTTCCCCATCCTATTAGGTTTTGATCGCGGTGGCTAGCACGACTAGATTGTTTGAACTTGACTTCCACTCCACATCCTTGTGTGATGCATCCATCATCGGCATTCTCGGTGTGAAAATGATGCCCATATGACTACATAGATGGGAACAAATGCACCTGTAAAAAAGTGAGCAAATCACAGTGTCATATGTCTACTAACCCAAGCGTTAAAATATGAAATATTTTTGTTGCAATTCAAAGGAACATTATGAAGTTAAAAATTTATAAAAAGAGATTATTACCGAGTCGTTGCACCTAATCCCTATGTTTAGTCCATCCTCTTCAGCATGCGGGTAACGACCGGATGCACCATATTTCTCTCTTGCTTGGTTAGAAACCCAACTGTTGGGACATATCATTGGCATATTCTCTTTTAAATGATTAGGTTAAGGCATGATTCTACCATTCAACCGTCTGAATTCTTTCTTGTCATTATCCTATTTCCTCCTCTTTTGTTCATAGAATGCAACCCACGGTTGTGTTGCCTCCATGTTGTAAATAATGAATTTATTGATGGCATCAATTTCTAAATTTTTTTATGTATTCATGAAATCAAACTGAAATTTAGTACAATGAAATCAAAATATATATTATGAATTTTCATGTGAATAGGTACTCTGTATAAATTTGACAAATGATGAGTCGTGTACTCTTTATCATGCACCTTTTTCCTTTCGTTTGGAGTAGCTCCCCTTCCCTTTTGTCATCATCCCTTCCGTCGTTGCAAATCACCACACCCGGTGTGTCGTTGATCTGCTTGATGTACTCACTGGCATAATAGAACGACTCATATACTATGTAACCCTCCACCATAGAACCCTAGGGTTTTTCCCTTTATCGAACAAATCCTTTCAATTTTTTCATCAACCTCTCTAAGAAGAACATCCAATGACATGAGACCACCCCAAACAAATCAAACTCATAAACTAGGTGAATTAGAAGATGAATCTACAAGTCCATGATACTCGTTGGAAATTCCTTCTCAAACATACAAACAATCTCATCTATCTCTTGATGCCACCATGGAATCTTATTCATATGAATCTCCTTTAATGTGATCCAATGTACAAATGCAGATACTTTAAATATGGCACGGTTTAGGTCCTAGGGGAATTCATGGTTCACACAACCACGGATGAGCAGAGGATAATGAGACTACAAATTAAACACATCCAAAATTAAGTGTGTTTTAACCCATGGCATAAAAATAAAAATAAAAAATAAAATCATGTTTTTGACATACGTACTCTTAGAAGGTTCAAATGGTCATGTGATTTCAACCCCGACAAATGTTATTCTATAGTGAAGAAGCGTCGTAGAGTAGACCCATACAAAGAAGGCACCTTCACACCCAATATAACTTCCTTTGCCAAAGAAAGATCATCTTCCTTCAAAATCCATGGGACATCACCTTCTTTGAAAGACCAAGAGGGACATCACCTTTTAGTGTTTGAAGAAATAAGATCTCTCCTAACAACCAATGTGTCACTTTGTTTCGATGATATGTGCCTCCATAAAGAAGGTGAAACATTTTTAAATATATGCATGGTATCTAGTAAGTGGGAAATCTTAAGATGCTCCTGATATGGGAGCTCATAAAAGAAAAATTTACTTTTCATCCCAATGGGAAATTTCTCAACATAGGTGTCAAAGAACCCTAGATCATCGAACATAGGCTCTACATTTGAATCAAAAAATTATGTAATATCCTTCTCCTTCTCTCTCTTGCATATGCCCTAAGGCAGCATGTTGGTGTCATTATTGTAGGCCTTTGGGTTCTCTCTAGTTTACCATTGAAAACAGATGTTGCTCTTCTGTAAGGGTGTTCTTCTTGGAGGAATACCCTAGTGCAGTCGCACACCGGCTTTCGTAGGTCATTGTATACAAAGCACGACATCATTGAAGATCAAAACAATCGCATTGAATTAAATATGCCAAAAAATATTGTTACGAATATAAACAAATTAATAAACATGTTTACCAGATAAAACTCCTAAAACTAGATAATCATGTTTGGTGTACGCACATATGCCATACAACGTAAAACTCCTCTCTATTCGAATGGGTCTTGAAACATCATATACATGAATCCCTTCCCATAATTCCTTCAATTCATCGACCAATGGTTGTAGGTAAACATTCATATTCTTCACTTGTCTTCTACCATGGACTATAAGAGCCAACATTATATGTTCATTCTTCATGGACAACCATGGGGGGATATTGTTATTGATCACTACTACAAGCCAAACAAAAGAGTTGGTATTTTGGAGGGAATATGGGTTGATGCCATCCATGGCTATGCTCAGTTGAAGGTTTCATACTTTATCCTTGAATTTATTGGTCCATGTGTCCTCTATATGCTTCATGGCTATTGAATATGTTGGGATTCACATAAGTCCTGACTCACTTTTGTGTGAGGCATGCCATTCCTACAACATAGTTAATTATTTGCAACAAAAGAGCCTTTGAATCCTTGGCATTATAGGCATGTGACTCAATATCTTATGAGGAGGACCATGTGCTTTACCCTTGTTCATTGATTTATGGTACATGTCATGCCCACATTTTGGACACATCTCTTTCTTTGCATATTCTCCTCTATATACAATACAATCATTCGTACATGCATGATATGATTTGTACTCCATGCCCAACATTTTCAACATTTGCTTTGCCTCTTCACAACTGTCGAGCAATACATTATCATTCAAAAGTACCTTATCTTTGAATACCCTACAGTTAGTGGGAAACATAAATGTACAATGTCATTTAATGTTCATAAAATCGACCATTTTCAATGTTGATTATGTGACAACATTCCTCAAAATATAAGGGACTTGATGGTCACTTACCTCAAAATTTATGAGAAACATACGTTTAACAAACCATACTTTGCTTTAATGTTGCATAGTAGCATTGTTGTCCCCAATTGGGTATAATTTGTCTGGATAGGTCCAAAGAGAGGGGTGGTGGAAGCATATTTCAGGATTTTGAAAAAGGTATCATCGATATGAGCATCATCCCCTACCTCATCGTCCCGGAATGCATCTAACAACATTGTCTCCATCACAGTCATATCCCATGATAAATCAGCCATACGTCCAACCTATGCTTCATTTCCTCCATTGCCAACTTCTGAAGAACTATTATTACTATAGGCATTCATAATTGGTGAATCTAGACATACTGGGAATTGAATAAGTGGTCGATTCAACCATTCTTGGTATGGTTCCTCTCCGAGTTTTGCTCTTTTTGCATCCTTCTCTTGATTTGACATTGTAGTGGGGTGAAACAGAATACGGTAGGTAGGTCACTCATCAGCAAAATCCTAATTTTAAAAACATTACATCAATGATATTAATAACCACAATGCAATTGGTTTGTTAAAACATTATACCAAAACATTATTACAGAAGCATGGGAATTTTTTCCAATAGTAAATTTACATCAACCACAATCAATTTAAAACATGAAAGTTCAAATTGAGCAATACATTTACATCGATCCCATTGAAAATTAAAAAAATACAACTAATCAATCTTTTTTTCTTACACCCCAAGGGGATGTCTAAAGGTAGTCCCAATACAAGGCGTCTCTAACGAGCGGTTGGTCATCTACGAAAGTTATAGTTTAGTAACAACTCGTCATGAGGAGACAAAATACGTAGTGCATGCACAACAACAAATCTGGACGCTTTCCTTTCCATAAAGAACTCTTTGTCATTGAAGTGTTCCTCAAATGAACAATTTGCAAAAAATAAAGAGCACCTAGAACTTTTTATGAACCCTACAATGTTCCCATGAGTGCATGGATGACCATCAATATATAGCAGGTTCTTCCTGTTAAAGTATCTGGAATCATAACCATTCATGCACATATTATACATGGAAATTCTATGTTTGTATTTAACAATATTCAAGTAATCAAACCAACAATAAATAGCACCGCACAATGGCATAAGTTCTTGTTTGGGAGTAAAAAGTACATGAGAAAGGATAAACAACCCAATATTTGCAGCATCTATCTTTGACTTGGAAATCATAAAACTATCACCACAAAAGGAGAATTTGATTCCAACATCAAGCATAGGTAGAGAATACAGCCAAGCGCCATACAGAGCGTGGTTGTAACAAGTTTGGTATTTACTTTGCAAATGCATAGGAAGACAGAAGTCATCGCTAACCTCCAACAATTGGACCGACCTCGGTGTGTACTTGGACATTTTTGCTCTCAATTCATACAATTTTTTAGATCTCCTAGTAGAGATTTTTTTGGTGGCATTGATATCATACTCTAGATTGCTAGAAATTTTAGTTGACTAAATAGAAGTTGAGGGATTGGTCAATTTAGGACTAAACATAGTTGTTTTGGCTTCCAACTTTTCAAAAAATGAGCATAAGGAAGGTTCCTACGTTTCATTTCTATATCAGCTATTAGATTTTTTACAACAGCAGGAAGTATTAGACCATTAACATTGGGTAGTCGATCATTAACATAAGGGGTGAGGGTGACACATTAAGGGTTATCCTTCAACCCTTGATATTTTGAACAACCACATACTACTAGGGTGTCATAAAAGAGATCCAATTCATGATGAATTACTGTTAATGACTCAAGGTTATGGCTAGAAGATGGCATGTTACAATTGGTGGGGTAAAGCAGCTATCCATTTTCATCTACCAACTGCTTGCGGTATGTTGCTCTTGATAAGATCTTCCAGCGTTTTTGAACTAGTGGAATATTTTATGCATCTGAACTTGAATATGAATGAGGATCCTACAAATTTGGATACATTTTTATTCATATTCACATGGATAAATATAATAAATTCAATTAGATAATCAAAATATAAATAAAACCTAAACTTACTGGACATGGATAGGGAGAACTCCGCAATGGACTTTGTGAAATATGAAATGAGATGGAATCTATAGAATTGACCATTTGATATTATAACCTTCACTCCCTGTATTTGAACAAAATCCACAATCAATATGTGTCTACATACCTAAAATAAATTTTGAGAACCATACCACAATTTGACTTTAAATATAATTTTGAAACCTTTTTTTTAAGAATAAGGTGAGCTTAAGAAGCATATGTATAATATGAAGTATTGTAATTTATGTGGTTGAATCCTAAAAGATAATTTGATTAGAACATACCATTTTATGTTCAAAAATTAATTCAAATATTTTTTAAGAATACCAATGTGCTTTTAAAAATTACACGCACTCGTTCTCTAGTAGTGAACAAAAGCAGCGGTGCATGTAAGCGGAATAAGCGCACAAGGTTCAAACCTCTACTAAAATATCCTCTAACTAAAACCTCCACTATATTGAAAAAAAGAGTGGGAATTTATTTTTCGAAAAGTAATTTCATAAAGCATTTTTATAAGTAAAAACCTAATCACCATTACATTATTTTGCCGAAATTTCCAAAGGATATTTTTGCAAAAGAGAGTTACCAAAGAGGACTATGGAGCAACCGAATTATTCAAAAGATCGAAATTGGTAAGGTATGGTGAATCACTTATAAATCTACATAATAAAAAATTTGCATTGTACTATTGCTCTCAATAGAAGAAATTATTAATATTTGTATTCCTATTTAGATTTAGATAAAATTCAAAAAAAAAAAAATTCATACATACCTTCATCCCAAAAAGCCCTTGCTTCTTCTTGCTTCCTTTTTCTATGTGGCTGCACAATTTCACTTAGGGTTTAACTCACTCTATCACTTTACAAATTAGGACTTTCCCTTTTAGACAGCTTATATTTAATAGGTTTGTGCTTCTATATATAGGCATTTGGCATGTGATGCAAGGGGACCACTTATTGTATTAGATCCCAAACCTTGTCGGCGGTGTCAGTTATTTTCTAAAACCCTTTCGGCATTTTCAATGCATCATGTTTCATATACAGCACCATCATGTTTCATATACAGCACCAATGCACTTTCAATAAAAGCGCACCGTTTTTCCACGAAATATTTTTATAAAAAATTCACAGAAATCGAGTGTGGTACAGACAAAACTACGCACCGGTGCTTTCCATCCAAAATGTCACATCTCAAATGTCGTTGCAAAGCTGATTTTTTTTCATTTATCGGTGCGTAAGTGATCTACACTTGCACTAGGTCTTTTGAATATACATATCACATGAAGAAAGTTGTGATATTTTTAAATTTATTTTTTGATAGCAATGCACAATTGGTTTTGATGCTTCGGTGTGTACCTATTAAATGCACCAGGACATTTTAAGTGGATAAGCACACCGGTAATGCAGAATTATTTTTAGCTGAAAATTATGTGATTTATTTGTGAAATATATTCAATAGCTTCTATTTTTAATGGTACGGGTTGTATATTAATTAAAAACGTGTAATAAGAGTTCAAGTACCAATAATTCTAATCGGCACAATGGCAGCACATCCAAGAAAGTAAAGAAGGAAAGTTCTTTGTAATTTATATATGAAATTAATATGTTTGAATTATATGTAAGTTTAACTAATATGTATTGGTTAATGTGTGTAATGCAGATCTTGAAAAATGAGGTAGCCCGATAAGATTCTTTGCAATATAAGTGCAGAAGAGTGTAAAACCTTGATGGAAACATTGCAGAACGATGAGTCGGTTGAATCAAAAACTACTATTCAATATGAGTTTTTTTTCAATTTTCAATAATAATGTACTTAAGAATATTGATAACATGTTTCAAATAATCTATTTCTCATATGTTTAATGTTATGCAGGGATCGACAGTAAGGGAACAAAATGTTGTCATAAGAAAGTAAAAATTATGGGAGATGTAAATGATGATGAATTGTTCCTTAGCTCATTTGGAGTGGTGTTGGAAGTTAATGAAAGAGGGGAAAACTTTACAAATATGTGAGGGATATAGTGGAAAGAACGTTTAGACGTACTTTCCACTTAAATTACAAAAATCAATCCAATGATTCAAAGAACCAAGTTATATGTAAACTACATGATGCTTTTCCAGAGCAGTGGTCAATGAGACCTTGGAAACTTGCAATAGAAAAAACATACAACAACAACAAAAAATCATTCAAAAATTAATATTCCTAAACATGTTTTTTCTAGAATATGCATACAGTACTACAAATCATTCCTTTATTAATATTAATTCTGCTAGATTTACTTAATTTCTATATCAATATAAAAACAGATTAATGTCATGTTAATTTTTCAGGAAGATCATGAAAATCCCAAAGGATGAACAAGGTGATATCCAATATATGCCAGTAGGGATGTCCAAAAAAGTGTACAAGGAGATGGTCAAAGAAATGGACATAATTGCATCGCACGAGGAGTCATCTCAACAAGAACGTGTTTCAAATGTATGTAATCAATGAATTTCTCTATCACGTACATGTAAATAAACAATTTAAAATTAAATAATATTTTTCAATTGTTTTGTTGCATAAAATAAAACAAAAGGGAACCCATTCAACACATAAGACATGACGACAAGGAAGAAAAGGGTCGATTGCAAAGTTTGTGAGTAATTGTGATTTCCTTATAACAACTTAAGATTTCATATTGGTTGTGATCTTTATATTTTATTTTGTTTTACACCGACCATCCTTGGATGTCTTCAAACATGTGCTAACATACAAATAAGAGGCCATCGAAAGAATTGATTTACATTGGATTATGTATGGGTTGTGAGTATATGATGGAGTACCAAAAAATAATTGTGGAATTTGTAAGTATCTATGTTATTTTACTTCTCTCATATTTTCATTAATGGAACAACAAAAATCCTCTATATTAAATCTATGATTAGTGATGGGGAATAAAACTTGCAGGAAACAAAGTATGGAATGGACCCAACCGAAGAGTTGTTGAGAGATGGCATGAGATTTGGTTTTGAAAGAATGTGTATTATTCAAGACACAATTCTTGCCATGGTATGCTTTTCAATTTACATAATCATGTATATTATCTAATTTAATTTGCATTATATCCACCAATCTAGATGCACTCATTACAATTTATTTGTATGTTTATAGATGGAAATTGAAGATTAGGAACACAATCGAGGAAATCAACAAAACATTTGGCCAAATAACCCCAAGTTATGCAAGTAAATCGAGCACTAACAACAATTATAGCGAAGAATGATAATCAATATAGTTGTATGTTAATGCAAGTTGTTGTATCTTTTGAAATAATTGTCTTTGAAAATCAAACATTTTGTATAATGTAATGAAGATAGTGTCCCAATTGAAAGACAATTAGTGTAACGATTACATATTGACATTTTGATTATTTTGGACTTTTCTGTTGTCCCATTTTGTATGACAAAGAGCCTCTTATTCATATATAATAAAATAAGTTATTATTATATTGCATTGTCCAATGTCGTTGTGAAATGTTGCATCGTTGATTAAATATGGATGAATAAATATTCCAATGAAGAGATGAAAAATATATAACAAATTAATCCAAACATCATATCCAAGTCCAGTAATCAAAATTCAATTTATATGAATACTATTATAAGCAATATTTCAATTTCTGAAGAATATTGGAATTAAAAATAATAATAATAATTGCATTGTCACAGGTCATTGTTTTAAAAAGAGAAAATGAATTATGGTGCTTTTAAACCATAGGTGCACAGTATATTCCTAAAACATATCGCACCGGTACAACGGAGTACTTATTGGACCCCCAGTGTATTTATATTCACTTATTGCACTAGTGCTTTTAATAGAAACACTCATTGAAGACAAAAAAAAATTACATTTCCTAGCGCTTTTTTATTACAGGTATGCACCAGTGCTTTTTTATTATAGGTATGCACCAGTGCTTTATAGTGGCGCACCAGTGCTTTATAGTGGTGCACTAGTGCATTCATATAACTAAACAACATCGCTTCTTAAAATAACAAAAGTCAACATGCGAAGCCACTCTTTCGGTGCGTTATACCTCTCTTTTAGCATTGGTGCTTTCATAAATATAGAAATAATCAATGCAATGTTTTTAAAGCACCGGGTCATGTGAATTATAAAGCACCATTGTGACACGTTTTTTAAAGGATCGGTGCAATGATAAATTTAAAGAACTTGTGATATAATTAATTTTATAAGAACCAGTGCATGTTGTTCATTTGACAACACCAGTGCTTGTTATATGGAAATGTATCGGTGCTTGTTTTTCATGTAACAATACCGATGCTTGATATATTGAAACCCACTGATGCATTCATATCAAAAAAATGCACCAATTTGAAAAACTCCGCTAAAATATATGGTCGTCAATTTTTTTTTAGTTGTAATAAATTTTCGTAAAATCCTCTGCCAAAACATCTGCTACCAAAAGCAGAGGTTGTAGTGGAGGTTTTTTGTCAATTTTGGTCAATCTTGTAACACTGAAAATCTCTACTATAACCTCCACTACAAGGTCTTTTCCTTGTAGTGTTACGTTCTTAATATCATAACCATGTACTTGTGCATATAGATGGAATTCTCAACCAATCCTCTTCCTTCGTCTCTTATGTACCAATTGAAGGTTTCTTTCAGGTAGCGAGGCACATATTTTGCCATCAATTTACGCAACATCATGTATATTATGAAGCATTTTTTGCAACTTATGAGTAATGCTCTCATCTTCCAGGATGTCTTTTAGAAAGGTGAACCAAAAACAAACATAATCCATTACCTTGTATATGAACATAGTGTCCCAATTGAAAGACAATAAGTGTAACAATTACATATTGACATTTTGATTATTGTGGACTTTTCTATTCTCCCATTTTGTATGACAAAGAGCCTCTTATTCATCTATAATAAAATAAGTTCTTATTATATTGCATTGTCCAATTTCGTTGTTAAATGTTACATCGTTGATTAAATCTGGATGATTAAATATTCTAATGAAGAGATGAAAAATATATAACAAATTAATCCAAACATCATATCCAAGTGCGGTAATTAAAATTCAATTTATATGAATACTACTATAAGGAATATTTCAATTTATGATGAATAATGGAATTAAAAATAATAATAATAATTGCATTGTCACATGTCATTGTTTTAAAAAGAGAAAATGAATTATGGTACTTTTAATCAGATAATAAAAACCGATGCTTTTAAACCATAGGCGCATAGTATATTCCTAAAACATATCGTACCGGTGCAACAGAGTACTTATTGGACCCCTGGTGCATTTATATTCACTTGTCACTCCGTTGCTTTTAATAGAAACACGCATTGAAGACAAAAGAAAATACATTTCCTAGTGTTTTTTTATTACAAGTATGCACTAGTGCTTTATAGTGGCGCAGGGATGCATTCATATAACTAAACAACATCGCTTCTTAAAATAATAAAAGTCAACATGCGAAGCCACTATTCCAGTGCATTATACCTCTCTTTTAGCATCGGTGCTTTCATAAAGATAGAAAGAATCAATGCAATGTTTTTAAAGCATCGGGTCAATGTGAATTATGAAGCACTGGTGCATTTCAAGTTATAAAGCACCGGTGTGACACGTTTTTGAAAGGATCGGGGCAATGTTAAATTTAAAGCACTTGTGTTATAATTACTTTTATAAGCACCAGTGCATGTTGTTCATTTGACAGCACCAGTGCTTGTTATATGGAAACGCATTGGTGTTTGTTGTTCATGTAACAATACCGGTGCTTGATATATTGAAACCCATTGACGCATTCATATCAACGAAATGCAACAATTTGAAAACCTCCTCTAAAACCTCCGACTGTCGAGTTTTTTTTAGTTGTAATAAATTTCCATAAAATCCTCCGCTAAAACATCCGCTACCAAAAGCAGAGGTTGTAGCGGAGATTTTTTCAATTTTGGTCAAACTTGTAACATTGGAAATCTCTGCTATAACCTCCGCTACAAGGTCTTTTCCTTTTAGTGTTACATTATTTATATCATAACCATGTACTTGTGCATATAAATGGAATTCTCAACCAATCTTCTTCCTTCGCCTCTTCTCATGTACCAGCTGAAGGTTTCTTTCAGGTAGCGGGGCACATATTTTGCCATCAATTTCCACAAAATCATGTATATTATGAGGCATTTTGTGCAACTTATGAGTAATGCTCTCATCTTCCAAGATGTATTTTAGCAAGATGAACCACAAACAAACATAATCCATTACCTTCTTAGTACATGTTTCTCCCCCATCATTTTTCATCGTGTTATCCCTTATGTATTGGTTGGATGGGCCTGCTTCATCTCCAGTTGGTGGAATTGGTATTCCTCGAAACATTTCGGTAATCTCATGGTAAATCTCTTTTTGATGAATTGGGACGTACTTAGTTGTCCTTGGGGTTTCTTTTATTATTACTAGGGAATTTGGTCTTCGCTAATCTGCTCTGGTTCTCACTCTCGCCCAAGTAACAACAATTCCTATTGCACTACGATCCTCTCATAGATCACAGTTGATAAAATTAACTGGTCGTCTTGCACAATCTTCCCATTTTGCAATCAATTCTAGGAATTCCTCAATAGTGTGGGTTTTGGTACGGCAGTAACTGCACTATGGTCTCTTAGTCAAAGAGCGGTCATGGGCGAGGTGGCCAACCTTATTACAATTGTAACATCAAATTGGTCCTATGCAACCTCCTCCTTATCTAGATCCAAAACCCCTTATGCATCCTCCCCCTCCCTATGGGGGTTGATCTCTTGCTCAGTATATGGAGCAGTCTAACCTTTCTATCAGTGCATCCAATGCTCTGCATTTCTTAGTTCTATGTATAGTGGATCCACAAATTCATAGCATACCATGTTTGGGACTGAGGATTACTTTTGTATAATTTGGCAAAGTCGCGATGGATGGCCAAATGCTTTACAAATCTCATAGTAGTCGTTCAAGGAATCACTTGGCAGTTCTAGATATTTTTTCCATCTTGCAGAATCAAATGATTTCATTGCAGCAACTTGCGCAAAGATCACACTCGACCCTCCATTAAATGATCCTCCTGGCATAATTTTTCCTTTCCTCATTCTGGGGCATTCTAAGATGTGATGTCCTTCCATCATACATCTAGTACACCAGACTTGTGTTCAACTAGATCTTGGTATATTCGGCTCTTGGATTCTTTCAGCTAGTTCTGTAACCTTGTTATGTACCTGCATTGATTACCCAGAAGATGATGAAGTCCCTATCGCAATAGCATTTGGGTAATTTAATATGGCCTAAAATATTCATAGCCTGTTCCAGTGCACTTATGGGTGAGTCCACCACATGTTGTGATAGAAGAATTATTGTTTGTTAAAGGTAATAATATTTGAATGAACGATCCTTTATTGTGTAAATCATGCACAAGAAATGAGAGCTTAGCTAATACATCCCTAAATCGTTGTGCATAATCCCAGGCAAATTCTCCATGTGTCTGCCTAATTTCTCTTAGTTTCGTGATACCTTGTTGTTCTGACTTAGGTTGAAAAAAATCATCCAAGAATAATTTGTTTATCTATGCCAGATTAGGGACTATTGCATTACGCTCTCATCTCTCTATCAGCTTCATGTACCATTGTAAGGCTCTCCCTCCTAACGTTATCTAGAATTCAACCAATTTGGACGTATTCGAGTCCCTCTAGCATTCCATATTGCTTCGCAAAGAAACCAATGTTTTCTGCATCATCTTCTCCTCCTTTTCCCCAAAACTCTGGACACTTTAGAGGTGTGCCTACTTGTACTCTAGCCATTGTAACAATCGTGGATCCTACTAACACAAATCCTTGAGGTCCCAGTTTAGCTATGATGTTACTGGTAATCTGTTGAGAACTCCTACTACTTCCTTCTGTTAACGAACTATTTTGTAAGCTATTCATACTGCTACTCATCTGACTATATTAGGGTAGCTATAAAACAAAGTGATGAGAGTTTGTTACCAAATTATGTGAGGGCACCTGGGGGTTGATCAAAGGTGTGCTACTTATGTTGTTTTTGGTATCTATTTCCACACCAATGTGGGGTTCACTTGCTGGGGTGCTATCATTTTCCGCAGTTATTGACAGTTATGATTGTTCCACAATTGCATCCAAGGATGGTTTAGGTGACTGATCCAGGAATCCGCTACTTGAAAACTAAATTTTTCGATCATTTTTATTAATTGGGCCTTCTCCCTACATTCCTCTTAATGGGTCATCTTGTATCTCTATTAATCTTTCTCTCAAGATTGAGCTAGTCAGTTCCTCTCTCTGCTTCATCTGGCGTAAATCATTTTTATTTTCTTCATTTCTTTCCCCATTTCAAAATTCTTCTTCCAATTGTGTACTTCGTCTTCTTTCCTTTCTCATCTGTGCTTTCCACCCTTGTTCGTGTATTTTCAGTCTTCTTTCTGCTTGTTCATCCCTGACTTCATTACTAGATTCCCCCTCCCTTGACTATAGTTTCTACCTTCCGCAACGTAGTAGCATCACCTAGACCATTCCCCTGGGGTGTGAGGGTTTTACTCCTCCATCCTAATCCAATTCAACAATATAAATCTGAATTCAACCATCTAGGTTTTGATCCACAACAAAAATTCCTTTAGTAGTCTGCATGTAGCTACTCTTCTCAACTCGTCTTTGTCTTTGGTCACCGATTGATTATTTTCTGCTGCAAATTCTACAATGTAACCAATAAATGTGGTCTCTAATAAAAAATCAATGGATCTTGTTAGAGGTGAATCCAGATGATTTAATTCAATCAGATCCCTTCAATTCCACTGAACAATCCTCCTTTTTCGATTGTTATATTCAGGCAAGTCTGCGAGTATTTGTAACCACTCTACGAGTGCTACAGGAAATTCGATCCACAAGATTTTGTACTAATCTAGTGGTGGTCCTCCGTAGAGAATATATTTTCTAATTCTTGACACTTCCCACCCTCATAATTCAGCTTCTTGTATTATGAAATCTTCAAGCTTCTTGTCCCACCATAATCGAAGCTAGCACATCGTCACCTATGTATCCATATAGTTAACTATGTCCTGTTAAAAACTAAATCCCAGCAATGGAACCATTTGTTGACGCAAAATTAGAGACCGGATTCTTGCACAGGGGCCAACAAAAGGAACCACTATAGTCTAGTGTGATGGCATTTTTAATCCCTCGAAGGAGAAGGTCTCACTCGAATCACAACCAAGACTTGTGTGTGATAAGCAGTGTTAAGTATAAAGATATGTCTATGAGGGTTAATATTCTTCATACCGCAAGAAAATTCATCATTATACTATTGCAACAAAGATCTATTAACCATAATATGCAGACAAGAAAAAAAGACGCAATCTATCCATTAGAAAAAAATAGAATCATCCATACACGGAAAATTAAGGGGGGCAAAACTCCTTCATTTCTATTACTGATAGGTTCCATTACATAACAGATCCTTGGCTCTACGGCCTTACATTGTTCACGGAATTACTCATCACAACATCACACAAAATAGAGAACCTGTAACCCAATTACATCACCCAAAACCCAGATACATCAAATCATACTTTCCTATTGCTATGTTGTGGCTTCAATCTACCTCTTCTCCTTTGTCTCTTCCTCTCTATCTTTTGCTACTATGCTTCTCTCCTGCTTATCCTTTTGCTTGCCTCATGCTTCTTTATATACTTGCGGGGGCAGTTCCATAACCATTGTAGTTCTTAGGGGCTTCCGCAAATCATTGACAACCACCATGTCATTGCTAATAGAAATACATGTTGCAAAGATTTATGGGCCAAAAAACACTGTTTAGGCCCTCAAAACAGCCTCAGAAGCTTAGGACCCAAAAAATCCTAGAAAATCCTAACAAAATTCCCCAACTCGAGAACCATGTTGAGTCATTGGAAGAGGTGGGTGGCCATCGATGTCCACTTGGATCAATCCTCCCCCTCAAAAAGAAATGGTCTCCAAATTTCCTGCAAGAGATGGGGAAACTTATGTTGAATCCAAATCCGGGTGAGCCATTTTTCTTGGTGAAGAAGTTGTCCTGCTTTGACTACCCGATAGAGTTGTATGGTCTATTGGCGTGTGGCCTTCATCTTTGATTCCATGATTTGATCCACCATATCTTGCTTGAGGCAATCGGGATTGAGTTTTGTAGGATCCAATTGCTCAGCCATGTCTAATATGTCCAATAGAGGTGGGAAATATGGGTGAAGCAGCTCCACATTAAATACTAGGTGTAAGCCAAGGAAAGGAGGAATACTCAATTCGAAATCATTTCTACCCACAACCTTGTTGATGGTGTAAGGCCCATATTGGAGTTGTCATAGCTTCCTATGGGGGCCTATGAAGCGCTCTTTATGCAAATGAAACTAGACCTTGCCATCAACATAATACTTATGGGGAACTCGATGTTGATCATGTCACTGCTTGTACTTTGCGTTAACTTTCTCCAAAATGGCATGGGCTTGTTGGAGGATGTGTTGAATTCATTCAAAAAATCTAGTTTCCCTGTCAGCCTCAATTTGGGCATGTTCATATTCCTCTTGTGTGGATTAAAGAGGCAGAGCTACATCATTTGGGGCAATTGTTGGAACCCCAAGCACACCTAAAAAAGGTTGTGACAGGTAGAGCTCTGAAGAGAGCCCTATTGTAGTTATGTTGAAAATAGTGAAGGCTCTCATCTCGCATATGGGGATGTTTGGTATTATACATTCTCAGAATATGCATAATCATCATGTTAACCACTTATGTATGTCCATTGGTTTGGGGGTGAAAGGCAATTGATTTGGTTAACTTGGTGTCCATCAGTGACCATAGGATCGACCAGAATGTGCTCAAGAACTTATTGTCCCAATATGAAATGATAATCTATGGTAGCCCAAAACGAACCCAAACACATTCAAAGAAGAGCTTAGCAATGGCCTCGGCTGTGATACTCTTCTTACAGGGTGTCAAAATGGTCATCTTAGAGAAGCGATCAACGACCATGAATACATAGTCAGTACCATGCTTGTTTGAAGGTATTCCTAACATGTACTCCATGGAGATGGAATCCCATGGCTAATCGGGAGTACGAAGAGAGGTGTTCAACCCTTGCTTCTTAATGGTGGATTTAGTGATGGAACATGCAGTGCATGATATGATACACTTGTTGGCATGTTGTCAAAGCTTTTGCCAATAAAAATACTTTTGCAATACCACTATTGTCTTTTCCATGCCAAAGTTTCCTGCCACTCAATTGTAATGAGTTTCCCATATCATCGTTGCATGCTTGCTTGAAGGAACACGGAGATGGCCTAGATGGCATAACAATCCATCATGGAGATGAAAGTCTGCAACTACTATTCATGCTCCTAGTCCTTTATAGGTGGTAGTGAATATAGGTTCATTATCATATAGTTGTGTCCACCCTACGGTTTCATGGAAACATGAGTTGAGCACCGTGGTCAAGGATATAAATAGAGGTCAACTAAGGCAATCGGCAACTTGATTTGTGCCTCCCTTCTTATATTTAATGTTCAGGTGGAATTTCTACAAGTATGTGGACCACTTTTAATGGCGATCATTCTTTAACTTTTCCTCTATTTGCATGAACTGCAGTGGCTTGTGATCGGTGTGGATGATTGTCTCTTTGCCTAAAATGTAATGTTTCCATTGGCAACATGCTTGTACAATCGAATATATTCCATTATCATACGTGGAGTATTTTTGGACTGCATCAAAGAGTTTCTCACTATGGTATGCCATTGGATGGCCATGCTGAGTGAGGACTACACCAACAACATAGTCTGAAGCATCTGTCTCAATCTCAAAGGGTTTTTGTAGATCTAGTAAGGTGAGTATTGGTGTTGAACATAGCCGAGGTGTTTCAGATCCTCAAATACTTTCTTTTGTGGATTATCCCAAACAAAATTGGCCTTGGACCCACCCTTGGTCACTTAGCTAAGGGTCCAAGCGACATGAGAGAAATCCAATATGAATCAATGATAGAAGTTGGCAAGGCCCAAGAAACTATGGACCTTGGTTAGAGTTGTTGGGGTCAGCTAGTCACAAATGACTTAGATCTTGGCTGGATCCACATGCACACCATGCTCATCCACAATGTATCCTAAATATGGGATTACCTACATGCTAAAAGAGAATATCTCTATATTAGCATATAATTTATGTTGTCATAGGGTGTTGAGGACCTGTTGAATGTGTTGCAAATGCTCGACCCAATTCTTGTTAAAGATGAGGATGTAATCCAAATATAAGACCACAAAATAATTGATGAAGGGCCATTAAATGTCATCAATCATCTGCATGAAAGTTGCAGGAGCATCATTCAAGACAAAAGGCATGATCAACCACTCAAAAATACCTTCCCTGGACTTGAAGGAAGTCTTCCAGACATCGGATTTCTCAATTGGTACATGGTGGTAGTCGGACTTTAGATCAATATTACTAAAATACTCTGCCCCCTTGTGTTGGTCAAGAAGATCATCAATCCATGGAATTGGATAAAGATTCTTGATTGGATTTTTTTAGAGCTCTATAATCAATATAGAGTCACCATGTACCATATTATTTTGAACCAACACAATTGGGTTTCCACAAGGTGAGGAGCTCGATTGGATGTGCCGCTTTTGGCTAACTCGTGCATCTAGCGTTTGATTTATTCATTTTCCAGTAGAGAGTGCCTATGGACTTGGCCATTAGGTAAGGGCGCACTAGGTACCAAATCAATTGAATTCCTAACCTGGCAATGTAGAGGCACCCTGGATGGTGAGGTGAAGAGATCTTTGTGTTCTTATACTACTTTTTCGACCTGCTTCTGATGTATGGAAAGATCTTGTGTAGAGGTCATGGATGTTGTTGTGATATTCTATTCACTTCCAGAGAAAATCGTGAAGAGGATGAATTTCCCATTATGGGAGATTACCTTCTTTCATTGCTTGGTTGAGATCAAAGAGACTCCAATAGTTGGAACAACCTCTCGTATCCTATAGATTTCTTTTCCTAAAGAAACAATGACACTATGAGGTCGAGACTCATATTTAGCATGATGTTTCCACATATATGGTTGTCCTAAAAGAACATCACAAATGACACAAGGCGCCTTATGGACTAAGGTTCTTGCTTAACAATTACACACAACACACACGCTCACTATAGACAAGATGTAAACAAGATGCCAGAAGCTGGATTATATTACTTCTCTAAATCAGTTACAATGCAAACTACAAGGAATGTAAAATAACTAACTAACTGTCATCCTTATACAAATACAATACAGAAGTAACTGTGTGCTCTCTCAGTGTGTCGACCATCACCTTCTCTAGGTTCACTGCAGAAATCTGAGCTATGGTTTGATCTTCTTTGCGTTCGGAAGACGTATGATTGTTCTCTCCAATCTACCTATCTTCTCCCTGAACTCTGCTTTGCTTAGCTCTCCAAAAATGCCAAGCCCCTCAATTGGTCCATCCTTCCCTGGCCTTCTACTCTGTTGTTGTTGTTCCTGAGATCACTCCAACCCCCGAGACACGCATCCTTTGTCTATCGATCTCCTTAGATCCTGCAGACCTGCAATTGTCAGCGCCCCAACTATGTTGCACAATATTTGCCTGTGTTGACATCTATCACAATCCCAACCACCTTCAATAACTGCCATTAACTTCCTTAGCAACCTCGAACTGTTGTCAAGTACTCTCCTTGACTTCTACGCATCCTTCTGGCAGGCTATAGTAATTCGTCATGTCGACCATATTGGTTGTCAGCTTCGACTTACTCGTTGGCTTTCTTCTCACTTGGTTCATGCCCAAACCTATCAGAGTCGTGGTGCGACACATGTCGACCATCGACTCCCCGCTCGACCTATCGTTGGTCGACTCCCAACATGTCGACTCTCAACTTTCCTTGCTTCTGTTGGTTGCATACCGACTTCTCCTGCTCGACTAATTAACTTAGACAAGTCAATCTGCTCTTCCGCACTAGTGGTCGTCGGTTTTCCCTCTGGTTGGCCTTCCTCATGTCGACTAACTTCGACTGATCTGCCTAGGCCCCAATGCTCCTGCATCAGACTCCCCGGGTGAAAAAGAACTCGACTTCTCTGTCAGTCTCTTGAAATCTTCTTCGAAAATCTATGTCGCCTCCTGCAACTCATCATCTTTCCATCGCACTAAGTATTCCTTCTTTCGCAAACTATGGATACACACGACTTCGCGTTCCTCTATTACTTCTGCGATTTCTGCTTTCTGTCGATCTAGAATCTGCACTCTCCAGTCAATCTTTGACACTTCCGCGCTTCCACTACTTGAACCTTCTTCAAACTTGTACAGAGGGGCAATTGGTTCTGATTCCTGAGCGCATCTTAGAGGTGCGAGAGCGGAAACTTAGAAACTGAGTCATCGGAGACTACTTGGTCCAGTGGAGAGATTTTCCTTTGGAGGAGGCCACTTGGGAGGGAGAACAGGTATTACAGCACCCAGCTTTACAGTTGCTTGAGGACAAGCAAATTCGAGCGGAAAGGACTGTAATTTCCTCTTCTGCTTATGCATGGAGGACCATCCCGCTAACCTATTTGATTCCCATAGGTTCGAGCAAGCACTGACAGTCAGGGGATCAACTAAGGACTTATGCCATATCAAAATATCTAGGGCATAGATTTTATATCATCATTAGATAGACAGGGGCCATCTGAGACAAAGGCTACCTACATGCATGACATCCGAGCATTATTTGATGATGCATGCACCTTATTGAGTCTCCAGGCACCTGCATGCAAGACAACTGCAAATTAGAGATAAAGTGACCTAATTAGGGTGAAATTAGGGATTTGAGCAGTTGAATGTTATAAAAGAAGATAAAGCGAATGGAGAAGGCACCATTATTGATTATTGATTTGTGATCTCGATTTGGAGAAGCTCAGCAAGCTAAGTTGGGGTTGAGGCTTGTACTCAGTTAACTGGTGTAGTTCGGCAGTGAAAGTTATCTGCCCTAGTTCATCATCAGGTTGGATCATCCAGGTTCAACATTATTATCATTAGGTATTATCATCTTTCAGCATCAGTGGAGTTCTATTTTATATCATATTCAGGGCTCGCTCTTCCTTACATGGGCGCATTCCCCAGATAGCCTCCTATTCACATTAGAGTATATAGAGGGAAGAACTTGTGCATGCAGCTCTCATTCTTCTCAGAGCCCCCATATTACCCTTCCCCTAGAAGAAGGGCTTCTTTGTCGGACTCTTGAAGGAGTTATCATCATTCTTGACCATTGGAGGACATGAGCATCATTGAGGGCGCATTCCTTAGGAGGGATATTCACGTTTTAGGCTTGGAAGCCATCAGAGTCTATGCATGCAGTCTCCATCATCTCTAGAAGGGCGCTATAACCCTAGCACACCTCATCAGGGTCTTATTCAGCTGAGTATTTATTATTCTGGAGCATTCAGAGCTTGGAGGAGGGTGCACTTATCCCTAGGAGGATGATTTGCCTTATCTTCTTATTGATCCATCATTCTTCATGCATGCGGGGTTCATCATCATCAGCACTAGAAGATCTACATACAGGTATGTCCATGCATTAAATTCTCCTACTTTATAGCATTCATATATTTTCTAGGGCACAATTTTGCATGCATGCAGGGATCAGGGTTTACTTTCATATTCTATTGAGATATAAGCCTACTAGCCATCTACAGCACACAAAAAAAGAAAAATTATCAGTTTGGGATATTACAGTGGTATCAGAGCATGTTCCTTGCCAGCTGTGGGGCATGCATAATATAAACAGTCAATGAATTCAGAGGACCCACACAATATTACTTACCGAAGATAGAGGTTTAGAGATAGTGGTAGAGGAGAAGAATAATTAGAGGATATAGATTTGGGAGATAAAGGGTATCAGTTTGATAGTAATAAAGGCAAAGAAACAATGGCAGATGATGATAAGACAACTTTCAATAGTCTCATTTCAGCGATCAACGCACTCACCACTAGCCAAAAAGAAATGGCAAGTGCCATTAAACATATGACTGAGAGGAACGTACCCCCTCCACATATCCCTCTATTTCCCCATAGTGATAGGGTGTCCACCAGTAGCAGTCGAGAACACTTACATACCAATATGCACAGCCACCCCCATCTATACAGTAAACCCTTTCGACCTACAATGCCTCAGTTCTTGGACAGCCCATCTGTAGTACCTCTAGCACAAGTAGAACCCAAAGAGTCTATGCCTGCCTATCTGAGAGAATATTTGCCTTGGGAGATGACTTCTAGTCATCCATGTCTTTTACTGACTTCTGCCACTTCAAGAGTAAGAACAAACCCAAGGCTTACAATAGACCCTTCAACCAGAAATTTGAGTTACAGAGGACCATAGGGAAATTGACTATTCCTACCTTTGAGGGAACCCGAGGTGGCCTAGCTCGGAATTGGGTGCAGAAGTTGGATACATATTTCCAACTCAACCCCATGCTTGAGATAGATGCCATTAAATTGGCTACATTACATTTGGACGGGGAGGCCCACGAGTGGTGGTACCACGTATTGGTGGCGTTGGGTCACAATACCATTACTTCCTACTCAGATTTCACATAGAGGCTCATTGAGCAATTTGATAGGAAGGACCCTGAGGTGCATTTCAGAGAGCTGGCACAACTCAAATAGATAGGTAGTGCAGATGCATTCATTTCATAGTTTCAGAGGGTAGCAGTCATGGTGACAGATATTTCAGAGAGCGGGTTGATTATACTATTTACTGAGGCTCTCACAGAGCCCTTACGGGGATGGGTCAAGTCTTATAGACCCACCACCCTAGCTAATGCCATCAGACGGGCTAGAGACTTACAGGATGCAGTACCCAAGAGTAGGTTCCCCCCCATAACCAACTTTCCAATTAAAGAGAAAGAAAAGAAACCTTTCCAGAAAGAGTGGCCCAAGAAAGAATGGATGGATAATGATGTCCGCCAAGACCTGAGGAGGAAAAAATTATGTTTCACTTGTAGAGACCCATGGGAGTTAGGTCACAGATGTTCTGGAAAGGGAAAGGCCTACTACATAGAGGCCTATTCCAACAATGGGGAGGAGGAGGATGATCAGGAGCAGGAACAGAGGGATACCCATGAGACAGCTGAGGAGGGACAGCCATTGAGTGGTTCCATTGCTACCATGACAAGAGTTCCGAGATTCCACACCCTCCGGATCATAGGTACAGTACAGGGCCACAAAGTGGGAGTACTAGTATATGGTGGGGCATCCCACAATTTTATTGAAGCTACTTGGTTTAAAAGGAAGGGCATTCAGACAGAGATTTTTGATGGATTTTCAGTAGCTGCAGCAGGTCACACCATGGAGTGTAGTCAGTGGATTCCAAAACTCAAGGTAACACTTGGGAATTATACAGTGATAGAGACATTCTATGTAGTAGATGTACCTGACATGCATGTGGTATTAGGAGTTCAGTGGCTTTATTCCATAGGGAAGTATTCCACGAACTACCAAACCATGGAGATGGAGTTTATGGGAGCAGAGGGACAGAAGGTAGTTCTGAGAGGGATGAACACCTACCCTCCTACAGCAGTATCATCACACAAGATGGAGGCAGTACTCCGACAGAGATATATCGAGTGGGAAACCAAGTGCATGGTTACCTTCATGAAACCACCAAATAAGGTCACACAACATCAAGCAGATATAGAGGCCTTACTGTAGAAGCACAAGGCAGTATTCGGAGACCTTCCAGCAGGTCGACCTCCTGATAGGGGATTTGAGCACATCATTGATTTAGAGGAGGGGACTTAAGCAGTTATCACCACTCCTTATAGATACCCCAAAAGATACAAGGACGATATAGAGAACACTATCAAAGAACTGCTCAAGCTGGGGTACATCAAGTCCAGTTCCAGTCCTTTTGCATCTTCAGTTGTGCTGGTTAAGAAAAAAGATGGTACCTTACGCATGTGTATTGACTACAGGGCTCTAAATAAAAAGACTATCAAGAACAGGTACCCAATCCCCGGGATTGATGAGTTTATGGATGAGCTACAAGGGGGAAAGTTCTTCTCAAAAATTGATCTCCGCTCGTGCTACCATCAGATTCGGGTTAGGGAACAGGATGTTCCAAAGACCGCCTTTCGTTGTCACTACGGACACTATGAGTTTCTAGTGATGCCATTCGGTCTCACTAATGCACCAGCTACCTTCCAGTCTTGCATGAATAATATTTTCAAAGGTCAGTTACGCAAGTATCTTCTGGTATTTTTTGATGACATATTGATATACAGTAGAACTTGGGAGGAGCACTTGAAACATTTGGATGAGGTACTTGGAATTTTACAAGAGCAGTCACTTTATGCCAAGATGTCCAAGTGTGAGTTCGACATGTAGGAGATGTTGTATTTAGGGCATGTGATAGGTGCCAACGGGGTACAAGTTCACTTAGAGAAGATTCAAGCCATAATGGATTGGCCCACACCCAAGAATGTGACAGAACTGAAGGGTTTTTAGGGCTTTGCACTTACTACAGGAGGTACATCAGTGGGTTTTCACAGATGATAGCACCCCTCACCGATCTCACCAAGAAAGGGGCTTTCAGTTGGTCAAAGACAGCACGACAGACATTTGAAAAGATGAAAAAGGTAATGAGTTAATGCCCCGTACTAGCTCTACCAGACTTTTCTCTACCCTTTGTTTTAGAGTGCGATGCCACCGGAGAGGGAATCGGAGCATTAGTGATGCAGAACAATCACCCCATTGCATTTGAGAGCAAGAAGCTTAAGGACTATGAGCGCCACTACTCGATTTATGACAAAGAGATGTTAGCCATTCTTCATGCGCTAACAAAGTTCCAACGGTACTTAGTAGGTGGCAGATTCAAGGTTAAGACAGATCATAACAGTTTGAAATACTTCCTTGAGCAGAAAGATCTAAACAAGAGGCAGCAGAAATGGGTGAGCAAAATTCAAGCCTATGACTTCGAGATTGAGTATGTGAAGGGAAATAACAATGTAGTGGTTGATGCACTTTCTAGAAGACCAGTTGCTTTATCCCTTATGAGCATCTCATCAGATTGGAGATCTCACCTTTTGGTTGAATACTCCAAAGACAAGTTTGCTTGCGAGCTATTGGATGGACAGTTGCAGGATGACAGGTATCGGGTGATTGATGATATCATATATTACAAAAATAGAATCTTCTTGGTTCCAGAGTCTTCTCTCAAGAAGAAGATTTTACAAGCATCACATGATTCACCTTTGGCAGGGCATCACGGCTTTCTCAAAACCTACAGACATATTAGAGAGAGGTTCTCATGGAAGGGCCTCAAGAATGATGTGATACAGCATGTGAGAGATTACAGCTTGGGCCAGCAGAACAAAATAGAGCACACCCACCCAGCCAGTTTGTTACAACCATTGCCTATTCCCAAGCAGAAATGGGAGAGCATCTCCATGGATTTCATTACAGGGTTGCCCAAGGTTCAGGGCAGAGACTGCTTGTACATAGTGGTAGACAGACTAACCAAGTTTGCTCACTTCTTTGCTATTTCCTCATATTATTCAACAACACAAGTGGCAGAACTATTCTTCAGAGAGGTATTCCGACTCCATGGGTTACCCAAGACTATTGTCAGTGACATGGATAGTAAATTCATAGGAGCTTTTTGGCAGGAGCTTTTCCGGCTAGTAGGTACTGAGCTAGCTATGAGCACCAGTTATCATCCGCAGAGTGACGGACAAATAGAGATTGTCAACAAGTGGATTGAGGGGTACCTGAGAAATTATGTGGCAGGCTAGCAGAGGACATGGATCAAATGGTTTCACTTGGGTGAGCATTGTTACAACACCACCCACCATATGACCATTGGGATGACACCCTTCAGAGATTTATACGGGTATGATGATTCCACTTTCGCAGATAGGATGTTTGGTGATAGCAGGGCCCCCAAGGCCAAAGAGTGGATTCAGGAGGGTCAGGATATCCTCAAGAATCTCAGGGAGAACATACAGGTGGCTCAGAATCAGCAGAATATATATGCAGACAAGCACAGGGTTGAGCGCAGTTTTGAGGTAGGGGACTTCGTTTATTTACGCCTCCAACCTTACTGTCAGTCGTCTCTGAAAAAGGAAGGAGCGGAAAAACTCAAACCTCGCTTCTACGGTCCATATAAGATAGTCAGGAAGGTTGGAGAGGTAGCATATGAGCTCGAACTACCCCCAGAGAGCAAGATTCACAACGTATTTCATGTCTCCAACCTCAAGAAGGTAGTCGGTCAGCAGATTGTTACATCTTCCGAGCTACCCCCTCTTGATGATGAGGGGCAATTGGTTCTGATTCCTGAGCGCATCTTAGAGGTGGTGGAAACTTAGAAACTGAGTCATCAGAGACTACTTGGTTCAGTGGAGATATTTTCCTTTGGAGGAGGCCACTTGGGAGGGAGAACAGGTATTACAGCACCCAGCTTTACAGTTGCTTGAGGACAAGCAAATTCGAGCGGGGAGGACTATAATGTCCTCTTCTGCTTAGGCATGGAGGACCATCCCGCTAACCTATTTGATTCCCATAGGTTCAAGCGGGCACTGACAGTCAGGGGATCAACTGAGGACTTATTCCATATCATAATATCTAGGGCATAGATTTGATATCATCATTAGATAAACAGGGGCCATCTGAGCCAAAGGCTACCTACATGCATGACATCCGAGCATTATTGATGATGCATGCACCTTATTGAGTCTCCAGGCACCTGCATGCAAGACAACTGCAAATTAGAGATAAAGTGACCTAATTAGGGTGAAATTAGGGATTTGAGCAGTTGAATGTTATAAAAGAAGATAAAGCGAATGGAGAAGGCACCATTATTGATTATTGATTTGTGATCTCGATTTGGAGAAGCTCAGCGAGCTAAGTTGGGGTTGAGGCTTGTACTCAATTAACTGGTGTATTTCGGCAGTGAAAGCTATCTGCCCTAGTTCATCATCAGGTTGGATCATCCAGGTTCAACATTATTATCATCAGGTATTATCATCTTTCAGCATCAGTGGAGTTCTATTTTATATCATATTCAGGGCTCGCTCTTCCTTGCATGGGCACATTCCCCAAATAGCCTCCTATTCACATTAGAGTATATAGAGGGCAGAACTTGTGCATGCAGCTCTCATTCTTCTCAGAGCCCCCATATTACCCTTCCCCTGGAAGAAGGGCTTCTTTGTCGGACTCTTGAAGGAGTTATCATCATTCTTGACCATTGGAGGACGTGAGCATCATTAAGGGCGCATTCCTTAGGAGGGATCTTCATGTTTTAGGCTTGGAAGCCATCAGAGTCTATGCATGCAGTCTCCATCATCTCCAGAAGGGCACTATAACCCTAGCACACCTCATCAAGGTCTTATTCAGCTGAGTATTTATTATTCTGGAGCATTCAGAGCTTGGAGGGGGGGAGCACTTATCCCTAGGAGGACGATTTGCCTTATCTTCTTATTGATATATCATTCTTCATGCATGCGGGGTTCATCATCATCAGCACTAGTAGATATACATACAGGTATGTGCATGCATTAAATTCTCCTACTTTATAGCATTCCTATATTTTCTAGGGCACAATTCTGCATGCAACTGCATGCATGCAGGGATCAGGGTTTACTTTCATATTCTATTGAGATATAAGCCTACTAGCCATCTACAGCACACAAAAAAAGAAAAAATATCAGTTTGGGATATTACATTGTCATGGCCCGACTCTTTTTCTTACCATCCTCACTACTGTCGGATGTCAATTCTTCCCTCTCGTCGACTTGCTCATCTCTTCAACGTCTGGGTTTCGACTCCTCTGCAGCATGCAGGTTCTCTGGGAACTCATATGCCTTTTGTCCCGCTCCACGACACTTATAACAGATTATGGCTGGTCTGTTAGCTCATTTTCTATCAGATGGACCAATTCAACCATATGCACCTCGACCGCGGTTCTCACAACTATCGCGTCGATTCTCTTGCGATTTCTCCCTTGTCGATGTCCCTTCCGTCCATTGATTTTCTTCAACGGATTCCTTCATGTAACCGCTACTTTGGCCTTTCGCGGAAACAGTCTTCACACCCCGACCAGTCATCCTACCTTTGGTCACTGCGTATTTTCTCAACAACTTCTCTTCTACCTTCAAAGCTAACTGGTAGGCTTCACCGACCACTCTGAATCTTGACATGTTCAATTCATCCTGAATGGCATATTTCAAGCCGTTCACATATATAGCGACAGCTTCTTCTCCCTCGTCGATCTGACCCGACCTTATCGACAATCTATAGAACTTTTTTGTGTACTCCTTCACAGTCATCTCTTTTTATCGAAATTTCTGCAACTTTCGGAACAAGGAAATCACATAGTCGTTTGGCAAGAACTTCCCCTTCATCTTGGCGACCATCCTATCCCAAGATTTGATTTTCTCCTTGCCCTTCTTGATTCTGTCAGCCTGCACATTGTCCCACCACTTAGAGGCATGACACTTCAACCTCAGACATGCAGTCTTAACCCGTTTAGGATCCTCAATTTGCTCTATGTCGAAGTATTTCTCCATCTCTTTGAACCAATCGATCAAGTCTTCTGGATCCAGACTTCCTGAGTAGGTACGTACATCTATCTTTGTCCGACCTCTCATATCCATCAGAAGTTTGATTAGTTTGTCTTTTGGTTCTTCTCCTGCTGCTTCCCGTGGTTCCACTTCTTTGACCTCCTCGTCGATGTGGTCTAACGCATCAGGAATACAGCCACGCCTTTGGCTTTCTTTGATCAATGCGACTTCATTTGTCAAAGTTCGCATTGTTCGGACGCACTCGTCGAACATATCACGATCAACTGTGACTGTTGCACGCTCTTCGTCCAACACCTCAAACGTGAACACCTCTATGAGCCATTTTCAACCTCGGCTGAAACTCCCACTCCGTCCAATCGCAATCGAACTTCAACAAGTTCTGTACAACTCTACCCAATCGCAGATGGAGCTGTAAACACACTTGTAGGTTCAATACCACCTAATGTTCTTATGCTCACGGGATTATTTCAATCTGATATATGGTTATCCCTCAAATCTCAGGATGTTATAACTCTGATACCACCAGATGCAAGGCACCTTATGGACTAAGGTTCTTGCTTAACAATTACACACAACAAACACGTTCACATAGACAAGATGTAAACAGGATGGAAAAAGTTGGCTTATATTACTTCTTTGAATCGGTTACAATGCAAACTGCAAGGAATGTAAAATAACTAACTAACTGTGGGCCTTAGCCAAATACAATACATAAGTAACTGTGTGCTCTCTCAGTGTGTCAACTGTCACCCTCTCCTGGTTCACTGCGGAACTCTAATCTATGGCTCGATCTTCTTTGCGTTCGGAAGACGTATGACTGTTCTCTCCAATCTACCTATCTTCTCCCTGAAATCTGCTCTACTTAGCTCTCCCAAAATTCCAAGTCCCTCAACTGATCCATCCTTCCCTGGCCTTCTACTCCGTTGTGGTTGTTCCCGAGATCACTCCGACCCTCGAGACATGCATCCTCTGTCTGTCGATCTCCTCAGATCCTGCAAACCTGCAACTGTCAGCACCCCAACTGTGCTGCACAATCTCTGCCTGTGTTGACATCTGTCATGATCCCAACCACCTTCAATAACTTCCATTAACTTCCTTAGCAACCTCGAACTGTTGTCAAGTACTCTCCTTGACTTCTATGTGTCCTTCTGACAGGCTACTGTAATCCATCATATCGACCATATTGGCTTCCAGCTTCGACTTACCCGTCGGCTTTCTTCTCGCTTGGCTCATGCCCAAACCTGTCGAAGTCGTGGTGCGACACATGTCGACCATCGATGCTCCGCTCGACCTGTCATCGGTTGACTCCCAACATGTCAACTCTCGACTTTCGTTGCTTCTGTTGGTCGCATACTAACTTCTCCTGCTCAACTTATTGACTTAGACAAGCCAATCTGCTCTTCTGCACCAGTGGTCGTCGGTTCTCGCTCTGGTTGGCCTTCCTCATGTCGACTAACTTTGACTGATCTACCTAGGCCCCGATGCTCCTACATCAACAAACTTCAAGAGGGGCAACATCACATAATACCTCATCTTTGAAGGGATTGAAGTTGTAGGGTAGGTGGAATTGTTGACTGACGCGAATGTCACAACCCTATCTTATCCAACCGATGGTGTATGATTGGGAGTGTGGCATTGATAGCAACTTCAATAAGTGGCTCCCACTACTTAAGTTTCTTCTCAATCTTGACAGCATAGCGATAAGTGGCTCCTAATGAGGATATGTCCAAAAAATCCATATCTGCTTCGATGTAACTATGTAGGGCGTTGTGGTACTTCAAAACCAAGTGTCACTTGGAGTCTTTGATACCCATATTTGAGCACAAGGTATGAAACATATTGTTGTACTTCGGCACCATCTGGTCTTTTTCCTGATATAAAGTTGTCCATCTCGTGTATTTGTCATCATAGATTCAAACGGGGTAGAATTCCTCCTTTAGGGCATCCACAAAGGTTTCCCAAGTGGGTCTTGCCCTGAATAGTGTAGATTCACCTTCATTCTATCTCTCCTAGTAACCATCCCACCAATTTTTGACATGGGGAAGGACTTTAAGGAGCGCAAAGGTGATATTTTTAGTGTCAGAAAAATTTTGACCAGAGTAATAGACTTCTAACAAGTTTAACCATTTTTCCAAAGCATCTACATCTATCCGGCCTTCAAATAAAGGGATATTGAAGTTCACCTATACCTTGAATGGTGTTACACCTTTGAAATGGTTGCTTGTTGAAGGTACCTTTCCTATCTGCAGTAGTTGTTGAAGGATCTGGGAAAATTTATCCATCATCTCGTTCCTCTATCGCGCTAGGGATTTCTCAAGAAACATCTTGATAGGATCTCCTACTCCTTCATTTGGATTATCTGCTGACATGGGATGTCGCTTGGGCTGGTGAGAGAGGTCATCTTCTAGTGAAACAAGCTCAAGACCCAACACTCTATACTTTGACCTCGTCGAGGACATGCACCAAGAAAAAAAAGAGCAGAATTCTATGATACCACTGATCTGGATTGAATATGGAAAGAAATGAAACAAACATAGAAGTATAACAAAGAGCACAGTAATACAGTGAAAACCCAATTTTAACGAATCAAATAGTAGAATACAGTAGAACATACACTAGCTAGAATGGTGGTATCTTATCTCTTAAGGGAGAGAGATGGTGGTTACACTCATTCACACAAACTAATACAAGAGGCCAAAGAGAGGCCAAAGAGATGGCCTTTTAACATAAAGCAAGAACCCTAAAGGTCCAAAACCCTAACCCTAGGAGGAAAAGTTCTAAAAAGTATTTTCTCTAAAAATAATGTCAAAAGGTATTTTTAGGCATAGCTTTTACATCAATTTCCTGGAAGCGTAACTTTCACATACATCCTCTTTTTGGTGCGTATAGTAGCATGTTGTAAATATCTAACTGAGAAGCATAATTGGCAATTGCTATGTCATTGTTGTTATTGCTAATATCAACACATGTCGTGTTGCTTTCTAGGCCAAAAAAACATTGTTTAGGCCCTCAAAACAACCCTTGAAGTTTAGGACCCAAAAAATTCCAGAAAATCCTAACAAAATTGCCCAACTGGAGAACCATGTTGATACAGTGGAAGATGTGGGTGGACATCGATATCCACTTGGATCACACATTTCACCATTGAGAGTGGGGGGGGGATATTAGGAAAACATAATCTCCTACCCCCACTCTAATGAGAGTGGGGGTAGCGAGATTAATTTTTTCCCAATATCAAGTGAGGGTGGGGATGATCTTTCCCCACCTCCACCGTGAAACTCACCCACCATTAAGGGTTGGAGTAGAGGGAGATATTGGGGAAATAATATTTTGTCCACCCCCACCCTCACATGACCCACCACTAAGGGTGGAGGTGGGTGAGATATTAGAGAAAATGTAATCCCTCCACCCACACCCTCACATGTGTGGAATGGGGGTAGGGGTGGCAGAAGATATTGGTGAAAAAATTATTACCCACCCCACCTTCACTTATGGGGATGGAATTGGGGATATTGAGTTTTACCCAATAGCAAGTGAAGGTGGGGGTGCTCCCCCCACACTTCCAACCTCAAACTCACCCACAATTGAGGGTAGAGGTGGGTTGATATATCAGGAAAATCCTAATCTCCCTCAATATATCCCCCCACTTCCACCCTCTCATGTGAGGGTAGGAGTGGGGGGATTAAGTTTTCCTCAATATCTCCACCTAGCCCTAGCCTCACCTTGACCCTCGCATGTTAGGGAAAACATAATCATTCCACCCCCACCCTCACATGTTAGGGAAAACATAATCTTTCCATCCCCACCCTCATATGTGAGGTTGAGGTGGGGTTGTTATGTTTTCTTCAATGTATTATCCCACCCCTACCCTCACATGTGACATATATGAGGGTTAGAATGGGGGTGTTACATTTTCTCCAATATCTCCTCCCACCCCTACCCTTACATGCAATAGTATGTGAAGGTGGGTGTTTTGTGATTAATCTCCCCCATCCCTATCCTCGCTCGCATGTAAGTGATGGGGTGGCATGATATATTGGGGAAAACCTAATCCCCTCAGCCCACTTTAACACATGGTGTGGATATTGGGGAAAGATTCGAGGTGGGTGGGTATTAAGGGAAAATTAATTCCCTCACCCCACCCTCATAGCTACTCTCACATGTGAATTTTGGTGGGGGTATCATCTTTCCCTGATATACCCCCACAGCCCTACATTTAGTGATAGGGGAAGATATCGAGGAACATTTAATGCCCCCACCCCTACTCTCACATGTGAGGGTTCCTATAAGGGTGGGGGTGTGGGGGTGAGGGTTCCTCCAATCATTAAGAGTGGGGGTGAGGGTTCCTCCAATCATTAAGAGTGGGGTTGGGGTGGGATATTGGGGAAAATTTAACTCCCCCTTACCACCTTTGCATATGAGGGTACCTATGGGAGTAGGGGTGGGGTATTAAGTTTTCCTTGATATCTCACACCATCCCTCACTCTTGATCCAAAATATCTCCATGGACCATGAGGGTGAGGGATTAATTTTACACCACTATCTTCACACACCCTAACCTCATACAAAAGGGTAGGGTTGGGAGCAGATATTGGAAAAAAAATTATCTCCCACCCTTATGGGGATTAATTTTTTCCCAATACTTCTCATGCTGACAAAGAATTGGAAGTTCTAATTCTTCTCTTGGTGTTGAGGACCATAGACACATTACATCTCATGCTGGCAAAGAATTAGAGGCTTTCTATTTTTCTTCATTCTTGGCCTTGCCTACTACGGTGAATGCATGTGATCACAGTTTGAGCATGAGGTCAAATTGGTGGAAGTTGGAGGATTCTCGAACCCACCTCCCCACCTCCCATTAAATTGACACTTGGTGAAGAATTTATTGCTAAGTTACTTTTTGGTTGTGAATATTATTTTCAAGGCGTTGTTCTATTCCCTTGGATTTATGACCAACTCTGATAGAAGTGGGTAAAGTCACTAAGAGTTCTTATTGTTGTTGCAAGAATATCGAAAGTAATTTTGCAAATTATGCAATTCATTGATTCAATTCCCATGGGTTAGATGCACTAAGTGTGTATTTCCCACTTTACCTTAGATATCATCTTTGGAACTAGGAAAAAAGGTAAAAAAAATCAAAGAAAAAAAATATATCCATAATTTATAAAACATTGTTTATACCAAAATATTTACTAATTTAGAAACTAGTTTTGAAATCAAAATTATGAAAGTGATATGATATCACCTTCCTTATTATTTTAATATCATTCTTTATTACCATCATTTGTAATTTGTGAGAAAAATATATATATATTTATTTATTAGTCCTTTTGAAAGAGGGAGTATATCTTTCATTTACAAGTCGAAGTGCTTTGATTTTGCATTGGTTCATTTTTATGTTTAAAAAATAATTTTTTAAATTAAAAATGAAATTCAAATTAATAATTTTTTACTATTTTTTTATATTCATCAAAGAGATAATCAATGGAATGTAAATCCATGAGTATATGATTTTATTTTAAAAAATATATAAAATAAAACTAAAACATTCAATGTAAAAATAAATAAAATGCCATGTGGCAACATGTAGGTGTCACTATTGACTTTTGTTTACTAAAAAACAAAAATGTGGTTGTTTTTCACTTTTCGTGTGATGTTTTAATTTTGATGTGATCAATTCTATAATTTTATTTTAATGTTCTTATGAGAACTATTATTTATTAATATGACAATTTTTATAAATTATTTTGTGTTGTTGATATGATTTCATATTTACTTTCTCAATTTGTATATATTCTACTTAGAGCTTACTACTTTTTCAATTTCTACATTTAACATGGACTAACCACTTTGCGACATATTCACTTGTTTATTTATAAACATTGAATTCTATGTTTGTATATAATAATTAATACAATCATAATTAAATTTGATGACAAGAGGTTTAATAGTAATTGGTAGTACCTCCATGATCATAAGGGATATTGGTTTTCTTATAAACATTATCTAAACAAAAACTTTACCTAAATGTGTTTCAAGTGACATAAGGAAACGGATAAAAACCCATGTTTCATAGGCATCTCGAACCAGTGAAAGTTTGCTCCCTTATGGACAATGAGTAGGTCACCTTCATTAAAAAAAAAAAAAAAACATAAAATCAAATTTTCATTTTTTTATCTTATTTAAAAGTCAAATTTAGTAGAAATTTACAATTATTAATTTATTTAAACAAAATAATGTTTATCGAGTATAAAATTACCATGTTTAAAATTATATGTTTTACTTTTAAATTACAATGTATGTATGTGTGTATATGTATGTTATATGGTAGGAGCTATGTTTTGGACTTGTAAATCTGGTAAAAAAAAATTGGTAAAATCAAAATTTGGAAGTGTTCAAAATGTGTTTTTGAATCCATAAACAGATTCAACACCTTCAAATACCATCATGGCACTCACATTATGCAATTTCCATAGCTAATATATTTGGTTCTAAGATTTTTAAGAGATTTTGAACCGAACTCCAAACAAGACAAGTTGGAAAATATACTCGAAAAATGTAGAATATTTAGACTACACCTATATATTATTCCTAGAGAAATACTTGAAAAATTTTAGCAAAATTATTTCTAGGAAAAAAAATCAACTTCTCTACATATATTTAAATAAAAATGATAATATTTAAATAAAATAAAACTATATTTAATATTTCAAAAATAAATTCAATACAACACAACAGTGTGAGCTAAAGTCTAGACGATTTGTACATTTTCTAGCAATTTTGGATGGAATCCAGCAACATGATTTGTTGCTGAATTTTTCTTGTTGAAATTGCAATTTTGATTGCAGAAATGGATTCAGTGTATTACCCCTGGAGCACCCCCGATTATGCAATTCCCCTAAGGCACCCGATTATGCAATTCCAACAACTCAAAACTGTTATTTCAATAATTTTCACCAAATTTTTACCAAAAAAATTATGGAATAAAAGTTACAAATCATCTAAACTTTAACTTACACCCAACACAACTTTAAGACTATGTCAAAGTCAACTTCACCCCTAAGATGGTTGTCCTCAACCAAATTTCACCCTCACCCTCAATTGTAGCCTTTTGAGAATGGTGGTCCTCAACCAAATTTCACCCTCAAATGTAGCCTAATTTCACCCTCAAATGTAGCCTTTTGATATATCTTTTAACTAAATTAATTGCATTCCTTGTACTCTTTCATTTCTAAAATTGAAAGGACCTCTATTTTCACCTACAACTAGGTCATCAATGGCCCCACTAAGCTCTTTCCTTTTCAACTGAGGGGTGGCACCTTTCTGCTCTTTCCTTTTCCTTTCCGAGTGGGTGTGTAGAAGCTCTCAGAGCTTTCCTTTCCCGATGGGTGTATGGCACCTCATATATCTTTTCTTTCCACCCCGTGTGCATGTGGCCTAATGCTTTCCAACTAGGCGTGTGTGGCATGGTTAGGTCCACGTTCAATCCCCCTGCTTACCTCGTTATCCTTGACACCTTGCCTGCCTTCCCTCCACACACATCACACATCCCAATAATGGGGCAGTCTCCTTTCTCCTTTGCACATTTGTCTTATGATTTTAAAACAAATAAAATATCAAAGAAATAACAAAGTCGTACCATGGATCTTGATATTTAACAAAAATGCCAAAGCGGGACTCTGACAAAGTACCCAACTCACATTATTGTCCATATTCTGATAGATAGCATTAGCGTGCACCCTCCATATAGGTACCCAAAAATCTGAGACCCCCCTGTAAAATGGCGAGGAAGGAGAAAAAAAGCAGCAGGGAAGAGGACGAGGAAATCGTGAAAGCCGCGGCATGGGCCTGGTATCTCCACGGGGCGGGGGCAACAACCCGGCCGGTCAAGGAATCCAACCCTCGCGCGGCGGAACCCCTTGCCAGACCTTCCAGATTCAAGATGGAATCCCTGACCCCATCCAATTCTCCATCGCCTGTTGTGCGCCGGGGGCGCTCGAAGTCTGTCGACACTGCCAGCGATTTCCGCGGTGCAGAGAGGGGATATACACCAAGCTCTCTGTTCGATTCGTACGAGATGGGGGTGGTTTCCAGGCAGCTGGAAATCGGTTTGTCGGACTCCCGTAGAAAATCGGAAGCCCGCCTGAGCGGGAAATCGTGGATAGATCGCGGGATTTCTGGGGACCTGTGCAATCGTAACCCCCCTAAGGTTTCTCGATTCCAAAAGAGCAAGCGGGTGCCTGCCATGTGTGGTTCGACCAGCGCGTTTGTCCCGGGTGAAATGGCGAGTGTTAGAAGAAGCCCTCAGCACAAGAAATGGCAGTCCGGGCTTATTTCTGGCTTTGCCAGAAAAGTGCTGGTCCTATCTGAGTTTTACATAAAATAATGTCCTCAAAGGGACCATTGTTATTGATGCAGGTGATCATGACAAAGGGGATTAGTTGACATAGGTGCCAACTTCATCTTATTCCATGAATTTTTGGTTTGGAGTAGCTCGTGTTGGCATTGTTTTTTCACTGGAATCTTGGATTCTGGCATATCAACTGAACTGAACTGAGGGAGGAAGGCCATAACTTCTTGATTGCCAAAGCATGCCGTTTATCCCTCGTGAACAGATAAGGTTAAGATTATTTCTGTGACTTGTTAGTCTCTACAAAGTTAATGATCGTGTTTCAATATGTGTAACACTGGTAACTATGTATAATAAAGCGTGCTGAACATTCTTGAGAAAGAAAGAAAAAAAAGTTTTTTCTGCGCTTGTACATATCACTGTGTTGGAGAATGGTAGTTATAATGTAGAAAATCTTTAAGATGAAGCTATTGTTTGTTGTGAAAATGGGGAAGAAAGTTTTCAAATCTATGCTGCTCATTTGGTGGTGTTAGTGTTGAATACCAATTTTTAGGTGACGTTCCAACACAATGCCTGAGCTCTATAGTGTATGTGAATAGCAATGGATTTATGGCAAATAATATGTGCAGAGTAGTAACTGTTTTTGAAGTTGGATATACTGTTTGATTTAAGATCCAATGATATACATCCCAACTTATACAGCTGTGAGCTCTATAGTGTATGTGAATAGCAATGGATTTATGGCAAATAATATGTGCAGAGTAATAAATGTTTTTGAAGTGGGATATACTGTTTGATTTAAGATCCAATGATATACATCCCAACTTATACAGCTGGGTGTATATTGTTAACCATAGATTCATCAAATAAATCCTTCTCGCCAAGCATTAAGATCATAAGTTGTTATTTAACTCTTCAATTTCAACGGTTTACTGTATTATGTTGTTTTCTGAACTCTTATCTATGTAATGGGAACTAGAAAGCTCTTTGCAGAAGTAATCGCAAGGTTAAGCAAATGCAACAAATTGGTATGTAAGCACAGATCTACAGTGATTACTCCCTTTGTTTCTTCTCCTGTCCAACAGCTTTGTTTCCTTCTTTGGGTGGCAGTTTTGTTTGATGGAGTAAACTAAACTTTAAATGATTTGTATCCAAACTTTGATGATTTTTCCAGTTAAATCTGACTGAAATTGTTGAAATGATAGTTTTGGGTTGTTGGAATTGCATAATGGGGGTGTCCCATGGTAATTGAGGACACTGAATTCATTTCTGCAATCAAAATTGCAATTTGAACAATCAAAATCGCAATTTTAGCAAAAAGTCACATCGCTTAATTCCAGCAAAAAAATGTCAAAAAAATACAAATCATCTAAAGTTTAGCTTAGTCCTTGTCTGATTACTATGAGCAGCTAATAGTGAAAGGTTGATGTATAATGGAATGGGGAAGCAGAAGGCTATAAATGCCCGGCCAGACTGGATGAAGGCCTTTAACAGTCAAGGACACAGCAGAGACAAAGGCTACCTGCTCATTGCAGCTATATTAAGTTTGATTTTTCTAGTTATCAGATGTATAGGTGTTTATATTTTAGAATTTGGGGTGGATTAACATCTATGCTTTGCCTAGATTGAAGGAGGATGGGACAATTGTACTCTGCAGATTGATTTTATGGTCGTCCTTCAAAATTCAAAATAAACAATTATAAAAAAAAAAATTAAAAATAATTGGTAGTTGATGCATGAATAACTCATAACTCATACATGGATAATAGCAGTGACATACAACCCATTTAACTAAAGAAGGTAACAAGTAAGTGAGGAATAAATAACAAGTTATTACAACTAAGCATGGAGAGCAATAGATAACTTGTTCATAACACTTAACTTATGACCTATCTATATTCAATGGCCACAAGTTACTTGGTTGTGCTAGTTACTTTGTTATTTGAATAACTTGTTTAATCAATTATAATAATAATTTTTTAGATGTAATATATTTTTTTTATCGTGTACATGTAAATAGGTATATGAAAGTCTTACTAAGGAATTATATCTTGAAAAGGTGAAAATCCCTTGTATTATATCGTATTATAATTAAAAATATAGTTATCAATATGTTTATATATATTTTTAATAATAAGTCATTTAAGCATTTTTAGTGTTGTTTAGGTTGTCAAAACCACTTAAAGAGAAAATTTTATTCAAGAATTCATTAAAATTGGTCCATGGTTATTGTGATTTTAAAAATATAGTATTATTATTATTATTATTATTATTATAGGTAAAAAGGAATATAAAGAATCAATAATTATTTATAATTAAATGCTACAACAATGAGAAGTGGAAGATTGACACCATTAATGAGAGAATGGATTTCATCAAATTGTTGATATTAAGGAGATGAGAAGTTGAAGATTGACACCATTCATGAGAGAATGGATTTCATCAAATTGTTGATATTAAGGAGATGGAGATGAAGAGTTTAGATAGAAACAAGGAGAAATGCTCTAATAATGATCTTGAAACCTTAAAATAATATATTTAATTTAAGGATATTAATAAGCAAAGGACTCTAAGTGACATAACTTTTTATGGTTTATATATATTATAAATGGAACTCTTACAACACACTTCTAAACAACAAGGGGTTAAGGACAGGGATGTTACTTAACCTCTTACTTCTTTATCTTCTTGATTTATGTTTTATTAACTAGCTTGCTTAAGTTGGGGTTTTGATAAAAAAATAATAATAATATGTGAAAACATGGAAATAACACATTTTTTTTGGTAATGGCAATTAATTAGTTAGAGATGCAGATGAAAACATAAAAATAACATAAATATTTTGGTAAATGCACTTAACTATTTGGAGATGCAAATGAATAAGAGACCTAGTTTTAAGAGTATAATAAGGGGCTAATTTAAAAATGTGCTTTTTAAATACACTATATTGAACCATTAAATTCAAATGGAACTCAAGCTATTTGCTCATTAATGACTTAAAGAATCAAGACCTAGATGTCACAACAAAGTTTCAAGTGCATATACTCAATGAAATGATATGTTCAAAGTTTGGAACTTATCTTTATAGTTAGACCACAGGATTAACAATCCTTTCATTAAAAAAAAAAAATGAACCTAAGAGGTAAATTAGTAATGCAAAAATCTTCTTTGGAAAAACTTCCTACATGTATCCATTATATTTACATATGATCTATTATCCAAAGTCCAAAATCAATATTAAAAGAACCCATAAACAAATAGGTTGGCTACTTATGAAATTCAAAAAAACATCAAGATAAATATCACAAATGAGTAACTCAAACAATAATTTATGCCATCAAAGAGAAATGAGATTGGGAATAAAGGACTCGATGTAGATGCCTTTAATAAATGGAGAAGAAAACTATGGGAATTTCTTGTTGTTTCCAATCAAACATGAAAAAGACAAAAAAAACTTGAATGGTGCCTTTTCTGAGCCATGTTCAACAAGAATATGTACATTCTAAACCATTCTCAACTAGTATAGGTGGAACATCTAGAAGTTGATGAAAATAACATGGTCAATGGTAGGTAGTTGTAGTGTTTTTTATCAATTCATGAGAAGGTGAGAAGGTGGTAAAGAAATAACTTTTGAAATAATTAATTAGAAATGACCAAATCATTTTCCCTATATTCCTTAGATATGGTGGAAAGTAAGTATATAATAGATAAAATTGGTGAAAATGAGGACTTTTAAATTTGGAGAATACAAAATTATGTGTCACTTCCATCTCCTATTGCTTGATGGATGGAGCTACATCTAAAGAAATCTTTCATAGAGAGACCAAGTCTGGAGCAAGTGTTAAGAAGCACTTAGGAAGGCTAAATGTTCTTGGTGGAAAGGTGAACATACTATCTTCTCAATGAAGGAGCTATTTTAAGATGGGTGTCTAAAAAAAGATAGTTTTTAGTTAAATGAATTTGATGGCCTTGAGCTTTGAGAAAAGAAAATATTTTGATGTGAAAGTTAAAGTATGAAGTGGTAAAACACATAAGAGATTACAAGAGCAATTATTATTTTCCATAACTGTGCTCAATTTGTGAGATTATAGATAATTAGTTTGATAACAATTTTTGGAATTACAACACATTGTTTTAATTTTGAGATTCTACCAACAATTATTAATAGTAATTGTAATCTTATTGACTTCTTATATTGTCATGTTATGAAAATTCAAAAGCTTTGTTTAGAAAAACACAAGTTAAGCACTTATTTTTTAGAGTGATAAAAAATTTCCTATACGTGGTTAAAATTTTAAAAAATGTGACTTATGTTTAGATTAAAGTGTCCACCTTAAATTCAACCAAAGAAAAATTCAATAAAATGTAGCCATATTACTACAAGATGGAGCAAGAAAACCACATGTTGGAATCCCAAGTTAGAATACTAACCAACCTTAAACTCGTGAATATAGTTAATGGATATACTTCTCAATGTTAAACAACATTTAAAAGTACTTCTTCACAAAATTTTGTGGGGATGCATATTGAACCAAAGGAAGGGGATTCTAATGCAAGGTTTCACATATTCAAATGTCATAGACCATAATATAGAAGGTTTCCCATCAAGAATCTCAACAATGTAATGCATGAGGGAAGTAAGAAAACATGTGAAAAATAATGTGTAATTATATTGCTTCACCAATGAACATTTTGCATTCAATGAGAGGGAATAAACCCCAACTTTAACTTATATAATCAATCCATGGTTAGTTGGTATCTTACTTGCAATGGTATTGGGAATACTAAAATTTAATCCAACCAACAAGTAGGGCAGGAGAAAACTATGGTAGAAACAAGGGATACATGGGAGTCCTAAAGATTTTGTGTAATAACCCTACATGAAGGAAATGGAGAGAAGTATGATTACATTATCATGATAGTGGTTATAGATGATCACACAAATCAATGCTACGCAATCATAAGAGTGAGAATAAAGGGTTACTTCAAATTGGGATGTATTAAGGACAATAGGTGTTGTTAAATTTCACTAATTCGGGATTTAGCTTAGAGATTGAATTTGGAAGTAGAGGAATAGTTCATGAGTTTACAACCCCGTGCTTATTTTTGGGGAAAGAGTTCTCACCCAAGAGAAGGTTGCATGTGCTAGAAAATTTCAAGTTTTTAGGAGATTATCAGTTAATATATGGCTAACAATGTTATTGAAATTGATATGTTCTAATCCAAACTGGTTAGGTTGAGTCTAGTTCCCAAAAAATCAAATTGGAATTTGTTTGGACCAATGATTTTTTAAACCAACTGGTTCAAGCCGGTTCTTTTCCAAACAATCTCCAATACAAATTAATTGCAATTGCAACCTATCTAAATGCCTAAAAAGGAAAAATTTGTACCCTTCCTAAAACATAATCAAATTTTATATAATGACTCCCTCCCCCACCCATTAATTTGTGCCTAAAATCAACAAAAGGATCATGTACTAACAAATATACAACATAAGAAGGGCAATAGACAATAATCCATATAGGACAAGTAATAAATAAATGAATAAGATAGATGATAGAATATATAAGTTGATGATGCAATGACATGTGACGATGTACTTATACGCATTGACTAGTCACCATGGTTGAACAATATTTTCATTTAAATAGGTCATGTCGCTTAGTGTGTGTGTGTGTGTGTGTGTGTGTGTAACTCAAGGAAAACCTCTGAGTACTTCCCCATGATCCATGAATAGTAAATAAGATAAACCATCAACCCTAATTACGGAGCCTAACCCCAAGGGGATCAAGGAAGTCGAACTTATGACCTCCCCAACTTTAGAGGAGATATATCACATCTAGCTCATGACCACTTGAGCTAACCCTCTAGGCTATATTTATGGGGAAAAAAATATCTTGTTCTAGCTTATGATGTCTTTTTATGATCCTTTGTTTGTGTAGTTGTGATGGATGACAGTACAAGATCATCTGATCTTCTAAGTGCTAAGAAGAATTGTTAAATTGTGAAAGGGTGCATTTATAAGGTTCTTGGAAAGAACTTGATGTATTAACGTAGTTCCCAATATGAATTCTACTTTGAACCCCATTGTATTGGCATTAATATTCAATAGAATATTGGTCAATTATTTATGTTCAAAGCGATTGATACTTTGATTGTTTAAAGTCTCAATTCTTATAATTTGAATGTAGATAAGGTGTCTTTGTAGCATGGTTTTTTCTTATCATACTTGTAGTGTTTCCATGATTCACTTTTGGCAGTCGGTTATACCTCAATATCTGAATATATCCTCACTTCCATTGGATTTGCATATTTATGAGTTGATGTTGATCGGATTTGTATCAATTCCTTTATCCATGACTTGGATTTTTACGTTTAAAAATTTCTCTAGTTCAATAGGATTGATCATTGTTTCTTTATTAATCGATGATTCTTTGTTAGTAAGTTGTTCTAAGTTATTGTGCAACAACTTATTATAATTCATTAGCTTCTTGATTTGTACAACCAAATATTGATTACAATATTTTAAACAATAATTGTATTCCTCTTTCTCAGTAACAACCGTGTCATTTTTTTTATCTTAATTTTCTTCCTATAATTTATAACTCCACATTTTTTAATTCCTTAATTTGAGCAAGCAACTCTGGATTATATTGTGTTGTGAAACCTTGTAAGAGTGGTGCTTGATGCTTAACTTGCAATTACATTCAGTTGTGACGTCTTGTAAGAGTGATGCTTCATGGTCAACTTACAAGTTAGATTTTGTTTTATTCAATTTGTGAGCTACATGTTCTTTCTTTAGCTTCCCCATGAGAATCGTAGCATTGGCGATTGTGTGATGACAGTAGACAGTGAGAAGATTTCAACGGTGGCAGTGTTCTTATGACCTTATTACCATTTGTTATGGCAAACTCCTGATATTGTATCCCATTGGCAACGAGCAGTTATGAACTTCGCAGCTTTGATGGCAATAGATCTACGCTATCCTAGTCATGTTCCCACTATAATTTAAACCTTTATTTTCCGACAACAATTCACTGGTGAATGTTGTTGGTGATATCAGTGAGTAAAAGATTTGGTGGCCATGCCCTTTATTTATCGATTATTTTGGACCTGTGGTGAATGAATTATGTCTACATATGCTCCTGTAGATGACTAGTTTACAGGTAGCAATTCTTGTACTTGAGGAGGGCTTCCAATTTTACAGGATCTTTCTCTTATTTCGAACTCTTATCTCTGTCTCCACCTGTTTTCAAAATATTGAATTTATTCTTGTAATTCTCTCTTTTTATACTTTTCTTAATATCGAGTTGTTTTCGAATTTTTTGGCTTTTTTTTTTTAAACAATGGAATTTATGAAGTGTACATTGCCAATGACTAGTTTTACTCAAGGATCAAGATTAGAGAAACCTTAAAATTTTGATTAAACAAAGTTTGAAAAATAAATATGGCCAATGGCTAGATCAGACTTCAATTGTGTGGAGGTAGATAACAGGATGACGAAGCAATCACATATAACATACACACTCTTTTAACATTTATATTCCATTCATGCAAACTGTGATTCAACTATGCAACATTATGTTACAAAGAGAACTCGTCCACAATTACATGCAACTTGAATGAACAATGAATAAACATCTTCAATTGTGTGGGGGTAGATAACAGGATGACGATTCATGCAAACTGTGATTCAACTATGCAACATTATGTTACAAAGAGAACTCATCCACAATTACATGCAACTTGAATGAAAAATGAATAAACATCATTGATGTATAAAACAAGTTAAACAATGGACAAACAAGGGAAATATCTACATTAAACTCAACAACCAAAAGATACAACATGATTATCACATAACATATCCATCCATCATAACCAATAGAGTATATCTCTCGACACATCTCATAGAACTTATAATGTTCAAGAATCTAACTCTTTTTATCCTTCTCATGCAAATTTATATGAAACAACCTAAGGCATAATGAATAAGTCAAAACTCTAGGGCATCTCATTAGGGATGGTTATCATTAATATGCATTACTTAATTAATAAATGATCAATCCTAATATGCATTACTTAACCAATAAATTCTCAATCTATTACATGTAATCTTCCAACCATATCATGTATCATGTTCTGAAAACTCATAATCATGTCCCTGATTTAATATATTGCTTGTCTCTTCTAACTAGGTTTGTCACTTTAACCTTATCTTCTAGCAATTCTAAGTCCCAAATTTGATTGTGCAACCTTGATCCCATGCTTTTTACGCTAATGCCACCTCATCTTACCAATAAAAATGAAGGGGCCAACCAGCACAACCACACTTGTTGACTCTCGTTCATGTCAACACCCCCAATTGAAGGGCCCAACTTAAGGACCACTTCCAATGTCGTGGCCTTAAATTGTTGAAAATTTTCTAATTCTTGTGACCACTTAGTCAAAACAGTTTATGCTCCTGCAATAAAATATTGGGCCTAGTATTGATCCAATGTAGAGGTTTGTGTATCCAAAAGTGTTCACCATTCAACATATGTAAAAGAATTCAATTTATGTAGCTCCATCTATATAGCTTATGCCGATGGTATGAACTCCGTCAAAGTAGCCTTATCTTCCACAATACCATTGTACAAGTTGTCTGTAAGAATCTATCATGTAATCGGGAATCATGGTGACACTCACAAAGCCATTGGCCTGTATTTTACCATTTATCAAAACATGGCTCACTATAAGCCATGTTCTATGGATCTTTTCCAACTCACCAAGGTGTATATGTAGTAGACAACAAATATTTTCCTTCTAAGACAACTAAATTAAGCTCACTTAGAGCCTTCCAATGTATCATAGAGAAGGCCACTAAAATATATGCATAAACTAATATACCGGTATCAGCATCATGGCATGCATCAATGAATTCATTCAACAAAATGGTAAATCAATTCAGTGGTATACCTTGGACACAGAACTCCGCCATCGACATATTATCTAAGTTCATTCACTTTTTGTAACGTCCTCACAATTTGCCATGCCATAATTTGACAAGTCATTTTGATGTGAGCATTGTTGATGGGATTGATTTCTTCTCCTATACTTCCTTATGAGGTATCATTCTTCTTGTTCATATTTTGTTGTTGGGTCCTTTGAAACTCTTGGTAACATCTCCGACTTCCATCAAGAGGAATGTGGTTTTGATGAATAGCTTGGATGGTGATGGGGTAGGTCTTATCCATCAATAGAGAACCCTTATGGACCTAACTATTAATAAATTTGGCATGCCCAACCATTTCCCATGTGTTATCAAATGCATGTACCTTTAGTAAGCTTGGTGAAGTGGATTCCTTTAGGTCACATAACTCTTCCCTCCACACAAGGTGCATTTCACCATTAGTTAGGGTCACTTATTTCTTATATGTGACTAGTTGTAGCTATGGAAATAAGTTGGCATCTATGAAATCATGGTTGATTAATTTCATTTGATCCACTTTTCCCTTCAAATCAAGTAACATCTCAACTAGAGGGTCAACAACCTCATATCGGATTACTTATTTCTACCTTCTCTCTCTAGCTCTCAGGTCTATTGGTTTTATGTTACTCTTGGCTTGTACTAGCTTGTTAGTTTGAATAATAAACTTCACCATTGTTGTTGTCTTCATGTAGACCTCTATTAATACACCACTAATATACATGATCAAGCCTACTATAACCATTAAGAATGTGCATTATTGTCTTAGACGTCAATTTCACCACCTAACTTCTTCAAAGCTTCCTACAACTATTAGCACAAATATGAAAAAAAAATGAGAAAAAATGGCAAAGTCACAATCTTTTGTAACCAAAAATCCATCAAATTTGCATAGGTAAAGTCTACCATCCATCTTGCATGCATGTTGATTTCGAGTGAAACACATTAAGTCATTTTCCACCAAAGAGGGGACATTTTGTTTCTAATAACCAAGCAGTGACAAGTTGGCGGCCCATCAATCACGTCAACCCGACTCATTGCAACTTTGATGACACACTATCCTTGTGACACAACCTCAGCCCTAACACAACCTAAAAATTGCGATATAATATATCCCAAGACGCAACCCGTAACTGACATGGTTTCAATTCTACCTTCCATTTTCCATCCACTCAAGAATCAATATGCTAAACTACTTTAGACTAAACTCATTCATTGTTCAAAACACCATTATTATGTAGGTACAACACACTATAGACCTCTAACTTTCACCCACCGCCACCCACCCCACCCTCATGTCCCTTGACCAAAAAGGCGTTGGATGTCCTTAAACAAAAAAACCCAAAAAGAAATCATTGCCCACTATAAAAAGAGAGAATTTTGGAATGTCAAAACTGAAAAAAACTCACCTCAATCTAATAAATCATACTAGAAGAAACCAAAGTAAATACAACATACCAAAGCAAAATCATATGTACAAACTCGTCTTTGTAAAAGGAACAATTATCAATTTTGGGTGGGGGTGAAGGATTTCAAGCAATTGCCATCAACCCACCCCCCCAATAGATTACCATCTAGTTGAGATAGCTTCATATTGCTTGATTCTCTAATCTCTACAACTATAAAAGGGACCATCCAGTGCATCTGCAACTTACATGGATGCTTCATGAACTTAACACCATACAACAAAACTGTGTCCCCTTCAATTGACAATCTTATTCTTAATTATGTATCTTCCATGAAAATCCTTTCACCTTTCCTTTTCAACACTCTGATGGCAGTCTCATAACAACTCGTCTTCTTCAAGATCCATTGAGTTTTCTAATCTCTCTTCCAATGATTCTACATCAAACATATGGTTGGCATAAGCAGTGAACAAGTTAAGAAGAGCAAACTTTGTGAGTACCACTACTCTCCTTCCATAACCTAATTCAATTGAAGTTTCCCTTGTCAATCTCTTAGTAGTAGTTCTATGGGACCATATTATTAATTATATTCTTGTATCTTAGTTATCTCTGTTAACTACACATACTTTAGTGAGCTCATGCTCTAACATTCGATTGAAAGCATTGACTATGTCATTTTCTTGCAAATGATAGGGATGTTATTATGATGTTAAATCATAGATTCATGACTTAGAGTTGTAATAGTTGTGTTCAAAAAATGCCTACCTTGCTCATTGGTTAAACTCTTGGTGCAACCAAAGCGAATAATGATATCCTCAAAAATCTACTTGCGGTCTCAGTAAAGCAACCCTTGATTATGTGGTGCCTCTATCCACCTCTTATATATTTGGTGTAAGTAACAATATATCGCATACTTTAATGATGAGCAAGGTAATTGATTATGTTGATCAATTCTAAACTCATTTCTCAAAAGGTTGCGCTACAATCATTGGATGCAATGTAACTTGTTTATCCTAGAAATCATTTCAATCCTTTGGTAGATATCACAACCTTAAGCACAATTCTTAGCATATTTCAAGGTCGTGGGCCACATAAATGTTTTCGTTAACTCTTTCTATGCATTGGTCATTTCCTCTGTATCATCCCCCAATGAATCCACTATGGAATTCCAACTAAATACCCTAACTTTCATGGTACAAGTCACAACACCTAAAAAAACAATCATAATCAATAGATCTAGTAACCAAATGTATTCTCTATGAGCACTACAATCTATTCTTGGGACACAATTCATCTTGTTTAAAACAAGGCAATTTCCATAAAGTAATTTGGCATGGCTTGAACCCTAAAGAAATTTGCATCTAATTATTTATCCTTAACTACACCCCCATACTTCCTTCACTTAATTTGAGATAAGTGGTTGGGTCCTACATTATGTTTTATTGGATTAACAACTTCTTCAAAGTCATTAAATTCTTTAAACAAGAGTAACGATTTGTAAATCCTACCTTCCAACATCGATTCATTGACTAATTATTTCAAAGTAGAGTGATTAGTGAAAAAACTTAGAATGAGCTCTTTATAGATCATGTTAAAACTTATAGAGTGTGTATACAATTGTTATGCCCTCACATTTAGTAGTTGTATATTTATGTATAGCTCTAGACAAATTTATTTCTAACAAAGTATATAGGTCCAAGATTCCCTTCTCCAAGTTGCACCAATACTGTTTCTAGAGATTTGCCTAAAGAATCAACATGGACATGGAATTCCACTGACTTGTTTAGGAATAGCATAATAGGTGCACTAACCAAGTTCTATTTTAAAATATTAAAATAATCCTCGCAATCATTTGTTCAATCAAAATTCTCAAACTTCTTCGGAAACCTCTTCATAGGCTGAATAACAACAAGATAATTATTAATTAATCATTTGTAATAGCCAGTATATCCTAATGTCAAATGTGACATATGAAAATTGGTAGGATCATGTTAAAAATGACAACAATCTTTGTTGGGTCTACTAAAATACAATCTCTACAAATAATATGTCCCAGCAATATGTCAAATGGAGTGGAGAAAGGGTACTTCTTCAAATTCAATGAAATTCGTAGTTGGTGACATCTCGTAACCATAAGAAGCAACATGGGAACATGGGATTTCAACAAACTATAAACTATCAAATCATCTTAATGCACCTCTAGGAACTTATGAATGTAATATTCAAATGTCAAAAAAACTATTTTAGAAAAGACACTAAGCACATCCTTTAGTCCAAGAGGCATCACATTATAGGTGAAGGAACCCCACTCCATAGAAAAAGTGTTCTTCTTCATATCTTCATCAGTTATCCAAACTTTGTGGTAGCCCACAAATCCATAAGTGAAGGAATATGCTTTATTTCCCACAACATGTTCTAGTGCTTCATCATTGACATGTTCTAGTGCTTCATCATTGAATGGTGTTGAAACTAATCATGGGTGCAAGTAGCATTTAGTCTTTTAAAATATGCATAGGCAGAAATACCTTACCATTTATTATTATATTGGATCATAATAAGACTAATACAATGTGATTCTTCCATAAGAAAGATTGAACCAATGACCAATATATTGTCTATGTCTTCATTTATCATCTACTTAACCCTGGGACTTTCCCTATATGCCCTCTTTATGATAGGCATGGCATCAAAATTCAACCCAATTTTAATCATCTTCATCTCTATAAGCTTCTAAGGGAACAAATATGCATATTTAGCAAGGTCACAAAAAATGATGTGCATCCCAATAATCACCTATCAAGGCTATCTTATGCTTCTCCTTAGTACCAGTGTTCAACTTCTTCAATTTCATGGGTCATTTAGATATTTTATGTCCATATCACCATGTATCTCCTTCCAAATATTTATCCAAGTGTTTCCTAGAATGTGAGGTGGTCCAATTCCTCTATACCATCCTCGCCATCATCACTTTTCTCATCTTGTGACAACAAATTATCTCTTCTTGGGATACTTGGATTTGTCTTTCCAAAGATAAATGTTGATGTTGTGAACATACATAGGGAGGAGGCCTCCCTAGAGAACTATCTAAAATCAAAATTTCTTAATTATTCTAAGTACAATAGTGACCTCGTGAGTCTTACAAGTGTAGAAAAAGGTGGCACAAAATATTAGTGCACCACACCCCATTGTTTTATATGTCATCTTCCTTCTTCACAAAAGTACAAAGATCTAGGGATTGGCCCAAGAGTATAGAAAAAATTATGAATGGAGAATTGTAGAAGGCATCCTTCCCTCCTTCATTTCCTTATAAAATTTTTCGCATTTATCTCAAGATCAATTTTTCCTTGGTAAATCTATAAGATATCAAATTGCTCATTGCTACATTCTAACACATATTGTATTTCAAATTTAGGGGGGTTAAGAATATGTATCTCATTATAGGTTAGAGATCTTCCCAATTGTTCATATTTTCTTTGTGAGTTGTCCACCATCAAGTTCTAATGGCATCCACTAAAACATTTAAAGTTGAATCAAATTATATTCTTCAATTCTACTTCATTTGGTATAAAAAGTCTTCAATGTCCCTTGTTCCATCATACATAAGAGGATCTCTCAACTCTACATCAATCCATTTGATTGATCATATGTTGGAACAATGTTAGAATACAAATCATGGTTATGTTCTTTCTAATTCTACAATGCATCCTCTGATTCAGTATGAAATGCATGTATGCTTCTTCAACTAATAGCACCATCATAAATAGGGTTCACATAATCATCTCTTGTGCACATGTTAGGTTATAAATCCAATTTACCATGGACCCTTCAAAAGCATCATTTGTAGGCATATTGTACCTTGGTCCTTGGTATGGATCTATAGGTTGCACAACCCTAGTACCTTATGCAACTTCAAACTACATCTTCCCCTTCTTTAGGATGATAATGACTTCATTATCGAACACACATTATTTTCACAATAATGAGGGTATGTATAATTCTCATTCATAATCTAAATTACTTTGACATTAGCAATAACCTTGACCTTTGTCAGGTCAACCTCAACATTCTCCAATCTCTCAATGGGGTAAATATTGTATTGGTTGGAGAGACAAGGATAAATAGGAGAATAAACCACTGTGAGACTCCCAATTAATTCACGATATTTATTAGGAAAAATATTAACATCATACACCAAGTTTAACATAACACATTTGACTTGATATCCCACAATTTGAGCATCTAATCTGAATTCCAAACAATTCATTAGTATCTTCTTCTTTCCTACACTATGATTTTACTTTTAGGAAAACTTGCATCATTTACAAGTTCTTCCTCACCCTCAAAACAATGTTTTAATACATTGCACAAATTTCTAGTCATATGCTTGTTATCCAAAATTATCATGAAGTCTCTAAATAAGTCATAAACTAACTCCATTTAACCCTCCTCTAGATCACAATTGAGTTTAGTCTTGTAGTTCCTTTCTTATACCCCTCACCTTGCAACTAAAATTTGGATTGCACCGATGGCACTTTGATGAGCAATAGTGGTTATGCCACACATGATTTCCAAGGCTTCCCTATAAAATCCTGTATTTTCCTACATCAAATCTTGGAGTAGAGAGGAGTGATTTCTTACCATGATAGGTAAAGTTGTCCTTGCATCTCCTCCTATACACGCCACTCCATAAGTAACCACATTTATTCCTAATTGTGATACTCCTCCAACCAACTTGGGTTCAAAATTGACTAGGTTATCAATGTTTTATCTTCCTTGGGAATACCATTTTTCAATTTGCTCGAAGCGATCTTTTGTAGGTTTCCAACAACTCTACAATTAGCACATATTGGTCTCCTTGATTGAGGACACTCCCTTGATATATGTCCCTCTTCAACACAAGCGTAGCACCGAATAGGTTGTCTTCCTCTAGTCACAACCCCTCTATATACTCCTCCTTGGTCACGACCTCCTTAATATTATTATTGCTACTCTTGTCTACTCTGAAGGATGTCTTATCAAACCTCTTAGGTAAGGATTGTTGAACAATGCCACTTTTGTACTTTGTGTTAGACTTGCAAAATTTATGGAATATGGTTTGTAAACAACATCGGATATTTTAATAGTTGGTATGCCAAAGCGTATCATAACTTACGGCTACTATAGTGATCCTATGATTGATGTGTGAGTATTATTTTTGTATTTTTAGTGTTTTAACAACAAATAAAACACAACAAATGTATTATTCAACTATTGTGACATGAAAACAAGACTACATCAATTAGAAAAGGTACAGATTGGAACATAAAATTTATTATGGGAAAGCTGAGTAAGAAATGAAGGAATATGCTTTCCATCATTTATATAATGGAGATTACAATATAAATTACCAAGTAGTCAAATGTTGTTGAAAATCTATGAGAGATTATGGCTTTCTCTATCAATATCTACTCCACACTCACTTCTCATTCTATGGAACAACAATCATAACAAAAGAAAGAGAACCATTACATGCCCCTACTAGGGTTTTTATAGCTAGAATTAGGGTTAGGTTTGTGGATTATGAACCCTCTTGGAGATTCATTATGATTTATATAAGGCTCTAATGGATAATTCTACATTAATAACTCCACTTGATTTATATAAGGCTCTAATGGATAATTCTACATTAATAACTCCACTTGGGTGAATCATGGTGAGATGGCACTGATATCATATGGACTTGGGGGAATAATTAGATCATTCCATTATTAGGGGCATAACTTTTGCATATGATCAACTCATTTGACAAAATTGAACCACCATTGAAAATACAATCAACATGTTTCATGCAATGAGTACCACTTGAAGAAAAAACTCCTTGATGTATTAGACCCCAAAATTTCACTTATTTGTCCCCAAATCAAAGGCTTTTTAGTTATTTTCCATTAGATTGATATTTAAGATCTCATGCAAATCAAACCTTCTTGGTCCCAAATTCTATCTTCCACATTTGGTAGAATTAATAAATTCATATGATCATCCCTCCCCATTTTTTTAGGCTTTTGGTCTCCAAAAGATCATTTAGTTTTAAAGGGGATGAGGAAATAATTACTTAGCTTTGTCCATGAGTACCATATGGAATTGGTTAGGAGTTGTAACTCAGAATCCCACTGGCTAAATTTTTTCAACCCCTTTTGGTCATTATAGTATTATTTTGCAAAATGGTATCCTCTAGTAATTATACATGTGCATCTAGTGTGAAATATATGTCTTCAAAGTAGGAGATAGATTTTGGTTGTACCTCAATAAGGTATGGTTACAGAATAAATGTGGAAGACTGATTTTGTAAGAATATTTTCCTACCTTCTCTAATACTTCAAAGGGTTTGTATCCTATGGATTGGGTTTTTGTAACCATACCTTATTAAGGTACAACCAAACTCTATCTCCTACTTTGAAGGCTTTCTAAACCTTATGTTGATCATCCATGGCCTTGTACTTCTCATGATATTTCTTCAACGTCTCCATAACTTGTTGGTGTATATGCATGAATCCCATCTATAAACTTGTATATGCATTAGTTGAGGTTAGTTTCCCTCCTTAATCCTACCCATATATAATATCCAATACTAATTGTGGAAGTTATCCAAAACAAATTTCACAATGGTTGGACTTACTAGTGGAAATGGGGACAACCCAATTATAGTGATATTGTAAGTAAATTAATTTAAATTCCATTTCATGTCCTTGGATGCTTTTGATTGTAGCCTCTCAAAATTTGAACCAAATTCCTATTCACCGCCTCCATTTTCCCATTGAGTCTGTTGGTGGAAGGAAGTGGATCTCTTTAGTTTATCCAACTTGTCCCATAATGAAGTTCAAAATGTATTGAATATAGATCTAGTATCTCTATAAAAAATGATGTTCCTTGGAACCCAAAAATGCACCCAAACCCTTTCAAATAATAAGATTGTATTGTTTTGATGATCTTATTACAAGCCATTAAAATGCACATATTACTAAATTTTAGAATAGCTATTGTTGTATTCAAGCAGAGAGTAAATGCATACACATAGAGATAATCAAGACAAGAGAGATGAGTCGAATGCATCCAACTGGTTATATTCATCTTGATGGTATTATTTATACATCTTTATATGTGGTTGGAGCGGTTGCACCCGCTCCAACTGCTTCTTTAACTACACTACTACATAAGTAACTAATGACAACTAAGGAGCCCAAAGGGTCCCCTGCAACACCTATACAAGTATTCATGCTCTTTTATTGTCCTCAAAAAAACCCCAACAAAGTCCATGGATATACCTTCTCATGGCCTTATAGACACTGGAAGTGGACTATATAGTCATTGCTCCTAGTTATTGAGCTTGTTGGTATAACATAATATATAACATCTGTCAAAGGTAGCTACTCATTATTACATCTTGGCCCAATAGAAATACCTCTACAAGTTAGCCATTATATTACCAACAACAAAAAATGTGCAATAACCTTGGATGTGTGAGCCTCCCTTATCAGTTGTATTATTTCTGCCTTTGGTACAAAATCTTATGCATCTTAGAGATGGTAATCAACATTTGTCTACATTGACCCAATATTTATTGATACAACCCATTGAAGTACTCATATTTTATATATGCCTCTATATTATTCATGAGTGAATGGATTCATGTGAATAATGGCTCATAGAGCTATGATTTTTGGTTTCGGTGGTCTTGATAATAGATTAGTCAACTTGTTTCCAGTGCCTCTTATATACCATCCTATATCCATTTTATCTCTAGATATACCATGCATTGAGAAGGATCACATACCTCAAGGTTCAATTTAGTGTGTAAAATGGACGAAAGGTTTGACCTCTCGATGCATGGTAGATCCGGAGTTAAGATGGATCTAAACTAATTCCAGTCGCGGATGATCACATCAAATTTATATATGATCATAATTATGTATATGTATGTGTTTGAGATGAATCTATTCATTTGAAATTTACTTAATTTCCTTGGTTGAGAATATAGAGTACTATGAACAAGGATACTTCAAAAATTACATGAGAAATAAGCTTAATAGTAATAAAGTAAAAATATTGAAAGATGAAAAATGTGAATAGTAAGAAAGTAAGAGGATGCTTATAATCAATAATAGATTACATACTGATCAATCTCAATCTATCTTCTTTAACTTTTCGCATAGCCACACTTACTACTTTTTCCATATTTTCATATCAATCATATGAAAAAGGAGGTTGAAATCAAAGACCATTCAAATCTTTAACTTGAGATATTGCAGTAAATGTAATAACCTACCTCTCTTGCATCCCAATATTAATAGTATCTTTCTCCAATGTCAATCCTTGTGACTTGTGGATTCTTAAACCCCATGTGAGTTTCAATGGAATTTGGTTTTCGTTATTTCTTTCAATAGGTATAATAGGAACAATTTGAAAGAATTATTCATCCCATGGACCCCAAACATTATTATCAAATCTTACTCAAACACATGTGGGTGGTTTTGGGGATAAAGTTCAAGGGTTATACACAATTTCTTCTACAACGCTAAGAGCACCATTTCCAAGTCCTGCATCAATTCACTTGTTTGATGTAAGCATCACCCTAGCTCTAACTACAATAAGTAACTGAAGTTCCAAGACTTCATCATATGTTTCCATAGAATAGTTGCTTCTTACTCTTGTAGCAACACTAGTTGCAATGAGACAATTTAGGTTTCTTATTTATAGTTAAGAAACCCCTCCCCCCCTACGCTCTCGGTGGGAGGGGAGGGAAGGGGTGCTTCCACAGGAACCAAATGGAGTGCCCAGGGCTCCCATGGGCGTTCGTGGGGAAAGCGACTCCCTCCCCTCCGTCAATAGTGGGTGAATTGAGCCTCCCCCTCACGGACGCCCATGGGAGCGCGTAGGTGCTCCCTTGGGCACCCACGAGGGGCACCCGCTCCCTCCCCTTTGCCAAGAGTGCACCCATGCTCTCTTGGGAAAAAAAAAACAAAGCAAAAAAAACTATGAAAAAAAATGGAAATTGGAAAAAATAAATAATCTTTCAAGTGTTAGAAGCGGATTGGTGGATATCTCCTTGGCGTTCTTAAAGCTCTCTCATAGATTGCTCCAAAATCTTCTATCGTTGTTCCCCTAAAATGAATAGTAGTTGAAAAGTACAAAACAAGAGTGCTTATATAGCATAAATTAGGTTTAAAATTATTAGTTTTATGAATATGGGATAAATAGAAAAGCCAAACAAAATAATTACTTAATACATAAAAATAAAAAACATAATGAAAACTTCATGTTATTTCAATAGTTTTATAAAATTAATTGTGTTAGTGTATTAAGACATAGACATAATTTAATCTACAAAAACTGCTAAAAAAATAATTTAATTTTGGAGGGAGAATCCCATTCTTTTAGCTATCAAATTGTTGGGGAGGTGGACAATTGCACCATTCTATTTTTTGGTGAGAGGCAAGGGAAATTTTCATTCTCATAGTTTCTAAGATTTTGGAGTTGCCATTCTATTTTTTTGGTGAGAAGTCATGGGTTCATATAATGAAGAAGTAATTTCCATTTATGAAGCATCAACATATTGTCCGCGTACTTCTTCTTGTGCTATTGGTGAATATTATGGAAATGCCTTCAATTTCAATGAAGAGTTTCAATTTTCATCTACTAAGGATATTGATTGTAATGCAAGAAATGTGATTAAGCATGTTGATGAAAAACTTCCTAATTTTGAATATTTTGAAGGCACCATTGATGAAGGGGAAGAATGTGATGGTGATCATCCTTCTCAACAAATTAATGATAATATCAATAATCTTTCTCCAAGTGATGATTTTGATTATAGTTTAAGTGGAGAATTGAAAGGTGGAGATGAATATGGTGGAGATTTTCCTCCAAGTGGCGATTTTAAAGGCGTCGATAAGAAGATGAATAGTTTCCTCCAAGTCGCGATTTTAAAGGCGTCGATAAGAAGATGAATAGTTTCCTCCAAGTGGGGATTTTAAAGGTACCGATGAAGAAGAGGAATATTTTCCTCCAAATGGGGATTTTAAAGGCACCGATCAAGAAGAGGAATATTTTCATCCAAGTGAAGATTTTGAAGGCACCAATGAGGGTGATGAAGACTCTCTTTCAAGTGGGGATTCTAAAGACATTGATGGGGATGGTGACAATTTTCCTCCATTGGGAGTATTTTAAAGGCATTGATGATGATTTTGGTAATGAAGGCACCTATAATGATGATAATGATTTTCCTCTAAGTCAATATTTTAAAGGTATCTATGATGATAATGTTGATGAAGACTTTCCTTCATGTGGAGAATTTAGTGGCACCAATAGTGTTAACGATTATGTTGATCTATCCTCAAGTGAAGAACTTCATAGTAGATTCAATGAAATTGGTGATTAGGATAATCATTTTCCTATTGAGTTTGGTGTTCCTCTTAGCAATGAGATTTTCAATGAGGATGATGATGGGCATAGTAAAGAGGATGATATTCCTCATGATGAGTATATCCCTACTAATGAGGATGTTGATATTCCCATGAACATAATGGAGGAAATGCAAAGAAGCCGTGTCATTGTGAGTAGGACTAGGAGTGGACTAGACCTTTTTATATCAATCCAAAACATTCAAGTTATACAAGGTCTAGGAAATAATTTCTCACAAGTTCTATTACTGATTTGATTTCTGGTGAGTGTTGCCAAAAGAATTGTTTGAAAGGTGTACACTACAATTATGCCTTAGAGAAAAGGAAGGCAATTACTTGTCTATGAACAAAAATATGCAACATTCATATTTAGTGGGGTGCATGATATGTACAAAGACAGGTTATGATTATCACGTTGGAAATATTGTGCTTTGCAGAAAACCATTCAAAAGAACTCACTCAATTTGTAATCTTCAGCTATCAAGAATCCAAACAAGAATAGAAAAGGATCCTACATTTTATTCTAATGGACTAAACAATGGGCCATTAACAAACATTGCAATGTCATGGATGCATGACTTATTTTCCAAGCACGGAGAGAGTATGCCATATAGAGATATAGTACATGTTCTAAATCATTTCACAAGGCAAGAAATCTACAACTTATACAAAGAATATGCTGAAGGTACCAAAGGAAATGGCAATTTCATAACATATGCATATTTTGCTTGGATATGGAAAAAACAGTTCAACGATGTTTGCAGTCCTAAGAGGTCAAGGATGGGGTTTTGCAGCATGTGTGATTATCTTAAAGAAGGAATGGATAAATCAGAAGGGATAGAAAGAGGTATGCCTCTACAAAATTATTCGATGTAATTGGATAATTATCAATTATGAAAACTCGTTATCAATATTTTCATTTTATGTTATGTGTAGATTCCATTATCAAAGCACTTCGAAGTCATTGCAATCAACAATCAAATGAACAACAGAAGTTGTGCAAACATCGCAAGATGTGTTATAATGTTCCACATATACATCTTGGTTTGATAATTAATGGCATGGATCTTAAAAAAACACGTTTGTTGCATTTAATGGTCAAATGTCTCCAAGGGCTTACTTTACAGCTCCAAATATTCATAATGATACAAATCTGACCATCACCATAATTCACCATGTGCTTACTCATCGGTCCAGTAATCTTCCTCGAGTTCTATATTTGCAATTGGATAACACCAACCGAGAAAACAAAAAACAGATTGTGTTTGGTTATCTAAACATGCTTGTTGAACTAGGAATTTTTCAAAAAGTAAAAGTTGGCTTCATTCTTGTTGGGCATACACATGACCATATTGATCAAATGTTTAGCCATTTTGCAGTAACATTGAGAAGGAAGAATGTTGGGAGCCTGCCATCATTAATTGAAACTATTATGAAAGCATATAGTCCAGAACCTGTTTTTCACGCATTGGAAGAAACTGTTGACATGTGAAGATTTATGGAAAAACACTAGTATGCAGCAAGCAATACTCAGCTACTACAAAATGGAGGCCTTCATCAAGTTTATCATTTCTGAAATTCATCCCAAATCATGAAATGTATGCTTCAAAGTTATTGTTATTGCAAGCAACTATCAAGATTCATAATGCACGTCAACATAATAGAGATGTAGATTCTTCTGAATGCTTGAAAGAAATCAAAAAGTCTATCAAAGATACATTTGAGTACTTTGATGTTGTTGATTCCATTTGGTGGGAGTCTTTTCATTGAGCAAAGCAACATAATTTCAAACTCAACAAATGGAGATATATTTTTGAAGACTCCATTTAGTTGGCCACAAAGTATGTCAAATGAACATGAGGAAAGAAATGTTGTTGAACAACACGAACCTCAAGGTGTTATTGAGTCTTCTCAAGCAAATGAAAGGGAAATGTATATTGGGTCTAGAAGATCATGTGCACGGCGTGAAGCCATGGAAGACCTTTACAAGTGGTTGGTACAAGATATCAAGGAGGGTTCCATGATTGTAGTTTTGGCCACAAAAGATCTATGTGGTTATCCATTTTCGATTGGAAAAGTTATGAAGGTCAATAAAGAAAGTGAGTAAGTTATATCAATTAAGGTACATTGGTATGCAACAGATGCACTACCATTTCATTGTATGTACAAGCCAAAGATGGTGGTCAAGAAATAGATTTGCAAAAAGAGAAAAAGAAATGGTCAAAATACAAATTGTCATCACATTGACATCTTAAATTTAGAGGATGTTGACATACTTGTTTATGAATTCCAATTGACAAAGAAAAGCACTCTTCACTCCAAGACTATCAAGAGGTTTTTGGCAGAAGAAATAGTTGTAATATGGGAGTCTGCTAAACCAAGTTATAGATCTAGAAGGAATACGACATCTGAAATGTTGGGCATACAAGAGGACTCAAATGGCGCACTCATTGATAATAAAGAAGAATATCAGTCATCTACATCTTCATCCAATCATTCATCTAAGGATAATGTTGATTCTAATGCTGTGTCAAAATCCATGATCTAGTTTGAATAATTGTATGAAACATTTTATATCTTTTTTATTAATATGATGTTTGCATAGAAACTCTAAGGTAGTGTTTGAATTTATATATGAATCATTTCTATGTTTTCTAGATTAATATTTGATTTTATTGTGAATAATATCATAATTTCCTCGATTTGAATATGGACAATGCAACAATATTTTTATTAAATAATTTGTGTTTAATTCAATGCAACTTCTATTATGTCTTTTGTTAGAAGTAAATAAAATACAATTTTAAATTATGAGGTGATACAATCATGCCATTATGTAATCTATGGTACTTGCAATCATAAATTAACCCTAAATGAGTGGGCATTTTAAGGTTGAATTTATGATTTTTGTACAATAGTATTGGATATTTGGACCCAACAAAAAATGGGGAGTAACACATTTTTTCGATCTGGGGTTGTTTTTAATATTTTTGTTACAATATTAGAAGTTGTTAAGGCCATGGTTTCAAAAATGTTGAAATACCAAACCCGAAAGAAAAACAAAGTTTCTAATGGCAGCACTACTTTTTAGTTTAGAGGTTGATTTTAAAATTTCTCTGGCAATGATATTGATTGTTAAGTCCATGGTTTCAAAAAAGTTGTAATTTTAACCCTTGAAAAAATAATTGTGCTACCAGTAGCATTAGTTTTCAATTCCCGGGTTGATTTTAAGAATTTTGTTAGCAATCGTAGTAGTCGTTAAGGTCATGGTTTCAAAAGTGTTGCACTTTTAAGCCCCAAAAAATAACAAAGTTTCTAATAGTACTTCAAATATACCTATTAAAAGTAGTCCTTCAAATTTGATCAGTGTACAAGAATAAGATAAACAACATAGAAGATGACTCAGGCTTTCTAAAATTTCTTCAAACTCAAGTCAAAACCACCTACGGCTTAAGTAGGGTTGCCATAAAGATGCAAGTATTACCTAAATCATTGGAGAACCAAGAAAGACGCCAATATGTAAAATAACAATAATATTAAAAATATTATTAAATCTAAATCTAAGAATAAAGTGCAGTGTAATAAAAAATTAGAAGATAAGAGAAAATTAAGACACTAAAGGAAGTGATCAATCCTAATCTAAAAGACTAAAAGTATCTCTTTGTTTTAACTAACATAAAGAAAAAAAATTAACTCTACTAAAATAAGAACAAATTCTCACAAGCTCCATAGTGAAACAAGGTGATGGACAATTCCTAAAATGCCACGCGTCGAAAGAATTTGTCATCCTTGTGACACTAAAAAGATTAAAGATGAAAAGCAATTTCTCTTAAAATATCCAAAGTACACCCACATTAGATTGCAATTTCAAAACTTTTTTTTAATTTGGCACTATTTTATATTAATATACAAAAAAGATTAGATCACTAAGGAGTAGGTCCTCCTAAGGATGGAGGTCTTGGTCTGACCTTCATAAAGTTCAAAAAATGGTAGCCTGGGAATATACTATAATCACGAATGTTGTCTTACCCAAAAAGCAAAATAGAGTTGAGAGAATCTTTCATAAGCCTAGTATTAATGTAATCATGATATTTACAAAACAAGATATCAAAAAGGACCACCAAAGGGTCTATTGTATCAACCTTGTGCCTACAGACCATAAGCTCGAGGGTCTAAAGAGTCCATCCAAACTAGAAAACCAATTGATAAAAAAAGAAAGAGACCTTGGTGACCCTAGGGTTAGTATAGGTTCTCGTTGGCAAAATCATAGTCCAAGATGATGAAATCTCATTGGGAGAGCTAAGGGCTTCCATCTGCATCTCATTTGCTTCTACTCCTTGAGGTTCTACATCCTCCTAGACTAATCTAATCTTGAGGCCCAATGGACTCAAATCAAGGCATCGTACTTAGCTTCCATGAAGTCAAGCAAGATGTATGAGTGGAGCTTGGACTCATTTTCCTCCATTGCTTCAACAATGAAAGATTTTACTAACCAATAGATTTCCATCATCCTGTAAAATTTTGTGTCACGACTTCTAGAGAAACCTACATTTGGAAACCATTGTAAGGCCTCCATGTCTACGTGTTCATAAGACGAAGCCTTGCTCAAATCCCTTGCCTTATTCTCCAAATTGTTGCTTCATTCCTTGATCGAGTCAAAATGTGCTTGTTGGTACCTCTTGGTTGCAATTACCTCCAACTAAGCTCAACTTCTCTTCCACATCTCTAGTTTGATAGGCTTAGGAATGCGCTTAGGTCTGCCTCTCCTAGAACAATTGAGCCCAACCTCTCCCTCCTCTTTAACTACATCTTACCTCTCATTTCAACGGAGGAGGTGGCTTGCTTATTGGGCATTGAAGTGCCAAGTTCAACTTATAGACGGGAAGCTAACTCCTCCAACATAGATGCCTGATTGAATTCATCATTGAAGTACTTTTCTCATTTGCATAGAATGATGATAAGAATTAGAATCTGAGATGTTTAAATAAAATAGATAAAATGCGACCTCGGATTATAGTTAATCTTGGTATTCAAAGAAAACCATTGTTTTGTAATGACTTGTCATAGAGCTTGAAATTAGAAAAGACACATTATATAATGGAATGGGCTAAACTCTAGACCGAATGCACCTTTACCAGCGATTTTCACCGGAATCCGGCGAATGGGAAATTGCTGAAACTGCAATTTGGGTTGTTTGAATTGCAATTTTGGTTGCAGGAATGGCTTCAGCGACCTCGATTACCCCTGGGGCACCCCGATTATGCACATCTAGCAACCCAAAACTGTCATTTAAACAATTTCAGCCGGATTTTCGCCGAAAAAATCGTCGGATTCTTGGTGCATTCGGTCTAGGGTTTAGCTTACTCTTTATATAATTGGGTCTATTAGTTCAAATATTTAACTCTCTTGAAATTGTAAATTGATGAGCTCTGACCGTCTTCATCATATCAACTAAAAGAAAGTTATAAATATTTCTAGAATCAACAATAAATACGAATTATGTTGGCATTTATTCGAAACTTTCTAGAATCAACCATAAATACGAATTATGTTGGCATTTATTCGAAACCATAATTTGAATTATATCGAAAATGATCATATAAAGATTGATTCAAGATCAATCTATTTTTAAGCCACTGAATCCTCTCAACAATTGGATACTTGTAACAAAATGATAAAATAGTATTTCAAATCACATTTCCTGACATCTGGCAAATTTATACGTTGCACGCAAGTATATGGTTGAGGCAAAACTTAATCACAAGACAGGCTTCCCCTCGGGGAGTGTGCCTGTGAGATTGGAGCCGTTGGATGGGAATCTCACAGGCACACTCCCCGAGGGGGAGTCTGTCTGGTGCTTATTGATCGCCATATGGTTGGAGAGACAATGTATCAAATCAAGGCATCAATTCCAAAACATTCAGAGCAATCATCAAGAAATCATTTATTTGCATTGAAGAGGGGCTGCATCAATTATATTAATTTTTCAAGCAATGAAAACATAGACCCCACACACCTTATCGACCAAGAGAAAGAAAGAATGTGCTTCTCTCCTCAGTTCATTAAAAGTTTTTATGGATGGTTGATGAAAAGATAGTTTCAAGTAGATAAACTCACACTTTCCAGCTAACCTCTAATCAAAAGGAACCCCAACATACTTTCCAGGGTAGCTTACCTCCAACCAACCATGGATCAATATCCTTGTCATAGTTAAGCTTCCATTCCTTAATGCTTGGAGAGACCAGCTAACCTACGAGAAACTCCCACTTAAACAGGCGCTTAATAAATATTCTTTTTTTTTCATAGAAAAATTCAACTTACTATTAATATACGAAATAGTAAATGTGTCCAGCTGTCAGATCAAATAGCAACAACATACAAACCCTGTCAAAGGAAGGACCAGGGAAAAACATAGTCCCATCAGCATCATATGCCATCAAAGAAGTTCAGAAAATGTCCACAAATAGTGCCATATGGCACATCATCGTCCACATGTCCATACAGATAAATATCCAGGTAGCATATCAGAAGTTTTATGCCACATCAACAAAATAGGTACATATCAAAAATAATAGGTCCAAAGTATAGGTAGCCACAAATACCAATCACCACTGGTATCCACATCCAAAAAGAAACAGATAATCAGCCCATAATACCAACATATAGTGAAAAAGAAAAGACGGGTATATATCCGATCGGAAAAAGCCATGCATCATCTGCATGAAGCTATAATATAGTCCGCAAAAATAGAATGAAAATGAATGCCCAACCAGTGGTTGGACTCAAAGAGTTTTAAGAATCTGCACACAGAACTACAAGCCATATAAGATATAAAAGCCGCATAAGTAGGTAATAACAATAAAGTATAAACAGATATGGCAAACATCAACATGTCCAATGTAACTGATAAGAACCATGAGTAAAAAGTATATCTTCCCGCCATTCCTGCCACATGATGACCCCCTCCTGAGAATGAAGAGCCCGTTTTGAAAGCATATCCGCCTCCAAATTCACCTCTCTGAAGATATGTTCAAAATGTATATGCTCAAATTCAAGAATAAGTTTGCGAGCCGCTTCCATCCAATGAGTAAGTTGTAGAACATTGAGTGTTGAAGAGCCCCTGGCCCAAGAGATGATAGATAAAGAGTCCCCAAAAATAACAAGCGATGAGATCCTTCTCCGGCGGGCCCAAAATAGTAAGAACCACAGAGCACATATCTCACTCCTTGTATTGGATCCATTGCCCAGATTAAGCCAGATATGAATAGAGACAGTGTTGGATAAGAGAATGGTTGCACCGGCCCCACCCATCCCATTCCGACACACTGTAGCTCCATCAAAAAATCCACATGGAAATACAAGGATTGGAGGAGCCAATCGGTGTTCCGGATTCCGATCCTTTCTGCCATTAACAGTTCCATAAGTTGATATATATTCCTTGTGTGCAGCAATGGTTCTATAACATATTCCAGCACGATGTGGAGTCAAATTTTCAAAAATTCGAGAGTTGCGGGCTTTCCATACCTCCCAGATCATGAAGTACGGGAGCTCATTGCAATCTGTGGAGAGACGGGACCAAGCCTCCAGACCTTCACTGAGTGTATGGTATCCCCACTGAAATTGAACACCCACTTTATTTGCAATTTGTCCCCAAATATCCCTGATGAAGGGACAGGAAGAAAAAAGATGTTCAACAGACTCCTCCACGGCACAGCATAGAGGACACCAACCCGGACCAATATATCCTCTTTTACATAAATTCTCCCAAGTAAGTATCTTATTGCACAAAGCCAGCCAGATAAAACACTTTATCTTGAGGGGAATGATCAGCTTCCATATAGATTTTTCCCACCAGCGAACCATAGAACGAGACTCGACAAACAAAGCATCATATGCCAACTTTGCTGAGACCCTCCCACATGATACATCCCACGACCAGGCTAATCTGTCCGCCGATTCAGATAATTTCAAGTTTGATTGATAGAAAGACCTGATATAACCATCCCATTCATTGCCCAAAGTACCAGTTAAGCCCAGCTGTGAAGCCGAGACCCAAATAGCCCGGCCGTTCTTATACAGGCCAGCTGCATGAGCCAGAGTGCAAAAGCCATTTGATCTGAGATGAGTTCTTAATTCCATCGAAAGGGTATGTCCCGTCGGCCCCCCCAAGATCGGATCGAGCCCCAGCTTAATATCCCGACCATTGCCAGGAATCCAGGCAATCCATTGAGTAATAACCTTGAAAGATCCCAGCAAGCCATTCCAAATGTTTGACACACCCCTTTTATTGGGACGTTCCAGTCTAAGCCAGTTTGCAACAGGGATATTTTTCAAATATTTGGCTTTAATAATCCTTCCCCAAACAGAATTATCGAAGAGAGCACGCCATAGGCTTTTTGCATGCAGGGCCTTAACAAATAGATCCAAGTCTTTTATATTCCATCCCCCCAACTTCCAGGGACGAGCCAAAGCAGACCAATTAATAAGATGAAATTTTTCATGTGCACCACCATCCGACCATAAGAAATTGAAAAGCTTTCGCCGAATGAGGCAAAGAATGGATCGTGGGATTTTACACAATGAAAACCAATATACCCCTAAATTCTGCAAGACAGCTTTTGCCAGCGTAAGTCTACCCCCCAGGGATAAATGGCGAAAACTCCAGTGACTTATCCGTCTTTCAAAACGTTTCACAAGCCAAGACCAATCATTCTTCCTGTAATTAGCAGGCTTAATGTAGAAACCAAGGTATTTCGTTCCAGCATCCAACTCCTTAAAATTTAATGGCAGAATTGAGCTTATCGAACACTCCTCCTCCCATAATGAACTAGCCCCCACCCATGCATGTGTTACATTTATACAAGCGTGTCAAAGACGATAATGACATGTTACAATGATGTCCATCTACCCTAGGTCTTGGTTTCAAGTTGTTGCATTACAATGATGTCCATCTAGCCTCGGTTGTGGTTTCGAGTCTCTACTCCTTTTTCTTCTATCCTTTGCTCTATGGTGGAGAAACTGAACACAATTCTGAACCCTTTAATTGTTGCAAATATTTTCAATCCACAAAAGCTTAGAATTGTTATTGCTATTATATGTGGCATTGATAGTCATTTTTAGAGAATTTTCTGGTTGGAAAAGTTGCTATTGGAAGTCTTGTGGCAAACTTCTAGCTTCTTGGTGGGTAAAAGACATATGCGATCATCCAGTGGCTAGTGGATAGTAGTGGGTCGCTTCTGCTACACTTTAAGTGAGAAAATAGAGCAAACATGCCCAACTAGACGAAGAACACATCACCGCTAGCCAACCTTGAGAGAAAGTTTGGCCTCATTACCAAGCAATCCTTTGCTCTATGGTGGAGAAACTGAACACAATTCTGAACCCTTTAATTCTTGCAAATATTTTCAATCAACAAAAGCTTAGAATTGTTATTGCTATTATATGTGGCATTGATAGTCATTTTTAGAGAATTTTCTGGTTGGAAAAGTTGGTATTGGAAGTATTGTGGCTAACTTCTAGCTTCTTGGTGGGTGAAAGACATATGCGATCATCCAGTGGCTAGTGGATAGTAGTGGGTCACTTCTGCTACACTTTAAGTGGGAAAATAGAGCAAACATGCCCAACTAGACGAAGAACACATCACCACTAGCCAACCTTGAGAGAAAGTTTGGCCTCATTACCAAGCAATCCCCTCATGTATTTTCAATCAACAAAAGCTCGATGCAGTGATAGCCTACACAAGTTGTGATAAAGCTTACAGTGTAATTGTAGATGGAATTGGGGCTCGTATTGGGGCTATTTTAGGGTTGTATGGACAACGAATGAGTTTGCAACCTCTCTGCCATGAAGTTTTAGGGCATAAGGCAACAAATCCTACAACTCCCAATAGTTGCATCAATCCTTAACAACTTCGCAACTCCCAATGGATGCATCAATCCTTCTGTCCCAATCAATGATAAGGCACGGGCATTTTTTTCAAGCGTTGAGGTTGACGTTGTACTATTATCACGACAGATCAATGTAGAGCCCATTTCATGGTAAAAGGACCATAGCCATAACCTATTGCACAAGAAACAAAGCAACTATAGGCCATTTCTACAAGTACCATCATGCATATAGTATAATAATTATTTTGTTAATATTTTTTAAAGTAAAGAACAAAAATTGAAATTGACAAAGATGAATGGAAAGATGTGGTGTAGAGAAAACCAAAGAGTTTATTCATTCTTGTAGATCTTCACTTTCCTACACCATGCTCAACAAAGAGGAACCATCACTTAGGAGCATTGAATCCTATCTTCTTCTAATCGGTGTCCCTTTTTATAGTTGTAGGATGCTAAATGGTTTCCTTGGTTTCTTGTATGTCAACCTGCACTAGAATGCTATATCACCTTCCTTTTGTTGATTCATTGTCCTCTCATGTAAGTCATATTATTCTCTCATGCTTAGTAGTACTTTTCTGTGAAACTAGGTCTTGGTAATCTGACTTGACTATTTATTGTTTCAATCTACAATTCATGCCCATAGCTAGCAACTACAACTACAGTAGCTTACTATTGATGCACCCTGATTATTATTGCTTATGGGTGCAGAGCAACATTGCTTATATATTAATCTTGTCGTCGAGATCAAGGATGAACAAGGATCGATCCCTCCTAAACTCTTCATGTGGTCAATGTGTTTTGTTGTTAACTATAAAGTAACTAAAGCGAGTGACATTGTTGGATTCTCTTTCTTTACTTCCACCCAAAGAAAGGGCAAGAGGCTTACTAGAAGAGAGGGCAAGGGATGCTCATTCCATCCTTGTATCAAATCCTCCCTTATCGACGCCTCCAAAGAGCCTAGGAATCCCCCAGTCTACATTGCGACAAGAAGCAAGAGGGAGAGTCAAAGCAAGTTTTGCCAACCGACCTACCTCGGAATCTTTTCCAACTAGGTTTGCCCAGGGCCTTAACCAACCCCGAAACCACCATCGACGACTACAGGGACGTGACAACTGCAATGAACAACGGTAGAAATGTTTTGAGGTGGTCTGGTTTTACCAAAAAGGAATTTTGAGGCAATAAAAGAATTTTGAGGCGATATTTGAATATATTTGCCTATACCAGGTAAAGTATTCACCTACACCAAAAATATCAATACAAATAAGCTTTTACATTTCAAATAAACATAAACCTGTTGTTGTAACTTCATAAACCTATTGTTGTATTGCATTTACATGCTATGCAGATGCACCGAGAGAACCACATAAACATAATAATAGTGCACTTTTCTTATTGAATTGAAATGATCATCTAGGTAGGTAAGGGCATGGTGATGTGCTAGGTAAGGGGGTGGCATTTTTCCATTAAAAAACCTAACAAACCAGTAGATGAAGGCAGGGTGCTGCATGAAAAACGATGGAAAGCAATGCATTTGTTTATTTTGACAGATTAGTTTTTCGTATTACACATGGAAAGAGGCTTTGGGACAATATCCCGTGTCAAAATAGTCGATCAAAAGCCAAAGCATTAGACAAGGTCGGACACTAACCATCTTCAAAGTGTTAGATAATGTCAAACACTGACCAGCCTACAAACTAACCATTCTTATAAATTATCTAAATTTCTTTTTTTCAGTTAATTTTTAGTTTTGATGATGTTTTAATTAATTTTTAACTCTGACAATGACAAAAAAGATAGCAATACACCAAAAATAAATAACCAGTGAAAAAATCAAATCCTTGAATTACAAAATTTGGAATACAACGGTTTTGGGAAAAAAAAAATTCAAAAAATTAATGTTTAACCAAAAAACTTAAAAATTTGTCTAAAATCAGTACCTACTTTGGCAAGTACTAATAAAGATACTTGATCACTATAATATTAGCTACTTATTATAGGTAATATATATTAGCTACTTATCATATGTAATATCAATGCCAGGTATATCATTAGCATGGTGGTATATTTTCATTTGTTTCATATCTATATCATGATACAACTTAAATGAGTTCAATGATTAATAACATTTTTTACTAAAGCAGTAAAATCTATGAATAAATTCATACATACATTTTATATTTGACTCGGCGATAATTTTAAAATTATTATTATTATCTCAATAACTTTAAAGTATGGCAGATTTTCATTTTCTTCTTGAATCATTATATTATTAATGTAATCTCAATAAATAAAATATATCACTGTTAACCCACGTAGGTTTATGAACACGGATTGAACTCTAGTAAATCTATATTTTTACTCATAAAAATAGCTGATTCAACAATAAAAGCAAAGCCCTATGCCTTTTGCTCAATCATTCTCATGTCCACCTTTGTAAAGAAGATAAAAGTATTGCGCACATAGAAAAAGGTTAAAAATATACCATAAAGGGATTTTTTAAATAAAATACAAAAATTTAGATAATTGTTTTGTTGAGATAAAAAAATATATATATATATATTGCTAGTAGACTAAGTCACCAATCCTACTCCACTCCAGTGGACTGTCACTACCAGATTGTCTTGAAAAAGTAATGCACAAGTATTTGACTTTCATGTCATAGGACCAAATATGAAGTTGTTCCACCAATACGAGTATTCAAGATACAGTGATGTAGTGTTCGAATGCCTCCAAGGGAGATGTACAATCAGTTGTCAAAGCATAGTATTCATTGATCAGAATGCAATCATGTTTTCACTAGCAGCTTAAATGACAAGTAAAAGAGATGCAAAATCCACACATCAAAATAAGATGTAAACATGATCACAGCATCTATCTGATTCAACATAAAATGCAGTTAGTGTTGGATAAGAACTTCAAACGATATGCAAAGGAAATACAAAGAGTCACAACTGAACATTACATCTCAAAGGTTTTTACAGTAAAGGATACTAGCCAGATCATAATTTGTATTTCTTCCAAAGCTATGACAGATACCAGAGTCACAGATATCACAGATATAAAGTCCTTCGGTTTGTGATATTTTGAACTGTTCAAACCAATTACCATATGTTACATGGAAAAGTAAAGAGTAAATGAAGGCTTGAACAGAAACCCAAGTGCCATTAATAATTTATCCTGGACCAACTTTAGGAATGTCATAATGTTCGCTGAGATTCGCTAAATATTGGTTGAAATCTTCAATTCGTTGTCTGTGTGATTTGGTTGCCAATCTTGCCAGCCTTCTTACGTCTAACTGATCTCTTTGTTCCTCATATTTCTTTTCGGCTGCTGTGCGATGATCCTCATAAACAGATTGCTGTGCTTCAGTGCCTCCATCTTCAGCCTCACTAGTCAGTTTAGGTTCAGATTCTGAATCATTTGTACCTGTTGAAGATTTTGGTATCTCTACCATTGCCAGATTCTGCTCGTAATGTTTCTGTTCTTTCTTTTTCTTCTTAATACCGCCAGATTTTACATCGAGAGCTTTGCCTTTTAGCTTCAGCTTTCCTCCCACCACATTTCCATACGCAGACATCCTTTCCAATGATGAGCACTAAATAATTTCACCTTTAGTCAGAAACTTTATTTTTGGACTGGAAACTACTTGAGCGATTTAAAAATGAGTACAATAAATTAAAATCCCTCACTACATTACATAGACAATATATCGAAATCAGACTCCAGACCAAATGAAAGGAGGTTTATCAACCAATTAAGTTTGAAGAAAGGCAAAAGGCACAGAAAAAGGTTTGTGCTAAAATAGAATCTCAACCAACAGACTCGGTGTGCTGGATAATAACTGTTAGAAATGAAGCAGGCCAAACTAATCTGTATCTCGTAACCAACTTTCCATTGAAACCCATTAACAGAAGTATGCAGTAGGCAAACATCCGAGTCCACCCCACAAACTCATTTACAGACAAACGAATACTATCAGCAGAGATCCAACCCAATGTTCACACCAACCTAAGTGCGTGCACCGTAATAGAGAGATTTAGAAACATTGTACCCCAGATAAATGTGTAGACATGGATAAATTAGTAGAGTTGGAAAAGCCCAGAATCATATAGCCATCCATGTATTCTATGTGAATTTAGTGCTGGACATGTTAGAAATAGTAAATACTTGTATAGGTAGCAAAGAGCAACTTTAAACCCAGATTTATTAAGTACCAAGATGAATCAGAAAACTCGTGTGCATCCTCGAAAACTATTTATCCATATTGATGTTGCTACTCATGTTTTTTTATCCCTCTCAATGTTTTCATAGATCCATCCTATTTTTAGGATTTAACCATACTGATGTTGCCACCTAATGTTTTTTTAATCCAATCTCAATGTCTTTTTTTATCCAATCTCAATGTTTAATAGATCCATGCTAGTTTATAGATTTTTTGTTGTATATATATACTTACTATTCTCTTATTTATTTTTGGTTCTTCTCAGTGACGGTTGTTTTTTTTTAATTTTATTCATGTCCGCTTGTGATGTAGGTCTACTATTTTTTTTAATTGTTTGTTTGAGGCTTTGAGCATTACACACTTGGCTACGACACATCTACCCCACCTGGGGTAAAGTACTTCAATTCACTGAGCACAAAAAGCCAAAATGGTTCACCTGAGGAAATTGAGCAAGCAAAGGAATTACACAAGACTTTCTCAAATTTCTAAGAAATAATATACTAAAATAGTTTTAAAATGGGGAAATAGAAAGACATGTTCTGATCTGGAGTGGGAAAAATGTATATTCACGGTATCAACGATAACAGATGAACAACGGCGTTCAAGCACATAACCCAAGGATTGTCTATGGGAAAGCTTCCACTGTAGAACGTCCTATTAAGTTCCTCAACTTCCATTATAATTCACGGCTTATTGAATCTTCTCATTCACTTCAATCTTGAAAGTGAAAAGCTTTTACAGGCACTGGATTTCGAACTACAGGAATTGACGAAGTTAAAATTCTTGTCTGGCTTATATATATGAATGGATCCTCCTCATTTTCTCTGTATAGCCATTTCAAGAGCCCACATTGCCCCTTTTGAACAAGGCCTATAGTATGCATCAACTTCGTGGCCAAACTTGGTGCAATGGAATCATCTTTCCACTCGATCACTTTGCTTGTAGAGAGACAATTTCCTTATCTTTTCTTTATTAAGGATTCTTTGTTCACTTTTCCAAGTATAGCACTTCTTTACCAGAACAGAGTTCTCATTCTTGTCTTGCTCACCTACATTGTGGTTATGAAAACTGGAGCAGGGAAACAGTTACAACTTTCAGATATGGTACTTTCAGAATTTCCGGAAACCAGGAAACAGCATATCTTTATAGAGATGTACAAATAGAAAGCAAATTATTTACATATAGTGGCACATTGTATGAATAGTTTACTGATTGTTTCTATTTTTTAGTTTCTAAAACATGGTGCTTACCCACGTCTAGTTTAAAAAAGTATTAAAAGGACACGTTATTTTTGCAGTCGACTCTTCCAGGAACTGTCTGGGAAATGTTTCCTATAGATGCTTTCAGAAAACATTTCCCAAAAGTTGCCCAAGAGTTTCCATAAAGTTTGACTGGAAACCTTCCCTGTATGGAAACAAGCCTCAACACAGAAGTTCTGTATTCATTTAATGATGGCTAATTTTCATCATCCTTCTGCAAAGCCATTTGAAGAGCTTTCACTGCACTTTTAAGATGAAGTTTACAGTTCATGTTAACATGTCCAAAATTTTGGCAATGGAAACCATCTCTCTGTTCAGTCTTTGTTTAGAAACTGTCATTTTTAGTGAGCCTTTGCTCAGTTTCAATACACTCTAATTGGCCACTGCAACACTTGCTTCATCAGCATCTTAAATGCTATCAATATTTTAGATATCTCATAGTAGTGAAGTTAGTATTCCATAAAAATGTGCTTTATCTTCTTCTCCTCATCTTAGATGTATCACAAGATTAGTGTCTTGAAACTATCATAGTAGTTTGTCACATGTTGGCCACAGTTTTGGCATAAGTATTACATATTGATGAAGAGCACATTTCCATAACCATTAGGATAGAAGTGCTTCTTTGGAGCATCCTTAAATTCTCGACAAGAGGTGATAAAGTTGCTTCTCGTGCCTGTCCATTGAAATTAAGATTTTCTTTGCACTCAATATTAATAGTAGCTAAGGTGATTTACAGTTAGAAACAGAAATAGATCTCCAAGATGTCAAGTCAAGTTTCAGATTTCTCAACATTCACTTTGTGCCTTCAAATACTACTACATAAGCAGACAGTGCAGACCTTCCAAACAATGGTGAGAACGTGAGTGCCTAATGAGTATGGAGTTACATTTGAGCACTGTGCTTTGCCATCCCAAAGTCAAAATCACCTCTTCTCTGAAAGATTGGAGTTCTTATCTGTTTGTCCTCCAGTGTTTTGACTTGGCAACTTGGCAGTTGCCTAAGAGTGGCAGTCACAAACAAAGTTTCCTAATCAACTCTCAGATTCAGGACTCATCAAACAACCCGCAACCCTTGTTTGTGAATCTTACAAGCCAATATTTGTCAGCTCCAAGTAGACACAACTCTCATCTCCAGAACTTGAAAAGGACCTGCAAGCCCCACTTGTGAGTTGCAAGTTGGAATTAGCTCACAAGAGGTTCCTGTGGTGAATGACAGACCCCTTGGTGTCAAATCAATATGAAAAGAGTATCTTGTGCTGTGTTTTGGCCTGAAGATAGATTCAAAGAGAATATCTAGCACAAATCATTGCAGGTTAATCCACAACTAATTGGGAGTAATTCAGCTTGAAAGTTGACCGATTGATTAAACTGCATCAAAGGCAGAATTAGCTTATAGCAGTAAATCGACCACATCTCCCACATTGGAAAACAAAATGAACATCATTTAGTGCAGTAGTGGAAAACTCTTTAAAACCCCAACACTAAGCATAGAAAGAATTACTAATCAGCCTATACACTGGACTACCAAGGTTTTGAAAATCATTCTGTTGTATATGTCTGGATGCCATTTATAGAGGAAAGGCTGAGACTTGAAGTTTAAGGAGGGCATCACTCCTTCCAACTTCCATGAGTGATAAGGCTCAGTTCATGGGAGAATGCCTCACAAGTATCCATCACTTTTGTAACTCAACAGATAGCCTCCCTCTGATTTTTCAAATATAGTTTGATATTTTCCAATACTGGTTCAATTGTACCATAAACTTTGGATCCACGATTTTGTTTAAAAATAACCTTTGTTTAGATGAATTGACAACATGTATTTTATTGCATATAAGTTAACTGTACCATAAACTTTGGATACACAATTTTGTTTAAAATTAACCTTTGTTTAGATGAATTGATAACATGTTTTTTATTGCATATACTTATTGACGAGAGTGAATCCTATTACATTACAAGCAACCATCCATTTTTTTGTAATTTGAGAATCGGCCTCCCTTTGGTTTTGAAAATAAATTTATTCATTAGTTTCTTGATACATCAATGGGGCAATGTTGTCCCTTAGTTCTGGGTTACCTTCTTCATCATCGAACTTCACAGGGTTTGATCAGTGGTATTACCCTACCTAGGCCAAACGCTGGCCAAATGGTCAATGGGCATTTCGCTGATGGTTATTTTCTCACCATTCTGGAGTACAAGGAGTCAATGGACAACACCCTAGATTGTATTCATATTTTTAATGAAAGTTTCAGGTTCGAAGATCCAACCAGCCAAGACTCAATATTATCAGTGAGCCCAGAGGCCATTCCAGACTGGCTTGCCAATCAGCATTGATTGTAGACTCACCCTGGTCATGTCTTCAAATTTCTGGGGACTCCTTTCACCTTCCTGGCCTTCTCGAAGTTGGCAAGTAGGCATATACATAAGAGGGTGGACAAATGGATTTCTTGGCCTCTGTCCATAGCAACAAGATTACAAACTTGTTCTAAAATTCTAGCTGCCACTCATGTATTATTTGTTGTGTTGGGTCTCTTCTCAAGCCACCTCTCAACATATCGAGAAGCTCATTCATGACTTTCTCTGGGTTGGCAAGCAAGGAAGGGTAGGCTTTCATAGGGTGGGTTAACTGGGAGCTTTGTTGGATTGAGAATTATATCTTGTTTTGTGTTATCTAGAGCATTTTTCAGATCTGGTATAACAGGTACAGCAGGTATATCAGTCAAATCAGCAAGCTTTGAAGGCCTTAAAAAGCAAGGAAAAGGCCTAGGATTGACCCTTGGGGGATTGGACATCTGTTGGAAAAATTTAAACGGGTCCATCTATTTGAGGGCTGGTTAGGGTTTAAACCAGATCTGGTTAAGCACTTTCAAATCTGCTTTAGGGCATACTTTCACCCTCTTGAGGCATGTTACTTGCCCTAACCCTCAAAATACATCTTATGTGGTAAGGTGGCATCGTTTTGGTTGGTCTTCATCCATTTTCTCAAGTGTTATTGCCTGTAAGATATTGAGGTTATCTATCTTGAAATTCATAATAAAGTGTTATAACCTAAGTCACATGGTTCGAATTCGAATTCGAGTTCAGCAAGCATTTGATTCGATTCGAATTCGAAATTTCCGTTGAAGTTCGATTGAGATTCGGCTTTAGATTCGAATATCTATACATATATATATATTAAATTTAAAAAAATATATATACTACAAACTACTAATATTAAATAATTATTAAATTTAAATTATAAAATGAAATATACTACCAACCCCTAATATATATAGCTATATTAAATTATTAATTTTAAAATGAAAAATACAAACCAATAAAAGTTACTATAAAATAATACAAAGTAATATAATTTAGAAAACGTGAGTCGTGACTCACCGGCCCGATTCTTACTCCTGAAAGTTTGAAACCTCAATCCATGAGTCGTGAGTCCGTGACAGAGGGCTGACTGGCCAAGGCTTGAGTGGCCAACTGTGCAAAGTCACGACTGACATAGTCACTAGTGTCTAGGTCTCAGTTGAGGGCCCGAGACGTAGCTGCAGCCCGCAGGTGGTAAGCCTAAACTCTCAAACGGCGTCCGGATAGATCACGAGAGCGAGGACATAGATCGATGGATTGAAGGTAAAATGCGAGGGCAGAGATCGACGAGAGTGGTGGCAGAATTCGAATTAAAAAAATGCCGTAAAACACACCCACAGGGTAGCCTAGGGCAACAAAACTGAGATGCGCCCTTGAGATGCGCCGAATGTCAACGAATTTTAACGAATTTTTTCTTCTTCTTTGGGATTCGCCGAATTTCGAACCTCAAGGTTCAAATTCGACGAATCTTGTGACTTAGGTTATAACTCCTCCCTCTCACATAGTATCATTATATGTTTCATTGTTTGACTCCATAAGGCACTGGTCTTAGCCAGAAGGGTACTTGTGTTGTTGGAGTGATTGTAGATATCATTCACCAATATTAGGGACTCCCCCTTGGTCTTAGGAGTTGATCTAAAGTGTTGAGAAGTTGGGTCATGGTGACATTGGGCACTAGCTTCTCCTATGCTTACCCCTCATTGCACTGGGATCTGTGACCTCGATCAAGGGTGCTAATTTGAGCAGTAACAAAGGGTACGATGAAACCCCAAGTCAAATTTAAAGGGGGAAATGTTGGGTTAATATTGACTTGGTTTACCATTTGGTGGTTTACCTGGAAGTTTGCTCATGCTCACCTCAATGATAATCTAACACAGGCCATAGAATTCCATGCAGCATGGCAACTTGTTAGAATAAAGCTTATTTTCTTTATATAGAAAAAATGGAATGAATGTATCTTTAAAAATACAAGAGTGTATCTTTAAAAATGATCATGTCAATTGATAAACCCGTTATGATGGACTCTAATCTGCACAAACTTGTGCTTGCAAACCCATGTCCAAGTCGGGAAGGTGGAATTAGCGTTTGCACACTTCCAGCCACTAATGGAATTCTAGAGGTCAACCCCATGCACTATGTTTTGGGTCCTCCCGGAAGTTCACTCTCCTCCTAGCTCAGCCCATTTGCATTGATTTGGTAGTGGACCACGCCATGAAACATGCAGTCTCGTTTAAGAATGCAATGAACATCGAAGCAAGCACCACAGTCATCTGCCAAAGAATGGCAAATTCCCCAAGCTGGAATTAGCTATTTCAATGGAGAAGCAGCCAGAGCAGCAGGAAGAAGATGGATGGGACACCACCCAACCTGTTAATGATCCAACATTAACTGGATGAGGCCCAAACCCCAGTGATCACCATTCACCGGATCTAGGATCAATTGTCACTGCTTGATGTTATGGTTTTATCTTTATTGTGGCTATCTGACTACCATACTTGTTTTTAGTTCCTTGCTTTCTGGTCCTTGGCCATATGATCTTGATTTTGTAGCACCTTTCAGCACATACCTGGCCAGCCTTTTTTGTATCAAATGAATGTACATATCATTCCATTTCAAATAAAGTTTAAAGATAGCATTTTATTCAAAAATTAGTTTCCTGATATTAGTTATCACATAAATTTGGAAAATCAATTTTGTTTAGAATTTATGATAGTTTGATAAGTTGATAACAGCCATTTTACAACATATGCTTGCAATGTTTGCTTTATTTGATGATTATTGAAGAAAGTGTCTCCTAACACCTTATTTGGTGGGGCGGTAGGTTGATCTTTTACTGCTTTCACATTTTCGGACAACAAATCTTGGTTGTACACAGTTGGACATTCTTCTTCTGTTGTTGAACAAGAAAGTAAATTTTGAAATGTAAAAGCACAATGAATGAACTAACATGACTGAGACAGAAGCATAGTTGGAATTCATTCTTGTAATGATAACGCCTATGTTTTTGTTGCTAGCAGTTCTGAAAAGCAACACTGGATGAATAAGGGATCCAGATTGAAAAGTACAGCAATGGAACATTTTACTTCCTTGACATCAGGGAAATTTTTAGGAGCGAAATTTCGCCAATTGGTTATTTTTTGGGCCTTTTTTCAAAAAATAAATTCGCTATTTGGTCATTTTTAGTCTCTAATATCGCCTATATTTACATAAAATATGTTTTTTTACCATAATATTCGCCAAAATTTACAAGTTTCAGTAGTAAATTGTATGTTTCATATTTAATATTCGCCTACCAATCTATATTTATGTTTTTTCAATCCAAAATAATCGCCTAGAATACTATACTTAAGTATACTTTTATAATCCTTAAGACATACCCTGCTTGCATACTTAAAGAAGGGATTTGTCTAGCAAAGCATCTGACATGCCTATAGATCTATGTTGCACAGTAACCATCCCCTATGGGATGCATCCCATGTGTTCCCCTTCCCCATCCCCAAGGACTAGAGGACTGCATGGGGGAGTCCCCATTAGGAAGGGGATGTCCCCGAAGACGTGGGGACTTGCCCCACATCCCCTCGACATTTCCGCCAAGATGAGAATGTCTGAGAGACATTCCTCAATGGTTCTGGGGACATCTACATGCCCCTAATCCAAATTTGTGCTAATGTGGCACCAGTTCTCAAAGAAAATATTTGTTCATTTGTTCAACATTCAGACCATGAAAAATATTACCTATGCAGTGTGCACTGAAATATTAAATCACATGTTTTTGTAAGGGATAATTGCAACAACAGTTTCGACTCACATGTTTGTTAGGTTCTTGTGCCCTATATCAATCCTTTTTTCAAGGTTCTAATATCCATGCTAGCAAGGTCTTTCGGACCTATTATTTAAAAATTGCTAGTTTTATTGAGCTGTATCATAGTCCTACATTCTAGAGTCTCTGTTTATAAAAAAATAATAATATAAACATTTTTTGTTGTCACCATTTGCCTGTCCCCTCGAAATTTGAGGGTTCCTTCCAGCCATCTTTGAAAGCCATCCTGCCCCCTGCCCAGTGTCTCCATTCCCTAAGCTTGTACAACGTAGATGTAAAACAGTAAATATAATCAACTTAGGCAATTTTCTTACTAGCAACCTGCAATGTGTTTATTTTGTGTAAACAATGTTCCAAATTTTCTGCTGTTCAAGTGGATGCCATTCGAACAAAATTGAATGTATTGAAAATAGAAGAATATGAAACAGGCCATTGCATGAAATCAAACTTTGTTTTCATCAAGCGGCCCAAGGAAATGGCATGGCATGGACAAACTAGCTGCTCTTCTTCTGGAAACATACTAGCTATCATAATGATAGAATCCCAATGGTCAGGCCAGTGTGGAATTTCTTGCGCATATTTTGAAACATTACCGAGAATTTATCTTCAATGTATTATTAGGGACTGAAAACTGCACCTTGGAAATACGAGGCTTTATAAATATTGTAGGGTGAACAATGTTTGGTTGAAGCAGATATGTTCTTGCAAGAAAAGAACTAACATTAACAGTCAAGGAGATGGAAGTAAACAGGCAATTCAGAAAATTATCTGTCGCCAGAGTGAAATATCCTCCTTCCAACTATCCAGACATTAATAAGTCAAACCACTGATGAAATAACTTACATTATTAGCACATGTAGGTATTCAATGAATAATAATCCTTTATACCAATGGAACCAACTCTTGAAGTCCAAGAGGAAGCCACTTAATTTCCTAAAGGACCAGGGCAAATATCAAGTATTGCAATTACATGATCATGTTTATTTTTTCTATTAAGTATCTGATACAATATTATTCCAGCCTTCATAAAAATTATTATTTTAAATTTAAATTTAAATTAAAAACATAGGAAACCAACAACAGCTATATGACAACCAACAAAAACACCCTTAAAAACTGCCTGAAATAGGACAGTTGAAATTAAAAATTAAAAATTAAAACGGAGGAAAACAACAACATGAACAGATACATAACAACAACAACAAAAACCTTAAACTGCCTGAAATAGGACAGTTGAAATTAAAAATTAAAAATTAAAAATGGAGGAAACCAACAACATGAACAGATTGTGAAAATTCCAGCTCACCAGATCTTATACTAAACCAGTAATTAATTAACTCTTTGAATAACTGAAAAGAAACACACTGATAAGCAAACATAAACAAAGAAAACCACAACACAAGATACACAACGATTTACCCTGGAAACCCCAATCCTTTGGGGAAAACCAGCAAATGTTTGTCTTCTTCTTATTGCAGGATTTGATTACAACAACATTATAGTAGTCCTCCGGATAAACCCTCCGGATCTGGGCCAAAACACACAGGAAGATGCCCCAAATCCTATCTACAAATTGGATAGACAAACCCTAGATCCACCCTAGATCCAATAGACAACAGAGAAGTAACTCTCTCCTGGAAAAACTGTGATCTCAAACTGAGATCTGGACTGCTCACTACAGGAGGAAATCTGTCGCTTGCAACTATGAAGCTGCCCACTATAGAAAGTCTCCTTTCCTCCTAAGACTATGATACCTAGAACACTCTCCTTAGACTCCTTTTATAACTTTACTTCATATCAATACCATGGGCTCACCCAATACCATTGACCCTCCAGTACCATGGGCTAACAAATACCACCCAATACAATAAAGCATTACAAAAGTACTTTTACAAGACTATCTAGAGAGTTATGCTCAGCCCCTTCTATGTTGCTAGACACCTTCAACATAGAAGTCCCTGCCGAGCTACCAAAAACTAACTCTCCCTCTTAGCGAGGAAGGTACTTCTGGAGACACCACCTCCAAGATCAAACACATCCGTTGCTACTGCAGCAGCTCCCTCTGAATTGGAACATCCTGCTCTCTATGTGCTAGAACATCCTACTGCTCTCTGCATTGTTGAACCTTGTTCATCCAACTATGTCAACTTCCTCCAAGTGGACATACTGAGATGAGTCTCCTACTCTCTCAGGGACACTGGATACCACTCTAGACTCCCTTTGAGTCCCTAAAAGCTCCCTCTATAGCTCTGCTTCATGCTCCCTCTGAAGCTGCTCACTAGCTATCCCACCAATCTATACAGAGTGCCCTCCCTGATGCCAATCAAGACTACATCCTATATACCTACCCTAACTAAGCAAATAAGTACTGCTTGTCCTCAGAAGTAGACTGCATAGCCCTCGCCCTCTAGGGATGAAACTGAGAGTACACTAACTCTCAAATGTGGCCCATACAACACCCTGGCCACCTCTAGAATTTTCCTTGACTCCAACTAGAACTTAATTGCTCTTGTTCTCCTCGCATCCAACCTAATGTGAGCCCCACATCTCACGTGGCATATAGAGTTCTGAGACATCCCGAAACACCTACCCCTCTCCAGTCATGTGGTATGATGCGCCATTGTTAAAATACTAGCCATAGGTGGTCAAACACCCAAACATGATGATGAGTGAGAACTCCTCCCTGAACCTGGTGGTGAACTCATTTGATCATGTTGCCATCTCATGACCCAGCATGACCCTACATTGTCACAAGACCAGCTCGTCGACCTCCTTTCTCTGTCAACAACTCTTTTCTTTCTCTTTCAACCGCTCTTTTCTTTCTCTTTGGCGGCTTGGCAACTAACAATCACCTTTCTCTTCACGTCAGCGACTGCAGAGAATCCTTTGGCGCTCCTGCCTCTATTGCTGCAAGCATGAGTTGCGCTGCCTCTCACCGTCTCGTCCGACGCTCGTCCAATTCTGCACACCGACTATTATTGTCGTCTGCCTCACGCTCGCGTTCAACTATTATGTCGTCTTTTTCGTTCAGCTGGATGCCACTGCTCCACACCGGCCCGCAGCGTGGCTCTCCTTTTACACCCGATCCTTGTGCATCCTGCTGCACGCTGCCTTCTCCTACAAATCTCACAAGCCCACAAACAACTCTCGCTACAACGCGTGGCTCTCCTTTTACACCCAATCCTTGCGCATCCTGTTGCACGCTGCCTTCTCCTATAGATCTCACAAGCCCACAAACGACTCTTGCTACAGCCGCTCTAACGCGCCCTGTCTTGGTCTGCGCCGTAACTGGCTCCTCTCGACACTCCTTTGCCCATGCCTCTCGACACTCCTTTGCCCATGCCGAGCCCACGTCCCAATAGCCTCACAATCAGGCCATTGATTTCCCCACAATCTACTTCTCGACGATCTGAAGCCTGCTCAACCCATTTCTCAGCCAAGCCCCTGCTCTTTACAACCCAAGCCCCCTTCACCTTCCTTTTGTCCAGCTTGATCCACAATCCTTTGCGTCCCAGCACCCTCACTCCAGCGCTCAGCAGCTCAGCCCCAGACTTCTTTGTCGTTGTTATCCTACACAACCGCACTCATCCCTCGATTTCCATGCAATGGATCTCTATCCCAACGTCTGCGATCTCAGCCTCCCCACGGCCTTCACGTTAAGCAACACGCATTTGCTCCAACTCCTCTGCCACCACACGTCGCCCGACCTACTCTACGGTCGACGCCACTTCTTACAACACTTCTCATTCGTCAAATCTCCCTATTGGCTCGTGACTTGCAGGTCGGCACTCCATCAGCTCCATCAGCTGCGGCTGCGGCTACTCCATCAACTCTGGACCAATCTACCTCTGACTGCACCTTTCCTCTGGTGCCTGGCAGCTCTGCAATCACAACCACAACAGCAACCCTCGGCCTTGCGGCCTTCAGCTCTCATAGGCAAACTCCCTTCTCGTTGGTATGTCCTTCTTCTCACTGCCATTTCCAACTTCGACTGCCTCAGCACTCACCCCGATCAAACAGCTCACTGCCGAGACCATAAGCCGTACGGCCTGTACCGTGGTTGTAAAGTACAAAATCTCCTTTTTTTATTCCTCAACCTTGTGCAGGGTTTCCTCAGACCCGCTCTGATACCATGTCAAAATTCCAGCTCACCAGTAATTAATTAACTCTTTGAATTACTGAAAAAGCAACACACTGATAAACAAAGAAAACCACAACACGAGATACACAAGGATTTACCCTAGAAACCACAATCCTTCGGGGAAAACCAGCAAATGTTTGTCTTCTTCTTGTTGCGGGATTTGATTACAACAACATTATAGTAGTCCTTCAAATAAACCCTCCGGATCTGGACCAAAGCACACAAGAAGATGCCCCAAATCCTATCTGCAAACTGGATAGACAAACCCTAGATCCACCCTAGATCCAATAGACAACAGAGAAGTAACTCCCCCCCGGAAAAACTGTGATCTCAACTTGATATTTGGACTGCTGACTACAAGAGGAAATCCATCTCTTGCAATTGTGATGTTGACCACTATAAAAGATCTCTATGGCTGTGATACCTAGAACTCTCTCCTTAGACTCCTTTTATAACTTTACTTTATGTCAATACCATGGGCAATACCATGGGACACCCAATACCATTGACCCTCCAATACCATGGGCTAACAAATACCACCCAATACAATAAAGTATTACAAAAGCACTTTTACAAGACTGTCTAGAGAGTTATGCTCAACCCCTTCTACGTTGCTAGACACCCTCAACGTAGAAGTACCTGCCGAGCTACCAAAAACTAACACAGATACATAACAACAACAAAAAAACTTAAACTGCTTGAAATAGGACAGTTGATGGTAATTGGAAAATAAATGAAAGCAGCGCATGGTTTCAGAACACTACTAAATAAATCTCAGAAAATGTTGCAGGATGTGGACCTGTACTGACCATGAAGAAATCTCAAGGCACGATGTAAGAACCAGCTACACGAAATTGAAAATCTTGTTTTTAAACAAAGGTTAAAATCTGCATACATTTGCAAGCAAAATATGAACTATAAAGGATTTTAGGAAAGATTTCTGCCTCAAGGGGAGGCCTCCTGACCTTCACTTTAATTGCAGAACACCCTGCTGAAGCATGCAGGGGTCAATATTTGGTCACTCCTAAAGTAAGCCCGCTAATAATGAGATAAATGAATTTAATATAGCTCTGACAAAATCCTTGTATCCTAATATCTAAATTGAAAACATCATTATAAAATCAATTCTACAGAGAACTCTACACTTGCTTTATTATTGAGCTTCCAAGTCCAAATATTACTAATCATTTCTTAAAGGGATGTGAAACACTGAAACCAGTTCTACCCTGCCACATGAAGACTAGAAACACTCTGTTACGGCTTCTGTATGATACGTTCAATATGCTCGACCTCAAACAAATGGTTGACTGAACAAATATGATAGATGCACAGAGAAAACTGGCAAATTACCTAATTTTAAATAAGTAGATTGATAAATTACCTCATTTTACTGATGATTTAAAATTTCCTCCTAGAAAACACGTGTTTACAACAAAATCTGAATGCTTAGCACCCTCAAAGGCTCAAAGTGATAATTGCATAAATGCTGGCAAAAATATTAAGTTTTTTCAACCTTAATTTGAAGTCTGTTCTGGTCAACAGAACCATTGGGTAACTCTGGTTTTGTTACCATGTGATCCAACTCTCTGCAAATTATTTTTGCTTACCATATACATATGTTCATCATGTACATTGTCCGTATTGTTTTCACGATGTACATGCAATACATAGTTTTTGGTATGAAGCTCTATAGAGTACTATGGAATTTGCCTCACCATATGTAAACAGTTTGTTTATCATTCTATGAAGCTCTATAGAGTATTATGGAATTTGCATCACCATGTGTAAACAGTTTGTTTTTTAATTTCTATTGACATGTTTCAAGAAAGAAAAATTGAAAAAAAAATTACAAAAATCAGCGAAAAGCAAAAAAAACCTACTATCTGTCTGAATAGTTGATTAATCATCGATTCCAGTAACACTGCTACTTATAGGCCAGAGATTATGTGGTTTAACTGACTGTCATGTCTGACTCAGGGCTGTCACAAGTGAACCAGTCCAACTCCGTTTCTATTCCAATGCCCTTTCGAAACACATGAGTGAGATTGGTTAGAGCTCATGTAAATTCCCAGGAGTGAATCATCAGGTGCGTCCACCATCAGTGACTCGAGGCTGCCAGAAACCACATCTATTGCCCTTAATCCAAAACAATATCCAATTGCTGAGGCCACTTTCTGCTTCGTGCTATCCCAGGCTTTGTATATATCCTGTATCTATTAAAATGTCTTTAACAGCCTCCAAAGCTGACACAATATTTACCGTGAGAGGGCAGCCATGTCGGTTTGTTTATTGTGTGGCGAGAGGCGAGTCAGGTTGGTGAAAGCAGGGAATTATTAATTGTACCGCGAAGGGCAGCCAGGTCGATGAAAGCAAGGCATTACTACAGCCCCCGCCAAAGGTTCAATTCCTCTTATATCATGTGGTTTTTTTCCTACAGGGACAGGTATGCCTCCTCAAGGACCATTGTTATGGGACTGAAGCATTAACCGAAAACACCCGCCTCCTCAAGGACCATTGTTATGAGATTTAACCATCACCCATTAATATAATACCTCCATAGGCAGTGGGATGCTAGAGGCTTAAGTAAAGTTTGGATGTATCTTCAATATTTACAAAATATGAATGTGATGTGTTGTCAAATATACACTTCAGGAGGATGGGATCAAGGTTCAGGGGTGAAGACGGTAACATGTCAGACCACCTACCAAGGTTCAACTCCACGGAAGGCCTGAGTCAGTGATTGAGGCCGGGCACAAGTTCTGGATAATTTCCATGAAAATGGATCGCGACTCGAGGACCGTAAATGCTTGTGATGACCAATCTCTTTGAGCCAGATGCAATGATTCTTCTAGGAACTGGACTGTGTTTATTAATGTATTGCCCATTACACTCTATGAAGAACCTTTCAACATCAATTCCATTAAAACCCTAAAAGGCTATATCTCCCGCTGGTTTCAAAAAAGGGTTGAAGAAATATTAAACCATACCCTTTACCACAAAAACAGAGTAAAAAGAGAAGTGAACCAGGGCAATAGCAGAATTTGAAGCATATGACATGAAAGCATGCTAAAAGCAAATGAAAACCAGAGGAAGAGCGGGGGTGAAAATAATACCTGGGTTGTGGTGAAGATAGTGGATTGCAAGCGGAGCTCAACCAGCGTGAATTGTTTGTAGCGACCTCGAATTGAATTTGTTAAATCGTGAGCCTGGGGGATCGACTTTACGGAAACATAGAACGGATTATGCTAGAATCTTCCAACGTTTGGCCGACGACACAATTCAGCATTGGGACGGTCCTAACTTCCTAAGGCAATTCTCTTTTGTGCACGGGCAATTTTTTTAGGGGTTAAACAATGAGGCAAGTTGGGCTCACCCAAGTTTGGACTTACCCTAAGTCATTTTTGGGAAAGTGAGTTTTAGGGGTGGTCATGGTGTTTTAGGTCCAACTTTTTTTTACCTATGGATGTGGATGGGGAGACAAATTAAAATCGTTAGAAATTTATTTATCATTTTTTTATCATTACTTTAATCTTTATTACGTCGTAAGGTGTTTTCTTTTTCTAAATCATATCCTTCGATTTTTCTGGGTAAAGATTGTTAGTCGTTTGTTCTTGTTAGACAACCATTCAGCCAATTTCCATCGTTGATCACAATTGTAGGTGGCAATGGCAGGTAGCCTCCTTAAATGCAACCCAGCATTTATTGCCTTGTTGCATTCAATTCTAGCAAAACTCAATTCTTTGTAGACATTTGTGGTGAGCAGTGAGGTGATGCTTTGCCTCATATTTCCAATAAGAGCTCTACAAACTTTTGCACACTTCTTTCGCCAACACTCTCTACAGACACTTTGCGCAACAATTTCAACTAGTGGATATTGTCATGTTCACACATTGCATTGACAACCTATTGCACTAGCTTACTAGTGTCCTACAAGTATGTTTTACATCCTTCTTTCTTTTGCCCTTTTTTTCCAGTGGATTTCTAGCTCTGATGTTTGTAGAGTTTTAGAAATCCCATGATGTCTTATGGCTAACTCACCTTCATGGGCTTCTCGAAAGATTGTTATCGATACTTCCCTTAAATGTGTTGATTTTGCAATTGTGTTTTTTTAATAATTTTGCAACCATGGGAACCATGGATAAATGCTTCCATGTACGCACTCTACTATTATGTTCCCTATTATAAGTAAGGTTGAACTTGTTCCACCTCTATTGTTTGTTATGCTTGTGTTTGTTGATAAATGTAGATGAAACAATTATTGAAGAAATTGACAGGGAAAATATGGATATATAATTCTAAAATGCCAATTTATACATGAAAACCCTGATGTCAAAAAGCCTGACCTCAATCTCTACATTTCATTGCCATACAATGCCATCTGGATGACAACTGGCACTACGAGCTATATGGATGATGGCTTCAGCGATTGGGAAGTTAGGAACCGTAGGTTTTCATTCGTGGAACCCCATAGGCGATAAGCCCTAATATCAAAAAGCTTGACCTCAATCTCTATTGTTCACTGCCACGCGATGCCATCTGGATGACAGCTGCAACGGATGATAGCTCTAGCGATGAGGAAGTTAAGCACCGCAAGCTATCTGGATGATAGCTCCAGCAATTGGGAAGTTAGGAACTGTAGTTTTCAATCATGGAACCCCATGGGCAATAAGCCCATAAATCAGGCAGGTGACAATTTAAAGAGAGGGATGTTTAAACTATCATGCTTCCCAAAATTTGTCAAAAAAACACCAACAACAGAGGTTACTGTTGAAATCTACTTTAACAAGACCTATGAACATGGGGATAAACACCTAGTGATTCAAAAGGTGTGATAAAGAAAAAATAGAGAACTTTGGTAAATATCATTGGGATGTAATGGAAAGAGGTGGAGCAAAAATTACTTCGCCGACTAAACCTCCTGAAAGTTCAACCATGACTCATGAAGAAAATGAAAAAATGTGTAACCAACTATCTAATTTGGAGGTCAAGTTTAAGGAATCAATTGATAGGTCAGTGACACATGTTCAATTACTAAACACAAAAAAAGATATAGAAAGTTAATTGGAAAATATGGCTAGTAAAGAGGATCTCAAAAGTATGGCGAGTAAAGAGGATCTCCAAGTTATGAAGGGGGTAATTATGAATGAGATGAGACATATATTTCCACATAATTCAACTCCTCAAGAAGAGTAGAATAAGAACAAGAGGTACTTGTCCCTACGTCGAGTTAAATCAATCTTACACGAGGTTCCAATATGCTCTAAAATAAAACAAGAGGTTTAAGTCCTTGACATTTGATCATTTATCACATCATCATGGGTTCAACTCAGGACCAAGAAACTACTTCATTCCCAAGATTGATATGAGAAAGTTTGATGGAAATGATTCAATAACATGGATATTTCAAATGGATAAATTTTTTGATCTACACCAAATGTCAACTTTACAAAAGGCAATTATTGCATCATTCTATCTAGAACCTTATCAATTTGTATGGTATCAATGGCTTTGTAAACGTAAAACGGACTCTATTGTCTATTGGTCTATATTTACAAATGAATTGATAGAATATGATGGGGATATTAAGAGAAACACCTTCTTTAGTGAATTGATGAATCTCAAGCAAAAGGTCCAATTACAGAGCACATTAAACAGTTTCAGAAGTTGATTCTTATAGTGAAGAGCATTCTAGATGGTAATTTGTTGGATCTCTTTTTCGACACTTTAAGGGAGAAAATTCAACATGAGGAATGTCTCTTTGAACCTAAACCATTTGAGAATGCTTTTAGTTTGGCAAGGAAAGTTGAAAGTATAAATATGGCTGCTACTAACACCTTATATAGAGAAGGAAATGTTTCCTCCCCCAACCTCATTTAACCTCCAAGGTTAATGCCTTAGCAAGTGGAGGAAAGAATAGCAAAGGGACTATGTTTCAATTGTGGCAGCTCTTAGAAAACAAGATCGCAGAGCAATAAAATAAAATAAATGCGGAAATAAAACATATAGGAGAACAATACAAGAGAGACACCAATCTATGTGGTTCACCTGATATGGGCTACATCCACAAAGAAAAAACCAGTCCTTTCTTGTATTCCATCTAGCAAAATGAAGGGATACAACCTGCAACACATTTGTTGCAACCTCCTCTTCACTCTTTCACAGTCTCTCTCACACACAATGCCCTCTTTAAAAGAGGGTTTCCTTCTAGGAAAAAATACACAAACATAATATCTACCATCATATTTGTAACATAATGATGAACGGTACAGATTAACTACGAAAATACAATATTTTACAAGGCAATTTTCCAAAAATTTATCTTCAAGGGCGTTGCCCCCAAACCCCCACCAGGGGGGGCTCCAAAAGGTGTCGCCATCCCCCCCCTGACGACAATAGTGGGGGGGAATCCCCCTCACACCCCCTGTCAAGTACTAGGATCCAAACATGGTTGAAACAATTCTTTGACTTGGGAAGATAATCAATCTCCACAACCAACAATCTCCCACTTTGAGATTGATCACAACAAATCCATCGCTACTACACCTACTGGGCTATGATCCACCTTGGACCTGGTATTTTCTCATCTTCACCTTCATGCTTGAAGGTCAACTGAAACTGAGCAAGAACTCAGTTTCTTCGTGGTTACTACCTTTGTTAACATGTCTGCAGGATTTTGGCTAGTATGTATCTTTTCCAACTTCAATTGTCCACCTTCCAAAATGGATCATATGAAATGGTAATTGAGTTGTATATGTTTAGTTTTAGAATGGAGGTTGAGTTCTTTGCAAGATGAATGGAAATCTGGTTATCACTATACATATTGTTATTATCTTGCTTCTTACCTAATTCCTCCACAAACCTTTGTAGCTAAATCATCTCTTTACTAGCCTCTGTAGCAACAACATACTCTAAAAGTACAACACCTTTTTTCCATTTTGAAATCCAACTTACTATTATTCCACCTACAATAAAAACATACCCTGTGGTGCTCCTCCCGCTATCTTTATCACCTACCATATATGAATCAACATATCCCTATAGAACAATGTTTGAACCTCCAAAACATAGTGCATAAGTAGTAGCACAACTTAAATACCTAGAAATCCACTTTATTGTCTCTCAATGCTCTTTACCTGGATTGTTCATATAACTCCTCACAACTCCCCATACTTGTGTAATATCTGGTCTTGTGCACACCATCACATATATCAAGCTACCAATTGCTGATGAATATGGGACCTTGTCCCCCATTTTGACCCTTATAATATTTTGGGCTATAATGTAAATAATGTATGCATATTATGTATGATTCCTAGCGTGGAGCTCAAGGCCAAGGCCCTGCTAGTGAACGCTCGATCTAGAAGAGACAGGTATTTGATATTATGCTACCCATGTGTTAGTGAACCATGGGAATTGTAAATATGAATTTTAATATAAATGCCCACAACTAGCTATGCAATGAAACAAGAGATGGGGGCATGATGTTACAAGGAATTGGGAGGAAAAAATATTCAAACCCTTGAGCCAATCAAGTCAAGCCAAGTGTCAATGAGAGAACCCATCAAACCCTCAATTACCCATGTTGACTTTTGTACCCAATCATTGATTTCTCCCAAGAGTTGGTTGAGGTAGTTAATGCCTTGGGAATGGGAGGTATGGCTGTCCAAATTCGAGTATGGGAAAGCCACCCTGCATGGAAAAACGTGTTTGGCTTCTTGGGCAAGAAAAGAGACATGAATTTCTCCCCAAGCCATTTACCCATCAACCAACTTTTCCCTCTCACGATTTTGGAGCTACCTGGGCATTTTCCTCACTGGTTTTACTGTGTTTACCTTCATTTTCCTAACGGGGAAGGGCGTTTTTGTTGTGTCTAACAGTGGAGAAAAGAGTAAAACGATTTTGGGGTTTTTAGAGGTCGTTTTGGCCCACTGTATGCTCATACATCTGTGGGAGAAATCGGTTTTCTTACCTGGGGTTGGATTCCTCTTCCCACAATCCGTTTTTGGTGTGCCTATGTTTTGGGAAAACCCCTGTCCATCTAGTTCCTAAGTCTCACTGTTGAAAATGTGTTCCAGAGCCCATATCTGAGTTTGGTGTACAAGAGAATGCTGGGGTTGAGATGGGTATCCATTGCTTTGGCTGAGCTGAACTTGAGAGTTCCCTTTTCCTTGTAGATATCATGCCCAGCTCGGGGGTGGTCTCTGAGTGCTGAAAGAATACAGGCTGGGCAGAAACCTATGGTTGGGAGGAACGTTGTAGCGACATAGCTAGTTGCTTGGGACAACATTACATCAAGATGAGTATTTTATTGTGTATTTACTTCTGCAAATGTATTAATTTGTTGGTTGTGTTAAATTGAATGACAGTAATGTAATATGTGTGTGGATGAGTTCATTTCCGCTATGCATGTTTATTTATTTTCCATCTGCACACATCTCTTTTATTGCCAAGAATCTAATGAATGGGTTGAGTTTTATGTAAAAAACTCAGATTTTGGTATCATGTGCCCTTCATTGAATTGGTTAGATGGAGGGTATGTGACACCTTGAACATGTATTATATATGCTCATATGTCTTAAGACACATCTCCTTAGTTAGTTTGAAATGGTTGGCCAAAGGTCTACTAACTGTTTTGCATCATTCTACTAATTGGTTTTGCATCATACATGATAAACCTTTCCAACACCTTCTCTATGTACTCACCCATAGACAATGTCAATTTGAGATTTTTTTCGTCTCTTGTTATTCTTATACCAAGGATTTTCTTGGCAGCACCCAAATCCTTCATCACAAATGAATTAACTAATTTCCTTTTGAGCACATTTATATCATACATATTAGACATTGCAACAAGCATGTCATCTACATACAATAACAATATAATATAGCTTCCATTAGTTAGCCTCTTAAAATAAACACAGTGGTCAGAATGGCATCTACTATAAATTTGTTCTGTCATAATTGTGTCAAATTTCAAATACCATTGACTTGGAGCTTGCTTTAGGCCATACAAGCTCTAGTTTTTCAATTTGCACACTAAATTCTCCTTCCCTTTGACCTCATACTCCTATGGCTGATGCATATAAGTCTCTTCCTCCAAATCCCCTTGGAAAAAAGTTGTTTTTACATCTAACTGTTCAAGATGCAAATATTCTACTACCACTAGACTTAAAATAGTCCCAACTAAAGTCATTTTAACAACAAGAGAAAATATTTCATCAAAATCTATACCTTTATTTTATGCAAACCCCTTTACCACAATTCTAGCCTTGTATTGCTTTTTGTCTCCATCTTCTTCCTTCAACCTGTAAACCCATTTATTCTGCAATGCTCTTTCACCTGCAAGCAACTAAACCAAGTCCCAAGTCTGGTTTCGTACCAAGGAGTCCATCTCCTCTTTCATGCCTTACTCCCACTTATTTCTAGTGTATATCTGCATTGCATCTTCATAACTTTATGGTTCACTAGAATCAGTCAACAATAAATAATATAATGAAGGAGAGTATCATTTAGGGAGTTTACTTAACCTGGTATATATTCTAACAACACTTAAAGGAATTTGAGGTACCTGCTGCTGCATGTTGTTGTTGTACATTTTGATTTTCTCTAAGCTTTGGAATTTTATTTTCTTTGATTTCATCAAGCACTGTGTATTATATATTTTCTTTTTCCTGTTTGTTTCCCTGCAATTGAACTTTGTACATGACCTTTTAATTGAATACCACATCTCTACTCCTAAATATTTTGTGGTTTTCATAATCCCACAAGCGATAACCAAATCATTAACTCCATATCCAATAAAAGTGCACTTCTTGGATTTTTCCTCAATCTTTGTTCTATTTTCTTTATCAACGTGGACAAATGTTTCACAACCGAAAGTCTTCGTAAATGAGTAGTTCACCCTTTTACTTGTGCATGCCTCCTTTGGAATGCTACCATCCAAGGAGCTCAAAGGCCCTCTACTTATTAAGTAAACAACAATATCTACAACCTTTCCCCAAAACTACAAGGGCAACCCTGCATGCAATCTCATACTCCTTGCATGCTCCAAGATTTTCATGTTCATCCTTTATGACACACCATTTTCTTATGGTGTTCCTGTAACTGTCTTCTCTCTATGAATCCCATGTTATGAACAGTAACTATCAAACTCATTGTCGCAGTATTCACCTCCATTATCTAATCTGAGACACTTCAACATTTTTCTTGTCTCGTTCTCAACCGAATCTTTCCATTTCTCAAAAGTATCAAAAACATCATATTTTTGTCGAATGCAATAAACCCAAGTTTTCCTAGTTGCATCATCAATTAAAGTAACATAATAATGAGAGCCACTAAAATATGATGCATGAACAAGTTCCCATACACTTGTATGCACAAGCTCTAACTTTCCAGTCTTCTTTTTCTTTCCAACTCTAAGAAATATGACTCTCTTTTGTTTTCCATAAACACAACTCTCACAAAAATCCAAATCAACTTGCTTCAAATCTGGCAACAACTTCCTTGAGTGGAGAATCTGCATCCCCTTCTCACTCATGTGCCCAAACCTATGATGCCACAATGTTGTATCCACTCTTGTAGAAGCTAAAGATATATAAGAGCCAATATTACCAGTACATAAATACAATGTACCTACCTTCTCTCCTTTTGCTATTACCAGTGATCCTTTAGTGATCTTCCACACTTTTTCTGTAAATGTAGATATACGACCTTCACTTCCCAACTGCACTGTTGAAATTAGATTTATTATCAAAGCACGAATGTTCCTTACCTATTTTAGCAACCATTGATTTCCATTCTTTAACTTTAATTGCATCTCACCCTTCCCAACAATTTTACATGGTTCATCATCACCCAAATAAACCTATCCAAAATCACCTTAAACATAATCTTGAAAATATTTCCTATGGGGTGTGGCATGAAATGAAGCTCATGAATCTAATACCCAAGAATCGGTAATATTATCTAATGAAATGATTAAAGCATCTTGTAACACATCACCTACTACATTTACTTCCTGATTATTCTATTGATGTCCATCTCCTTGTTTCTTTAGAGATCTACATTATTTTTTCAGATGTCCTTTCTTCCCGCAATTCCAACACTCTATCTTTCCTAGTCTAGATTTGGATATGCCCTTCTAGACTTTCTACAATTCACTAGGCTCTTTCCTCTCTCCCTTATATTCCCTTTTTCTCCACCGTCAACACATTACCCAATGTTTCACCTGTGTTTTTTGTCACATTTCCTCGTTAAGGGTAACACCAACAACATCATCAAATTTCAGAGTGATTGAACCAGAGAGAGAGTTACTTATAGCCATGACCAAGTCATTCTATCTTCCTGGCAATGAGCACAAGATTAGAAGAGCCCTAACCGCATCATCAAAGTTCACTCCTACATAACTTAATTGATTAGTAACCATATTAAATTGATTTAAATGATCGGAAACATACCCACCTTTTGACATCTTCATATTAAATAATCGCTTCATTAGAAATACCTTGTTAGAGGCCGAGGTTTTTCACACAATTTATCCAATGGCTTCATCAGATCCTCTGTTTTCTTTTCTTTTGAAATGTTGAAAGTCATCGACACTGCCAGGTACAACCGTTTTGTTCGTAGTGCCTTTTTTTCAAGAACCTCCCATTCTTCTTTCTTCATAGTCACCAGCTTCTTTGTTTTTCCTCCCAACGGTAGGAAAAGATCCTTCTGATATAAGTAGTCTTCCATTTGCATCTTCCATAGCCGATAGTTTTGGCCGTTAAATTTCATGACCCTAAACTTTCCTTCTTCCTCCATTGCTCCCACTCAAACCAGGAACCCTCATTTCCTATGAGTTATCGGCCAAATAGACCTTCGAATCTAATACCAATTGTTGGAAAATGGGATCGGGGAGCAATAAAATAAATAAATGCAGAAATAAAACCTATAAGAGAACAATACAAGAGAGACACCAATATATGTGGTTCACCTAATATGGGTTACATCCACGGAGAAACATTCAGTCCTTTCTTTTATTTCATCTAGCAAAATGAATGGATACAACCTGCAGCACATCTACTGCAACCTCATAGTCTCTCTCACACACACTACTACTCAGCCATAATACAATGCTCTCTTTAAAATCGGGTTGCATTATAGAGAAAAAATACACAAACATAATCGTTATTGTCAGATCTGTAACCTAATGATAAATGGTCCAAGTTGACTATGAAAATACAACATTTTACAAGGCAGAATTTCCCAAAATTTCTCTTCAGGGGCGCTTCCCCCAAACCCCCGCCAAGGGGGCTCCAAAAAGTGTCACTTCCCTTAGACCCCCCTGGAAACAATAGTGGGGGGGGGCTCCCCCCACACCCCCCGTCAAGTACTGGGATCCAAACACGGTAAAACAATCCTTTGACTTAGGAAGATAATCAGGCTCCACAACCAACAACAACAAGTACAGTAAGGGGCATAAGTGCAATAAGAAGAAATTATTCCACACGGATTGTGAAGAGGAAGAACATCCATAACCATAACAGTCTCGAGAGGTAGATCTAGAATATACTACTCCAGCTATATCTTGCCATGCATTGGTCGACATTATTACTTCTAAAACTCTTAAGATAGAAGGATATATAAAAAAAGGTAACAGTGTTGATTGATTATGGTAGTACCCATAACTTCATTAATTGCAAATTGGCTAAGCTTCTAAATTGATTTGTATATCTAGCTCCATAATTTGAAGTAATGATTGTAGATAGAGGTACCATAAATTGTTTGGGGAAGTGCCATAGTATTATGCTTACTATGGGTGAGTATTTATTGGATAGTCCAATGATTACAATCCAAATGGGTGGTATTGATGTTGTGCTAAGGGTCCAATGGATATAATCACTAGGAACAATGGTTCTTAATTTTCAAGAAATTTTCATGAGATTCTCTTCAAAAGGAAAGGAAATTGAACTCAAAGGTATTATAGGGAAACCCTCTAAAGTGATCAGTTCTAACATCATGACAAAATTGCTAAAAAGGGGACATAATTGAGTAATTGCACAATTGTGCTCACTAGATGTTCAAGCATATATACCATCTATTCCAATGGATCTCTAACAAATTATTGATAATCATTCCAAGGTATTTGGAGAGATGCCTAAATATCTTCCACCTACTCAAGATCATGACCATGCTATTCATTTGCAACCAAGAATTGTCCCACCTAACATCAGACCCTACAAGTACCCATATGCACAAAAGAATGAGATTGAAAATATGTTACAAGAAATGTTAGATGCATGCATCATTCAACCTAGCCAAAGTGCTTTCTCTACACCAATTGTGATGGTTCACAAAAAGGAAGTTTCATGGCATATGTGTCTAGAATATAGAGAGCTCAATAAGATGATGACCATTAAAAATAAGTTTAGTATTCGTGTTGTTGATGAATTATAAGGAGTAATTTTATTTTCCAAGTTGGATATCCATTATGGATACCATCAAGTTAGAATGAGGAAATAAGACATTCTAAAAACAACCTTCAGAACACATGAAGGTCATTATGAATTTTTGGTGATGCCATTTGGCCTTACCAATGCACCTTCCTCGTAAAATTTGTGTTAGTCTCTTTTGATAATATACTATTCTATAACAAATCTTGTGAAGAACATTTACAACATGTTGTCATGGTCTTAGAACTATTGAAGGGGCACCAACTATATGCCAAGCCTTATAAGTGTGACTTTGGGGTTCAGGAAGTGGAATATTTGGATCATATTGTATCTAATGAAGGTGTCAAAGTGGACCCTAACAAAATTAAGGCTATCGTGGAATGGCCAATTACTAGAACCTTGAAGAATCTTATGAGGATTCTTAGGATTGACAGGATACTACTGCAAGTTCATCAAAAACTATGGTCAAATAATAACACCTCTAACAAAGTTATTAAAAAATGATACATTCTCATAGACTCAAGAAGCAACTAAAGCTTTTGAAAAAATTAAAGTGGCTATGTGTACAACTCATGTAATAACCATGCCCAACTTCACAAAAACATTTATTGTGGAATGTGATGCCTCAAGGCATGGCATTGGTGCAATTTTAATAAAAGGAAGGCCCCTTGCCTTTGAAAGTTTCCAACTTAAATGAAGAAGATTACTCAAACCAATTTATGAAAATGAAATGTTGGCCATACTATATGCAATTAAGAAATGGCACCCTTACCTAATAAGAAGACACTTTAAGGTAATAACATATTATGAAAACTTAAGTACTTTTTGGAACAACGATTATCTTCAAAAGAGCAACAAAAATGGGTTACAAATATGCTAGGTTATGACTTTGAAACTATCTACAAAAAAGGAGAAAGCAAAATGTGGCGGTAGATGCACTTTCGAGAAAAGAAGATGACACAAAGGGCTTATTATGTGTTATTTCCATGATGCAATATGATTGGGTGGAAGAAGCAAGGACAAAATGGAAACAAGATCCAAAATCAACAAGATAATTCAACAACAATAAGAGGACCCAAGTTCACTAGATAGATTTCTATGGAAGAATGATTCATTATGGTACTAGGATCACCTATACCTATGTATGAATTCTCAACTCAAATAGAAGGTCCATTTAGAATTGCACACTTCTCCTATAGGACATTCAAGGTTCTTGAAAACTTACCACGAGATCAAGATGGATTTTTTATGGGAAGGTATTAAAACTAACGACCAAAATTTTGTGGCAAAATGTTTGGTTTGCCAACATAACAAAGAGGAGACAATCAAGACACCAGACCTTCTACAACCATTATCCATACCAAGTCAGCGTTGGAAAGAGGTCTCAATGGATTTTATCACAGGCCTACCAAAGTCGGAAGGAAATATTGCCATTATGGTAATATATATATATATATATATATATTTGGTAATATATATAATATAAATGTTGTATTACTACTTGATGGCTCTTTTGATAAATTTATAAATGCAAGTTTGTAAGCCAATGATTCTAGTGTTCTTAGCACCCCATAGAGGAAATATTATGCCCAAGTTAGAGCCACAATTAGTGCCTAAAAACACAGCTTCATTTTCAAGCCTCAACTTCCACAAATTAGGTTGTTGATAGCTAGTCTTCTTCCCCAAGGGCAATGCATGAATATGAAGGCATTGAATTTACCTTAAACTTTGTTAGGGTCAATTGACAAATAAGACAACAAATCAAATTCATATGATGCAGGTTCCCTTCATCGTTTGAGTATAATAAATGTTTTCATATTCCCCAAATGTATAGTGAAATCCTCCTATTCCAAGCATTAAGGAGGAAACTAAATAAAATCAAATAGGTTCAAGGAACCAGGAAAAGAATATATGCTTAATACCCATACTTAATAATTCCTAAATAATTATTGTTCAATGATTAGATTAACAACTCCTTCCATCCCATTGAGAAAAATAGGTGATTCCATCATCAAGTAAGATAATTAACGCTTATGCCAAGTCCAAAACATAAAGTAACGCTTATGCTTAGGAGTAAAGCATTGATCAAAGAAGCCTTGTTCAACATCTCTAATCAATGAGTAATAGTTTTATGGTGCTTAATTAAGTGGGGAAGCACGTCTAAGTCAAGACAATAGACAAAGGGGAATGAGTTGGTTCCAAGCACTCAAGGTTTCAACATCGAGCAAGGGATGGGGAGAAACAAGTGTTGAATGTGGTAAAGTCCCGTACTTTTAAAAGAAGGGTCATGTGCGTGCACTCTTATTCTCAATGGAACTGTAGTGCGCTATTTTGCTTTAGACTTTTATCAGATTGGACTGTGTTATTATTTGAGTGCATTTGATCACAAATTACCTGGTTTGACGATATATATATCAAGACATTGAAACTTAAACAATTTATATTAGGATGCATTAATGGTATTTTACATTTGCTTATATATGAAAATAATTGTCATGAATGATTTTAAATAATGAAACACATTTTGATATATATTGATGCGTTAAAAATGATGAATAAAAATGTATTTTAGATTTGTCATTTGTTAGATTATTTTGATGGTTTGCATAGCGTGACAAGGAAAGCACAAGTGTACATTGATGCAAGGTTACGCTAGCATCACAACGACTCTGAATTGAGTTAAGATATTATATGGTGTTATGTCATGTTAGTAATTTGATATTTTGGCTTATGGGGGTAGAGAAATTGGTAATGAATAATTGAGATTAGAAGTTGTAAATGGAAGGTCACAAGTTCAAATCCCCGTGGGTACTTACCTACAAAAAAACAAATTTAATACTTTGATTTATGTAAACGGAATTATTTGATGCACGTGGATTTATTGTGTGCAGGTACATGGATTTTGATTTCCATTCGATCCACACATGGGTAATGGGGTTGTATGTGGGGGGATGTACATAGTGGGACTAGCACTCCTTTTTCCATGCAACAAGTTGAATAGTAGGTGAGACTTTTACCTTGAAATGCATTTTGCTGTGAGGGTAGGCCGTAGATTTAGTCACTGACGAGGTTGGACTGGGAAGCATGCAATAAGGTTTCAACCTTATTCCTCAGTGACCATTAGTCTCTCAACAAGGTAGGAACATGTTGAGCATGAGGTATTCACTCAATGAAAATATGCCATAGTGCCTTCGTTCATGGGATATTAAAGAATACCCCTAATTTCACTAGATATTGATAAATACCTACCAAAATCCTTTTGTTGAACCCCCCTCCCAATACATATTTCCAATTAAAAAATCCATATTTTTACGAGATATTCCCTATTTTTACTAGATACGTCTTTTTATACCCCCCCAATATCTATAAACGCCCCATACCCTACTCCTTGCCCCCCTAATACCTACAATATATTGACCTTATTTTTCTCAATCTGAAAACCTCCCTTTATGAATGAGTGTGATAAGATATTGTCCAACAAGGTGAATCCCTTTTGATGTTGAGTTGACATGGTCTCAACCGTTGTACCTCTTCCCCACCACGGAAAATGGAATATTTGAAGGGCATGTGTGTGATCATGGAACCCTTGATATTTACCTTGGTAAGTGTTGATGCATTGATAAAATAAACATTTTTATTAGTATGTGTGCTCTAAAATATAAAAGAGATAGATGTGATAATTGTTAAGCATATAGGATTGCATAAGTTTATGAAAGAAAATAAACAAATATAGTTTAATAAAGATATTATTAAATGAAATGGAATCTAGAAAGGCAAGTGCATGAAAAGAAGAAAAACAATTAATTAAATAAAATAAATATTCACTGAAGTGCGGCTATTAAACAAGGAGAAGAAATGGAGAGAGAAAACCAAATTCGAAAAAAGGGAATTAATTAATAGTAGTAGTAAAATCAAGTGCACACACAAGTTTAGGAAAGGAAAAGAAGATAAAGAGAACTCCTAGGAGTGATTACATGAAGAGTGGTTGAAATGTGAGGATAAATCAATATTCAATCAATTTTAAAATGAATTACTTATGCATGTGGGTAGGAAGGTGACACATGGATGGGTGAATATTAATCAATTTGTAGTAAAGTAAATTCTTTTTTTGCATGAGTGAGACATGTGGATAGGTCTCAAAGCTTATAAAACAAAGTGGAGAGCTTGGCTCAAGGATCATCTCTTTTCCCTAATATTGGATGGTTGTGATAATGCTAAAAGTTTATTGTGGTGATTGTTGAAAGTTTGTTCTATTGGAATGTGATTGAGGTTGGGAAGCATCTTAGCTTGAGTCTACATCCTCCAATTGTTTGCTAGTCGTACTCCATCCATACAACCCTATTGCATCTCGGGGGTCCCTGGGGAAGAAGAGTACCCATCAGGAATTGGTAGGGTGGTCAACCGATGGATTTAAAACAATTGGAAAGTTCATTTTCGTTTGTAAGAGCTTAACTAAGGTTTGTGGTGCGAACCCATTCGCTATCAACACAGCATAATCGAATTGCATCAATTCAGGCCTCACAAAAATCATGATATAATAAATGATATAATAAATCGAACTACATTATGTTTAGATACTTCACATTTCAACGGTTTTGATTCTCTTTAAAAGGTTAAATGTAAGTTCTTTTTTAATGAAAGAATTGTATGAAAGTATATACATTGCTTAATGGCCTCTTAGGAATGATTGGGTTGTAAAGGGATTTATTCATAGTGCCTAATTTACAAGAAATATCACGAAAAATATCGTTGTTATATGGGGGTGTAAATGTATGGTTAATGGCTTGAATGGAAAGAAATATTATGTGTATCAAACCGGCGTTAAGCCAACCTACAACGATTATATATATTACTTATATAGCGGACGATTGTATACAAAAAGGAGATATATCATTGTAATTGCATTTGTGTAGTATCCCAATTGCATTTGAAGATATTAAAAGAATTTCCCTCGATGTAATTACACTAACGTTTTAAACCAAGTCGTATAGCGATTGTATATATGATGTAAACGTGAACAGTGGTAGATATACAAAGATCAATGGTATGACATTTTACATTTTATTTTGCACTTGAAAACATTTAAGAGAATGCCACTTTGGCATAACTAGACAGTTGTGAAGTCAGATTGCTCAGTGATTAGAAACAATTATATTGTTCACAATTGAACAACTATAAGATCAATGGTTATAACAGTTAATTTGCATTTTAACTACACATTCGAATTTAGTGAATTGAAGGGAAAAACCTGTGTATAAGACAGGCAATGGTGCTAGATCCCAGAGCAAATATTTCCTTTGGTAAACATATGGTTGAATGCATTTGCATGTAGTAAATATTTTGTAGGTAAACCAGTGTTCTAAACAACTTGAAAGTGAAATTGAAGTACTGGCTTCCTATGCTCCTGTGCATTTGTTGTTCATGTCGGTATTTTCGAAGAACAGACTGCAAAGCCACAAGGTGTGGCTCTTGAGCCAACTTTGTTTACATGTCCAAACATGCAATCAATAGATCATTGTGAGTAGTGAGATCCAACTACCATTTATATTTCATCTCCACAGCCAACAAAATTGTGAGTATTGAATTCTATCTGTGTTGGTCGGCTGGTTCTCGTCCAATCAGTCGAACGAGATCCAATCATTGTATATATGGTGTAATGGCCAGATCTTGTATCTACCTTATTCTCCTCCATTTTTCATATACTAGCATAGCCATCACTTAATTTGTGGCAGATGAGTGTCGATAGGTGATGACATATATATAATATGGACACAATTTCCAACAATAATCTTCTATATGATTTCCAATTGCAAAGTTATTTTTAGAAACTAGAGCTCAATTGAATTTAAGTGCTGCAAGGACAAACAACCCCTGAATTTTGTTAAAGAAGCAACCAATGTTTTCTATCCTTGTACATATAAAGGATGCTTGGATATCTATGTTGTATCACACCCAAAATGGAGGTTTCTAATTTAGCTCAAGTAAATCCATTTAGACAGACTCGACAACCATTCTTCTTCATTCCACATGTCAAGCAATGTTGCCATCGAAAATTCATTTTGTTGCACTCTGCCATCCTCACATTTGAAGACCCTAGCCTCTATTTCTTATGTTGTCATTCTTTCATATACAACTTCTTCTTGTGAATATAAACTTCTTTCTCAAACCAAGGTCATACAACAAATATATTCCACCCTAGGATCTGCAAATGAAGCTAGTGGTTTAGTTCAATTTGTAAATTGGGAATAAATTAGAGAACCTTTCAATTTACATGTAAACAAGATCGATGGCAACGAAACTATTAGTTTCTGACTAATCATCATCCTCATCCTCATCTATGTATATATTACATAGTTACACAATCGAATTTAGTTTACACCATTCATAAACCAATTGTAGGTTTAAATGTTAATTATTCTCTTATAAAGATGTTACAAGGACTATAATGATTAGATATCTAGATGCCATGAAAGTGGGTTCTCAACCTGCACATCAAAGGAGTACCAACACACAAAGCAAGAGTGGAAGGAATGAAAAAATATGAACAGGCTAAGGAAATTATCAATGAGCAAGGGACCACTTGGCTAGTGACCTAATGTTCAATAAGTAGGAGATTGTGAGGATAATTCACCTATCGATCTACATGAGAAGTGGCACATGTCAAAATGGTGCACAAAGAAGAGACATACATCAGCTAGGTGAGTGGAAGATGAGACATACGGAAGTACAACATCCATGTTTGTGCATATGTGGGCCTATGAGCACATGCAATGTGGCACTAGAACCAAATTCATCATCCTTTTACCCATAGTGCTCAATTGGTCTAGATGATGCATGCAAACATTATATCTTTCATATGGAAAGGCCCTCTCGATTCCAATCTCCAATTGGTCATTGTGGAATTCATTATCTCATATATCAAATAAAGAGAGCCACCCATGGATGTGCAAGGCAACAAATATGTAGATATGTGAGCCATTTATCAGATTCTCAGATGAATATGTTAATAGATTGAGAACTATGATTATAGTGTACACATGCACATACTCGCATGATCATCATAGGAATTCAAGTGAGTCTCTAGTGCCCTGCTAGATTTATTCATCTTCATTTTGACATGTGATATTGAATGCCTTGACTCCATAACCCAATGTTTTATAGTACTGCTCTTAGTGAATAAATACCTCAAAGCCTTCATTTTTTCATTTTATCTTTCCATTTCTCATCATATACCTTTGAGTTCCATTATTAAATCTAGAATACAAAATCCACTATGATAAATTCAAATATACTTAGGGATACAACTAGTCTATGGTTGGAAATGCACCAATATTAAAGTGAGAGAAGCATTGTTGAGGTGATAGTGGGAATTGTCTATGCCACTGTCATTTTGGGCATCCCCTTCATTCTCCATGTTATTCTAGATTGGTTAGTCTTAGGGGGAGTGACTAAGAGACAACAACTTCATATCACAACATTCTAAGGATGCTTTAACTCCATTCTTCCATCATTTTGTTAATGATTATCCCTTAAGAACAACAATGAAAAAAAATTAGTTGTGCTCATTGACATTTTGAATTGGTGTGAAATTATCAATGAGAGCATCAATTTTCCTTTGTAAGCCTTGATAACGAGTGTTTGTCCATCCTTTACCAAGTAACATTGGTTTTCCCTTCATGTGAACACACCATATCTTACATACATGTAGGGGTTGTTCAAATATCATGTTTGCCTCTACTTTATTAATGAAGCTTGCATTGATGGAAAAATGTTCATATTTCTTGCTAACTCACAACTCTATATCTTGACTTTACCCATACCAAAGAATAAAGCCATGTATATTTGTGCACTTCCAATCCATGCGTCTCTTCTAGTTGTGATGATATCAAATTTGAATCATAGAACCAAGATTAAAAATGTAATCTGCCTTAGTATTCTTGAATTGTATCCTGAGTGAAAGAGTTAGTGATTTATAATTCTTGAGAAGGATAACTTCGCTCAAATTCATTTCCCAAACAACCTTACATAAAGATAAGGAATTCTCTCTAATTTATTTTTTTGAATTTGCAATTATACAACTTCAATCATTTTTTCCTTTATTTTATAGATTTATGACGCAATTCTAGGTGTGGCTTCCAACAATTTTCCTCCATGTGACTATCCATAATGTAGTTCTTACAATGTGTATTGATTTCTTTGCATTAATGTGCATTGTCAAGCCCAAAATGTGATTTGGGCACAACACAACTTTTCATTTCATGCCTTTGCAAGGCAACATGAGAGATGCCTTGACTAGTCTTTCAAAGACTAATTTTTGATAGTGAGGTAGTGTGTGTGTCATCGACCTTACAATACTTGTCACATTGAATAGTATTAGACATGCAACAAGGTTGTCATTTCCAAATTTTATGTTGATCATCATATAGTAGATATGTCTTAGTGATTACCAATAGATAATCATGGCATGTTTGAAGATGTTGAAAATAGTTTTGTTTCTCGTTGATTGGGATCCATGTAGAGGTATTGGTTAATGTTTCCATTGAGTTTTCAGATTTCCAAATTTAAAAGTCACACTATAGCCCTTCCTAGACGTTTATAACAATTGTTAAGGTCAATGTGCCCAATGGAGTTATGGTGGTATCCAATTAGAACCAATTTTACCCCTTTTGGCCCATTTCAAGTACTACAATTTTTTGTTGTTGGATGGGTTATTCCAAGCTTATTTGTAAAATTAAAAACCCTCCCACATCAACAAATAATGTATCCAAATTACTAATTTCACATGTTATCAAAATCGTGAGCAGTTTGCCCCTTGTAACCTATTAATAAACGGGCTCAATGCAAGGTGGGTTTTGCACAAAAAATAATAGCCTCTTTTAGGTTTATTTTAGAAAACCATTGATTTTACCTTGTATTTCTTGTCACACTCTTTCCAATGAGCTATAATTTTTATGATCATGAGTTCTACACCCAGTTTATGACTTGTATAACTTGCAAATCTTTCCAAGTCCAAAATTCATTATTAGAACCTCAAGCTTATATTTGTTATGAACTAGGGACAAAGTGGGAAATAAACCCATCCATGATGTAGGGAAGTCTCATATGTTCCTAATGATATATCATATTAACATCTTCAACTCCTATATTTAAGACTACCTTTCACAAAATCTTAACTATTTTTGGAGCAACAAATTTGTGGTTGAGGTTGAAAGATTAAAGAGTTGTGTTGTTCAACACTTAATACAAAATCAATGTTCCAGGGCTGCAAAATTGATCAACCTGTTTCCAATGACATATTGTAAGCCTCATTTTGTGCCCAGGTGACCAAGCCATGGTCCTCACAATCTTCTAAACCTATTTCAGGTGTTGAGTCCCCACAACTTCCATAATTGATCTTTAAAAAATATAAAATAGGTCTTAACAGTAACAAATCAATATACTTCTCAATGTACTTCTCAATTATTTGTATCCAAAAATCCAGCATGCGCCCTAAACAAATATTGTATGCAAAGGTTGTGCCCCTGGGATGTTAGCTAGCCACCTCGAGGCCCGCAAATCCTTTTGGAACTTCATCTCATAAAGTTAGGGTTTTTGTATGTTTAGGGTTTTTGCCTTTATGTCTATGATAAAAGGGAATTTTCAATCTCTTTGTAATCATATCTTTCGAATGGGCATAGCCGGCACATCTCTCTTTAGAGATAAGCTACTACCATTCAAGCTAGTTTATATTGTTTGCAGTTTACGATATTTTTCCATTCCATTCATTAATAGAATTTGGGATTTACTGTACTATTTTGTGCATTGAAAAATATTTGTGTGTGTTTCCATTTTTATACTATTGGCTTCATTTTGTTTTCTAAATAATCCAGATAAGTTTTCCTTCATTTCCTTGAGATATTCCACAACATTATGTTGTATGTTTGCAACAAGTTGACTGGACCAGATTGTTTTCTTTGTTTGAGGAGAATTTGTATCCTTGTCAGGTGTTGTGGTGGGATGAACATGCAAAAGAGTTAAGAGTATAAATCCTTTAATTTTGAGTGGGTAACCTCTTTGAATGGTTTGAGTGGCCTGTATTTCTTCTATTACTTCCTCAAGTTAATTAGGGAGTCCCATGGACATATTCCACAAGAACATAGTTGCTTCACCAATTTACCGTTCCTCTTCTTCCACTTCAAGCTCCACCTCAATTTCTTGAGTAGGAGGCTCAACCTGCATTTTTTATCAAGAAATTAGTTAACCTCCATCGACATATAGTGAATTCATTGCATACATGTATTTTATGAATGGTTACTATGATGGTATCTGCAATAGTTATCCATCGTGACTTAATCCAGATTCATGTTAAAATTTGTTGGTTCTAGGAGTTTTGGGGTTGTTATTTCATTACTGGGTAGTCCATGGGGGAGATGATTTTCCTATTTCTTCGATCACCCACTCGGAATTGTGGGAGAGAGTCAGCTAACATATGTTCAAAGATATGTCAGTCGGCACATCACTACCCCTTCTAGCTTCCAAGGTGCTAGTTCCCAGTTGGATTTACATGCATTCAATGCAGATTAGGTTAGGTTCCTCTCAGTTATGGTCACAATAGTGACCCACGTCACACCTATGATGAGTAGCAGATTAGTTCCCCCTTTTGTATTATGTAGATCCTTTAATGCAGACACCTCGATGTATTGGGTGGGAAGCCATTTTTTTAAATAGTTTTGTTTTGATTTGGATCAATGCCACGCTATGTTTGATGGGAGGGTACTCTTCCCATTTGATTCATAGTTATGGTGATTATTTTTTTAGAGGCTTCCAGCCACTAGGCCCTCATTTTATCACATCCCTCCTAGGTCGAGGACCGATTATGTATGCACATGTGGGGGTAGATGTTTCCCAAGAGGGGATAGTTAGAGCTCCCATGTAGGATCATTGAGAGGTTTTGGAGATGTTCTCCAGTAAGGATGATCATAGCATGGACCTTGTGTAGTAATCGTATGTAGAGATGGACCAGTGAGGGTGTGAAAACATCTGATTTAACTAGGATAAGCCACTAGATGTTAGAGGTAATATTAGCATTATGTTTTGATTAATCTATTTGAATTTTATTAGCTTATTTAATGCACATGTTATTTAATTATTTAATGCACATGTTTTTTATTAATCTATTTGAATTTTATATGCTTATTTAATGCACATGTATAATTATTGTTTTCTATTATTGTGTAGATATTTACACATATTATGGGGAGGTGCCTCCCCAACCCGATGATAAAATGGTTGAGGTTGATGAGCTACCTCAGTTACAAAGGCTAGAACTACAATGCAGGCCAAATCGTAGGTTTCGTCAATAGTTGGTTGATCAGTTATGTAGATTAATGGTTTGTCACAGATTGCACCCAATACACACTATCCAGATCATACATGACTTGGAGCTCCCATATATATAGATGACCCTTCCATGTGATATGATGTTATTTATGTGTCATATTATTGGTGTGGTTAGCCTACTAAATAGGATGAGGGGTCACCATTATAGTTAGTCTTCTTCATTCGATTCATCTCTTTCTAATGGTGATCCTCCATCTCCTCCACCTCCACCTCCTCCTCCATAGCTTGACCAACCACCTTCTCCTCCACAAGCCGACCCACCTCCACTTGATGACTGGCTATCATCTCCTCCTCCATAGGTCGACCCACATCCACAAGCCCAAGACTACCATCTCCTCCTCCATTGGTCAACCCACCTCCACAGGCCTACCGACCACCATCTCCTCCTCCACTAGCCAACGAACCACCCTCTCCTCTTCCAGTATCCAACCCACCAATTGTGACACCCATTTTAATCATTACTATTATAGGCGAGATGGTTGTGTCAGGTCATATGACTCCTAGTGGAGAGATATACCATATGTTGGTTACGACATTGTTATCTAGTGGAGGGACTGATAGTGCCTCTAGATCAAGTGGTAGAGGCATTGATCATACCTCTAGCTTTGATGGTGGAGGTACTAATGCCTCTGGATCCATTGATGGACCACCCATCTTATATCAATTATATTTGATCAAATGTTATATTTAAATTTTGTGATGCATATTTGGCATATTTATTTTAATTTTATTTCTGACTTGATATGCATATTTGACACACACACACAATATATATATTGGTTTTATATTATCATTCATATTTATGTTCCATTTTCATACCGTGTTGATCTTGATGTTGTTTCATTTTTGAAATATTATGTTGTTTGTATGTTAATGATTTATATTATCAATAAAAAAATTCTAATTTTAAATTAAATTTGAGATGCATCACATTTTCAAATTTGAAACGGCATGCTTGACATATTTGACATGTACATATGACATATATATTGATTTCGAGATTAACATTCATGTATATTATGAATTTTCATGTCACATCGATGTTGATGATATTTATAAAATTTGTTGTGTATATTAATGACTAACATCATTATTGATTTCTCTATTTCTAAATCAAATTTGAGATGTATTGGTGATTTAAATTAAATATGTGTCATATAATGTTTGATTAAATATTTAATTTTAATTGCTATCACTTCTTTAATTAATTTAGTCACAATATCTTAAATTTAATTAAATTTAAATTTCATCAAAATAAATTATTTTGTTTGGGTATTCTTCAACTAAATAAAATTCATATTCAATCAACCCTTACATACAATCAATGAAAAATACTAGATTTATAAACACATTACCATTCAATTGATGTTCAAGCAACTAAAATGGTTTTAAAAATCATCAAGAATATTCTTAGTATAACCTTACAAACAATTGTTTGTAATCTTTCATGAAAGATTTAGATGAAACATATCATCAAATAAAATATGTCATCAATCTTGTATTAACATCGAATCCATATGGTCCCTCTAAAAAATAAAAACTCAACTATCTCCATTTTTTCATGCCTAAATTCTTTGACCATGTAAAAATGATATTGTTATTGGAACACCCTTTTAAGTGATCAATGTTGACCAAATCCATGCCAATATCAACATGTTGACCAAACTCATTCCAAGAAATACAAACTTTGGTTTCTTATTGAAATTTCATAAAGTTAACACGTAATTACAAATTTTGTTTTCTCAATCGATGTGCATAAAATTAACATTGTAACCACCTCATTAATCCTTGTGCTTATCATTTCAGTGTGAAATAATATATTAACTTGGGTTCATGAATTATGTCATCTACATAGATTATCGTAATTTTGTTTTGCAAAAAAAAAATATTGGATTACATTTGCGTGAACCATTATCATATCGATGGTGAATACTTTCTACCTCTAACTTAGTGCATGAATGAAGGCATTGAAAATGATAAGTGGATGAAGCACTCTCTATTTTACCAATTAATTCGAAAGTGATATCACATATTTCAATAAAATGTTCAAAGATGGTTCAAAAAATTGTTGATAACTTTTCGTTTCCAACATTATAAAATGAATATAAAAACATAATTTACCAAATATAGATAACAAAACCAAATGATACATCCTCAGTATAAATGTTGAAATATAACATGTACATGATATCACTCTCTGCTACCATCACCATGATTATCTTCTTTGCTTGGCATTATAACATTGTTGTTCTCAAAAGGATGTTATGATCTAGCATTGTGTCTTAGTACAAACCACCAATCCATATCCAACACATCTAGGTAAAAAATTACTTGCTTGCAATGTTTTCGAAAAACATAAGGCTCCTTAGTTTCATCCCACATCCTTCTAGAGTTGATGCATTACTACGGTCTAAGGTATCCCACCACTTGCACCTAAAAATAACATATTGGAAAGATGAGAGTCCACTTGAATGATCTCTCGTATATTTTAGATGTAACCTAACTTATCCTCTATTATGTTCTAATCACAATGGCTAGAATGACCAGATTCAACTCTAATTCCACTCCACAATCTTTGTAAGACCTCTTAATCCTAAGTTCTAAAATCTAAGTTTTTTCTAGGATTAAATTTGAGAATAAATTAGTTTATTTAGCATTTTTGGATGAGGATAGGGTTTATTTTGTAAAGGACACTATCATACTCATTTGATTATGTGATTGATTCTCCTCCTAGTTTTTAGTTTAGGAATGAGCTATATAAACAAGCTATCTTCTCAAAGTGAGGTTAAGTGTGTGATGCGAGACCTCACTTCTCTATGTAAATTGTTTTTTCCTTATTAATAAAATTGTGTGTCTTCTTCATCATTGGTATGAGAACCATGATGAATTGTTCAATGATGAAATGGTGATAAGAGGATCAATGTCGAATTGACGAAGCGAGGAAATATCCACAATGTCAATGCGGTCTCTTCAAATTCGAAGACAACAACTTTGTGAGGTAATATTGTTTTCAAGCACAATAAGGAGAAAAAATTTGGTTTCACAACCATTATTGTTAAAAGGTTGATTGAATTTTTAATCGTCATTTTCAAATTTGTATGCTTGTAGATATGAATTTAGTAAGGTTAAAAATTTGATTAATAATGGTTGTACTTGTTGTAAACACATAAGATCCGAGTAGAGAATGTTGAAATTTGGCTGAGCTTTGATCTTTAATTCTTTTAGATGTAGAGACTTGAAGCAATGAGACAATTCAATCCATGAAATTCATACAACCATAACGCAAGATATACCCTGGGGAAAATCCTCAAAATTATGAGAACAAAAACCCCATCAATTATTCTCAGTATAATATAATGGATAGCAAAGAATGCTTTCTTTTATAACATAGCAGATTGCTTTCAGAAGATAAGAGATCACCAAACTTCTTGGTGAAGATAAAGAAGCAATAGAGAAGAGAGATCAATCGGATGTGTGCCCAACACAACAATAATAAGCACAAACAATACCCTGCACAAAGAGAAGCGTCTTTCCTTCAATGGAGAAGAGAATTCGCTTCACACTGGATTCAACAATCCTGTATATCATATTTATACGTTATTCTCATCTATTTTTAACTTCTAACTTCAGGATAAACTCTCCTTCAAACTGGATGTATTAATCTTGCATGGAGTGGTGCGCCCCACTTCTCATGCAATGCTTCATCTCATTGAGTTGTCACTTAGGATGAACTCGCCTCTTAACTGAAAGCTTGCCCACTTAGTTAGGTGGCTAACTTAAGTGTCGACATGCAAGTGTCACAACTCACGTGTCATCTTTTAGTTTAACATAACTGTCGTCATGCAATAACACTTAGTTAACTAGATCTTCTTTATTGTCACTTAGTTAACTCTCTTTAACTGAAGTGTCGTCTTTTAGTTTAACTAAAGTGAAAATACTTTAGTTAACTAGTCCCTTTTATTTAACACTTAGTTAACTCAAATCATACTGATTGATTTACTTGAAGTGACCACTGTGAGTTCTTTTGTTAACTGAGACATATCTTTAATTGATGCTTTAACTGAAGCATTAATACTTAACTGAAGCTTTAATAATTTGAGTTCTCTTTAATTAGCCAAACTGTCTGCATGGGCAATTTCAAATTCTCTTGATCTCTATGCTTTATCTTTTATTTATTTATCTTTTACTGCATGGTCAATATGTGCTAACTTTAATTATCCATCACATTACATTATACTAAGAAGAATTATCGGATATTGTGATCATATTATATTATTCTGGACCAAATGATCATATGCTAAAGTAATTCACTTTAGAGGTGATCAATCTCTAAAGGAGACTTAATAGCAATCTGGTGATCATGGTTAATAATATATCACACAACATTAAATGCTTTTAACAAGTAAAGCATGACCTTTATACGGAAGGTCCACCTCTATACGAGAGGTCCATCTCGTGGATACATTTATGCGGAAGGTTCACCTCTATACGGGAGGTCCATTTCATGGATACCTTTATACAGAAGGTTCACATGACAATCATGACTTGATACACACAAGTTCGAAGCCTTGTCCAACAAGACTTTACAACATCATTGCTTTGATCAATTGCCTCTATACAGGAGAAATAACCTTTACACAGAAGGAAATCAAAGTGCTCACCTCTATACAGGAGAATCAATCTTGGCTACACAAGATTGGTTTGGAGAATGTCTCCTGATGTTGTATATTTAACAGAGAATAGTTTGAATCTGTATTTTTTTTATAGATCTTGTACATTAGTTGCATTTATTTTTTGGAGGGTTAAATTTTGTAAAGCATTCAGATCTTTGTATATTTGCTTTAGATTATGTAATTCTGGAAAATTATAGTAGTTGTTTTGAGTCTTCACACAACATAAATTCGATCAATTGTGATAATTGAAAGAAATTATTCCAATTTGCATATTGCTTGCAATCTTCCATTTGGTTATTTCGCTACTAATTCCACGTGAAACTTGAAATTGTATTAAAATTGGCTCCATGTGACAACAACCCTCCAGATCCATGCATCCAACTGCATCCCTACACGAAGCTCTTCATATCTAAGACGCAAATATTTAAGATGTTCAAATATTTCCCTCTGTGCATTCAAATGCTCATCAGCAGTTTGGCAGCGATTTGTTCTTCTCCAATAGTCGATCATTAATATAATGCATTAGTGTGACACATCGAGGGTTCTTCTTCAACCCTTGACATTTTGAACATCCACATACTATTGGGGTGTCATAAAAGTAATTTAGTTCATGATGAAGTACCATCAACTTGTCATTGTGGATAGAAGATGACATGTTATAATTAAAGGGGTAAAGTGGACTTCCATATTGGTCTACCAGCTGCTTGTGGTATCTTGGTCCTGACAAGAGCTTGCAACATTTTTCGATCGATGGAATATCTTGTGCATCCAAACTCAATCCCAAATCAAGATCCTGCAAAATTCAATGCATAATTATTCACATGCATGTGCATAAGTAACATAAATTCAATTACATGATCAAAATATAATTAAAATCTGAACTTACTACAAATGGCAAGGGAGAATTTGAACTTTGAACAATATGGTATGAGTTGGAATCTGAAGAGATAGCAATTTGATATTATAATGTTTTCTGCTTGCATTTGAGCCAAATCAACAATCAACTAAACTAATGAAATATTCCTAGAAAACATCCCTCGAGATTAAAAAAACAAAGTTGTTGGATAGCCTCATTGATGAACAAGACTATGAAGGCAAGAAACTGCTATCAAAATTGAACAACGATGGTTGGAAAAATTTATATGAGTGGGTAGAAAAAACTACAGATTGCTTTTGTGAAGAGCAAGCCGTTGAAGAATGAACATTCGTAGATAGTGTCAAAAGAAGGTTTTATGAGCAATACGTTTACATTAACTCCATTGAAAAAAAAATATTAATCAATGATCTTTTTCTTACACCCCAAAGGGATGTCTAAAGGTAGTTCCAATGGAAGGAATCTTTGATGAGTGGTTGGTGGTCTACGAAAGCTATAGTCCATTAACAACTCATCCCTTGAAGATAAACTATGTATTGCATGCACAACAACAATTATAGGGGTAAAGCGGAATTCCATATTGGTCTACCAGCTGCTTGTGGTATCTTGCTCCTGACAAGAGCTTACAATATTTTTCGATCGATGGAATATATTGTGCATCCAAACTCAATTCCAAATCAAGATCCTACAAAATTCAATGCATAATTATTCACATGCATGTGGATAAATAACATAAATTCAATTACATTATCAAAATATAATTAAAATCTGAACTTACTACAAATGGCAAGGGAGAATTTGAACTTTGAACACTATGGTATGAGTTGGAACTTTGAACTTTGAAGAGATAGCAATTTGATATTATAATGTTTTCTGCTTGCATTTGAGCCAAATAAAAAATCAAATAAACTAATGAAATATTCCTAGAAAACATCCCTCGATATTTAAAAAAAAACGGATAGCCTCATTGATGAACAAGACTATGAAGATAAGAAATTGCTATCAAAATTGAACTACGATGGTTGGAAAAAAATTTATGAGTGGGTAGAAAAAATTGCAGATGACTTTTGTGAAGAGCAAGCAGTTGAAGAATGAACATCTGTAGACAGTGTCAAAAGAAGGTTTTATGATGACTTGCATGAAAACTTCATTTTCAATATACAAGTATTACTACATAAATTCCTCATGGACAAATGCATGGGCCACATAGTAGAAGCGCGACCATCAATTCACACACTATTTACAACTAACTGGGATAGAAAACTACAAGAGTGCGAATATTTTTAGAGAAAATAATAATTATGGCTACCATCCTCGAGCATGAGTAAAATCGAGATCAACAATGGAGGAGCAAGTTGACCGTGAAATGCCTTGATTGACAGAAGCCCTAGTTGACCCAAGGAAGAAGAAGATCCACCAAAGTGGCGATGCACAGAAAAGTATGACTGCCTAAAATAAAATATACGCTTGATGAAGAGATAAGGAAGAGAACACAAGGAAGGATGCAAGGGTACAAACCCTCACCCGACTTTCAAAAACTGGAGAGAGATAAAAGACAAAAAAAATGAGACCATAAATGTGGGAAATTGTAGAAATACATTGATCAAATTCACCAAAAATAGGCATAGAGCATCAGGTCGATAGTATACCAACCCTACCTAAGTCTTGTGTAGATCAACTAGGTGTAAAAGAGGAGATAGATACAACAGTTCTGGAAGACTTAATTCATGAGGAACGATGGGTTGATGAACAACTAACCCTAACTAAGTTGAGATATTTTCATGATGGTTACCAGTTTGCAAGAACAATTACAAATGGTCGAAACAACTCTTGAAGTTCTACGGATCTCATAAGATGAAATGGAAATTGATGATTCTCCTCCAACGAATTCTCCTGGATTGACTACTTTTATAGTCAATTATGTTATAAGCCATTGATTACATCTGGAACCTAGTGCTTCCTCGGTCGGGAGCCGACTAAACGAAAATAGACAAGTAATTGACAATATCCTGATATGAAGATTAGAAGAGAGCGGAACTAGGCAAGTAATACCACCAAATATTGTAGGAATAATTTGATTATGTGATTCAAGGATTTCAAATAAATTCCCCCTGTTGAACCCATTCTCTAAAGAAAGTCAAATTACAGAAAGTGAAGGATGTAGTGGAGTTTTGACCATGATCAAACGATTTCCGTTGAATATAAAGATTAGTATTTCCAGACGGCGGACATTAAAATAATTCAAGAAAGCTCCTAACCGATCCAATTGTTATAAATCAATCGACCCCTGTAATCCAATCGATCTCTTCGACTCAATTGGACTCAAGGACTCATTTGAGTCAGTAAAATTGATTGGGTAATAACCAACCACATTCCCCACCACTTCTTGTATATTCTATCAGTTCTACAAAAATGCCTTATTATAATGTTGGAAGTCTCTCTCTTTATGAGGGGGAAGAGAACCCAAAAATACATTAGTTAGTTTGTGAGAAGATCTAGGATTTGCAAGAAATTTCAAATGAAGAAAAACAAATGGCACGGTTTGTTGGAGAACTAAAAAAAATGGCATTGACATGGTTCATGAATTACACAAAAAATCAAACCAAAACAAAAGATCATATCAAACAAGCATTTTTTCAATTTTTTTATGACCTGGGATGTCAAGCAATTGGCGACATAATAGCTAAACGAAATCAGCCAAATACCAGGAAAATCAATAAGAGATTATGAAAAAAATTCCAAATATTTGCTCAATCAAATCCCACATACAATAGATGTTGAACTCTTGGTCTAGTGGTTCGTGGATGGTTTACTAGAAAGAACAAGAGCCCCTCTTCGAATGCATAAATCAAAATGTATGAAGATGCTATGAGGAAAGCACATCAAATTGAATATGATGATGAGGGGATAACCATATTAATAGATAGGCGACCAAAGCAAAAAGTGGAAATCATGCAAAAATCAATCTGATAAATTACCATGAGAAGGTCTGACTTACGATGCACTACATGCAAAAATCGGGGACATAATAAGGCTGATTGTAAGCAGAAATAATCGATTGAGAAACACCAACATGTTTGAGTCGTTCACACAATCTCATTGTGAAATTTGTGAAAGTTTCTCGAACCATTATACAAGCAACTTCCCCCATAACTTAAAGAATTCAAATCCCAAGTGGTGTGGAGCGACAAACACATCCACAACAACCTCAGGAACAACAAGAAGCAACACAAACAAAAAAAACAACTTAGGCTCTAGGAATCTATACAACAGCTAGGAAGAAAACATCTGAGGCGAAGTGGAGTGAAAAAGAATTTAAGCAAAGAATACTGAAAAAAATAAGGAAAAGAGAAATAAAACCTTTGCAAGCTTTAAACTACAAGGAGAGCAACAAGACTAACGAAAAGTAGAATTTGATTCTAGGAATGCCTCTGACAAAGAAATTCAGGACTTGTACAAATTAGTTAATAAATAACAAAATAGGAAATAGAGTAACACCTTAAAACAATTAAAGGAAAGGACAAATACGGAAAAGGAAGCATGGGAAACATGTAAAGCTCGGGCACAACAAACCCTTGTATTTTCAGTCGACAAGCCACCCTCCGACCTAGTGGACTATATGAAAAGTTGATTGGTAAATGTCATACATATTCAAAAGAGCTTAATAAATCAAAAGAGGAATCATAACTCAAACTAGTATGTTGACATACTAAAATCCGAGCATGACAAATTTGAAGACAACAAAAAAGAAACTCAAAGAAATAAGGGAGGAGGCTCTAATTTTTTGTAGTACTTTGAATAGATAGCTTACCTACTTTGCAAATGCATGCACTCGACTTAAGGTAAATGAAGTGTTAATAGAGGAAATGCAAGACCATTTGAAGACTACAATTGATAATAGAAGTTAGGATGCATTACAGACACAAGGAAAAGAAGCAGAGCATAATCGAATAGAATTACAAACAAAAGAGCATCAATAGTTTCAGGAAGGAAAAAATGCCCGGCATGAGTCTAATAGAGAAGCCAATAAAATATGGGATATGCTTCAACAAGTTATAATGATGCAAATCGAACACAAACCCGGCTTGCAATCCATACAAGATGCACCCATTGAAGTTAAAATGCACTTCCTATCTGTGATGAGAAAGACTATCATTGCCACAAAATAAACAACGAAGGAATTGTCAGACTTCAAAATTTGATTAGAACAGGTTGCCCTGCTCATCTATCAAACATGCAGAGAAGCAACAAAGCATGCATCACCATTGATTGTTCATCCCCCAACTTCTCTGACGCGACCACATTTCCACTTTTTCATCCCAAGTGCATACACGACACGGTAACCATCGAAACAACATTCTGAAGCGGTGATTGGAAAAAAGTATAAATATAAAACCCCTCCTTGCCAATTTTACTGGGTTTATATGAACAATTTACTACTTATTTCCTTGGGAGGATGTTCGTCGAGCAAGCAATATATCTTAACCTCAGGGACTTCGCAATAAATTCCTGGGCGGGGGTCATATACCCAGCAACATTCAAACAAACATACCATAAAAATGAATATTCATGGTCATTTAATTATTTGTGTTGTGAATATTCATGGCCTTTTAATTATTTTTGTACTATGTAAAACATTTTCATCTTGCCTCTTCTTTAAGAAGAAGGATTTGAGGGTGGCGGATATGTTGTAGGGCCTAGTCGACCTAGTCAACAAGAAAATATAGTTGACTAGTTGGTCGTGTCAGTGGACTGACTAGAAGGGTCGACCAACCGAGATAGTTAAGGAAGTTATAACTACCTCCAAGATTGTAAGCATATATAAAAGCATGAATCTATAGTATAGAAAGGTTTCTCATTGATCATAATATAATTGTCTCTTTGTGTTGGGTTCACTACTACTTTCTCTCCTTCTCTCCTTCTCTCCTTCTATGTATGTGTGTTTGTACATTATTGTGTTGTATATTATGTCTGGTTATGCATACTACTAGTAACTCTTTCAATGTAATCCCATAGATTACACCATATTCTAACATAGGAAATTTATCACCATAAGGTTTTAGATAACTTTATTGATTGGTATTAGGGTCCTTTCTTCAAAGAGACCAACACATCAACTGGTTGATAATCTTTCCTTAGATGTTTTTTCTTGTCAATTTTTTGTTGAACCATCTGTAAAGGAATTAATAGCTCTGATACCATGTGTAAAATCCCAAAGGTCCAATAAGGTTGAACCATGCTCAGATACCATGTGTAAAACCTCAAAATTGTAATAATAAGTTAGATGAATGAACACATCAACATATAAAAATAGGCTAGTGTAATCATCTAACCACCATTCTACTTACACATTAAAAATTATTGCACTGAATGATAAAAAATATCAATTCATTGATTACAACTTTCTTTGCATAATTCAGATATAAGGAGTAACATGGTAGGCATGCATAAAATGTTTGAAAACCAACTTATCAAGGAAAAAATGGAAACACACAAGCTCCAATTGCTTACTTCTACCAACAAAAACCAAATGGACAACCAATTTTTGGGGCCGACTCTCCTAACCGAACCAACAATCCATACAACTGAGAGCCCCCAAGGTCCCAATCAGTAAATCCATGCCATTTTCTCTCACACTCCCTCCACATGAAGCCAAAGCTCCCATGAAAAACCCCAAAGATCAAAATCCTCAAGGAAAAGATGTCTTAGTCACCTCCTCAACATTCATTAAATAGTTATTCCATAGACTTCATTTGTCATCCATTCAATTATCTCTTAACTTTACTTAATCATGCAGTTCTAGTAAGCTTTTTTAATTTAGTTTTTCCTTTCAATTCCATTTTTTAATTATTTTTTCTCCTCACAAATGGAGTTAACCATTTGAATGTTGGACTTTTAAGAGAAAAAGGCAGGGTGATATCCTCATACCTAATCCCATAAGGTAGTTGTTAATAATGTTTTTCCATGGTCATAATGAGTAATAAAAGGCATGACATATGGTGAAGTTGGGTTAAGAGGAAGAAACAGGAATTAACACCAAAGAGGAAACAAGTACCCTTGTTCACTTCAACAATGGTGGAGTAGTTCTATATCAGGCTTAGTCTTAACATGAGAGATGGAGGTGGGATTATTTGAGATCAAGACTTGGCCATTATTTGGTTAGATTATCACAGTGGACTTAGAGAGGAACTAGGTGTCCCCACCCCAACATTTATCTAAATCGTTTTGTTTGGTGTAAGGAGGAACACAAAGACAATGGACTGGGTTTGCCTTTAGATTTTGTTTCATGCAAAATTTTGGTAATTTCCTAGAGTTATAGTGCACACCCTCTATGGAATAGTGGTGCACTAGTCGTGATTCTTAGTGGAGCATGGAATAATTGAAACATGGAGAAGCATAACAACCCTGGATGTTTTTCCATGTGAAGCTTTGAACCTACAACGAGCTGTAAGGGGATAGTAGAGGCTCCTTAAGATAATAAAATAACCAACTCCCATAAGAAAAATAGTTTCTAGCCTAGACGAAGCTTGAAACAATGGCCATGCAAAATCACTAGATAGTGATACAATAGAATAGGCAAAATGAGAAGCTTGAAGGTGATTGTAACATGTTATACCCATTGGTTTACCTCAAAGGATTCCAACCCAATTTGATCCTCTAGGAGCTCTCAATTTGAGGCTTCCAACCCAAGGATGTCAATTGGGTCCACTCTGAGACTAGGAAAATAAAAATAAACAATCCAACAAGCTCCTAGAGACCAAGAAATGGAACTTGTGGATGAGGAGACCAAGCCAACAACAATAGACAATCATGAAACCCATAGTGGGCATAACTTTTTCTTATCTTGAGTTCTTTTTCTATTTTGCAAGATAATTTTGTTATTAGGCCAATACTTTCCAATATATACTTGTAGGACTTTGTGCTACAATGATGTGCAAAATAGAATAGCTTTGTGTGTAGAGCTTATTTTGAATTTTGGACATTTTCTTAATGTTTGGTGCCTTGAAAGCCCTTCTTTATTTATATTACTATGTTGTATGTTGCAGTCACAATGACTTTTTAATACAAATATTAATCGTTAAAAATCATATATATATATATATATATATATATATATATATATAGAAAGAGTATCCTTTTAATTTTGCATAAAAAAGTAAATTTGCTGATCATTGTTATTTTAATTTTTCATAACTTTTACTCACTAATTTGAATCAAAATTATGCAAAATATGTGCATCTTGGATTTGTTTCTACAACATGAATCCCTCTCTAGGTATTTAATAATGTTCAATATCCATAAACAATCATATAAATGTAAATAGCAAGTTCTATTTGCATTCATTGTTTTTGCTTCCCTTTTCTTTTTGGTGGCACTAGGTTTTTAATAATGTTCAATATCCATAAACAATCATATAAAGGTAAATAGCAATTTCTATTTGCATTCATTGTTTTCACTTCCCTTTTCTTTATGGTGGCGGAGAAAATTTTAAGGATTTATAATTTTTATAAAGTGTAGAAACCTTGACGAAACTTATTAATTATCAAATTTCCAACCATAAAATGTTTGGTGATATTATTAAACAAGGGAAAAAGCTGCCTGGCAGCTTAGTCCTTGCCAAAGGGAGTGCGCCACACAGCAGCTACGCAGAAGCAAAACCATAAGGGAGAAGGCTAGAGCACGTGGAAGAGAAGTGTGAACGTGTCAGAGGGTTGGAGCAGGTGTCAAGCTAGCAGGAGGTATGAGCAAAACCATCAGCGCACTAAGTTGTAAGTCTCTGTCTAAGTGGTAAGACAATGTCGGGATGCTCGAGCACAAGCGTCGCAGCAATAATTCAGGCTGTACGAGTTCAAGTTCTGTGAGGGAAGAGGCCGCTTCTTGAAACTAAATTCGCATCTAATTCTGAAAATCCGTGCTTGGAAGTTGCTGCTGCTACCACTTCTATACAACTCTCGTGTTCGTGCAAGAATAGTACCGCGCAATGTGAAGGTGAAAAACATAATTCCTTACTCGTCTATTCAGAACAACGAATTTCGCCTTCCGAGTCTCCAAACCAACAGAAAACCTAGAAGCCAGACTTTGTCCCGGCATTGTGTGGCCCTCAATCCTTGCTAGTTCCTGTTGTCCATTAATTCCTGAATTTGAAGAGAAATTTAGGTCGTGGAGTGATTTTGCTTATGCCAATGGTTCCAATGGCCTGTCAGAGCTTCCGTTTAGTATAATTGATCTGGCATGCCGAGAATTTACAGAATCCCATCTCGGTAATGAAGCATTTTCGGACTATTTGCAGGTAATGTCAGTTCAGGAAATTTATGTTTCTGTTAATAAATTCTCTTGCCGACACTAAAAAACGAGAATCAGTAACTCGTAAAACTTAAATAATTGATCATTAGGATTTATTTTCATTTACTGCAGAGACAATTTCTGTTTTTGGTTAGAGTAAATTAAAATAACTAGCAAATCAAGTTGTTCATTGATCTATTTCTAGTCTCATATTCATCTTTTGGGAAAGATTAAATTATTATTATTTTTAAAGGAGATTTGTAGTGAGTTTGCAATGAAACAATATGTGAAAATCCAAGACTCTTTATAGGTTTGAAATTTCAATTCATAACGCTTTTGTTTCTTCTACTGATCTGCAAGACTATATGTGCACTGAGGATGAAGACGAGGACATATTTCAGAAATTTAAAGCAAGAGAGCGTAAAAAACATCCGTTGAAAAGCCATCTGTTGGACTGTATTGATACTCAGTTGACCGACGCCATAAGAAAACAACGTCTTCTGATGGTTAATTGGATTATGGAGACAAGAATTTTACGCAATTTAAATTGAATTTGAATTTTGAAAAAGTCTGTAGATGTTTCAATAATTAATTCATAACTTATGTTGTGGTGCAGTACACAGCCTCGTAACTATTAATTCGTAACTTCTGTTGTGACGTAGTACACAACCTCGTAACTATTTTCTTTGAGATTGAACATGAAAATCTATGCATCACATAAAACTAACATTCTTAAACAAAATTTCAATATGCTATATTGAACTAAGATAAGGCAAAGTTGAAACAAAAATTTAGATGTGATGTATTTAACTAAGATGAATCAATGTGGAAAGGTATTTACATTTTGGTAGCAATTACATTATTTTTTTTTATTCATTTAGATAAATATTATTAAATGTTGATTGGATTATGGTTTAGTATTATATTTTTTTAATGATAGAAAAATTTATCATATTATATTAATATTAATATTAAAAATAATACTATTATTATTATAATTTTTAAAATTTTAAATATTGATTATATTAAAATAAATTATAAACTACATAACTAAGGATAACTAAGGAAAGGAATATGATAATAATTAAAATTTAATTTAATTTAACTTCTTCTTAAACAAAACTTTTCTTTAAATACTATTTAGGGTCACTCGAATCCCATTTCATAAACCTAAATGTAAGAATTTTTAAAACCCAAAATTATTAATAATTAAAAGGCTATGAGTGACTATGCCTAAAATTAACGATTGATCATCTTATTTCTTTTTATAAACTACATAACTAAGGAAAGGAATATGATAATAGTTAAAATTTAATTTAATTTAGCTTCTTCTTAAACAAAACTTTTCTTTAAATTCTATTTAGGCTCACTCGAATCCCGTTTCATAAACCTAAATGTAAGAATTTTTAAAACCAAAAATTATTAATAATTAAAAGGCTATGAGTGACTGTTTGACGGTTGATTATCTTATTTCTTCTCATGCCATGGTTTAAGCTAATAGGGTGGACAACTGGATAGTAAACGTTGATATGTCGATATTGGATGTCAGCATCGATTGAAGCACGGACTGGGTCTTCGGTATTTAATTTGTCAGAGAATTATTTATTGATTGTTAGTGGCATTTTTCCTGTAGTATTTTATTAGAGTTCCCGCAGCTCGCTGGAGGCATATTATATTTTTTAGTTTTTTGTTTTAGAGAACAGGCATCCGGTTGATTATAGAAATATTTAAAGTACAGAAACATGATGTATGAAACCTAGATGGCAAGTATATATTTTTCTTTGAATTTTGTAATTTGAAATTATTTTTTATTTTTTAAAATTTCACATCTTAGATAGGGGTAATTAGTCAATTTATTGTCAAATCATAGTTTTAACCAATCATTATTATCAATTTATCAATTTCAACTAATAATAAAATAAAAATTTTAATTTCAAATATTAAAAAAAAAAAAAATTCAAAATATTAAATTAAATATAAAATTATTTGAAAACAATATAGGGTTTTTTTGCAAAAAAAACAAAAATAATTGAAAGTAAAAAAATCTTAACTGATTGCTATATTATCTGCCTTCTGCAGTAATAATAATAATAAAATCTACCATTTTTTTTATTTAAAATTTTTCAATATTTTAAAAATTGACAAACTATTTTAAATTTTACTCCAAACACTAATATTAAATTATTAATATGGAAACACTAATATTAAACTACTAACCCATATAAAAATTTTCAAGTTTTTTTATGTAAGATTTTTCAATATTTTCACAAAGACAATTGGGATAATTTGAAAGCAAACCACGTGTAATGAAGCCTTCAACACGGAGAGGATGGGACAATATACATCCCATTAGGATTGCACATAGGAAAATATACATCCCATTAGGAAAATTTGAAAGCAAACCACCTAATAATTCGGATATATCTAATGAATTACCTTCCAGAAATGGACTGTCGTCTATTTCTTCATGACAGTGGCTATAATTTGAATTTGAATCACATTCTCACTCCCGCTGTGAAGATTTGGAGTTTCTCCAATGTTCCGTGAGTATCAAATAGGTCATCTAGAACAGTCATCAGTGTACCAAGTTTTGTGACAGCAATTCTGCTTCGAGAAAACTCAGGCTCGAATGTGCCTGTAACCACCCAGAAGTAAGACTCCACGTGACGCTCCCGAAAGAAATTCAGCTGCGATAGATATGACTCTCTCCACCACCTATTTTATGCACATAATTGACAATAAATCAATCTTTACATAATACTTACATACAGAATCTAACCTATATGAATGTTAGAGACCACTCTACCTTGAGATAATTTGCAACTCTTTCTGATGTGTGCATTGCAGAATATTGAAGTCCAATTTAGCCAACTCTATAATTTTCGTTTTGTGTATATATTTCGATAAAGTTCCTTGCCTCCCATCTCGGCAAACTGCAATGCCATGGAAATTCAAGGGCGTATTTCACCCGGAAAACAGTAATCAAATCAGACTTGTGCTGATGCAAAGAGGGTATATACAATACAAGAAGTTTAAAAAAGTGTTTATTGTTTACCTCTCTCAGAAGGCTTTGATCGACGACAGTTACATCTTGCCCCGTTAAAACTTGGTTTAGATACTCGGTTGTGAATGTCTTTGCCTCATCCATCACCTTTTCTCCGGGAAATGAAATGTTTGAAGCTCGAAATAATGACAACATGTTTCTCACTCGTTTATCATCCCGCCCTTCTTCTTCACCGGTGAAATTGCAGAAGAACTGCCCGTTTTCATCCCTGAAATTCTCCAAAACACCTATTTCACCGAGGCATGTTATTCTGTGAGAATTGATGTAAAGTATTGAATAGTTTTATTAAAGTCATGTCACTTTACTTCTTCATTTGGGTAATATTATAATCTAGCTTACAAAATCAAAATGCTTAGCTGCAAGTACTACCTACTTGAGGAAACGTTATACCGATGCAATCGGAGTGCCCGAAATCCCAAAGCTGTAGCATTGAGATCTTTGATGAGGGAATCTCTTGACCCCTCGGCGATGCCACTTTCGTTCCAATATCTGCTCAGGATTCTAGTATGATAATTAAGTAACGTCTAGCTATCAACCATAAGTGCAATATGCCATTAATGAATCGTATAAAAGGTAAATCAAATTCATGAAATTCATATATGACTGTATGAATGCTTAACCTGAAATTCACGATATGCGGGTGCCTGATTACGGTGCATTGCATTGAAATTAACGAATGATGAATTTTAACATGTGAAATTGCTGAGATTAAACTGACAAATCCATTACTTCTCAACAAATATGAAGAATACGTCGAAGAATGATATGAGATTAAGCTAATCTAATTACCCCATAAGACGTTGAGAGAGATTGTATGATATCATCGTCCCAGAGGTTGGAATGATGATTGCCTATGCGTCTTTGTGCATCATCGGCTGCAACGGTGAAGCTCATGCAGCTCCTGGTTATTCGCGTTACGGATCTCTTTGGCCTAAACATTCCAAACAGTTGAAACCGGTTTACAGAGAGCCTTAAAAACACACGGATGATTAATCAGACAAGCAAACCTAGATGACCTGAAAGATGCGCATGCGTTGGGCCAATGAAAACTCAAACCAGAGATTGGTGGAAGTAAAACCAGACACTCAATCAACTAACGTTCAAACGAACCGACTCTGCTGTACAGTAATAAACATGCATCTTAATAAATATAAATAAATAAATAAGAGGACAAATGACAATAAGTAATAAGTAAGAGTAAAGAGGAGTGATGATGTGTAAAATTGTTAAATTTTTAAATTTTAAATTATTTTAATTTTTGATAATTAAATTCTCTCCTCCAGGTATTTCTGTATTTATGTTATTTATGTTTTATCTTAACGGTTCTTTATCAATGAAAAAAAGCAAATTTTCTTTTCTTTTTAAATAAAATAAACATTTTTTTTATTTTCAAGAAAATCAAATTAATATTTTTTTTTAAACATTATGAAAATAACATTAATATTTCAAAAACAATTCAAAACTAATGCAAGTCAAAGAGTATTGACTTTTAACGGTTCTTTACCACTGAAAAAAAACAAATTTTCTTTTTTTTAAATAAAATAAACATTTTTTATTTTCAAGAAAATCAAATTAATATTTTATTTTTAAACATTATGAAAATAACATTAATATTTCAAAAACAATTCAAAACTAATGCAAATCAAAGAGTATTGACTTTCCAATGGAAAGTGTATCCGTGGTTTGGCAAGGACTAAAAATAATCAAATCTCTAAGGGTTTTATATACTTTTTGGATACAACTTTTTAGAGTAAAAAAATGTAATCCAATGGAATTTAGGTGAATCATATTGAAAAAAAAAATAGAAAATGGCTAATATTTTTTAGAAAAAAAAACCTCGAAAATTAGTCCATGGATTAAATTTCACCCCTAAAATTTACTTCCATTAATGGCAATTCATCATAAAAGATAATAAGAATAGTTATTCTACGCTTTTCATTTCAAAAAATCGTTGTAATTAATTATTGCATCACTACCACTTTTTATATATCAAGTACCTATACCAGCAAACTTTTGAGATGTCCATACACTTAGGTAAGGATACTGAGGTTTTAGAAAAAATCGTATTTCATTGATCATGAGAACAAAAAAATACATTCCACATATACTTTAATAGCACGATAATATCCAAATGCCGATATTAACCATATACAAAAATTTTAACTCCCAAACATTTACATGTAATCAAAATTTAACTCTAACATCATCACAAAACTGTTCAATGCTTGCAGATTGTCTTTAGTTCATTGAACTTAAAGAGATCAGACTTGATTCCTGTACTGCCTAGTTTTTATAACTTGTGCACTTTTGGGCTATTGAGATGCTTTGGGAAGGATAATTTCCATACAAATATCAAAGATTTGTGGGCCTTAATACAAACCAAATAGATTGAACAGCAAAGAAAAAAAGTCTCTAGCCCAATCTGGAATACATTATAGAAAAGTAAAAGGGTCGATCAATGTTGTCAAATAAATGGATTATATAGTGGGAGAATTCAACATTTCCCAACTTTTCCATGTCAACAGTTACCACACTCTTCCAAGTCCAAATTGTCTCTCAAGTTTGACAATACAATTTGAGGAAACAGTTGAGTCAGACCTTCCAACTCTAACTTGGCCATGAGTCATGCTCGCAACTTTGATTTTGATGTCAAAATCAAGTCATATTGACTTGATAATTTATCTATAAAAGACACTGAAAAACATAAAGCACTCATTTGTGCTTGCTTTTCTGAGTCCATTTCACAACAAACAACTAGTAGACTTGTGCCCTGTCGAGAACCCATGGTGTTTTGTAGCATGTAGTATCATCTATGTAATTTCAAATAAGATCTTAATGAAATTTTGCATCATATGGAAATTGTACACTTTGATATTAATGGAAACTATCTTTTCCATTGAAATTTTGTGTTAATGCAATATTAACGGTACACTTTGATATTAATGGAAACTATCTTTTCCACTGAAATTTTGTGTAATGCAATATTAACGCATGAGTTTTTCACCACTTTTGAGTCAACTCATACTCTTCAGCCTTGCCAAGTCATTCTTCAAGTCGAGTCTGCTAACTTTGGTCACCAGCACAAAAGTCTAAATTTACAAACCGAGATAATTGTATTCACCACATTAACTTCAAATCTTTTATATTCCAGACACCGTATGCTCTTGTATTAGCTGCCTCTGCATGCAAGAAAAAGACATTCGGTTTTTAAAATTACAAATATTTAGAGAAGTTTTAACTCACACAGTGAAAGAAGAAAATAAAATAACCATAAAGGTTCAGAAAGTATATAAGCCTAATCTAATATTCTAGTGCTTTAAAGAATCCTCCAATATTAAAAAAAAATTATAAGAGCATTCTTTTTTATTCCTGATGCAATGAACGAGAAGCACCCAGAATACCACAAGCATGTTTCCAAACTTGAAATAGTTCGAAACTTGGTATGTGAGCACAAGAACGAGAGAACAGCAGCAAAACTGCCTCGGTCAGATGCTTTAACTGAAAAGCAAAACATTGAATTTTAGAGACAATATCACAAAGTTGCTAACATACATTCATCGCTGCAAAGCTCTGTTGCACAAAACTCCTAAATTTAAAAACCCTAATATATGAAAATGAAGACAAATTAACCTCTAATACATTTCCATTGTTGAAAACATCGGCAATGGCAAAAAATCGGCAAGAGGTCCAAATACAATTTCTCAGCAACTTCGGGAAAAAATTGGCAAACCGCAGCAAGCATTAAAAAATGAAAAATAAAAATCATTTCTTTTTAATTTTTAAACACATAAACCAACAACAACATCAAATAAGAACATTGTCACATAAATATAGGAAAACCACCGATATAATATGATGTAGTGGATGCCAAATCAAAAAGATACATCAGAGTCAATACTAAATCTTGAAACCTAATAGCTGTCCAATAAAGAACTAAAAAGTGGATAATCAATACAAAATGACATCAAATATATAAATGTCTCTCATCATCATGAGTCATCTACAATGAGAAATCTAGGCTATCTAGGAGCTAGCTATCAATGACCTCTCCCCCTTTTACACAGGAAAAGGTCATGGCTCGTTTGCCACTAGAAGGCCCTACATCATCTGTCTGACGCCAACTAGAGGGTGTAGATGTATCATCCTGTGTAGAAGGTGGTACTGGTGCTGATGCTAGCACATCAGCCTCGATAATGTCAAGGTCCTCATCACCCGACTCTACCTGCTCCTCCCCTTACTCCTCTGTTCGTCGCTGCTCCTCCAACCATGCAGGTGCATCCTCCATAATAGGGGCCTCAGACTCCACCCTCCACTCAAACAATATGTTAGTATTTTCCAAGGAAATGGCTTCCACATCAGGCACCTTATCCAGCTTCCTCATCCACAGTCGAATATTGTAGTGGGCATATACCAAATCATTGAGATGTGGGAACTCCAACCTATAAGAGGGCCATAAATAAATTTAATAAGTCTTGATTCTCAAGGGTCATAAACATGTCAATGGGCAATAAATTATAATAATTGTAATTGGTTAGTTGATGTTCTAACCTTTTGCGTTTTTTTGAGTGTATTTTTTCAAACACGCTCCAATTGCACTCACATCCTGAAGCATTGTATGTTTAGCTAAGGACCCAAATGGAAAAAATTTGTAAAATCGGTGCTCTTGCACCATAATTTCGCCACCAAACATCTATATCAATTACAAAAAAGAAAAAAGACTTAAATCTCTTCATCAAAACATAATCCAACTTTTAAATAAATTATAAAACACATAATTAAAAATTTAATTTTAAATTCTAGTGGCTTACGTGGTATCTTTTTTTTTTGTAAGTTAGAGCAGATCCTTATATTGCCATCAGAAAAAGATACATAATGTTGGGGTACTCCCAAGACTGGGAAAACAGACCCAATATCAAAAAATAAGCAGTCTTCCCCGAAATGAAATGAGACTGAACTAGAAAGTTTGAGAGTCACGGACCAGCCTACGGTGATTGTTTGCCATAAAACTAAAAACAGAGACAGTAACAGAAGCGGCCTAATGAAACCAAAAAGACAGTAACAGAGGCTATACATCTAAAAAACAGAGCTAAGAATTCAGGTCGTCCTGGCCGCTATGAGAACCTGGATCCTTTGCAATTTCCATGCCTAGACGGTGAGCAATTTCTCGTTGGTTGTGGATGATTTGCTTAAGAAGGTCGACCATTTTGTCCTGCTGCAAGAGTATTTCAGCATGAGCCTCTCCCTTTTCCACCAGGGTTTTGCCCAGAACCAACTTCTGCGTCTAGTGATAGTCTAGGGTTTTCTGATACGGAGTGGTGCGACCCCTGGTGTGCCCTGGGTCTAACACCAGAGCCTCGAATTCCTTTCGAATTTCTGTGTCCGAGAGACATCCACGATCAACCTGAGCTTCCTCTTCAGCCTCCTAAATGTCAGCTTGCACCTGCCCCAGAGTTTCCTGCTTGTAACGCTTAGCCTTACCCACAATGCCTCGCATGAAACACACCGGCGGGCCGAGAGAAGGGCCAGTAGGTTTGGTCTTGCAACGAATATAGCCCCTTCTAGAAGGTGGCATGGCTGAGAGACTGACGGGAAGCAACCCCTCAAGAAATACAACTGAGCAGAGGAGAGTAACCCGAGCTCTGTCAAGACCTCCACTTCTGCGGATGCTTCGTTCTCCGAGGGATAACTAATCCTCTTTCTTCACTCGACCATTACAAATCATGAACGCAGAAGGTTGGTGCTTGAGCTCTGGAGTACCTTCCAAGCTTGAATGGGATTCGGGAGGCCGTGGAAGGAGATTTTCCATCTCCGAGTTTGTAATGGAAGTACTAGACAAAGGTAATGTCATGACCAATTTGCACGTGAAAGCCTTAAGCATCAGTACGGTGGAGGTCATCTGAAGGATCATCTGCTCGGCTTATGAAAGTTGCAGGAGGCACGTGGTCTGCATTGGCGGGCATGTGCCTAGCCCCATGGCCATCCACCGACTCTCCCTCTCAGCACGTGTTGGGCACCCGCGGTGGGGCATGGTATCAAAATATTCCTATTGGCAATATAATCGACAAAGCCAAAGAATTTGCTTGCCTTTTGATACATCTCCATCTCTCGACTAATAGTCCTACGAGTGTTGGCATCAAGTACCATAAGCTAGATACATGTCAAGAGCCTTTCCTTCACCTCACCATCAAAATCTATGTTACATGAGTAAGCATAGGCGAGGTTGAGGAAAAGAGTTGTTGCATGAATGGAGCGATGGAGCATCCTTGTCCATCAACTATCAATCAAATCCCAAATCATCATGTATCTGTTATGTTCAAGGGTTCCCTTGCCCAGATAATAAGATTGGATAGTCTCTTTGGCCCTATCCATGCACACATACAAGTAGCCCATTACAAGTTTCTCTCCATCTACCAAGCAAACAAACTTTACCAAAGGGTCACTAATTGTGCACACTTCTAGCATTCGATCCCAAAAGGGATCAGTGTACACTAGTTTAGCAATGGTCTGTCCCATCCTGTCTTCTGTTGAATGTGCAACCACGCCACTCATTACAAACAAACATTTGCTTCAACTCAAACTTACATTGGAGCATAGACTGAAGAGAGATCAAGCTACTAGCAAATCGTGTGATTGTAGGACGCAACTCCTCCCTATTTTTTGTAAATCTCCTCATCGGGTTAAGGACAAATGCATGGTTATATATGAATCATAGTTACCAGAATCATGATTTAAAACACGAGTTTACAATTTAAATCGATCGGGCCTAAAACGATCTGATTCAAACCAAGCCAATTTTTACTCGGGTTGACCGATCTTTACCCGATCAAAGAGACTTTGACTCACGAGTTAAACCGGATCCCGAGTTGAAATCACAATTTGTTGGTTCACGCACCCAATATTTTCTAAAAACTCAATTTTTCCTTCGGTTTTCAATGTTCCATTCGTTGTGGGTGTATTTAGGCATCCTGTGTGTTTTCTTCAAGCAGTGACCATCCACATGTTGTTGCTATGAACGAGCAGTGACCCAGACCATCCGCATTATTGTTGTGAACGAGCAGTGACCATGCTATTGCTGTGAGTGTGAACGAGTTGTGACTCTATGTGTGACTATGGTGGCTACCTGCGCGTGACTGTGCATGGATGGTGGGAGTCGTGACTATGTAGCTACCTACGCATGATATCTATTGGACATCTATAGATAACTTGCAGTATATGGACATGGCTATTTGAATATCTACGAAAAATGATTTTTTAATTCAAAACATGTGTATATATTTAATTTTTGTATTTGCCAATTTTTTTCTGATTTTTTCTCGATTTGATTCAAGCTCTTCGCTCTTTTGCCTCACCGATTTATTGTCGATTCCAATTCTGGCAACTATGATATGAATTTTGTGATGGTCTTAGCCTGATCAACAACCTCCCTAATGAAGGGTCTTTTTCCCATATCCTCGAGCATCAAATTCAGGCAATGGGCAGCACATGGAATCCAAAACAATGTGGGATGCCTCTCCTTTAGCATCCTGACGACAGACACATAATTAGCCACATTATCTGTTATGATTTGGACATGTTCCAAACCAATAACCTTGATGAATGCATCCAACAACTCACACAATAATGTTGCATCTCTAATATGTGTTGATGCATCAATGGATTCAATAAACATGATACCCCTAGGGAAATGTACCAAGAAGTTTAGAAAGGTCCTACCCTTCCCATCTGTCCAACCATCAAACATCACCGTGCATCCACTAGATTCCCATGACTTCTCTAGCTCTTCCAATGTAGTGTTGATGTCACACTTTCCTGCTTGCAAAATTGGCCCCTCAACTCCTCGTAGGTAGGGGGACCTGTAACCTGGGCCAACAACAACAATAGCATCACACATTGGCTGGAAAAATGGATTGGTCTTTGTGATGCTCAAAGATAAATCGCTCCAAGAAATCATCCTCCCATAAGCATGTCTGCTTCTTGCTTCTTTTTTTTAACCATTGACTGGATGGAAGGTTGAGCCCCATCTCTGGTCCTTGGAACAAAGAAAGGTGAGGCCCTTGTGGAAGGTGAATTTGCATTTGTGGAGTCCCTCTAACTGCCATATGTCCCACTCCCATATCTACCAATGTTGGCGGTTCTTGAGGATCTAGCCACTCCACCCGAAGCAAATTCAACTCTATTAGCAACTGCCACCTCCTTCTCTTTGTCCTTCTCATAAATAACATCATGGGCGATCTGCATAATTTACGAGGTTGATTCAATGCAAATTAGAACATCATGCCCTAGAATTTTAGCCAAGTGGTATTTTCACTGACAAATCCTTCCTATCATAGTTTGGCCACATAGTTTACAAGACAACATTTGATGGTTTGTCCCATCATTGGGCTCACCATACTTCCACAATGGATCCAAAACCTTTGGCATTTTGGCAATGCATTATCAAACCTTCAACTTGAACCCTGGAGCCAAAAAATGAAAGAAAACTGACATTAAAAGTTACTTTTAAAAAAACAACATATTGTTAAAAGAAAAACAATCATCTAAATTGTTTTACTAGCCATGGAAATACTTTAAAATTTATTCGAAAATGATGATAAGAGGCAAGAAAACAATGGTTTGAAAACCCTAAGAAAATATAACCAAAAATGAAGGTAAGAGGGTTGTTAAAGGAAAAAGAGTCCCTCAAATTGCTTTCTTAACCATAGAAAATGATGATAAGAGGCATGAAAAGATGGGCTTAAAACAATCTATGAAAATACAAAGTAGTGTAATATTTGACTACATACCTGGGATTTGAGGGACCGACACCATAGACAACTTGCAAAGTGATTTGTGCTCCAATTAGTAAACTCTTGAGGATGATGAAAACAAAGATTTGGTCCTCTAGATCTGTCTGTTGATGAATGGAAGCACTCTCCCTCTCATTTCCCCCACAACTACCAAGCAAAATGACTAAAGAAAAACTCCAAAAGTCACTTAATCCGGCCAATCCGCGCGTTGGGCGATTTCTAAGGTTGTGGCGCTATTTTTCCTTAAATATTGTGAAATTTAGTTGACTGCGCGAAATCCGATTTTTGCTAAAAATTTGTGATTTTTACGGGCCAAAAAATTGATGCTCAAAAAAATTGTGATTTTTGTGAAGTGCCAATTTTTCGGCCGAAAACCTTCAACAATGTTGATTTCTAAGTCGACCTACAAATTAACCCATCATTCTTATTTTCATACAAGATAATGTGTTGTTTAAAACAAAAACTACATACATACATATATACGTATGCTTTTAATTTTTTTGAGTAAATTATCCCAGGGTAAACCCCTAGGCACTTCCCCTCATTTTGAGGATGGTACCCAAGGTAAACCCTAGATTCTTCAGGGCACAAGGCTAAGTCAACAACAGGGCTCAAATCCATTACAACAATATACTCATAATAAACTCAACATGTCGCTTAGGAATAGAACCTAGGTGAGGAGGATAACACTCCATCCCACAACCACTTGGGCTAAACCCAATTGACATATATATACATAAACATATATATATATAGTTTAAATAACACACACATACACACTAACACCTCATTTCCCCTGGCGGGGGGTCGCATTTCCATTTCTGAAACTAGTACGCATTTCGTGCAACTTTGCTACAAAGAAGCCTAAGGTTTCATTTCCATCTGTACGTTAGGCACGTGACACACATACAAATGGGAAATGAAGTCTCACGCTTCTTTGAAACCAAGTTGTACTAAACGTCGAAATCTGTACTAGTTTAAAAAATGGGAACACCTAGAAACATGAAGACAAATTAACCACTAATTCGTTTCTAAAACCTAAATACAAATTAACCCATCATTCCTATTTTTTTTATAAGAAAATGTGTTATTTAAAAAAAAAATCTATACATACATACATACATATATAGCGAGAGAGAGAGAAAGAGAGTTCTTTTCTAAATAACACACTCTTTATATACTGCATTTTCCCTAACATACCCATTTTGAGGGGTTAGTGTTTCTAGGCATTCATGTTTTGAATCTCATACATGTTTCCACAGTGCAACTTAGCTGCAAAGAAGCCTGAGACTTCATTTCCCATCTATATGTGAGGCATGTGCCACCAATGTTTTAAAACTTGGACTCGAAATCGATCGAAGGTCAACTCGGACTCGGACTCAAAAACGGTAATGACTCGACTGATTTAAATTTAATGACTCGGTTTACTCAAAAATACATAAAGTATTTAAATTTTAAAGAAAACAATATTTTAAAGATTTTGATCCATGATTCCAAAGCATTAGAGACAAAATATCCAAAGTCTGTCTTAGTTTTTGTAGCTCGGACAAGTACTTCTACATAGGCTATGTGTCTAGCATGTAGAAGTGATCTGAAAAGTGACTCTTTAGTTGAGCACTTTATAAAATGAGTTTATAGAGTGACTTTTATTATTTTAATGACTTAAGTGACTTTTATTATTTTAATGACTTAAGTGACTTTTATACAGTTTAACTTCAGTGATTTAAGACATCTCAATGAGAGATTATGTCACAACCTTAGATCTAGTGAGGCCAAGATCTAATCTTCACCGTTGAGATCCAGAGGTAGATGAAGAGTCATTAGAGAAATTATAAAAGAGACCTAAGGAGAGTGGAGAGACACACTTTTGAATGAGAAAGTTCTGGGGAGCTGAAGAGAAGAAGAGTGAGAGAGAAAAGTGTACAGCAAAGAGGAAGAGTAGAAATCTCAAGGACGAGAGTGGGCACACTTCCCAAGGAATTTGGCAACATTTAATGCACAAAAAAGAGGGGTTGTACAACAAAAATCTTAAGTGATCATACAATAAAGAAAGGATTGTACATTAGCCAAAAATCGAGGATAAGTACAAAGCAAAAATCGAGGTAATTTATGTATTGTTTGGCACAAGAATTGAGGCAAGAAATTATTGTTTTTGGATCATCTATATGAAACCGTACAGACGACCGTACATGATGTACAGTATGATTTTTGTTGTGCAGGATTTTTGGGGTGGAAGGTCATACTAGTGGTGTTGGGCACAGATTTCGATATTTGTTGGTCTTTAGCAGTCCGTACAGTGTATTTAACGCTGAGATAAGTTCGTTGTAATTTCCAAAAAAAATTCTATGTGGGCATTAATAAAAATCTCATTTAACTGGTTTTTCCAAGGGCATTGCCCAAAAAATCACTATGTCAAATGTGTGATTAAATGTGGTTGTCTACTGTTCATTTCTGTTGTGGATTTCTAGATTATATCTCAATGTATCTATACTCATAAATTTCAGATTTGAATGCTTTCAAATTAATGTCCATTAATCTGTGGTAAATAAATTTATTGGAGACAAATCAGTTTTTTGGGTTATTGCAAAATTTCAACACAGTATCATAGTTGGGACTTTGATTTTGAACAAAGAAACCAGCATTTGACACAAGGGGGCAGCAAGGGTATTGCTGAGTTATTTCACCTAGCAGATTTGGGCTTGTTGTTGGTTGGTCAATATGTCTTTGACATTGGGCTTGTGGTATGAGGATAGGCAGGAGGGTGCATCGAATTTCATCCCATGGAAGGAAAGGATCACTGTGTTGTTGGAAGAATTTGAGTTATGGGATATAACCAAGGAAGTTGTCACGATTCCCACCGATGTTGATCGATTGGTTGAATATAACAACAAGAATGTGAAGACATGACGTTTTCTTCTTGATGCAATGAAAAACCATATTATGCCTCATGTGATCCGGAAAAAGAATGCCTTTGATATGTGGGCAGCTTTGATGAAGCTATACCAGAGCAACAATCAAAACTAAAAAATGGTTGAGGGAGAAACTGAGAGATACTAAGATGACCAAGACTAACAATGTTACATCATACCTTACCAAGATTTCACAAGTATGTGCTGAGTTGGGTGTTGTTGGTGAGAAAGTGGATGATACAAAGTTGGTGAGAACAGCTTTGAATGGTTTCTCACAACCTTGGCAGGACTTTGTGCTTGCGATCGTTGCCAAAGAAAACATGCCTACATGGAATACGTTTTGGGACGATTTCTTACAAGAGGAGCTGAGAGTCGGCTCCAACCACACAGACTAACAGGATGGCGATTATGAGGAGAATTTTTCTCTTATAGGGAAGAGCAAGCAAAGGCCCAAAAAAATCCCAGGTGATGGGTCTAGCTCGAAAGATGAACAAAAGGACATGAGCAAAGTGAAATGCTTTGCATGTCACAAGATTGGCCACTATGTGAGTCAATGTCCAAACAAAAAGGAGGGCAAGGATGAGACACAGACAACAGCATCAACTGAGATTGAGGACTTTGCGAAGAAGTTTGAGAATGAATTTTATCTGGTCTCTTGTCTTTCAAGCAATGGTAGTGCAAGGTTTGAGGACATTGGAGCATGGGTTGTAGGTAGTGGTTCATCTAAACCATATGATGGGAATGAGGTCGATGTTTCTTAGTGTTTCAGAGATAGACTTCGACTACTATGTGGATAGTGGACTCGACACCATGCATGTAGTGAAGGGGGTTAGATGTGTGAGATTCTAGCTAGAGTCAGGAGGATATCTATAGGTGGTTGAGGTGTTGTTTGTACCGAAGTTGAAGGTTAGCTCGCTCTCAGAATCAACTTTGGAGGATAAGGGATATGGAGCTATGGTCCAGCATGAACAAGTGCTTATATATCCAGCGGGAGCTACCCAAGACACAACACAAGTGCTTAGTATCAGAAAGGGGAGATCATACAGGTTGCTGGGAAAGTTTGTGATTGGGTCCAAGGGGATCTTAGATACAGGGCTCATGCCATTATCTGAGACAGCATGTTGTGAGGCTTTAGGTTGGGTCCAAGGTTGTGAGGTTTCTTCTAGTTTTGTCAAGAGAATTAGCTGGTACAAGATGACTCAATTTATAAAGCGACTTTTATTATTTTAATGACTTAAGTGACTTTTATATATTTTGAGTGACTTAAGTGATTTAAGTCATCTCAATGAGAGATTAAATCACAACCGTAGATCTAGTGAGGCCAAGATCTAATCTTGACCGTTGACATCTGGAGGTAGTTCAAGAGTCATTAGAGAAATTATAAAACAGACCTAAGGAGAGTGAAGAGAGACAATTTTGAATGAGAGAGCTTTGGGGAGTCGAAGAGAAGAGAGTGAGAAAGTGTACAACAAAGAGGAAGAGCGGAAATCTCAAGGATAGTGGGCATGCTTCTCAAGGAATCTAGCAACGTTTAATGCACAAAATAGAGGGGTTGTAGAACAAAAATCTCAAGTGATCATACAACAAAGAAAGGACTGTACAGCAACATGAAAATCGAGGATAAGTGTGACATGAAAATCAAGGTAATATTTGTATTGTTTGGCATAGAAATTGAGGCAAGAAATTTCTGTTTTTGGACAGTCTGTACAGAACCGTACAGATAGTCATACATGCCATACAATACGATTTTATTGTGCACGATTTTTGAGATTTGTTGGTCTTTAGCAGTTCGTACAGTGTATTTCATGCTGAGATAAGTTTGTTGTAATTTCCATTATTTCTTCTTTGTGGGCATTAATAAAAATCTGGAACAAAATACATAATCAATGAGTCCTACTCGCTATGATGCCACTACATCATACATGTCATTGATCAACATGATCAATCATCAAACTCATCACCACCGCTAGAACTAGAAGTAGAACAAAAATTAGGACTATCAATGGCATAGGCAATGGCATCATCATCTTGCTCAAGCTCAGACTCCTCAAGGTCATTTACAACTACAGTAGTAATACTAGTTAAATGCCTAGAAGCATGAGGTTAGGGTTCATCTTATAGCGTCAGGCTTAGGGTTAGATTCTAAGTTGCATGAAATGGGGAAACAAGTTCATCAATAGCACCCTATGCCTCCATCCTCAAGGCTCTAGCCCTTGCCTCTACCTTGAATCTCAAAGTTGATCCTCCAAGGACATTAGTCAACGACTCAACACCCTACAATTTTGATGGAACTTCCTAATCCAATCGTTAAAATAAGATAGAAAAAACTTCCCATGCTTAATAAGTGATTTTGTTTTAGTGAAGAGCACATTTTTATTAAGGTCGAGACGGAGGGGTTCAACAATCAACACCACCAACATCAAGGTAAATAGAGGGGTTGATGTGCTTGATTAATTGTCAATCCCATACCCTCATACAAGATAGAATTTGGTGAAAACTTTGCAATCATGAAATCCTGAAAACTATTAAGTCTGTTGAATTCTAGATGGGATCTAAAATTCTACTTTTGCATATGAATTATGATGAGGTTGATGAAAATCACACCTCTGTTCACACACAGATTTCCTCAAACACTTCACAAACCATCGATATCATGCCTCAACAGTAAACAGTAATCATGCACATTTATTAACCATTAAATGGGACTTGCCTGTAGGCTGATATACTGTTTATAAAGTACATTTGCAGCAGAAATAACACATAAACAGCAGACTGTAATAGCACTTTAACACAGGGATTTGGCCAAACAGACCCTGGAAAATCCCCTAGGGGGGAAAACCAATTGCAAGAGAAGTCTTTATTGTGCATGAGAGAGAAACATAATAGTACAGCAGTCATAAATGCTGCATTAATGAAAGGAACAAAACCTTGAAATGTATACCCTTTCCAAACTTGAAATGTGTGCTTGGAAAATCAGCAACCTACTACAGGAAATCAGCTCATTGTACAGCCCACACAGGCAGCATTAAATGCATTGGTTTATGTGCACTAACTTCATCACTTCTATACCGAAAATAACACGCAGATACAGTGCCTAGAAAAACGTGCAGACAACAGTAAAAACCTGTTGTACGAACCTCTCCACCTCTCTTGTACGGCCCTCTAACACAGCTATAAAAATCTCGAACTTTGTACCACTTCCTTCCTCGAAATTTGCACCAAAGTACTATTGTACAGGCTGCAAGAATTTCCAGACCTCCTTTTGGGAATCCGTGCTCACCAACAATCACAGGTGGTGTGCTCCTCTAGAAACTCACGCCTCTGCCTTGGAACTAACTTGTGCCCTCACCTTGGATTGTTCTTCTCTCTCAAAAAATGCTCAATCTCACACTCTTGTCTTGCAGGACTGTTCTCACACCCTTCTCACCAAGCTGCCTTGGAACTCGTGCCCCTCCACACTCCTCACTTTGGAATCGTGTCACTAAGAATCTCATGAGATATTTTTAATTCTCATTAGAGTAACTGCCATTTCCCTTCGTCTTCTATGGCTGAGATTTGATCTTGGCCACAAGATCAAGGGTTGTGTTTTAATCTCAAGTTCACTTAAATCACTTAAGTGAACTATATAAAAACACATTGCTTTTCAAAAAGTCACTTTTACCCTAAATTAATGAAAAGTGCACTATATAATATAAAGTCACTTTATAAAGTACAATACACTTTAATAAAGTACATCTCACTTTAAAATTATAAATACACTTAATAAAGTCACTTTGTGACATTTAATGAGACCCCATCGTCTCGAACCCCTACACCTAGGCACCTAATGCAGGAGTACCTCCGAGCTACAAAAACTAACAAAGGTGGGCCACTCTCAAGCATCCGAAAAAAATTAATGGTAATGTTAAAAATTTAAGTAAAAGGATAGAAAATGAAAGATAAGGAGAATGTCACTTTTACTTTCATAAATTAATTTTACCATTTAGTATTTACCAAATACTACTAAACAGAGTGTAATAGATTAGATTTAGTATTACCATTTAGGGCTAGGGTTAGATTAGAAAATATTTATAAAAAAAAAAATTAAGAACTTTTTTTATTCCACGGACCCACATGCCCGACACATGCAACTCGGTTGATTCAAGTCAAGAATCGGCCAAGTTAACCGCGTTGGTACCGAACAGACCGAGTTGACACGGACTCAACCGATTCGGCACCAAACCAATCACCCTATCTTATTTGTAGGACGACTCAGCTCGGTTCAAGGTCAACTTGGCCAAGTCCGAGTCCAAGTTTACCGATTTTTAAAACAAGGTGTGCCACACATGTCAACATGAATCTAGGAATAATAAATATCTCCCTTGGAATTGAAAAGGTTCAAAGATCATTGTCTACTAGCAAAATTGTTGTCCTCAGTTACTAAGTTTATAGAACCATTCACATGGATTCACATGTAACCCTACTCTAATGTGGAATTAGGCCATTTATCACCAAGATTATAAGATGAAAGTTTCCTTCTTAATAATCATTCACTCAACAACATAAATTTTTTAAAATAAAAATGACAATATCACCATGGAAAGACAAGATTCCAAGAAGGAAAACCATTTGAACTTTGTCACTCTTGATATTAAAGGCATTTAAAGCTGCAAAATTTTGAGGAAACAGAAACATCTTGGAGGAGCAAACATTGACCTCCAATTTAGTATTAACGTGTCTTTTATATTATGGGAGAACATTCAGTTAGTAGACATTAATGTTAGTGATATGTGACCAATATAACATTGAGATATTAAGATAAATGATTACAGGAGGGTGGAGATTGATCAAAACCACAAGCTTATGGACGAGGGTTATAAAACAGAAATACCTCCCCAATGAAAGCTGGGAGGAATGGATCAGCAGGCCGGGTAAGTCTCACACTGGGGGGTCCGTTATCTGGAAGGCTGTGGTAAGATCTTTTAGTTTGATTGAGTCAGATTTGGTCTGGGATGTGGGAAATGGGGAAAGGGTTCTGGTTGGAAGGGACCCCTGGCTGGGTAGTGATCATCTTCATATCTTGCCCGAGGGGGTTATCCATGCCTTGGACATCAGGGGAATAACTACACTTCACCAGCTTGCAGATCAGAGACCTGGGGAACCTTGGTTTCAACACTGGAAGAGCGCTGATAGGCTGGGGTTGGTAGAACCAGAAGCAGGTTTCTTGGAGTTATATATCAGAGATCTTCAATATGCTCACATACAGCTGTCGGATCAGGAAGATGTTTTGATCTGGGAGTCAGATCCGGAGGGGAAGTATACACCAAAGGCGGGATATCTAAAATTGAGTACTGAGGATGGTTTAAGGGAGGAGGTATGGTGGTGGAAACCTCTGTGGAAACTAAAATGTCCTCCTAAATCAAGGGTGTTCATGTGGTGTGTCCTTGAAAACAGGGTTCCTACTTGGGACAATTTACAAAAAAGATCCTTTCAGGGCCCTGGCTGGTGTGTCCTATGCAAAAAGAATCTGGAATCGATATCTCACCTCTTCATTTCATGCCCTTTCTCGATTGCTGTTTGGAAAGAATGTTCGGGACAGGTCGGTCTGGATTTGAGATGGGAGGGCATCTCTGTGATTTGTGCGTGGGAGAGATGGAGGAGAAATGTCCCTAATTCGAATCTGAAAGCTTTACCTCTGATAGTGATATGGGGGATCTGGCTAGCTAGGAATGGGGCTATATTTCAGGACAGATCTTCCATCCCTGAAATTATCAGTGCCCAAGCTGTGGGCATTTCTAAAGCATTTCCTGAACATGTGAGAGCGGCTAATCAGAAGAGGGACTTGGTACTTGAAATAGACAGATCAAAACCTTGGGTTTTCTTTGATGGAGCAGCTCAAAATGATCTATGTGGAGGAGGAGCCTTATTATTTCTGTCAGATTCACATTTCTTCACGCTTACCATGGGGCTGGGGGAGGGTACGAATAACTATGCTGAATTGATGAGTATAAGACTTCTTCTTATCTTTGCCATAGAAAAGGGTATAAAGCAGATGACGGTCTTAGGGGACTCGATGAATGTTATCAACTGGATCAAGCAAACTCAAGCATGCAGAAACATCAGACTTGCAAATTTGCTAACAACTGTTCAAAACGTCATATTATCTTTTGACAACCTAAACTGCCGACATGTGTACAGGGAGAATAACCGGGAAGCGGACCAGGCGTCCAAGGAGGGGCTGCGCTTGGATTTCGGCATTTGGAAAGTGAAAGAATTCAGAGATGGACAGATTTTTGAGTTTTATCACAGACCATTCATAGACTGAGCATTTTATTTCAAACTACTGTTATTTGAAATTACACTTTCAATGTAACTCTTAAAATCTTATTTTATGCAGAAAACCAGTGAATATGTAACAGAAATGTGTCCGTAGGGACAGACTTGTCACTTTTTTTGAAAACAGAAAGGTATTATCTTCAAGTATTTTGAAAGTAGACGTAACAGTCTCATCAATGAATCCTATGCTACATAGGAATTGGATATCACACTGATACAGTGAACCACAAATGTAATTTTGATCTCAATATGATGAATGAAATTACGCTTTTTCTTTTTGAAAAAAAAAATGATTACGTGATTAAACCATGATAACCAGCCTAACCTAGGGTGCCATATAATAATGTCACTAGGGATAAAAACTTGAGAATGATATATGTAATCTAGGTGGCCTTCCTTTGTGGCAACGAACCAAAATCTCGAATGAAAAATGCAGTATGACATGGGGACATGCCCCCTGTGCTTCCAGGACGGCCAGATGCACTATAGAATGTTTCGTGGCATCACCCAAAATGTGAAACACCGCAAAACGCACAGCGAAATATTGCGTAGGGAAAGGGGGGACTTTCGCGTGAGGGAACACCTAGACACTCTCCCCCTGGATTTATCCCTTGAAAAAAATTGGAAAGATAAATAAATAAATAAACCTAAAAGCTCAGTGGAACAGGTTCCTAAACAAGTTCCTTTCAAGGAACTTGAGGACTAGAGCATAAATGTTGCTGAAAGTGAATCTCAACAGTCCCAACGATTTGCCCGAGTGTCCACGCTCATCTCCTTCGAGTCCTCCTGCTCCTACTCATCATCATGCTCATGCTTAAACCTTTCATAACCTTCCATTGCCCAAAGCTATTGTATAATTAAATCCTGTGTTTCCATATGCAAATATGACATTGTGAGGAAACAACGTTTGCAGGGTGATGACTGTATTAAAACTATGTAAAGTATTACGTATACTTCAACAAAGCTCACTCTTTGCATTCCTACAATTCATAAAATATATGAATTTGCATTCATAAAATATACAGGAAGACACGCAAATGCTTTTCTAATTCTTAGATATTTTCTTATTGATGACTTATTTTTAAAGGAATAATCACAAGATTTGTAAATACACCAGTACAGCAATATTATCCAGTCAACAACTTAACCCCAAAATAAACACACAGAATTAAGACTTAAAATGGTGATCATTGTGGCATAATCAACAATAAACAAAATTGTACAACCTGAGTGGGCCTAATGGTTAAGAACATGTGTTTTCTCCTTGGAGGTCATATGTTTAATTTTGGAGGAGAGTAGAGATGTACATGCAAGCAAGCTGTTGTTTGTAGATATTTGTGTGGCACTGGCAAGGTACAAGCAAATTTCATGCTCGCTTATGGGCTAGAGAATGGGATGAAATGTATTTCCTGGCAGACCTCGATGCCCAAAAATCTTTCCTTGGGAAATAATCAACAACAAAAACAAAACCTTCTTAAGCACGTTATTTTAAGATGGGCATTTAAACTCACTAATTGTGTATGACATGCAAATGTTCAATCTTGTCTTGACTTCAATTCTGCTGGTCCAATACAACCATAAGTGTCTATTTTTAGGCCAAGATACCATACAACACATTGGTGCTACTGTAATTATTGCAATCTACATATTTACAATATTGAAAATAGTTTCAGGAGGTTACGAATTTGTACAAATATGATTGGCGTACAAAGTGGTCCCAACAATCAAATTAAACTTAGTATTGTTCACCCATCAAAGTGCTCAGTGGTCCCAACAATCAAATTAAACTTGGTATTGCTCACCCTCCAAAGCACCTCACAGGGTAGCGCTCATGAAACACTACATAAATGCTACAGCAAGTGCGCAGCCGGTCTCATGAAACAGTACATAAATGCTTCAACAAAACAGTACATAAATGATCCAGACACACTTTAATGCAAATTTGTGACCTGCTGAAAGTAACTTCGATTCTGCTGGTCCAATGCAACCAGAAGTGTCTATATTTAGGCCAAGATCACGTACAACACATTGGTGCTACTGTAATTATTGCAATCAACATCTTTACAATGTAGAAAATACTTTCAGGAGGTCACAAATTTGTACAAATGTGATTGGAGTACTCAGTGATCCCAACAATCAAATTAAACTTGGTATTGCTCAACCTTCAAAGCAACTCACAGAGTAGCTCTCATGAAACACTACATAAATGCTACAGCAAGTGCGCAGCCAGTCACATGAAACAGTACATAAATGCTCCAAACATGCTTTAATGCAAAGGGCACAACTAAAACTACGTGGCAATTTTTGGTTTTTGTTGAATTTTTATTATTATTATTATTATTTTTACAATAGTCACATTCAACTAAGATTATTTTATCAATCAAACCTTACAACCAATAAAAAACAGGAGCCATATAATATATCAAAATTATAAAATATATATATTTTTAAATTCACTTTAATAATTCAAATTTATAAAACATTACCCAACTAAATAAAAATTTAGTGTAATATTAGTAAAGCTAAGTTGCACTGAAGAGGATAGGGATACAGGGGGGGCATATATATATATATATATATATATATATATATATATATCATCATCATCATCATCATCATAAATATTATCATTGTCATCATAATATTATCATTGTATATCATCATCATCACCTGACACTACAATATCATCAATCATACATGTTGATGTAACATGATACTATGAAAACTTTTAACTAATATCAACAATAATACATGGTACTATGCAAACTTCTAAGTTTTTAACATACTTTAATTAGGGCAGCCTACCATCATATTCATAATTCAATGTTCATTGTTCATAAGTAAAACTTAAAACATCATTACAAATTAAATTCACAGAATCGCATATCATCAAAAAATTCTTCGTCCATGTAACGAAGCTCAACATCATCATGTCCATCCTCTCTAGAACTAGGAACACTGCTGCCATGCCCACTTGAAGATGCAATTGTTGGTGCCTCCTCATCAAACAAATTAAGATGAGACATGGCACTCAATGCCATATCCAAGTCAGCCAACTCTGGTTCTACATCCCATAGTTTGGTGAGCCTCAATTTGTATTCATCCTTCTAGTGTGATAGAAGGGGAAGGTTGGAGTGAACATACACAAGTTACTCAACCTTCTTGGAGCCCAATCTGTTTCGCTTCATTGAATGGATGAAGCCATATGTACTCCAGTTCCTCTCTGTCGACAAAGAACTAGCAACCTGTGACAAGATCATGATTCCCAATTTTTGGATATTTGGGATTTCCCAACCACGGAAGTTCCACCAATCAATTGGAATCAGTGAGGTCTTGTCCCGCATAGCCTCAACATCTGCACAAAAACCCTTGGATCGTACAAAATGAGAAAACTCAGTACAAATCTGAACCCCAATATCAGGATCTCGAAATAGTTCTCTAAAAGCCTTTTTAAACCCAGGGGACACTTCTGGGTCATGGCCTCTATAATCAAAATATAAGCATATAACTACAGTCTAAACTCTAGACTCTACAATCTAATCATATAACAAAATCATTTGAATCCTCATGCTCAGACTCAGAGTCATCATCTATGTCCTCAACAAAAAGTAAACCGAAAATAGGGATCTCAAGCCTGGTTTGATTCTGTTGGGACTGAAAGCACCTATCGAGCACCAATGTTCACATCCTCTAGCTGTGGAAGTGGGTCCAAGTCCATCCAAGATAGAGGAGTTTAACAATCAGCACCACCAACATCAAGGTACATAGAAGGGTGATGTGTTTGATTAAATGTCAATCCCATACCCTCATATATAATAAAATCCAGTCGAAACATTGCAATCCTGAAATCCTAAAATTTGTTGAATTCTGAATGGGATAAAAAATTATACATTTTGCATATGAAATCTGATGAAGTTGGAACTACTCTCAAACATCCTGAAACAATTAATAATAATGTTAAAAATTTAAGTAAAAGTGACATTCTCCTTATCTTTCATTTTTTATCCTTTTACTTCCAATTCACATTCTCCTTATCTTTCATTTTTTATCCTTTTACTTCCAATTCACTTTTACTTTAAGAACTTAATATTACCAATTAATTATTTTTTAACTTTCATGTTCTAAACCATGGCATACTACCTTAGCAAGGTAGACATGTTAAAGGGGTCGTGGACCCTTTAGGGTTTCAACGTAGACCATGAAAACAATTAAAAAATGGATTTCATGAATAAAAAATACTAAAAACATGGCCCACTCTCTCTGATATGTTTCATGATTTTCCTAAAAAGTATCATCTCTAGGCTGAAATGTAACACTTTAACCCTATACATATCACATTTTCCCTAAAACATATCCAAAACACTTGAAATGTATGTGTACAAGACTACAAGTCTAATCATATCTGTGACGTTTCAAGGCCATATCCCCTCTGTTTCAGGATCCAAAATGGGGAACGACATTTCTTTAAGGCTACTGGGACGTTTCTAGTAACTTAGTAGTAAAGTCAAACCCAGTTTCACTGTTGAGGGAAAGTTATATCCCTGTTGTGGCAGGGACTAATAAACCTAAACGCCCAATGCACTAGCGAGTGGTTGAGTGCTTTGAGCTTTATGCAGGAGGTATCTAGGTATCAAGGTCAATCCTGTGGGTTGGCTTCCTCTGTTGATTGTTTGACTCAATGTTTTTGCCAGGGCAAGCATTGTAATCAACACCAAGGGATTTGCACTAGGTATTGGAGAGGTTTTCCTTGAGAAATAAATAAATGAGGCTAAAACATCACTCTATAACCTAACTCCAATTAGTCTTTAGAGGTATCATTTTGATTTATGTTTTCATCTCTTCAATTTTTATTTCTTTTATGAGTTTAGAGACTAGGTATCCTATGCTAAGGGCCCCAATGTCCCCATATACCCCGTGATGCTACCTAAAATTTAGAGGGTGTCTATGTTATCTTTTTAGCTCAGGAGGCACTCCACATGTTTGTCTTGCATGTGGAAGTGTCCATAAAGATACATTACCTAGGCACTTGACTTTGTCTTTTATAAAGTTGTAATAAAGTGGCTCTTGTTAATAAAGTGACTTTTTATAATGTTCCTAGTTTATTTTGATAAAGTGACTTTATGAGATGAAGTACACTTATTTCATAAAGTGAGAATTACTTTATTAAAAATGTAACCATTCCATTTTGGTGGGAATGAATCTCATCCCTTGATCATGTCAAGTCAAGATTAGATCTTGGCCATTGAATTTAGGGATTGAGGAGGTGAAAAGTCATTTTCAGATTATAAGAGAAAGCCTAGGGTAGTGTGCAAAACATGTTTTTCAAGAGAAATTTCTGAGAGGCTGAGAAGAGAAAGTGGTTTTGCAGCAGATTTGGTATTTTTTCCCAAGAGAGTTGGGGCACAAATCCCAAGACAAATTTCTGTGAGGAAGAAGAGCTGGACTGTTCTTCAGGAAGGAGGCCGTACTGTACGAATCCGTACAGGCCGTACAGCCAAAGCTTGGGCACAATTTTCGAGGCTGCCCTAGGGCACGATTTTCAATGTGGAGTTTTTCTGCTGCGGAATGTTCCATACCTGTCCATACAGCTGAGGTTGGGCACGTTTTTCAACGGTTCTGTACCTGCTGGGCCATACAGGCTATACAGTCACCTGGCACATTTTTCAAGGCATATTTATGGGACTGTTTCGGGTGTTCTGCAAGTGAGTTTTCTGCTTGTTGTTTTGATGCCAAATGGACTACTGCTGTAGCTTTTGTACTCTCTGAAGCTGACAATAAATTTCTATTGTTGGGTTTTCCCTTTCTGGGGTTTTTCCTGGGCTGAATTGCCAAAATTTTGGTGTCTATTTATATTTTATAGTCTGCTGTTATATATGTTTTGTCCGCTGCAAACAGACTTAGCATCTGTGTTTCAGCTTGTTGTTCATTAGTTAAAGTGCACGTGACATGTCCTTTATTTATTTTTAATGACTGTTTAAGACTGAAATCTGAGTAATGCTGGGTGTATGTGGGCTGAGTTAAGCCTGTGTTTTCATCAGTCTCCATATGTCCTTTGGGCATGTTTCCCCACTTCTACATCCCCACGTCCCAAAAACTTGGTGGAACACTAGAAAATGGAGCAAAAAATATCCAAGTATACAACAAACTGAAAATGTGCAGGTCTCATTACAGACATGATGCTCTTACCTTTATATCCCCCAAATCACTTAGTGGCTCTATTTTTTCATACAAATTGCTCATGGGAAAACGAAGTGCAACCCTAGGGGCACTTATGAAGGTTGCTCACTATCACTACAACAATTATTCCTCTCACTTTAGGCCGGCTCTCCACCAACACAAGGGGGTGGGGGTCCCTAGAAAAGAATGTGTAAGAAAAACTTTAGAAATAAATGGGATGGTGGACTGCCAAGACAAGTGCCTATCCAATGGGTGATGGAGTCAAGATCAATGGTCAATAGATTTCAAATAGTATGGAAGAAGGCATAGTTAGGTTGTTATAAACATGTTCAAACTAACCACATGGATTTACTTCAGTATGCAGAAAATTAATGAAGGGCTCTTCCAAAGATGCTCCTCACAATGAGTACAAAATCAGCCAAGCAATAATGTGTAACCATGCAAAATTAAAGGACGACCACATATGAAATCATAAATGAAGAAGACACAAGTAGGAAGCCCTCTTTATAGAATTATCAACCAACAATAAATCAATCTCCAATTGTGATTAATCGCAAAACAGTCTAGACATGGCAGCCACACTTAACATTGAAACCCTAACTAGAGCAGCCCTCAAAAGAGAGTGGACAGCCCTAACTGAGAGATTCAACCCTAACGTCTTCTTATTGGGGCAAGACTACCCTTCTACAAAGATTATTATCGGCAAATTTATATGAGTGATTTCTAGCCATCAAAGCAACCCAAGAAAGAGAAAAGAAAGATGAAGAACCTCGCATTAAAATGCTCCTTAACTTCTTTCTTCTAAAAAATATTCAACTAAGCTTGGAGGGGAACTCCCACAATTCCAACCATGCCTAGCAAATAAGAGATCTCTTCCTTTTATAGAGCTCCTCCTCAACCATTTTACAATAAAATATCAATGAGAAAATAGTAGAAGCCTCAATAGTATAAGGAGAACTTTGGAAGCCTCTAGAGAAAAACGCTTCTCTAGAAACTTCCAATAATATGTTATTTAAAAACCCCAAGAGAAAAACACACCTCTAGAAACTTCTAACAAAATAGTAGAAGTTTTAAGAAACTTCTAATGATTTATTTTAAGGAACCTCATAAAAGTCTCCATTAAAATATTCTTAGAAGTACCTAGAACCCTCCATAAAACGTAACTTAAAATTAATATGAGCCTTCTCTTACTGGAGAACTTCTCAAAATTTGCCATGATTCCTTTAGGATTGTCCCAAAATATATGAGGTATCATTGCTTTTGGCTTGTAGACATGAGACTTGGAGTTCAAGGATTGTTAAGGGTTTGTGAGGCATTACTTGTCTTTATAGGGATTTCTTCTAGGGATTTAAATGAGTTTGCCAAATGTAAATGGGTCTGGATTACCATGGTTTCCCCTATCCCTCGAGATCTCTATTTTTGCATTATGATACTTTCTACCTACCTCCTCAAATTCCGCCCTTCCCGAAGATTTCGACAAGGACCCAAAACAAGACTTGTATGCCAACATCATACAGTACTCTGGAACTTCAACGCCCATACCAAGACCAAACAAGTTGCCCTCCATGACAAGGCTGAGGTGCATTCTATTTACAAGAGATCAAACCAAACTCAATTCGTTTACAAAGGTTGTGAGGAATGATGCCAAAGGACCCCTCAGCCTATAGCAAACATCTTAATGATATCCCCTATTTCCCTGACTCTAGTAGTTTCACATATTTCCCTCATGCTAAGGGGGCTAGTGTGGTAGATAACATCTTTTCCAACCAAAATATGTTTCAATATATCCGCCAGCTCTCAATCACCCGGATACCTACATCCAACCACACCCTTCTCTCATTTTCTCTTTGCCTTAGCCCTAACCTCTGGGCCTCCCCATACCATCATATTGTTTTAGACCATGACCAAGATGTCTACACTGTCAACCTTTATGAGCTCCTTCCCATGCCCTCCAACTGAGTCCCTTGAAATCAACCTCCTCTAAGTACAATCGTATTTCCTCGATCATTTGGATGCCACACTCAAAACTTACCCCCACACCAACATCTCCCCCACTCACTCTTCTATGTCCAATTCCAATCCCATGAACAAGTGGTACAATGATGAGTGCATAAACTTTCATAAACACCTTCGTTGCAGCCTCTTCCATAATCCCACCTCCTACACCCTGATGCATAAATCTTATCAATCCTTCCTCTACCACAAGAAATACCTTTTTATAGCCTAGAGGAGATGTGAATTGCAAACCTCACTTCGCCACTCACCCAAAGCTTTTTGGTGTACCATTTCCCCCTTCACTCCAACTTGTGATATTGACCTTTGGTCTATGTTCACCCACTACCACCCTTTATGATGTCCCTAGCCAACCCTCCCTCCTAGTCACATCCCCCCATCCTCTTGCCACATGTACTACAATACACATATCAAGGAACACTAGTGGCATACAAATGAAGAGAAATTCTAGGTAGAGTTATTCAAACATGGCATACAACCTTTGGTACATCATATTGTTAATTTGTTTAACTTCAACCAATTCGTGTTTACAGTTGATAGTTGAATTTTTTTCTGATAAATTGAGATAAAAAAATGGTTAAGTTAGTATTTATTACTATATTTGGATATGTAAGTGTCATTTTGTCGATTATGACATGTCAACGATAGACAAATCTTCACTCAATTTTTCATTTTTGACTCCCTCTATTGTTAGTACTCAAAGATGGGGGAGGTCATCCTACTGGGCTACTTTAATGCCCACACAAGAGATCTTCAAATTACTCTCCACAACCTCTCGAAGGATGTGTTCTATGATTAGGATATAGATCCAAATTCAATGGGACTTCACTGGTTATCTAATGATGCTTTGGGTCCTATTACAAGGTATGGAAGGAACCTCCTACAGCTTGGAGTTCCCATTAGCTATCGATCCTTAACAACCTCCCCTACTTCCCGAAGTCTCACTTCTTCACTTGTTTACCTGACAATGGAGATGATTGTGTTGCATTATGTCCTCTCCAGTCAAGACCTACTCCCCTTCATTCACCATTTCTCAATAACCCCCACATTCACTTGGTTGACCATGCTCTTCTCTCAATCTCACTTCAAGCTGACAACCCCCTGCCCCCGATCCCACCTCGAATGACTATCCTCTTTGACGAGGGGGGCCCAACACCTTAACTTCCTACCTCCGCCAAATGCTCCCATCCAAGTCTTGTTTCTCATCCCTTGACTTTGCCTCTACCAAATACACTTGTCTTTCATCCACCATCTGGAAAGTTGCACTTAAAACCTACCTCCTCTTCCCCTAAACCTAGATCCTACCCCATGAATCTACAGTACCATGAGGATTGCAAGATTCTCCATGGCCAGCTTTGACATGGCTTCACTCATGATCACCCCTCCTACCACAATCTTAAGGCTTCCTACCGTCGTCTCCTCTGTCACAAGAAAAGCCTCTTTACACACCAGACCATTGATCACATTCTTACTCTCGTGCCATCATCGAGGAGGCATGGCATCGCTCTTTGAAAGTCTATTGTTGCTTTGTAGACTTTCGGAAAGTCTTCAACTCCATTCCTAAAAAAGCATTGTTCTAGAGGCTCAGAGACATTAACATTTCCAAGACCCTACTGACCACCACCATGCACTTGAATGAGTCAATTCCTAGTCATGTCCACACAACCCACAAGGTATCAAATTTTATCAAGAGTACCAGTAGGGTCAAACAAGGGTGCCCCCTATCCCCCACTTTATTTGGGATATACATCGATGACCTAGATGGGACTAGTATCCATACTTGGCTTTTGTTCACTAGAGTCAATTGCATTAACCAACCCTTCAGGCTACAATTATTGTTGGCATGTAGGGGTCTCAGATCTTTGAATTCTATTCGTATTGCAATGGACTAGCTTCCTATGTTTAAATACGCCCTAGATAACACATGGGAACCTATTACCTATGAGGTAGGAGATGAGCAAGATCATCTGAGATGATATCCGTAGGCAATTTGTGCAGGTCAGCTAGATCAACCCACAAGGCAAGATACGTCTAAAAATGGCCTTCTATCATGAATATGAGGGATGGGCTCATTATTCGGCCCCATTACACACTCTTCCATTGGCAACATGCTCTTCCTATTCCCCTAGGCCAGTGCAAGGTGGGCTCTCATAGACTCAGGGTGGATACGAATCACCAAATTGACCAATCTAACAGGATATGCCAAGTGTGCTATCTTAGAGAGGTTGTGCCTAAAACTCACTTCATTTTCCGCTACCATGTTTACTACAAGATTTGAGGACGTTTCCACTATCTTTTCAAGGAGCTTCTTGGCAGGGAGCTTCAAACTCTAGTCAATTTATTCTTGTACCAGACCACAGACGTCTAGCTTTATACTTGCAAAAGGCCCTCCAACTCCGCTCCCTCATTCTCCAACCACGACAACATCCACATCCTAGACCAACTTCCACTTAGTGGATCACTTACTTTTTCACGATGCTTCCATCTACTAGGGGTACCAAGAGGCAAGCAGAAAGCGATCCTATTTCCAATCCCACCTCCACTTCTACAAGACCCCAACAACACTATCGGCCTTGGCCCTATTGCCCCCTAGCGTGTCAAGGTGACTTCATGATAATTGCCTATGTGATCTGCCATCACATCCAACAGTTCCACATATGAGATCTAAGGTTCACCCATGGATATTTGCAAGAGACACTTCCAGCTCGCCAAATCACCACTATTGTGCCAGAGATGCTTAGGGCTCTTTCCAGTTGATGCCAATGTTGTGACACATACTGAACATATTAACACATGGGGATTTCCTTCTTATATATGGGATATGACTTTGAAGAGTCAAATGGTGTTACTCTATAGTGGCTCATGTACTTTTAATTGTTGTTTCATAAATTGGATGTACCATGGTGTGGTCTTAATTCCCTTAGATAAGTGTGTCGCCAAATCACCACTATTGTGCCAGATATGCTTAGGGCCCTTTCCAGTTGATGCCAATGTTGTGAGACATGCTAAACATAATAACACATGGGGATTGCCTTCTTGTATATGTGGTATGACTTTGAAGAGTCAAATGGTTTTACTCTATAGTGGCTCAAGTACTTTTCATTGTTGTTTCATACCTTGGATGTATCATGGTGTGGTCTTAATTCCCTTAGATAAGTGTGTCGCCTCTTGCGTCAAGGGTATCCCTAGGAATTTCAATAGGTGTAATGTTATTACAAACTTTTACCTAACCATTTTTCATGTTGTGTCATTTCACTAGCTATTTCATTCATTTCCATTGTTCCCCTTTCTCAATTGACTTATCATATGTCAAGCTAGGTCTTTGTACTATTCCCATGTATGAATGCTTAAATCAAATCAGAGGAGTCGAAGTACTCTAAAGATGAAGCAACTAAATAATAAATGTTATGAATGTGAATAATACTTGCTTCCAAAAAAGTCAAGTTCCTTATGTCCCATGTTATCAAAGCTAAATCTAAAGAAAAGGGACTAAGCTGAAAGGGCTTATAAAGAAAGAGGCACAAGGGAAGGGTATCTCAAGAAAAGTGTTTCGTTCTAAGCAGTGTTGCAAACATCGCCGAGAAAACATCAATATGCCAAGAAATCACGAGGTTTACTGAAGGCCGATTTTTTCGTTAAAAAATCAGTGATTTTTTCATCAAGAAATTCAGTCGGTCGGAAACAGGGGTTTAGAAAAGCCGATTTTCACATTTTTTTGGTCATTTGCAAATTACGAGGACGGGAGCCAGGGAGGAAAGAATCATCTAGCTGCAAGTGATATACTAAATATCAGTGAATAGCATGGGGATGACACACTATGCCTACTGGCTTAAATAGAAAGAAAGTTTCTTTACTGATGAAGATCATTCATTGCTGAACATTAACACCAACAATCTATGAACAGTTTCTTTTCTCTGACGTGAATCACAAGAAAGCTTTACCATCTACTAGTATTGGTCGGAATGAACTTGGGAATAATGATGGACTAAACTTTGACAAAGATTTTAGCAACAAGGTTGGCAAGCTTAAGAGTGGCAAGTCTTGATAAGGAATTGAAAATGAACTCTAACCTAGGAAGAAACCTCCAAAGGATGATTTTATTTCTGAAAGAGAACGATATTTTGGTCTCTTCTTTTCATGCAGCTAGATTCTTTATACCTTGTCAATGAACTGACTTGTAAACCTGCCATGTTCCCAAAGCAACATTGTTGCATCAAAATTCACCTCCCATAGTTGTTTCATCTTCAGAGCACACAGAAAGAAGCCAATTTACCCGCTAAAGATTGTTTTAGATGGGTTGGGGGGTTTGAGAGCGAGAGGGAGGGGGATATTTCCTTCTAGATCCAATTAGATTTTGAGTTGTTTCAATTCTGATCCTTTGCATACAATTCTATATAGATTTATGGAGGCATGGATGGCAAGCTATAAAACCTTACATTTCTCAAAAAATTCTTTTCAAAACTCTCTAGAAAAAGAACATATTGATGTGACTATTTTTATTTTCATCCTTGCACTTACCCTATGTATTTGCAGAAGTAAAATATGTTATTCCCATTAAATACAGTGCAATCTGATCAATATAAATGGTTAGCTTCTAACAACATCATTTTTGTTATCATCTCTAGAGCCGATTACTCTTATCCGTAAAAGGGGTAGAGGGAATCAATAGTTTATTTACTTGATTGCATTGTAGATGACTCATGAGTCATAATGATGATCATGAGATACATTTATTATATTTTTTTATGACTCGGGATTTAGGACACGATTCATTTTTTATGTGTGATGTATCACTAGACATCCTATATATCTTATATATCAGTTTTCCTTCCATATTCATGTGGCAATCAGTTTATTTGATGTTCTTGTTGATTTAGATGTTTAAAAAATTGAAAAAATGAATATTTTTGTATTTTTTTAAGTTTGCCTATCTATTGCCGATGTGTTCCCGAGATATTCCGAAACGATGTTTTCTGGACCCTGACAATTTTTTCAACAAGACAATGTTTGCAACTTTGCTTCTAAGGCACACATGGAAGAAAAATCTAAAACCCTTACCTCTTGAAAGCTAAGAGATAGACCTAACTCCTATATATATTTCTATGATGGTCAATTCGCAAACACATTCTTCCCAACATCAGATTCATTCCACTACCCTCACCTCACTTAGAAACTTAGGAACTACATCTTGCTTAAGGGTCTAACATGTAATAAGGGTCTAAAAATGGTCACACCATGGTGAATCTATAGTTAATGGAATAATTAATTAAAGGAACATGGAGTTATTGGTCCGCACAGCATTTTTCGATGCGTCGAGGCACTCGTTGATCCGCATGGCATTTTTCTATGGGTCGTCCCATTTTACTCCTCACACATGCCTCTTTTGGTGGGATTTATTGAATTTGGGCTAGAACATTCTAGGGTTTTTGCACCATTATGAGTTGAGCATTCCACTTTAAGAGGAGTCACTAGCATCTTTGTAAGTTTGTGACCATATGGATCGGACACCCCACCTTTGAGGACCATTTCACTCACATGTATGGGTATTTTTGAGGAGCATTCACTTCATTGATGATGATTTGGCACACTTGCTTATGCTTTTACCTAAGGTCATTGCATTTGGAAGACATTTGAGAGTCAAAACCCTAGGGTTTTGGACCTCTTCTTCATGATTTAGTTAGATCTTTTGGAGCGCTCCTCTTCCTTGGGAGTATTTTGTTACTTGTATTATCCATGGATTATTGTACTCATAATAGTGGTGCACCCCCCTTTTCTTAGGAATATGGTTTAGGGTTTTGGTATTTGGACCATGTCTTGATAGGGCTTTATTTTTTTTTATTTGAGGAGTTTGTCAGTCTCTCTTCTTATATAAGAGACTCTCCTCTTATTGTAAGACCTGTTTAGAAACTTGTGGAGGACTCTCTCTTGCCTCTTGCTTAGTTCTTGTGGTGAATTTCATGGATGGTTGATGCTAGCGATAGGATGTAGATGTCTTGCAAATGCTTTGGTTTATTCTTGGATCAACAATTGCTGCTATTTTAGGATGATTTCAAGTAAGTTCTTTACTTTGTAAGGTTAAATTGTTTGATTGTGGATGAATAGGTGGTATGTTTTCAACTCATGATTGTATGCTCTAGGAGTCCATTCTTGAAAAATAGTATGCACAAAGCAGTATTCAAGATACCACATAGGTTATTCTCTTGTAGATCATTGAGTAAATGCTAGCCTTTCTTGAATTTGGTAGGGTTTCGCACTCAAACCCTAGCTATTCTTGAATGCTAGCAAACTCTCCTTCACTAACTTTGATTGACAACATGAGCCCAACTTCAAACCCTAAGCACGAGTCCATTTGTTTCTAGCCCGCCAAAAATCAAAATTTAATCTCTTTTTCCTTTTGTTTTGCATTTTAGAATTAATTCATCTTAGGCATTTAAAAAAATCTGCAAAACCCTAAGATTTGGCATCCTTAAGAAACCACTTAAGGTTGCATTAAATCTGCATCTAGGCTATACCCTTAGGGTTGTTTTATGCATCATTAGATTTTATTTTTAGGGCAGTTTTAGGACTGTTTTTCTTGCTGATTTTACACAGAAATAAATGTGAAGCATTTAGAAATTTAGCCCTAATTGCATTCTTTTTCCTTATCAATAGCTGGGTTAAATTTCTAGGCTGTTTAACAGTGTTTTGTTGGGTTAAAATCATCTAATAGTCACTCTTTAGACAGCCATTTGAATAGGTTCAGATATGGTACAAATTTCTGGGTTGATTGTAACTTGTAAGTGGTTTTAAGCATTGAAATCCTATTATTTCACTTGCCTAATTGACTGTTCATTTAAATCTGCAATCTATCTTCACTGTCAACCTACTAAATATCACAAAACATATCATGTTGATGGTTAAAACAAGTAATTGATTAATCCTAAAGGTACTCAGAATTAAATGCATAGTTGCTTGTCCTTTCTAGCCTAGTTTACTTGTAATTTTGAACACTCCTCAAGGCTAGAATATTTTGCTGTTGAGTATTTTCATTGCCAGTTTAATTTCTGTGTTTTATATCAGCAAACTCACATCTCATTAGTCTGGAAGATTGTGATAATAATCGATAACCTAAGCCAAAGTATTAAAACCCTAGATCAACATTGTCTAATCCATAATCCAGATTTTAAGTCTCAGCGTAGTTTCATGATAAGACAACCTTCTAGGATTATATGTCGAAACTTAGTTGCCCTAGGGAAACCACCCTTGTGACTGGATCCTCATCCAAGTCACTAAAGTGAAGAGAAGTTGTTGAGGTGATAGTGGCAACAGTTCTAGTAGTTGCCCTCAGCTATGCCCTTGTGAGAACCTTGAACTTTAGGGCTGCTAGTTTGTGTGGTAACAGGTTCCATACTAATAGTCAGCCAATATATGTTAGGGGAGATGGTTCTACCCAACCATGAAAAACTTGTACCATTTGTATCATAGATCATAGATCCTAGATCCAATCTTTTTGTACATCTCTCTCCCCAAACGACTCTCCATCTTCAAAGTTGGCTTTTCGGGATTTAGATTAGATTCATGCCTTACTTTCTCCATCTTGTTTTTCATGGGAGTTGTTCTAGCGCTCCCACTTTGTATTGACATCATTTTGTACCCAACGATCCCTTTGACCTCCTTTAGTGGTCATTCATTGGACATTAATAAAAATATCTTATCTTGACTTCTGCAAGTTTGGTCAATTCAAATGAGTTTGTTAATGTCTCTTTATAAAATGAGATTTCTACTCATTTATTTGATATTTTGTTATTTCACAATTTTACTTAACTTCCTTGGCAAAGGACCCTTTTTCAGTTTGTAATTCCAAACATTCACATAATTGCTTGAGTTATTATTTATTACTATGCCAATACATTTATGTTGAGATATGATTTTGCCAGTGGCAACAAATGGAACTTCAAGTATAACTAGATCTGTAAGTGTCGCTATGTTGATTGATAACCTGTCAAGATAGACAACTCTTCCCTTGCTTTTTCATTTTTTATTGCATCTGTGAGAATTCCCCTATCTATTGTTTGTACCTTGACTTCTGCAAGTGTTGTTGATTCAAATAGATTTGTTAATGTCTCTTTATTGAATGAGATTTCTACTCATTTATTTGATATTCTGTTCTTTCACAATTTTATTTATCAACTTCCTTGGCGAAAGGCCACTTCTCAGTTTCCAAGCATTCACATAATTGCTTCAGAAAATTCCAATCTAAGTCTCACTATTTCTTCTTTCAATTGTTTCACTCCATGCTAAAATTGTCCCACACAGTTCTCATATGTTGCGATTTGGTTCTAATATGTGTGCACCATGGTTCTAATTGGGCATACAAAGTGTGAGGGTCCCACTTTTGATAATGGTAACTCTTCCAAATGCACTTTGCATAGGATTCTGCTTGAGCTTGTGAAATCTTGAATTGATGAATGATGTCTTAATATTTCGATAAGCAGATTCATTCGCCTTAAAATATATATTTACTTGACCCCTTTTAATATATTATTTTGATACCGTTCTTTTGAACTCTTTTAGACTTTAGATATATCTTCACACCATCAAATAAAATTTTAATAACTTTTAAATAGCTTATATTTTGTGTATGCTTCTTGGGTAGACTCAAAAATGGCAATGAAAGGTAGCTATGCTAAGGTGGCAGCAACAACATGATTTGGGTTACCTCAATGAATTTTACTAAACATCCAATTTTGGGCCCAATAATGTGTGGACACAATGATTTAAGTGGACAGTGAGCGATCAACTTTGAATGTAACTGCCAGTTGGAGGCTATGCTCCTTACATTCCCATTAGTTCATCTATCAACGCAGGCACCCTTTTATACACTGATTTATATTAAATCTTAGATATGCAGAGGTCTGTTAGATGCTTATTATATGGCAATGTATTAAAATCACTGGAATATGAGCGTTCTTCTAGACACCCTCTCACCCAATTATCAATATAAATTTGCTTTGGCAATTTTGCAATTACATTTAGACATGAAGAGTAAGGAGGATTAGCACAATTGCAATTTTTCTTCTATTATGCTTCTTGATATTGTGTTTTGAATTTGTACAAAACTGACACCCCCCCCCAATCCCACTATGCCCTTGAGTCTACAACAGAGGGGATTCGTGCTCACCTAGAGATTGTCGATTCGTGCATTATTCATGTTATTTCCAGACGTTGGCCCTAAATGTTATTTCCATTCAGCATTGACTGGTGCTGGAAATTTCCCTTACTTGTTGTTGATATGTTGCCTTGCAGTTCAATTTATGTATCTGTATGACATACTTGCCAGTGGAGGTAATGAAATTGGCACTTTTACTGTGATTATATGTGAGACCATGTTATCTCCCCAATTTTGTTTCTGTAGTGTAGTGACTCAAGTTTTTTTCTTCTTGAATTTCTGAATCTGATCTTGCTGGTCCCTGATTTTCTTTCTTTTTTCTCTTATTTTTTTTAATTAAGCTATGCCACAAGTCAGATTGATTGTTGTGGCCACAAGCCCACAATTTTTTCCACTAACATCTGATAAAATTTCACCACAAGACATGCGATCTTCCACGAGCAAACAATTTCAGCCACAGGCCAAATAGTTTCAAACTTACCCAATGAAGCATTGCCTAGTATCATACTTAAATGCTTCATTTCAAGTCTAGATGCACTCTATATCGTTATCTTCAAATTCAAAAGCAGACTGCCTATCATCTCTTTCTGCAATGGGTTTCAGCTTTCAATAGCAGTCATTTAAAATAGGCAAGTTAAGTGACACATGGAATGGTCAAAGTTTCAAGGAATGCATGCTACCACGGCACCACTCTCTCTAAAACAGCATAAACTCTCATAGCATGACTACCTTTCCATCTATCAGATAAGGAAATCAGATTTAGTAGACCATATTTCTTACTTCAATTATTGCAAAGAAAAAGTGCCTAAGAATACAAAAGTAGGCACTTCCTCCACATAGCGACTACAACAAAAGATCAGAGAGACACAACAATAATGTTATTTGCATGCAAGGACTGGTGTCAGACGTCATTAACCTCACAGAAGAATGGTGCAGAACAAAATAAATACAACAATGAAAATCAGCACAGAGTTGTCACCATCGAGTTGTCTCCTTTTGGAGAAAACCAAACAAATGCTATGTCCAGTTAAAGCATTTCTGTCCTCAAAATTTGAAATATTGAATACTTGCTTATGTAAGAATGGAATTGAATCAATTCAGTGAAATTAAATTATGATATATAGTTCAAGAATGTAACAAGATTGATCGTGGAATATGCACTTCAAGTCTCAAGGGTTTATAATTCAAATAACAGAAAAGAAAAAAGAAAAAAGGTAAAACTATGATAATCCTTGTCATTAAGAGAAAGCAATAAATATTAAAAACCTATTATTTGCATTGTAGCTGATCAACTTTCTTCATAAGAAAACCACTGAGTAAAGTTAACGCTGACTCATCCAAGTAATAAAATGGAACCTAGAAACAAAAACCAGCAAAGGTGATGTGCTAACCTGAAGCATTTTTAATTGCTGGAATGTACCCTTTCAACTCAGTAGAATCATTCCATGCATCCATTAAAGTGCAAAACCAGCCTAAAATACAGAAATATGATGACAGCGGATAAGAATATCAAACAGTTAAGAGCCTTCAAAACTGTCATAGTAAATTCCTAAGATAAAAATCAATTGACTACCTTTTGCCGGATACAACCTATAAAGCATCATTTCGATATGCTGACATCTTCAACAAACTAAAATTGAAGAAGCGCTAAAGATGTATGTTTAGTCAAAACATCAAATGCTCATCAGTTAGGTATTGTACAGTGTACTTGCAAAAATGCTTTACATCGTAGGAAGAGGAGCTGAAATTTAGAACATGAACAATAACCATAGCACGTCTTCCTTGTATTGAATTCACACCATTGGAAAAAGGCAACATCCAACTCTAATCACCAGTCAAGCTATCGTCATTGTTGTTGTAGACTACAAAAGTGCAAAAAGGGATGCATTGGTAACTATTTAGAATACAAGGCACACTATCTGCAACAGCAAACATGATACAGGAAGACAAGCAGACATGACATACTGTCAATTATAAAAAATAAAAAATAATAATCAAACATGATAGAACTCATACAGATGGTTTTGTTGATTTGTATCATGATTCCATCATTAACTATCCAGCCCATGTCATGCTGATTTCTCCTTCAACTTTAGTTTCCAACCTTTTTTGCGACGAGTAGCTGAACCATTGGCTCGAACTGTCACAGCATTCCTAACTGTTGCAATAGTACCTGTACCCAGTGAATCAGGATGCTGATTCGTAACATCTCTATGCTCATTAGCGTGAACTGTATCGGCATTTCTACTTGTTGCAACAGTACCCATACCCACTGAATCAGGATTTTGATCTGAGATAGCTCTATGCTCAATAGCTTGAACTGTAACAGCATTCCTGCTTGTTGCAACAGTACCCATACCCAATGAATCATAATGTTGATATGTAATAGCTTTATGCTTAAGTGTTCTGCGTTTCTTTCCAATCCACTTAACAGAGAATGAATTCAATAAAGAGTTAACACCACTAAAGTTATATAGCTCTACAACCCTCTGAAGATCCCGCTGCATGTGAATAACTCGTGCTGAGGCACGGTCAAGAGCAATTGAATCGTCAGGTGAATTTTGCCATAAACTAAGCAACACATGATGATAAGTATGAAAAGACATTGATGGCTGAGCCACTTGACGGTTACAACAAACCATGTTAACCTTAATAACATGTTTGCAAAGATAGCCTAGCATTGACCAAGAACAATCACAAAGTGCAAACTCTGAACCTGGATTCCACACAACATGTGTTTGTGTGCGATCACTTTGGCTGACGACCTTTGCAAAGCGAAGATCTTCATTATTCAAGATAACATCAGAGTCTGGGATTTGAACTGCTCTGTGCCATGAGGTGGAATTAATGTATTGCTCTCTTATGTTTCCAAGCAAGCCACTTTCTCCTGCATATTGATCAAGCCAATAGCAAGAATGCACCTCAGTGATCAGCTTGTGCACCAACCAATCAACCCGCTGGCATGCAGCAATGTCCAACTCATCAAATAACCTAGTCTTCAACCTAGCATGGTATGATTCAAAAGCACCACATGTCTCCTGACTTGCAAGTGGGAGAATCTTCATTGCAGCGAGCCACATCTCTATGACAAGAAAAAACATGAAAAACAGCAGTAGCAGTATTTAATATGGCTTCAATAAGGAACATGAAAAACAGCAGTAGCAGTATTTAATACGGCTTCAATAAGGAACATGAAAAACATAAAACAATGAGTAGAAACTTCATCATTACCTATTTTGGGCACCCATCGTGATTTAAAATATTTCAAGAAGGCACTCTGATCTACAAAATCCTGAATAAATTCTGCCACAGCATCTACAGAATCAACTCGAGTCCAAGTGCTATACATGATATGCCCAAGGCGCTTAAACATCTCTCGCCGCACCTCCATATTGCTACATGTCTTTGTAATGTTTTTAAGCCATGCTCGACGAACACGCCACAGACATAGCAATATAGGACACTGAAACACATCTCTGTACAGCATAAACTAGGTGACTTTAGAAGTATTCCTACAGTTCAAGCCCCAGCAATTAGGTGACTTTAGAAGTATTCCTACAGTTAAAGGCCAAGCCCCAGCAATTACAATTCAACCACTCATAAATAATTCCAAGCACACAAGACTCAACAACTTAAGATTAAAAAGCAATGCAGTTGTAATATGTACCTAATTGTAGCTATCTCTGTCGCTGCGTCATCAACTGTGAAACCGGTCAGCTTCCATGAAGGATCCTTGGCATGGATTCTATCATGAAGTGCTCCGGTCCACTTGCGAACATCGTCACTTGCAAAACTTCGTGTAATAACCCATGCAGCAGGGAGTGCGTGGTGGTTTGAATCAAAGACAAGAAGAGTGTACAAAGGATACTGCACCATGCAAAAGATAATGTCAGGGTCAATTTATCTCTTTCACGTGCACTCAAAAAAATGTAAGAGGGCAGGTAGAAACCACGAGCAGTGATGGGAACCTTGAGCTTGTTAATTCCAAACGTTGTGTCAGCTGCTACAAGACTATTGTTACCAAAGCGAATCATTTGCTGCAATTGCCATTCTGTTTGAATCCCAAGAATAAAAGAACCTGTATCAGAGGAATCCTGGTAGAAAAACACATTCTTTGGATGTCTTTCAACCCAGATTCGAACACTGGATAGATCATCAGGGTCAAGTTCATATGTGGACCGCTTAATAACCACCTCTAATTTCTGTACATATTTGGAAGCGAGATCACCGCCACTACCAGAACCACCAAATGCCTCTGCACCTTCAATATATTTCTGCAATATATTTTCCTCAGAGATTCCCAAATATATCATTGACATTGCTTGTTGGCGAAGCTCATCTGAGACATAGGGATGTGTCATAGTTCGAGGCCCAAGAGCATTTCTATCAAGGGGTCCATGGCAAACTGTACCTGTATTATCTACATGTTGCCTTTGGTTGTATACAATGACAGCAACATGTGGTCGAACAAATAAGCGTTTAATTATGAAATGGCACATGCAGCCTCGCATTGCTTGTGGCCGTACAGCCCTTTTTCTCCCACCCGTTCTAAACTTTTTGCTGGGCAAAACAGTTCCACTCTCCCCATAGTTATCTGGACCAAATGCACACCAATACCTACGACACAATGAGGCCCAAATCATCAATTTTAACCCATAAATCAAAACTTATTTTGATTATGAATGGCATCTTTTCATTAACAATAAAACAATGCAATACAAATATCGACTTTGAATGCCTTACAGCCTGAATTCGGAATAGTCAGCAGGTTTCCGCTGTTTTGTGCTACTGAATCTTACATTTTTCCTTCCACCTTCAATACGAAATCGCGTAGGACATTCAACATTATCAGACTCCCCTTTTAAAAAACCTTCAACTCTAGCATAAGGTATAAGAGCAATCTCGTCAACAGTATGATGGTGTCCTTCACACTTGTACCAAGTTAGATGAGACGAAGAGAACTCTTTACATGGAGGATCTTGCACAGGAAGCTTATGAATATCAAACTCATTTGCCATCTGCATACAGACGATCCCAGATACTTTCATGGTTAAAACTTCTATAAACAACCAAAAATGTTTTAACGTCCACAAAATAACCTAGACAACCTTTGGAACAGAAACATTAACAGTAAATCAAGGTTCACCTAATTTATGAATACATGTCGGTTCTAAGAGACCAATAAAAGGAGCGCATCAAATAAGGCCCATCCTAACATCAACATAATTAGCAAATGTAATTTTGTGGCTTACTTGAGAATAATTTGCAAATGTTTTAAATGATGATAGTTGATGCCAGATGCCATTCTGATAAAGCAAAAAGCATTCAAGATGCAATGATTCTGTAAGGACCTACTGGCAAGAAACTAACTTGAATTTTCTACCAATAAAGGAAAGCCCTTAGGCTCCCCAAGAGTTCCCAGACAGATCTGTCTCTACCTTTGGAGGGAGTGGTAAGACTGAATTTTGATGGTGCAGCAAAAGGCAATGGTGGTGTAGCTCGAAATAATTAGGGAACTGACTTAGCAGCTTACCACCAGTACTTGTGTAAAAAAACCAAGCAGCAATGGCAGCCCTGGTGGCAGAGGTCAAAATTTGCATCTCACTAAGCCTTAAAAAGCCCATATTAAGCAGACCTCGAGTTAATCATCAATCTTCTCTTGAAAGGAACTGAACCCATCATGGAATGGTAGGCCAAATCAGATGGGTTTACGATGCCATATCGCATCTAGAACAAGGAAACTTTACTTATGTCAGAAGTTCAGAGAATAAGGTGACAGAGTTCCTATTAAATCTAGCCATTCAAAGTAGATCTCAAACCCAAAGAATAAATTTCCCAGAATCCCTTGAGGTGGAGAGAGGAAGGAAAGTCTAAGAACTTTAACTTTGAAAAAACTAAAAAGCAGTAGCTTGGAAGTTCAGGCTGCCGAACAAGTTATGGGCATCCTCGTAGTTCTAGTTTCTTAATAAATGTAACCAAACTCGACTTGGAGAATGACTTGGCAAGGCTGGAATAAGAGTTAACTTGAACGTGTGAAAAACTCATGAGTTGACTTTGGGTAATTAAAAAAATATTACAACAGTGAAAAAGATATTTTCCATTAATATGAAAGTTTACAATTTCATATGGTGCAAAATTTCAGAAATAACCCATTTCAAAGTACATAGATGATATTACATGGTACAAAACACCATGGAATCTGGACAAGGGACAAATCTACTAGTCGTCACTTGTGAATCGGATCAGAAAAGCATTCACAATGAGTGCTTCTTTATGTTTTTCCAAAGTTCCACCAAGTTTCTGGGACAGGGGGCATGAGAACAGGGAAACATGTCCAAGGTATGTGTGAAAACAGCCACCAAATTTTCGGAAATGTCAAGGAAAATGTCACACTCCTCATCTGAAATCCTTTAATAATATATATATATATATATATGAAAAACAATAATAAATTACAAACATGAACACTGACAGCATGAAATAAATATTCGCATTGATAATGATAATGATAAATGGAATGCTTAAGGAATTTTTTCTTTGGAATGCACAAACTTATCTTGAGACCTGTGTTTGACCAAGTAAAGACCCTAGAAGCTTCTTTCTTGGTCATCTGATATGCAGATATAGAGAGTAGCTCAACATGGAAGCAGATACACAATCCAAAAAAGTGGTGGAGATACCAGGAGATTAATGAAGAGCAAGATGAGATATTCTACCAGTTCCTTAGATCCCCATATACTGCTCAATACACTTGTCTTGCTCTCTTTTCAGTTCTGATTCCTGATCAATCTATCTTTTAAAGACACACGGGTTTTTAATTTTTGGATGTTGATGAAGAATGGACTCAAAGCCATGTTTTTTCAAGACTGTATGTAAGGGCAGTTTATGCCTTTGAACTTTTAGGTTTGTTGATAGTTGGTTTATCAGGTCTCACTCTAGGTTTTTGTACTGGAGTTGAACATCAGAGAGCTATCTGCTCTTTTGGAATGTCATTTTTTTCATACTAAATAAAAGCTTGCGATTTTCTCCTAGGAAAAAATAACTCTGCTTTAGGATTTTTAACATGTGTAAAGTATTGCCTCTTAGTTGCTTTAGGATTTTTAACATGTGTAAAGTATTGCCTCTTAGTTGCTTTAGGATTTTGATTTTTTTGTGCTTTTTAAAATTTTATTTTTACTTTTTCTAAACCCAATGTGCAAAAAACATGAAGGGCATCCTAGCAGCCCCCTTTTCAAGGAGGAGCGCCTAAGTGTAAGTGTCCCCACAAAAGGGAAACAGCTCTCATTCTTGGGAAACATCCCACCCTGCATCTTCCCAAGTTTCCCCAAAAGGATGACAAGAGGAAGCTTCCCACATTGAGTTTCCCCATCCCGGAAATGTGAGAAGCAAGGGGGCTCTGCTCCCACCCAGGAGAATGTATCCTCATGTCACAGTATGGTTTTCAATGTCTTTAAAAAACTAATACCAAGTCTTACTTCTGAAACTTGTGAGTCAAACTCATCAGGTCAATTTGACTCGCAAGTGAAATCCACTATGTCAATCCAACTCATGTGTGAACTGCAAATCAAAATCCCGAGTATGAATCAAGGCCAAGTTAGACTCGAAAAAGTTGCCTCAAATTGGTTTCCTTGAAGAGTAGAGTCAACTAAGACTTATAAGGGTAGTAAGTATATTTCTTGATCTTAACCAACTTTCTTGACATTAAAGATTCAAATTGCTGGAGTAGGAGCTAAGTCACCGCATTCAGGGATGTTTCGCCTTGAAATTCGAAAATCACCGATTTTTTCAAACAGGCGAACCTATTCGTTCAGATTCAGCGATTTTGTTGGCGAATTCAATTTTTTTCCGGTTCGACGATTTCCAAGCAAATTAATTCGCCATAAATTCGGCGAATTAATTAAAAACGTTGAATATCGGCTTGGGGTTTGTTTTTCCCCTTCACGCGCCCGCAAGTAACCCTAACCTTTTACCTACACGAAATCCCAACTCCCTCGCCATTGTTGTTCACTATCAAGACTCCAAACTTCATTCCACGCAGTAGCAAACTAGCCGTGAAGATCGACCATCGAACCCGCGGGCCACAGAGTGAAGAGTTAAAGTGGATTGTAGTCGTAGCCGCAGAGTGAGAGAAAGGTGTGGTCGTCGGCCCGTCATTTGTGGACCGTGCCTCAACTCTCAGCGTGAGCATTCCACTATGGTGTGTGTTCCATTGTTCTCAGAGTCGGTTGAAATTTGGGGCCCGACGTTGCTACAGCCTGCAGTGTGCTGCTAAACACTCTCGTTGACCACTGTTGCAAACTCCAGACAGGCCAGACTAAGAGTCCGTTGTCTAGTGATTTGGAAGTTGTGGGGACCGACTCCAGACGAGCTAGACCGAGACGCCACTGGCCAGTGAACTGTGAGCACTGGGACTCGAGAGTGGGGGTCGCACCAGTGGACTTTGGCAGCGTGTGAGAGTGCTGCAGAGTCCAGACTCCCGCGGGCCAAGTGAACAGTGAACTGTGAAAGTCCAGACTCACTAGTCCAAGCTCCAAGCATCCGGCCTCCAGGATCCTCATCCAGGTTTTTAAATTTTTTATTCATTAATTTCTGTAAAATTGCACTGTTAGGCTGGTTGATTATTTGGTATCCTCCTATATTCATTTTTTTCACAATTAAAGACTGAATAAAACCCATAGATATTAGAAACCAGTTATCAACTTATCAATAATGTACCCCGTAAAATTAAAATTTTATCAGTATAAAACATCATCCGTGACTGTATGAATTGAAATTAAATGATCCATTAAATAAAAATCTGAATGCCACTCATTCTACAGAAACTTGGATCTAATGGCACCCCATAAATCTTTTGCAAAGGCATGGAAATATGTCAAGAATGAGGGGTTATATGTTACCTGTCAGCTATGCGGGCACAAGTTTTGTGGTACCTTAACTCGAGTAATGGACCACCTTTTTGGTATCAATAATGGCAGTCGAGGTGGGGTGGAAGGATGTAAGGGAATATCAAATGAACAGAAAATTGCAGTGCAACAGGATTATGACAAATCAAAAGCAGAAAGGGGAAAAAAGGAAGCAAAAGGGCAAAGAATTGAGAGGGAGATTGCTATGTCTTCTTCACCTGAAATTGCTTTTCTCACCTCAAAATTTAGTGGCTCAAGTTCCACCCCAACAACAACATTTGGAAAAGCTACATTAAATAAATTTTGGAAACCTGTAGACAAACAGAAAGTTGATGATTCTATTGCTGAAATGTTTTATACATGTGCAATTCCATTTAATGTGGCAAGAAGTCCATATTTTAAAAATGCAATTAAAAAGGTTGTTGATTTTGGAAAGGGGTATGTTGCTCCTGGATCTGAAGCTTTAAGGACCACTCTCTTAAAGAAAACAAAGGAAAGAGTTGTTGAAAAACTGGAAACTAATGGACTGTAGTTTCATCAAACACTTAGCATATAACAGATTTCAGACTTATATAAGTACTCACATTAAATGCAAATAAATTGCACGCATTCCCAAGTAACTTGAATGCTGAAATACTAACACTAGGTGTAATTTGCAGCGGAAAAAAACTAGTAACAGCAGTAAATAAACTCAGATAGACACCAAGATTTTGGCTGTCCAGCCCGGGAAACGCCCCAAAGGGAAAAACCCAACAAGAGAAATTTAATATTAAATGCAGAGAGTCCAAAGCTACAGCAGTAATCCATTTGGCATCAAAATTAACAGTCTGAAAAACTCACTTGCAGACACCCAAGGGCCAAAACAGTCCAAGATTTATGCCTTGAAAAACGTGCCCAGAAATTGACTATACAGCCTGTACGACCCAGTAGGTACAGCAACCTCGAAAAGTGTGCCAAAACTCTGTTGTACAGAACAGTACGGAACTACCAGCAACAGAAAACTTCACCTTGAAATTTGTGCCCTAGGACAGCCTCAAAAATCGTGGTTGTACTTATGTTGTACGGACTGTATGGATCTGTACAATACGGCCTCTTAGATGAATAGTGCAGTACGGTCTCGCTGCTGATGAAAAACAGTAAGCCATTTTCCCACATAATTTTTTGTCTTGGGATTTGCGACCCAACTCTCTTGGGAAAGATGCCAAATCTGCTGAAAAATCACATTTCTCCTCTCAGCCCTCTCTCAGAAATTTCTCTTGTAAACTGTGTCTTGCACACTACCTTAGGCTCTCTCTTATAATTTGAAAATGACTTTTCACCTTCCCAACCCCTAAATCCAACGGTCAAGATCTAATCTTGTCTTGATAAGATCAAGAGATGTGATTCATTCCCTCCAAAATAAATCACTCACATTTTAATAAAGTTATTTCACTTTAAGTCATAAGTGCACTTTATAAAAATAACGAGGGCACTTTATAAAAGTCACTTAAATGGGGGAAAATCGATTAGGTTTTTTTCGCTCTGCAACTAGGGTTTGAAGTCGGCCCTCGAAACGATCTCGGCGGCCATGGTTTTTTCCATGGCCGCCCTCACCTAGCGTTGACGGATCTCATGGTGCTTGGAGTGGGGGCGGCGCTTTTGCGCAGCGACCCATTGGGTTGTGGTTTTCTCTTCACAGTGGCGACGGCGGCGGCACACTGAGCTGCGGGGGCATGCAACGGGGAGGAGCGTCCATGGCTCGGCGACGGCGGATTCTTCAGAGTGGCGACGGCGGCGGCACACTGAGCTGCAGGGACCTGCAACGACGTCCAAGGCTCACAGGCGACGACGGAGGAGGGGTCTTCCATGCCCCAATTTTCCACTGCCGGCGGCGATGGCGCCGAACTATGGCATGGACGGTGGCATGGGTTATGCAAAGCATGGCCTCTCTCATGCGGTGATGGCGGGGGCTATTTCGACGATGGCCTATGTGCTGTATTCCGGTGCAGTGCTGAATCCGGTGCCAGGGTCGTTTTTTTCTCTCATGTTTGCGGTTGGATGTGACTTATTCAGAAGCCAATGGCTCTGCTCCTTCTTCATTCGTCTTGGGGATATCGTTTGTTACTATGATTTTGTAGGTTTTTTCTATAGTTTTTCTTTCATTTCTTTTTTTTTGCGGCTTACTGATTTTTTTTCCAGGAAAAAAAATAAGTCACTTAATACAACTTTATAAAAATCAACATTACAAAGTCAAATAGCCTAGATAGTGTAAATGCAAGGTCATTTCTGCATACAAGACAAAACTATGCATTGTGCCTCCTGAGCTAAAAAGCTAACAAGAGTGACAAACAGGTTGGCTAAAATTAAAAATTCTTGGGTCACCACAGGTTGCACGATTTTGAGTGATGGTTGGTTCGATTCATGCCATCGACCACTGATTAATGTTCTTGTTTATTGTCCTTAGGAAGTTGATGCAATGAATGAGGTGAAAACATCAGAATATATTTTCAGCATTTTGGATGAAGCAATTCAAGAAGTCAAGGAGAAAAATGTGGTCCAAGTTGTCACCGACAATGCCTCAAATTGTGTCGGTGCAGTAAATTGATTATGGAGAAGTACAGAACTTTTTATTGGACCCCATGTGCAGCTCGTTGCTTGGATTTATTGCTGCATGATTTAGCCAAATTTCCATGGGTCAATGAGACAATCCAAAGAGCAAAAACTACTGCAAACTTCGTCATTAATCATCGTCTCACTTTGAGCTTATACAGGAAAAATGCATCTAGAGAGTTGTTGAGGCCTTGTGATACAAGGTTTGCCACTTTTTACATCACTCTGAAAAGAGTTGTTGAGGAAAAAACAAGCCTAAGAAGTATCTTTTGCACAACTGAGTGGGAGAGATCTCACCTTTCAAAAGAATCAAACAGAAAGCATGTTGAACAAATAATGCTAAGCAACAATAGCTTTTGGGAAAATGCCCAGAAAGTTCTGAAAATGTGTGATCCAATTGTTGAGGTGCTCTGTGCATGGTTGATGGTGATAAGCCTTCTATGGGTTTTATTTATGAGTCCATGGATCATTGCAAGGAAAAGATTGCAAGTGCTTTTGATAATGTGGAAGCTGATTGTAAAGAGATATGGGAGGTGGTTGATCAGAGATGGAAGATGATGCATAGCCCATTACATGCAGCAGCATGTTATTTGGACCCTACATTGTTTGGGATACAAAGACATCAAGATGAAGAGGTCATGAGTGGACTTTATGAAGCTATTGACAGGATGCATCTAGATGAGTCTATTGCAACTTTGGTTAGATCCCAGATTAGAGCATACGGGTTACAAGAAGGCCTATTTGGAACCATAGCAGCAAAGAGAGAAAAGGCTTTTTCTGCTCCAACAGTGTGGTAGGAGTTTTATGCATCAGGAGCCCCAGAATTGCAAAAGTTTGCAATTCGTATCTTGAGCCAAACATCAAGTGCATCAGCTTGTGAAAGGAACTGGAGTGCTTTTAGCCATATTCATTCCAAGAGAAGAAACAGGTTGCCATCGGGAAAATTAGGAGATCTTGTTTATGTTCACAGTAACTTGCAACTGGCTTTAAGCAATGTGGCTAAAGATGAGACAAATTCTTCTACTCCATGGTTGGAGCCTATTCCAAATGCATTAAGAGATGAAGATGATCTTGACAATGACATTGATGAATCCAATGGTGGTCGTGATTCTAGTGGTTTCACTCCCCCGAGTGCTCTTGATGATTTAGAGCTTTTTGATGTAACAAGTAGGCCACGAGAACAACAAGAATAAAACTTGTGTTCTCATTCTAGTCTCTAGACGTCTAGTTTCTTTTGGGGATGTTATTCTGCTAAATAGTGGCTAGCATAAATATTGATGACATTTTAATATTATGTTTTATCACTTTATGAACATCTTTTTAAATTTCAATCAAGATGTAGACTCTGGTGTTTTTGAAATATATGTTTAATCATTCCCGTTGCCATATTTTTATTTGTATGATTCAATTACTATCATGCTCATACTTCAAAGTTCATTCAATGATGATGTGTTAATTATTTCTATGACTATCGTGTTCATTGTTGATGTGTTTAGTGTTCATAGTTTAATGAGCATAATGAATTTTATTGAAAATTTTCATATCTTTTTAATTTCCATATTTTATAGTCTGTTGAACTTAATGCCAAATTTTATGCCGATTTTTATCGCCAAAATTTCAAGTGCCGATTTTTCGCTGAATTTCAAGGTGGCCGAATTTGAACACAAATTCAAACCAGGTGACTTAGAGTAAGAGTATTGATACTCAAACAATATTATGAGTCAAATAATAAAGTGTAACAAAATTCCAAGTTGCAGGAAACACCTGGCCCCCACCACGTTTCAGCACTAGAAATGAAAGGAAATATAAATAAAAAAAACCTACAAGTAATATATTTTCCAGCATCCTTGGCATCTTTCCTTCATTTTGAATACTAGAATACTCAAGTAATTAGGACTGCGTATATACCACCATGGCCTACATATAAGGACTAGCACAAATCCATGTTAAGATCGGATATATTTGTTAGGTAAAAAACTAACAAATATATCCAATCTTAACATGGATTTGTGCTAGTCCTTATCGCTCAGACTGTGTTCCAGCTATGGCACCTTCCTCTTCCAGCGGAGTAGACAACAGCGGCAGTATGCTGCCCTCCTTCAACAGTTACATATGGCAGTAATGAGGGCACAGGGGCATTTACGGAGAAGAGAGAGATAGAGGGTGCATACAAGCCAAAAGCATGCATGCACCATCCTTAGTCCAGTTCCAGTTTAGATTATTTTCCATATTTAGCAGTTCAGTTCTATTTCTGCGTTTTGCTTTAGTTAGTTCTAAGTAGTTGCATCCACAGTTAGAATGCCTAGTTCCCTAGTTAGATTAGGTGCTCGTGTATGTGGATTCTCAGCCGTAGGCACAGATCTCTGGGAGGATGCATGCTTGCATGCCTCAGTTCATCTCCAATAAAGATGCACTTCACTTTGCTCATCTATACACACAAGGAAGGCACATTAGGGTTAGGGTATGACACTTCCAAATGCACGTTGTTGTGCATTTGTCCAAATTCATTGTACCTTCTCTTGTCCCTAGTCTACAAAGGAAAAGCAGAGAACACCAATGTGGTGGCTCTATGAATTTGATTGCGTTGTTTAGTTTATTGTTTTCAGATTTAATATAAAAGCAATGATGCTATTTTCAGAGTTTGCAAGTGTTTTCTGTTCATATTCTCAGCAGTATGCATTTGTAGGTTTAACATACTCTAGATTTTTTATCTTGATTGTTATTTTCAGTTTTAGCTATCTAGAATTTTAGATTAAATTCCTGAATGCAGAATCTGCTTATCTGATTTTTGACACTATCAAGCGCCAAGAGGGATAAAAAACTTAACAGGGATATATGCTAGTTTGTGTATAGTTATTTAAATATGGCAATATCTCTACCTTTTTCACATGATAATTTTTTAAAAAAGACATTGGCTCTTTTTCTTTTTATTTTATTAGCATTGAAAAGACGAACCCAAAAAAAACACATAATACGAAAATAGAGTGCACACATCGAAAAGAAAATGGTGGAGAGAAAAAGAAATTAAATGTTTAACGCAAAGTTGCATTTTTCACACAAAATGAATCACCGTAGGTGACATTAATAGCACCTAAGCACCCTAGTTGGTTAGGTGGTTTAACCACCTAACCTTTAACACCAATATTTAATATTCCATTGACCACATATTAACACAACTCCCATCCAATGCCTTTTTTATTGACTCAAGCTTTGGAGCAAGCAGTAACTGCTCTATTTTAGATTTGGAACATAACATTGGCAGACAAACGGGCTCACGACTAACCCTACCCATTTTCACAGGCACAGGGGCGCACAAACACAAGCAAACTGCTCTATTTTAGATTTCGAACTTAGAACTTAACGCTGGCACACAAACGGGCTCACAACTGACCCCACCCATTTTCACAAACACAGGGGCACACAAACACAAGCATGTCACTGTATAGACTTGAACCTGGGTGGGGATGATAATAAGTTAACAACAACCCGCTTCCGCCAAACCGGCAAACCATCATTGACCCATTCCAATATTAGCATATATTATATTCCAATGGTCACATCTTAACACAATTCTCATCCATTGAGCCAAATGCGACATAAGCTTCAATGCAACAGTAATCACATCTACTCCAGAACCCATTAAACCCACCCGATGTTGAAAGTAGAAATCGCGATGAAAGATTTGCCTCATAAACAACCAATCAATAATACAACCACTTTCTTCAAGGCTTGCCTCATATGAGTAAACATTTTATTTATCGTCTTCAGCTGTCTTCAGGGTAAACTCTATAAAATTACAAACAAACAAAAAAACAATTATTTTCCATCAGATGCTGGACATCTATTATATACCCTAACATGTCTTCTTCGAACATTTTTTGTGGAGGTTCTTTGTTCGATGGACAAAATCTGTCCGATTTACAAATTAATCAATTTATCCTAAATCATTTTTGCTCGGTATCAATTTTTTCCTGTCTTAAATACAATGCCTTTATTTGCCCAAAATAAATAAATATTTTCCACATAAAAACCTAATCCCCAATATCGTCTGCAACGTGATTAACTATGGGCGGGCTTCGTGTCTAGACTAGGGTTTTTATTTAGCTCTAATTTTCTGATTAAAAACATTTCGATAGATTACCTCTGAAAATCGAATCTGTGCCTGCTCGAGACGCGTATTCTCTTCACGCTTCTCTCTGCAAAGTCAAGCTCTAGGGCACGAATTTCTCTGCTTCGTGGTTTGGCCTCTTTTAGGTCTGCGCTTCTTCTTTTCCGCGGAATTATTGTTCGCCTGCAGAAAATCAGGTTGGTTTCTGTCTACGAAAATTCGAGTCTTCTGCCTGAAAAACGTGCTCTGTTTCTTCAAATCAACTACTTTCGCTTCTGAATAAATTCCCAATTCCTCTCCCGCTCATTTTTCCTCTGCGTTTGAAGCGCTGCAGATGCGCGTTTCTCTTTTGGGTTGCAGAGTTCGGGCGCGTATCTCTCTAGACGCGTCAGTCCTCTGCATTTTTGTATGGACGGCCTGGTCTACGTGCGATACGTTAATGGCACTGTCCGTGACATCTGCATTGTGTGCTCTGTGTTCACACTTTTCCTCTTCCTTCTTGAGCTCTGATTATCGTTCGGCTTAAGACTGACTTTGTCTTTCTTTTTATTCTATAATTAAATTTTAAACGTTTTTACTTAAATATTTATTATTATTATTAAATTTTATCTTTTATTTTCATTCAACGAACCTTTCTTTTAACAAGTCAAATTAGTACTGAAGGTGCTTATCCCTTTTTAGAAATGTTGTAATGTATTAGCTATTTATAATCGAAAGTTAAAAAGTTGAAATAATGATGAAAATTAAACTAAAAGTAGGAGAGAAGTCACATCTACTACTTTTTTTCACAGAAAAATATAACTTACTATTAATATACGAAATAGTAAATGTTACCAACTGTCAGAAAATACCATACATCTCATCACTGCCGAGCAGTACATGTGTCTAAAAAACCAACCGGCCACAGTGCCAACAGCCACATAGACAACCATAAAAAAGTACCATATGTTCATACATAAAAACGTGAACCCTCCCGTAGGAGAAACAGGTCCATCGGTCCCCAAGTGCCAGCCATGAGTCCCAGCCAAAAAACATAGTTCTCAAAAGTAACCAACATCCAAAGCGGTCATCAAAAAGAAAGATGTACATAATGCAAAGGAAACTAAAAGAACATAAAGGCCAAACTATATAGCCGCACATAGGAGTATACAAAAGGTCCAACAAGGAGTTGGAGGCAGCTCCTATGTGATATCAATGAAGGAGATGAGAGCCCTGATCATATAAAGAGTCATCCCGCCAATCCTGCCACATAATGACCCCAAGAGCCGAGGAAAGTGCCTTTTTAGAGAGCATGTCCGCCACCACGTTAGCCTCCCGGTATACATGGTCGAAGTGAATGTGAAGAAAATCCTTCAATAAAAGCTGAACCGCATCCATCCAGTGATAGAGTAACAAATGATTTAAGGAGGCTTTGCCATTCACCCAGGAGATGATGGAGAGTGAGTCGCCAAAAACCATAAGTTGGGAAATATTCCGCCGGTGGGCCCAGAAGAGAAGTAGCCAAAGAGCACATAGCTCGCTTCTGGTATTGGATCCACTGCCCAGGTTAAGCCAAAGGTGAATGGAGAAAGAATTCGTAAGGTGTATAACAGCCCCAGCACCACCCCTCCCACCACCACTAACAGCAGCACCATCAAAGAAACCACACGGGTAAGTCAGAACCGAAGGGGCAGAACGACGATGTCTGTCCAGATTATCACGAACCCGGGCCCGGCCATGGATAGAGAGAAAAGCATGATATGCTGCAATCGTTTTAAAACCAATCCCTGCTAAGAAAGGGGCAAGATCCTCAAAAATATGAAGGTTCCGAGCCTTCCATACCTCCCATATCATAAAATAAGGAAGCTCCCTAAAACCGCAATCTTGTTGGGCCCAAACGGCAAGGCAGTCACTGAGGGAGCAATAGTTCCAATTAAATGAAATGCCAGAAATGTTTGCAATAAAAGACCAGAGCTCTTTTATAAAAAGACAAGAGGAGAAAAGATGATCAACCGTCTCCCCCTCAGAGCAGCATAAGGTACACCATCCCGGGCCACAAAAACCTCGCCGGCAAAGGTTATCCCAAGTAAGTATCTGGTTATGGAGCGCAAGCCAAATGAAGCATTTAATCTTGAGAGGCAAAACCAATTTCCAAATTGTTTTATCCCACCAGCATACCAAGATCTGTGTTTCAGCAAATAAAGCATCATAAGCCATTGCCGCAGAGACCCTGCCACCAGCCACGTCCCATGACCAAACAAGCCTGTCCGCGCCATCAGAGAGCCGCAGATTGGATTGATACAAAGACTTAATGTAATCCTCCCATTCGAGCCTCAAAGAACCCACAAGGCCCAGCTGGGTAGCCGATATCCATCGAGGGCGGCCGTCAACACTCCAACCAGCAGCATGAGCTAAGGTGTAAAAACCTTTAGTAAAAAGGAATGTTCGCAGTTCCGTCGAGAGAGAGTGCCTCAATGGCCCCCCAATGAAAGGATCAAGACCCAGTTTTATATCACGCCCATTGCCAGGCAACCACTCAATCCAGTGCATAATCACTCTGTAAGCACCCAGCAGCCCGTTCCATATGTTTGAGACGCCCACTGTTGCAGGGCGATTAAGCCGAAACCACCTTGAGACCGGAATATTACGCAGATACTTAGCACGAATAACCCTTCCCCAGGTCGATTGATCAAAGAGAACACGCCAGAGGCTTTTAGCATGGAGGGCCATAACAAACATTTCAATATCCTTTATATTCCAGCCACCCAGATGCCAGGGACGAGCCAATGCCTTCCATTTCATTAGATGCATTTTTTCCAGGTTTCCTCCACCCGACCAAAGGAAACTAAAAATCTTTCTTCTGATTAGATTCAAAATGGTTCGAGGGATTTTGCAAAGAGAGAACCAATAAACGCATAAATTCTGCAGAACAGCTTTAACTAATGTAAGCCTGCCTCCCAAAGAAAGATGCCGATAGCTCCAGTGATCAAGCCTCAATTCAAATCTTTTAATGAGCCAGGACCAGTCATTGATCAAATAATTTGTAGGTTTGATGAAAAAACCCAAATATTTAGTACCAGCCTCGATATCTTTGAAGTTAAGTGGCAGAATATTGCCTATCGACTGCTGAACGTCCTCAGCCAGGGAGAGTTTCAGGAAGAAATATTTAATATAGCTGATGACCATGCCAGTTACCCTGCAGAACAAATCAAGAATCTGTTTATATGTCACCCATTCGGCCAGAATTCCCATGCCAAAAAGCAAGACGTCGTCCACAAACAAAGAGTGAGTGACAGATATATCCCTGGTTACTTTAATGCCAACAATCCTATCTTCCAGGCGAGCTTTGTTGATGGACAGACTTAGCCCCTCAATGACCAGAAGGAACAGAAGAGGAGAAAGTGGACAACCTTGTCGGAGTCCCCGAGATGCCTTGAAAAATTCAGTAGGAATGCCATTGATAAGGATTGCATAGTTGACAGAGTTAATACATGCCATAATCCATTTCATAACTTTCCATGGAAGGCCGATCTGGATCAGGATAAGCCTCAGGAAATTCCAGTCCACCTTATCATATGCTTTCACCAGGTCCAGTTGTAAAACAAGAGCATCCATCCGTCGTTGTTTGATAGTGTGGAAAATTTCCTGTGTCACCCCCACGGCATCATGGATCTGTCTCCCAGAAAGGAAGCCATACTGTTCCTTAGTAATGTGCCGAGATAGCACCGGTTTGATTCGATCAGCAATAATTTTAGCAATGACCTTATAAACCAGATTGCATAGCGCAATTGGTCGGAAGTCATCATAACTGTTCGGATGGGAAGTCTTAGGAATTAGAGCCAAATATGTGGAGTTTATTGCACCCGAGACCATGCCAAGCTTCCTGGATTCTTCCACTACCATTCGAAGATCCTCGCCCATGATATCAAAATTATGAATGAATATCTCCACCGTCCATCCATCCGGACCCGGAGATTTGTCTTTAGCAATCCTCCTCAAAGTTTTCTCCACTTCGTCCAGGGTGACTTCCAGGAAAATATTGTCACCCTCTTCCTCACTGAACATACGAGGATATTCCCGGATTAGTTTGAATTGTTCAGCCAGATTAGTATTTTTTGGATCACGGTAGTACTCCCGGAAATGAAAAGTAGCTTCATTCATCAGGTTCTCCTCCCCCCAGATCCTCCGACCCAAATGGTCATTCAGATCCCAGATTGAGTTTTGCATTCGACGGGAGTCAGCGAACTGATGAAAGAATTTGGTGTTCAGGTCCCCCGCCTTTAGCCAGGTTGCTCTGCTTTCGCCAAGCTTCTTCTTGCATCAGAAGAATTTTCATTTTCTGATTTTCCAAAGTAGAGAGTTTAGTGAGCTCACTTTTATTTAGTTCAATATCCACTCCACGGTTCATCAGGTATTCCACTTCTTGTTCAATCTGTGATAGTTCCTTACCCATCATAGCTTTTTTGTTCTTTTCCCATTTTATTGTGAAGTCTTTTAAAACCTTTAGTTTCACCGCCATCTTATCCATGGCCGATCTTTCCCCTGATACATCTGTTTTCATCCACATATTTCTCACATCCGAACAGTACTTCTCCTCAGAAAGCCACGTAGAATTAAATTTGAAAGGGAAGGCTTTGTGCCAGGGGTCATCATCAAATTGTAGAACAATAGGGAGATGATCACTGATTTTTATTTGATGCATCCAGGATCTATAATTCTGAAGGCTTGATAGTAACGAATCCGATATTAGAAATCGGTCTATACGCTTCTGGATCAGCTGATCCCCAGTTCTACCATTAGTCCATGTAGGTGCCAGCGGCCTAGGAGCCACATCAGTCAAAGAAAAATCCTTGAAAAGGTTTATGAAAAAAGGTCCCAGAGGGTCCCTCCTTGCCAGACCCCCCCATATCTCCCCGTCGGCCCAGGTAAAGTTTAAATCACCAGCAATTATCAAATTTTCAAGGTTTAATAAGTTATCCGTTCTTGCCAGGTTCCAGAAGGTCTCCCTGTCGCCATACGGGCCATAGCAGTTAATAATGTTTATGTTTTTCTCGAGCCCCCTAATGTTCCCAGAAAGCAGAATGCCTAGAGAGACTTGTGAAGGAATTAACTGCAGAATAAGTGGATTCCAAGCCGCAAGAAGACCACCAGAGAGTCCAGCTGCGTCCACTGCGCAGCACATCCATCCCGGCTTAACTTTATTCAAGAAAAAATAGGCTTTTTCTCCACTAACCATCGTTTCCTGTAGCAGAATCACATCAGGTTTGACAATTTCAAGTACACGTTTGAGGGCCAATTGTTTGGGTAGACCCCCCACCCCTCTAATATTTAAAGAGAGGAAGATCATTTTCTAACCCTCGCAAGGGCTTTCATTCCTCTAAGAGCCCGGGAGTCAGAAGTTTTGGGGGTGTGCAACGTGTTCAGGTCATTCTCCATCCCCTCCAGCATGACCTTTTTGTTTTTTCTGGCACTTCTTGTTTTCAAAGGTGAAAATTCCTGAGCGAGTCCACCCCTATGTGCCCCTTTATTTGTGATTACGTCTCCAGAAGTTTCGGGCAGGGTTGTAGATTCCAATTTATATACCCCTCCCATAGCAACAGGAGGCTCCAAATCTATGGACTCCCGCAAACCATTTGCCGAAGATTCAATATTTGCCTCTACCCCTTCTGAATCGGGGGGAGCCAAATCAATAGATTCTCTCACCGCACCAACAGAAAGCTCGTTATTATTCACCACACGATTCTTGAAATATGTAGGAATGGCCGTTTTTTTAACCATGTCTGAGTATGATGGAATGAGTGGCTGTTTCCCACCCATCTCGACAGACCGATTGTTATCCTCATTGTCACATTTCGTTATCGGCAACGATTCCGATAGCATACCAACGGGCACCGAAAGACCCAAAACATTGGCCTCAGGGATTACGGCATCACAGTTGCCCGAATCTTCACAGGGTTTCTCCATATCCCGTATAGGGACTATAAGGTCATTTATGCCCAGGGAGACCGAAGGGATGGTGGAGACGGGAGTCAGAATGTTTGGTAAGTTGTTCACCGGAATCTGGTTGTTTAACTTGATCAAAAGTTCAGTCTCAGACTCCGGGTCGTCATTTTCTGAGGTCTCATTTGATGTCTGACCAGACCCAGATGAGTTGGATTCTATGTAATGGATACGACTCATATAATTGCCATTGTTCCCATTGTTCAAATCTAAAGAATTTATAAAAGATATATCCAAATCATATAATGACTGATAAAACATAGGGTCCTGTAATTCCAACTTACGGATAACTGACGTATTTGGAGCAACCGGGTTGAGCACCCGGTTGGAGAAGCCGTCGAGGGCACCCACACCATCTAATTCGATGTCGCTGCTATCATCAGATGACCACATTGGTCCCCCATCCTTGTTGCGGCCAGAGGATGCCGGAGCTGTGCATTGGCGCCAAAGGTGTCCCACGGCTTTACAATTTGAGCAACGAAATGGTATTCCCCAGTAGTCAACAATCTGTGTCAGCTGGCGCCCTCTCCAATTGATATGTAATACATCAATAAGCCCAATGGAAATATCAACTTCCACCAACAGTCGCCCCATCCTTCTATCAAAACCATTAAGGTGTGCCTCCTCCACATGCAAGAACCTCCCAAGCCGGTTGCCAATAGCCTCGAAGGCCCCCCGGTTCCAAAAGACAAGAGGAAGGCCCGGCAGGAGGACCCAAAGATGTCGCAGCCGAACTGTGGCCGTTTCTGGGCTAAAGCCCGTCTGCCATTTTTGAAGCATCAAGCTTCCCGAGCCATAGAGCCATAAGCCATCCAAGATTCGTGTGCAGTGAGCCTCCTCACGAAATTTAAAACCATACCACCCACATGGCATTGCAAAAACCTGTGGTACGTAGTTTAGAATGGGTCTCCAAATCCCCTCTATCCATTTTATGACATTCCGCCGGTTCATGGCGTGGTATGAAAATTTACCAACTAGCACTGTCATGTTGAAATCCACTATCTCCTCGATGGCAATATCGCGGCCAACCGTCATCCATGCTTCCCCAGGCCTGCAGAAGTATTTGCCCCTGTGCCTTCCATTTGCGCGGGAAGACGTCCCAAACTGTCCACCACCACCCCGACTCGGACGAGCTCTAGTGTTGCCAACAGATGGGTCTGACCCCGAGGCATCCCCAAGTGTCATTCCAGCATCCAGGTGTCTTTTATTTACCGTCCCTAGAGACGCCACCTGTCGGCCTATGGACTTATTCGTCCGCAGCTCCAGCAGTTGATTTTTGAAATAGGCATCCGGCTGCAACAGCCCTGCTTCCTCAAGCTGGGCTTCCGTTATCAGCATATCGTTTTCCGGTACAGGAAAGGTTGCCATCCGGGAGTTTCCCAAAAGGGCAGCAATACAGTTCGAAACCCCCAATTTCCGGTCCAAGAAACGGGTCTTAACCGGTGAGATTCCCCGAAAGCAACTGACAATGGATTGCAATGATAATAGACAGGACCACAGAAAGGCCTATCGCATGCCGGGCCGGAAAAGCCCCACCGGCTCCACCCCACCGAGTCTATGAAACCCCACAGATATTCAGTCGGAGTGTGACTCGCGGATTCCAGCAGGTTCTTAAAATAATGTTCCCAAAATCAACGGCCCCGTCAGAGATGGTCGACGAAAAGCCACTGCCCTTGAAAACGCTGTGTAGTCTACCACACGGTCTGTTTGAACCCCGTGCCTCACAGGTATCCCGTGACGTAGAGGTTTTAACCTCGCATCCTCATGAACCCCAGGTTAGTGATTCCATCAGCTTCGTCGTCGTGTATCTCTCCGCCATCGCCGTGAAACCTGCCGCCATCGCCGGTAAAACCCTAAACCAGTGCTCTCAAACCCCAAAAGCCATCGAGGCTTTATACCTTGAGAAAATGAAAGAGAAAAATAAGTCAAATAGTATATAGAAGGACAATAATAATAACAATATACATAAACAGAATTGGAACTAGCGGTTCTATGAATTCAAGTTCACTTTTTTGTTTGTTCGCAGGAGTAGCCTCTCGAACTTGGCCAATTACTATAGCATTCTGCAAAAGGACACAGTAACTATTTGAGAATAAAAAACGAAAAAATGAAATAACAAAAATTTTGCACTTAACACAATCAAGCTGTGACATTACTGTGTACAGCATGGCCAAAGGTAATGCAATTTTCTGCATGTTGATAAATTACAAGTTCATAATTCTTCTCACAACAAAGATATTCTACAACATTCAATTTTCAAGTGATACCGATCTGTCCATCTACAACAGCTTTCTCAGTCCAAAGTTTATTATGTTACATTCAACAATGGATGATGGGGGCGGTGAGAGGAACTTCAACTTGCTCCATTGAGACACACTTACTACTTTAACCCCCAAGGGAAGGAAACCGTTTTTTTTGTTGGGTTTCCTCTCGCAGAGAGGTGCAATGCAGTCACTGCTCTCACAAAGTATAAAAGGTATCCTTCTGGATTAGAGTATCCAGATTTTTATCTCCCTAAATGTTATGTTGCAGACCAATCAAATACCCATAGTGTAATATGTAATTAAATTAGCATTAACTCAAGTAGCAAAATAAACCTTTTGTCGAAATAGATCATTTTATTTTGAACAAAATTCATAAAATAGATTGTAGCTTCCAAATACATTTAAACAGGATATGTATAGAACCTGGAGGTCGTTCTTTACATAAATTATTTCAGATAACTGTAAAAAAATAGATGGATTCTATTAAAGGTATAGTAGATCATTTTCAATTAGGGGAACAAAAAAAAGATTCGTATTTTCAAGAAACATAAGATTAGACTGCAGATAAAAATCCATAACATCTCGCATCTAAAATGGAGGAGATGAACCTTGAGAGTTTCTACCTAGGTCTTTATTTTCTAAATAGTGGAAACTTGTATTTACTTATAAATGGGAGAAGTATATGCATGTACTTACTTCAATTGTTTCCTCTAGAACTTCTTGAAGGATGTCCTCTTGAATTTCTATCAAATAGGTTAAAATTTTATCAGCACATAACACAATAGAATTATAATGAACAATGGCAAAGAAAATTCAGTCAAATTTAATCATAGATATTCTCTCCTAAGCTAAAAAGATTTAATCATTATCATTCCTCAAGGCACTGCAGCCCAAGCAATGAATTTCTATAGAAATGTTTCTCAAAAAAAAAATGCATTAAAATTTGCACCAAACACACTAGCTTAACAGAAGGTAGAAGACAAAACTGGACACTCAAACGATCCCTGTGTTAACTTGGATTTGAAACCACAGAGCTATATATATAATTTAATTTTAAGTTCAAAAATTCAACTCATACTTTCAAAAACATAACCAAAAATCAAGATGGCAATCTCAGAGTACAAATCAATTAGTGTATTGCTGGCGTAATTATGTACTACTACATTATACTTTATTGAAGTGCATTGTTCAGAAGCATGTGTGTCCAAAATTGGTTCTCATGGCAGTATTATAGGTTCTTCTTTTATAATTTGAACTCAGCTTGAAGAGCAACTTCATGGTCAACAAGAAACTACCAATGTAGTTTAGTAATCCTAGTCTAAAGTTAGCTGCCTTATTTAGAAAAGATTATGATCAAGAATGCAATACAAGCATTGATATAAACTTAGTTAAACATAAAAACAAGCAGCCATCTACTTGCAATACAGAACATAAGCAATCTGATATTCCTTGGTGTTGTTGAATTTCTAATCCAAGGGAAACGAATGTTTTTTTTGCAGAAACATCCAAGGCAAGGAAATGGCATCAGATATCCTGTTCACATTCAAACTATAGCCTACTAGTTGAACTCTCCTAAAAACAAACATGCAACTCAATGAAAAGCTCTTCTCCTGAATAGACCATATTCTTTAATGACCATTGAATTGAGTATTGCATAAATTAAAATCCACTCCAACATGTAGCAAAAGATCCAAAAAGTTGAAGTTATTCTCAATTGGTAGGCACTTAATCACTCAATAGCATCATATTTTACAGGTCACATTGAACTAAAGGACACCACGCTTCTTAATGTTGATGATCATGATCAACCCTCGCACATTCTCATTCATGTAATTTTTTATATGTTATTTCTAAAGGGTGGTTACAGAGACCTAATCTTTTCAATTGTCAAATGGATTAATTTTGTTAATTGGAAATTGCCTCATAGGCAAGTTAGGAATCCGACCTATACACAATTCTATTGTTTACTTACTATATATGCTACAAGATATAATAGAGCTTGGTTCCATATAATCCATGAAGAAAAACCTTTGAGAATGTTCAAAGCTCATATTAACATCACGAAGAGCAATCAAGTGCATATCTCTGGATCTCTATCTAAACTTACTTTCAAGTATGGACTTAGAATTTATGATTTTTGGAGTTGTAAAGAGCTGCTTCACTTTATATCATATATTGCTAAAGAGACAATCTTTTGATTACGGATAACTAGAAAGAGCTTCCAATTTTGTGAGGCTAACTTGCAATACGTTTTCAATTCTGGCACTTGTAGTAAAACTCTGCCTACCACATTGTCAAATAAAAACACACCACCGAGTTTGCACCCAAATAAAAACACACCGGCGATTTTGCAATACATCACAACGAGCAGAATTACACCCAAATAAAAACACACCACCGAGTTTGCAATACATCACACCGAGCAGAATTACACCAAATTCTGGTGAAAATTCAGCATTACGATAACTAGAAAATAATCTTCTTATTTTGTTCCTGCCGCAGACATCTGCTTCACCAACAACACCCTTGCACAAACCTACCTATAACTGCCACATGAAAACCATAGAAAAAGAAAAGAAAGGAACACCCCCATAATAAAAGTTAAACCTCCAAAGATAAGTAGGATCATTCTCATTTGATTTGTTTAATGGATAAATCAAGTCTGTAAGCAAATTAAAAATGAGAGTTAAAAGATAGGCGATTATAAACCTCACGAAAGGTAAAATACGATAGACCAGGAAACAAAGCTAAGTTGCATACGCTACTTGGAACAAATGATCTATTGAATGGGAACCAAATAACAAGTATACCGTAATATTACCACACGCAAAACTGCAAGATATTAATCAAGGCGAGGAAACAATCAGAATAATCAAAGGAAATCTGAGAGAGGAGTAAATTAGTGCCAGAGAAGAAACTCAAAATTTGGGGAAAACGTGAAAAATGAGAACTCTTAAATGAAAAGACCCCGCTAGCTACTTAATCAGGGCACCGAAGAAGAGAAATCACGCGACAGTGAACGACATTGTTAAAAAAACACAACAAGGATTCGTTGACGTTTTCAATGTTTCACGGAGCAAAAAACAACATAAAAAAATAAATAAATCAAAATCCCGGTTTAAAACCCTAGCACAAAACCCTACTACAACAATCACTAGAACTAGATATTATGGGACTATAAATGTGTTTAACCTCACCCCTGCTTCCAGTGATCATCTCATCAAGAATCTCACCATCATCAGCCTTTCCAATTCATGTTCCTTTTCCAATCCCATGAACTTTAGATTCCTGGAAAAGAACAAATGTATCAGCTTTTCAATTTAGTTTAACATTAAGTCTCGTGTATCAAACATGGCTATGACAATAACTACATACTTTTAATGCTATGTTATATGGTAACCCTGCAGCCTCTTCATACTCTGCTGCATCCAGTTCTTGAAGATGTGCCCCTTTAGAAAAACTTGGGAAGCACCTTCAGAAAACATGCTAGTTCAAGATCCTTCTCACTGAGAACAGGGTCATAACCATAGAGTGCTTGTCTATTAAAACAACACCCTGTACCCACATAGACAGGCCCTTGGATGCCATCAAAACCTCTCAAGGTGATCTGCAAAGATTTCAGAATTAATATGCCAGGATGAAAATATAATAAAATTGCATAATTGCATACAAGAGTGCATGTTGGGTGTTGATCAGTGCTTACATCAAAGAACACAGTGTTGCAATTAGCATATCGATCATTTCGATCATTACCATCAAATCTTTGAGGGAACTGTACATAGCAAGTTTTCTTCCCAAGAGCAGGATCCATTAGAAAACACAATGCCTCACGAAGAGCTTTGCTGTTGTTTATATAATGAGCACAGTCAAGATTCAAGAGAAAGAGGCCATTTGTGAGGACAGCAGAAACTCGGACCTAAGTAGAACAATAGATCATCATCATCAACATAATGAATCATGAAATCATAGTAGGAAATCAGCAAAAAAAGAAAAATGTATACTTAGCAAGGAATATACCAATGCATTCATTGCACCAGCTTTCTTGTGGTGTTGGAAACCAGGCCTCTTTTCACGGGATACATAAACTAACCGTGGTAATTCATTGCCATCATTGTCAACGCCCCCACTATGACCTAAGAATACCTGACGTGGAAAGTAAAAAGTTCAGTAAAACTAATTTACACTATTTGAAACATACTTAGATGCATGTTAAAAAAGGGAAAAGAAATCTATGATACTGCATATAGACTACAAAGGAAAGATAAGACTACAGGATAAAAGACAAGTATGCGATACCTGGATCATCCCAGGATGGTCTCGAGAGTTGTTTCCTGGCCATGGAGTCCCATCTTGCATGGTCCATCCCTCCTCGGGCACTTTTTGTGCTTTAGCCACAAGAGCATTAATTCGGATCTTGTACTCTTAATATTCCCTCTAAAATTGGAACAAAGATGGAAGACGTCAAGGGCAAGAAAAATGAATAGATCAACAGAAGTAGCCCTTACAACTTGGAGAATTTAATGTGCACTTGCCTTCATTGCTATGCGTTCTTTCACAAAGGTTGGTTGTACTTTATCCTTCAAACAATCAATCTTCTGGGCAAAATAGGATTATGGAGCCTTGGGCTCGATACTGTACTTTTTGCAAAATGGCACCCACTTCCTTGCAAATTCTAAAGTTTCTGAAAGAGTTTCAAAAGTCAACATTGTTGCTCCATCATCAGAAACATAGCATGAAACTTTATCAACAGGATAATCCACAGCAAGGATTGACAGAACAGTATTTGCTGTGACAAGAGGAGGCTCCTTTAGAGGGTCCACTGTACTGACAAAAATATCAACACCGGCCAACTGAGATGGCTCTCCTTCTCTGTCAAACCTGCATAATTGAAAGGAAGAAATTCAAATCTCACCCACAAGGTTCCTATAATACACATGCTGGCTGCTTTAACATCCCCTGAATGAGTGGCTTCTTGTATAGAATCATAAAAGTGATATGGCCACATTTTAAGCTAAATGCCATGGATTGCTAATTTATTAATAATCCTCAAGATGGTAAACTAACCTCAAAGAAAGCCTGTCAAGATAGGTTTCTCGATTAATGGGCATCCATTTAGGAAACTGGTCAAGAATCCATGACGTAGCAAACCAGACCTCACATATAACTGAGACCAACCACAGTGGATATGCATCATTCACAGGCGTCGATACTCGGTATTGAAAGAAAACTCCCACAATTATGAGCCGAAGAATAATCACAATCGTGTACTGAGTGAGCTTGGTTGAAGGGAGAGGCACAATCTTGTTCAGAGGTTGTCGTGCATCATCAACCCTAGCACACACGCAAAGACACCAATCAATTCAAGAAAATATAAGACCTAGCACACATATAGAAACACCAATCAATACAAGAAAATCTACTTTCAAAATGTATATTGTAAAATATCATCACTCCACAAAATTGAGATTAAGGTGAGAAAATTCAACAAAGAAACATCATATTCTTAGATTGTATCTTAAAGAAAAGAACGCCAGCTATTGGAATCCATGTAATCCCAAAACAAACCAGCAAATAGCATGTTTGGAAAACTGTGAAAGTGACAATGATTTTGAAAGGCACGGTCTCAACAAATGAAGCATGAGACTGCTCAAGAACTCTGTAACAAAAATTCAAATTAGAAAATTAATCAAGTTCAATGCTACAAATTACGTTTTACAATTAGCATGCTGAGATTTCTGCATACAACAATAGTTGAACCAGGTTTTGAAAATAAAACAAAGAGTCTAATAATATGATATGAAAATGGCCATACTTGTATCTACGGCTTGGAGCAGTAAGGAGTAGTAGTATCCTTTCCCAGAATTGATTGCCAGGCAAACTTTCTATTGCCATGAATGCGAAGTAACCCCAAAGCACTGAAGTGGGAATCTTTTTAAGAAAGGGCATAGCTGCAACACAAACGCCAACCATTATGGATTGCAACAAATTACTCAAGCGTTGTTCTTTGACCTCAACAGGAAGCAGGTTATCAATGTCCTTCTCTGGTTCAAAAATTGACTCATCAACTAGGGCATCTAGATTCTTGATAGATGCAACTAATTGAATGGTACCCTGTTCAAGTTCTTTGAGTGCCTGCCCAAGAGCCCAAACACGTCCAAAATTGAATGACAAAGAACTGGAAAAGTAAAGTTTCGATTAAAAAAACATGCAACTACTGAAAGCACCACTAACTTACAAGAGCTGGAGGTGGTTGGTAAACCAATGGAGTTTGCATTTGTTGATATGTTTCTTGCATGTTTCCATACAATTGCCCTAAGCTTGAGTTTTGTTTAATGTTGTTCTTAGCAGTCTTCACCAATCTATCACGGACCAACTGTAACAAGTATAGCTCATTAATTGATCGAATATCACATTCTTGATCACCCTCGCATCTTTGCAAACATAAAATCTGAGCTGTAATTCAATGGTACCTGGTGTTTCAAAGTAGCTAAGCTTTTAGTGTGCATTGGAGTATTAATGGTGAAGCGACTGCAAGGGGATTGCCACGACATGTGAGGTACTAGTGACGTCATTACTCTTTCCACCTGTGCAACTAAATGAGACGAGTATCGATGCACCCCCGCTCAACATTAATGGTGATGTGAAGAAGCGTGATGATGCAATCACCTTGAGACTCCAGAAACCATTCTACATTCGCAGAGGTATGTCATGTGTAGACAAAAAGTGGATTTGACAATCAGTCAGGCAGGTTTTCATAGCCAATGCTGCGATGTATATAGTTGTCCCTTGCACAATTATTACATACACCCCAAAACTATACAGGTGTCCAATTAGGTTTTTTTATTAATTTTAATTTTTAATTTTATAAAAGTCACATCCGAGGCAGGGCTAATTAGTCAAATCAAAATTGCAAACCAATCAAAAATTAATAAAAATAACACTAGCCAATAAAAAATAAGAATTATAAAATTCAAAATATAATTTTTTATTTATTTTAAAATCAATTTAATAATTAAAATTTCTAAAACAATAGGCAACTATATAAAAATGTAGAATTTTTTTTTGTAAATTAATTAAAAGCAAAATGCAAACCGATTGCTATATACCTTGCCTTTGGCAGGTATAAGAATTGCCATTAGATATAGGTTTGCTACATTAAAAATATATATATATATATATATATATATATATATATATATATATATATATATATATATAATAAACCACACCTCGAAATATTGACAATTCTCATTCAATCACAATTATCATACTAAAAATAAAAAATAGTTTTATAAATTATCTCCATTCATAATATGATACATGTTCAATCACAATTATCATACTAAAAATAAAAAATAGTTTTATAAATTATCTCAATTCATAATATGATACATGTTCAATCACAATTATCGTACAATAAATGAGCAATGAAGACTAGGGTTCCACTAATGACTAAAGCAACCCTGGAACGCTTTGTAGTTGCGAGCGAACTTGTCGATTCCTCTTGGTATTCTCCAAAGCACATGGATTTTGTCGAATGGTCAAGCCAAAAATTTCTCTTAGATCGTATATGCACAGGAGGAGGACACTTCTCCTAGTCAACCATAAGAGATTTGCCTAGGTGATATATTTAAGGCGACAATATCTACTCCACTCTAGAACTCCTTGTTGTTGTGGATTGTGGGTCGATGTCAAGCTATCAACCTGAGAATGTCAAACTCCTTAACAGGATTAACTCCCTCAGGTTGGGGTTTTATCCTATGTAAGTGACTTCATTGATTGCGAGACCACCACTTCAAAAAGAATGTCATGACACACCTTAGGAAAACCATCGTTTGGCATTTACTGAGGAGTTGGATCCAATATCTCTTATATCATAGGTGTCATCCCTCGCATGCAACTCTCTATCAATTACTATTTTTGCTCTAATCAAACCCCTATGGAGCTTGTTTATGGATTTCAATGGGATTCTGCTTCATCTCAAGTGATTGGTGAAGGTTTTATTGGCAGGAATTTAGATATGCTCTCTTTGTCAAGCTCGGGTGCTTCAAATCTTTGTCAAGAGCTCGTGAAGGGAGTGAGCCCAAGGAAGAAGAAACGTATGAAAATGATTAAGCAGCAAAATGACAGTCGGACATGACCTTGGTGTCGAACAAATCCTGGAATATATAGGGAAAACCTTAACCGGGTGGTTCTTTGGTATCTATCTCTCTGAGGCAACGTTGTGTTGTTAGATTAAGGTAAACTGGGAGGCTTTATTAGGTTATTGTCCAACTTTCATATTTTAACTAAGGGTTGGTTGAGTTTCAAGTTTTAATCAAAGAAAGAGGTGGTATGTATTATGGGAGGTCGATGGTTTTGGGGCGATTTTTGTTAAATCTTAAGTTATGGCATCCTTGCTTTGATCCCCGACATGAGGTTCCAAAGTTGGTTTTAGTCTAGGTAAAAATGTTGGGTTTACCCTCGGAGCTCTGACATGAAAATTTTCTTTGGGACCTGGGCAATTACTTAGCGGAGACGGTATTAGTAGACCCATCCGATAAGTCTTGTGCTCACCACTCAATTGCCAAAGCATTGGTAAACATGGACCTCTCTAAGGACCTAGCATAATCCATTAATATTGAAATCGGGGACAGAGTGATCACTCAAACCCTTGATTACTGTAATGTCCACTTCCATTGTTTCAGATGCCATATGGTTGGTCATATCATGTATGATTGTGCAAAACCTTTCACGGAGACGGTATGGATGCAAAAGGAGGAAAATAAATATAGGACCTCTATGCCTTTATAGGATGGACCTCCCCAAAATAATGATCCATAAACTATCATGGATATTCCACTAGAACAATTCGTCACAACGGATCTTACAACTTATTTCTTTTTATTAGCTTATTTCCATTGCATGCTAAATATTGGAACTGAATTAAAAATAACTATAAAATAAAAAATAACTATAGCAACGAAATACACAATCGATACAATAAACACAAGACTTACCCTGGGAAAACCCACTATGCGGAAAAGCCAACCGTAAATGATGACTATGCCTTACTCTTTTATATAGAATGCAAATACAGAGAAAGTGGTACTCTCTATGGAATTACATATGACTATGTGGCCATAGTGGCTATTGTTGGATCTCCTCCTTCTTTTGTTCTACTCTAATATCCACTCATGTGTTGTTGCTCAACTATGGAACAATACAATAACATCAAAAGAGTGGAACCCCTTCTTCTCCTTATGACCTGGTATTTAACATAGCCTAATAGCCATCTAGGGTTAATTTTAGGGTTTTTGCATGCCCCAACTCTAGATTAGGGTTAGGGTGTTGGACCTTCTAGAATGTTCTCGAAAGTCCACACATAACTAGCTTCACATGTGTGGAAAACAAGAGTTGACGTGGAATCCACTTGGTACCATGGTGGTCAACTGGATAAGTCAACTTGCAGCATGCATAACTTCTTCATATGGACTTGGACTGTTGGAAAGGTCCTGAAGTGTAGAATCACAAGAAGGGCCATGGCAAAGCGATGTACTTTTTTACCCCCAAAAATTCATGTAAATCCTCAAACAAGCCCCATAAGGTTTTAGACCCCAAATCTACAAAGTGAAACCTAACCCTAAAATGGTCCCTACAAGCCAATTCATCCAATCTCTCCACCTAGTAAGCACCAAAATAGATGAGAAATTATACATTGATCCATTACAGATCACACCTCACAATTTCGGGAGGCTTTTGGTCCCCAAAAGCTTTTACTAAATGAGGTGAGGAAATTTTTCCTCTACCTTTTCCTTGGAGTACCATTTAGCCTTGCCTAGAAGTTGTTCTTTCAACCCCACCTATTAGAGTTCATATTGTCCTCACCTGGTTGTTCTAGACTTCTTCTGCAAAACTGTGTCTTCTAATAACTTTGCGTAAGCCTCTAGTGCCAAGTCCTCTACAAAAGGTAAGAACTACTCAAGTTCTTAGTCTAACATGGAAGGCTCATAAAGTTTCAAATTTTCCACATTCACTATTGAGTAAATGTGCATATATGGGGGTAGACTAGGTTTGTAGGCATTTTCTCCTACCTTCTCCAACACTTCAAAAAGACCATACCATAATGCCTTGATCTTTTTACCAGGACCTTGTAGTCTTTTCTTATTCAAGTGCAACCATACTTTATCTCCCTCGTTGAATTTTTTCTCAACCTTGTGTTGGTCGTGTCTTTCCTTCTACTTTTCATGTGACCTCTTAAGTGCTTCATGTGCTTGTATATGGATCTACCTAATCTTATCAATGAACTTTTCAACTCTTAATTATTCACCAGTGGTGTTTTCCCTCACTCCCCCTTGATGTCCATAAACAACATTAATTTAGAGGTGAAGGTGGCAAATACCCAAAACAAGTTTCAAAGAGGGAATTCCCAATGGAAGTGTGGACACTCTGTTACAAGGGTGTTGGATATAGATCACATTTTCATCCCAAGTCTTCGAATGCTCTGATTGTAACCCCTCAAAAGATGCACCAAAGTCTTGTTGACTACTTATGTTTGCCCATCTGTCTATGGATCGAATGTTGTAAATCGTTTCAACTTAGTGTTCATTTTCTCCCAAAATGTAGTCCAAAAGGGACTGAGATATCTAGTATCCCTATCTGAGATGATGTTCCTTGGTATCCCAAAGTGCACCCATACTTGTTCAAAGAACATGTTTGTTGCTTCTTATCTTTTGATGGTCTTTTTACAAGGCGTAAGAATGCACATCTAGTTGAATCTGTCAACTACCACAAATAAATAGCCATGTCCCTTCCCGGTGGTTGGAAGATCATCCACAAAATCCGAGATGCTCTCCCATTATCTCGTAGGAACATGTAAGGGATCGTATAGACCTCGCTTCCTATCATTGGGCTTGCTTGTACAACAAAGTATGCATCCTCTAATAAACAAAGCTGCATCTTCTTGCATTCTAAACCAATAAACATATCTGTGTAACTTGGCAATTGTCTTCCCAACACAAAAATGTCCTACAACTTTGGAGGTGTGAGCCTCTCTCATGAGTTGCAAACTCTCACCTTTAGGAACATAGAGCTTGTCCAGTTTGTAGATTAACCCATCCTGGAGATGATAGTTAACCTTGTTGTAACCTTCTTCTACATTGGATTGGCCTTGTAGTTGCTTAAATACCTACCTGGAGTCATGTTTTTTTGGGTATTCCTCTTTGTATGCATAATGGGTGAAAGGATCCATATGCATAAGAGCACCCAAAGTTGTGATCTTTATTGTAGGTGGCCTTAATAGCATGTCTGTGAGCTTGTTTGCATTGCCTTCTTATCATCAATGATTAGATGGAATTGTTGTGAGAATCCCATCCACTCATACTGTCGTGTTTGTTGTAACTTATTCTCGGCCTGCAAATACTGCAGCAGCTGGTGATCAATGTGAATGATGGTCTCCTTCCTGACCATCAGATAGTGCTTCCACTTCTTAACATCTTGAAAAAAGGCATAGAGTTCCTTATCATATGTAGGGTAGTTCAAGACTCGGGCATAGAACATTTTAGAATGATAGCATATTGACCTCCCTCCTTGCATCAAAACTGCTCCCATAGTATACCCACTTACATCTATCTGCAATTCCAAAGGCTTTTGCAAGGTAGGAAACACGAGAAATGATGCGTGACTGATCTTTTGGTTGAGCTCTTCAAAGGCTTCCAGTTGATTACATCTCCACTAGAACCCCTTGCTGTCGGTTGTTATGGAAAGGAGAGGCATAACCACAACTGAAAAGGAAGCCATGAACTTCTGAAGGTATTGTGCTACCACCAAAAATTTCCCAACTTCGATGACATTTGTAGGAATAGGCCACTCAATGATGGCATCCATCTTTGCTGGATCAATTTTAAGTCCTCCTCCACCAATCACATACCCCAAATACACCAAAGATTGTTGAGGAAATTCACATTTCTCAATGTTTTCTGGAAGTTGATGTTTTGTCAAGGTTTCCAACACCTGCTTGAGATGTGAGATATATTCTTCCCAGGTAGCACTACAAACCATTATATCATATAAATACACTATCACAAATGAATCTAAGAAAGGACGCAATACATCATTCATCAAACAAATAAATGTAGTTGGTGAATTACACAAACCAAAAGGCATCACTAACCATTCATATAGACCTTGGCTAGTCTTGAAAGCGGTCTTCCAGGTGTCTTCTTCCTTCACTCATACCTGGTGGTATCCCAATTTGAGATCCAACTTAGTGAAGTACTTGGCATGCTACAACTGATCTAGCAAATCATCAATCCTTTGTAGAGGGTATTGATTCTTGAGGGTGATCTTATTCACAGGTATGTAGTCAATACACATCCTCCAAGTCCCGTCCTTCTTGGGTACTATGACAATAGGTGACCCACAAGGTGAGTTGCTTGGTCAAATGACTCCCTTCTCCAACAGTTACTAAAACTGCTTCTTCACTTCTTCTGCTTACAGAATAGACTGTCTGTATAGTTCAATGTTCGACAATAAAGAATATGGAAGTAGTTGTATCTTATGATCCACTTCTCTCTTAGGAGGTAGCCCTATAGACTCGTATAACACTTCTCTATATGATTGCAAAAGGTTATCTAACCGGTGTTTTTGCTCTTCAGTACATCCCTCTGGACATGCCTTTACTTTTATCGATTCACCTTATTGATGATTGTGTCTTAAGAAAAGCAACACAAACTTTCTACTTGAACCAATCAACTTCTTCGCTTGGTTGGCACTTACCAATGAGATCTTCGATCTACCTTTGTGCACATTGATAATGAAAGATTTCCTAACCTTTATCGGGTAGTATTGGTTTGCTCTCCTCATTAAGATCGCATCCCTCTTATACATGTAGAGACATCCAAACACTACACCACAAACATCAAGGGGTACTACATCTACCTCCACTTCATCAATATAATCTACACTTTTGACAAATTTAATCTTGCACTGTTTTGTGACTCTAAGTTATGTATCTTTATTTACCCATCCCAATGGATAGGGGCTGGGATGATCATGTACTTCCAATCCAAGCTTACTTACTAGATCTTATATTATGATATTTCCCTATGAACCGGAATCGAATAGAGTATCTACTTTGGTTTTCTTTGTCTGGATCTTGATATGGAAGAGTTTTGTCATGTCCTTCTCTTCCTTGTGATGAAGGCTACTCAAATTCACCTCCTTTTGCACTAAACTGCAGACAATCTTATCATCCACATCCGAGTTGCTTTCTACCTCTTTGCTTAAATTTGTGGCTAGAAGGTTCTTCTTCTTAGCATCCTTCTTGGTTCCTAGAAGTCAACTCTGGATGTAGCTTCCAACACTTGTCTTCAATGTGACCATCAATGTTGCAATGCTTACAGTGGTTTTTTCGGATCCCTACATTGATGTCCCGTGGTTGTAGTCTTCCTATATTTTCCTTTCCACTTCTTCTTCCCCTCCTTGGAATCATCTTGGTTCCCTTTATGTTTGGAAACACTTAGTTTTACTTTCACATGGCTTATATTTTCTAGGTGGTGTGCTTACACACATGCCTCATCAATTGTCCTAGGCTTGAAGAGCATCACTTGCTTTCATAAATGACCGTGTAGATACTTTAGGAGTACATCTTAATTCTTGGGTGAGATACCCAACATGATAGCCATCTTCCTGAATTCAGTGGTGTACTCTTGCTCACTTTGTCCTTGCCTTTGCTTTAAGTAATGGCAACAGATCCACTAGTCCTTTACATGTTAAAGTTATAGCATCATGAGTCATTCTCCAAGTCAATCTTGTGCACCAAGATTGAGCCTCGTGTGTTGAGGTAGTGCCTCAGGGATCCTGAGTTGGAATTAGGAAACTTGGAGTAGATTCTTGAGTTGGACTCACGAATGACTAAGCCCTATGTGTAAAGGTTAAGCCTTGTGTGTTGAGGTAAGTGCTTTGTATGTCAAAGTGATGATGTTGTATAGTCTTGCTTGTCAAGACTAAGGTCTTGTGTGTCAAAACGGATCCTCGTGTGTTGAGGTGGTATCTCATGTGTTGAGGTAATGCTTTGGATGTCGAAGCATGAATGGTGTGTGATGTACTACAAACCATGGTTGAGTTATTAAGTCTCGTCTAGAGACTGGCCACCTCTAAGAGGGAATTACTTTAGCATATGACCACTTGGAACGATAGTAGAACAAGATGATCACATCATTGGAAAAATCTCCTTAGTATGTTTGATATGATAGATAAATTAAAGTTGGCACATGTGGACCATGCATGCATATAAGACAAGAGATAAAGATAATATGTGACAAGATAAAGAGAGAACTTGATTTGCTTAGTAATGATAAAGAATTCAGTTAAATAAGAGAGAACTCGAATTGTTAAACTTCGGTGATGTTAGCAAGAAAGACTTTAGTTAATTAAAGGAGAATTTGAATTTTTCACTCTAGTGATGTTATCAAGAAGGATTTCAATTAAAAGAGTTAACCAAGTGTTAACAAAGAAGATTTAGTCAACTAAAGTGTTTTGCATGTCAGCACTTGAGTTGAACTAAAAGACACCACTCGAGTTACGACACTTGAGTTGCGACACTTGAATTACAACACTTAAGTTACGACACTTACATGACGACACTTGAGTTAGCCTCCTAACTAAGTGACCTTGCATCTAGATGAAGGACGAGTTCATCCTGAAGTCAGAAGATAAAAATAGAAGCCGGACCATGAGAAGTATAATATATATATGTTATGTTGGATTGTTGAATTCAATGTGAGAGCGAATTCACTTCTCTCTTGAAAGCAATTCACATTCATTATGCATGTGACCAAAATCAACGAATTGGCTTTGTGCAGGATATTATTATGAGTTCTATTCTTCCATCTTCTCTCTTGCTCTGTGATTGTACCAGGGGTGCTTGATATTTCTCTCTGATAATGCACCAAGGGGGCTTGATGTAATTTGCTCATTGTAAAGACATTCTCTCCTATCTATCAATATTCTACGGAAGATTTTGTTGGGGTTTTCTCCCTCAAGTACTAGAGGGTTTCCCTAGGGTGAATTATATGTCTCATGTGAATGCTTATGCTTGTTGATTATTCATTGATTTAAAGTACTACTATAATTATGCATTAAGATAATAAAAAATTAACATGGTATTAGAGCTCAGTGTGTGAATGAGCTAAGTTTTGCAGTCAATCTTGATCCTATGTTGATCCTAAGTGGCAAAAGTTGAGCACAATACTTGGACAATAATGGTTTCAATCTCAGTAAGACCAGAACACCAACTTGAAGGAACTTATGACTTCAATACTTGGAAGGCTATGATTCTGAATATCCTGGAAGAGCATGATCTAGATGGATACGTATCCAATGTTGTTGAAGAGCCTACTTCTAATGTTGGGCGCATTACTTTCAAGAAGAATCAAGCCAAAGCAAAGAGAACCATTTATGATTTCGTGGAAGACAATTTGATGCTGGTGATTACTGCATGGAATACTGCAAAGTAGTGCTTTGACACCTTGACAAATATTTATGAGAAGAAGGCTCCTAGTCAGGAGAGAGCCCTAAAGAACAAGCTTTGTAATATGAAGATGGAGAAGGAAGAAACTGTTGATTCCTTCTTCACAAATATCTCTCAAGTAAGGGGTCAACTCATGAGCATTGGAGTTACTGTCGAATCTGATGATCTTATTCAGACTTTTGTCGATGGTCTTCCATCCTCATGGGAGACATTCTTGGCTGTTGTTAATGGTTGAGAAGTGCAACCAAGCTTTGAAAGTGTTGGTGTTTATAGCTTCGTGAGGTATCCTCACAAGTCGACCCAACAAAAGAAATATTATTTAAAGACATCAATAATATTATTATTAATAATATTTATTATGAAATGACATTTCAGCCAACAACAAAGGGATGTGTCCTTTCACTTCATTCATTATAAAGTAAAAGTCACGAACTTGCAATTTACTAAGCGATAAATTCATCTATCTCTCTACCACAACGAAGTGATAAGGATGCAGCTCTAATCTCATGATAAATCTTATGTCTATTGTGTTTGGTTATATTTATGTGATCCTATTGCATATGTGGTTGATATTTGTAGTGTATGGTTATTCTATGATATATGTTATATCATAAGGTAGTAATCATCCATATCTAAAAATAATTATAAAAAAAGAATCAACATGGTATCAGAGCTAATGGTTTGGAGTTGTGAGGGTATTGGCCTGTGATTTTTTTTGGTAGAACAAGAGCAAGCAAAATGCTCAGATGCAGAGGGAGCAAGATGCTCAGATGTAGAGAAAGCATGATGCTCATATGCAAAGGGAGCAAGATGCTCAGATGCATAGAAATCATGATGCTCAGATGCAGAGAGGGAAATATGCATGGATGCAGAGCAATCAGGATGATCAGATGCAAAACAAGCAGGATGCTCAGATACAAAGCAAGCAGGATGCTCATATGGCCTAGAGGTAGGGCAGGCAGTATCAGCTCCCAGCCACCCTATGACGGGGTGGGGATAATGGCCCTTGATGAGTAGTGTTGATGCATCGAGCAGGTGTTCCTCCAGTATTAGCCACGTGACTTGGCTAGAGGTGAATGGCTCAGAGTGGGGAAATGCCTTCTTCTAGACATCTTGTGACAGGGTGGGAATATTATCCCTCAGTTGCACACACTATCCTCCTAGAGGTTGAGCATCAAGCATTTCCCTAGTATTATCCATGTGACTTGGCTAGGGGTGGGTCAAGTGGGACAGTTCCTTCTCTCGAACACCAAGTGGGGTGGAGAGATTAGTCCCCAAGACGACTCAAAACGGGGCAGTGCCTTCTCTCGGACACCAAGTGGTGTGGAGATATTAGTCCCTAAATGCTCAGAGCGGGGTAGTGCCTTCTCTTAGACACCAAGTGGGGTGGAGAGATTAGTTCCTATTTTCTCACTCATCAACTCATGACTCAATATGGAACAGTTCCTTCTCCCGGACACCCTGTGACAGGATGGGGAGATTAACCTGAGATGATCAATATGTGGAAATGCCTTCTCCCGTACATCTTGTGACGAGATGGGGAGAATAGTCTCGATATGATCAATATGGGGCAATGCCTTCTCTCGGACATCTTATGATGAGATGGAGAGATTAACCCGAGATGATCAGTATGGGGCAATGCCTTCTCATGGACATCCTGTGACAAGATGGGGAGACTAGTCCCTAAGGTTACTCAAGAGGAGTCAGTGCACATATTGCTTTCATGACAGAGGGAGCAAATATCAGAATCTTGTGATAAATGGGAAGGTATCCCATATTTGCAGATCTTGTACATTCTCCAGGATTGATTATCAAAAGGAAGGCTTCTGTGGATGAGATGTTGATGTTTCTCCAGGGTGCAACATCGGGTAGACATTCTACCAGATTGGTCATGTGATTTGACCAAGGAGAATGATACATTCACTCACAAGAAATGGCCACATGACTTGGCTAGTGGTGAATGGCCCTGGCGTAGCCTTGCTTAGCCATGTGATTTGGCTAGGTGTGATTAGGACTCGAGGTGATTGCACAACCTTTCTCAGTCATGTGATTTGGCTAAGTGTGAATAAGGCTTGAGGTCACATTGCATACTCTATGAGGGAGTGCTCTATGATGGAGTGATCTATCTCATTATATAGTAGGTTTTACTCGTTTATTTGATAGGGACTAGATACCCCTTGTGGAATAAACAATGTCTATTCTAATTTGGGTGCACACACATTAGAGCCCTATACATGAATAGATGTGCATGTGAGGAGAAGAATAACATCGGCTAGTTAAGGAGAATCTCCAGGTAGAGTCTCGAGAAGAGACTTGAAGTGTTGACATTGTGTATGTCAGCATAGGAGCAAATTCTCTGGTTGATCTTTTATTGAGAAGCTCCAGGTAAAGTTTCAAGAGGAGACTTGAAGTGCTAACATTGTGTATGTCAGCATAGGAGCAGATTCTCTGGTTGGTCTTTTAAGGAGAAGCTCCAAGTAGAGTCTCAAGAAGAGAATTGAAGTGCTAACATTGTGTATGTCAGCATAGGAGCAAATTCTTCGGTTGGTCTTTTAAGGAGAAGCTCAGGTAGAGTCTTGAGAAGAGACTTGAAGTGCTAACATCGTGTATGTCAGCATAGAGCCAATTCTCTGGCTGCTCTTTTGACTAAAAATAAGACTCCTTTGTGGAGTGTATCCCTGTGTGGAGCATGGGCCCAGAGGAGTGGACTAGCTGCAGTCATCACTGCTTTCCAATTGTAATGACTGGTAAATTGGAATAAGAGTCTTCCTGAGGAGTGCAGCCTCCTTTCGATTTTAGACTGATAAAGCACATGAGGAAGTAATCCTCTTTGGTCTAGGATGACCAAGTTGATCAGGCAGATCAGATATTATCATTGGAAAGATGATATGGTTACAGTGGGAACAGTTGTTATGGTCAGAAGGACTTGATCAGAAGAGACCTTTCTTATGATGATGAGCTGTACGAGACAAGCTGTGACGATCAGATGATATCCATATGTGTTTCAGCGTGATGATACTTCTCTAGATAAGAGGGGGTGTTGGTGTTTATAGCTTCGTGAGGTATCCTCACAAGTCGGCCCAACAAAATAAATATTATTTAAAGACATTAATAATAATATTATTAATATTTATTATGAAGTGACATTTCGGCCAGCAACAAAGGGATGTGTCCTTTCACTTCATTCACTATAAAGTAAAAGTCATGAACTTGCAATTTACCAAGAGATAAATTCATCTATCTCTCTACCACAACGAAGTGATAAGGATGCATCTCTAATCTCATGATAAATCTTATGTCTATTGTGCTTGGTTATATTTATGTGATCCTATTGCATATGTGGTTGATATTTTCAGTGTATGGTTATTCTATGATATGTGGTATATCATAAGGTAGTAATCATCAATATCTGAAAATTATTATAAAAAAAAAATCAACATAAAGGTTGTGGTATGATTGCCTTCAAGAAGAAGGGCGAATTCAAAGCAAAACTACTTCCTCCAAAGAAGAGAACCTTGCTATTATGACAAGGACAAAAAGAGGAAATAAATCCTTTTTCTCAAAATACGTCTCCTCGTCAAAAGAAAAAAGAATACAAGAAGAACTTTGATAAGTCTAAAGTCAAATGCTTCAACTGCAATAAGAAGGGCCACTTTGCAAGATACTGTCGTGCAAAGCAAAGAGGAAAGTTCAAGGGTAGATTTCATGCTTCTACTGCTATAGAAGATGGACCTACAAGAAAGAATTCTTCAAATGATCAAGAGACAAGGAAGGAGTACTATCTTGTCTCCGCTCTAGATGGATCCATTACCACTAGTGAAGAGACATGGCCGGTGGATAGTGGCGCATCAAAACACATGATTGGATATAGGTGCGCTATCTCGGATCTGAAGGAAAATAAGTTTTCCTATCAGGTGGAGCTTGGATATAATACCACCTATTCGATCCACTTCCTTTCAGTTGAATTCAGGTGATGTACTCCATGTTGATGATATTTTGTATGTTTCTAGTATGAAGAAAAACCTACTATCTATTTCGGTTCTAGAAGATAAAAGTTTTAGAGTAATCTTCATGGACAACAAAGCGCTCTTGTGGCCTAAGAATTCTGACTTGAAGCCTGTAGCTGTGATTGGAGTTAGAGAGGGAGGTCTCTACAAAGTTCTTGGAAAAGTTCATTAAAGCCATGATTCATGACATAGTTAGTCCCTGTGAACTATGGCATAGGAGGCTTGGTCATCTTCATTTCAAAGTGTTACCTAGGTTACAGAAGATGGTAAAAGGTATGCCGGTATTTCAATTTGAGCATGATGTTATTTGTAGAGGTTTTCCTCTTGATAAGAACATCAAGAAAAGCTTTCCAAATAGTACTAAAATATCTAAAGGCATCCTGGACTTGATCCAATCAGATCTTTGTGGTCCCATGTTTGTAGCATCCTTAAGTGGTTATCTGTACTACGTGCTTTTCACAAATGACTTCTCTCGCAAGTCATGGATCTATTTTTTCTAAAGGCAAAGATTGAAACTTTCAACAAGTTTCAACAGTTTAAAGCACCGGTCGAGAATCAGACTGGAAAGCACATTTGTGCTTTGAGATATGATCATGGAGGAGAGTTCGAATCTCATGACTTTAATGACTTTTGTTGAGAGGCATGGATAAGAAGACAATTGAATGTACCTTACAACCCCCAACAGAATGGGGTTGTTGAAAGAAATAACATAACAATTTGTGAGGATGCAAAAGCTATGATGTGTGATCAAGATTTGTTCACTTCCTTATGGGGAGAAGCCTCCAACACTACTGGTTATATACAAAACACAAGTCCTCATGCTATCCTGAGAGAAAAGACTACTGAAGAAGTTTTTCACTGGGGAAAAACTAGATGTTGGACACTTGAATATTTTCGGTTGTCCTATCTACATTCATGTGCCAAAAGGGAAGAGGATAAAGATGTATCCATCTAGAAAGAAAGGCACGTTTGTTGGCTATAACGAATTATCCAAAGCTTATAGAATCTGTGTTTCGGGTCAAAGGCACATTAAAGTTAGCAGAGATGTAACATTTCATGAAGAGGTTGCCCTCAAGTGCTCTAAAGAACTTCAATGTGATTTAGATGTGGAGGAGCATGAGATCCCATAATGGAGGATCCAGGTCCTGGTTCTCCTCTTTCAGATGTTGAGAGGGAGAACCCATAAGAGTCCTTAGATCTGCTTGATCCTGAAGAGCCAGTAGAATTGGTAGAAACATCACTTGATGAACCTCCTGCTAAGAGGAGATCTACCTGGTGTCGAGACATTCTGCAAGAGGCAGAAAAGCATGGAGCACCATCAGGCACATCCAGAGAGCGAAGGAGGCTTGAAAGATATTCAGGATATGTAGCACAAATGAGTCACATGAGTGATTCAAAACCCACCACCTATGAGGAAACTACTAAACATCAAGTATGGAAAGATGCCATGGTTGAAGAAACAAATCCATCAAGAAGAATGATGTGTGGGAAGTGGTTCCTAAACCTGAAGGAAATTCAATAGTAACTTCTAAGTGGATTTATAAAATCAAACATGCAGCTGATGTCGGTATTGAAAAATATAAAGCAAGATTTGTGGCTCGTGGTTTCTCACATAAGGAAGGAATAGACTGTGATGAAACATTCTGTTATGTGGCCATGTACACTACTATTCGAGCCATGATTTCACTTACCTCAGTTCTAGGGTGGAAGCTTCACTAGATGGATGTGAAGACTGCCTTTCTCAATGGTGAAGTTTAGGAAGAAGTATACTTACAACAAACTAAGGGGTTTGTAGTTCATGGGAAGGAGTCGCATGTATGCAAACTTAAGAAATCCTTGTATGGGCTTAAGCAGGCCTCGAGGGCTTGGTATTCAAGCACTGGCAGCTATCTTTAGAGCTTGGGATTCTCCAAAAGAAAAGCTAACCCCAACATATACTTCAAGTTTGTGAAGAACCAACCACTGATCTTGGTTCTCTATATTGATGACTTGTTCCTTACTGGAGAGGAACAACATATAGCTCGGTGTAAGACTTGGGTCTTATGCACTAATTTCTTGCTTTGGAAGTTTGGCAAAGGAAAGATGAGATATTTATTTCATAAGGAAAGTATGCAATTAATGTGTTGCACAGGTTTGGTATGATGGATTGTAAATGCATGTCTATATTAATGATTTATAATCTGAAGAAACTACATGAGTCAGATTCCGGATCGGATCTAGTGGATCCTACCATTTATAAACAACTCATTGGTTCCTTGATGTATTTGATACACAGTAGACCAGATATATGTTACGCAGTGAGTATCTTGAGTCGGTTCATGTTTGAGCCAAGACATAGACATTGGGTGGTTGCCAAGCATGTGATTAGATACCTTCGAGGTACCATTGCTTATGGACTCATATATGCTTCCAATGGAGGAGTGATGCTACTTGGTTATGCTGAATCTAACTGGGGTGGTAGTGTTGTGGACCGAAATAGTACATCTGGATTTTGTTTTAGCTTGGGATCATCTATGATCTCTTGGTCCAGCAGGAAGCAGGGCTATGTAGCCCAGAGTACTACATAAGTAGAGTATATTGCAGCTAGTACCACCTGTCGAGAAGCTGTGTGGATTAGGAAGCTACTTGATGGGTGTTGATGTATATGTAACTTCGAAATGTATTTCACATATATGTATATTGTATTCCTATAGAGATGTTATTATTCCTCTATACGGAAGTGTTGTCATTTATATTGTAAGTGTTGTAACTTATACTTGATAGGTTATTAGACCACCTTGTTGGGGTCGGCCCTGTATAAGTCATGTGGGTCAAAGGGTTATTAGACCACCCTATTGGGGGTTGGCCATGTGGGTCAAAGGGTTATTAGACCACCCTAGTGGGGGTCGGCCCAGTCAACATTATGTTAAGTGGTTAAGTTGAGGCCAACCTAGTTGAGTAAAGGTCAAGTCAAGTTAGTGTATAAATAAAGAGTGTGTCTCTCTCATTTTACACATTCTATTCTCTCACTCACACTTGGGAGAGTGGCGCACTTGTGGAGGAGGAGGCTCCGCTGCTAGGAGAAGACTATCTCTTGTATTCTAGTTGTATCATTGCTCTATCTATCTCTGAGGAAGTTAATGGGGTTTTTCACCTTTATGGTTTTCTCCAAGTAAATTCTGTGTCTCTTGTGTGCTTGCATTATTGTGTCCATGGCTGACATGTTATAGATTTGTTGTACATGTTGTTTTCTCAGTTAAGATCCTAGATCAGATTGAAGTAAATTCTGAAAATTTAACATGGTATCAGAGCTAGCCTGAAAGAAGGCATGATATGGCATGTATGACACTTGTTGCACTTACGATGCTAGGGCTTGATATAGCAAAAACCACTCATCGTAGCACTTTCGCTATAAATCCATTTTGGCGAAGTTTTCGGATCTAAAACTTTTACAGGTCGAAGATCAGATCCACATGTACCTTGTATCCAAAGGAAAACCTCTAATTTGTTGTACTTTGTGATTTATGATCTGTACAATATAGGGTTTCTGCCTCTTCCATATCTGAGTCAAAATCAGGTGACCTTGGGAAAAAGGTCATAACTTGGGATAGGAAGCTCCAAATGAAATTTGGTAAAAAGTAACAGGTAGTACACAGACTGTACTATCTCAGGAAAAATTTTCAGAGGCCGAAGTTGAACCAGTGACACGTGGCACGTCGTACAGGTTCGCTCTCCTGTATTATCCCATAAACAGGTCACGTTGCGACACTTGGCATAACTCTCTCTCAGAGAATCCAATTGAGGTCAGACTTGTCAGGATGGAAAGATAACAGGTCAGGCTATCTCAGGAAAAAATTTCAGAGGCCGAAGTTGAACCAGTGACACATGGCACGCCGTACAAGTTCGCTCTCCTATATTATCCCATAAACATGTGACATTGCGACACTTGGCATAACTCTCTTTCAGAGAATCCAATTGAGGTCAGACCTATCGGGATGGAAAGATAACAGGTCGGGCTATCTCATGAAAAAATTTCAGACCTTGTGGATCGAAGAGTTCGGAGTTACACTAGAAACAATTAGGTACATATTTCTGTCAAATCAGAATTATTTTTGAGCACCTTCATTCATGGCTTCCGAAATTTAGGGCTTCGGAGAAAGTTGGAATTTTGTAATCGGAGACCATGGCTGAATGCTACTCATCAAAATCAAAATTTAGAGACCAAGATCATAATTTTTGGTTGGGAAGAAGGTCGGGCTTGATCAGACCCTAGTTCGGGACTTTGATTAGAAAAGTGGAAAATTAGGGCTTCTGCAAAAATGGGAATTTTTGAAATCTGTGACCACGGCTGGAAGCTCCTCATAAAAATAGAAGCTTAGAACTTTGGATCAAACCTTTTGATTGGGAAAAAGAGTGGGCTTCATCAAACCCCAGTTCGAGGTCACGTCTAGTGAATCCAAAAATTTCAAAGGCAAAATTGAGGAGTGAAACTTTGCAGTTTTCAAATTCTGAATATACCAGCTTGATTAGCTCATCAAGACGCATATTTCTATCCTTTCGGAAGTTTGAAATTCAAAGTTTGAATTTTTGGGGTTTCCTTGACAAACCCTAATCCAGCTCCAGGTCCAGTTCTTGCAAATCAAGTGGATTGGGTTAATCCTAGAAGAAGATGGATTGGTCACCTGCATAAGTGAAGAAGTTCCTGTCTCAGAGGGAGATGAGGTTAAGGCCTTCCATAAGAAGATTACAAGCAATCTTGACAGGTATGGCTTACAGGTATGTTTCATGGTTAATTTTATCATATGTTTGTCTTCATATCATTACAGTACAATCTTGATTAATTACTAGACTTGTCGTATCACCTTAATAGAAGATATTCATTGATTAAGGTTTTGACACTTATGAATGTACTAATGCATTGTGATGTTGTATGAGGTTTATGTTGTTCGCTAACATAAAAGGTACACCAAGAAAGACAAATCATGTTCTACTTCAAGAACATATGATCATGGTGACATGAAGACAAAGATTCATCCATTGTCATAGATCACATAGAATATCTACTTTTGAGGTATGTATAACTTGGTCCTACAATGGTTAACCTATAAGACATGCAGGTTACTAGCACAAGTCACTGAAGAGAACCAGAAGACATTATGCGGGTATGTTAGACATAACTAGATAGCATGCTAATCCAGGTATGTTTTTCCTATATCAATCTAGAATCCTACCTTATGTTAGGATCTTATACTGTTGTGTTGTTGATAATGATTATTCATGAAGTCATAGGTTTGAATAATCATGGTTGTATGTATATTATGTTTCTTACCATAATTGATGATAGGACTAACCAGAAGAATCATGAAGGTATAGGTTTGAATAATCATGGGTTTTATGCATATTATATCTCTTATCTTGATTGATGATTCAACTAACCAGAAGAGTCCTATGATCAAATAAGAATATGTATGAGTAAAAGAAGACTTCCCTGAAACCTTGAATACTAATGTTTATTATCTGTGAATGATCATGAATATACATGTTTAAGATTATTGTGTTTTGATAGTATTAAGATTATACTAATAAATGTGTGATTATGTATGAGACCTCAAGGATAACACAATGATGATACTAATAAGCATGCATAGTGATTAAGGATGGATTTAAGTTCAAGGACAGGTAATCCAGGAAGCAAAGATCAAGAGGGAGCACACTCCAGTTGTTCCTGCAAGAAAGCAAAGGAGCACACTTCAGTAGTTTCTGCAAGGATGCAGATATTCAGAGGGAGTTGACCACTTCTCACAATCCACATAAGAATGGAGTTGTAGAAAAGAAGCAAAGACTGAGAGGGAGTCAACCCAACAAACAAACAAAGATAAGTATTTGAATTGTCATTACTTGCATATTTTATTGTTTAAATAATACTGTTCAATAATGTATATACTGATGTTCCTAGAATTAGGTTGTGTATTATGCATATTAGAATAGTTGCATTGATGAACAGTATACTACTAATATGCATGGGTAAGTGGCCTATGGCACTGTACAACATTCCATTGCTACTTATCTAGAATGAAACCTCTTTGCTGACATGTTGGGAGTTGTGCACACTCTTAACAATGTTCTGGTAGAGATTGGAAGGCATCTAGAAAGTTACGGGATATGGATAAATGTTGTATTGAAGCATTGGCTAAGATAATTACATGACTGTATGACATATTTCTTTATGAGTAAGAATTTGTTCTGAAAACTATGAGATGTTTTCTAATCATGCAATTTAACTTGTTGTGTAGGAAAGATCGTATGCCATCACCTACAAAAGAAGAACTACAACATTTGTTCAGCAACAAAATTATCCATTGAAGTTCCCAGGATATGGGAAGAATGCCATGATCCGTCGATCATGAAGAATGATGTTTGGGATGTAGTCCCAAGACCTGAAGGAAAGTTTGTTATGACTTCCATATGGATCTATCAGATCAAGCATGCTGCAGATGGCAACATAGAGAAATATAAAAGTGATGAAATAGAAGATACACAGATGGATTTCAAGACAACCTTCTTGAATGGTGTAGTCATATATGTGTGCAGAACTTGGTAGGATAGACAGTTTTCTATCCAGTTTGGGCTTTACCAAGAGTAAAGCGGATTCTAACCTTTACTACAAGGTTGAGGAAGGCAATCCAGTGATACCACTTTTGTATATGGATGACCTGTTTATTACAGGTGAAGATAGATTGATTGCCGACACGCAATGGAAGCTTGCTGCCGAGTTCGAGATGAATAACTTGGGGATGATGCACTATTTGTTTTTGGCATGGAGGTGTGGCAGAGTGCAGATGGAATCTTCCTTGGACAAGGGAAGTATGCAGTAGAGATCCTGAAGAGGTTCGGGATGATGGACTGCGAGGCTATGGCATCGAACCTGAGGCTTCTGTGTGATGCTTCATCTGTACCAGTTGATGTCACTATGTATCATCAGATGATTGGGTCCTTGATGTACCTGATGAACACGAGATCAAATATTTGCTTTACGGTGAACACATTGAGCCAGTTCCTGACAGATCCGAGGAGTGTTCACCTGGTTGCTGTAAAGCATATTCTGAGGTACCTGAAGGGTATAGTTGATTATGGGCTCAAGTATGATGCGAATCAAAAGTTTAACCTGCAGGGTTATGTTGATTCAGATTGGGTAGGCAGTGCTGCAGATATGAAGAGCACTTATGGGTGCTGCTTCAGTATGGGATCAGGTGTGATCTCTTGGTTTAGCAGGAAGCAGTCCTGTGTAGCACTGAGTACAGCTGAGGCAGATTATGTTGCAGCCTGTTCAACTAGTTGTGAGGCAGCAAGGCTACGGAAGCTAGTATCTAAGTTATTTGATCTCCCGTTGGAGGCTACTGGTATCTTTTGTGACAACCAGAGTTGTGTGAAGCTGTCCGAGAACCCGGTGTTCCACGACAGGTCGAAACACATAGAGCGTAAATATCACTATATCAGGGATATGGTACAGAGAGGAGTGGTGAAGCTCCTGTATGTTGCGACGGACGAGCAGATTACAGATGTGCTGACGAAGCCACTAGCCAGAGTGAAGTTCGAGTACTTCAGAGAGAGGCTTGGTGTTCTTCAGATCGACGACACTTCGAGGAAGAAGTGATGGACACATTTGCTGAAGCCATTCCAAGCATGTTGGAAGGAGGATCCTTCACATGGATGTGGATGTAAGTGCTGGATGATGAGCATCGGGATGATGTTCTAGTTTCTGCTTTGTATGATCAGTTGGATTATTTATATTTGTATGTATGTACGCATCGTGTTGATGCTGGATATGATCAGTTGGATCATTTATATTTGTATGTATGTACGCATCGTGTTGATGCTGGATATGATCAGTTGGATCATTTATATTTGTATGTATGTACGCATCGTGTTGATGCTGGATATGATCAGTTGGATCATTTATATTTGTATGTATGTACGCATCGTGTTGATGTTGGATATGATCAGTTGGATCATTTATATGTATATATGCATCATGTTGGATGCTTGGACCATGTATCTGTATATGTATCAGGTGGATACATTGTATGATCAGGTAGATCATGTATGTTGACATGTATCATGTATTTGTATTTGTATCAGGTGGATACACTGTATGATCGGGTGGATCATGTATGATGATATGTATCAGGTAGATACTTGGTATGCATCAGGTGGATGCATTGTATGATCAGGATGATCATGATGATGAGCTTCAGGATGTTGCTCCAGATGATATGTACCAGGATGGTACAAGTGATGATGATCAGTATGATCATGGGCATCAAGATGATGCCTCGTGCGATGATGATCCATTGGATCATGAGTATCAGGTTGATACTTAGAGGTCAGAGATGATATGTGGCAGGTTGTGCAAATAGCATGTAATCAGTCCTGGGAGATCTTGCTGGTCATGCTGCGGCACATAAATGTTCCTGGGGTACTCTTTCTGGTATTGCTATGTAGTATGTAATCAGTCCTTAGATATCTGATAGGTTGAGATGTGTGCTCGTAATCAGTCCTGGGATGAGGTATTACTACGGAGACATGTAATAAGTCCCGGAGATCCGAGAGGTTGAGCTGTGTGCTCGTAATTAGTCCTAGGATGCTCTTTAGAGATCTTGTCGGTCGTGCTGCGACACATAAATGTTCCTGTGATGCTCTTTAAAGGTTTTGTCTATCCACATGTAATCAGTCCTGGAGATCCGAGAGGTTGAGCTGTGTGCTCGTAATAAGTCCTGGGATGCTCTGTAGAGATCTTGCCGGTCGTGCTACGGCACATAAATGTTCTTGGGATGCTCTTTAAAGGTATTATGGAGGAGATGCATGTAATCAGTCCTAGAAGATCTTGTCGGTCGTGCTTAGGCACATAAATGTTCCTGGGATACTCTTTCCGGTATTGCATCCGCACATAAAATTAGTCCTGAGAGGCCACCTCTATCAGACCGTTCGCATAGATGATGAAGACCTGCAGGTGGTGGGCCTACATCCAGTATGAAAAAGGACTGGCTCTGTAGAACTTCCTATGACGAGTAGATTCAAAGATTGATTGATATAACAGCAGTAGTGACGATGATGATGACTCGATGACGATTATCCAGTGACGATGATCCAGAGAAGAAGACTTGTGCTAGAAGACCTGTGTCGAGAAATACCTTCCTAGTTAAGAGGGAGTGTTGATGTATATGTAACTTCGGAATGTATTTCACATATATGTATATTGTATTCCTATAGAGATGTTATTATTCCTATATGGAAGTGTCGTCATTTATATTGTAAGTGTTGTAACTTATACTTGATGGGTTATTAGACCACCTTGTTGGGGTCGGCCCTGTATAAGTCATGTGGGTCAAAGGGTTATTAGACCACCCTATTGAGGGTCGGCCATGTGGGTCAAAGGGTTATTAGACCACCCTAGTGGGGGTCGGCCCAATCAGCATTATGTTAAGTGGTTAAGTTGAGGCCGACCTAGTTGAGTAAAGGTCAAGTCAAGTTAGTGTATAAATAGAGAGTGTGTCTCTCTCATTTTACACATTCTATTCTCTCACTCACACTGTGGAGAGTGGTGCACTTGTGGAGGAGGAGGCTCTGCTGCTAGGAGAAGACTATCTCCTGTATTCTAGTTGTATCATTGCTCTATCTATCTCTGAGGAAGTTATTGGGGTTTTTCACCTTTATGGTTTTCCCCAAGTAAACTCTGTGTTTCTTGTGTGCTTGTATTATTGTGTCCATGGTTGATATGCTGTAGATTTGCTGTACATGTTGTTCTCTCAGTTAAGATCCTAGATCAGATTGAAGTAAATTCTGAAAATTTAACAATGGGTTGTTTGGTCAGAAGCTTGAGACTACTGTCATTCGCTTTGACAATCGGGGCTTCAATAAGCTATAAAAAACCATGTCTTTTTTGATAAATCGAAGCACATTGAGATGAAATACCACTACATTAGAGACATGGTATAGAGAGGTGCCGTAAGACTTCAGTACATTGCTATTGATGAGCAGATAGCAGATATGTTGACTAAGCCTCTATCCTTAATGAAGTATAGGTACTTCCAAGACAAACTTGGTATGTCAGAGAATGTCTCCCTCGTTGAGAGGGAGTGTTAAAGTTACAACACCATGAGTCATTCTCCAAGTCAATCTTGTGCGCCAGGATTCAGCCTCGTGTGTCGAGGTAGTGCCTTAGGGAGCCTGAGTTGGACTTAGGAAACTTGGAGCAGATTCTTAAGTTGGAATCAAGGATGACCAAGCCTTATGTGTAAAGGTTAAGCCTCATGTGTTGAGGTAAGTGCTTTGTATGTCAAAGTGATGATGTTGTATAGTCTTGCTTGTCAAGACTAAGGTCTTGTGTGTCGAGACAGATCCTCACGTGTTGAGGTGGTGGCTCATGTGTCGAGGTAACGCTTTGCATGTTAAAGCATGAATGGTGTGTGATATACTACTAACCATGATTGAGCTATTAAGTCTCCTCTAGAGATTGTCCACCTAGTGAATTACTTTAGCATATGACCACTTGGAATGATAATAGAACAAAATGATCACATCATTGGAAAAATCTCCTTAGTATGTTTGATATGATAGATAAATTAAAGTTGACACATGCAGACCATGCATATAAGACACGAGATAAAGAGAGAACTCGATTTGCTCGGTGATGATAAAGACTTAAGTTAAAGAAGAGAGAACTCAGATTGTTAAACTTTAGTGATGTTAACAAGAAAGTCTTTAGTTAATTAAAGGAGAATTCGAATTGTTCACTTCAGTGATGTTATTAAGAAGGACTTCAGTTAAAAGAGTTAACTAAGTGTTAACAAAGGACATCTAGTCAACTAAAGTGTTTTTCATGTCAACACTTGAGTTTAACTAAAAGACAACACTTGAGTTGCAAAACTTGAGTTACAACACTTGCATGGCGACACTTGAGTTAGCCTCCTAACTAAGTGACCTAGCATCCAGATGAAGGGCGAGTTCATCCTAAAGTCAGAAGATAAAAATAGAAGTCTAAGCATGAGAAGTATAATATATATATGTTATGTCGGATTGATGAATTCAGTGCGAGAGCGAATTCTCTTCTCTCTTGAACGCAATTCACATTCATTGTGCATGTGACCAAAATCAACAACTTGGTTTTGTGTAGGGTATTATTTTGAGTTCTATTCTTCCACCTTCTCTCTTGCTCTATGATTGAACCAGGGGTGCTTTGTATTTCTCTTTGATAATGCACTAGGGGTGCTTGATGTAATATGCTCTTTGTAAATATATTCTCTGCTATCTATGAATATTCTAAGGAAGATTTTGCTAGGGTTTTCTCCCTCAAGTACTAGAGGGTTTCCCCAAGGTAAATTATGTGTCTCATGTGAATGCTTATGCTTGTTGATTATTCATTTATTTCAAGTACTACTATAATTATGCATTAAGATAAAAAAATTAACATTACGTACCCAATAAGGTAGAAATGGAACTTAATGAGGTTTTGAAATCCTCCCGCTTAGTTATTAGCGGATCACCCTCCACTGTAAGTGCATCTGTGTGGCTTTGCCACTAGGTTAATGCATGGCCCTCTGATTTTAGTCGGGAAAATCAAATATTATGCTCATCATCTATGTTGTGGATACTAAAATAGACCTTTATTTGTTGCAACCAACGATTCAACTTTAAAGCATCGATCTCACCTTGCTACGACTTGATATTGACTTTCATTTCCATCTTAAATAAAGACTATGAAGGGGTAATGGGATTGGAACTTGGTTGCTCTTTCTCGGTCTCCTGGGCTCCTTATTCGGCTCCTTTTCTTGGTCATCTTTATCTTCTGATTTCCCCTTTGGTCCGATCTTTGAGTTAGAGCCTCCAAAATCACCAAAAGGTCCAAAATTCCTCTCTAGAGCCACCATGAGGATTGACATGTTACGTGAGATATCGACAACTTGTATTTCAGCTTTGTAAATCGTTGCTCATAATTGTTCGTCGCTCCTTCACCAAGTTTTTCTTCCATGGCTTGGGTTTGAAGGATTTTTCTTTACCACTAGATCGTGCAATTTCCCACAAAACCTCAAAGAAAACTGCTCTTATACCAATATGATCCGTAAATTGTTGTGGATATTCCACTCGAATAGTTCGTCACAATGGATCTTACAACTTAGTTCTTTTTTATTATATTATTTCCATTGAATGAGATACTAGAACTGAAACAAAAATAACCAGAGCAAAGAAATACACAATCCACACAATAAACACAAGATTTACCCCAAGAAAACCCACTATGGGGAAAAACCCAACCAGAAACGAGGGCTATGCATTGCCTTTTCACATAGAATGCAAATACAAAGAAAGTGTTACTCTCTATGGAGTTACCTATGACTATGCGACCATAATGGCTACTGCAGGATCTCCTCCTTCCTTTGTTTTGCTCTAATATCAACTCCCGTGATGTTTCTCAACTATGGTACAATACAATAACATCAAAAGAATGGAACCCCTTCTTCTCCCAACAACCTGGTATCTAACATATCCCGATAGTCGTATAGGGTTATTTTTGGGTTTTTGCATGCCCCAACTGTTGATTAGTGTTGGGGATTTCGATCTTCTAGAATATTCTTGAAATTCCACACGGGACTATCTTCGCATGTGTGAGAAATGAGATTTGACGTGGAATCCACTCGTTACCATGGTGCTCAACTAGATAAGTAAACTTGCGGGAGGCACAACTTCTTCATACAAACTCCGTTTGAGGCATTTCTTGGACTATTGGAAAGGTATCGGATTGTAGAATCACGTGAAGGGCCATGGTTAGACTCTCAAATAGGCCCTAGAAGGTTTTGGACCCCAAATCTACAAAGTGAGACCTGCCCCTAAAATGGGCCCTACAAGCCACAAGCACCAAAATAGATGACAACTTATATATTGATCCATTTCGGATCAAATAGCCCGAATGGACACTTATCTGTTCAACAATATCCCAAAGTCGAGTATCATTTCCAAGCTCCTTCAATTTCTCACAATAAGGATGGTTTGATCTTGCCTATTGATCTTATTCCTACTACAAACATCAAGGATTTGATCATCATAGAGAAAAATTTTCCTTTGTGACCTCTTTAGAGCCTTCCCACATGACTATGGGGTTGAATCCTTTGGCTTTTGGTCCACTAGCTCAGCGAGACACATCATTAGAGGCCTAAAAGTTGCTTCAGAGATAAGCAAACGTCTTTCTTTAGAGGCTTCTATAGTTGGTGTTTATATCGACACTTCTAGTCATTCCAAAGAAAAGGAAGGATGCAGTAACTTGACTTCACATCCTCTATAGGTCTCATGTAAATTATCTCAAGCCTTTCCCTTTTGTCTTTTCATCATAACACTGAGGGACTGGGACTGCCTTGTACGAGGGTATTGCACAACATATAACTCTAGGGTTCCAACAACAGCCTGCTACCCTTCCTAGTGTACTCTCCATAAACCCTCCTCAAGATGTTGTAAAGACTTCTAATTCCCGTCCCTCCCTGCTCTCAGTTTCTTCAAATGGCATTCTATATCTTCTCTGGTAGAAAGGATCAATTTATCATGAGATTTGGCTTGACTTGGAGAGGCTTAGTCGGGGGGGGGTGGCTTGGGATGGACGAGGCTGGCTGGGAAGGGGGATGTTGGAAGGAAAAATTACCTGCATCATAGACAGAACAAAGCATTTGTAGATATTATGAAAGGTAAACAAAAACCACTTAACTAGGCCCTTAGAGATGTATAACCCTATCCGAGGGTGGCTCGTTGAAAGTTACCTCTCTTAACACTAGGGTAACCCCTCTAAACAATTAGCCATCTTTAGGTTAGTACAAGAAGAAAGACTCCATTTATTATTTGTACAAGAGAACATGTGCATTGGTGATCTCATCATCGGTTTGCTAAAATCACTCTTTGTCACGTACCCAAATTTGTGAAAATTTAAAAAAAATTCTAAGTGATCTTATTTCCCTTCCAAAGGGTCTAATCGCCATTAAATTTCTTTGCGGAATTATAAATATATAATCAGTATCTAAATTTCTATTTAATAAATGTGACATGTAATGCTTCATAAAATCTCTCATTGAATATTTATGCCAGGATGTTAGTACATACTTACAACAGGTAGAAATTACCTTTTTATCTTAAGTGATTCTTTATGCACTTCATTGTTCCTCGTGTGAAATCTTCGTATGTAAAGGACCCAAGTGACTGTATACTATGTTTACAAAAATTTAACTTTAAGCATAGAGACCTTCCAAGCATTGATAACATACTAGCATGTACTTAAATACTACCATTCTAAATTGAATATTTACAACTTGAACCAAAATAATACTTACACCTTTATGGTCCTCATTTGATCATAGGAAATATCCTTCAAACAACATTTAATATGAAATATCTTTTAACAACATTTAACATGAAATACCCTTTACAAAGATGCATTCGACAAATGTGTTATAAACACCAACTATTAAAATAACACATATGAGAGGAAATTAATACAATCGTCATGAAGGAACATACGCATATAATAAAGGCCATAGATAAAATAAACGAGACTCGAAATAATGTGGTTCACCCGTACACGGGCTAGTCCACAAAGGTGTGTGTTTATATTAATCAAATTAAAAAGGAAGAAGTTACATCCAACAACAAAGTTGTTGTCAACTACTTTCCTACATATCTCTAGCTTCTCTCATAGAGAGCTTTGTCCATGCTAACTCTACCATCAACAATGGCAGCACAAAAGAAATCTCTACTTAATCTGTAAGTCACTTTTAGTTATGCTATAAAACAATTCAAGAAAATAATTCCATATCCTTCATGCTTTATTTACTCATTAACATAATATTCTTGTATAAATCTTTTCCTAGCCTTCATACTTAGCTTATCAATATATTATACTTGAATTCATAAACTTAAATATATAACTTAATTTCCCATTTAGTAAGATAAGTTCCACTCTAAACTCTCTTTCGAGTCGAGTTTATATCCAAACCTTGTAAACATTAAGGTACGGATTCATCCTTATTATAATTCCCACTATTTTTTTTTAAAGGAATTATTTACCATATTAATACACTTTTTGGGGTGCCTAAAAGTTCTCTTAAACCTCCTACTACACTTTTTGTACTACTAAAGGTAACTCTTTGTATTTTCTATTGACTACAAAATATTAATAATTTTAATGTACTTTCACTTTTCACTCCACTTTCATTCTAAGGCATCCTCTTAAAGGAAAATCTTTATATTTAAAAGTTTCAAACTTTTATATACCTGTATATATATTAATTTAAAGCATAATTAGCATATGTCCTACTCAAACATTACAACCTACCCTATTTCTTGCCCCACGGTATTATATACAGACTTAAACTTAAATTATTTTATCCACATTATTACAATAAGTAAATTAGCTCGACGTTTCCAAGTAAATCTTTCTTGTTTTCAATACAAAATATATGAATGGTTTAATTTTAAAGTTTTCAACCAAACTCAGGGTTTTGCTTTGGCTAACCGATAACTTAATATAACACTATCTCTTTTCGTAAAATATTGCCAAGTGGAATTTTACTTACTGGCTCGTTCTCCTCCTTTGGAGAGGCCGACAACATCCTTTTAATGCACATCGTGAGGTTGTAAACTTTTGGAAGATTCTGCCAGGTGTAAAACCTAAACGTGTGGAGGACGGACCCAGTCAAGCCCTTGGATCAAAATTAATTCTCTCTTGATACATACTGCCATGCATAATGGCTCGACTCCCTCTTAATTCTCTTTGATGATTTGCAAACAAACAAGGATTTAAAAGCAAGTCGCCCACTAAAATCCTTACTCCAGATTCAGTCTCATATATATATATATATAATTATAGCATCTAGGGTCTTTATTGAGAAAACATAGACTTGGTGACGCTTCACCTCATGGGTGTGCATGTATATTATATATTATGCTTATATAAAATACATAGCTTTTGATATGTTTAATTTAAAACACATTTCATACCTTTGTCATATTTCCTTTGAGTAATATGAATATATATATAAGAGGTGTAAATCCCTTTTATACTAATTCCTCTATTTTATTAAAGGGGATAATTTAAGAGTATGTTCCTTTGGTGCACTCTTATTAAATATTCGACACCATTAGTTAGTCTTTATGGCCATAGGTCTATTTTATGCAAATAGATAGGTTGTCGGAGATGGATATTAGTGTGCGACAAAAATTATTATCCTCATCCTAAATTTATGCCATTTTCTTTTTAGTCGTATTGTTATTCTTTAGTCTTCTAGGATTAATCTAAGACTTAAAAACATAACACTAGCTCGTGGTCCACTGGTGGGGCCTTGGCCTTGAGCTCCTCACCAGGGCCACTTACATAAATTCATAAATACATTGACAAGAGTAATAATAATAGGGGTTGAAATTTAGGGATGTTACACTCTTCGTAGGTTGGGACTTTGTGTGGGTTGATTCATGTGGGATGTCCAGTGGATCGCTCACTAGTTGGAGAGCTAAGCATATTTTACTTTTCAGTTTTTCTATGCATTCAAGGTTGTGCACAATTATTAAGTGCAAAAGCTTGGATATTAAACTCTCCATTCCAAACATGTATGGAACTTACAACAAAAAATAATACTTATGGGAGCATCTTTACACACACAGTTCTAAAAGAGAACTATTTGGTTATTGGTGGAAACCCTAGTTTCACTCTTAGTAGGTTTGAACTTAGTGACCTTGTTGCCCGATCCGAGGTATTATCTAGTTTCCTTTAGCACCAAATTAGATCTGCAAACTTAGTTGATGTTGATCCCGTCAAGACGAAGGCAACCTATCTCAACAAAAAGGTAGGGGTGGAAAGTATATCGAAGCGGTTCGACAAGTTTTTAGCTTTGAAGCCTCTACTCCAAAAGGTTGATTTGTTCCATAGCTAGGTGGGGACTAGCGATGGATAAGACCACAACCCCAAGACAAGCCTTCGTCTCCATTCAAAATCAGCCTTGCTTGGATGTAGGAGGAGGAGTTTCATAAGAGTTGGTTAAATAGGAATGACAACCTTTAGTGCCAAATTCATTAATCCTTGCAAGTTGATAGTTTGCATATTCACCAATTGCTCTAAAATATAAAGTGGTGGATTGGGAGACAAATAAGAATAGGGACAAGACTAGTTAAAGTCACTAACATGATTATAGGCTAAAAAGATGAAGCTCCTCAAAGAAATATAGGCAGAATGGTGTTTGAAAACTTGGGTTTCTTGGTTGGAGCTCGAGGATGACAACAATAAGTTCTTCCACTAGTTTACAAATCATAAAAAATACAATAACACCATCATGGAACTTCAAAACATCGAGGGATAGAAAATTAGAGGTTTCAAAGAATTGGCGGATCTTATAGTTCAACATTTATCATGCATGTTTGAGAACCCGAAGGAATAAACATTGCAAAGGTGGTTAAGGCTTGCACTAATTTTCCTAGACTCATCTCTCAGGAAGACAACGATGTTATGTTTGAAGTAGTTAGTTGAGGGGAATTAATGGAAGTTCTCACTTCCTTCCAAAAGGGAAGAGTCTATTCCTCGATGATTGGACGATCAAATTCTTCCTTGGGTTCTTTAAACTGTTGGGTGAAGACCTTCTTCGAGTGGTCGAAGAGGTGAGATTAGCAGGTCTAGTGTTTCCAAATTTCAGCTCTAACTTTATTGCAATAATCCCAAAGGTAGATAAGTTGGATACCTTCAAGGACTTCAAACCAATCTCTCTGTGCAATAGCGTCTATAAAATCATTGCAAAAATTTTGGCCACTAGACTTAAAAGACTAGTGTCTAAGGTAATATCTTTGAAGAAGTTTGGTTTCTTGGAAGGGAACCGAATCCATGATGCTATTGGAGCAGCTCAGGAAAGTCTCCATAATATTAAACTAAAGGAGATGAGTGCCTTTGTCATCAAGTTGGACCTCTCAAAGGTTTTTATTATACTTGTTGGCTTTTTCTTCTTCACCTCTTAATTCATTTAGGTTTTACTCTCAATGTGGTGGATTGGATTATGGGTTGTGTGGAATCTGTCTCTTATTCATTTTAATTAATGGGTCAACCTCAAATTTATTTCCCCCTTCTCGGGTTCTCCATCAAGGATTGCCTCTTTCACCTTACATGTTCATATTGGTTGTAGAAGTCCTCATCAAAATCATATCAGAAGCTAAGAGAATCGAAAGACATCAAGCTATTGAAGTTGGTTTGGAACTTTTCCTAACACGTCTCTTGTTCATAGATGATGTCCTTTTGTTCACCAATGAGAAACTAGTTGGAGGAAGAGTTCTACAAGAGATACTAAGGCTATATTATAAAGCAACAAAGATGGAAATCAATATCAATAAGTTTGTTATTTGTTTCTTTGGAGATGTAGTGAGGGTACAACAATAATTATTACACATTTTCTGTTGCACAAAATTGCAAGTAGTCAGCGCTCCTCGGTGTATCGTGACAAGGGACTAATCGCCTCTCGTGGATCCTTGAAATCTGGCGGTGGTGAGTTTACCAATCACTTGTAGGTTTTGGTCTAACAACAATCGTGCTCCAACAAATTGGTATAAGAGCGAGGTTCCTTCACCACGGTTTAACCACCGGAAGGAAGATCTTATTTAAAGATCACTATGGATCAACAAAATGGGTTAGCCACTAACAAACCCCCACTCTTTACAGGAGAAAATTATGCATACTGGAGTGTGAGGATGAGGTGCCATCTGATGTCCCTTGGATGGAAGGTGTGGGCAACAACTCAAGAGGTGTATAAGATAGGAGACCAAGCACCTACAGATCCAAAGGAACTAAGCGAATATGAGAGTAATGCCAAAGCCCTAAATGCAATCTTGAGTGGATTGACTAACACCGTTTTCACAAAAGTTATGAGATGCAAGACTGCCAAGCAAGCCTGGGATAAGTTAAATATTATCTATGAAGGTGAATCTAAAGTCAAAGAATCCAAGCTTCAGACATATAGGGGACAGTTTGAGAGTCTTAAAATGAAGGAGGAAGAGAATATTGGGGAATACTTTCTAAGAATAGATGAGGTAGTCAATGCTATTAGAGGACTTGGAGGAAAATTAAAAGAAAAAGAAGTGGTTAAAAAGGTGCTAAGAACATTGCCCATGAAGTATGACTCAAAAATATCCACCTTAGAGGAACAAGATGATCTTGATCTCTTGACAATGGATCAACTACATGGAATTCTCACTGCATATGAGATGAGAACAGGACAAAATAATACTTCAAAAGGAGAAGCAGCCTTCAAAGTGGCCAAGAAAATAAAGAATCAAAAGCAAAACACTCATATCGACTACAATGAAGAACATGATGTGGAAGAAGCCAATTTTATCAAAAAACTTCAGAAGGGATCAAGAAAGTATAAAGGCAAGCTTCCCTTTAAATGTTTTAACTGTGGAAAAATTGGGCACTTTCAATCCAAGTGTCCTTATCCCAAGAAAGACTCTGAGGATGAAGATGACAAGAGTAAACAATACAAGAAAAAAAGGAAAATTCGACTATAAGAAAAAGTACAAAAATAACTACTATTCAAAAGAAGAAGAAGAAGAAGAAGACAACAGTTCATTTGAGGCAAGTGACAGTGATGATGAAGTCCTCTTTCTAGGTATTGAAGAATCTAGTGACCTAGAAGAAAGTAAGCATGAGAAAGAGTCAGAAGATGAAACAGAGGTTAACACGGAAAAAGAACTATTCGGTGCTTTGAATGGAATGAAAAGATACAAAAATAAATATAGATAGTTGAAAAGGGTTATAGTTGAACAATAGGAAGAGCATGAACAAAAAGAAAAGGAGATGAAGAAAATCATGAGCAATCTGAAACAAAAAATTCAAGAAGCAAATAGGATAGAAGAGAAGCTAGAGGAATCTCTTAGAGAAAAGCAATTAATCTGTGAAAAAATGGAAGCAGAATTAATTCACTTAAGGAAAGAACTCGATACAAAATTCATTCAAACTAAGTATGGAAATAGTTCTAAAGTTTTGGATGAGATTATAGCTGCACAAAGAGGTCCAAGTAAGAAAAATGGAATAGGTTATTTTCAAGGAGAAAATCAAGTTCAATCAAAATCCTATGCAGCTACTCTTCTCAGCACATTCAAGAAGAAAGAGGAGACAAGGAATTCTCAGAACTCCAGAAGATCACTTCCACCCATCAAGAAGGAATTCAAGACAACTCCAAAGAAGGCTTATCAAAATAGGCATCCTCACATTTTCTTTGGTTATTGTTATGCATGCTCAAACTCTGGACACAAAGCTGTGAACTGTAGAGCATATGGAAGGAAAAATCTGAAGGTTAAAAACTTCAACCTTAAAAACAAACAAACAACTGGTCAAATTAAGAGCACAAATTATAACTCCTTCGCACCCCTGCAGGAAAGGAATTTATAATGTTTCAATTGTCATAATTATGGACATAAAGCAAGCAATTGCAGATTGATGGAAATCTCAGAAAGACCAAAAGACATTAGAGAACCAAAGAAGCTCTGGAAAGAAAAAACATCAGAAGAAAATTGTCTTATTGCCATGAAATTCCAAGATAAAGGAGATCTCTGGTATGTTGACAGTGGGTGTTCAAAACACATGATAGGAGATAAGGACAAATTTTTGAACTTAAAGAAACATATTAAGGGTAAAGTTACATTTGGTGACAATGCTTCAGGTAACATTCTTGGGAAAGGCACTGTGAATTTGGGAAAGGCCAAAGCCAAGAATGTGTTGCTTGTTGAAAATATGAAACCTAGCTTATTAAGTGTCAGCCAAACCTGTGATCAGGGACACATTTGCTTCTTCGATTCCAAGAAATGTGAGATTAGGAGAAAAGACTCAGGAAAATTAGTTGGTACTGCATCTAGAACTCCTGAGAATGTATACATACTAAATACAAAACTAGATGAGGAATGTCATATAAATTTATTAGATGAAAGTTGTCTATGGCATAGGAGGTTGGGACACATTAACTTTGACAATTTAGTAAAAGTCAGTAATATTGGGGCAGTTAGAAACTTGCCAAAGATCACAAAACCATCAAATCCTATATGTAGACATTGTCAACTAGGGAAGCAAACTAGAGTAAGGTTCAAAACAAAAGATCACTCAACCTCAAAACCTTTACAGCTGGTTCACACTGATCTCTGTGGACCTACAAGGACCAAAAGTATGCAAGGAGAATCATATTTTATGCTATTCATCGATGATTTTACTAGAAGCATTTGAAAAATTCATCGATGATTTTACAGATGATTTTATGGTATTCTTTCTAAAGGAAAAATCAGAAGCATTTGAAAAATTCAAAACTTTTAAAACTTTTGTTGAAAATGAAATAGAAGCAAAAATCAAATGTCTTAGATCAGACAATGGTGGCGAGTTCACTTCAAAAGAGTTTGATATCTTCTGTGAAACTCATGGAATTAAAAGACAATTCTCTGCTGCCAGAACACCTTCGCAAAATGGGGTTGCTGAAAGGAAGAATAGAACAGTCCAGGAGGCTGCAAGAACCATGCTAATGAAGTAAGACTGTTTGATGGATACTGGAGGGAAGCTATAAGCACAACAGTATACATTCTAAATAGATGACAGCTCAGGAAAAATAATGAGAAGACTCCCTATGAATTATGGTTTGGAAGAACTCCCTCTGTAAAATATTTTAAAGTCTTTGGAAGTAATTGTTACATTAAAAGACTTGATGAGGATCTTGGAAAATTTGATGCTAGATCTGATGAAGGCATCTTTATTGGATATTCTTCTACCAAAAGGGCATACATATGCTACAATTTTAGATTACATAAGATTGTTGAAAGTGCTGATGTTAAGATAGATGATTCAAAAACAAAGAAGTTCAAACATCAAGAAAGTGCATTCGATAGTGAAAGCGAGGATGACGAGAAGCCAGTTGATACACATATAGATGAAGAAGGCATACAAGGAGATGAAATAGGTACTGAAGAAGAGGAGGATGATACTCGAGAAGAAAGAGAAGAATCTCCTAGAAAAAACACCAAGACACTCTCCATAATAGTCCAAAAGAATCATCCCAAAGACCAAATCATTGGAGACAAAGATGCAGGAGTACAAACAAGAAGAAAATTGTTGTATCAAACAGAGATAGCACTACTGTCATGTATTGAGCCCAACTCAATTAAAGAGGCATGCAAAGATGAGAATTGGTTTAAAGCAATGAATGAAGAATTGAACCAAATTGAAAAAAATCAAACTTGGGAATTGGTTCCAAGACCAAAGAATAAGAATGTTATTGGAACTAAATGGGTGTTTAAAAACAAAGTGAATGAAGATGGGCAAGTAATCAGTAACAAAGCTAGATTAGTATGCAAAGGATATGCTCAGGTTGAAGGAGTAGATTTTGAAGAAACCTTTGCACCTGTGACCAGATTAGAGGCAATTAGGATGTTCTTAGCTTTTGCCAGTTACAAAAAATTTAAGGTATATCAGATGGATGTCAAGTCAGCTTTTCTCAATGGAAACTTAGAAGAAGAAGTGTATATTGAGCAACCATAAGGATTTCAATTATATGATAAAGGAGATTATGTCTGTAAACTAAAGAAAGCACTATATGGGTTAAAACAAGCACCCAGAGCATGGTATGCAAGGCTGGACTCATATCTGCAAACACAAGGCTTCAAAAGAGGATCAGCAGATTGTAATCTCTATTGTAAAATTATTGATGATATCCTGATCATTGTAGAAGTATATGTTGATGATATTATATTCGGGAGTGATGATGAAAAGTTGAGTAAGGATTTTTCTAAGAGAATGTAGCAAGAATTTGAAATGTCTTTGCTTGGTGAAATGAATTTCTTTCTAGGATTGCAAATAGTACAGTGCAAAAAGGGAATCTTTATTCATCAGTCCAAATATATTAAAGATATGTTGAAAAGATTTCAACTAGAGGATTGCAAGCCTGTTTGTACACCTATGATAGTGGGCTGCAAATTAAGCAAAGAAGATGAATCCAAGGATGTAGATCCAAAACATTATAGATCCATGATTGGGAGTCTACTATATGTAACAGCCTCCAGACCAGATGTCAAGCAAGCTGTTGGAATGGTGGCTAGATTTCAAGCTGCACCAAAAGAGAGCCATGTTCAAGCTGTAAAAAGAATCTTCAGGTATTTAAAAGGAACCATAGATCTTGGATTATGGTATCCTAGCAAGAACACATTCTCCCTAAAAGCCTATTCAGATGCAGACTGGGCTGGCTGTGTAGATGATAGGAAGAGCACAAGTGGAGGAGCTTTTTTCTTGGGAGAATCACTTGTCTCTTGGATAAGTAAAAAACAGACCTCAATCTCCCTATCCACCACTGAAGAAGAGTACATTGCAGCAGCAAAGTGCTGCACACAGGACGAATGGATGAAACAAACCCTAAAAGATATTAAGGTTGTGTTTGAAGAACCCACTATCATCCATTGTGACAACACAAGTGCCATAAGCTTGTCCAAAAACCCTGTCCAACACTCCAAGGCAAAACATATTCCTATAAAATATCACTATTTGAGAGAGCAAGCTGGAAACAAGAATATCAGACTTGAATATATTCTGACACAGGAACAAGTGGTAGACATATTTACTAAACCTTTGAACAGGGATGTGTTTGAGCATCTCAGGCAAAAGCTGGGTGTAATTTCCTCTCCAAATTAAAACAAAAAAATGTGTGATGCATCTGGATAGGGGGAGACAGTGATTGCTGTCAGGGGGAGGTTATTAGCCCTTTGTCTTGATGTCAAAGGGGGAGAAATGGAAGTGATATTGCCATCAATGCCAAAGGGGGAGATTGTTGGCAATACGCCAGTGGCAGGGCATCAAAGATATATGATAGACTGTTGTCATTGACGACAATCATAAATGGCAAGAGGCAGATAACCATGACAAGAGAAATAAATGAAGCAGTGATGCACGCCAAGGAAGGATTTGTGTAAGACTCGATCATGTAGACCGTGGATCATTTCAAAAATGCATGCCAGAGGTCTGAAATCTCAGGAAAAGAGGACAGAGTTTGAAGACTCCGATTCCTATTCCAAATCTAATTGGGAATGTGAACTAGAAGAAGATGAAAACTCCAAATCTAATTGGGAATATGAAGAAGACAGTGATTTCGATGAGGAAACTGTGGAAGACAAGGACAAGGGTGGGATTTTAAATATGTTTTCTAAGTTATCTGTAACCTCATCCACTAAGGATAGCGATAGCAGAGTCTCATTGCATGTTAAATTTGCAAGGGACTGTCTATGGAAAAGGTTCCTTATCTCTAGAAGTGAATTGAAAATTTTGGAGATGAGGATTTGGAATTCTGTGTATGGAGACTGGAGTCTCGATTAGGTCAGGAGGTGATAAAAAGCCATAGGAAATGGGCCAAAATAATTGCACATCACATACCTATTGTATGCTCTCCCACATCCCTAACCCTAGTGGAGAAACTTTATAACAAAGAGATCCAATGGTCTAACGAGTTGGTTGAAATCATTTTAACATGGTTATACTGTCGGGGTGGCTACTGTTTCATCCAAACAGAAGAGGAGCTCCTCTAAACATGGAATTCAATAGAGATCTTCTTGGTTTTGGAGAAGATGAAGAGGGTGCTGAAATTTATGGGCAACAGAGGAAGTCATTCATGAAACTACGAGATCAACTTGCAAATCTTAGAAAATATATCTCAGAGCTGTTCGATAATGGAGATGGAGAGTCATATGAAGAAGAATATGGACCATGCCTATCTCTCATTGGCCACGAGATGAGAAATTGGAATCCAGAATATAGCCAAACAACTATTCATAATGTGATTACAGAACTTCTACTTCGTCTGAACACTCATGGAGATAGCTATGATCGTTCGAGATTGATGCGTGAGCTTCATCAACTGCTGCATGCACGCGAAAGCGAAAATGGCAGCCTGAGAAGTAGTGGAAGATTAAATGGAAATCGAAATTCATATGAGCTGGAAGAATATATGATCACAAGTGAGACTCAGGCATCGTCTGATCGAAAATCAACGGTTGTGATTAAAACCCTTCATTGGAATTATCCCACATTCATAGTGAAGACATTGTTATATGTGTTTATATACACAGTTCAATGCTAATCCTATTGACGCGTAGTGCAAAGGATAGGCGGGGGCGTTGGGTGTTTGGACTCCACAAGAAGATCACCATCTCGGCGCCTGGGACGACCTGTCAGGCCCCCTATCCTTTTGGTACGTGGCATCCAGGATAGGTACACATGGCGTCTATGTGGTGGATGAGTTATCTGACGTGGCTGAGAAATCATAGAAGCAACAAGTGTTGGAATAATTAAAAATAAATATATAGTTTTATTAATGAAAAAACATTTTTTGGGGGTTAATTAAAATAAAATAAAACATATATATAGTTATAAAATAAAAAAATAATAATAAAAGTAAAAAATGATTTTAAAATGTAAATTGTTTTGGTTGTGTTGTTTCAAAAAGGTGTGACATTTCAAAATGCACATGAACCTTGGAGAAGTATATATTGAAAAGACAAAATCATTTGTAGTATGCGTCTCTCGATTCTTCATCTCAGTACTTGAAGAAGAAGTAAGGCCAAAGGAAGTGATGCAGTCCTAGAAGCGTGTGGAGACTTAATATCTTAAGGGCGGAAGGGTGGTGCTAGGGCAGGTCAGTGCTTGCGAAAGGGAGTTGTTGCTTCCTTGTCAGTTGTCGCTGACTAAACAGGGGGTCATAGCCTCCTACCAGTTGGTGCTGGTGAATTAAGGGTGTGGGTGCATCCTGATTGGTTGGTGCCGATCAAATTCTATTGTAACGTGTAAAAAGCAATTTTGTAGATAATAGAAAAGCTTTGGTGGTTTACCCATTTGGGGTTCCACGATAAAATCCGTGTTTTTGTTGTTTCCATTTTGTTTAAAGTGGTTGAAAAGAAAAAAAATTAACAATACTGATTCACCCCCCCCCCCCTCTCAGTATTGACCAATATTCCATCAATTGGTATCAAAGCTAGAGGTCACAAGTTCGATACACACTCGGCTCGCGTTGAGGGGGAGATTGTTGCACAAAATTGCAAGTAGTCAGCGCTTCCCGGTGTATCGTGACAAGGGACTAATCGCCTCTCATGGATCCTTGAAATCTGGCGGTGGTGAGTTTACCAATCACCTGCAGGTTTTGGTCTTACGGCAATCGTACTCCAACATTTTCTCCCTTCAACAATCAAATTTCAAAAATGGTTTCAAGTATTTGGGTTATCTCCTTAGGCCAAACTCCTACGATAAGTGTGATTGAGGCTAGCTTATCAGGAAGGTTGGGAAGAATATTTTTTAGTGGTGCAATTGTTGGTTGTCAAGAGGTGGTCATTTGACCCTTGTAAAGTTTGTTCTAAAATCCATTCCCATTTATTAGCTTTCATTGGCCCAAATCCCTAAAGGGTTTTTGGCAAAGATTCACAAAGTTTGCTCAATTTTTTGTGGAGTGGGAAGAGGGCGTGGAAGGCACACATTGGATTAGTTGGTGGTTGATTCCAAGCCGAAAGTGGAAGGCAGTTGGGGTTTGAAAATCTTATAGCATTTTGGCACCTCCCTAGCAAGTAAAACACTTTGGAATGTCATAACTAAGGATAACTTGTGGAATAGTCTCATCAAGTAGAAGTATTTGGTCACCAATCCCATTCCAAGTTGGGTAATAAAGGTGGACAAATCCTCGATAATGGGTCAAACCACTAGAAGGATATGGTTTCTTCTTTCCCGCTAGTTGGCAGACTCTTGGCTTGGAAGTTTGGTCGAGGTTCTGAGGTCAAGGTGGGGGGGTATGCCATAATGGGTTGTGGTCAACATATATTTCTTGATCAATACTTAGTTCCTGATTCCCATTCCAAAAATCCAAGATATCTCTGCAATCACATAACCAACAAGGACATATCTGTAGGCTAAAGGATGGAAAATCCAGGTGATTTTGGTCTTTGGGAATAGCGGGATCATGTTTGGGACGTTTATGTGAGTGAATTGCAAATAAAACACATATGTATTTATGAGGAACCAAACACTTTGGTTTGGACTGGCAATGAAGTTGGAGGATACTCTTCAACCAAGTTGGGCTACCAGGTACTGTTATCTCAGGCCCAATAGCTCGTTGTTTGCTTGTGGTACAAAATTTGGAAGGTGAAGGCCCCCCCAAAAACAAAATCTTAATGTGTCCTGCTTTGTGGAATGAAGTATTAACCTAGGAAGCAAGACAAAAGTGAAATGTCAATGGTCCTAGAATTTGCATATTTTGTAGGTGAGATGACGAAAGCACTTCACACTTATTTATCCACTACCCTTTCTTGCAACAAGTTTGGAAGGATATTGATGCCTAGTCAAAGTTTAGAGATATTTGGGTTGGTGATTGTATTAACGATTGTTTTACAAATTTGGTACATTGGGCTGAAACTCAAGCCTTCTTGGCCTTTACCCTATCTAGTCTTTTGGAGTTCGTGGTTGGCTTGAAGTGCTTCCCTCTTTAAAGATAAACAATTTCCTACATTTCAATTTTTGGCCTTGGTTGTTGCAATATTTAATTTTTGCAAACAATGCCCAAAAACAAAGTTCATAGGCAAGTGTGGTCGTTGTTGATAGACAAATCCAAAAACTGAGGCTTATTCGACGTAGCCTATCAAGGACCAAATCAATGTCGTGGTTTAGGAGGGAAATTGATTTCTTAGACTCTCACCATATTGCCTTCAAGGCTAATATTGGACAAAGATTAAATAAGTTAGTTGAATTATTGGCTCTCAAGGTACTGTTAAAACTAGCAAGTGAGGCAAGGATCAGGGACTTTTGGGTCTCAAGAGACTCTACTTTTGTGGTGAAAGGGTTTCAAGGGACCTAGTAGATTCATGATTTAGAGATCATGGTGCTTGCTACCCTTTGAGGGTGTTAGGGTCCTACAATAACTACCTTAATAAATAGGTTGTTTGTATTGAAGCAATTTAGATCAAATAAGGCCAATAAAGTAGATATAGTGTGAAAGCAATATTTGTAAGAAGATTTACTAGAAGGTTCCACCTATTATAAAGTATCTTCTGTTGCTTGTTTTTCAACCAAACATGTGCAAGGATGCACCTATTAACTTGTAATAGCAGTCTCGAATGAAAAGAAAATGACAATAAACTTAATCTAATCTAACATTAACATGTATAAGAGAAATAAAAAACTAAGTAAACAATGGATCCATGAAAGAGACAAGAGAATTAAAAAATGATAGATTTTTTGTATTACCTCAAAGGTGAGGATGTTTGGTGTTGAGCAGCTCCAAGCTCCAATGGTCTCTTCTCCAAGATGTTGAAATGGGGGTCTTCAAACTCGAAATGGGAGGCAATGACTCTCAAAGGGAATTTGACAGCATAAGGATAGGATGAAATGTGGATGGAAAGTGAGGAGCCCCTATCACCTGTTTATAGTTTTTGGTGATGGGGAATACCATTATGGTTTTAAGGAAACCAATGGTATTGACCAACATGGTTTAGGTCTCTTTTTCCCTCTTTTCTTTTTTTTTTGAATATTTTTTATATTTTTATTCCCTTTTAATATTTTTTTTGGGAATTTTGGAACCTTTTTGAGGGTTTTTTGAGGAAAAATATATATTTTGAGGGGAAAAAGGTGTATTGTGGTCTTTTTGGCGACCTTTTGATGGTTTTAGAGGCTCAAATGGTGGAAAAATGGACAAATGGGTCATGTGAATAAGGGAATGAGCTAGTGAGCACTTTTTGGGTGTTCACATCTTCACTAAGAAGGCTTACTAGAAGGCTCTACCTACTGGAAAGTTCCTTCATTATAAAATATTTATATGAGTAGAAGTAATGAAACAAGATGCCTTGTGAAGTATTTTGTAATTGGAGCTTGGATTCATTTAGAGGTTGCCCCCTCGAAGAGGCAAGAGAATATTGTTTTTATCAATAAAGATATTGTTATTGTGTTATTTTGTTATTTACAATTGTCTATTGTGGTGGTAATTAAATGTTTTCGTACTGAAATCTTGTTTTATTTCAATATTTATGCTCTCAATTTCCAATTATGCTATTAAGGTACATAACATTTGGTATCATAGCACTTTCCTAAGCTAAAAATTTTGGAATATATTTTTAGGCTAGAGTTGCATATAAATAACATAGTGAACTGTCATTTAGCAAGTAAACCTGCGATTGGGGAATCATACATGCAAATAATACAATTGGTACTTGGTCACATTTGTTGGACATCATTGTAACCTCTGTTGATACCCCTTTCGTATAATATTGCATAAGGCATCACCTATTTATGGAATTTCACTTCCACGTACTCACCAAATTCAATGGGTCAAACCCCACATGATGGGTCACTCAAATGGAAAATTACTTTTCTTTGAATGGCATCATCAATGATATGATGAAACTTAGAGTGGGTGTCTTATATTTAGATCCTGAATGGTGGCAATGGCACAAAAAATCCTACAAGGGTTATATTGCTTGGACACAATTTGTTTTCAGTCTCTATGAATGTTTTGAGACAAACACTCATTATTTGGGGCAACTGACTAAGTTCAAACAATCCAATACAATTGAATATTTCATTTCATCTTTCAGAAGTTATCCATCCACACTGAAGGCAAGTCCGATACTTTTTACAAGGAAGGTTTCATCAGTGGTTTTGTTGATTTCAAAGGAAAAATAAAGAATAGGTAAGGTTGCTATATATTGTCACACACACCATCGGGAGAAACAACAATCATCAAGACATGGTTGGGAGCATCAAAAAACATGGAAGAAAAAAGGAAACCAATATGGAGGCACATTGACTACTAAAAGCAATGTATGGATATATCAAAGTAACATAATGACAACTTGGCACAAAAGGAGCAACCAAAATCAATGTTGAGGTGGCAAGGAAGCAATTGGACCCCATGTCCACATTTAACTAAGATGGATGGATGCAGGTGCCTGGCACAAATTGGCTAGATTGCTTAGTAGACCATATTGTATGGCTTCCTCCCATTTTTTGTGTAATATACTTAAACCCATAAATTCATAACAAAGACATAAAAGCACGATAGGCGATAAATAAAACCATAAAATTATTTATTGTATGAAAGATAAAATAGATAGTTATGTTCACATGCCTCTTCAAGGGGGAAACCCCCAAGAGCATATCTCTAATACAATAATAATTCTTGACAACATATTACATAGCTTACTACTCTATATATAGTGCTTCAATAACCAAAGATCTAATTAGTTGTGGTCCCACTATTAATGAGGGTTAACCACATAAGGGCCTTTAGTCATTAAAGAGGGTCTGTTTGTTAAATTTTCAGAATTTACTTCAATATGATCTAGGATCTTAACTGAGAGAACAACATGTACAACAAATCTACAGCATATCATTCATGGACACAATAATTCAAGCACAAAAGAGACACCGAGTTTACTTGGGGAAAACCATAAAGGTGAAAAACCCCAATAACTTCCTCCGAGATAGATAGAGCAATGATACAACTAGAATACACGAGATAGTCTTCTCCTAGCAGCAGATCCTCCTCCTCCACAAGTGCGCCACTATCCACAGTGTGAGTGAGATAATAGAATGTGTAAAATGAGAGAGACACACTCTCTATTTATACACTAACTTGACTTGACCTTTACTCAACTAGGTCGGCCTCAACTTAACCACTTAACATAATGCTGAGTGGGATGACACCCACTAGGGTGGTATAATAACCCTTTGATGCACATGGACGACACCCAATAGGGTGGTCTAATAACCCTTTGACCCACATGACTTATACAGGGCCGACCCCAACAAGGTGGTCTAATAACCCATCAAGTATAAGTTACGACACTTACAATATAAATGACGACACTTCCGTATAGAGGAATAATAACATCTCCCAGGGCACAAATTATATGTCCTCCCAAGCAAAACCTTGAAAGAGCATTTTCTAGATGTCCCAGGGTACGAATTACATGCCATAGGCAAAACCTCGAAAGACCATCTACAAATCTCCCAGGGCACAAATTACATGCTTACCTGCACAACCTGTTCCACGGCCACAGAGTATCATCTGATACTCATCATACATCATCCTGATGTACACATGATCACCCTGATCATCATCACTGCAACATCCTGCTGCATGTCATCTGGAGAATCTCGTCATCCACGATCATCCTGATCATACAATGCATCCATCTGATGCACACCGAGTATCTACCTGATACATATCATCATACATAGTGTATCCACCTGATACATAGATACATGATCCACACAATGTATCCATCAACATACATGATCTACTTGATCATACCTGATACATATCAATATACATGATCTACTTGATCATATAATGTATCCACCTGATACATATACAGATACATGGTCCAAGCATCCAACATGATGCATATACATACAAATGATCCAACCGATCATATCCAGCATCCAACATGATGCGTACATACATATAAATGATCCAACTGATCATATCCAACATCCAACATGATGCGTACATACATATACATATAAATGATCCAACTGATCATACAAAGCAGAAACTAGAACATCATCCTGATGCTCATCATCCAGTGCTTACATCCACAGCCATGTGAAGGATCCTCCTTCCAACATGCTTGGAATGGCTTCAGCAAATGTGTCCATCACTTCTTCCTCGAAGTATCATCAATCTGAAGAACACCAAGCTTCTCCCTGAAGTACTCGAACTTTACCCTGGCTAGTGGCTTCGTCAGCACATCTGCAATTTGCTCGTCCGTCGCAATGTACAAGAGTTTCAGAGGTCCTCTCTGCACCATATCCCTGATATAATGATATTTGATTTCTATGTGTTTTGACCTGTCATGAAACACTGGGTTCTCGGACAGCTTCACACAACTCTGGTTATCACAGAAGATACCAGTAGCATCCAACGGGAGATCAAATAACTCAGACAGTATCTTCCATAGCCATACTGCCTCACAACCAGCTGAACAGGCTGCAACATACTCTGCCTCAGCTCTACTTAGTGCTACGCAGGACTGCTTCCTGCTGAACCAAGAGATCACACCTGATCCCATACTGAAGCAACACCCATATGTGCTCTTCTTATCTGCAGCACTGCCTGCCCAATCTGAATCAACATAACCCTGCAATTTAAACTTTTGATTCGATTCATACTTGAGCCCATAATCCACTGTACCCTTCAGGTACCTTAGAACATGCTTTACAGCAACTAGGTGAACACTCCTCGGATCCGTAAGGAACTCGCTCAATGTGTTCACCGCAAAGCAAATACCTGGTCTCATGTTCGTCAGGTACATCAAGGACCCAATCATCTGACGATGCATAGAGACATCAACCATCTCAGATGAAGCATCACAAAGAAGCTTCAGATTCGATGTCATAGGTGTGGCCATGGCCTTTCAATCCATCATCCTGAACCTCTTCAGGATCTCTTACTGCATACTTCCCTTGTCCAAGGAAGATTCCATCTGCACTCTGCCACACCTCCATGCCAAAAACAAATAGTGAATCATCCCCAAGTTCTTCATCTCGAACTCGGAAGCAAGCTTCCGCTGCGTGTCGGCAATCAATCTATCTTCACCTGTAACAAACAGGTTATCCGCATACAAAAGTAGTATCACTGGATTTCCTTCCTCAACCTTGTAGAAAAGGTTGGAATCCGCTTTATTCTTGGATAGAAAGTTGTCTATCCTACCATACCAAGTTCTGCACACATATATGACTACACCATGCTGTCTTGAAATCCATCTGGTGCATCTTCTATTTCATCACTTTTATATTTCTCAATGCTGTCATCTGCAACATGCTTGATCTGATAGTTCCATTTGGAAGTCACAACAGACTTCCCTTCAGCTCTTGGGACCGCATCCCAAACATCATTCTTCATGATCGACAGATCATGGCATTCTTCCTGTATCCTGGGAACTTCACTATCTTCAATAGATAATTTTGTTGCTGAACAAATGTTGTAGTTCTTCTTTTGTAGGTGATGGCATATGATCTTTCCTACACAACAAGTTAAATTGCATGATTAGAAAACATCTCATAGTTTTCAGAACAAATTCTTACACATAAAGAAATATGTCATATAGTCATGCAATTATCTTAGCCAATGCTTCAATACAACATTTATCCATATCGCGTAACTTTCTAGATGCCTTCCAATCTCTACCAGAACATTGTTAAGAGTGTGCACAACTCCCAACATGTCAGCAAAGAGGTTTCATTCTAGATAAGTAGCAATGGAATGTTGTACAGTGCCATAGGCCACTTACCCATGCATATTAGTAGTATATTGTTCATCAATGCAACTATTCTAATATGCATAATACACAACCTAATTCTTGGAACATCAGTATATACATTATTAAACAGTATTATTTAAACAATAAAATATGCAAGTAATGACAATTCAAATACTGATCTTTGTTTGTTTGTTGGGTTGACTCCCTCTCAGTCTTTTCTTCTTTTCTGCAACTCCATTCTTATGTGGGTTGTGAGAAGTGGTCAACTCCCTCTGAATATCTGCACCCTTGCAGAAACTATTGAAGTGTGCTCCTTTGCTTTCTTGCAGGAACAACTAGAGTGTGGTCCCTCTTGATCTTTGCTTCCTGGATTACCTGTCCTTGAACTTACATCCATCCCACATAATGTGTTCTGGTTCTCTTCAGTGACTTGTGCTAGTAACCTGCATGTCTCATAAGTTAACCATTGTATGACCAAGTTATACATACCTCGAAAGTAGATCTTCTATGTGATCCATGACAATGGATGAATCTTTGTCTTCATGTCACCATGAGCATATGTTCTTGAAGTAGAACATGATTTGACTTTCTTGGTGTACCTTTTGTGTTAGCAAACAACATAAACCTCATACAACATCACAATGCATTAGTACAATCATAAGTGTCAAAACCTTAATCAATGAATATCTTCTATTAAGGTGATATGACAAGTCTAGTAATTAATCAAGATTGTACTGTAATGATATGAAGACAAACATATGATAAACTTAACCATGAAACATACCTGTAAGCCATGCCTGTCAAGATTGCTTGTAATCTTCTTATGGAAGGCCTTAGCCTCATCTCCCTCTAAGACAGGAACTTCTTCACTTATGTAGGTGACCAATCCATCTTCTTCTAGGATTAACCCAATCCACTTGATTTGCAAGAACTGGACCTGGAGCTGGATTAAGGTTTGTTAAAGAAACCCCAAAAATTCAAACTTTGAATTTCAATCTTCCGAAAGGATAGAAATATGCGCCTTGATGAGCTGATCAAGTTGGTATATTCAGAATTTGAAAACTGCAAAGTTTCACCCCTCAAAATTGCCTTTTAGATTTCCGGATTCACTAGGGAGGACCCTGAATTAGGGTTTGAGTTTCCCGGAGCTTCACCCAACCAAAAGATTTGATTCAAAACTCTAAGCTTCGATTTTTCTGAGGAGCTTCTAGCCGTGGTCACAGATTTCCAAAATTCCAATTTTTGCAGAAGCCCTAATTTTCCACTTTTCTTATCAAAGTCCCGAACTAGGGTCTGATCAAGCCTGGCCTTCTGCCCAATCAAAAATTCTGATCTTGGTATCTAAATTTTGATTTTGATGAGTAGCATTCAGCCGTGGTCTCCGATTACAAAAATTCCAACTTTCTCCGAAGCTCTAAATTCTGGAAGCCATGAATGAAGGTACTAAAAAATAATTCTGTTTTGACAAAAATATGTACCTGATTGTTTCTGGTGTAACTCCAAACTTTTTGATCCATAGGGTCTGAAAAATCTTCCTGAGATATCCCGACCTGTTATCTTTCCATCCTGACAGGTCTAACCTCAATTGGATTCTCTGAGAGAGAGTTATGCCAAGTGTCGCAACGTGACCTGTTTATGGGATAATACAGGAGAGCGAACTTGTACGGTGTGCCACGTGTCACTGTTTCTACTTCAGCCTCTGAATTTTTTTTTCTAAGATAGCCCGACCTGTTATCTTTCCATCCTGACAGGTTTGACCTCAATTGGATTCTCTGAGAGAGATTTATGCCAAGTGTCGCAACGTGACCTATTCATGGGATAATACAAGCGAGTGAACTTGTACGGCGTGCCACGTGTCACTGGTTCAACTTCGGCCTCTAAATTTTTTTCTTGAGATAGTACAGTCTGTGTACTACCTGTCACTTTTTATGAAATTTCATTTGGATCTTCCTAGCCCAAGTTATGACCTTTTTCCCAAGGTCACCTGATTTTGACTCAGATCTGGAAGAGGCAGAAACCCTATATTGTACAGATCATAAATCACAAAGTACAACGAATTAGAGGTTTTCCTTTGGACACAAGGTACATGGGGATTTAATCTTCGACCTGTAAAGATTTCAGATCCGCAAACTTCTCCAAAACGGATTTATAGCGAAAGTGCTACGATGACTGGTTTTTGCTATATCAAGCCCTAGCATCGTAAGTGCAACAAGTGTCATACATGCCATATCATGCCTTCTTTCAGGCTAGCTCTGATACCATGTTAAATTTTCAGAATTTACTTCAATATGATCTAGGATCTTAACTGAGAGAACAACATGTACAACAAATCTATAGCATATCATTCATGGACACAATAATGCAAGCACAAAAGAGACACTGAGTTTACTTGGGGAAAACCATAAAGGTGAAAAACCCCAATAACTTCCTCAGAGATAGATAGAGCAATGATACAACCAGAATACAAGAGATAGTCTTCTCCTAGCAGCAGAGCCTCCTCCTCCACAAGTGCGCCACTCTCCACAGTGTGAGTGAGAGAATAGAATGTGTAAAATGAGAGAGACACACTCTCTATTTATACACTAACTTGACTTGACCTTTACTGAACTAGGTCAGCCTCAACTTAACCACTTAACATAATGCTGAGTGGGATGACCCCCACTAGGGTGGTCTAATAACCCTTTAACCCACATGGCCGACCCCCAATAGGGTGGTCTAATAACCCTTTGACCCACATGACTTATACAGGGCCGACCCCAACAAGGTGGTCTAATAACCCATCAAGTATAAGTTACAACACTTACAATATAAATGACGACACTTCCGTATAGAGGAATAATAACATCTCTATAGGAATACAACCACTATCGTATAGAGGAATAATAACATCTCTATAGGAATACAATATACATATATGTGAAATACATTTCGAAGTTACATATACATCAACACTCCCTCTTAACTAGGAAGGTATTTCTTGACACAGGTCTTCTAGCACAAGTCATCTTCTCTGGATCATCGTCACTGGATAATCATCATCGAGTCATCATTATCATCACTGCTGCTGCTATCTCAATCAATCTCTGAATCTACTCGTCATAGGAAGTTCTACAGAGCCAGTCCTTTTTCATAATTCTTGACAACATATTACATAGCTTACTACTCTATATATAGTGCTTCAATAACCAAAGATCTAATTAGTTGTGGTCCCACTATTAATGAGGGTTAACCACATAAGGGCCTTTAGTCATTAAAGAGGGTATGTTTAGATTAAGTAACTACCCACTAATTATCTAATAAGCCTTATGGCCTTGCACATTTATAAAGTAGGGTGAGTAGGGTAGGACCCTAACATGCCCTCCCCCTTCAAAAACAACATTGTCCTCAAGGCTTAATATGGGGAAACTACTACAAACGGTTGATGGTTCCCAAGTAGAATCTTCTAGTGAGATATGCTTCCATTGAATCAAAACTTCATAGATAGTGCATTGACATAGATTATGCTCCTTATTGTCCATAATTGTTTCTGATTGGAACCATATGGAGCCTTATTCATCTAGCTCGAGGAATGTAGTTTGAACTCGACAATTCTAACCCACTACCTTCTTCAAACAAGATACATGAAATACTAAGTGGACCTTGGAGTGTGTTGGAGGCATTAATTTGTAGGCCACTTAACCAATGTGTTGAACAATCTAATACAGGTCGTAAAACTTTAGTGCGAGCTTCTAATATCCGTTAGCTTTGAGAGAAATTTGCTTTTAAGGTTGGGGGAGATGGAATACCCCAACAATGATCTAAGTGGATATGGTGGCCCCCCACTCGTTTCACTAATTTTTTAATGTTTCCACATCTCAGTAGTTTTTTTTATAGTTTTTAGGGTCTTTTGATGCATTTTTTAGGCCCTAAACAATGTTTGGACTTGTGATATCTCAGAGTTGCGAAAGGCTCGCCTAAACCTTGATGGAAATTGTTCTTCTCCTCGATATATTTCAATGGGGTATTGTGAACCCCAAACAAAATTTGTATGTGGAAGTTGTGCCCCCAAGAAGTTGATGTATCAACTAGACTCCCTGTGGGCCATATTGCTTTTGCCACTTCATCTTCTTGTGTCAGGGTTTTGGATATTTATGTTTTTTGCATCTTAGGGTTTCACACTTTATGTTAAAAGGAACTTTTGGCCTCATGTAATGCTCTCTTGCAAATGAGTGTAACTGACACATCTATCTTCAAAGATAAGCTACCACCATTCAAGATAGTCTGTATTGCTTCATAGTTTACAGTATTTTTTCATTTCATTCATTACTAGAATTTGGGTTTTACTATACTATTGTGCTCACTACAACATATTTGTGTGTGTGTTTCCATTTTATGTTGCTTCCTTAATTTTGGTGTTTAAATAATCTAGATCAGTCATATCAAATCAATCTATTATTGTTGTTTCTCGAAGCATGTCCTCGACAAGATCTGAGTATCGAGAGATGGGCCTCAAACTAATTGAGCTTGGAGAAATCCACCCTCACCAACCCAAGCAATCTCACGTGGCAGAAGAAAACAAAGATGACAAAGTAGGAGATCCTATTAACTTGTTCCCGAGGAAACCCTTGCATGATAGAAAAAACAAGATGATGGATAATTTTTCCTAGATCCTTTGATGGCCGTCAACAACGACAGAGGCACCTTTAATTAGTAGCCATTTTGGTGGTGCAATGTCCTTCAAGGTACAAGTTAAGTTTGATATTCCTTTATTCAAAGGCCAGATAAATGCAAATGCTTTGGAGAAATGGTTAATTAAGTTAGAGGGTTATAACTCCGTTAAAAAAAATTGACAATGAAATGATCACCCTCACACTCCTTAAGTCCCTCCCCCATCCCAAATATTGGTGGGATGGATACTGGGAGAGGCATGTCAGATATGACCCACTTGGGAAGCTTTTGTAAATCTGTCAGAAACTATGATGACTAGTACATGAGATGGACAACTTTGTGTAAGGAGATAAACTAGATGGTGTCGGAGTTCACGAGTATATTTCATGCGTTGTGCTCGAATATCGGTATCAAATAATCTGAATGACACTTGATCTTGAAATAACAGAGTATCCTACACAGGTACATCCAAACAGAGATGCATTTCATAGACATCTCCTCATTGAGAAGTTCCTATCAATATGTTGTCAAAATCGAGCAAAAAAATATGTAGAAGAATAAGTGGCAGTTTGGGTATGCAAATCAACTACAACAAAAGCTTGGTAAAGGTTGCCCCAACTCATAGAAAAAAGGACATAACAAGGAAATACAAACTCACGACAACTAGTCCAAACCACAAGTAAAGAAGGGGAATGGGAAGTCAAAGGAGGACATTGGAAAGTGGTGTTAGTTCCATAGAAGCCCTCGTCACAGCACCCATGGATGTTGCTTAAAATAATTGTTATTAGACGAGATCAAAGCCTCAGAGCCAGACTTTGGATTAGGCTTTGATTTAGTGAAATATAAAGGAAGCGAATCATTGACAGAGAACCTATTTTCACCATCGCAATTGAAAAGGTCCAACCAGAAGAGACCGAGGAGACAGAGGAAGGGAGCACCTCTTCCATTGATATATGTGGGTGAAGGGGACTCTGCTACATTTCATTGTTAGTAGCGGTACCTGTACCTAGAAGATATTTATCTTAGTCGAGGTCATCGATAGATTTAAGTTGTCGACAACGCCACACCCCCAACCATACACAATCAGTTGGTTGAGCAAGAGACGAGACATCCATGTCAGCTAGCAATGTCATCTAATATATGGCATCAATCCCTTCAAATATGAGGTCTTGTTTGATGTTTCGCCACTTGAAGTTTGTGATGTTCTTTTAGGACAACCCTATATGTGGAAATGTCATGTTGTGTATGAGTCCAAGCCCTGTAGTGTCATTATTACTTTGGGAGGCCAAATCTATGGGGTATTCAAGGTAGTTGTGACTACCATTGTTTCCTTGATCTCAACAACGCCGTGTCAAAAGGTAATCTCTCTGATTGGGAAATCTATCCTCTTCATGGTTCATTCAAAAGGTGGATAAAAGGTCACTACGATCGTCACAACCTCATCATGAGTCCTCTCTACACAACAAAATCAAGTGGACACGATTGTAGATGAATATAAATATATATTTCCCTCACTTAAAGGGGTGCCTCTACACTACTAGGTCAAATATTCAATTGATTTGATACTTGGTTCCCCTTTACCTAATGACCCGATATACAAATGTTGTATTATGGAGAATGAGAAAATAAAATGTCATATTTGAGAGCATCCAAAAGCGCCACATTCGACCGAGCTCCTCACCTTGTGGGAGCCCAATTGTGTTGATGTAGAAGAAGGATGGGACATGAAAACACTTTATTGATTATATAGCCTTGAACAAAATCACTATCAAGAATTGATACCCAATTTCCCATATTCATGATCTTCTTGATCAACATAAGGGTGTCAAGATCTTCAATAAGGTTGATATGAAGTTAGGCTACCATTAAGTCTCAATTGTGTAAATTAATACACGAAGACAACCTTCAAATCTAAAGAAAACCTTTTTGATTGGTTAGTCACGCCTTTTGACTTGTCTAATTCTCCAACGACATTCATAGGGATGATGGATGATATCTTGCAGTTGCTCACAAAATCTTTTTCACTTGTTCATCTAGATGACATCCTAATATTCAATAGAACTTGGGTGGAACATTTGTAGCACATTCAATATATCTCGAGCAACCTGCGACAACACAAGTTATATGCCAATTTGCAGAAATGTTCATTCAGCATGGAGAGAATTCAGTATCTAAGATACATCGTACATGAACATGGGGTGCATGTGGACCCAACCAAGATCCAAGTCATTCATGATTGGTCAAACTCAATGACTCTAACTGAGCTTCATAGCTTCTTGGGCCTTTCCAACTTTATCACTCGTCTGTGTTGGGGTTTCTCTCATATCACTTGGCCCTTAATTTAAGTGACCAAGGGTGGAGCCAAAGCTAAGTTTGCTTGGAGTGAATCACAACATAAAGCATTCGAGGATATGAAATTCCACCTCTTATAATAGCGTCAATTCTCACTTTACTAGACCTACAACAACCTTTATAAACTGAGACAGATGGCTCTAACTATGTTATCGGTGCAGTTCTCACTTAGCATGGACATCCAATGGCCTATCACAACTAATTACTCTTTGATTTTGTTCTTAGATACTCCAACTATGGAAAGGATATGTACTCTATTGTGTAGGCTTGTCGCCAATAGAAACATTACATCTTGGGGAAGGAGATGATCATCCACATTTATCACCTATAGTTAATGCAGATGTAGGGAATGTTACAAAATGATCGCCATTATAAGTGGTCCACATCCAAAAACATTTCCACCTGAACATCAAATATAAGAAGGGCAACACAAATTGAGTTACAAATTGCCTCAACCGACCTTTGGTTGCTACGTTGACTATTGTGCTCAACTCTTATGGACACAAGACCTTTGAGTGGCCCCAATTGTATGATAGCGACCCTGACTTTGTTGCTACCCATTAGACATTACTCACCGGAAAATTGATCTCAAAATTTAATCTCCATGATGAAATTTTATGCTTTCTCGACCACCTTTGTGTTCCTTCAAATGAGCATGAGAATTTGATTTGGAAGACACGTTACAGTCGAGTGCTAGGGAAATTTGGGATAGAGAAGATATTGGAAGGATTGAAAAAGTACTTTTACTAGTCGAATATGATAATAAGTACATTAGATTATGCACTTCCTGTGCAATTACCAAACCATACACTAGGAAGCAGTGATTGTACACTGCTTTTCCTACCTCGAATAGACCCTGGGACTCTATCTCCATGGATTACATGTCTGGATTGCCTTCAACCCAGCATGGCAACGACTACATATTTGTGGTTGTTGACTAGTTCTCTAAGATGACAATGTTAAATCCTTGTAAGAAGCGCATCATAACAAAGGCCACTCCAAACCTCTCCTTCGAGCATGTTTGGGTTCAATTTAACCTCTCATGGACCATTATTTTAGATTGAGAGAACAAGTTCATTAGTACTTTCTGGTCTATCCCATGGTCCATGATGGACACCAAGTTGAGCAAAGTCATTGTCTTCCACCCCTGAACCGATGGTTAGACAGAGGTAATGAATAAGATGATTGTGCATATCCCGATAATGTAAAAATCCAAACATCCATGCACTTGGGATGAGAACCTTCATTATGTTCAACATAGCTACCACATATCCCTTTATAGCTCTACTAGCCACAACCCTTTTTACGTGTGCTTGGGTTCCAACCATTGCCCCCAATTGACATAGCACTGGCCATTACATATACATATGAAGAATCCTCTTATGCTCAAATTGAGGTTGATCGAGAAAACAAGCTTCTTGAATGGATCTAGTGCACACAACAACAAGTTTGTGATATTTTGCGGAAACAATATGCCAAGTACAAGTAGCGCCACGATCAACATCTAGTTCCACACAAGTTCTAGGTGGGAGATAAGGTATGATTGCATTTGCAAAAGAAGTGCCTAACAAGATCCCATCGGAAGCTCCACCAACCTCGATATGGCCCTTAAACCATCAACAAGGTCATGAGTGAGAATTCTTTTGAGTTAAGTTGTCTCCCTTTCCTTGGCTTGCACCTATGTTTAATGTGGAGTTGCTTTGACCATATTTTCCACCTCTCTTGGTTTCCTTAGAGATAGCCAAGCACCTGGCCTCTACAAAATTCAATCCTAATTGCATTGAGCATGTGACAGTTGACCAGGTCATGGACATCAAGATGAAGGGAACCCACCAACAGAACATCCAACTGAATTGGGTTGTCAAAGTAGGGCAACCTATTCACCAGGGCAAGTTGTACACCAGGAGTCAGATTCAACAAACTAGTTGAAATCTAAACAAAGCATAAATAAACTACTCAAGTACTGAACATGAAGGGTTAGGTGTGATTTTTGCATTGAAAAATATCGATACTACCTGCTAGATAACTCGTTCATATTCTTCACACAGTCAAATATTTGGCAAATAAACCGTTACACCATGGCCGAATATGTCGATGGATTCTTTTATTCGAAGAATTTGAATTTGAAATATTAGTTGAACCGAGCACATCGAATGTGGGACCGAACCACCTATCCCACATAGAAACTGGGGAAGATTTAGTTGGAATAGACGGCAAAATCACTGACACCCACCTTTTTAGATTCGAGGTTGTGCCGACTGAATTATCAGACATTGCAGAATTTCTACGAGAAGGACAAACCCTAGTAGGAACATCAGAAAATAAGAAGAACATTTTAGCAATGAAGGGAACCCTTGTAAATTAATTAATGGTTATCTGTATAAGTTAGGACCTGACGACATACTCCGTCGGTGCACAATGGAACTTGAACGACATGTTCTCATTAAAGAAGCGCATTCTATCCCAGCATGTGTACACTTTCATATTTATGAAATTGCTAGGAAAATTCTATAATTCAGATTGTGGTGGCCCTCGCTAAATAAATAATGTAAATCCTATGTGAACAAATGTGATAAATGTCAGTGTATGGGTCACCTGCTCCAACAGAATGAAATTTCTCTCATCTCTTTCAACCCTAGTCTTACATTTGAAATATGGACAATTAACTTCGTCGACCCTTTTCCAAACCCAGGTCGTTGAATGGGTGCACGGTATATTATCATTGTGTTTGAATATGTAACTAAGTGGGATGAAGTAGAACTAGTTGAAGCTTGTACTAGTGAAGTTGCAACCAAATTTATCTACAAAAACGTAATTACAAGATTTGGATGCCCCCTTACTCTAATTGGCAATAGAGTTACACATTTCATCAATAAGATTATCTACGTACTACTAAAAGAATTTATGATTGATAATCAGAAAAGTTCAACATATCACCCATTGTTGAATGGATCAGTCAAGTCATTTAACAAAACATCGACAAAAGGTCTTACAAAAATCTGCAGCATCGACGAGGATGACTGAGACGACAAAATAATTGCAATAATGTGGCCATATAGAACAACATATAAGAGATTGACGGGTCATAAACCATTTAAACTAGTGTATGGACAATAAGTAGTCGTCCCTCTACACTTCAAGCAACAAACTCCAACCATCACTCAAGTAATACACCTAGACACCATTCAAGCTACACAAGAAAGAGTGTTTGAACTGCAAAAGTTGGAAGAATAGAGAATGTTCACCATCCATCATCAAGGAGTTCAAAAATTATAGCAAAACGCATGGCATGATAGAAATATCAAAAGGAAGGATATCTAAGTAGGTGACTTAGTACTATTGTATAATAACAGGATAAAAAGGAAAACCTAAAAAACTTGAGATTGGTTGGTTGGGACCCTACATCATCGAAGAACTTAACATCAATGGTTCAATCGGGTTAAAAAAATTGCAAGGTCGAGTCTTGACAAAGGTAGTGAATGGAGCTATACTAAAATACTATCGACTATGAAAGAGGCATGACGTCGACTAGTGACCGTATCAGCACTAGTTGAATGTTGTGTCCCCAGGTTCAGGTAGAATTAGGAAAAATTAATTAATTTACTAAAAAGTAGTTACATAACTAACTTAATCTCAAGTGTATATAAAAAGAAGAATTGAGACGGATTTTGGCACGGTGGACATGATTCAACACACATGGGGATTAACTAGGCAGAGGAGATAGAGCATGAATAAAAAAACATGTAGTAATCTTGAAGTCGCTTTTCGTCACCTAGTTCTGACCGAAAGAACAAAGAAACACCAAGAAATTCATCCGACAAAATACCAACCAATTCATCCCCAAACGCTCAACGAAAGAGGAAAAATGCATAGACCTGAAGAACGCCAAGACCATCGACCTGAACATCGACCATCAAGCGTATCGATTGGCATGAGAACAAAAAATCCGACGGAAGTTACACCAAGCGTGCTAATGAGCCGCCTGGCTATCCCAACCATGTGATTCATTGCTCATCATCACCTTTTTGTTGCATGCATGATCCCCAAACCATTATCCTTGAGTTGTGTGATTTCCATCATGAAAATCACTACCCCATACCCGGATCCCTGATGCATCATTTTTTATCTAATCCATGATATGCGAAAGGTCACCCTCCCTTAATTTCACACACACAGCTATGAAACATCACTTTCCACCCACAAGTTAATTCTCCATGTCTCGCATTTCTATAGCCATGCAAATAGTTTCGCTAGGCCCTCTGTTTATCCCTTTGTTGTTGTATGAGATGTGATCTCTTCTTAGTCCATGCAAAGCACCCCATTGATCATTCCCAACCACCACCTGTGTTAGATGGACATTTCAATGCCTAACGCCTAGCAGGAATATCGGGGTTCATGTTAGATGAACATTTTGAGGGATCTCAATGTTCTTGGGACGAGAGTTGCCTCTGAGATTCTGTAACATCCCGATATTTTCATAAAATTAAAAAAAAATTAAATCGCCCTAAAAAGCTAATATTGTAAAATGCAGAAATAATAATAATCAATATTCAGCAATTAATAAAAGTGTCGCTTGGTAGGAACAATTTAATGGTTGTGTCTTTTATCTTTTAATGACGTCATGACAATCAATTAATGATTATGTACTTTATTCGTATGCTGGAATGATTGAAAATTATGATGCATTGGAAAACATAATTCTTTTGACAAGTATTGACAGTTTAAATTTTCTGGATGATGATGAAAGGGGTCCCACGAGGTGCCCCGAGGCTTACTTAGCTACTCCGCTAAAGCATTGCACTCATCCTTCATGCGCAGATTCGCAGGTAAGAGATAGCGATAAAATTCAGAGTGTTTAGTAACCGTGATATAAATCGAAACTGCTTATGAATTTCGATGCTACAGGTATGGTCTCCTTCCAATTCTGTAAGATGAACCTGTCTATCTCAAGACTGCAGATAACATCTATTTCAGGGTGTGTTTGTTATGAATGTCTTCCATTAAGTGTAGATGACTTTATGTATGGTCAATCCATAAATGCCTTGCAGCTGTTAAAGTAATTCTTTTATAAAATTGACGGTGACAGGGTGTTGGCAAAGGTGCATGGTCTTAAGTCGTACTATGGAGAGAGTGATAAGTTGGTTTTAAATCTCTATTGCCTGGGTAGTTAAAATGGTGATGCCATAAGCCTTAATACCCTACCATGCAATGAATGCGATGGGTCCTTGGGTGGCAAACATACCCTCACGATGTGTTGATATAACTTATGGTGTGGGCAAGCTTTATGAGCTCTACAATAATCCCTATGTTAACCTTTATAATGGACTTTATGTAATGGGCGGAGTCAATCCATGCCCTATGATTGCTCGCGACCTTAGTGGATATTCATATGCTATGTGTGTGTTTCGAAATTGATTATAAGGATCGTATGAGACCTTGGTTATATGCTATCAGTGATCGTTATACATTGATAATATTTATATGTTGAAGCTATTAACGTAGATTCGTATGGGTTGGTAGGTGGAATGATAGCCCTGCAAAAGCCTGCGTACGAATCGAGGGGGTATCAAATGATTTGGTTTGCAATTATTGTGCCTGGACACTGTGTTAAGGGTATTGTTACGTGTAAGTTGTGATAGCTGACTCGGCGTGTGAAAGGGTTTAGAATGTTGAGTTGTAACGGGCCTCCTGCCCTACTGTCCAATGATATGGCAACCTCGTAGATTGGGAGGTAGATGAGCAATTTAATGCTACTTCTGCCACCTTCCAACGTGGCTTGATGAGGATGGATCTCTGTCGCTGATTGTTGTGTATTGGGATGAGTTGAACCCTAGTGTAAATTATGGATTCTTGTAACGTTTCTTCTCATTGTTCGGTGGTAGGGTTTGGGAGGTGAGGCAAACCGACCGAGAGGAACTTAGGGTTTGTTGGTTTTTCTAGCCTCCCTCGGGTTCGATCCTGAGACCGGTAGCAACCTTGGTCTGTGAGTAAATGTTATCCGTGGAAGCCAAGTCTGGAAACGATTGTGTGGTAATCTACAGGTGGGATGAGTGCATTTGTTCCGGCGTTGTCGTAGCTTGCAAGTCTGGGTTTTTCAAATGAGTTGGAAGTTTTTCGAGAGGTATCCCTCATCGAGGTCTTCGAACTAGGTGCTTCTCCTTCGCAGTGGATGGATGCAGGATTCGTCGACTCTCTGTCATGACTCAGGTAATGTAATGTGCAAGGGTTTTCATACTATTCTTTGTTGCATGAATTTCGTTCTCATGATCCGATGCTTAACTTATTGTATGGTTGTTGGCAGGTAACCCCCGGTGAATCCATAGGGTGTCGGAATAGCTGAAGGGGAAAAGAATTTAAGCGAACCCACCGGTAAGCTTCGGTGGTATCCCTCCTTAGTGGTTCTCCTGGAATTGGACTTGATGAACAAGTGTTGGTAGCATGCCTTCGCGGCAGTGGCTATTGTCTCGCCTGCAGCATTTGGGAAACCTTCAGTTTTACGTTTTGTTGATAGCGTAGGTGATGTAAATGTTTAAAATATGTGGCCGGCCATTCCTGGGCTCGGTAAGTTTAGCAGGGTTGAACCCTCGTGTTTGCCAATAGTCTTGCATCTTTACGTTTTATGTCTTATCATTTTGGTACTTTTGGGTTGATAAAGAAAGAGATACATCAACTGTAATTTTGCTTCGGCATTTGCTGTGTGTAAAAATGGCATGGGGTTTCGAAAGGAACCTTCGACAAAAGAAAGTGGCGACTGTAGGGTGTAACCACTGTTAATTTAAATGGAAACGATTACTGTTTAGGGTTTTATGTTTCGTTTGGTGAATTGAACTTCTCGTTTTTGTATCTAAATCTAAGAAGTCTGTTTAAGATATTTTTAAGTTTCATGTCTGCGTATTGTGTTTTGATCTTCTCAATCTTGAACTCAGATCCAAGGATCAAAAGGCATGTTTAAGTTGTTTAAATAAAATGTGGCTATAAGCCGAGAGCGATCTTCCTGGATTATACTGCGTTTGAGCTTGTATGGTTTAAGCCGAGAATAGAAAGGAAATGGTTTTCTTTCGAAAGCATATGTGATAATGTTAAACCTTATCTATCAATGTGAATGAAATCTGCTTGTCTTATAATGATGTTTTTAAAAGAACAAGAATAACAACTCTAGATTCTACAGTTAAATTGTCTATGGTAATGAAACCTTCGATTTGGCAACTGTTTAAATGTTTATAAATAATAATGTGATGAGAACGTGTTAACCCCAGTTGGGGGTAGAGGTACTGTAATTTAATCTGTCAATTTAATAAAGCTATGTTTGTCCTAGCTTGTAATAATTTGGTATTCTGTGATGTAAGTTCTATCACATGCAGTTGATAATTCTGAAAAAGAGAAAATAATAGTGCAATCGTTAGATTATTTGATTGCTTATGAATATAACAATTTTTCTATTCTAACTACATATTCCTGTTTTCGTCCAATTTGGACCTCTGATGAAAGGATAAAATAACACAGTAGCTTTCTTTCTTTCTGTACAAGATAATACAGTGAAGACAATACTTTGTATAAGATCAATGAGATTCTAAAAACAATAAGAAGATAGAAAAATGGGAATGTGGATAAACATAATGCATGGTATTGTTTTCTTTTGAAATAATTAGTAAAGATAAGTAACCCTAGTTGTTAACATACTGTTCACCTTGAGAAATAAGAAAAGAACCTATTCTGTGACTAGTTTCTGGTAGGTTATTCAACAAACAAATTTGAACAGTAAAAACATTGCATGTAAGGATCTTAATCTACAACTGCTAAAATATAAGATGCATGATAAACATAGGTCAGTGCATGGTTGGTATTTGGTTTAGATATTTAGATGCATGCAAGGTTTCACTTTTAACTAGGCATATTTAATGCTACCTCTCTGTACTGGAGTACGATGCAGCTCCACGCATGGAGAAAAATGCAGAGGAGTCATTTTATCAGTTCAACAAATCTAACTTAATTAGGAGCTGACATTTTCTACTATTGATTATTAAATAACAATACTAAACCATTTTCTAAGAGCATTCATATGATTAAAAAAGAAGAAGAAAACACACAAGAATAGAACCTGAGTGTAATGGGAGGAACAAATAACTCAAGAAACCTGTTCCACCCAACCTGCTCCCAAACAACCAAGATGTATGCCTTAGGACCCCCGAGCCTATCCACTGATCCACCAGGAGGAAGAAGGTTATGCAGCTTAGGACTTCTACTTGCAGTAGCAAGAAAATTTATATATCTAGCCTTACAGGCTTAGTAATCAATGGGACTAGCACCAACACCTCTGGTCTGTCCTTCTCATAACATTTGCAGACTTATACTTGCACTCTCCACAGCCTCCCCTATTCGAATCTCGCAGCCATCACCTGATGAGCATGAGGAATGTTTCTGCAGAAAACATTGGAAGAGCTGCCTGCTCAATTCGAATTGGCCTTTATAGTATGCCTAGGTCTTTTGTAATTAACTAGTCATTAGTGAGCTGCCTGCTCACCTCCCTCCAGCTGGAGGGGGAAATGCCACAAAATTAGGGGGAGTTGTCCCATACCAACAGCTAATGGTAGAGTGCAAATGCTGCCATCTGTCCCAATCCTTCCAGCAGCTTCCATTCCTCCTAGTGGGCCAGTGGATACTCTTGTAACAGCTTTCTTGAGTGTTTGTCTCCCATTTTCATTTATTAAATAATAATAATGAGTCATTACATTCAGTTTGACCTACTTGGTCATAATTACAAACTTGTAATTATAATTTAACACAAAGTATTTTTGCAAAAAAGGATAATAGTAGAAAATAATTATTCTCAAAAATTGGGTAGGTGACATACACCCCCCCTTAATCCTCAACATCGTCCTCGATGTTTCTTTATTCACTCCTTGAGTGTTCCTAGAATAGAGTTGGGTATGCAGCCCGCATACTACTCTCCAACCAAAACCTAAAGAAAGTTCACATAAATATCCATGTCCAAATCCTGAGTGTGAACCTTCTCCTCTAAGTCAATATCCACATGAATCTGAATTCATGATGGCATCATCTCCCTCTAACTGGTGGGAAGAGAATTTCAAGAAAGCATCTACAGGTATCACTGAAATCCACAAGGATGAAATTTCTGATGCTACATCCCAGTTAGATCGTATTTTGTCTGTCCAGAAACCCCACCTGGATAAATCTGGTCTAGGATTCTGCCCACTCTCTAGCCAAACCAAAAAATTGCTAGACCTGCCTGCTCGAGAAATGGAAAAAGGTGAGCAATACAGACTTCAGGCTAGAGAACATAGGATTCAACAAAGAATGGCACTCCCGCCATCCAGAATGAAACCTTGTACCAGGAAAGACATCAAAGAACCCTCCTTGGCCCAGAAAGAAATATTTGAGATAATTAAGTTTGGCCATGCTCCTTTTGATCCCAAGGATAAGATTATGAAAAATCTGTTTTATTGGGATCTCTACACTCATCCAGAAGCTGAAGAATTCTGGAAACAAACTTTGCCCCCAGGAGAAAGGAGAAGAATGTCTGAAAGATGGCACTTTGAGATGGATCTAAGAAATGAATGGATTTCCTTCTATGAATGGCGGAAGGAATTCGAACAGACACTGGCCATGATGCAGTCCTCTGCAAAACCTGAGGACAAGAAGCCTGAGTCCAAAGGAGAAAGGACTCAGAAAGGCCATTTATGGAAAAGTCTCCAGGGTGAAGAAATCTACACAGAAGCAAACTTCCCACCCTTCAGACCAATTAAGCTTGAATATGAAGATGGATCAGCTCCTGCAGCTCCCATCCTTCTGAATAATGAGAAAGCAGAACAAGCAAATTGGTCAAACTTGGCACTAAAAGGATTGGCCATCCAAAACATAGAAATACAAAATAAAATGCCAAGATCCACACAGGTTGATTCTCTGCAATATACTTGCAGAAAAATTCATGATGAAGTTCAGCATATTCGTTTAAATACTGTTGAACATATCCCAGGTAGCCTCTGCTGGGCTATAGTGCTTCCATTTCACTTTTACTTGGCCAACCATGCGGTTCCGGAGTAGAGTTTCTTTCCTTGCGAGAATACAGTCCGGTTCCACCGGAAAATCGCCGCCTTGTTCCACCTGAACATTATTCCAATTTACAACATGAGTAGGATCATGCACATATTTCTTTAAAAATGAAATGTGAAAAACATTATGGACTTTGAGGTTTGAAGGTAGGGGTAATTGATATGCCACAAGTCCAATCCTCGACAAGATTTCGAAAGGACCACAATACCTAGATGCCAGTTTGGCACAGCTTCCCAATTTTAAGGAACTCTTTTTCGGCCTTACCTTAAGAAAAACATGTTCACCAACCTGGAACTCTCTATGAGTTCTTTTAAGGTCTGCTTGACTTTTCTGCCTATCCTGGGCAGCTTTAAGATTCCCTTGTACTTGCTTCACGATTAATTCTACTTCCTGCAACAATTTGGGCCCTAAGGTGACCCTGCTAACCGGATCACTCCATGACACCGGTGTGTTACACTTTCTTCCATAAAGGATCTCAAATGGGCTAAGTTTGGCTGAAGCATGGTAGTGATTATTATACGCAAACTCTGCTAAATGCAAGTAGTCTTCCCACTTACCAGGCTGATCCTTAACATACATTCTAAGCATATCTTCCAATATCTGGTTCACCCTTTCAGTCTGTCCGTCTGTTTGCGGATGGAATGCAGTGCTGAAATTTAAGGTGGTGTTTAAACCCTTGAACAAAGACCTCCAAAAATTACCTATGAACTTCGAATCTCGGTCTGAAACTATTACCTTGGGTATGCCATGTAGTCGGAAAACCTGCTTCATAAAAATTTCTGCGATATCAGGGGCTTTATGGGTGGTTTTGACAGGGATAAAATGGGCTGCCTTGCTAATTTTGTCTACTACCACCATTATGGAGTCGTGTTGTTTTTTATTCTTTGGTAACCCAGTGATGAAATCTATACTTACGACTTCCCATTTCCAGCTGGGTATAGGCAAGGGCTGTAGCAATCCAGCAGGATGCTGATGTTCCACCTTCACGTTTTGACAGTCAAAACACTTAGCTATATACTCCGCTACTTCATCCTTCATCCTGGGCCAGTAGTACTCCTTCCTTAGCATTGTGATGGTTTTCTGGTAACCTGGGTGGCAAGAATAGTGGATTTTGTGCATCTCATCCAAAATCAGAATTTTTACTGCTGGTACGTTTGGTATGTACAATCTATTTTTGTACAACAATAAGCCATTTTCCTTCAAACTGAAATCTGTTACAGAATTTTCAGAGTTGTTCTCTGTTGTCCTTTCCTGTAATTTTCTATTTTCCTCATCCTCCTTGATTTGTTCGAAAATATGTTCCTCCAAATATGTTGTGTATGTGTTGATGGCTGAAACAAAGTGTATCCTTGCATTACGACTTAACGCGTCGGCCACTTTATTCTCCTTCCCTTTAATGTGCTGAATTTCAAAATCGTACTCACTCAGAAAAGTTAGCCATTTGGCTTGCCTGGCATTCAAATTTGTTTGATCTAACAAATATTTCAACCCCATATTATCCGTCATCAAGGTAAATTTTCTGTCGATAAGGTGGTGTCACCACATTTTTAGAGCATCAATCACTGCTAACAATTCAAGGTCGTACGTGGAATAGTTCTTCTCATGAATCTTCAGTTTCCTTGATTCATATGCTACAGCATATCCCTCCTGCGTTAGGACTCCTCCCAATCCATCAATGCACGCGTCTGTGCATACTACAAAATCTTTATTAGGATCTGCAATCCTCAAAATAGGTGCTGAAGTCAATAATTCTTTTAACTTTGCAAAACTATCCGCACACTTTTGGTACCAGACAAACTTCTTTCCCTTTTTCTGCAGCGACGTTATGGGGTTTGCGATCCTGGAAAACCCTTCAATGAATTTTCTATAATAACCAGTGATACCCATAAACGATCGCACATCTATCACATCTTTAGGAACCGACCATTCATTAATGGCCTTTATCTTGGCGGGGTCAACCGCAATCCCTTCCTTAGAGATTATGTGTCCCAAGTACTGAATATTGTCTTTGTAAAAATCACATTTGCTGAATTTGGCATACAACTGGTGCTCCCTCAGAACTTGCAAAATGATACGTGGATGTTCATCATGCTCTTCGTTATTCTTAGAATATACCAAAATGTCATCAATAAACACAACTGCAAACTTATCTAAGTACTTGTGCAGAATTTTGTTCATTAAGCACATAAATACAACAGGTGCATTAGTTAATCCAAACGGCATGACAATGAACTCATAGTGCCCATAACGAGTTCTAAAGGCTATTTTGAAAATGTCTTCATCCTTCACACAGACCTAATGATATCCTGATCGTAAATCAATCTTCGAGAACATTGTTGCTCCGCGTAGCTGGTCAAAGAGATCGTCAATTCGGGGCAGCGGGTAGCTATTCTTGATCGTCATTTTATTCAGTTGACGATAATCTATGCAAAGCCTTAGGGTACCATCCTTCTTCTTGACAAAAATGACCGGTGCTCCCCAAGGGGACACGCTGGGTCTTATATATTTTTTATTGATCAGCTCCTTTAGCTGATATTTTAACTCATTCAGCTCTAGTATGTTCATCCGGTATGGAGCTTTAGAACTTGGTACAACACCCGGTATTAATTCAATAGTAAAATCCAGGTCCCTTTTGGGAGGTAAATCCGGGATCTCTTCAGGAAAAATATCTTGGAAATCCTGCAAGACAGGTATGTCTTCCATTTTCAGTTTGTCCTCCTTAGTACTTATCTCATCATGCACCGCATTTACAGCAAACATCTCAAACCCTTTTCTAATTGCCCTTTTTACTTGCATGGCTGAAATCTGTCGAACGGATGTTTTTTTAGGGATGCCTTTTACCTCTGCTATCTTTCCTTCATCATCCAGGCAAATGAAGTTTTTTTCATAACAATTCAGAATGACCCGATGGGTTTCTAACCAATCCATACCGATTAGGATGTCATATGACCCTAATGGCAGAACATTTAGCTTAACCTGCATTGTTAGTTGATTCATAGATAAAGCACAATTTTCCACAAAATCAGAAACCTTCCTTTTTGTTCCTGTCGATAATCTAACTAACCAGAATTTATCGAATTTCTTTGTTTTAAAATCAAGTCTTTCTACAAAAACTGGTGATATATAACTTAGACTAGCACCCAGGTCAATTAAAATAGAAACTGGGTGGTTTTCCAGCATACCTTCGACCTCCACCATTGAGACTTGGTGTTCTGCTTGCTGATTGTCTAATGCTGCACTAATTCTGGGTACTTCTCTTGCCACATCTCCTACAGTAGCTTCAAACTGTATGGAGTGAATATGGTTGGCCGCCCGTTTCCTGAGGGGACAGTCTGAGGCATAATGGGGCCCTTGGCACTCAAAACATTTTATAGGTGGCTTATGTTCATTGGTCCTGGCAACATTGGGGACATTTCTGGGTGTTGTAAATTTTTGCTGTTGATTATTTCTGTTCTGCTGAAATTTTTGATTCTGAAAATTTCTCTTCTGGAAACTGGAATTTCTGCCATATCTAAAATTCTTCTTCTTCTGTTCAAAGTTATTGGGTTTTGGGTTTTTCCATCTAGGTACCCTTTCTTTTCTCTTATTCTGGTCAAAGCAAAAAGTGGCTTTCCTCATGGCTTCCTCTAGGGTCTTAGGTTTATCGTACTCTATCATGTCCTTGATGTGGAAAGGTAGACACCTTAGGTACCTCTGGACCTTCGGTTTTTCTTCCACCATGTACGACACATATCTTAGCAGACTTAAAAACTTCCTGTTCAGTTCTTTCATATTCATCGTTCCCAGTTTTAGATCATAAAATTCTTTGGATTTTTCTTCATAATACTGCTCAGATGAGAATTTCTTCTTGAAGTGTCTTTTAAAAGTACTCCAACTCACATCTCGGTCTTTTATACCTTTTACCCTTTTAAGGTCTTGCCACCAAATATATGCTTTCCCGGTCAGATTATAAATTGCCATCTTTGCCTTTAAGGAATCCTGAATAGTCGTAGATCTGAAAATACTTTTTCATGCCGGACAGCCATGCTTCCGCTGTCTCTCCTTTTTCTGTCTCGCCATTGAAAGTTGGGGGTTTGATTTTCTTGAATTCACTAGATATCTATTCGTACTGTCTATTCCTTTTTCTTTTTGGCTTACAGACTCCTTCACTGCTGTCACTAGAGTAGTTATGCTTCTTTTTACGTGGTTGTTTGGCAGCTCTTGATGATGTTGAGTTGTTGTTTTCTTCATCTATTTCTGTTTGTTTGTTCTTGCCTTCCTGGGATAGCTCTTTAGTTTCAGAAGTATGTTCCAGGTTCTGTTCATATTTTGGATATTGGTCAAACAGTGCTTGCTTCAACTCTTCTTGTGTCTATAGGATTCTTTCATTGTCCTGTTTTACTGACTGGATCTCTGCCTTTAATTCATGAAAAGCACGCAATAATTTTGACGAATCAGTACCCTGATTGCCCTGGAATTGTTGTTCCATACTTGGGCTATTTGGCGAAAATCTGCCCCTTATGTGTTCAACTGATCCTTCCATATTTGTAAATCAAAGAAATTTTTTTTGTACAGGACAAAATAATTTAAACTTGAGTTAGTGAAAATTTTCACAGTCATAAATTTTCGGTTTGCTTGTTTCTTGGACCGTCTTTAGGCCTAGAGTTCGAACATGAGATATGATACCACATGTAACATCCCGATATTTTCATAAAATTAAAAAAAAATTAAATCGCCATAAAAAGCTAATATTGTAAAATGCGGAAATAATAATAATCAATATTCAACAATTAATAAAAGTGTCGCTTGGTAGGAACAATTTAATGGTTGCGTCTTTTATCTTTTAATGACGTCATGAAAATCATTTAATGATTATGTACTTTATTCGTATGCTGGAATGATTGAAAATTATGATGCATTGGAAAACATAATTCTTTTGACAAGTGTTGACAGTTTAACTTTTCTGGATGATGATGAAAGGGGTCCCACGAGGTGCCTCGAGGCTTACTTAGCTACTCCGCTAAAGCATTGCACTCGTCTTTCATGCGCAGATTCATAGGTAAGAGATAGAAATAAAATTTAGAGTGTTTAGTAACCGTGATATAAATTGAAAATGCTTATGAATTTCGATGCTACAGGTATTGTCTCCTTCCAATTCTGTAAGATGAACCTGTCTATCTCAAGACTGCAGATAACGTCTATTTCAGGGTGTGTTTGTTATGAATGTTTTCCATTAAGTGTAGATGACTTTACGTATGGTCAATCCATAAATGCCTTGCGTTGGTTAAAGTAATTATTTTATAAAACTGACGGTGACAGGGTGTTGGCAAAGGCGCATGGTATTAAGTCGTACTTGTTAAAATTCAATATGCTAAGACAGAAAATAGCAGCATTACATTCCATTTCACAATAATAGCATATACAGGATCACTGAAGAAACAACAAGCATAGCATAAACACAAGAGACACAGATTTATCCTGGGAAACCCTCATGGGGTAGAAAACCTAGTAAAGCTTCCTCAATATAGATGACCAACAATATACAAAGATGCAAACCAAAGACATGAACTCCTCCTCCACCATAGCAGACCTCTTCTCCACAAGTGCGCTACTCTCAAGTGAGTTAGTGTGTGTCAAGTGAGGAACACACCTCCTCTATTTATACACTACTCCGACTTTTCTTTTACACAAGACATGTAGGCTTGTATTTGACCATTGGGTTAAATACCCCATTACAACTGATTGGGCCGACCCCTCTAGGGTGGTCTAATAACCCTTTGACCCACATAACACATACAGGGCCGACCCCTCTAGGGAAGTCTAATAACCCAAGTTACCACATTCCGACGAAGGAATAAACATCTCCGAATATACAATAAGATCTTCACGGAGGAATGAATCATCTCCAGAATAATAAAGTACAAATATAATATTCTTTGAAGTTACAATATCTCAACACTCCCCCTTAACGAGAAGGATATTATAACAGCATCTGCACGAGCAAGGAGTCATCAACATGATACATCTATAAATCATTGGAAGCTTTCTCAACATCATCAGTAACTCAACCAGTTACTGGAACATCTTCAATACTGGAACATCAACATCTTCAGTACTGAGTCTGCAGCACTCAAACAACTACAGCAACATCAATATCTGAATCCTCACGATCTTCAGCATCGTCATCACACGATCATCAACATCGTCATCACACGATCATCAGCATCGTCATCACACGATCATCAACATCGTCATCACACGATCATCAGCGTCGTCATCACACGATCATCAACATCGTCATCACACAATCATCAGCATCGTCATCACACCATCATCAACATCATCATCACACGATCATCAGCATCGTCATCACACGATCATCAACATCATCATCACACGATCATCAACATCGTCATCACACGATCATCAACATCGTCACATCATCTCAATCTACAGCATCTGGATCATCTCAATCTACATGATCAACATTATCGTCATCTAGATCAACACAATCAGCAACATCATCATCTAGATCAACACGATCAGCAACATCGTCATCTAGATCAATACAATCAGCAGCATCATCATCTAGATCAACACGATCAGCAGCATCGTCATCTAGATCAATACGATCAGCAGCATCGTCATCTAGATCAATACGATTAGCAGCATTGTCATCTAGATCAACAGTATTAGTATCCACACCAATACAAGTATACACATCATCAATACAAGTATCCACACAATACAAGTGTACACATCATCAAGTATCCACACAATACAAGTATCTACACAATACAAGTATCTACACAATACAAGTATACACATCATCACTACAAGTATTCACACAATACAAGTATACACATCATCAATACAAGTATCCACACAATAGCAGCATACCCTGCAACACACACGATCATATTACAGGATGATCAATCCTGCTTTCTTTAGGACATAGGTCCATGGATGATGCAATCCTGTCATGTACCTTTTGAATCGAGGCCAAGGACGATCCAGTCCTACCATGTACCTTTTGAACCGAGGTCCAGGGACGATCCAGTCCTATCATGTACCTTTTGAACCGAAGTCCAGGGACGATCCAGTCCTATCATGTACCTTTTGAACCGAAGTCCAGGGATGATCCAGTCCTATCATGTACCTTTTGAACCGAAGTCCAGGGATGATCCAGTCCTATCATGTACATTTTGAACCGAGGTCCAGGGACGATCCAGTCCTATCATGTACCTTTTGAACCGAGGTCCAGGGACGATCTAGTCCTATCATGTACCTTTTGAACCGAGGTCCAGGGACGATCCAGTCCTATCATGTACCTTTTGAACCGAGGTCTAGGGACGATCCAGTCCTATCATGTACCTTTTGAACCGAAGTCCAGGGACGATCCAGTCCTATCATTCAATTCTCGGAGACCTCATGTCTATGGCTCAATTCACAGGACCAAAGTCCGAGGACGATCCAATCCCCTTACCTGTTCATTCAGGATTTTATTCTCGGAGACATCTTGTCTACGGCTCAATTCACAGGACCAAAGTCCGAGGACGATCCAATCCCCTTACCTGTTCATTCAGGATTTTATTCTCGGAGACATCTTGTCTACGGCTCAATTCACAGGACCAAAGTCCGAGGACGATCCAATCCCCTTACCTGTTCATTCAGGATTTTATGCTCGGAGACATCTTGTCTACGGCTCAATTCACAGGACCAAAGTCCGAGGACGATCCAATCCCCTTACCTGTTCATTCAGGATTTTGTTCATGGAGACATCTTGTCTACGGCTCAATTCACAGGACTAAATTCCGAGGACGATACAATCCCCTTACCTGTTCATTCAGGATTTTGTTCATGGAGACATCTTGTCTACGGCTCAATTCACAGGACCAAAGTCCGAGGACGATACAATCCCCTTACCTGTTCATTCAGGATTTTGTTCTCGGAGACATCTTGTCTACGACTCAATTCACAGGACCAAAGTCCGAGGACGATCCAATCCCCTTACCTGTTCATTCAGGATTTTCTTCTCGGAGAAATCTTGTCTACGGCTCAATTCACAGGACTAAAGTCCGAGGACGATACAATCCCCTTACCTGTTCATTCAGGATTTTGTTCTCGGAGACATCTTGTCTACGGCTCAATTCACAGGACTAAAGTCCGAGGACGATACAATCCCCTTACCTGTTCATTCAGGATTTTGTTCTCGGAGACATCTTGTCTACGGCTCAATTCACAGGACTAAAGTCCGAGGACGATACAATCCCCTTACCTGTTCATTCAGGATTTTGTTCTCAGAGACATCTTGTCTACGGCTCAATTCACAGGACTAAAGTCCGAGGACGATACAATCCCCTTACCTGTTCATTCAGGATTTTGTTCTCGGAGATATCTTGTCTACGGCTCAATTTAGGACTAAAGTCCACGGATGATACAATCCTCTTCTTTCTCGGAGACATCTATCTACGGATCCTTTTAGAACATATGTTCAAGGATGATGCAATCCCAATGTCAACTTAGACCCTATCTAAGGACCATCCACTAACCTCTCTATTGGCATCACCAATATAGGTAACCACATCATCGACCTCTTTGTCGATGCAGGAAATCTCATCATAAGTGACCACATCACTCCCCCTTTCGAGGAGAGTCCTTCTGAACTACACCAAGCTTGTCTCGAAAATATTCAAACTTTTACTTGAGGTAGAGTTTTGGTTAGTACATCAGCAACTTGTTCACTTGAGGTAGAGGTTTGGTTAGTACATCGGCAACTTGTTCACTTGAGGTAGAGGTTTGGTTAGTACATCGGTATCCTGTTACAAATTCGAACTTTAGAGTTCCTTTCTGCACCATATCTTGGAACACTAGATTCTTTGCCATCTTGATACAACTCTGTTTGTCACATAGTATCACAGTTGGGTCTATCTCTAAGTCAAACAATCCTGTAGCCATACTGCTTCACAACTAGCAGAGCAAGCAACCATATATTCCACTTGTGCTAAGAGCCATACTGGACTGCTTGCTGCTAAACCACAAGATCATGGCTGATCCCAGACAATAACATCCTCTCGATGTGCTCTACCTGTCTCATACACTTTTTTACTCAATCAACATCTGTGTAGCCATCTGAAGTCATGATCTCGAAAATAACATAGATCAAAGTCTATCGTATCCTTTAGGTACCTGGTCACATGCTTTGCAACTAATAGGTGAACACATCTAGTTTCCACTAGATACTGACTCAAGGTATTCACAACAAAGCATTTATCTGACCTAGTATTTATTAGATACATCAATGACCCGATAATTTGTCTGTACAGAGTTATATACACTAACTCTGATGAGTCATTCACCAACAGCTTCAAGTTGGAATCCATGAGAGTGGACATTCCAACATATCAAGTCCTTTTAATATTTCTCGGCATACTTTCCTTGGTTGAGAAAGATTCCTTCTGAGCCTTTCCATACTTCCAGACCTAGGAAGTAATACATTAATCTAAGATCTTTCATTTTCTTTTAGGCAGTCATCTATCTGTGCCATCTCTCGTTAGATGGGTCTACTGATATGAACCTCAACATCATTCGAACTCTGAGGTGAGTTCCTTCTTGTATCCATGTCATCTATGTATAGAAACCATATTCAACCTTGTAGCAAAGGTTGAGATCCACATCACCCATGGTGATCATTAAGCTCATCAATTGATTATCGATCCTGGGAACCCATACAGAACCTGATTCACACTTCTTCTTTAATCACACCATCAAGAGAATGGTCTTATCTAGCCACTTGGAGATAACCATCTCATCATGATTCTCTTCCTCTTTCTAAGAGAATCTTCTAGCCACAAGCCTTCTATAGTGTGTTTGATTTGTAAATCTTTTGTTGAACATCCATCGCTTGTTCAGTGTTCATCATTCATCATGATCTTTCCTACAAATCAAAATTAAGTACATGATTAGTAATACTTCATAATCATTAAATCATATTGACATGATAACCTATTATGCATACAAATATCATTTACATAGTTATGCAACTATTTTGACCAATACTTTGGCACAACACTTTCCCATATCCTGTATGCATACAGTGGCTATCTAGATGCCTTCCACCTCTACCAGAACATACTATCGAGAGTGTGCATAGCTCTCAGCATGTTAGCAAAGAGGTTTCATTCTAGACAAGCAACAATGGAATGTTTGTCCAACTTACCAATCATATGCATATTAGTAGTATACTGTTCAATGCTTTATGAATGTTTACACTCAGCATGATATATTCTAGGAATACAAATATGCATACAAGCAATATCATTTACTATTTCTAATAAAAACTCAAATACTTATCTTTTATGTTTGTGTGGTTGCCTCCCGCTTGATCTTCTGTATGTCTTCTGAACTTCTATTCATTTTGTACCACTGTGCATGCTCAAGTGTGCACCAGTGTCATCCTCATGATCTCATACACAAACATACATTCATTAGTATATTCTCAATATTATCAAAACATTCTAATTCTAAATAATCTTGAATATGTATAGTCATGATTATTAGTATTTAGGGTTTCAAGGAAGTCTCCTTTTACTCATGCATATTCTTGTTTGATCTAGTTAGTTAAATCATCAACCAAGATAAGAGACATAATATGCATAAAACCTTGATTACTAACTTTATGAATAAGCATAACCAATCATACCAAGTATACTTATATAAGGGATCCTAACACAAGGTAAGATTCTAAAATGACATAGGAAAACATACCTGGATTAGTATACCTGCTTAGTTATGTACAACATACCTAAACAATCTCTTCAATGATTTAGAGATCCTGAGCTAGAACCTGCATGTCTCATAGGTTAAACATAATATAACAAAGTCATACATACCTCGTAAGTGGATGAGTCTTTGTTTTCATGTTGTCATGGTCATGGAACTTGATTTGTCTTTTGTGATGTACCTGTATCTTATTAGCAGAGAACATCAACCTCACACAACACCATAATGCATAAGTACAATCATATAGCCCTAATCAATGAATGTCTTCGATCATTCACATGCATTCATACTGTTACTAGGGTGATAAGACAATTAATAACATTAATCAAGATTGTACTAATAAATAACATGAAGACAAACACATTATGAACTTAATCAAGAATCAGATTTCAAGACATACCTGCACCTTCTTAAGTCATACCTGTCAAGACTTCTTGTAGTCTTTTTATGTAAGGCCTTAGCCTCAACTCCCCCTAAAACTTGATCTGGAGCTTGATTAGGGTTTGCTAGAGAAACCCTAAAAATTCAATTTTTGACTTTCACACTTCTGAATGGATGGAAGGATGTGTCTTGCTGAGCTGATCAAACTAGCATACTTCAATTTTGAAATCTCCAAAATTTGACCCCTCAAAATTGCCTTCGAAACTTCTGGATCTTCTGGACAGGAACCCGAACTAGGGTTTGATGAAGCCCAACCTTCTGTCCAATCAAAAGGTTCGATCCAAGGCTCTAAACTCTTATTTTTCTGAGGAGCTTCCAGTCGTGGTTACAGACTTCAAAAAATTCCAACTTTTGCTGAAGCCCTAATTTTCCATCTTTCTGATCAAAATCTCGAACTAGGGTTTGATCAAGCCCGATATTCTACCCAACCAAAAAATTCGATGTTGGTCTCAAAATTTCGATTTTCCTAAGTAGCATTCAGCCGTGGACTCCGATTCCAAAAATTCCAACTTTCTCCGAAACCCTAAATTCCGGAAGCCATGAATGAATGTGCTCAAAAAATAATTCTGTTTTGACATAAATATGTACCTGATTGTTTATGCTGTAACTCTGAATTTTTCAATCCACAAGGTCTGAAAACGTTTCCTGAGATATCCTGACCTGTTATCTTTCCATCCTGACAGGTCTGACCTCAATTGGATTCTCTGGGAAAAAGTTATGCCAAATGTCGCAACGTGACCTGTTTATGGGATAAAACAGGAGAGCGAACTTGCATTAGAGAGATTTTGAGGTCAAAAAAATGGCCTCCTAAGAGATGTACTACAAAAATATGAGATATATTAAAATATTATGAATTGAGGGTTTTATGGGGTAAGTATATATGACAAGTCACCTCCCACACTATTTTCTATGCACAATATAAATAACCATGGTTGAGTTACTTTTCAAAATACACTAGAAATAAAATTAATAAAAAAACTCTACATTGATGTGACTAAGATTCATTGTAAATTCCCAAAAATTTATTGTCCTTTAACATTTATTTGTCTTGAACTTGCAAATGAAATTAAATAATAAAAAACATTTTTAAGAGCTATTTTTTTAATTTTATGTTGACTTTTTATATTTAGTACTTTTCTCATGAATTTAATATAATGTAATTTAATTGAAAATTTATTTACATGTAAAATGTTAATAATATTATTATAACCCACATTGCATTATTATTATTATTTTTTATTCATTAAATCTATTATTATTTTTTATTCATTAAATCTATATTGGTAAATTAATATCAAAATCATAAATTTATATCCATAACTAACATACATTTTTTAGATTAATATCAATAATGAATTTAATTTATTTTAAAAGTACAAGGATATATATATATATATATATATATATATATATATATATATATGGCATTATAATATTAAATAAAATGGAGTGAATATATAATTAAAAAATAAAAATATGAAATAAAATGACAAAAATATTATTTTATGAAAAAATGTGAAATGAATATATATATATATATATATATATTAGTTTGACATTATGAAATTGAATAAAATGGAGTGAATATATAATTTAAAATTAAAAACATAAAAATGATAAAATATTATTTTATAAAAAATGTGAAAGGACCTTCTTTATAAAATTTGAGTACTTTACTTGAAAATGAAAATAATATTATTTTATGAAAAGACTATCATTATGAGTACTTTACTTTATGACTTAAAAGTACTTACACCACTACCTTGGTTAACTATGTGTTTTCATCCACCATAGAAAATTTGACAAATAAGCATTCTTAACTCATGCAATGCCACCTCAACATGGGGTATGATGTCATCTACTAGAATGTGATTGGTTGTTTTTTATAGTACATTTTCTTTGTTTCGAGGCCATTTTTTGACCTCAAAATCTCTCTAATGTACGGCGTGCCACGTGTCACTGTTTGAACTTCGGCCTCTGAAAACTTTTTCTGAGATAGCTTGCCCTGTTAAATTTCCATCCTGATAGGTTTGACCTCAATTGGACTCTCTGAGAGAGAGTTATTCCAAGTGTCACAACGTGACCTGTTTATGGGATAAAACAGGAGAGCGAACTTGTACGGCGTTCCACGTGTCACTGGTTCAGTTTTGGCCTCTGCAAAAGTTTTATGAGATAGTACAGTCTGTGTACTACCTGTCACTTTTTATGAAATTTCATTTGGAGCTTCCTAGCCGAAGTTATGACCTTTTTTCCTAGGTCACCTGATTTTGACTGAGATCTGGAAGAGGCAGAAACCCTAACTTGTACTGATCATAACTCACAAAGTACAACGAATCTAAGGGTGCCCTTTGGACACAAGGTACCTGGGGATGTTATGTATGACCTGTAAACTTTTCAGATCCTGAAACTTCGCATAAATGGATTTATAGAGAAAGTTCCACGATGACTGGTTTTTGCTATATAAAACCCTAACCTTCAAATTGTCGCAAGAGAAGCAAGTGTCGTAAGTGCCATACATTGCCTTCCTTCAGGTTATCTCTGATACCATGTTAAAATTCAATATGCTAAGACAAAAAATAGCAGCATTACATTCCATTTCACAATAATAGCATATACAGGATCACTGAAGAAACAACAAGCATAGCATAAACACAAGAGACACAGATTTATCCTGGGAAACCCTCATGGGGTAGAAAACCCAGTAAAGCTTCCTCAATATAGATGACCAGCAATATAAAAAGATGCAAACCAAAGACATGAAATCCTCCTCCACCATAGCAGACCTCTCCTCCACAAGTGCGCTACTCTCAAGTGAGTGAGTGTGTGTCAAATGAGGAACACACCTCCTCTATTTATACACTAGTCCGACTTTTCTTTTACACAAGACATGTAGGCTCGTATTTAACCATTGTGTTAAATACCCCATTACAACTGACTGGGCCAACCCCTCTAGGGTGGTCTAATAACCCTTTGACCCACATAACACATACAGGGCCGACCCCTCTAGGGAAGTCTAATAACCCAAGTTACCACATTCCGACGAAGGAATAAACATCTCCGAATATACAATAAGATCTTCATGGAGGAATGAATCATATCCGGAATAATAAAGTACAAATATAATATTCTTTGAAGTTACAATATCTCAACAGTACTATGGAGAGAGCGATAAGTTGGTTTTAAATCTCTATTGCCTGGGTAGTTAAAATGGTGATGCCATAAGCCTTAATACCCTACCATGCAATGAATGCGATGGGTCCTTGGGTGGCAACCATACCCTAACGATGTGTTGATATAACTTATGGTGTGGGCAAGCTTTATGAGCTCTACAATAATCCCTATGCTAAACTTTATAATGGACTTTATGTAATGGGCGGAGTCAATCCATTCCCTATGATTGCTCGCGACCTTAGTGGATATTCATATGCTATGTGTGTGTTTCAAAATTACTTATAAGGATCATATGAGACCTTGGTTATATGCTATCGGTGATCGTTATACATTGATAATATTTGTATGTTGAAGCTATTAACGTAGATTCGTATGGGTTGGAAGGTGGTATGATAGCCCTGCAAAAGCCTACGTACGAATCGAGGGGGTATTAAATGATTTGGTTTGCCATTATTGTGCCTGGCCACCGTGTTAAGGGTATTGTTACGTGTAAGTTGTGATAGCTAACTCGGTGTGTGAAAGGGTTTGGAATGTTGAGTTGTAATGGGCCTCCTGCCCTACTGTCCACCGATATGGCAACCTCGTAGCTTGGGAGGTAGATGAGCAATTTATTGCTACTTCTGCCACCTTCCAACGTGGCTTGATGAGGATGGATCTCCACTGTTGATCGTTGTGTATTGGGATGAGTTGAACCCTAGCGTAACTTATGGATTCTTGTAACGTTTCTTGTCATTGTTTGGTGGTAGGGTTTGGGAGGTGAGGCCAACCGGCCGAGAGGCACTTAGGGTTTGCTGGTTTATCTAGCCTCCCTCGGGCTCTATCCTGAGACCGGTAGCAACCTTGGTCTATGAGTAAATGTTATTCGTAGAAGCCAAGTCTGGAAACGATTGTGGTAATCTACAAGTGGGATGAGTGCATCTATTCCGGCGTTGTCGTAGCTTGCAAGTATAGGTTTTTCAAATGAGTTGGAAGTTTTTCGGGAGGTATCCCTCATCGTGGTCTTCGAACTAGGTGCTTCTCCTTCGCAGTGGATGGATGCAGGCTTCGTCAATTCTCTGTCACGACTCAGGTAATGTAACGTGCAAGGGTTTTCATACTATTCTTTGTTGCATGCATTTCGTTCTCATGATCCGATGCTTAACTTATTATATGGTTGTTGGCATGTAACGCTTGGCGAATCCACAGGGTGCCGGAATAGCTAAAGGGGAAAGAATTTAAGCGAACCCAGTGGTAAGCTTCGGTGGTATCCCTCCTCAGTGGTTCTCCTGGAATCAGACTTGATGAGCAAGTGTTGGTAGCATGCCTTCGCGACAGTGGCTATTGTCTCGCTTGCACCATTTGGGCAACCTTCAATTTTACATTTTGTTGATAGCGTAGGTGATGTAAATGTTTAAAATATGTGGCCAGCCATTCCTGGGATCAGCGAGTTTAACAGGGTTGAACCCTCGTGTTTCCAAATAGTCTTGCATCTTTATGTTTTATGTCTTACCGTTTGGGTACTTCTGGGTTGATAAAGAAAGAGATACATCGACTGTAATTTTGCTTCGGCATTTGCTGTGTGTAAAAACGGCATGGGGTTTTGAAAGGAACCTTCGGCAAAAGAAAGTAGTGACTGTAGGGTGTAACCACTGCTAATTCAAATGGAAATGATTACTGTTTAGGGTTTAGTGTTTCGTTTGGTAAATTGAACTTCTCGTTTTTGTATCTAAATCTAAGAAGTCTATTTAAGATATTTTTAGGTTTCATGTCTGCGTATTGTGTTTTGATCTTCTCAATCTTGAACTCAGATCCAAGCATCGAAAGGCATGTTTAAGTTGTTTAAATAAAATGTGGCTATAAGCCGAGAGCGATCTTCTTGGCTTATATTGCGTTTGATCTTGTATGGTTTAAGCCGAGAATAGAAAGGAAATGGTTTTCTTTCGAAAGCATATGTGATAATGTTAAACCTTAGCTATCGATGTGAATGCAATTTGCTTGTCTTATAATGATGTTTTTAAAAGAACAAGAATAATAACTCTAGATTCTGCAGTTAAAATGTCTATGGTAATGAAACCTTCGATTTGGAAACTGTTTAAATGTTTATAAATAATAATGTGATCAGAACGTGTTAACCCCAGTTGGGGGTAGAGGTACTGTAATTTAATCTGTCAATTTAATAAAGCTATGTTTGTCCTAGCTTTTAATAATTTGGTATTCTGTGATGTAAGTTCTATCACATGCAGTTGATAATTCAAAAAAAAGAGAAAATAATAGTGCAATCGTCAGATTATTTGATTGCTTATGAATATAACAGTTTTTCTATTCTAACTACATATTCCTGTATTCGTCCGATTTGGACCTCTGATGAAAGGATAAAATAACATAGTAGCTTTCTTTCTTTATGTACAAGATAATAAAGTGAAGACAATACTTTGTATAAGATCAATCATATTCTAAAAACAATAAGAAGATAGAAAAATGGGAATGTGGATAAACATAATGCATGGTATTGTTTTCTTTTGAAATAATTAGTAAATATCAGTAACCCTAGTTGTTAAGATACTGTTCACCTTCAAAAATAAGAAAAGAACCTATTCTGTGACTAGTTTTTGGTAGGTTATTCAGCAAACAGATTTGAACAGTAAAAACATTGCATGCAAGGATCATAATCTATAGCTGCTAAAATATAAGATGCATGATAAACATAGGTCTGTGCATGGGTGGTCTTTGGTTTAGATATTTAGATGCATGCAAGGTTTCACTTTTAACTGGGCAGATTTAATGCTACCTCTTTGTACTGGAGTACAATGTAGCTCCACGCATGGGGAAAAATGCAGAGGAGTCATTTTATCAGTTCAACAAATCTAACTTAATAAGGAGGTGACATTTTCTACTATTGATTATTAAATAACAATACTAAACCATTTTCTGAGAGCATTCATATGATTAAAAAAGAAGAAGAAAACACACAAGAATAGAACCTGAATGTAATGGGAGGAACAAATCACTCAAGAAACCTGTTCCACCCAACCTGCTCCCAAACAGCCAAGATGTATGCCTTAGGACCCCCGAGCCTATCCACTGATCAACCAGGAGGAAGAAGGTTCTGCAGCATAGGACTTCTACTTGCAGCAGCAAGAAAATTTATATATCCAGCCTTACAGGCTTAGTAATCAATGGGACCAGCACCAACACCTCTGGTATGTCCTTCTCATAGCATTTGCAGACTTATACTTGCACTCTCCACAGCCTCCCCTATTCGAATCTCTCAGCCGTCACCTGATGAGCATGAGGAATGTTTCTGCAGAAAACATTGTAAGAGCTACCTGCTCAATTCAAATTGCCCTTTATAGGCTGCCTAGCTCTTTTGTAATTAAATGGCCATTAGTGAGCTGCCTGCTCACCTCCCTCCACCTAGAGGGGGAAATGCCACAAAATTAGGGGGAGTTGTCCCATACCAACAACTAATGGTAGAGTGCAAATGCTGCCATCTGTCCCAATCCTTCCAGCAGCTTCCATTCCTCCTAGTGGGCCAGTGGATACTCTTGTAAATGCTGCCATCTGTCCCAATCCTTCCAGCAGCTTCCATTCCTCCTAGTGGGCCAGTGGGTTAGTAAATATCAGTAACCCTAGTTGTTAAGATACTATTCACCTTCAAAAATAAGAAAAGAACCTATTCTGTGACTAGTTTTTGGTAGGTTATTCAGCAAACAGATTTGAACAGTAAAAACATTGCATGCAAGGATCATAATCTATAGCTGCTAAAATATAAGATGCATGATAAACATAGGTATGTGCATGGGTGGTCTTTGGTTTAGATATTTAGATGCATGCAAGGTTTCACTTTTAACTGGGCAGATTTAATGCTACCTCTTTGTACTGGAGTACAATGTAGCTCCACACATGGGGAAAAATGCAGAGGAGTCATTTTATCAGTTCAACAAATCTAACTTAATTAGGAGGTGACATTTTCTACTATTGATTATTAAATAACAATACTAAACCATTTTCTGAGAGCATTCATATGATTAAAAAAGAAGAAGAAAACACACAAGAATAGAACCTGAGTGTAATGGGAGGAACAAATCACTCAAGAAACCTGTTCCACCCAACCTGCTCCCAAACAGCCAAGATGTATGCCTTAGGACCCCCGAGCCTATCCACTGATCAACCAGGAGGAAGAAGGTTCTGCAGCATAGGACTTCTACTTGCAGCAGCAAGAAAATTTATATATCCAGCCTTACGGGCTTAGTAATCAATGGGACCAGCACCAACACCTCTGGTCTGTCCTTCTCATAGCATTTGCAGACTTATACTTGCACTCTCCACAGCCTCCCCTATTCGAATCTCTCAGCCGTCACCTGATGAGCATGAGGAATGTTTCTGCAGAAAACATTGTAAGAGCTGCCTGCTCAATTCAAATTGCCCTTTATAGGCTGCCTAGCTCTTTTGTAATTAAATGGCCATTAGTGAGCTGCTTGCTCACCTCCCTCCACCTAGAGTGGGAAATGCCACAAAATTAGGGGGAGTTGTCCCATACCAACAACTAATGGTAGAGTGCAAATGCTGCCATCTGTCCCAATCCTTCCAGTAGCTTCCATTCCTCCTAGTGGGCCAGTGGATACTCTTGCAACAACTTTCTTGAGTGTTTGTCTCCCATTTTCATTTATTAAATAATAATAATGAGTCATTACATTCAGTTTGACCTACTTGGTCATAATTACAAACTTGTAATTATAATTTAACACAAAGTATTTTTGCAAAAAAGGATAATAGTAGAAAATAATTATTCTCAAAAATTGGGTAGGTGACATACACCCCCCGTTAAGCCTCAACATCGTCCTCGATGTTGCTTTATTCACTCCTTGAGTGTTCCTAGAACAGAGTTGGGTATGTAGCCCGCTCCCAGGTAGCCTCTGCTGGGCTATAGCGCTTCCATTGCACTTTTACTTGGCCAACCGTGCGGTTCCGGAGTAGAGTTTCTTTCCTTGCGAGAATACAGTCCAATTCCACCGAAAAATCGCCACCTTGTTCCATCTGATTATTATTCCAATTTACAACATGAGTAGGATCATGCACATATTTCTTTAAAAATGAAATGTGAAAAACATTATGGACTTTGAGGTTTTAAGGTTGGGCTAATTGATATGCCACAGGGCCAACCCTGGACAAGATTTCGAAAGGACCACAATACCTGGGTGCCAGTTTGGCACAACTTCCCAATTTTAAGGAACTCTTTTTCGGCCTTACCTTAAGAAAAACATGTTCACCAACCTGGAACACTCTATGAGTTCTTTTAAGGTCTGCTTGAATTTTCTGCCTATCCTAGGCAGCTTTAAGATTCCCTTGTACTTGCTTCACGATTAATTGTAATTCCCGCAACAATTTGGTCCCTAAGGTGACCCTGCTAATCGGATCACTCCATGACACCGGTGTGTTACACTTTCTTCCGTAAAGGATCTCAAATGGGCTAAGTTTTGATGAAGCATGGTAGTGATTATTATATGCAAACTCTGTTAAATGCAAGTAGTCTTCCCACTTACCAAGCTGATCCTTAACATACATTCTAAGCATATCTTCCAATATCTGGTTCACCCTTTCAGTCTGTCCGTCTGTTTGCGGATCGAATGCAGTGCTGAAATTTAAGGTGGTGTTTAACCCCTTGAACAAAGACCTCCAAAAATTACATATGAACTTCGAATCTCGGTCTGAAACTATTACCTTGGGTATGCCATGTAGTCGGAAAACCTGCTTCATAAAATTTTCTGCGATATCAGGGGCTTTATAGGTAGTTTGGACAGAGATAAAATGGGTTGCCTTGCTAATTTTGTCTACTACCACCATTATGGAGTTGTGTTGTTTTTGATTCTTTGGTAACCCAGTGATGAAATCTATACTTATGACTTCCCATTTCCAGCTGGGTATAGGCAAGGGCTGCAGCAATCCAGCAAGATGCTAATGTTCCACCTTCACTTTTTGACAGTCAAAACACTTAGCTATATACTCCGTTACTTCATCCTTCATCCTGGGCCAGTGGTACTCCTTCCTTAGCATTGTCATGGTTTTCTGGTAACCTGGGTGGCAAGAATAGTTGCTTTTGTGCATCTCATCCAAAATCAAATTTTTTACTGCTGGTACATTTGGTATGTACAATCTGTTTTTGTATATCAGTAAGCCATTTTCCTTCAAACTGAAATCTGTACAGAATTTTCATAGTTGTTTTCTGCTGTCCTTTCCTGTAATTTTCTATATTCCTCATCCTCCTTGATTTCTTCGAAAATCTGTTCCTCCAAATATGTTGCGTATGTGCTGATGGCTGAAACAAAGTGTATCCTTGCATTACGACTTAACGCGTCGGCCACTTTATTCTCCTTCCCTTTAATGTGCTGAATTTCAAAATCGTACTCACTTAGAAAAGTTAGCCATCTGGCTTGCCTGGCATTCAAATTTGTTTGATCTAACAAATATTTCAGCCCCATATTATCCGTCATCAAGGTAAATTTTTTGCCGATAAGGTGGTGTTGCCACATTTTTAGAGCATGAATCACTGCTAACAATTCAAGGTGGTAGGTGGAATAGTTCTTCTCATGAATCTTCAGTTTCCTTGATTCATGTGCTACAGCATGTCCCTCCTGTGTTAGGACTCCTCCCAGTCCATCATTGCACTCGTCTGTGCATACTACAAAATCTTTATTAGGATATGCAATCCTCAAAATAGGCGTTGAAGTCAATAATTCTTTTAACTTTGCAAAACTGTCCACACACTTTTGGTCCTAGACAAACTTCTTTCTCTTTTTCTGCCGTGACATTATGGGGTTTGCGATCCTGGAAAACCCTTTAATGAATTTTCTATAATAACCAGTGATACCCATAAACGATCGCACATCTGTCACATCTTTAGGAACCGGCCATTCATTAATGGCCTTTATCTTGGCGGGGTCAACCGCAATCCCTTCCTCAAAGATTATGTGTCCCAAGTACTGAATCTTGTCTTTGTAAAAATCACATTTGCTGAATTTGGCATACAACTGGTGCTCCCTCAGAACTTGCAAAATGATACGTAGATGTTCATCATGCTCTTCCTTGTTCTTAGAATATACCAAAATGTGTCTATAAGCCGAGAGCGATCTTCCTGGCTTATACTGCGTTTGAGCTTGTATGGTTTAAGCGGAGAATAGAAAGGAAATGGTTTTGTTTCGAAAGCATATGTGATAATGTTAAACCTTAGCTATCGATGTGAATGAAATCTGCTTGTCTTATAATGATGTTTTTAAAAGAACAACAACAACTCTAGATTCTGCAGTTAAAATGTCTATGGTAATGAAACCTTCGATTTGGCAACTGTTTAAATGTTTATAAATAATAATGTGATGAGAATGTATTAACCCCAGTTGGGGGTAGAGGTACTGTAATTTAATCTGTCAATTTAATAAAGCTATGTTTGTCCTAGCTTTTAATAATTTGGTATTCTATGATGTAAGTTCTATCACATACAGTTGATAATTCAGAAGAAAAAAAGAAGAGAAAATAATAGTGCAATCGTCAGATTATTTGATTGCTTATGAATATAACAGTTTTTCTATTCTAACTACATATTCCTGTATTCGTCCAATTTGGACCTCTGATGAAAGGATAAAATAACACGGTAGCTTTCTTTCTTTCTGTACAAGATATTACAGTGAAGACAATACTTTGTATAAGATCAATCAAATTCTAAAAACAATAAGATAGAAAAATGGGAAGGTGGATAAACAGAATGCATGGTATTGTTTTCTTTTGAAATAATTAGTAAATATCAGTAACCCTAGTTGTTAACATACTGTTCACCTTCAGAAATAAGAAAAGAACCTATTCTGTGACTAGTTTCTGGTAGGTTATTCAACAAACAGATTTGAACAGTAAAAACATTGCATGCAAGGATCTTAATCTACAGCTGCTAAAATATAAGATGCATGGTAAACATAGGTCTGTGCATGGGTGGTCTTTGGTCTATATATTTAGATGCATGCAAGGTTTCACTTTTAACTGGGCAGATTTAATGCTACCTCTTTGTACTGGAGTACGACGCAGCTCCATGCATGGGGAAAAATGCAGAGGAGTCATTTTATCAGTTCAACAAATCTAACTTAATTAGGAGGTGACATTTTCTACTATTGATTATTAAATAACAATACTAAACCATTTTCTGAGAGCATTCATATGATTAAAAAAGAAGAAGAAAACACACAAGAATAGAACCTGAGTGTAATGGGAGGAACAAATCACTCAAGAAACCTGTTCCACCCAACCTGCTCCCAAACAGCCAAGATGTTTGCCTTAGGACCCCCGAGCCTATCCACTGATCCACCAGGAGGAAGAAGGTTCTGCAGCATAGGACTTCTACTTGTAGTAGCAAGAAAATTTATATATCCAGCCTTACAGGCTTAGTAATCAATGGGACCAGCACCAGCACCTCTAGTCTGTCCTTCTCATAACATTTGCAGACTTATACTTGCATTCTCCACAGCCTCCCCTTTTCGAATCTCTCAACCATCACCTGATGAGCATGAGGAATGTTTCTGCAGAAAACATTGTAAGAGCTGCCTGCTCAATTCGAATTGCCCTTTATAGGCTGCCTAGCTCTTTTGTAATTAACTGGTCATTAGTGAGATGCCTGCTCACCTCCCTCCACCTAGAGGGGGAAATGGCACAAAATTAGGGGGATTTGGCCCATACCAACAGCTAATGGTAGAGTGCAAATGCTGTCATCTGTCCCAATCCTTCCAGCAACTTCCATTCCTCCTAGTGGGCCAGTGGATACTCTTGTAACAACTTTCTTGAATGTTTGTCTTTTCATTTATTAAATAATAATAATGAGTCATTACATTTAGTTTGACCTACTTGGTCATAATTACAAACTTGTAATTATAATTTAACACAAAGTATTTTTGCAAAAAAGGATAATAGTAGAAAATAATTATTCTAAAAAATTGGGTAGGTGACAGATTCCTGCCACATTTCACCCTCTCGGGACCCCTCTTGCCATCACAAAATCTTATGGGAGTTTGAGAGAGTGACGTCGTGCAAGCTTAAACGACACTTTCCACCTCACTGGTACTAGTGCCCATGCTTCATCCCAGTTCCTTAGTCTCCTTGATGCTTAGAAGCTTGCTGCTGGGAGCCTGGTCTCTTGCCAAACAGGGAGACAATGGTTTCCTATCTACAATGGAGTGCTCAGGAATGAAGCTTTTAAAAACAAAGCATCATTTGTCGAGTATGTTTCATATAATTACACAACTAGGCGGGGCATCATCTTTCTTGCCAGCAATCTCCTTTAGAACAACATGTAGTAAGTTTCTTTGGTGTTCCACAAGAGAAATTTGAAGACTGATGTTGTTCAGTACTAGACATAGTACCCCGATGTTGTTTCATACGATAATTGGTTGCAAACATTGGGATTGTTCTATCTAAATGGGATGAATTTAAGGAATGCCTTGTTCTCTATGCCCCATCCATAGTGGAAGCATGTGTTAATTTCACCCCACCAGGCGAAGCATTATCAGCATCCTTGAAGACTTTTCTTAATTTTTGTATTTTTTGCCAAAATTGTATAAAAATTCACATCTCTAGGTTCTCTTCAAGACGAATAAATGTTTTGGAGTGGGGTAGATGTTGGAGGAGCCTAGTCGACTAGCCGACTAGGTCCTCCTAATCGAGTAGAGATTAGTCGGCCTAGTTGGCCGAGTCGGTTAGGATGACTGACATGATGATTAGGAATTTATAATTATATAACTGTTTATATGCACTGTAGAATAGGCTATCGAGACAGAAGATGTAATGTTGCTTATTGTACACGATGGCCTCATAATATAAGACAAATTGTTGCTCCTATCTCCACTACTTGTATTATTTCTCGTACCTCTATGCATGCATGTATGGTCTTGTATCTCGTTATGTATTAATGTGCTACTGGTAGCTATTTGTAATCCCTTAGATTACAACACTACCATAGTGCACACTTTGAAAACGTGGAGGCACTACTTGATGGGCATGAAGTTGAGATTAGGACAAACCACTGTGGTCTGAAATATTTGTTTGAACATCCAACATTAAATGTTAGGTAAGCTAGATGGTTGAAGTTTCAATGTGAATTTGATTTTAAGATTAGTCACATCAAGGGGAAATAAAATAAAGTGGTTGATGCACTTAGCAAAAAATTCATACAATGTATGTGGTAATCATTAACATTTGCCAATCAAATTTGAGGCAACAAATTGTTGACTCTCTTGCTAAAGATGAACATTATGTGCAATTAAAAGACAAATTACAACAATAGAATTTGGAAAAGAGGTATGAAGGTTATCATTTTGAGGATGCTGGAATTTTTACTTATAAAAATAGAATGTGTATTTCAAATATGACGTATTTGAGGAAAATTATCATGGATGAAATCCATAAATGCCATATTTTGGTCACCCAGGATACCATAAAACAATTGCTACAACCAAGAAGCAATAATTTTGGCCGAGATGAAAAAATATATTGTGGAGTATATTTATAGATGTATGAAGTGCCAACAAGTGAAGGTTGTGCATCGACACCCATTGGATTTATGGCAGTCGTTGCCAATTTCAAAATGGAAATGAGAAGTGATAACTATGTATTTTATTACCAGATTGCCAATTACTTCAACGAAGCATGATTTCGTCATGGTTGTGGTGGATAAATTGTCTAAGGCAACACATTTTATTCCTATTAATTCTACTTACAAGGAGGATGAGATAGCAAGAACATTAATGAAAGATATATTCAAATTGCATGGGTTACCCAAAGCAATTGTATTCGACTGTGATAGAAATTTTACTTCTAATTTTGGAAAATATTTTTGTAGATTTTGACAAACATATGAACTTTAGTATTGCCTACCATCCACAAATATATGGACAAACATAAATAGTAAATTGAGTGCTTGAAGACATGCTTCTCATGTATGTGATGGACAAACCATCCAAGTGGAAATATTTTCTACACTTGGTAGAGTTTGCATATAATAATGGGCAAAAAGCATCGTTGGGAATGAATCCATTTGAAGCTTTGTATTGTAGAAGGTGTAGGACACTAGTGACTTGGGATAATGCAGTGAACATAATTGTGCTTGAGTAAAAAATGCTTAAGGAAATAGAACAAGTGGTTGCAAAGATTAGGCAGAATTTAAAGGTAGCCCAAGATAGACTTATGCGGCTATGCATATAAGAATTGAGTGCATGGGGAATTCAATGTTGGGAATCATGTTTACCTCCAAGTGAGGTCAAGGAAAATTTCCTTGAACCTTGGAAGTTGTGCCAAGCTATCACCAAGATATAGTGGGTCTTTTGAAGTGCTTGTGAGGATAGGGCTAGTTGAATATAGAATTACATTTCCAGCTAACACTAGAGCTCATAATGTTTATCATGTTTATTTTCTTAAGAAATATGTACATGATCCTAACCATGTAATTGTTTGGGATGTGATACAGGTGGAATCCGAAGGAAATGGATCCCCTGTGCATCATCGATAAGAAGGTAACATTGTTCAAGAATTGAGTCATCGAACATATAAAGGTGCAATGGAAGCACTTTGGTCCCAATGAGGCTACATGGGAGCTGGAGGATGCCATGAGAGAGGCATATCCATTTTTAATATGTTTTTGAGAAAACACCGAGGACGATGTTATTCCAAGGGGGACGATATTGTAATACCCCCAGTTTTGACTTGGAATGTATTAAATCAAATAATGTAAATAATGTAAATATGCTAGTATGGATTCCTAGTGCGGATCTCAAATCCAAGCCCTACTAGTGAATGGCTAGGCATGTATAATGTAAATATTTCAACATGGGCCATGCCGTTAGCTTAGCATGCTAATTCGAAAGATATGTAAATATTATGTTGGCAAAATAATAAAATGGTCCAAGATGGTTGTGTAAAGAGTACTAGAGGGACTATGATTCCATTAGAGGGAAAGAGTAAAGGGGGCCTATGGGAGATTAAATCCTCTACTGCCAAGTGCCAACCTTAGAACTCATCCATTTGCTGTCATGTGCCTTAAATGAGCCAATTACTTCATTTTGAATATTAAATCCAATCATTTAATGCATGCGTGAGGTTGGTGGGGGAAGTATTCTCATGTACTTATGGAAGCATCGGATGAATATACTTCTACGACTGCTATAAGATTCCTCTCTTCTATGGACATAAGTTATGTTAGTTTTAATTTCCCCGTCCTCTCATCTATTTTGGAGTCTATCATACATTTTTACACAAGCATGTTTTACAACAGATTTTTACAGACATATTCCTTCTCTTTTTTTGTTCATGTCCATTGCCATCACCATTACCAGACAATGCAATAACTAGAAATTTGAAATTGTGAAGGGAAAATTGCACATTTGAGGGAAAATAGATGGATGCAGATGAGCATAGATATTGGGCAAGATAGGAACTTTCACCCATTGAGTTGTGTTGCTCATAAATGCTTGAGAAGCCATGAATTAATACTACAAGAAGTTCTCCAACAACATATTGCAGATTAGACTCTTCCTACACACACTAGTAAGTACTTTCGGGGTTGGATTCCCTAAGGGAGCTTTGTATTAGTGAAGGGAAATGCCTTTCTTATGTTGTGTGGGGTAGTAGAAAAGAGTGCTATGGCTAGGATGATTGAGTGAGATTCCTGTAAGTGCTCAGAGGTGGGAAATTTGGCTAAGCATGACAACAAATGGGTTGTGGGATGAGAGAGAGAAGCTTGTAGGTGTTTCCTTCTCCCTAGTAGCCTCATAGCCCATCTTGGGGGTGGTATCTACAACTAACACCTAGGGTTGGCTGGAGAATTAATCTTACACAACCAGTTGCTTAGATATTCTTTGTTAAAATATAAGTATTCTCTTGTATTTGAATGTGGAATAATTTTTAATTTCTTCCTGTGATAATTATTCTTGTATATGCATGTTGTATCTGTGGATAGAGTTTTATTTCCTCTGCGCTTTAAATTTATGCATCTGCACATGCAATTTTATTTTTGAATTCATATTGTGGCCCATGGTGTAGAATTTAGAGGCATGTAATTCGTAAATACCCCCTCTATTAGTCAAGTTGATGGATGGGGACATGAAACCCTTTGAACAACCTTCCTAGTTCTCTAACCAATTTTTAACCCTATCTAATAATTTATTTAAGAATCATACTTTATGGCCTATTGATTTCAATTGGTTTGACTAGTGAAAGTATTTTGGAGGGACTTCCTAAACCTATGATATTTAGATAAAACAGGATCATATATGAATATTAAAGGGGTTTTCTCTTGCTCCAAAGACCGCCTCAAGGTTTTTGTTTTTCTTATTTTAATTCTTTTATACCTTTTTCATGGGCGTGTTTTTGGAAATACCTTTTACTATTGAGCTTGGTTCGTAGTCAAGGACTGAATCTTGGCCCGAACCCCCAAAGAAAATGAGGCCCCACTCTTTGTAGCTCCTTTTCGATATTTTGGACATATTTGCTTAAATATAGTGTGTTCATCTCTTCCTTATTTTCACTGATTGAAATGGATGAAGAAATTACTTGGTTTGAAAAGGAGCTACCAAAGGGAGATTTGGAAATTATATTTCCCTTTTCCTTGCATGGATCATGGCTTGATTGAATATATTTATGGTTAGATTACTTGGGCTTAGGTTTATATCCCATTCCAGTATTCCTCCCTAATAAGATTGAATTGGCATATTATATCAAGATCCATATTCAGTAATGAAATCCAAAGGAGAATGATAATTCATTTCCTTAGTGGAGAGAGAGGTTACTTACCTAATCTGAAATCCAAAGCATTCTCCTGTGACTACTCCTTTGTATACTTGGTCAATTCTTCATTTAATTGAACCCAAGGGAGACTCCAAATGGCATCTACCATCCCATTACCCTTGGGAATTGTTGGAAACTAATACATCATGATATTCTAATGATTCCAAATATGCAGATGGCATTACCGTTGTAGGGTTGATGATTGGATCCCTCCCTTCTATAAAATTTTCATTATATTTCCTTCCATCATGTAAAGTATCATTTCTATACCATACCTTTCTAGAGAAGGGTTTTGTGCATGATTCAACTACCTGTGAAATGGGATTTTCCTATAGTCCAAAAGCTAATAAAAACTTGTCTCCCACCACAATCTCCAAATAGTCCACCAGGAGCTTCGCCATATATATATCGACCAAAACATGGATGATCATCCAATAAGGATTAGTTAAGACATAGAGATCCACCTCCATAACCCTTCCAAAATAATCATCTAGAGCATTGATTGTCTTCTTAAACCATAACTTAATAGGTAGTCCTGATAATTTAACCTAGATTAGAGCTTTTTATGTAGGGCATCAATTTGGGGTCATAATAGACAAACCAAGGATTCAAATATAGGTATGTCATTTCTAAAAACCATTGACCCTTTAATATCTTTTATGCATTTGATTAACTTCTAAAAATAAACTCGACCAACCCCTAACAAGAATGCAAAAAATGAAATGGGTCCATATTTTAGGATGGGAGCCCATTCCTTTTGCAACCGATCATTTAATATCCTATTGTTGAACCTTCTTTTGTGAAACCTCCCAATCAAGGCCTTCCTCATACACTTTGTGACTTTCACAGCCCCTGTGTTTTTTGTCACGGCCATACCTATCAGAGTTCTTCTCTTCTTAACTACCTTCATTTCTTTTTTAGATTTTTTGCCCTCGACATGTTATGATACCTCTTTTTATTTTGCGGCCCTTGAAAGTGATTCCAAATTTAGAGTTTTGCCCATCAAAATGGATCCCCAAAAGTGATCAAGAGCATTCTCCATTTCTTCCAATCCTGAGATAAGAATAAGTTATTTTTACCTTTAAGAAATTTTACCACTCACCTCCAATGACATCTAGAAAGTATCTAAAGATCCATTCATCATGGAACTCAAAGTTTATTGCAAATTAACAAACCCTAAACTAATATGTCCATAGGGTAAGTATTGAGATGGACATAAATCCTTTATTACCTCTGTGGATGAAAGAAAACCCACTCAAGTGAGAAAATTTAATTATTTGATCTCAAACAAAGGTTTAGAACTCAAGGATGTCCATATTTTTTCTCATTACTATGGGGTAAAAGTAGCTTAGTATCCAAGCCTTCCTTGGCCATGAAAGGATCATCTGAAACATCAATTTTATAACAATATTCAACCTTTTTAACAAGATGATTTAACAATATTATATCTGGAAAATCATTTTCCATAGAAAGAGTTGACCCTAAAGTCTTATGAAGAGAAAAATAGTTGGACCCCAATCCATCAATGTTGCTTAGACTCACCTTCATAACATTTTTGTTATACACAATTCTGGTTGTTTTTTTAATATTTGATTCAGATCAAGGAGGTTGAATTCTACCTAGCCCATATGTTTTCAGGGCATCATTTACATATCCATTTTTTATTTGTTAAACGCATTATGTAATGATTCTTTCTCTCAGATTTTTTTTCCCCAAACTCGCCTTTTCTAAACAATTGTAATATGGAAACTGCTTTCTACTTGAATAAAAGGAATTTCTATTACATTTTATTTAAATTTTTGTTCCGTGAGGTATTGAAGGTTAATTTTATAGTTTTTACTCTTCCTTGTAGCGCAATGTTAGCACGGTGTGGCCCTTAAGGGCCCTAGCTTTTAAACTTAGCTCTGATACCATGTGTATGGGTCCCCCTCTGGGTTATAGACAGAGTCCTAAAATAATATGGCTGTTAACTTTTCTATATAAGTTGTAAGCATCCAATTCTATGTTAAGCATATATATTATATGTCTATGCAGTGGAGAAAAGAATATGAAAAAAATATTTCTCCCAATTTATATGAAATATAACATATTTAGTTCTACTTTAAAGAGTTTAGAATTTAGAGATATATCAAAATAAAACTAACAAAACATGAGATAGGATAGTACTTGTAGACTTGCAGAATTTGAGTCCAAATTTGAGTTTCCTTGGCTCCTTATAGCTTCTCGATTGGGTTTACCTTCCAACCAACTAGGGATAGTCTCTCTGACTCCCTAGCTCCAAGAAACTTGTAGTTTCTTGGTCATCTGCTCCCAAAGCTCAATTACAACAACAACAAACCTGTTTCCCCTCTATTCTCCCAAGTTCCCAATACAATCCTCCTCCTCCTTTTTTCCCAAAAATACAACAATGGTCCCCAATTCTTTCCCTTTCGACTACCTATCTCCATCCCCCAATTCCTTCCACCGCCCCCTTTCTCACAAAGATCTTAATTCCCCCTTATCTCCCCATCAATGTGAATTCATATCCATTTACCCAAGTTTCAACCCCTTTAATTTAATTTAATTCCCCAACCTTAACGTATAGGGATCAAATTCGTTCAAATAAATTAAAATAGCAATCAACTTCACGTTTCTCAAATCAATTCAATAATAACAATTTTTAAGTAACATAAATTCAACATCTATCAAATCATTTAAAAAAATGATCAATTTTAAGTAATATTTTTCAGGGGAAAAAAATAGAATACTATTAATAAGTGGTAAATAGTATAAACTGAGTACAATGTCAAAGGATACAACCAGCCTTCCAAGAAATGTCCAAAAACAGGGCATGAAAACCATGTCTCCAAAGATAGACCAAAATCTACCAATCTCCCCACAAAGTAATAATAGTCCCATAGAAAAGGCACAAAATAGATCCAGATATACAAAATTGACAAGGCACATGCCAAACATCACTGGCCAAAAGCTAAAATCTACGAAACCACATAAATGCCGAGGAAAATATCATAATACCATAAAACAACTATGCATCATCAGACTCACGGAACAAGTAACCAACACCAGCAAAAATCCAACAAGAAGTTGGCCACCCGAAAGAGCCAAACACCTGTAGAATATAAAGGCCGCAAATATATAAACAACATATATGAGAAAAGACCAAAACTAGAGCAAAAGATGATCCATGGAGCCAACGGAAACCAAATGATCCAAAAACCAGTCCTCCCAAAAAATTACGCCCTTAGGAGAAGTAAGAGCACTCTTGGAGAGTTCATCCGCTAGCTGATTAGAAACGCAAAGCACATGGTGAAAAGGGATACCATCAAAGCACTCAATTAGTGAGCGAGTCTCAAAAATCCAATGAGTGAGCAATAGCACATTGAAAGAAGCCGAACCATTTTCCCACGAAATGATAACCTTCGAATCCCCCCAAAACTGTAGGCAAGAAACCTCTTTGAAGCAAGCAAAATGGAGGAGCATCCACAATACAAGTAGTTCACTGCAAGAATTCGTACCCACTCCCGAATTCATCCATAACTTAAAGAATATGTTGTTACTGATAAAAATAACAACACCAATCCCACTATTAGCTCCACCAAGTTGGGAAGCCCCGCCAAAGAAGCCATGGGGGTAAAGTACTTGTACATGGGATGCTTGTGGAACTGGGCCACTACAAGAGCCCAGCTTTGGAGGTCTCGAGGAATTATAATCCATAAATGCCGAAAGATCCCAAAAACCATAAAACGTCACATTGGGCATCACTCCATCAAAGATGCAAGAGTTACATGCTCACTAAACCTCCCAAAAGACAAAAACATGGAAGGGATTTCCAGTCATTATATTGATGCACCCAATGGTTCAAACCATCCTCCAGGTGAAGAGTACTCCAGTGGAGCTACCGACCACTGAAACTGCGGATCACCAACCATAAACTCTTAACAAAAGGACATCTTAAAAATAGATGATCAACAGTTTCCTCCTGTGTATAACATAACTGACATCTTCCCAGGCCACAAAAACCTCTCCGACAAAGATTATCCCAAGTTAAAATACTGTTGTTAAGGACAAGCCAGTTGAAGCATTTTAATTTAAGGGGCATGGAAAAGTTCCAAATCTTAGTAAACCACCACTTTGACTACGAGTTTTCTAATGATACAATTGAGTCATAAGCAACTTTAGCTGTGGCTACCCCACTGGTGATATTCCAAGACCAGACAAGCTTATCATAGGTCTCTTGTAAGGTAATGTTTAAACTGTTCATCCCCTTAACATAGTTGTTCCATTCCAGCGCCATACTGCCAATAAGTCCTAACTGGTGCACCGAGATCCAGGAAGGAGGGCCCACACCAATAGATAGCGAAACCATAGAATGGCACAATGAATGGTGACCCATAGATCTCAATATCCTGAGTAGATCCGGTCAAAGTTGATGTTCCAAAGGGCCACCCAAAATGGGATCCTCGCCAAGGTGTATCTCACGACCATGCCCCAGTAGTCAGGTCAACCAATTTGATATAGTGGGGAAGGAACCCAACAATCCACTCCAAATGTTTGAGAACCCCTGTGCATAGGGATATCCTTTTTTGAACCATTCAGCCACTGAAAGGGATTTAAGATATTTTCCATTGATGAGAATGCTCCACGCTGAATTTGCAAAAAGTGCTCTCCACAGACTTTTGGTTTGTAGGGCCATAGATAATTTATTAATATTTTTTAAATCCCAACCACCCTTGTTCCAAGGACGAGCCAACAAATGCCAATTAACCAAATGAAACTTATGCTTTGACACACCACCAAACCAAATGAAGGAGAAGATACGTCTACGAATACCTTTCAGAATTGTCTTAGGAATTTTGTAGAGAGAAAGCCAATAGATCACCATATTTTGCAGAACAGATTTTGCTAAGGTAAGCTTCCCCCCGAGGGTAAGCCAACCCCAACACCAATGGTTTATAAGTTTGTCAAAACGCTTAAGTAACCACAGTGAGGCACAAATAAGATACTTAGTTGGCTTAAGAAAAAAGCCAAGGTAATTGGTGCCCCCAGTCAATTCCTTGAAATTATATGGGAGAATCTGGATGGCCTACAATTTGATAGAAATGTCCACATTATTTTCAAGGAACCAATATTTTTCTGCACTGATCAGCATCCCGAAAGCATGACAGAAAAGGTCCAATATTTTTTTGTAATTTTTCCATTCCGAGAGAGTACCAGGACTAAAAAGCATACCATCATCAACAAAAAGTGTATGGGTCACAGATACATGATCTATAACCTTTATGTTGATGTATTTGTAACTTCGAAAGATATTCACTTGTATATTGTATGTATTACCTTTGTACTTTATTGTATCCACAACGGAGATGTATTATTCCTCTGATTAGAAGTGTCGTCATTTGTATTTGCAAGTGTCGCATGTTATATTGTAAGTGTCGTAACTTATATTTGATGGGTTATTAGACCACCTTGAAGGGGTCGGCCCTGTATGAGTTAAGTGAATGGGTTATTAGACTCCCGTAGGAAGTCATCCCAGTTAGGGTTAAAGGCAGGTTAAGTTAAAGTATAAATAGAGTGGTTGCACCTCTCTATTTGCTTATTCACTCACTCATCCAACTCGCATAGTTGAGAGAGAGGAGTGTGCACAAGTGGAGGAGGAGCAGCTATTGAATACATCTATTTTTTGGGGTTTCATCTTGGTGATGTTTGTATTGGTGCTTATTCTATCTCTGAGGAAGTTGCGGGGTTTTCACCTTCTTGGTTTTCCCCGGTGAAATGCTTTGTGTCTCTTGTCACTTGTGTTTGATATGTTGTACATGTCGTTCTCTCAGTTAAGATCCTAGATCATATTGAATTAAATGATGAAAAACTAACATGGTATCAGAGCTAGCCTGAAGGAAGGAGTTGTATGGCATTTACGACACTTGTTTCACTTGTGACAAATTGGAAGCTAGGGCTTGGTATAGTAAAACCTAGTCATCGTGTCACTTTCGCTATAAATCAGTTTTGGAGAAGGTTCAGGATCTGAATTTTTTACAGGTCGAATATCAGACACGGATATACCCTGGGTAAAAATTCTAGTCTCAGATTCGTTTTACTTTGTGAGATATGATTTGTACAAGTTAGGGTTTCTGCCTCTTCCAGAATGCAACCCTAAACAGGTGACCTAGGCACAAAGGTCATATCTCGGGCTAGGAAGCTCCAAATGGAATTCCGTAAAAATTGGAAGCTAGGGCACAGACTGTAGTTTCACAGTTCCGATTTTCAAAGGTCGAAGTTGAAACAGTGACACATGTCACTCCATACAAGTTCATTATGTTGTTTCATCCCATAAACAGGTCATGTTGCGACACTTAGCATATCTCTCAGAATCCATCGGAGCTCAGATCTATGGGGTTGGAAAGATGACAGGTCAGTCTACCATAGGCCGAAGTTTCAGACCTTGAGGATCCAAAATTTCAGAGATGCACCAGAAACAATATGGCATATATTTCTGTTAAAATAGAATTAGATTTTGAGCATTTTCATTTTTGGCCTGTCACTGCTGCGGGAAATTAGGGATTTTGACATAAGTGGAATTTTGGATTTCTCTTAGAACATGATTGATCTCCTCAACAAAATCAAAATTTAGATACCAAGATCGAAGTTTTTGGTTTGGTAGAACCCCGGGATCTATCAAACCCTAGTTCGGGTTTTGGACCAGAAAACCAGAATTTGACAGAAGTTGCAGATCTTAAATTCGTAGGTCATTTTTGGAGGTTCAATTTTTGGAGTTTTCAAAATCTTAGCACACCAGCTTACTCGCCTCAATCAATTGCATCTCCCTGTCCAGACAGAAGTTTGAAATTCCAAGTTTGGATTTTTTGGGTTTCTCTATCAAACCCTAGCCAGCTCTAGATCCAGATTTAGCAAATTAAGTGGTAAGACCTAAATATTTTATTTCCATTTGAGTTTCTCATTAAGATGTCTCACCACACCAAGCTTGAGGATAAGCTTAAAGGGGATGATAACTTCCGAGCAAGGAAGTATAGGATTGGGTTAATCCTATAAGAGAATGAATTGGACACCTACATAAGTGAAGATTCCACTTCCAGAGGGAGATGAGGCTAAGGCCTTACATAAGAAGAACTTGGTCAAGGCCAAGAGAATCATTGTAGATTCCATCAAATACCATCTCATACTTCATGTGTCTTCCCTAAAGAAACCCAAGGATATGTTTGATTCCTTGACCAAGCTATTTGAAGGAAAGAATATAAATCGGAAGATGACATTGCGGAACCAATTGAAGAGTGTGAAGATCCAGAATGGAGAGACGATCCAATCCTACTTTACTAAGGTCTCTCAAATCAAAGAGCAACTTGAAGCTGTGGATGAAGTGGTGGAGAATGGAGAAATTGTGATGACCACTTTGAATGGCCTACCTAGGTCATGGGACTCCTTCATCCAAGGAATTTGTGCAAGAAAGGAATTGATTTCTTTCAGTAGACTATGGGAGTAATGCTCACAAGAAGAAGCTAGAATTGTGGCTCGAGAAGAAAAGATGGGAAGTGAAGACCAAGCTCTCACAGCACACACCAAGAGAAGTAAGTTCAAGAGGGAGCATCCTCATCACAAGAAGGATAAACTGTTATACCTCAATATTACACATTATGTATTAGTGTCGTATCCTTGCACTAGCGACCTAAACAACAGTTTCCCTTAAAGATCATCTGAACATCCAGAGTGAAAACCATTGACTGAACACTGAAAGCAAAACCTTTTTCTGCCATATGTCAACCCAACTTAGCCCTGTTTGTGAGCACTACCACTCCCTGCACATCTACAAGGGCGTGGTAGTCAGCACTACCGTGCATTGCTCCTTCTCTGGGGCGCGGTACTACTGTGTTATGCTCAGTTATAGGTGCGCGGTAGTCTGAAATTAGCCTTTTTGCCTTGGATTTTGGGATCTCAAACTTCGAGGAGATTTTATTGGGATTACCATCTTTGGTTCGATCCTAACTCCTTCTTTGTTTAGCTGGCCTGATCCACTAAACCCTCCATAGATCCACACTTCTCTCTTGTTGGTTAACCTTCCCATGTGCTATAAGAGAGAAGCTTTCCATGGGCCAAAGGGAGGACTCTTGGAGACATCAAACCTATGATCTTGAATCTTTGTGGAGATAGCTAGAGGAAAAAGCACTTGGATCTGGGAGTTGGCTTGGACATCAAGCAACCATTGTAAGTGACTTCAAGTTTGCAATAGAACATCACTTGTCTTGTTTCCCAAATCATGTATGTTGATCTTGTTTCAATCATATGATTTGTTTCTGCTATAGATTTAGATTCTAACATATATTTCAAGATTGCTAGAAGATTGTATATGCTTGTATCTTGGTTTATTCTAACAGGTTCATTCGCGAGGACTTGAGAATCGAAGCATCGACTAAGTCGAGCAATTAAATCAAAGGTCAGTTAGATCTCTTCCGTTTCTTTCAGCAATATAATCTTGAGATGTTTGTTTAGATCTAGGAAGTCAAGGTAGCATTTGTTATCTTTTTGTCTTAGTTTAGAGTCAGTTAAGTCTACTTTAACCTACGAGGGTTTCTACCTATCCGTAGGGAGAAATATCTACAACATAAACACCACCACCAGAATCAGAGGGAGAACTTTGGAGAATCCATGAGAGATCCTTCTCACATTCGATGTTATACTTGTGATAAGAAAGGACACTATTCCAGATACTTTCCCAGGAACAAGAGAAGCTCCCACAAGAAGAAGAACAACAAGAAAAGACATCATGCTCACACTGCAGAGGATGATGAACCTCCAAGGAAGAGAACCAGAGAAGACAATGAAGATTCTTCAAGTGATGAAGAATATGAATTGTAATGAAGAAGAAGCTATTGCAGAGTTGGACTCCGGAAGACAAATAATATATGGAAGAAACTCTCATCCATTTTAAACATTGGTTAAGGTGCACACTATCAGAGACTCCAGTAGCTCCTACAAGGAAGCAAAGATTGAGAGGGAGTCCACCCAATAACCAAACAAAGATAAGTATTTGAATTGTCATTTCTTGTATATATGATTACTTAAATGATGTTGTTCATTCATGTACATACTTATGTTCCTAGATTTAGGATGTAAATTATGCATTTTAGAAAAGTTGCATTAATGAACAAGATACTACTAATATAGTAATGGGTAAGTGGCCTATGGTACTGTACAACACTCCATAGCTACTTATCTAGATTGAAACCTATTTGCTGACATGTTGGGAGTAGTGCACACTCTTAACAATGTCCTAGTAGAGATGGAAGGCATCTAGAAAGTTACAAGATATGGATAAATGTTGTATTGAAGCATTGGCTAAGATAATTGAATGACTGTATGACATATGTCCTTATGTGTAAGATTTTGTTCTGAAAACTATGAGAAAGTTCTAATCATGCAATTGAATTTGACTTGTAGGAAATATCGTGTACAATCACCTACAAAAGAAGGACAACGACATTTGTTCTAGCGACAAAGTTCAAGAAAAACTACCTATTGAAGATATTGAAGAATCTGAAGTTCCCAGGGTCCGGGATGCAGTAATGGAAGGATGCCATGATCGAGGAGTACTAGTTGATCATGAAGAATGATGTTTGGGATGTGATCCAAAGACCAGAAGGGAAGTCTGTTGTGACTTCCAAGTGGATCTACAAGATCAAGCATGCTGCAGATGGTAGCATAGAGAAATACAAGGCAAGGTTTGTGGCTCGTGGCTTCTCCCAAAAAGAAGGGATAGATTATGAAGAAACTTTTGCACCTGTAGCCATATACACTTCCATCAGAACAACACTTGCTCTGGCTGCAGTAATGAAGTGGAAGATACACCAGATGGATGTCAAGACAACTTTCTTGAATGGTGTAGTCAAAGAGGAAGTGTATGTGGAGCAACCACTCGGTTTTGAAACACATGACAGGGAGTCATATGTGTGCAGATTGAAGAAAGCCTTGTACGGTTTGAAACAAGCACCCAGGACTCGGTACGGTAGGATTGACAACTTCCTGTCCAGTTTGGGATTTACCAAGAGTAAAGCAGATTCCAACCTTTACTACAAGGTTGAGGAAGGCAATCCAGTGATACTCCTACTATATGTAGATGACCAGTTTGTGACAGGTGAGATTGGGTTGATTGTTGATACGAAGAGGAAGCTTGCTGCCGAGTTCGAGATGAAGGACTTGGGTATGATGCATTACTTTCTAGGTATGGAGGTGTGGCAGAGTGCAGATGGAATCTTCCTTGGACAAGGGAAGTATGCAGTAGAGATCCTGAAGTGGTTCAGGATGATGGACTGCAAGGCCATGGCCACACCTATGGCATCGAACCTGAAGCTATTGAGTGATTCTTCATCAGAGTCGGTTGATGCCACAATATATCATCAGATGATTGGGTCCTTGATGTACCTGATGAACACGAGACCAGATATTTGCTTTGCTATGAACACTTTGAGCTAGTTCTTGACGGATCCTAGACATGTTCACTTGATTGTTGTCAAGCATATTTTGAGGTACCTGAAGGGTACGATTGATTATGGGCTCAAGTATGATGTGAATCAAAAGATTAACCTGGAGGGTTATGTTGATTCGGATTGGGCAGCCAGTGCCATTGATAGGAAGAGCACTTCAGGGTGCTACTTCAGTATGGGATCAGGTGTGATCTCTTGGTTTAGCAGAAAGCAATCCTGCGTAGCACTGAGTACAGCCGAAGCAGAGTATGTCGCAGCTTGTTCGGCTAGTTGTGAGGCAATATGGATAAGGAATCTACTTTTTGATTTGTTTGATCTCCAATTGGATGCTACTTGTATCTTCTGTGACAACTAGAGTTAGTTGTCCGAGAACCCGGTGTTCCATGACAAGTCGAAGCATATCGAGATCAAGTATCACTATATCAAGGATATGGTGTAGAGAGGAGCAGTGAAGCTCCTGTATGTTGCGACAGACGAGCAGATAGCAGATGTCTTGACCAAGCCACTAGCCAAAGTTCGAGTACTTCAGAGAGAGGCTTGGTGTTCTTCGGATCGAAGATACTTCCAAGAGGAAGTGATGGGACACAGATGCAAGAGTCTTTCCAAGCATGGTGATAGGCGGGTCCTCTCATGGTTGTGGATGTAAGTGTTGTGTGATGAGCATTCGGGTGATGCTCTGTACGATCATGTGCATCCGAGTGATGCACCGTGTCTGATGATGAGCATTCGGGTGATGCTCCGAGGTCGTGGTCGTGGATATCTTGTTAGGTTGTGCGATAGCATATAATAGCGCCCTGGGAGATTTGCAGATACTCTTTCGAGGTTTTTCCTATGGCATATAATATCTCCCTGGGAGATCTGGCAGATGCTCTTTCGAGGTTTTGCTTGGAGGGACATATAATAGCTCCCTGGGAGATCTTGCAGCTTTTGCTTTGCACGTAATCAATCCTGGGATGCTCTTTCGAGGTTTTGTCGGGGACATATAATATCTCCCTGGGAGATCTTGCAGGTTGTGCTTTGCACATAATCAGTCCTGGGATGCTCTTTCGAGGTTTTTCCTGCTTGCATATAATAGTGTAATAGCGCCCTGGGAGATCTTGTAGGTTGTGCTTTGCACGTAATCAGTCCTGGGATGCTCTTTTGAGGTTTTGCCTTCTTACATATAATAGTGTAACATCTCCAAATTTCACAAAAAATTAAAATAATCTATGTAGTAATTAATGTTAGTATTTACTGTGTGAGAAGTATGATAATCATGAATTGCTCTTTTCATTGACATTTTCATTATGAAAATGACGACACTTAATTAATCATCAGCACTCGTTTGTTTGTTTAGAGAATCTTAATGTCATAATTACAGAACTCATGGTTATGTTGTAACTGCTTTTAGTTCCCGCACATTCATATGTGTGTTTAAAATTTTACTTGAGCTATGCATGTATTATTTAAATGTCGTAAACAGTGGTGAAGTAATTCTATAGCTATAATCATGCATGTGATTACTAACACTTTTCTTGCTTGATTGAAGGGGTCCTAAAGGTACCCGGGGCTTACTTAGCTATTATCTGGCGAACGCATAAACTATTCTTTTTCAGTTCTGCAGGTAAGAATTATACTTCTTCAGAATTTAAGAGTTGGTGACTGAAGATTTACATAGTGTACATTACAACTGTCTTAAACTTATTACGTCGGAAAACTTGTTCTATAAGTGTTATGTGAATTCATAAAATAGCTTATGATTCTTAAAGTGCTATAGTATTATAACAATAGCATCCCCTTTTACGTTAGAGTCGATGCACCTTAGATGTATTTTTGCAAAGACTTGATATCAACTAAATGAACATTATGCATATAACTTAACATAGGTTGGCATTCCATATTCTAGATTTATCCACTTTTTAAAGTGTTTATTTACATTGTAATTAATATATTTATGGTTCATTTTATTATATGTGATTCCCCATACCAAAAATCTTATGTATTAACATTTGATATGGCGGGGTCTTAAGCCCACAACCATGGAATTGAACCTTATACCAATAATTTGTAAGGTATTAGCTTATAACACGACTTACCAAATCTATACAAAGTGTGGATCATAAATTCGATGCTTAGTGCATGAATGCGTTGGCAGGTGACAGGTTGGAACCTTTATGGTAGTTAAATGAGTCAAAGTGGATTTCATAGTGGCAAACACCATGGCATGCCTTCACATGAACGCTTTGGGTTTTGGGCTAAACCCTAACCATGCCCTGAAAGACAACGAAGCTTTGTAACCTGATTCATTTTGTTGTCTGGCAAGTTTGGTGATAGAGGCCGACAACCTCCCAAGATATTAGGGTTCAGAGGACTGGTACGTGCACCTCAGGGTTTCGATGGCGGTTCTCAGGTTGAGCAAGCAGTTACTTCGTGAAGGTAAAATTATCTTACCAACAGATGCAATATTAAGACCCTTTTACTATAAGCTTACTGCGTCAATATGCTAACCACGATCTCTTTGTTGTTTTGGTTAATGAGGAACAGGTTGCTTCCTGTCAAAGCTTAGCTTGGGAGATATGGCACTCGCTGGTTAAAGGATATGATGCCTAGAAAAAAATATTGGTAAGCCTCGGTGGTTCCTCTGGGCAATCTATGTTGTATCTCTGTGTAGTGAATGAGGTGGTGTAAACAAAAAGTCATTGCTTCCAGTCTATGTACCTTCGACGAGTTGCAATTCGAACTTGTATTTGATTTTGTTCTGGTTTTTACTGTTGGGATTTTAATCTTTGTAAGTTGTATGGCAAGTTGTTGTAACTAAGAGGGTTTGTCCCTCGAGCCTTTGGATCACGTTGGTTTCTCAACGCTCCTTTCAAATTTTGTTCTGTAAATGAATTTTATGGATTAATAAAAGCGACATATGGTTCTTAATATATAAATTGTGTTTAGAATTTGGAATTGTGCTTACGACATTCTCATAGCTTTTGTATGGATATTTTTAATGTTGTTGTTTGGATTTGTAAAAGCATTTTCGGCTAAGAATGAGTTGCTGGGTTGAAACCCTAAAAGATACGAATGTTTGGTGGCTTAGTTGTTCCGTTGTTATGGGTTCGAACCTAATACTTATTTAAGTACTCAAGTTCTATTTTGAGAAGATTGCAATACTAAACAGTAGGTTCAGGTGAGTCGAGACTCGAACCCTAAACCTCTACGTGTTTGGGTAACGTGCCCTCTTACTGGCTTTACGATTTTGCTTACTTATTAAAATTTGTGATATAGGATGCCTGTATTGATTACTTAATTCATAAGTTACTTATTTGTTTTAGTTAGAAGGACTGAGCACAATTTTTTGAGTTTTGTGTAATCAACAACCTAAAGTAAAATACTCTGCTACTTCGCAGACTCGTGATAAGATATTCTTAATTTGTTTTCAATGGATTTGAAAGTAGGCAGCACCCGAATTATGAGTTCTGTTTTTTAGATTATTTTGCATAGTAAAAAGTTGGGCGAGTTCCTCCAGGAAGCTCGAACTCTTAACTAAGTTAAAAAAAAATGTTTTGAAACTGTAGAATACAATGCTATGGCGCCTTCGATGGAACTTCATCGACCTTGATTTAAGTTGTGATGTAATTCGAAGAACCTTGATATAAAATTGATGTGCTTAGTTTGTAATTACCCTACTATGGAAATCCATGAAGTTAAGGTTAGATGTGTTCGATTTTAAAAAAATTATGAAGTATAAACATTATAGAACCTGATAAAATGTTTGATATCATATGTTTAAGTCATACGATTTATCAATAAGATTTTGATTCGAAGTTCGTTTGTTAACTTTAATAATAGGGGGCATAACCCGAACTTCATTATTCTTGGACTGTATATTGTTGTTTATGATGAGCCGTAATATTTCTATAAAGTATGCGAGTATTATATTAATGTATATCTTAACTTATTTTGATTCTGGAAATGCAACAGCTGTATACATTACTGATGTTTCGATTTGGATTAAATATATACTAATTGTTTATTTCAAAAGAATTCGATGCTCATAATATATATGTGTGTGTGTGTGTGTATTAATCCTGGGTTATTAAAAGTATATAACCTGCATTGAAATATTGCGATAATTCTAAGGTTTTGTATTATGATTTTGTATAGTTATAAATATCATGTTTAACTGTAAATAAACTCTGTTTTAGTTTCAAAAAGGTCAAGTATATGTAAAGCAATTATTTCGATATTTTGAAAAGATTATAGAGTTCTACAGTAAGTGGTATTTTTCTGGTTTTAAATAAAATAGAGTTCACTTATACTGATCTTTATAAATAGTTCTATCTGAGATCTTTTCAATCATGTTGATCTATTTATAACTTGACTTCTCTATACTAGAGTACAGCACTTCGGTGTGTGGAAAAATATAGAGAAGTATTTCTATTCTATCATTCATCATTTAAAATTTGGAATTTAACTATCCATTCAACATTTAAACCTAGCAGATAAATGGATTTTCAGAATAGATAACATTACAGAAATAAAACATTTAATAACATCCAAAGGATATCTAGGATTTAATAGAAAACTGATATCATATTTACATTCATTTCTCTAGTAATGTAATTGGACATAAGGTAAATAAGATAACACAAATAGAACTTGATAACTGTAGAAGAGACAAACAACCAAAGGAGCCCGTTCCACACAACCTTCTCCTGAATACAGCCAAGTTACTTGCCTTAGGACCCCCGAGCATGTTCACTGAACCACCAGGACGAAGATGCTGTGTCGAGAATGGATTAAATTCCTCTGCAACTCAGCAGTAGTACTTAACAGTAATAATTCTACCTTTAGCAATATTGAACTCAGCAATGTGGTTGCACTAGTTCATAATGCAGTCTTAACTCACTCAATCACTTACTATCCTTCCCCTCATCGAATCTCTTGTGCTCTCTTGTATTTCTCTTTCAGAAATTATCACAAGGTAAAAACTGAATAGTCCTGCTGAATTCAATGGGTAGATAAAGCATGCCTAGGTCTTTGGTCAGTATCTTTAGTTAATGAGCCACCAGCTCAGTTCCACTTTCTTGGGGAACATGACCATAAAAATAGGGAAGTTGCCCCCTGCAATAGCTAGAAGTGAACTGAGAATGCTGCCAAGTGTCAGTTTTCTCTCACCCCAGTCCATTCCTCCTAGTGGGTCAGTGAACACTCATTCAACAACCTCCCTTGGATATTTGTCTCTTCTTTTATTTATTATAATAAAATGTTAAAGTAATTAATTACAATCATCCTTGACCCCACTTGGTCAATAATCATAAAACTTTACAATAACATAAAACATAATGATTTTCTCAATCATAAAATGTTCAGAATTTGGGTATTTGACAAATAGCGCCCTGGGAGATCTTGCAGGTTGTGCATAGCACATAACCAGTCCTGGGATGCTCTTTCAAGGTTTTGCAAGATTCACATAATCATCTCTGAGATTCCACTGGATAGCTTGCTCGAAGAGATGATGAATAACTACATGGAGGCTAGGCCTACATCCAGCATGGAAAAGGGTTGGCTCTGTAGAACTTCCTATGACCAATAGAATTGAGAGATAGCACCAATGATCGAGATGATGAGTACAACAGCAGTGACGATGATGCTTCGTGATCCAGTGACGATGATCCAGCTCCAGTATTGAAGACTTGTGCCTATATGTATTAATGACCTGTGTCAAGAGAATACCTTCCTAGTTAAGAGGGAGTGTCGTCATTTGTATTTGCAAGTGTCGCAAGTTATATTATAAGTGTCGTAACTTATATTTTATGGGTTATTAGACCACCTTGAAGGGGTCAGCCTTGTATGAGTTAAGTGGATGGGTTATTAGACTCCCTTACGAAGTCGTCCCAGTTAGGGTTAAAGGCGGGTTAAGTTAAAGTATAAATAGAGTGGTTGCACCACTCTATTTGCTCATTCACCTCACTCATCCAACTCGCATAATTGAGAGAGAGGAGTGCGCACAAGTGGAGGAGGAGTAGTTGTTGAAGACATCTATCTTTTGGGGTTTCATCTTGGTGATCTTTGTATTGGTGCTTATTCCATCTCTGAGGAAGTTGCGGGTTTTTTCACCTTCTTGGTTTTCCCCGGTGAAATGCTTTGTGTCTCTTGTCTCTTGTGTTTGATATGATGTACATGTTGTTCTCTCAGTTAAGATCCTAGATCATATTGAATTAAATGATGAAAAACTAACACTTTATACCAAGTATGTTTCCCTCCTTTTTTTCCCTAGGGATAAGTCTGCTCAGTACCTCAATGGTCAACAGAAAGAGTAATAGAGAAAGAGGGCATCCCTTCCTCAGCCCCCTGGAACTTTTGAAAAAATCCGATGGCATCCCATTAATGATCACAACAAAATTCATAGAATATATACACGCCATAATCCATTTTACCACCGCCCAGGGCAAGCCAATCCGAACCAGGACCAACCGTAGAAAGGTCCAATCCACACGATCATAAGCCTTGACAAGATCCAGCTTAAGGAAAAGTGTATTTTGTTGCTTAGTCTTCACACTATGAAATACCTCTTGTGTAACCCCAACTACATCCAAAATTTGTCTGTCCTCAAGAAAACCAAATTGTTCCTTAGAAATATATTTTGATAAACCCGACTTGATTCTAGTTGCTATGATTTTTGTTATAACTTTGAAGATCAAATTACATAGCGAAATAGGCATGAAATCACTGAAGTCCTCTGGATGTGATTTTTTTGGGATGAGAGCTAAAAAGGTTGATTTTAGAGCTCTTGTTACCACACCACTAATATGAGACTCTTCCACCGCCTCCCTTATATCAGGACCCATAATATCAAAAAAAAAATGAACAGCTCAATAGTCCACCCATCCAAACCTGAGCTCTTGTCTTTGGAAAAACCTTTTAGTACCTTTTCAATCTCCTTAAGAGTTATTTCTTTAAAGATATTTGCCCCCTCCTCATCAGTGAATAATCTCAGATATTATCTGATCACCTTAAATTGCTCAATCATTGAGGCAGATTTAGGATCATGATAGATCTCTTGAAAATGATTCCTGGCTTCCTTTTGTATATCACCAAGACCAGGTATACGCCGACCATTCCTATCATTTAGATCCCATATGGTATTTTGAACTCCTCGAGCATCAACATATTTATGGAGAAATTTAGAATTTTGATCCCCAGCTTTGATCCAGATAACACGACTCGTCAGTTTCCAGGACTCCTCTTGGAACTTGAGATGTTTTAACTTCCTCCCTTCTAGTTCTAATAAGGAAGCCTGTTCACATGCACTGAGCTTACCAATAACCGATTTGTCAATCAAGACACTCAAGTCTCGCTCAATCATTTCAAGATCCATATCCAATTCCATTCTTTTTTGCTTTTCCCATTGCATCGTAAAAAGCTTTAAGCTTTTCAACTTTGCAACCAATTTGTCCATCGCCGAGAGTTCACCTGAAACATCCCAATTTCTCCAATGGACATCCACAACATGCCTAAAATTTTGATCAGATAACCAAGTTGATTTGAATTTAAATGGATATCTCTGATGAGCCACTTCTGTTTCAACTTGGAGAATAATAAGGAGATGATCACTAATACGGGTCTGTTGCACCCAAGATCTGAATTTGAAAAAATATTCCATTAATTTCTTAGAGATAAGGAAACGATCCAATCATTTTGATATTAGGGCCTCATTCCGTCTTCGATTAGTCCACGTAGGAGCCATAGGATATGGTTCAATGTCCACCAGTTTTTTAGTAGCAAAAAGATCCCTTAAAAAGTCGCCCAAAGGATCCAACTTGGCATGTCGTCCCCAGATTTTGGAAACCCCCCAGGTGAAATTGAAATCCCCTGCCAAGATCAAGTTATCTAAGTCAAGTATGTGTTCAAAGCAAACATTTACCCAAAAATGATCCCTATCACTGTAAGGGCTATAACAGTTAACAATATTGATACCACTTGCAAAACCCTTCAACTTGCCTGACAGAAGGATCCCCACTGAGAAAATATAGGAATTTAACTCTAGTACATGAGGGTTCCACGCAGGCAAAAGGCCACCTGACAAAACATTCGCACTAACCGCACAAACCATCCAGTTTGGTTTAATTTTGACAAAAAAGGATATGGCCTTCTCCTCACAGACCATAGTTGCCTAAAACAGAACTACATCCGAATTTGTAATATGAAAAACTCGCTTGAGGGCTAGTAGCTTTGGGAGTCCCGCAACTCCCTGGATATTCAGAGAAAGACAGATCATTTACGACCCCGAGCAAGTGATTTTATGCCTCTAAGCAGCCTGGAGTTTGGAGAGAGTGTATCATATGGGGTACAATGGGTAGTTTCCTCCACCGAGTTGTCCTTTAAATTACAACCCTTAGTATTCCTCGTACTACGGGTTTTTAGTGGAGAGAAATCAGGGTTAAGTCCACCAAAACGTGCACCCTTTATATGTTTGGTAGGATCAGAATGTAGTCCCAACATCTGGGGATCCGCCAACTTAACAATGGTCTCTGGGGCCATCTTCTAGTTCTTGAAAACGGTAGGGATAAACTCCTTTTTAACCATATCGCAGTAGGAGAGGATCAACAGAAGGTGAGGATTTTACACCAAAGTCGTCGATGACTCGGGCACCACAATCACAGGGTCAGGTAGGGCCACGGAAGGAAGAGAATCAGGTAGAGAAGGGGAAGCAACCGACGATGCCAGTGGAGAGTGGTCTGAGGAAACAAGAATGGTATCAGATAAAGAGGGGACAGAAAGCAGTGAGTCCGACCCATTCGTGGAGGGGTTTGATAAATTATCGACAGGACAGTGAGGAGAGAGAGTGGCATTAGCTAGGAAATCATTTTGAGAGGAGTCATGGGAAGTGGGAGAAAGTTGAGAAGAGGTCCCATTTTCAGATCTTTTTTTTAAAGCTAAATTTTTGATAAAGGATTTTTCCAAATCATTAAGCGATTGAAAAAAACATGGGTCGTAGTGTTCAAGCTTACCCATGATATCTAGCTGGTCAGAGCCTGGAGGGGGGAACCTGTTGGAATATCCATCCATGACGTCAGCCTCATCCAACTCCAGCTCATTGCCATCCTCAGATGACCACAAGGGATCCACGACCAAATGTTGGGGAGGATGAACCAAATTCTTGCACTAGCGCCAAAGGCGTCTGACCTCTTTAAAATGGGAGCAACGAAAAGGAATGCCCAAATAATCAGTAACTTGGGAAAATTTCCAACCACACCAGTCAATATGGAGGGTATCAATAAGCCCAAGTGATATGTCAACTTCAACCAGTAGTCGCCTCATCCTCTTGTCCACACCATTGAGAACTTCCTCCTCAAGATGCAGGAAGCACCCAACACTATTGCCGACCTCTTCAAAAGCCTTTCGATTCCACATATCCAGTGAAAAGTTGGGAAGAAGAACCCACAAATGCCTGAATCTGATCGTGGCCCCATCCATGTCAAAATCGGTGTGCCACCTCTGCAACATAAGGCTTCCCACAGCTTTTGGCTATAGTTTCTCAAGGATATGGGAAGCATGCTCTTCCTCCTGAAACTTGAAACCTTACCATCCACGAGCCAGGATAGATACCTTAGTGACATAGTTAAGTATTGGACCCAAGTGTCAGCAACCCAATGGACAATATCCTTCCTGTTCATAGCCATAAATGAGATTCTGCCAACCAGTGCAGTCATGTTGTATTCAACCAACTCTTCCAATCCCACATCCCTTCCCATTGTGAGCCAATGCTCGCCCGAACGGCTCTTCCACTTCTCAGGCCTCCGTTTTGTTCTACGGGAGGAAAAATGAGTGCAACCAGTGCCTTTGGAGGAGTTAACCCCCCTGATCACCATCAGAATGAGGATGTGTTCCCCCCAAGTGTTCCTTTCCCTGTGTGGTGGACAGCTGCCCCTTCTTTGATACGTGTCAACAAGAGAAGAGTGTTCAACACCTGGCGCCAAGGGACGTTTTCCTTTTAGCATTTCTTTATAGAAGTCATCCGTCTTCATAAGGTCATTTTCTTCTATCTAGTAGTCGTCGATGACGGGGAGTGAATTCACCGGGGTAGTATTTGCAGGATCTCCCATTCGTCCCGTGCAAATGATGAGACACCACGTATGTCCATCTTGAACCCAAGAAAAGCACCAGTTTGGACGCAGTGGAAAACGTTATCCAAATACCATCATTGGAGAAGATACCATAAAAACCGCGCCCACAACCGACACCGACGACAGAAAGGGGTAAAATGGCAGAGAAAGCCCCAAAAATCCAGCATCGAAGTCTCCAAATCCCCAACACCCCCCTTCCGGCACCAGCACAAGTGAGAAACCCATCAATTCATCATATAAAAGTCACTAGCAATTTTAAGTAATATAAAAGTCAACTCATCATTTATGAAATCCATTTAACATTTATCAATCAAATCAACAATTATTATTTAAAACTCAATTTAACATTTATCGATCGAATCAATAATAATCAAATTTTAAGTTAAATAGAATTCAATCAACATATATTTAAAAAATTACAATCAAGCCTCACATCCCATTTAATTAATTATTCATTAAATAAATATAAATAAACACCTAACTAATTCTAAAATAATTATTCAACAATCACAATGCATCAATTTCTAATTAAAACAGTTTAATAGTGAACTCATGATTTTAAAAATAATACTAGTATACATACGCAAGTTAGGTCAACGTAGCTAGTGCTTACATAACTCATGCAAGTACTAATTGTAACCAAATCTCACATAAAATGCATGATTTACACAAGTTTTCATCTACTGATGCAAGACACAAACAAAAAATTGTAACATATAACAATTTTACTTACTAGATCACAATAATACAATCTAAATGGCACAATGTACTAAGTTTATCACATAAGAGTAAACCAAGGGCCTCGATACACACATAATTAATTAAATTGTTCTCCATGACTTCAACAGCATTCGTATATACCTACTTCCTTCTATCTAATTCATAGCTACCTTCCTCACCATATCATTTGTTGTTGGAATATCCTAGAGCGTCAACTACATTGACCTAACTCCAGATAGAACCCATAAGCAGAAGTGTAGACTACATCTACCAAGCTTCCCCATCAGGGAACCTACAGTCATCATCACACACCTTAGGGAGCGTGCCTTAGCACAACCCTCCCATGATTACATGTTTCGAAGTATAAATGGTGGGTAATGCCTCCACCCCTCCCAATGGAACGAGGGTCAATACCTACATCAGCATAGTACCTGCATAGTTGTTGTTTCTCTTAAGCTTCGTTATCGAATAACCAATTTGGGCAGGTCAGTTTTGTTTCCTGAAACAATGCACCTGCCCACACATCATTGTAATGAACCAATAAAAATTCTAAAACAATAATGCTTCACTAGCATACCATTCCTCTTTTGAAGTCGATGTCATGTTACTTTTGTACCATACTATCTAGCTATCACTTAGCTCATTTAACATGTGGGTTAGTCTCCAAAAATAAGATCATGCATAATCATGTAATCACTGATATATACATACTTCATTACGAATTGACGAACAATGTAAATAAGCTTGTCTAAGTACCATGCACCTGGTATCTCACCCATTTATTCAACATTTAACTTAAATTGATATCCACGTACCAAAATATTTCATTTAAATTTGCATGATAGATATAAAATCAATTAACAACCATCCTTAACAACATTAACATAAACTTATACATAATTATGCATATGCAAGTAGGTCCATATGTCCATGCCATATAGTGTTATGATTCTAACTGAGTTCCATAAATAACAAGCAAAATATAACATAAATAATAAGGTAGTTTAGATGGTCAAGTCAAAATAGGGCATTACAGTTAACTTATATGTATTTTGTCTTTAGATCTACTAAGGTACATAGAATTTGGTTTCAAATCCCATTCTTGGGTAAAAATGTGGAGGACTCTTTTTTTTTCTTTTTGAATATTTTTGAAGGGGGGAAAAAGAGGATGGCAGTATTCAAATCGATTTATCAAACTTTATGTGTAGAGTTTGAAGAAACCAGTTGCAAGTATGACTTCCTGTAGCAAAAACACCCAATTAAAAAAAAATAAAAATAAAATTGTCCAAGTCAAAATCTGGGAAGTGGAGTTGTCGTCAATTTAAAATAAGTTATTTTTTTGGTGATGGCTACATGGGTTGTAGATCATATATATTGAAAAATCACCTATATTTCTATTAAACCACCTCCAGTAGATGCATAACGACCATGTCCTTTGATAATTGTAGTCATAATGGTGATTATGAGCAATGTTGATGAAGTTATGACCATTTTAAATTTGTTGCCTCAAACCACATTGAACAGTAAGTTATAGTTTTGGATGTGGGTTTTATTCAAAGAAAAATGTATTGTACATGAAAATTTGATGCTCCTAGTATCCAAGAATAGATTGAATGTTATCAACAAAATGTGTCGCTTTGGAAAACTGCCATATACTCCCATCTAATAGATGAAGCAACCATGTGGGGTCAAGTAGTTTTCTTTAAGGAGTTATTAAAACTTTCCGAGGAACCATGTGAAAGGGTATTTTGAAATAGGTGGTCTCATGATGTGAAGAATGGTAGTAAAAAATACACAAAGGGTTTATTTTCATGTGAGAACTTCATATTAAATGTCCATGGATGTACCCAACATGAGAAGGTCATTTTTTCTATAAACCCTAGTAGCCATCATAGTTTTATCAATGTTAATTTGTTTAAAAAGTTGAAAGTACTCGCAAAACACTTGCAAAGCACACAAGTTGAGGGTGAGAATGTTCAACCTTTTAAAGATTTGAAGATTCCCATGGATAAATATGTGTTTCATTTGGATTTTTATGCTAAATATATGAATGACATGGATATTCTTTTGGGATACCCTTGGATGGACTCTATTGGTACAATTAATATTAATGTGCAAAAGAAGTTCTTGAAGGTTTGATACAAGAAAAAGAAAATTATATTGCAAGATATTTCTCTTACCAAACAAGAAGTGCCCAAAGGGAGACATGAAGAAGACCTTGCAAGTAAAATAGTTGGATTAACTATAGACAAAGCAAATGGAGAGTTTGAGTTTGAATCAAAAGAAAGGGCTACAAAAGCACATAAAAAGGAAAAAGAATCTGAGCTACAAGAATAAAAGGAACCACTGGTTGAAAAGTTAGAGAAAGAAGAACCAGTGGCTAAGGTAGCTATATACCGCCACCCAGACCACCATGAGAAACAACAATCAATGAGGCAAGATTGGGAGAATTAACAAAAATGGAACAAAAGGGAAACCAATATGGTGGCACATGGAGTACTAAAAGGATCACATAGAGATATAAGAGTGGCGCATCAACAACATGGAACCAAAGAAGCAACCATAATGAAGATTGAGGTCGCAAGGAAGCAATTGGACACCATGTCTACATTGCACTAAGATGGATGGATGCTCGCGTTTGGTACAAGTTGGCTACATTGCTTAGTAGATCATATTGTATGGTTTCCTCCCGTGTGTTGAAAACGAAACATGCAAAGGGGATGGAATATAATGTACCTAGAAAAGATAATATGGGATACCTAAGGAAGTACCCAAGAGGATATTAAATGTAATGTGAATAGGCACATTTGATAGATGGTGGGTAGTAAAAATGCCCACTGGGTAGTTAGAAGAAATAATATAATAATAAGGGTTAGTTGGCATAGGAATACTCATGACAAACTATAAATACACATAAGTATCATTGTATTGAATAATTTGAAGATTGGATGTGAGTATTATTTATAGCAAGCATGGTTTGTGGAGTGATTCCTTCCATTAGGAATAATTAATGGTTTTACCATACATTAAGGGCCTTCTCTAAAATATTATGTTCATTTATTATCCTCCCTAGGTATTTTATAGTTTGCATCCATCATAGGTAGGGTTTCAATCCCCATTTCCTTAAATTGTATTAAGTTGAGGAAGCAAAAAATGGTAAAAAACTTAGAAATTATTAAAATGGACTTCATTGCAACTTTGAAGTGTTTTATGATTTTTATTTATATTTCAAACATTTGTGAAGTAGTTTACAACTCAGTTCTACAAATCAAACAAATTATAATGTCTTGCCTATTCCTCCTTAATAGAACTTCCCATGTCAAAGCCTTATTGCTTAAAACTAACCAAATGAAGAATTGAGTCTTTTTGCAAGCTTCCAGTCTTGATATCTCCCTCCACCTCCAATTTGGATCTTGGAGACCTAATAAAAACATAGATCATGCAATATAGACCTCAAGAAACTTGTTTTTTTACTGAGTCCTTTGCATATCTCAACCTGATATGATCTCTTTTAAGACTTCCACATATGCATTGCATAAACTAACTTGCACCCTTTAAAAACAAAAGGATTATCCATTTGACCATCCTTAATGTTGGATATATGTGGAGTATTTCCCACCACTTTATTAAGAGTGCCTATACCCCTATATTGGGAAAAAGTAGTGATTTATTCTAACAAATTTTTCCCTTCTCAACAACCCATAATAGAGTTAGCACCAACGCTTTCCCGCTCATCATTTACAAATTTCCAAGCCAATTCATTGACAACCACAATATATATATATATTTTCCCTTGACTTCTAATCCAATCCAACAAAGACCTTGGACTTGTGTACTTATGTTCAACAATTAAGCTCCATAATATTTATTTTGCAAGAATGCTCTACATGATTGTATTTGTTAGAGATTTACCAAACAATGACTATTATTCAAATCCCATCTACCCTCCTCCTATGGCTTTGCTATAATTTTCCATTTAACTAGTGGAATACCATCAATTTTTTTTTTGAAACAAAATAAGTTTAAAACATATCTTTCAAATTTTCTCAAGAACTCCCTTTAATGTAGGCCAAGGAACGCAAAAAAAACACAATGGCCTCTAACACATACTTTATTGAAGTTAATCCCCCCCTACAGAGAACCAACTATTACACCAATTGTTAAATTTGCCTTCATTTTTTTCTAGTAACCATCCCTTTCCTCCCATATATGTTTGGCTTTAGAAGAAATCCTAGGTATTTAAATCCTTCTTGAAAAATTAAGAGCTTAAAAGGAAAAAAAACATTAGAACTATGCTTTCTACATCTTGCTCTGATTCATTAAAGAAAATTGAAGATTTCTGCACATTTATTTCCACACATATAGCAACTCCATATGTCTCTAATATTTCCTACAATTTTCTTGCCTCCCACATAGAACCATTAGAAAAAAACAAAACATCATCCACAAATAACATGGGTCTTAATAATATAGTCATTCCCACTCTAATTCTTGCAATGATACCTAACATTTTTGCTTACTTTATAGCCTTGTTCAAACCTTTAGCAATAAGAAATAAAACTATAGTGGACATAGGGAAACCTTGCCTCAACCCCCTTTTGGGTTTAATTCTTTTTGAAACAGAACCATTAATAATCATAACAAATGAAACCGAGGACATGCAACCCATTATCCATTTGGAAACAACAAGACAGAAACATGACGTGAAGAAGCATCAATCCAAAGGTATAACCAACTAGTTTTGTCATAAGCTTTTGATAGATCTAACTTCAAAACCATGGAAAGATATTTATTTGCTTTTATTGAGTGAAGTCCCTCTCGTGTTGCCTTTTTCACTTCATGAATATACCTTCCATCAAAGAACCCAAATTGTTATTGTGAGATAACTTCTTAAAACACTCTTTTAACCATGATTGTTAGTATCTTAGCTATGATTTTTTAAACATGGGAATGAACTCATCAAAAGTTTTAGGTCTATCCCTTTATACAATCAAGCTAATAAACTTGAATTAAAAACTCCCAAAACCTCACCAAGGCTCTTAACATCTTCTACAACCTTCATCAAGTCTTCTTCCACCAACTCATAAAACCTGATGATAAACTTTATTGTCCAACCATCCAAATCTAGACTTTTATCATTCTTCAATCTTGCTAAAACTAATTTCAATTCCTCCTTGAAATTTCTTCAATCGTCATTCGTTTGTCTTCTTTTGAAACAAAACTTTAAACAATAGGAGGTTAATTTCAATTTTTTTGTTATGTTTTCCTTGTCTGGATCTTTATATATTGATCGAAAATAAGAGACTCCTATTTCTGTTGTCTTTGGGAATTTTCTATTTGTGACTGTGTTGGAGAAAACTCACTATGGCTTGGGAGACCACTACAGACAGCTGACTACCATAAATTAACTCAATTCTTAGAACTATGCTATTATAAATGACAATGCTAAGATAATGGAGAATGTAACCAACCTCGATCGAAATGTTTGGTGTAGATCCCCGTTGGAGCTTTTCCAATCCGTGCACTTGAATCTGCAAGTTAGTCTTGACAGCCGATATACAACAAGTACATAATATATATAAATGACATTAACATCATCAATAGCAATGGTCCATGATATAACAAGTAAATGCAACCCAATGTAAGATAAACAACATTAATGGACGAGAATATGAGTATTTCTATTAATAAACAAGAAGAAGTACAATGTGATACGACCTCTTGCCAGCAACCAATCTGAACGGAGATCTGGATCAATCCACTTGTGCCTCCACCACTTCAATCCTCCATGAATGGCAAACTCAAACTAGATAGGAGTTTGGAAGGTGAACATAAAGGGTTCACAACTACAAGGATCAATGAGTGTAGATTCAAGATAAGGCAAAAATCCACTAGAGTTCTCTTGCTCTTCTTTCTCCCCCGTCCATAAGCCATATGTGCTCAATAATAGTCCTCTCAAATGTAGGTGAAAGGACACATCGAGACGTTATTTGGGCAGATGGAGGGTCAAAGGTCACCCAATGACCGCTTTCTGGGAGTAAAAAGTAATTAACTAGTGATTTTTACCATTTTACATGCTACCCGCGGGCTATATAGATGCAACTCACGGGTACGCTTGCTATAGTGATGCAACAAGCAGGTAGGAATAAAAATAGGGCAAAATAGTATCTGAAGGATATAAAGTGGATATGATTTAGTGAAATGGATCCTGTAGGCCAAAGAATGTTGATGCTCACAGGGTGGAAGATTACGTTGTAACAGATGCCCCCTAATGTGTGAGGTCATAGACTGATGCTACGATGGTCGACATACATTATAAAACTCAGAAGTAGAGTGATGGAAACACAAGTGGAAAGAGTAACTCACTCGTCATAGTACAATAGTATCTCTAAATACATGTCGGTATAGTACAACAATCTGATACAATGGCCATAAATAGGCAGTACATAATGGATATATGTCATAAGTGATCATAGCCATGATCCCTCTACAGTAAGATATGGTCTCCTGCTGAGAAGGAAACGACTGGTGCAAACTGGAGGTACAAACTGCTGATATCTGAGAGGTGATATCTCAGATGTAAAGTCAAAGTCATAGGTAGCATACTGAATGCCACCGTCGCCTGGGGTCTTCTACACAAGTCTTCGACGGTGCAAGTCCCATCAAGTAAATAAAGGAGTTGGGGTTGAACCTGATATAACATCGTCTGATTACCAATCAATGTTGAATACCATTAACAGACGCGAGATGACCCACCAATAATGAAAATGGGCATCAAGGCACAGAGCACAATCATCAGAGTGTGAATAAATGAGGTGAAGTCGAACACTAGGATGAATCCATAGATCAGGGGACATTGATGTATTCCCAAAACTGTCGATTGCGAGAGAACCTGCCACTAATGACTGCAGGCCTCAAGGTACTCAACCGAACTCTAAGCCTCAAGTCCCGAAATAAATGGGTTGAAGTCGATGGAACGAGACTCGTTGGAAGGAGGGCATCAATGCATCCCCCATCAACCAGCACGAGGTACCAACTACGCTGAAAGATTTGGAAGAACTCAAGTGAAATGGATTGACTCAATAAGGATGGCCGACATGCAATAGTCAAGAGATCTAAGTGGCCGACATTGGTTTCAGGACTTCCTTTGAACAAGAGCATGAGCAGATGGATAGACTCAGGAAGCATAGACTTGACATAAACTACGCAATGCAGGAGGCATTACAAAGGGCTCCATAATGACTGGAAGCTTAACCAATCGGTGGAGAAACTGAGATACAAGTACAGCTCCTAAGGTCCAACTATAGTCCCGACTCATAGTGTATGGAGTGGAATGAAGGCTCTGTTCAAAGGTGACACAACAACTGCCAACAAGAAGTAGTAACCATAATCCCGTCCGGCTTTTTGGAATATTTGATTTTTTTGGTCTTTTTCATATTTGGGGAAAGCTTGAAAAAGAATAAAATTGCTTATAGTACAACAAGTGAGGGAATGAGTGTCAAATAGCGAGCAGAATAGTCCCAAGCAGTGGAACATACCTATGATCAATGCAAGGAAGTGCATGCAGGATGTGGACACTCGGGGGTGTGTTCCCTCAGGGTCAAAAGGACATCAAATTGTGAAGGGAAAATTTAAGCTCTGCAGAGCTCGACAGGGTAAAGTGCTAGGCACTAGGCTAACAATTGAGTAAGTGGGGGCCAGCACAAGGCTCAAGCGGCAAGGAGGATGATGCAATGCAATCACAACATGATATAACTGAGGGGAGTCCTTAACGGAGATGGCCAGCATAAGACAAAGTAGAGTATGAGTCTTTATTGCAACGTCATGGCGTAACTACAAAGGAATCCCAATCCTAAGGACACACAACGACATGGGCACCAGAATGTACAAAGGGGTTCTAACTAGGGTGCCCATGTTCGGAAAATCCCTACTGCCACATAACGACACTTCTATAGCAGTGTGAAGGTTCCGTGTCAGTTATGAAGCGGGGTCGCACCTAGGTTTTATGAAAATGGTCAACAGGTCAAATGCATAATGCACATGGAAATGGCATCTAACCTATATGCCAGGTGTGAAATGGTCCAAAACAACTTTTGTCGAAGAAATCTAATTAAAAAATACTACTCCAAGACATTATATTAGTCCATAACGACATAAAACGGTAAAAACTATAGACAAGTGGGTCCTGAAAATTATAAATAGTAATAAAAAATTACAATCTACAATTCATTTTTACTATTCACCCATTTGGAGCTTTTGGTTAGTTTTCACCTCAAAGTTCAGTTGCCAATTCTGGGAGCTACAAGCAACCGTTCATCGAACTGTCCGGAGTAGGTTGGTAGTCTCATCCACACCTTTCATTTCAATGCTTTCATTTTAGTTTTCAGCGGTGGGATTTTTAGTTTGTCCAAGCCCTAAATGGCTTCGGCGCTACCCGCGGGCTATAGCTATGCGGGTTGCGGGTAGGGCACGATACGCGCGGTCAACGCAAAGGCTAACCGCACCTGTATACAAACTAGCCCGCGGGTACGGCCGTGTAGTTGGTTTTTGAAAAGAATTTGACCAAAATCTTTGTTGTTTCTCACTCCAGGATGGTTCTAGAGTGGAGGGAGAGAGAGCATGACCAAGTAGATGAGGCCGTGTGCAACGATGTGCAAGCACAGCAGGCATTGAAAGCATGTGGGTTATAGAAATTTTGGAGTATAGGGGGTTTGAGGGCCCAAAACCTATTACTCTGCCGCTTGATTGATTACTAGGATGTCGATGCATAGAACTTCAGTCTTAACGGGAAAATCCTCACACTGGAAGTGGAAGACATGTACTTTATAACAAGTTTGTCCCGTCAAGGTGAGACGGCCAGTCTTCGGTCTCGTACTGTGGGTGGTGGGATCACCATCCAGGATTACATAGCGCGGTATTGTCCCGCAAACACACAAGTGGTGGGAAGCCAGGTGCCCATCAATGCCATAGTAGATACGAGCATGAAGATAATTGTGGCTACCTTAGTGCGGATCACTGGATCCAAATCCCTGCACAAGGCATCTAGGTCGATGATGTTCTATGCATCACAATGCATGCAGCCTATAGTGTTTGATTGGTGTACCACACTATTGGTGTCTATGAAGACACAACTGACAAAATGCAAAGAAGGGAAGGCAAAAAACTTCGGGTATGGAAGTATCCTATGCAGCTTCTTCTTTGAGAGAGTTCTAGGGCTTAGTCCGAGGGTGGATGTCCCTGCTCATAGTCTCCGCGATCCAGCCCTGACCCGGTGGGATGAGATCCTGACACAACAAGGTGGTGGCTATCTGGTGTCACCATATACTGAGGAGTTCTTCCGCTAGTGGAACCAGCAGGTCATTGCCATAGAGGACTACCCCTATGCAGGGATAGACTTCTGTCAGGATAGGGACATGCCACTCCCACCAGACGCAACGTTCAGAGACATTGGTGAGTACTCTTTTTAGGTTTTTGTTATTAAATTTTTATGGATTTTTTTATTATAGATGAAATGCAAAAATCTTTTAGGTGGTAGTATCATATGCTAATGGTTGACTGTTTGCTCGTAGACAAAGGCCCAATGAGACCCAATGGTTTCCCGAGACATGGTCATCGAGGTAGGGGTGATGAGGCAGGGGATGCTGCAACAAGGCGCACTGTACAGACCTTGCGGAGAAACCTATCACAGATGGTCCACAGATAGAGGTGGCGCGACTACCTGAGGCCATGCAGCGCCACGTAGTGGGGGTTCCTGGTGACTGGGTGCGGTTACTGCAGCGGGTGGCCAATGCAGTTCACTATTTCTATGAGACACACCCTGTCGGGGTGCCAGCTAGGCCTCCTCGGAGGGAGTAGATATCCCAGGATCTCATTTTTGTATCGATATGTATATTTTTGAGGGCTACGGGCTCCAGTTTTGTATGACACTACCATTTTTGGACATATTTATATATAAAAACTTTGGTTCTCTGGTTCTACTATATGTGTGTATGTACAAATGTATGAATGTCTCTTTCATTTGTGTGCTTCATGGTGAATGTGACAAATGCCAATCTAATACATAGTCAGCGTATGCATCAGATATATGATTAACACTTCTCGGAACATGTATGTTTGTAATTGAAACAAAATGGCATTCCAAGAGTCTTACCCTTAGGAATTTTCGAAGTAACGTAGGATCTCGCACACAGTACTGCCTATTCAACTGAGACACAACTAGTTGTGAATCCAGGCAGACTTCTAAAGAATGGATACCATGGGAAATGGCATCCCGAAGTAGTTCAATGACGGCACTATACTCAGCCACATTGTTAAACGTGGGACCAAGACAAGCACCTCCTGAAGACACAACTAGGTGGTCAGGTGAGAAAATAACCTAGGCAGCAGAAGCAAGCTACTACGTATGTCGGCTAGCACCATCTGTGAAACCTAAGAATGTAGGAGATTCCGCTGACATCTGTCAATCAAACGGAAGCGAATCAGCAAACACAAAAAAGTAAAAGAAAGCTAAACTATGTACAGAAGCAAATATACAATAGTATACAAAAGTGTCACCCTGAACCAGAGGTTCAAGCGTAATACTGCTTGAGGTAGAGCCCATTTCTAGACTCCTTCAAGACAGTCCCCTCATAGTATTCTAATTCATAGGCTCCTTTTTCCATGACACGCTGCACGATGTAAGGACCGTGCCACATGGGATTGAACTTGCCTGCCCCTAGGGGTTCTTTAGCTTGGTCATATAAGAGGACCAAGTCACCTTTAGCATACTGCCGAGGACGGATAGACCTATCATACTGAACCTTGACATGATGTTTGTTGGCATCTATGGCCACAGCGGCATCTCGACGTTGCTCGTTAAGTTTCTCAAGGTGGATTAAACGTTGCTCAATATCTGTCATATCAGGGAGGAACTCTATGGCCAGTTTAAGTGAAGGGATCTCGCATTCAATCGATAAAAGTGACTCCACACCGTGAACTAGTTGGAATGGTGAGAATCCGATGGCAGTCTTGACTGCGGTTCAATATGCCCACAAAGCAGGATATAACATGATATGCCAATTGTTCTTGCTTTGTTGGATGGTACGTTGGAGAATGGTCTTCAAAGACTTATTAACTGCTTCAATTTGACCATTCGCTTGGGGATAGTAGGAAGACGAGTGCTCTTAACGAAACCCAAGCTTGAGAGACAAATCCTCCATCATCTTGTTTTGAAAGTCACTGTCATGGTCAGTGACAATCTCTTTCGGGATACCGAAATGAGTGATAATTTGATTGAACACAAAATGGGATGCAGTAGCACCGTCGGCTTTTACGGTAGGCATGGCCCCAGCCCATTTGGAAAAATAATCCATGGCCACTATGATATGGTGATTCCCCCCAGTCGAAGCTGGTTTTCAATCCATGAAATCCACCCCCCATTTAGTGAAGGGACCGACGGTGACGAACGGATGAAGGGGTGCTGGATGCGAGCGTATGTTCCGAGAAAAAACCTGGCAAGGGTGACATCTCTTTACAGTGTTAACGCAATCCTTAAATATGGAAGGCCAAAAATAACTAGTTTGCATAATACGTTGGGTTGTAGCAAGCCCAGATAAGTGACCGCCACACGCCCTAGCATGGCAATCATTAAGCACCCATTTCGCTTCTTCGTGAGTTAAGCAACGACGGAGAATGGAATCCTTTCCTCAGTGATACAAAGTGTCACCGACGATAGTATAGTCTTTAGCGTGATGTTTCACACGCCATCGCTCATCTCGTGAATAATGCGGAGGAAACTTCAAAGTTTGGAGATACACAATGACATCCCCATACCAAGGGTCCTCGGACAAGATAAGAAATAAGTGCTCATCCACAAAGGAATCTTCATGAATGACATCCTCATCAAGTCTCGGAAGGTTCGACATAAGCTCAGCAAACACCAACGATTTTGCCGAAGCAAAATCAATATCGAACTCCTAAAGGATCACAATCCATTTATTATACTTACCCCCTATAAGGCGTCGTGACAGCACGAACTTAAATGGATTGATGTGAGCTACTCTAAGCAAAATGTAATGTCGTAACCGCTAGACTGCATGGACAGTCGCAAGCGCCAGCTTTTCTACATGAGTATATCTTAGCTCAGCGTCTACTAGATTTCGACTGAGGTAATAGATAACATGTTCAATGAGCATGTCATCAACCTGAACCAAGACCATGCCAATCATCTCTTGAGAAGCGGCCACATAAAGGATAAAATCTCGTGCGAAGTCTGGTGGACTAAGCACAGGGGCCGATACCAAAGCTTTCTTAAGGATGTCGAAAGACTGCTGGGCTCGCTCATCCCAGATAAAAGGTGTGTCTTTCTTCAATAAGCGCGTGAAACCTTTGGTAATATTAGCATAATTGACTACAAATCGACGCAGAAAAGTAGCTCTCCCTTGGAGGCTCTGAACTTGTAACAAATTACGCGGAGGAGGCAACTGAAGTATTGCCTCAACTTTTAGAGGATCGACTCTAATACCCTCTTTGGAAACTATGAAGCCTAGAAGGAAACCAATCCTTACAATGAAGATGCATTTATTGGGATTCAATCGAATTTTGTAGTGTATACATCATTCGAGAATCATACGAAGGTGCTTGGGGTGGTCCCCTCTCTTGCGAGAATGGCCAGCAAGATCATCCAAGAAAACCTCCATAATATTCTTAAGATCGTGAAAGGTGTAGGTCATGGCTCGCTGAAATGTAGTTCCGGCGTTTTTAAGGTCGAAGGGCATTTTCCGATATGCAAATGTTCCCCATGGACAAATGAACGCCGTCTTATGTTGGTCCACGGGTTTGATCTGAATTTGATTATAGCCTGAGAAGCCATCCATGAATGAAAAAATATCACTTCTCACACAAGCATCCAAGATCTGATCAAAGAATGGCGTGGGGAAGTTGTCTTTCGGACATGCACGGTTCAAATCTTTAAAATCGGTGCATACACGGATCGTTCCCTGCTTCTTATCCATAGGAACGAGGTTTGATACCCATTCGGTAAGGGGAACGGGGTAGATGAAACCAGCTTTGAGCAGTTTCTCCACCTCTTCCTTGATAGCAGTTGCCTTCCTAGGGTTCACAACACGTAAGCGTTGTCGAACGGGTTTAGCATTAGGATACATTCTAATCTCGTGTTCAACAATGCGGGGGTCTATTCCTGGCATCTCCTCATATGACCAGGCGAAAGCTTCCCAGAGTTCTATAAACAATTCAATGTAAATAGAAATCTCCTCAGGAGTGCAATCGGCACCGATGTAAACATTCTCCACCTTTCCAGGAGTACGAGAGATGTTGATCGACATGGTTGGAAAAATATTGGCCATATTCCCCTCCGCAAAAACATCATGCGACTCTAAAAGAGTCACAGGGTGACCAACCATCTCTACTAGAGTCATCCATCCTCCCAATGCCTCTCACTACCACACATGGCCTCCATAATGGCTTCATCAAATGGCAAAGTATCATCAAGGCAATCATGTGAACAAGACGAGTTGGCTGCCCAAACTGGCAGCGCAACGAGATCTTCTTCAACTATCTGGGAAGAAGAGAGATCTGGTTCTGCAGTGGCTTGTTGGATATGCTCATAAGCAAGTTCAGCTACAAACAAGGGCGTAGACATCCCGACGTGCGTAATGTCTCTAGACGTAGGACTCGTGGACGGTAAAGTCCATGGATCAGTGCAATAGGAAGTCCGGAATGGCATATTATGCGAAGGAGGAGACGCATCTTTGGAAAGGGTTCCGATGAAATTCACAGGTGCAGAAAGAGTATAAGTTCCCATCAATGAAGGGTACATACCAACACCTATGTTCCCAGTTTCCGGCTGAGAATCAGTAACTTGCGGGACTATGGATCCCATGGATGTTGTGGAAGGAGTGTTAATGAAATCCAGCTGATCGATGGTCACAATCTTGCCTTCATGGGGAAAGTAGATAACTCTGAATACAGTGGACGCGACAGCCTTCATAGCGTACATCCAATTCCGACCCAGTAAAAGGTTGTAGTCGATGGGCTCATCAACCACCTCGACTTAAATAGGCACAGACTTACCTCCCAAGCAGACAACAAGGGAAGGGATAATTCCATGCGGCTTAAAAGACCAGCCGTCGAATGCAGTGAGCGTGGTTCTAGACGCAAGAAGAGGAGGAGAGCTAAGAGCTTTCCAACAAGTTAACGACATTACTGACGTGGAAGCACCTTCGTCAACCATAGTACGTTTGACAAAACTCTGAAGGCACACCACCTGGATTTGAAAAGCCACGTGGTAAGGTAAGCGAGCTTGTACATCGGTAGTATTGAACTTGATAAGACTAGGATTTCCCCCATCCTGAACTCCTAACGCACTCAAAAGGGCATGCTTCTGAGAAGGATAGGCTTGCAAAACTTCAAGAGCCGACATGGCGCACGGAGTTTGGCCCAAATCTTCTACAATGGAGTAGTTATGGGCGGTTCAAGCATTAGGATTATGCGTAGAGCGCTTCAGAACACCTTTCGATATCCACGGCATATTAGAGGGCTTCTCAATATGCAAGGAATTGTCAGGAGGAGGGGGAGGCTCACTCCCCATATTAGGTTGTGGTGCACCATAATCGCGTTGACAAGTAGAAACACTAACCTCCGATTGAACCATGTTCACACATCCATAACCACTAGTATTGGAAGAAGCCGTCACCATTTCATTAGGTCCATAACCAGTGGTGGGAGCATGCAAAGCCATGTTTTGATGATGAGGAAGGGGATCCTTCAACACAGTTGGGCTCTGTGCCAAATGCTTCAATGCTTCTTCAATTCAAGGACATAAGTGAGTAAGATGGTTTTCCCCACAGAGCTTGCAAGGAAACTACACCTTACGCCTAGGTTTACGGTCCTCACCAACATTTCCGCCTTCCCGAGGAGGGTTGGCATTCTCTTTACGAGGAGTATTGCGATTTCTATTATTGTTACTTCCATTGTTTCCACCCCTATGATTGTTTCTCCCCTTTTTATTGCCACCAGGTTGTTGGTTACCTGACGGTTTCATTGATTGCACATTGTGTACATCAGACGACGGAGTGGAAGTGGACAAGGTGTGAACCTGTCCGGGAGTAGACTGGTTTAGCGACAAATTTTGCATTTGATTAGCTACCAAGTCTATAGGACGAGTGCTTGCAGATCCCACGATGCCATCGGCATGTGGTCCTGGAACTGACGTGGGCTCATGTCTTGTTCTCAGTGCGTTAGGAATAATGTCATATAAAATGCCAGACTGAGAATATAGTAGGTCTAATTACTGGACTTTCAAGATAACTTGTTCCTCAGTCACAATGTCGGACATTGAAACATCCTTAGCAATGTATGGGAGTAGAGACTTAAGGAACCATTCCAACAAAAATTCTGGAGGAATGTTGGATTTCACTAATCTTTTCCACCGACGCCACTCTTGAACGTGGTCACAATTATGTGTGGCCTTATTCTGACGGAAAGTAGACAACAGTTCAGTACCAGTGTCATAACGAACCGGCAACTGCAAATGGTCCAAGAAAACCAAAGCAATCTCATTGAATCCCCTATAGGTGTTCCCGGGAAACTCCACATACCACTTCGCAGCTGCCCCCGTGAGGGTGCATTGAAATAGTCGTAATCTGATGGAATCATGATTTAATGAGTTGGAGGAGCACCAAAGGTGAAACGTTGTGACATGATCGCCCGGATCCTCACCACCTTTCCCCTCAAACTTAGAGATGTCTGAAGGGAGCTTCGTAGGGACCAGGGGCCAACTAGGGTTGTGACACACCATATCATTCGTGAGCTTACAAAGATCCGGAAGATTCATACGTGCAAGGAACGGGAGCTGCGGCTGGAAATCTTGATTATAAGCTCCCATAAAAGGTTGGTTGAACGGAACCGTATTATAAGGTGGACCAAAAGCTTGACCATGAGCATTAAACTACTGATAATGAGGACCTGGCGGACCAAAATCTTGACCATGGCCATAAGGTTGATAACCTCCTCCGACCTGACCCATATGAGAGTAAGCAGGCATATGTGTGTTTTGGGTACCGTATTGAGGTGGGTTGAACTGGTGGCTAGCACCGACTGTGTTGTAGTAAGGGTTACCACCATAAATATGGGGCATATACGTACTATTTGTAGCGGGAACCGAGTTGTGATGACCATAATGGTGAGGCATGTTCCCACCCCCAGCATTAGGATTAGCGTGAGCAGTCGTGTGGTGACCATAAGAATGAGAAGTATTCCCAACCCCAACGTTGGTGTTACTAGTAGTAGGAATGGTGGTGTTATGATCATGAGGATAAGATATATTCCCACCTCCTAAATTAGCATTACTAGTAGCGGTGGAGGATGCAAAAGTGTGTGGTACTTGTCCACCCCCATAGTTAGGAGGAACATTAACATTTGCAAAAGTGGCCCTGGGTTGTCGGGTAGCAATATGTGTGTTCGGTGGTGGATGGTGAGTCGGGTTTCGAATAGTGTTCCTATTAGGTGAGGCAGTCCTATTAGGTGGGATTATGACCAATCCTCATATTATGTGTGTGAGTGGACAACGTGGTTCCCCCAGCAAGGGTATTGCCCCTAGTGGGTGCCATGTTGCTAACACCATGACTAGTGCCAGTATGACTACTAATAGTAGTGGGAGGATCAACTGTACTGAAACTGGGCATACTATATGAGAACGGGTTAACGTTGATTGCAGGATATTCGTCTTCATCTTCAGGTAAGGTTGGCATCCCATAAAGATAATTATCTGGGTTCGAAGGATCGAACGGATTGTTCTCAAGTGGATTCGTCCAAATAGAACCGAGTTGAGTCTCAGGTGGATCACCCCCCCAGGCCTCACAAGGTGTGGGGATGTTTGTAGTATGTTCGACTCCATCCGATGGAATCGTGGGGATGTTCTCCGTGTCGGAATGTGCAGCCGTCATAATGTCGGCTATGTATGTCTCGTAAGAATCCGAAGACTCAGAGGGAGCCCACCGGCATCCTTGAGCGGCACGGCGTGAAAAATCGACCGGTTTTAAACCAGCTACCCAACGGGAACGGCGGAGAGTAGGACTCCGCGCCACGATACCTCCAAAGAGAAAATCAAAACACAACGTATCCTACGGCCAACTATCGATCAAAAACAACAAATCAAAAGCACACTCCTAGAGAAACTACAGCCAAGAGCAGACAAACAGAGTGGCTAAATGAGCTCTCGACACTAGAGCCGGTATGTCTCGCCTAGGAGAGGCTTGAGACTCCCAAACTATAGCCAGAGGTAACAAAATCAGTTACAGAGACACCCAGGATTCACTGCGTGTACAGGGTCAAGTCCATTGCACAAACACAACTGTGATGTCCAATCCCTATCTGACTCGGGACATAAACAACATAACCACTGCAAGTACCCTATGCAATACCTAGGTATGGCAACTATGGTCACCGCAATATAACCAATGCTCAAAGGGACAGTCGCAGGTGGGATCCATCGTATGGGCACGGTAGCTAAGCCCGAAGCACAAGAGGACGAACCTCCAGTACCCCCAGATATGAACAAACCCTGGAAATATCTCCCACGTTCAGCCGGTATCAGAGGGATATCCCTTCAACCAACCTCCCGTGACCTCATGCTTAACTCTGGTTTGAGTAGAGCTTCCTGAGAACACCGATATATACCATGGATTCCTCTACTCCCTGGTCAGACACCTAATGTTTCATCTAGTAGTCTTGGGTTGTTAACTCACAATGATCTATTCCAAGACTCTAAACCTATACTAGTTGGTGTACCCTATAAATAAAATCGGTCTAATCAATTTTAAGATTAAGCGTTAATTTTAATGGCTGTGGTTACTCAAAGGATATGGTCATGAAACTAGTGATGTGTAAGACTCAATAGTATGCAAAATCGTCCAATCCTAGACTCATCTATCCAATAAAACAATGTCACTAACATGCACAATCAACCCAACGATTTCGAAATAAAAATGAAATACTTTTATGTTTTCGATGCACAATCAGAACCTAAATGAAAGCAGCAGGCACTCAATGCAAGATGTAGTACATGAAAGTAAAAAAAAAAATGTATTTTCTCTTATAAACAAAAGGAAAATGCAAAACTATATGTATTTTTTTTGTATTTTTCAATATAGAGAAATGAAAAATGCAAGCAAAATCCTACTATTCAGTCACTGAAGTGACGAGAAGATCACTAAGACAACCCAGCAGATTCTAAATAGTAAGACTCAGCTAAAGGAATGAGCTCAAAAGGAAAAAACCAAAAAGGCTAAATCCAAAGATGGGTAAAAAACCAACAAGGCTCAACCAAGAGAAACGAAGAGTTCTGGTCACAACCAAGGCATGGAACAGTCAAGAAACGGGCCAACAAAGACTTAGGATCATCCAAAGCCAACCCAACAACAACCAATAGTCATAAACCAACAAAATCCGGAGTTGTACGCTACTGTCGAAGGAATACCTGCGGGTACCTGCGAGCAGTAGTGTAAACAAGTGCGAGTATACGTGGGCAGAGTTGAGCTAGCCCGCGGGTGAGGAAAGGAAAATGGGAAAACAAAGAGTCCAATGGCTCAGAAAAAGTAAGTTTTCTATAGTGTATCTTAACGGCAAATCAATGACACAGATCTTCGACAAACAACAACTCTAATTATGGACTAATGCTAAAAAAAAATTCCCAAACATGGATGTTTTCCCCAACGGAGTCGCCATTTCTGTGTTGGAGAAAACTCACTACGGCTTGGGAGACCACTACAGACAACTGACTATCAGAAATTAACTCAATTCTCAGAACTATGCTATTATAAATGACAATGCTAAGATAATGGAGAATGTAACCAACCTCGATCCAAACATTTGATGTAGATCCCCGTTGGAGCTTTTCCAATCCGTGCACTTGAATCTGCAAATTAGTCTTGACAGCCGATATACAACAAGTACATAATATATATAAACGACATTAACATTATCAATAGCAATGGTCCATGATATAACAAGTAAATGCAACCCAATGTAAGATAAACAACACTTATAACATTAATGGACGAGAATATGAGTATTTCTATTAATAAACAAGAAGAAGTACAATGTGATACGACCTCTTGCTGGAAACCAATCTGAACCAAGATCTGGATCAATCCACTTGTGCCTCCACCACTTCAATCTTCCATGAATGGCAAACTCAAACTAGATAGGAGTTTGGAAGGTGAACATAAAGGGTTCACAACTACAAGGATCAATGAGTGTAGACTCAAGATAAGGCAAAAATCCACTAGAGTTCTCTTGCTCTTCTTTCTCCCCCTGTCCATAAGCCATATGTGCTCAATATATAGTCCTCTCAAAGGTAGGTGAAAGGACACATCGAGACGTTACTTGGGCAGATGGAGGGTTAAAGGTCACCCAATGACCGCTTTCTGGGAGTAAAAAGTAATTAACTAGTGATTTTTACCATTTTACATGCTACCCGTGGGCTATATAGATGCAACTCGCGGGTACGCTTGCTATAGTGATGCAACAAGCGAGTAGGAATAAAAATAGGGCAAAATAGTATATGAAGGATATAAAGTGGATTTGAGTCAGTGAAATGGATCCTGCAGGCCAAAGAATGCTGATGCTCACAGGGTGGAAGATTACGTTGTAATAGTGACGACTTCACCATTTTTCATTTCCCATAATATATTAATCCTCTTCCTAGGTTTAAATAGTGATGAAAGAAAATTGTATTTTGTCCCCTTTACACAACTAAACAACCATGCATTTCATCCTCCATTCAACCTCTCCCCATTCCTACATCTTTCTCTTTTTGTTTTCCAACTTTTGAATCATCAATTTTTCTTCCTCCCTAAAAATCCATTCTTCATTCTTCACATTCATGTCAACAAACACCTTTTCAACTTATTTCAAATCCTTATCCATATTATTGCTTTTATTTCTTGCCCGTATGACCAAATCCTCTTTTATTTTCTTCAAAGTTGTTGCAAATTGAAAACTAGTTGTCTCACTAGACCTTGCATCATAAGTACTCACTCCCTTTAGAACAAATATTGAAAATATTCCTCTTCCATCAAAATAGGATTAAAATTGAAATGTTTGATAGGTTTACAGTCCTACTTCTCTATCTTAATAATAATAGGTAAACAATTTGAGCCACCCCTTACCTCTACCCATGATTGTATATTATCTAATTCATTTAAAAGGATCCAAGAATCCAAAAATATGTTCAATCTCTTGGAAATCCTAGCTTCACTAGCTGTATTGTTTTTCTGAATGGGCATAAGTTTAATGAGTTCTTTAAACTCTAACACAATGCTTTTTCTAGAAATCTCAACTACTATCTACCAAGTTGTTTCTCTCTTGTGTGTAATTTTTTGTCTAGTTTGTATAGCCTAGCGACTCCCCACCATACCTTTGATCTAATTGAAGTAAAGTTTAGATTCCCCTGCAATGACAATGCTCTCTTCCTTAGCAAACCCCGATGAGAAAAATGAAATTCCCAAAAGGCTTCTTTGTCATGATAAGGGCCATATCAAATGATTACATAAATTATCCAACCCAATCCCTTGGACATCAATTTTGTCTAGAAACTTGAATTAGCATAGATGAATTAAGAAAGAGTATTCATATATTCTAGCTAGTAAGAATTACCCCTAAATTTCCTACAACATCTAAGGCAATAAAATCCAGTTCTTTAAGAAGCTTTCCCATACCCCCTATAACCTTATCCATTCCCCCATAGTTTCTTGAACCAAAATCACATCAAGATTGTGTAACTTGATCAAGTGAGCTTAAGCAAGTCTTTTAAAGGAAATGTTGAGACCTTTGAGATTCAATGGTAAACTAATCATTTCGAAACTTGGAAAAGTGTATGTCCTGCTCTAAGGACCCCTTCAATACGGTTCTACATCCCTTATTAAATCTCTTTGAATGTTTTTCCTTAAGCTTGTTAAGCATGGATTGTACTCTTTGCAAGTAGACTTAGTCTCATCCCAACATAAAGGGGGTCTAGGGGGATCTGTTTGTTGGTATGTTTTATGTTTTTTTCTCTCATTGCAAACTATTCCAAGTTAAAGAATTAGGGTTGTAATGTAATCCAGGTTAATAAATTAGGGTTTTGGATGTTGTGAAATATATAAATATTGTATTGTGAATAGTGAAGTTAATACAATGAAATAGAGAGATGTTCAACTCTTAGTTAGGTTGATTTTCTCACTTAAGAGTTTCTAAGGTAAATCTATGGGTATTGTGTGAGTGTTTTTTTTTTGTAACTACGCTAATTGGAAAATGGGAAGGGGCTGGTACTCGCGTGACACGAGGTCCAGGGATCCAATCCCCTCCGCTACCACTATACCCCTAGGTGCACCCACACAACCTAAAGCATGGGGCATGGGTAAGTCGGGATGATTTGAACTCATGACCTCCATTTACAACATTTCCTTCATATCAAGCGAATCGTCGATTTAGCTACACCCCTGCGGGTTGTGTGAGTGTGTTATTATTATTATGTTCTAGATTTTTTTTCACATAAACGATTACTTTTTGTATTTATATCAAACAAATGTTGCAGCTGAACAATTCAACCTGTTGAATTTGGGGCAGGTTACTGGCTTGAGCTGCGAGCATCCATCAATCCTCTACGAGCACCCTCTGCGGGCCTTGAGACTGATCGATCGGGCGCTTGGGATCTCTCCTCTCTGAATGACGATATCGTGCTTTGCCGCCCTGAATCTGGAAGATATGACTGCATCATTGAGATCCAGTGGAGACTCTGTTTCCATTCGCGATCTGACCCTCTGACAGATCTGGCCCTGATCAGCAGGAAGAATTTCGATCTGGACCTTAGGCTGGATCTCATCCATCATGTCTTCTAATGGGGACCCTGGTCCCCCTTCCCCCCCCTCCGAAACTCAACGAGTTTATGAAGCTTATCTCTGCCCCCAAGGAAAAAAGACTATGTCGGCTTCTTAGAAAAAATTTGTTAAAAAGCTCTCTAAAATACCCACGGTAGCTCTCCCGATCGAGCAACTATGCAAAACTGCTATTTATCTCTCAGAACGAGGTTTAATAGATCAATTCACAGGCCTGTGGCCCTCTCCCAAAACAATTGATCCATGCGTTCAAAAATTGGAGACCCATAATCTCGAAAGGAGTTAACTCTTATCTCTTAGGGAAAGGCTTCTTTGCTTCTTTTTTTTCGAAAATAAGCATGATCGAGAATTGATTTTCAGGAACGGGTCGTACTTCATGCGGCCACAAGGGCTATACCTAAACAAATGGAATCCTGACTTTGATCCGACCCAAGACGTTCCCTCCGCAGTTTCGGTTTGGGTAAGGCTCCCATATGTCTCTCTTCATTGCTGGAATTCTGAATCATTAGAATCCATTGGAAATGTGCTTGGAAAATACATCGACAAAGCCAATAGGAATGATCAGTACTCATGCACAAGGATCTACGTTGAATTTGATCTGGAACACGGTCTCCCAGAAGCTATAAATCTCACCATGGTAGGCTGGTCACACATCTAAGAACTAGACTACGAGAAAATCGCATTCAAATGCAGGTACTGCCATGAATATGGGCACTTTGCTCTATATTGCAAGAAGAAGCCAACAGATCCAAAGCCAGGAGGGAAAAAATAACAATGGAAAACTACTCAAAAAAGTGCCAAGATAGGACCAAAAATCTATTCCAAAGGTCACAGCTTAATGAAAGCTGATCATCAGCTCCAAAATCCTACGGCTAACAACAACAGGAACAGATTCAGAACTCTCAAAATGCTATAAATCCACGAAGACCCCAAAGCCCCAGAAGAAGGAAAAATCCTTGAGTAACAAGAATCTTAAGAAGCACCCCAAACCCTAGATTATCCAAAAGAACTTCAGCCCCAAAAAAACCCAAGCCCCACTAGGATCAAAGGCATGCCCTCCTACGCTGAAATCACAAAAGCTAAACCTATAGTATCCCCTGTATCTTCAGAACATCTCATTGACAAATCCTCCAAAAAGCTAGGTTGAAAAACAAGCAAAGACCTAAGAGAAGAAGAAGCAGAACGTGAGAAATTCCAAGGTTCCCAAGCAACAATAGACATGGCTTTTAGTAGGAACACCAGAGCACGATTAGCAGGAAAGAATGTGGGAGACTTAGCAGGAGGAGGATCCTCCTCTGCCCATAATATTAGATAATGAAGCTGGTCGCTTGGAACTGCAAAGGACTGGGAATCCTAGCAAAATAGAAGCAGTAAAAGAACTCCAAAAAATTGACATGCCTGACATCCTCCTACTCCAATAGACAAAACTTGATGAAAAGGTCATCCTTGACATTGGAAGCAAAAAATGGAAGAAAAATGCAGGAATTGCTGTGAGCACTAGAGGGGCATCCGCTGGCATAGCGACCCTATGGTCTTCCGACAAATTCCACCTTCTCAACTCCTTCGCCACGTAGCACTAGATCTATACTGAACTCACTTGCATCCAAAGAAATAGCCAATTTGCACTATTCAATATGTATGTCCTGTAATGTCCCTTTTTAGAAATTTATTAAAATGGTGAAATTTTCAATTTTTCCACTAGTTCGACCCTTAACTAGTATTGGTTTCTTGGTCTCCAAATGCTCCCAACTTGTCACATAAGGTATATGGATGGTATTAGGACATGATTATGAGGTTCGGGGATGCTTTAGACTCTTCAAAAGGATTCTTCAACTCTTCTTTGAATTCTGGACATGATTTTTTACTAGCAATTTGGGGTTCAATTCCCTTAGGGGTAGGTGTTGAAGATGGCTCTCCAAATGCTATTGGAACCTCTCGAATTTCAGATCAGAAGTAGGGGACATATAGGGGACATAAATATGGTCTCATATGCATCACCATTTAGTTTATTAAGTCTGATACAATCCTCTCAAATTAGATACAAAAAGACTAGTTTCGACCTTGGGGGAAATGATAGGCAATCTTCTCCAACTGCTATGAAATTGAACAATATGAATCCAAAAGCTTATGCACTGAACATGAAACTTGTATAACACATTATTAAAAGTACATACATCATAAATTCATCAGTGTTTCACTTGTCCATTCGAATATATCAACATATCATTGGCATACATCAACATATTGGGGAAAATGGCACCATTTGCTTATTAATGATCAGATTTACATAGTTCCACTTGGAATCTCGACTTGAAGCTATTATGAGTATGAAGAAAAGAGCATTTACAATAGATGATAAAATAATGGGGCATTAGAAGCTTCCCCAAAGAGAACAACAACTCACCAAGTGCACCCCACCTCAAGGATCATGAATATGCTAAGAAAACTTGAAATGGTTGGAGAAACAAGCTGAATTAGAAGTGACCACGAGCTTCCATGTAGCTTGCATATGAAACATATGAATCCATCAAAACTCCAAATGAAAGGTCTGAATGTCCTTTCCAATTACCAACTAGGATGAGAATCTTTCACCCTCGAAATTAGTTCTAAGGCAAGTAGAGTAGCACTCCACTAGCTCTCCTCTCAAATGCAAATTCTAAAAATGATCAAAAGCTGGTATTCTTCTTTGTTCCTAACTTTTATAAACTTCCTAAGGCCTCCCTAACTCGAATTCCATCCATGAGCCTCATTCCAACTCAATTTGGGAAGAGATTCCCAAGTATGCCACTTGTCCCTCCAAATCTAGCCTCCTCCTCCACTCAATTCGAGTAGGTGTCTCTTTGGCTTCTCTAACTCCCTTGTGCACCCTCTTGGAGGCTATTTTTAGCCCTGACATGAAATATATGTCAGATGTTAGCATTCAGGTCTGATTTGTGTCATAGGTGTCATAGCATCTTCATCATTGTTGTCATGGAGCTAGGGAATCTAGCCCAAGTGTCCCACTAGCTCCAAATTGCCTCTTCCTCTTCCATGGAAATTACTCTTCCTCTACATTTCGATCTCATTGAGTCATTCCAAGTATTATGCCCTTCCAATTCCCCCAAGTATAGTGGACTCCACCTTGGATTCGAATGAGTGAGAGTGGAATGCCATGTGGCATGGGGAATCTAGCTTTTTGGGGTCCCACACCACCAATGTGTCTTCATGACCAAGTGCCATCTTATTTTCCTATAATAAATATTTATTTAACACCTTTTAATGTATTTATGTCAATCTAATGTCCATTTGGGGTTTATTAGCTCCCTTATTCAAAATCCCAATGTTTCCACCCCAACCTAGGAAACTAGTAGATTGGTGGAATTTCCTCTTTCGAAATTTATTTGAAATTTACTTTCTTCGTTGATGATTCTCTACTATTGGGAGGTGGTTCAGCCAATATTGCCCGAAACTTCAAACAAGACTCAATCTCGTACTACAATGCCTCAGGAGGCATAATCAATTTTCTTAAAAGCGCAGTATATGGTTGACATGAATAATGCAACTGCAACCAACATTACCAAGATCCTCGGTATTAGAGTTCACAATCAATGGGACAATTTTACATACTTAGGTCTCCCAATTACTCAGAGACATGCAAGTTCCAAAATTTGGTATGATACGATTAGCAAGATAAAATCTAAAATCAGAAGATGGGGAGGTCAGTGGTTAAACACAACTGGGAAATTAATTCTTGTGAAAGTAGTCTTGTCAGCTCTACCTATCTACCAATTGTCCATCTTGTTGGCACCCAAAAGAGTATCTGAACAAATCAGCAAGCTTTTGAGAGACTTCCTCTGGACAGGAGGAAAAAACAATGAAAATAAAATCCATTTAGTGAATTGGAAAACCATAACTCATCCAATATCTTCAAGCGGACTCCAAATCCGCAACCCCTTTCAGGAAAATCTGGCGCTGGGAGGAAAATTATTATGGAAAATCCTGCATAACAATCAACATCGTGTAAGCCACCTACTAAGAAGAAAATATCTCAACATCGATAAACTAAGATGCTTGGACAATAGATCAACCTCGAAATGCACTTCGACTTGGTCTTTATGCAAGGCCGCTTCGGGATTCTTCTCCCAAGAAATCTATTGGGTTCCAGGAGATGGCAGAAAAATAAACATGTTCACTGATAAGATAATGGGAAATAAGCCACTACAGGACTGCCAAGATCTCAACAAAATAGTCCAATGGCTTACGCAGCATGGACTCAAAACTTTAAATGACTTTAGTCTCTAGGATACTTTTGGTGTATGGCAGAGTTGGAAAAACATATCGATTCCGGCCAACCTTGAGCCATCCAAATGTCTACTCATTGAAAAATTAAATGGATGTGCTCCTACACGATTACAGGACAATGATGAACGCAGATGGGTCCAAAAGGAACTTATACTACTGTCATGGGCTTCAATGCTATCCATAATCATGAAAACTCAAGAAAAAGCTCGTGGAAGACAGTTTGGAATCCATTTGGACTCCCTAAGATAAACTTCTTCATCTGGACCCTTATCCATCGGAAGGTACTCACTAGAGATAACCTAGTTAAAAGGGGAATTATCGGACCACATTGATGCCCTCTTTGCCTCAAGGACTCCGAAACTTTAGATCATCTTTTCCTGAACTGTCATTTCTCAAAAATTGTTTGGAATCTTATGCTTCATGATCTTAATATTGATGTCGTCCTTCAATACCACCACAAACCTTTTCAAGTCCATTTATCCTCTTCCCCTGTCCAAAAAAATCTCTGGTCCCACATTTGTATAACCCTCCCAAAGTTCACCTGCTGGAAAATCTGGATAGCCAGAAATAAGGGCATTTTCCACCAAACCCACTACACCCCCCTGCAAGTTGTTGGACAAGCCAAGGGCTTGCTCATAGAATGCCTGAATTCCTACAATCGCAAGATGAATACAAAACTAAACATAAGTGAGTTGAATTGGATCGGAACCACCTCCTCATGCCCAAAGAAAAAAATTCCCAATCTACGACCCCATTATCCACCATCATGGCTTATCAGACTTCCCATCTCTGATTTTCAAAACTAGAGGAATAAGCAAACTATGGACATTTTACACTTTGATGGAGCATCCAAACGAAATCCTGGAGTGGCAAGCGCTGGAGGTGTTCTATTGTTCAACGGAGGTGCTCTGAGATTAAGTTTCAGGTGGGGTTTGGGAACTTGTTCTAACAATTTAGCAGAAGCCTTAGCATTGCTAAAAGGCTGCCAAATCGCTAAAGAACAACAAATTAACAGACTACAAGTGTTCGGAGATTCAATGGTCATCATCAGAGCTCTCAATGGGAATACAGACTTCAATAACTTGGCTTTAAGACGAATTATCCATCGAATCCAACGAATAGCAGACTCCTTCAGGAAATTCAAAGCATATCACGTTATGAGAGATCTAAATTATGACGCAGATTTGGAAGCAAACGCTGAAACTAATCTTGAATCCGGAAAGATAGAATTCACCAACAAAAATCCTTGCCACCTTCATATTCCCTGAGCTTCCCTTTCTTGCATAATTCATTCGAAGATTCTGACTGAGAAGATGTAAATGATTTGAGCATACCACAACCGACTCAGAGATGCAACATTGATGACTCCATCATATCATCGCCTCCATTCTGAATTCAAAGAGACCCTAAATTCCATACAACTGGCAACGCTCTCTTGCAGAAAGAAAAGATCCTGGATACATCACGGGAACACACACTAGACATCGAGCCCCTTTATCTGTTCACTTCCTCTCCAGAAAACAACGAACTAGGACATCCTCCAGGAGTTTACAATGGACATCGAGCAGACCGAATCCTCTCTATAGTATCCAAACATTAGCTCTGAACAAAGATCAACTCATTTGACTTCAAATTCGACATAAGACCATCTTCATGGCCTACAGACTTCAACTTTCCAAAAAAATAAAAATAGAAATAAGAATATTTTCACCCTGTATGCTATTGAATTCTTGATAAGAATATGCTACTGAATTCTTGATTATTGTACTCAGCCGGTTTGGGCTCCAGCCACAGCTCAACTATTCTTTTTTTTAATACAATATATCTGTTTTAGTTATAAAAAAAAAGTTCAACCTGCCAACATAACCAACTGACAGTGTTTGATACATAGATTAAACAAATGTTCAAAACTAGCAGAACTTCAAACTGCTACTATTGGTGCATCTATAGGAGTAAAACCTTATGAATTGTCCAATTAACACGATACATTTGCATACAATAAAAAATTTAAGCTTGATGGGTACCTAGCTCCCAGGGAACTTCCTCCATTCATCCTACAATTGGGGAGAGATAAAAAGTGTGTGCCCATTGTATATCAACCTGAACCTGCTCCACTATATTGTATTCGTAATCCATCCACTGATTGATTCCAAAGGATACAACATACCCTTCCAGAGCTGACGCCTTTCTATATGCTTGGATTCCATGGAATTGCTCCAGTTCAAGGAATTTCACTTTATCCTACAAAATTCTAATATCTTTCGCTTGTTACTCATTCTTTTCCTTCAATCATTCAACCTCTATCTCAGATATTACCAACTTGCTCTTGAGTTTGTTGACTTGAGATTTGATGACCACATATTTCCTTCTAACAACCTATAAATATTTCGCATAACTAGTTTCCCAGTTCTTACACCACTACTCCATCTTCTACAACTCTTTAGCCACTATGTCTTGGGCTTCATCATGGAAACTTTCACACCTTTGAACTGTATGCTCCATGTTCTCAGTATAACTCACCATGCTATGAAACTTTTGACATGAAGTCACACAATATATGTCAAGCCTCTTCGTGTTATTGATATGAGATCATTCTACTCAATTATGGTTTGTGCTATAGGTCACAGCTGCAAGACCACCTATCCACACTATTTTCCAATAAAATGTATCTCCATTAACCTCCGTAGCATTGACCTGAGACAATGAACATAGTGACTTCATACTAATATGCATAAACAAATCGATCCCATCCACGAAACTACTAACACAGAAGAAGGTTGAGATAATTTGTCATAAATGATTCCCGGTTTCCAATGATGGTAATGGGATTTGTATAGACTTATCACCCTCTTGCATGGAATGTAGTTAGGACTTGTTGATTTGATTCATTAATTCAAGATATTTGGCATGATCATGAATTAGAGGATGAAATTTGGCATAATCACAACTTAGGGGATGATGGAGATTAATCTCCCCCCCCCCATGTTTAACTAGTAATCTGTGTGCTAGATTTCAAGCATAATATGCATGTAAGTCTGTTTTTTTGTTAAGTCTTCGACAAACATGGTATACAAAAACTTCCTCAATATTGTCCATTAGCCAATGTATTCTCTAGAACAACCAGCACAATATCATATCCTTAAGGAGCATCTTAAAGGCTATACATAGGTTCCATATTGTTGTATAAGGTCCATACATAGAGGCTATACATAGGTTCCATATTGTTGTATAAGGTCCATCCCTTGCATATTGATCCATGATTCTTCATCTTGAAGATAAAAGATATTTCCTATGCAATACTGTCTTCCATCAAGTCTCCTCACCGGTAGATAAACTCTATAAAAGTTTTGCACTGAGCGCTTTATTCATTAGAGAAGTATCCCTTATTGCTAGACCTCCATTTTCCATTGGTGCTATGATTATTTTCCAGATGACAATATTATTTTTTTTAATTGACTTTGACTTCCTGCCATAAAAAATTTCTCTTGAGCATGTCTATTTGATTGGATACACCTATTGCTGATAAAAGAACAAAGTTCTAATAAATAGAAAGAGATGATAACACTAATTTTAATAAAACCACTCGTCTGACTAGATTTAGCCATTGGGAACCCCATTGGCTCATTCTTTTTATAATTTTTTCAATCACTCACATCCAATCTCGAGCCTTGGTCATCTTTAAAAGATTAGGATTCCTAAATAAACAAAATAATTCCAACTCTCTTTAAAATAAATTTCAAGAATGGAAGCAATATTATGAATATGGATAGGACAAGAGTTCCATCCATAGACACAAATATTATGTTTGTTGACGTCTCCTCCTATTGCATTTAAATAATTGATTAGAATCCTTTTGTATATGGTTAATATGACTCCTGAGGCACCTCCCAAAAGCAGAGTATCGTTTGCAAACTACGAGTGATTGATTTCGTTAAAGCCTCTAACTATTGCGATCCCTCAAAGATTTCCAAGTTTCGTTGTTTTCTCCAATAGACTATATTCATTATTTACCTAAGGGGGTTTTAATGGATCCTCCCCTTTGACTATTGGGAGTCGATAGGATGCCTATTCCTTTTTGGGGATGGATATTTTGTTCCAGTAATGATTGTTTTATCCAAAGTTGATTGAAGACCCAACATTTTTTCTTTATTGGCTAACTTGTCACGAACTTCCTTAGCTGGATTTCTTCCCATTTTATGTGTTTTCCACTCTTCTCCTACCTCTACTTCTTGCTACTCCTATGTTGAAGCTTGCATGGGTTGTCTTTTAGTTTTTACCCCAACTATTGAGTCTTACTTTTTTAGGTTGTGATTCTATTACTTCTTGAAGGTCTGTTAGCTCATTGTCCACTTTAAATCCAGGGTCAAGCGATGCCATAAGGTCAAATCCCATTAAAAAGGATGGAATTCAAGGTCAAAAAGTTGATCGAAGAAGCTTGATAGATGGAGCCACCACTTTAGAAAAGGAAATTGATTATAGAGATTATTCTTAAGAGAAGAGTTCAAATCGATTTAAAGAGGAGATCAAATTAAAGGGAGGACATTTAATACTCGAAGGTTGAGAAAGATCCTAGGAGGAGGGAGAAACTGCAACTAAGGGAGGGTTAATGGATCCAGAAGTGGATGCTTGCCTAGGACTAACTTTCTTTCTAAATTGAATCCACTTCTCCTTTGGATTTTGAGTGAAAGGGATTTGAGCCATTGTCTTTTTGCAGTCCTTGGAAAAATGGACATATTCGTGGCAAGACTTACACTTGAAAGGTAATTGTTCATAATCTAGTTACTGATAAAGGCTCCAACTATCCAAGATAAGGAGGATCACTTTAGGTAGCCCTTTTTAAAGCTCAATATATGTAGACCCGAGCACATTAGAACATTCCTTGTTTAGGTTATGATTTATCGATGTATTACCCAATTTGTTCCCAATATCTCTCAAAGAATCATCTCCCTATCAATGAAAAGAACGTCGAGGGAGTCTTACTCACACTAGTACTACTGAGGGAAGGTCCAGTTCTAGATCAAATTCTGAACTTCAACCATTGAGATACATTCCCTTGTTGTTGAAAAAGTATGGGATGCTTCAAAAAATCAAGTCTCTATCTTCTTTAAGTTCAAAGGGGAATGCCTAAAACCCTCGGTCACAAAAGTAGTGAGGCATTCTTCCCTTGATCAACACATGCTATTTTTTTTGCAACTAGATTTCCATCGAACTAGAGGATGACCATATTCCTATAAATTTTCCAATAAGGCCTCTTTCCACCATTTCTAATGCCTTTTGTCTGGCATAAATGATTGGAAGAATCACTTATAGAATTTCCTCTAGTTTTTTAACAAATCAAGAGGTAGGAGGCTTGGTTCTAGTTTTAGAAGAAGTGACCAAAGATATGAAGGCTGCCTCATTTGGAGTAGGCAGAGGTTGACTTCCACCGGGTGAAGACTTCATGGCCATGACGTCCAAGCTTGCAGTTGGTTGGGAGGCCCACAATATAGTTGTATAGGTTAATTTTTTACTTCACCCAGAACTTGTCCATATATCTATAATGTTTTAGGTTATTAGTATTAATTTTATTGCATAGTTTTATCAAACTATTTATTTTGGTATCATAGCAAGGCTATTGGCTTAAGCGAGGCACCTCTGTTTCTAGGGTTTATCTCATTCCATGAAGAGCAACATTATGTTGGGTTTCTGATAAACCTATTCTTGAGTGGGAGCTTTGCATAATGAATCATGTGTAAATAAAAATGGTGAGCTACTTGAGAATGGGAATAGAGAATTTTAATAGCCAGAGCTTGAAGTTATGGAAGTTGAATATGGAAGATCATCTAGTAAATAGAGAATAGTGGGTTGTTGTGGATCCAAGTACAAAAACTACTAGTATGTCAAAAGAAGACTGGGGGAAGATGGAAAGGAAGGTGAGAAGCACAATTTGACTCTACATCTCAAAATCAATGTTGTTGAATGCCTCTGTAGAAGAGAATGCAAAAGAAGTTGTCGGATAGGTTAGGGAATTTGTATCAATCATGGCTCCCTATTAAACAAGTTATTTCTTTGAAATAAGTTATATCATCTCAGGATGGATGATGGAGTATCTAAATTCCTTTAATACTTTGGTATGTCAATTTTTCTATATTGATATTAAGATGGGTGAAGAAGATATGCATATTACCATGTTATGTTATTTTTCAGACTCTTAGGATAATTTGGTTGTAGCAATTGGTAGTACTACTCATTCCACATTAAAGTTTGAGGATGTAATTGCATCCTTGTTGTCAAAGCAAATGAGGAGAAAATACATAAAGGGCATGACCAAGGATGCTTTATATGTAAGAGGTTATCCCCAAGAGAGGAACTAACAAGTCTTCATAAGACATATCTAAATCTAAAGGTAGAGATAAATCTCCAGGAGAAACTATTATGAACCAAAGCCTTGTTCTTTGAGGAGTTATTGTATAACGAATCTCTCTTGTCTAATTTGGGGTTGTGCTCCATGTTTACATTTATATACATGGTGTGTATTTTGTTATATTATGCTATATTAAGGCTTTGGTTGATAAGAAAATATATAAGGAAATGTTGGGAATGTGGTAAAGATGGGCATTATAGTAAAATTTGTAGATATAAGAATGTTGATAAAAGGAAGGGATCTAATGATGCTCCTTCCACATAAATGAAAACCTCCATGAGAAGTAGGTATGCTTACTTGGAATCCACAAGTACACATTCATATCAAGGTGTATGGTCCATAACCTTGGTGCTTCATTTCAAGTGAATCCCCACATGGAGTGCTTTTTTAATATGAAAAGTACATCCCAGGAGATTACCTTGACAACCAAAATCATAGTAGGTGGAAGGGTTAATTTTTTGCTTAAATATGGAAGGATTAGAGATCTCCCAAGGGTTTAACACATTCCAAATTTGTCCAAAAACTTGATATATGTAATTAAGATGAGTGATTTGGGCCTACATATTATATATGAAAAGGAACATGCAAGATAATTCGAAAATAAATGGTATTGATGAGGGTAGTTTGGATAGGAGGTATGTCCAAGTTGTTGGGAATCACTATTGGTGATGGGTGTAATAGTTCTATTGTTCGTGAGGGAGGCAATAAAGAAGACATGAACCCCACTATCCCTACAATCCTATGGCATCGAAGACTGGGAAATATTTGAGAGAGGGCCTTTGAGCATTTCATGGTAAAGTACGTTTGAAGGTATGTATGATTGCTCATTAGATTTTGATTTTTGTGAACATCGTATATATGGTAGATCAAATCGAGTAAGATTCCACTCTAGTGTTATAAGAGAAAAAGGGACCTTGGATTTTATCCACAATGAAGTGTTTGGACATGTGCATGTTCCATCACAAGGTAAATCTGTATACTATGTTTCAATCATAGATGATTTCTCAAGGGACACTTAGATCTATTTCCCTTCAAATAAATCATAGATTTTCAACCAATTTAAAGAGTTTAAGGCTCTCATAGAGAACTAGATAGAGAATAAAATAAAGGTATTGAAGATAAATAATGGGTGGAGAGTTATTCATAAAAGAGATTGGAGAATTTGGTAAGAATTGTGGAATAACAAGGAAAAATACTACACCATGCACATGCCAACATAATGGAGTTGCAAAAAGAATGAATAGGGCGTTGATGGAAAATGCAAGAAGCATGCTTAGTGGTGTAGGGTTATGACAAGAATTATAGGAAGATATAGTGGATAGTACATGTTACTTGGTAATTGATCACCTACATCAACACTAGTTGACACGAATCCACTCAAAGCATTGGTTAAAGGGTTTTTGTGTTAGGATATTTAGACACTTAGCATTTAGTTAAGATCAACTTGTTCTAATATATATGTTAGGTAAAGTGTGTTTCTTTAGTATGCATTTCTATATATGTAATCTAATGGTCACGATATGTTCTTGACATAGAGTGATCCGATGGTTCAACTTCTCCTCGATATTAATGACTATTGATCCATGGCTTAACACCCAATTGGTCCATGATCTATATTTAAAGAGCATGGAAGGTCATTTGCTAGTTGATAAATTATGAGAAGCTCATTTCTAACATCTTTCTTTTGCATAATAATTTTGCCTCAAGTAGCTATTTGGCTAGGGTCGTGGAGTGTTTCCCTCTCGAGGGTTTAAACCATGAAAAAACATCAGTTGTTGATATGTAATATGTTTGTGTAAGCAGTTGCTAAAGGTGTTCAGTCTCTTGGAAATATCATGTGTATTGGAACATGGTATCAGAGTGTTTATGAAGTTATGCTTCCATTGGTGATCTAGTTCTTCAATCGGTGTTGTTGAGGCCATCAAATAATTTTTGTGAAATTATGGGATGTGAGAGGTGTTCCATTGTGTTTGGAACACCATTTCTAGGTGGAAATAGTTTTTTTTCACTGAAAATGCTTTTTGTTTGCCCAAGATACAACCATTTTACCAGATCCGGACATATACTGTTACAATTACACATTTTTAAAATTTGTTTCTCATTTTCTTTCAGTTTTAGTATGGCTTTGTTTTAGTTTATGTTTGTAACCTTCTCATTTTGCATATGACTCAGCAAATCAAGAACAAAGGGGTAAGGGTTTTCTTTACGGCGTATGCTCTTTGCCATGTGTTCTTTGTGAACTCACAAAAACAAGAAACAATGAGAAATCATAGTGGAGTGGGCATATCCGTTTCACAACAATTACCCGAAGGATAAGTAAGAATAATCCATATTGGAAAATATAAAATGAATAATATATGAGAGATGATTATTACAAATGATTGCTGCCTCTTATATACAACTTAGGCATTGGCTTGAAAGGTCATGTTTTTTTAATGTTATACCTATTAATAACTATTAATTATTATTAATTGGATTTTAATTTATATTCGTAACATTGCCTCTCTCTTATAAAGGATTTGTCCTCATAGCCTTATAATGTTGTCGCATCGTTCCTTGTGACGTCGTAGCTGACGAAACATGTCGATACGAACTTCTAAGTGTAGAGCATAACTTTTTATATGTCGACGGATCAATCCATCCGAAATTGATTTGTTGTTGACTGTTGGGATTCCCTACTGATTTGTCGTCAGGAGCTTTGAACACATTAGTACCATTATCTTTTGACAATTACCACTTTTTAGGATACCGGTTTATATGGTTGGGGTGTCGATAGGGAATTTTCACAATGTTATTTTCTTTTACGAACGTCGTCTTTTGAGCATTGATCTGTGTTGGACGTTGTATTTTCATTCCTTGAGTTTTTAATGTTTCGTTATGTATCTTCTCCAACTTGTTTTCTAATTGTATGTTATCATTTTTAAACTTTTTAATCAATTCTATTTGCAATTTTCTGTCATCTTCGGACTTCTTAAATTGCTTCTTAAGATCTCCATTATGATTTATGATGCAGTTATTTTCTTCCTGCTTGTCTAAAAGTTTTCCTTCAATGTCTTCAGTAGAGTGTTCTACCTTCCGACTATTTTTCAACTTCTTAATTTTTGTGACTAACATCTTGTTATGGTTCTTTAATCTGAAGATTTCTTCGGTGTTATTTGATAACGTGTTTTTGACAGCTGTAATCTCCAACCTATCCATCTTTTTAGTGTCGTCCTCTTTCTGCTAGAGTTCACTAATCTGTTGCTGAAGGAGATAATTCTCTGCTTCTAGGCATCTTACTTTTGTCTGAATGTGCCTGATTTTGTCATCTTTCTCCTTGATGATTTTGTTTAAATGTTTTATTTCTTCTTCTAAATCATTATTGCTTCTATAAGGTGATTCTTCGACATTTTTGAGTTTTTTATTTTGTCTTCAAGGTTTTGATTGTGAACTTTCAAACGTGAGATTTCTTTATCCTTATCTAATAACTGTTTCTGGAGCTCTCGCTTTTGATCTTCTAAACTACGATTCTCTTATTTTGTTAAATGATTTCGCAATTCTTGCTTCATAATCTTGAATTGAAGATCTTCATTGGTCGCTTTATATTTCTCTAACTCCTCCAATGTTGTTTGTAACCACAACTTCATTTCTGATTTTGAATTCACCATAATTCCTGACTTCTTCGATGATAGTTGATCTCCTTCCACTTGATTTCTTTGGTGATAACCGATCTTCAGCTTCTTCGACAATAATTTCTCTTCCCTTGACTCTTCTATTCTTTTCTTGTTGTCGTTTGATTTTGTTATGTCCTCTAAACAATTCGTATTCAAAAGAATTTGATTGTTTTCCCTAATACTAATTATTATTATTAAAATGTAATAATAATAATATTATTAATATATATATATTTCCCAAATAATTGTAATATTTTACAATTATGGAATAATATTAATTATAATACTATATTAATATTATTGATATTAATATTAATGTGATATTAATATTTTATATATATATATATATATTAATGGCTAGCATTCGTGTGAAGGAGGGCAAGGAGGTGTCAGCTGGAAGCAGCGACAGTGGAGATGGGGGAGAAGACGGGAGGAAGGAGAGAGCGGGGAGCGCAAGTGGAGGATGTAGAAGGTGGATGGGGAGATTGGCGAAGTGGTGGTGCAGGGAGGTGAGAGGAGGCGCAAGGGTGACGGCCGGGGAAAGTGCAGCTGTGCAGGAGAGTGCAACTGCGTGATGAGGAGCTGTGTGGTGGATGGGGAGCAACGTGGGCGGGAGGAGGAGCAGGTGGGCATGGGCATGGGTGGTGGATGGTCTCCGCAGAGGGCATGGGAGGAGGAGCATAGAATGGGGGTGCGGAGAGCGCAACAGCGGGGAAAGGAGAGAGCTGCGAAGAGGAGGGTGGGGGAAGGAGGAGAGTTCCACGGGAGATTGGGAGGATGGAACAGGTCGCGAGCCTGTGGAAGACCTGGGGGCGTTGATAGAATGGGGAGATGGTGGAAACTTGGAGAATGTTAAACGGCCAAAAGCCCAATGTGGATCAAAGATCCTTAACGAGAGAAGCTCTGAGATGATGGCCAAAGGTCGGATTAGATTCCGCTCTAATACCAAATGGAGTGAACGTATCTGTTTCACAACAATTACCCGAAGGATAAGTAAGAATAATCCATATTGGAAAATATAAAATGAATAATATACAAGAGATGATTATTACAAATGATTGCCCCCTCTTATATACAACTTAGGCATTGGCTTGAAAGGTCATGTATTTTTAATATTATACCTATTAATGACTATTGATTATTATTAATTGTATTTTAATTTATATTCGTAACACATTGACATTTTTGTTTTTGGAAAGTTTTGTTTTGTTTTTTTGCAAAGTGTTTTGCAGGCCAAAAACAAATTTTTGGGGTGAGCATGCACTTCGAAGCATAAGAGTTTAAAAAAAAAAAACTTCCTCCTTTCCAACTTTTACACATGTTTTGATATTATCTCACTTGGTTAAAAGTTGCTTTCTTAAATAACACATCTTGGGTTCAAGACTTAAAAGTGTAAATTCTTTTAGTTCTTGCATGCAATATTTGAAAGTAACATTATTGTAAAAGTGAACTCCATTTATTTTATAAAAGTAAGTCACATAAAGAAACACTACTGTAAAGTGAGTTTAAAAGATTAAGTTTGGGAAGAGGGGGGGTCTCTTTTTTGCCATGTCAGTCAATCTATTCCTGCCATGTGTCCATTTGAAGTCACCATCAACCATTTTTCAAACAAGCATAACTTCCTCATACGTAGTTCGTTTTTTAGTGTTGATTTTTTTAATCACCTAGTTTTTCAAGATATTTGCATCTAGACCATTAGTTTTTGTTTATGAAGCCTGTATATTCCAATATGGTCGCCCCATGTGATATTAATGTTACCAGTTCCAATTACTTTTCATAGAAACCCGTATGGAGGATGTCTTACGAAGTAGGATACTTTACTAGATTACCTCAAGGAAAGAAACCGAACCTGATGATGATAATTAGAAAATAAAATGGGAAAATAAATGTGAAGAGGCTCGTAGATTAATCAGAATGTCCATTTCAAATTAACTTATGATTCCGCCTTCAAGGAATTGATGATCCAAAAACAGCTTGGGAAAAGTTGGAAAGTGTGTTTGGTAAACACAATGAAATTCGAGGTCATCATCTTGAAAATGAGTTGATTACCTTAAATCTAGGTGATTTCTCTTGCATACAAAACTATTTTTCTAAGTACAAGACCCTTAGACTTTTATGTGGTGAATGTGGCATAAAAAGGAAAGACAAGCAATGTATTTTTCATATTCTTTCCAAGCTTGGACATGCCTATTTTGTTTTTGTATCTACCTTTTACTCCATGAAAGAGTGTTTAGGTCCACTTCACTATAAAACGACCAGTCTTGAATCTTTTGGTGATTACTTGATTGGAGAGCAAGATAAGCTCATAGATCTTGGAGTATTAGGAAATGCTGATAAATCTAGCAAAACCTTAGTGGCCCAACAAAAAGATAAGTCCAAGCATCCCAACAAGCAACATCCTTGTCCCGGATGCGGGTGATCCAAGACTTGGACCCTCCACCTCGACCACTACAATCCTGGAGCTAATGCCACCTCGCCCCACTGCACGTGGCGATGTACTTCGCATGCATGAGCTTGATCACGATACGATCCCCGCCACACACCTTTCCACCAACAACGATGATAATCATACCACCTTGGGCGTCAACGCTTATTTAAGGCTGGAGGACGAGGGTGATATTAACGATCCCCTCTTGTGCATATAGAATGATGTTCTCCCACAACTAGTGTGACCTGCATTCAATTCTGCCACCTTCAACGAGGAGGACAGACTATATCATTTATTGTCTCGGCTCTTTAAATCATTCAGTCGGCATGTATTCAACTCCCACCGTCAAGTTCTGGTTATTCTTCGTGGCTAATTCTGTTGAGTTTGGGATTCTCTGTGTGGAGTCGCCTGCTATTCTCAGAGCCATGGCGATTCGCAACAGAGGTTTATCATGTCCTGGCAGTGGCTGAAAGAGCTTCAGTCGGAGGCCCAAGGTTTCCATGGACGGCTATGCAGAATGCATCTTTGCGAGGACTCGCATCCTTGATGATGGGTGGGAGGCTCGTAGGGTGGTGGCCCTCCTTGCCTCTGGCAGCAATGGTGATGCTATAAATCACTATTGGCTGCTCAAGAACATGATGAGCACCCTAATTGAAGAGATGGAAGCAAGATGACATGCCAGCTCCAGCATTGTAAGAAATATTAATGCCAGTTTGAAAGAGGTCATGGACCACTCTAACACACTGGATGCCAACATGACTTGGGATATTTTCTCCCTAGGTAGCAACTCTGAACCAGCCATGCAAGAAAATGATGATGATGTTGCTACTCCTGAAGCCCCGACCACTGGATCTGCAAAGAAAAAGTCCAAGGTTAGCAAGGATAAAGGCTCGGCTCCTGCAACCCTAGCTCGTGACACCGCTCCGGATGGTATGTGCATTCCAGGTTCTCCCTCTCCAACTCTACACCCTCTAGGGGCTTTTGAGGACTTCTATGTTTCCTACCCCATCCTTGAAGAAGAACCAAAAGAGCCACCTGCAAATCGCTAATTGGGCTGCCATAGCTCCAGGTCATCTTTGTGATTACCAGCTTTTTTGTTTTTATTTCCTGTATGGTCTAGTTTATAGCACTGTCAAACAGTACGAATATTTAATTTTGAAGCAAGTCCCAGTCTTTTCATGGGCAGACCATACCCAGAGGGTCTACATTTTGTATTATGTCAGTCATTTCAATTTTTCTGAGCAATTGGGATGGTGGCTTCGTTACCTGAGGCCTCCCCAATCTGCAACAAACTCTTCAGCTCTCGATGTATATTTTGTTTATGTTAATTAAATTTCTATCTGCAATTTACAAAAAAAGAAAAGAAACATCCTTGCAATAATAAGCAAAACAAGGGTCCCAAACCCTCTCAACCAGCTCATCTTTCCAAAAATGACAAAGGAACCAAATAAAAAGGTAAGAAGACTAAGCGTCATTATTGCTTGTGTGGGAAATATAATCGTGATGAATATAAATGTTTCAAGGAGATGGCATCCTTGAAGCAACAATGAAGAAGCATAACACCAGCCTTGATTCGTCTTCATAATATACATCTCACGGACATGCACTTTGTGCTTTTGGTTTTGGTTTTTCCTTAAATGCATCTTCTTCTTCTTCTTCTTCTTCGAATGAGTGGCTCATTGATTCTGGAGCATATTATCATATGGCTAAGGATAAATCCATATTTTCTACTATGAATGAATGTAACACAAAACAAATATTTGTTGGTGGTGATATCTCTCTTAGTGTTGTAGGATTTGGAATAGTTCAAGTAGAACATGGTCAATTTAATGATGTACCATGTGTTCCAAGAATTTCATGCAATTTTTTGTCAATCTGTCAAATTACTCATTATGGTGAAGGTGAGACTGTAACGTTTACACCTCACCAAGTTGTAATCAAGGATTTCAAATATCCAAAGCATGTCCTTTCCATTGGAATTGTTGATGATATTACTAGGTTGTACAAATTTAACAACTTTGGGTCATCACCTTTTCCGTCAGTTTTTGTTGCTCATAGCAATGAATTGAGCAAACTTTGGCATGAGTAATTTGGTCACTTAAATTATCGCTCATTGCAACAACTATGGAAATAAAATATGGTAATAGGTCTTGTGATGGTATATTGCATGGTTTGTTCCAATTGTGTACTTGGAAAACATCATTGGGATACCTTTGACAAGCATGCCTTTTGGCATGCCTCGGCGCCGTTGGAGCTTGTGCATAACGACTTGTGTACTCCTCTTCCATCTGCTTCCTTTTTTGGTTTCAAATATTTCTTAGCTTTCATTGAGTATTACTCCAAATGCACTTGGGTTTATTTCCTAAAACTCAAGAGCGAAGTAGTTAACATGTTCTTGGCCTACAAGGCCCTTGTTCAAAAACAATTTGGTCATCAAATTCTTAAATTAAGATATGATATGGGGGAGAATATGTTAAGAATAAGTTCACTACTTTATGCATTGAACAGAGAATCCAAAAACAACACATCATTCCATATACACCACAGCAAAATGGTGTATCTGAGTTGAAGAACCACACCTTAAAAGAAATGGCTAATTGTATGTTGCAAGCTAAGTGACTAAGCCTTGAATTTTAGCCTGAAGCCATAAATTGTGCAAATTACATAGTTAATCACACCCCCACTAAATATTTACAAGGTATTACAATGGAAGAAACATGGAGTAAAATTAAACTAGATGTAAGTCACTTTTGTGTATTTGGCAAATAAGCATGGGCTCATATTCTGGATGAAAAACAGAAAGCGTTGCAGCCTAAAAATGAAAAGTGCATATTTGTTAGATATTTTGAAGATGTAAAATGTTATAGACTTCTACAGACACATTCCATTGATATAATTATTAGAATAGATGTTAGGTTTGATGAAAATCTCTTGGCATGTGATCCTAGTTCGATGTTTGTGCCATCTGTGGCCTACGAGCCTAATTTGGTTGTGCCATATTCTACCCCCAACTTCCTTGACAACATTCCTACTCTAGTTTTTTATGATGACAGTGAGGATGTAAATCCACCTCCGCCTACTCATTTTCCTCTATTTGCACCAGCACAATTGCTTCCTTGATGTGCTTGTTCAACATGCGAAGCAACTGGTGATCTTATTGGTGATCCCAGAGATCAGAGCTAAACTCATTCTAAGTTCCAGTGACCCACCTCTCTTTTGGATCAAGTTTCAGATAATCATGAGCTGGAGACATTTGCATAAGCTTTAGGGAATCCATATTGGGATGCAACTATGGATGAAGAATGCCATTCTTTAATGGTGAACAATACTTCAGAACTTGTACCTCTTCCAAAAGGAAGAAAAATTGTCATATGTAAATGGGTCTATAGAACATTAGATGGAAGTGTTGAAAGATTGAAAGCGAGGTTAGTTTCCAAAGGATTTTCGAAATTTGAAGGAATTGACTACAATGATACATTTTCCCCTGTCACCAAAATGAACTCCATCCACCTTGTTCTTTCCCTTGTAGCCTTACATAAACGGGAGGTCCATCAAATGGATGTCAAGTTAGCCTTCTTGCATGGGGATCCGAAAGAAAAATTTACATGGATCAACCTCCTGCCTATGTTCATAATGACTCTAGCCTTGTCCGTTACCTTAAGAAATCCTTACATGGCCTTGAGCAAGCTCCTCGAGCTCGGTATGCAAAAATGGATAGTTTTCTCCTTGGCACTAGTTTTTCTTGATGCCATTCCGACCCCAATGTCTATACCAAAAAAGTAGGAAACCATCTCATCATCCTTGTTCTATATGTTGATGACCTTATTCTTACTAGTAGTGGCCGTAAGCTTTTAACCCGTGTGAAATCCAGTTTGTTATAGCTTGAAATGACACCTCTCCATCCGTGATGACACTTGCTTCCCTTGGTCACATGACGACACTTCTTGAGATCAAGTTTCAGTCACACAGCAGGACATTTGTGGATGGAGGAGTCATTTCGGACACTAAAAATGGTTGAAATTACCTCATTCTTGACCCATTTGATGTATATGACCCTTGGGAACATTTTTCCAGACCAAACCATCTCCTGAAAATGAGCAGAAAAGCCTATTTTTGGCCATTTTTCAACATGATCGCCGGTACACAGGCATGATAGTAGCGTGTGTACCCTACTTTGCTTCATTAAAGTAGCGCTCAACTCCATATGTATGCTACTTTGTCTACTGTAGAGTATAGTACACCCCTGTTTTGGTCAAAATCTCGAAATTCGAGTAAGTTAAGTTGGTTGGGAAACCTCTTGAGCGGTTATAACTTCTTTTCCTCTTCCTCACTGACTATATAAGGAGGGTAGAAGGGCCATGTGAGGGGACCAAGTCTACAATATTGTTATGCTAGAGGAATGGAGACCCTCATCCCCCTCTCTTGTGCTTAGTTTTTGGTAAACCCTAACACAGTTGATTAGAGGCTGGGATCCTTGGAGAATGGAAGCATGAGACTTTGAATCTAGGTTTCGTGAAGTGCCAAGCTTGAAGGAAGTTGTTTTGCAGGTATGGGCATTGCGACATTGGATAAGCATTGAAGAGCGAGGGAGGCAAAGCTAGGATCAACCTTCTGAATGAGGTGCCTACATCTCTAAACCCTAATCTCTTCATTTATTTGTTGTACTTGCAGAATGCTTGTAAGTCTATCTTTATAATCGTAAGTTGGTAGTTTCTCCCCTGAACTATAGGTGCATTTTCCAAACAACAGAATGGCAACTCCGCTGGAGAAAGCCTAACTGCTTAGGGGTATCCAAGGTCATTTCTTTAGTTTTGTTTGAACGTCTTTGTTCAATTTCTTGATTAGAATCAGTTAGTAGGCTCTGTTTGACCCTGCTGGGCTTTTACAGACCCTTCCCGACCCTTGCAAACCCTTGTGGACCCAGGTGTGGGGGGTTTTAACCCCATTTTTTTCAATTTTTCAACTTGTACGCTACTGTTGTGCAGTACAGTAGCGCCCTGGGCGCCAGTATCCTTCATACACAGTAGCGCTCAAAATCCGGGTTTAAATTTTTTGAGTTTTTGGGTTGTGGACCCAAATCTGGGGGTTCTTGCTGCATTTTTGTGGTCCCTGATGACCCTAGGTTTGTGTTAAACCCCTGTAAGAGGTCTCCCATCCTTGTATTGATCCTACATTCATGATTTGAACATCTTTTGATCAATTTGGGCTTGTTTGGAAAGTTTTGGGGCTTGTTGACCCAAGTTGGGGGGTTGTGGACCCGTTTGGTGTTTTGTACCCTAATTTGAGTCTGACTGAACCTGCTTGCCCCATTTCCATTGGATTTGAAACCTTTTGAGTCTTCTTGACCCTGTTGGTATCTATTTGAGTGAAATTTCTCTTTTAGATTGGTTTTTTATCCTCCCTTATGCTTTTAAGTTTTCTTTTGTAGTGAAATCTCAAGTGTTTTGGTTGTTGTTCAAGACCTTGTTTGCATTGTTTATGTGCAGACCTGACTTTACCAAACCATACTTCTTCGTAGGTCATTTGCTTCGTTTGGGTCTAAAATTAGTTTTCGTACTCTTTTCCCAATGTTTGGCATGCTTACATCAATAAGAATTTGAAAGTCATATTTGGTAGCTTTTACTGTTTCATAAAGAGAACCTAAAAGTTTCTTTGCTTTGCTTTGATAATAGGTTAGTTTCAGTTTTGTTTGTTACCTTTGAAAGCATAAAGAATTTTGATTCATTTTCTGAATAGAGTACCTTGCAAGTGGCTTAAAAGATTTTAGAGTGCTTTGCATAAAAAAGAACAAGTTTTCTTTTGCATACTTATTGGTTTGAATAGCTGCATTCTTTATTTTTACCTTTTTCGCATTCGAAAGATTAAAAATTGCATTTGCATATGCATTCTAGGTCAGAATTTTAAGACTTGCATTGAGAGAAAAAAATTGTTTGGTGGTAAATATTTCATTTTCAGTACTCTATCTCTATTATAACCACTCTCACACACCCACTCCCTTTTTTAGTAAGTAAGTAACCTTTAAAATGAACCCTAATAAAATGTACTAGTAACATTTTCTTTTCTAGGTTACACTACACCAACTAGTCTTGGGTTTAAAACACCTTAAACCACCCAAGATCACACATTACGCAAAAATCGTAGTTCAACTATCACAGGTAAACCCACTTCATTCAAAGCTTTCCTGGGATCTATGCAGTAGGTCTTGTGAGATCAGATTGTTGGGAATACTCCTCCTACTTTCTATTTCGAGCATATACCAGGATTGGATCGCATTTGGGGACTCTTTTGAGTTTCGGGCCCAGTTACCCTGCCCATGCCTTCTGATTTGACCAACGACTGTTCCCCCAGGAGTTTTCGATGTGGTGATATCCTTAGTATCTGACCATAGGTTCATACACAGGTGACAATGGAGGGTTAATCTGCTGTACCTAGGACAGACGTGGGAGGAAATCCCTTGCAGGTCTTTGGGAGGGATGTTGGGTGATTCCAGTGCTTGCACCCTTAGTCATTGTATTGTGGACCCCGGGTAACTGTTCTTCATCCTTCGTTGATCTGTTCTGGGCCCTCATCATCCCAGACTCTTCTCCGGAAGGCATCTGTTTGCCTAGTTTGATTTACCTAGGACCTTTTTTTAGTGGTGTGCTCTTTGTGCTACTGGTTTTAGTTTGCCTTAGAGAACTTCTTGTTCATTTGAGCAGGAAACTATGTCTAGCATTCCGGTGAGTGCCAATCAAGGTACCCCTATTCCGGGGGATCCTTATGTTGTTCCATTCATTGGAAAAATTGGTACTCCCTTGATGGCTACTCTGAATCTTCCTGGATTCACTATTGGGCTGCCGGTTTGGTTGTTTTCCACTCCAAATGCCTTGCATGCTCCTGACGCTTCTTTTGTGAGCACCTCAAATCAAGAGCATCAGAACCCTGGGCCTTCTTTGCCAGTAACATCTTCTCCTCCTCCTTCTACCTCATGTGGCGAAAGTAGCAATACTAGTAACCAACAGTCTAAAAGGAGTAGACGGGGGAAGAATAGGAAGAAGATGCCAAAACAAGGGGGCAGCAACCTAGCCTTTGCAAGTCATGTTGGGGGCAAACACCTTGCCTCTGTGATTCATGCACGGGGCACCTACCCAGCCTCTGGATGTCATGCTGGGAGAAAACTTTTAGTCACTGAAAATCACACTGAAATTTTGTCTTCAACCAATGTCAGTCATGTTGGGGACACATCATTGATCACTGCTAGTCATATTAATGACAAGTCACCAGTTCCTGTGAGTCATACTGGAGACACAAGATTAGCCACTGCAAGTCATGCTAAGGGAGTTGACATTATCAAAAAACTGAACAAACAGAATCTTAAGTTCCCTTCTAAGTTTTGCGAGGGAGATCACCTTACTTACTTGTGCCCTGTACTTCCAGAAGTGCAAAAAGTGTGGTCCTTATTTCAAAATTCTTCTGCTTCTAAGCAACTAGCCACTGCAAGTCATGCTGGGGGAAAGCTGTCAACCAATGCTAGTCATACTGAGAACACCAACGTTGTAAAGGAGTCTCGACCTATAGGACGGAAACCAAAGTTCCCTTGTAAACTTTGTAAGGGAGATCAACTTACTCACCGATGCCCTGCCATTCCATAGGCACGAAGAGTGTGGTCCATGTCTGAAGGAACTTCTGTTCTTGAATTGTCTATAAATTCCCTGCAGTCAGATCAACCTTTGGTTGAACCAATGCAATCTTTGGTCTACCCCACTCTTCCTTCGGAGAGTGAAGTGATCGAATCGATGCAATCTTTGACCGATCCCATCAGTCCTTCGGAGATTGATGCACCTACTGCTGAAGTCTTCTGCATTACCAGTTTGGATGTTCCTAAAAAAGGGGGCACTTCATCTGTGCCATGTGAACCCCTACCAAGCCCTAGGACCGTTTCCTTTGATTGGAATAGTTTAGCCGAGCCTCGTCTTCCTTATTTGACACCTTTCCAGATAAAGGTTGATATTGGGAACCATACAGTTGACCGATGCATTGTTGATGAAGGAGCTTCTGTTAGTATCTTGTCCGCTTATGCTTGGAGAGATTTGGGTTTCCCTAATGTTATTCCAGCTGTTAATTGGTCGTTGACCTTCGATAGAAGACCTAGCGAACCGATTGGATTCCTCCGCCAAGCACCTGTTACCTTGGGTGGAAAAACAGTCTTAGTTGATTTTATGGTTTTAAAGGACCCTATGGACTTTGATATGATTCTCGGGCGTGATTACGTTTATGCTATGCATGCTGTGGTGTCTACGCTCTTTCGTGTGATGCATTTTACTCATAACGAAAGCATCGTCACTATCGACCAGCTTGCATTCGTTGATCCTCCTTATTACCCAACTATAGACCAGTCAGGTCCCTCGTCGTTAGGCACTACTATGTCACTTGGGAATTTTGTGGCATATTGTTCTTTGAGTTCAACTGCTACTGAGAAGGAGTCTCTGAGTTCATGCTTACCTTCTCGGGACTTGTTCCCAGCTTTTGACCAAGTGACACCTCCACCTGAATGTTTAGATATGTGTTCTATCTGGGACGATATACTTCCTTCCGATGAAGTTTTCCTAGAGTCTATAATATAGTCTGCCATTCATTTGGATATTTATCCAGTCACAGTTATGTTCAGCCCCGGTTTGACCTTAAAGTCTGATCTTCCTACTATTGAGTCTTTGGAATCTCCTATAGATCCGCAAATCGGTGTTCCTGCTGAGTTTGATTCTGCTTCTAGAATTTTCAACTCCCGTGATGATGAATTTGTTTCTTCAGATTCCATCATGTCCTTCAACTTTGATCTTCATCCTGAAGTTGATCTTGTTGATTGTAAGTCCTCGGGCTTGGGTACCATAGAGTCTTCATTTGAAAACTCTGCCTTGTTTATGCCTATTGTTGATGATAGTGAATTTGAAAGTATTTCTACCACAGTGACTTGTATCGGGTCTTTCTTTACATATGTTTTAGATATGATCTTGGTACGGATGTTTCTTGGAGACAAGATTCTTAGCTGGATGTATACTTGCTTACTGGTCCTTTTCGACACCTTGTGCGACCATGTCAGGTATATTCGAAACCTTGCATATAGGTTTAGGCTTCCCCGCTGTTATGTTGCATATGAACCTTTTGCCATCCGAATTCGCCATAGGGTCGAACCTGTTGGATATTGGTGTGTTAGCCATCTCTTTATGCATTGTACACCAATCCGACAGCAGAGCATACCTAACATGGGTCACCCTAGTCAGCACCCTTATGCCATTCTGGTGCCCATGCTAAGTTTTTCTCATAGGCTTGGGAGCCTTTTTAGATTTACCATGACTTTGAGAAGAAGCCTCATATCTTTCTTCCTCATCTATTTCTGGCCATCCCTGATAAGGCTCCCATCTTTGTGTTCAAATTGCATATGCATCTGTTATGATCTCGCTTGCGCTAATGAGCCTGAAGCCGGCTTCCACACTTTTAGCTCATTATATAAGCCTCCATCTCTGATCTCATTTCCACTAAACCTTGTATCATTTTGCCTTTACAATTTGACACCATTTACCTGGAGGAGACACACCCTGAGTGTCCTTATCTTGTTCATGTTCCTTGCATTAGGCATAGCTTTGTTCCATGCGCTTGGAGCTAGTTTTGCATGTCCTTGACACTCGTCTCCTCCCATTTCGAGCATTCTTCTTTTACTTCGAGCTCGTTAAAAAAAGTAAGTAGGTTACAAGCATTTCTTCCACCTTTCCTTCGAGCTCGTTAAAAACAGTAAGGAGGCTATGAGCATTTCTTTCATCTTCACTTCGAGCTCATTAAAAACAGTAAGGAAGTTGTGAGCATTTTCTGTATCTCCTTTGAGCTCGTTAAAAACAGTAAGGAGGTCATGAGTTTACTTTTCCAGACTCGTTAAACCTTCACGGAAAAGATCCCTATGGAGTTCTTTTAAGCCCTTTTCAGACTCCTTAAATAGGAAAAGTTTGCCGATCATAGTTGTCTTTTCGGGCTCGTTAAAATAACTGAATCGACATCCACTTAGGTATAGAATTACCCTTTTCCGGGCCTTGGTGGATAATTTAATGAAAAAGGTATACTCTAGATATACTCTTGTATGCACTAGAAGAGTTCTTCTTCCATCATTTTATACTTTTTCGGGGAAGGAGACTAACTTTACGAAAAAAGGACCTTTGGAGTCATCTTTAGGGTTTTCAGACTCTCGAAATGTGAAAACACCAAGCGAGCACATACCAATCCGGCTCGATATAAAATCCACGGATAGGTGTATAGAGGATTGTTTAAGTTTTTCAACTCTATAAGCAAGAAAACATCGTTGAGCACAGACCAATCTGGGCTTGATATAAAATCCACGAATAGGTGTATGGAGTTTTCTTCTAGGTTTTTCAGACTCCTTAAATATGAAAATACCGTCGAGCATGCTTTAGTTCTTTGTCAAGCTCATTAAAAAATGAAAAAGGAAGGGAAGGGAAGAATGTTAAAATATCTTTCAATATGATGGCAGCAAGTCAACTATCTCCTTGAACAAAGCACCTGTTTTGAGTCTATCAAACAAGTTGGGTTCTAGTGTTGGCCTTAGGATAAACCTGATCTCAGAGTTCTTACTCCTCCGTTTGGTTAGTCTTACAATCATATGAAGAATCTGTTAATGTCTCCTACATTGCAAAATTGCGTCGTGGTCCCCTTGTGTTCAAAGCTGCCTAAGTCACTCTTGTGTCGTGCTCACTGTTCAAGGATATAACCTGTGTCGGCCATTCTGCAATTGCCTTGACCTCATGTGTAGGCCATTCCTTGGTGTCAGTATGTTTCATCATGTGTTCAGTCCTACTCCAAATCAGCTCATACCTGTTGAGTGTCCCTCGTGTTGGATGATGGAGGATGCATTAAGGCCTCCCTTCCAACGGACTTCTTCCCATCGACTTCAACTCATTGTACTCTGGGAATGAAGTTTAGAGTTTCGGTTAGTACCTTGGGGATTGCAGTCATTAGTGGCAGTGTCCCTCGCTATTGGATAGATGGGAATACATCAATGTCTCCTATCCGATGGATTCTTCAAGTGTTCGACGGCAAGATCACTTATTCGCACTTGCTTGAATGTACTAGGTACCTTGGGTTCCATTTTCATTATTGGTGGACACCCTCGCATTTGTTAACGGTATACATAAATGACCGGTAATCAAACGATACCTCTCATGTTCGACATCAACTCATTTATTCGCATGGATAGGTTTGTACCTTGGGTTGTTTTTGGATGAAGACCTTGGGATCCTCGATAGCATCACCTTATTTATGTTATCACCCAAGTTGCGCAAGACTGAGCTACACTCTTTTTGGGCTCTTGATGAGACATAGATCCAGCTTGTTCTCTATGGCTATGTTCTCCAGTTTTGACATAGATCCACCTTGTATTTATGTGGCTATGTTTACACTTATGTTCCTCATGGATCCACGCTTGTATTCTAGTGGCCATGATATATACATCAGTATTTGGATCATTATTGTATCCTCTTGGAGGTCATGTTCCACCATTTGAACATGGACAGTTACCCCAAGGATAAGTTTGTCTGACATTGCCTTTGCTTTCAGGTACTTCATTTGAGCCTATGATTCTTGGTTTCTCTGTTCCTCCATGATTCAACTCTTTGTTATTTATAATGTATTTCGGCCATCGTTTCCCACACTCCCTCTGACCTCATACATTAGGGGGCATCTGTTATAGCTTGAAATGACACCTCTCCGTCTGTGACGACACTTGCTTCCCTTTGTCGCATGACGACACTTCTTGAGATCAAGTTTCAGTCACACAACAGGACATTTGTGGATGGAGGAGTCATTTGGGACACTAAAAATGGTTGAAATTACCTCATTCTTGACCCATTTGATGTATATGACCCTTGGGAACATTTTTCCAGACCAAACCATCTCCTGAAAATGAGCAGAAAAGCCTATTTTTGGCCATTTTTCAACATGAGAGCTGATACACAGGCATGATAGTAGCGTGTGTACCCTACTTTGCTTCATTAAAGTAGCGCTCAACTCCATATGTACGCTACTTTGTCTACTGTAGAGTAGAGTACACCCCTATTTTGGTCAAAATCTCAAAATTCGAGTAAGTTAAGTTGGTTGGGAAACCTCTTGAGCGGTTATAACGTCTTTTCCTCTTCCTCACTGACTATATAAGGAGGGTAGAAGGGCCATGTGAGGGGACCAAGTCTACAATATTGTTATGCTGGAGGAATGGAGACCCTCATCCCCCTCTCTTGTGCTTAGTTTCTGGTAAACCCTAGCACAGTTGATTAGAGGCTGGGATCCTTGGAGAACGGAAGTAGGAGACTTTGAATCTAGGTTTCGTGAAGTGCCAAGCTTGAAGGAAGTTGTTTTGCAGGTTTGGGCATTGCGACACTGGATAAGCATTGAAGAGCGAGGGAGGCACAGCTAGGATCAACCTTCTGAATGAGGTGCCTACATCTCTAAACCCTAATCTCTTCATTTATTTGTTGTACTTGCAGAATGCTTGGAAGTCTATCTTTATCACCGTAAGTTGGTAGTTTCTCCCCTGAACTATAAGTGCATTTTCCCCACAACATAGTCTTAAGCAAAAATTTGAAATGATCGACTTAGGACATTGCATTATTTTTTTAGCCTCCAAGTCTTGCAAACCAAAGAAGGAATATTTCTTTCTCAGTCTAAGTATGTTTGTGACCTTCATCGTTGATTTCACAATGGAAGATTGTAAACCAGCCCCATCTCCCTTCTAATATGGAGTCAAACCTTTTTCCACTTGCACTTCAGCTAAATTAGATCCCACCTTGTATCATTAACTTGTCGATAGCGTCTTATACGTGACTCATACTCATCCCGATCCTTCCTCTTTCATTAGTATTGTTGCCCGCTATATGAAAACACCCCATGAACGCCATTGGAAAGCAACAAAAAGTATACTTTAATATTTTCAACGTACAGTTCAGTTTGGGATCCATTATAGTTCGGGGGGGAACCCTTTGTTGGTTGGTTTCACTAGTTTAGATTGGGTTGATGATCCCGATGATTGGAAGTCTACTGCACGTTATGTTTTCACTCTTGGTTCTACACCTGTCACTTGGGCTTGTAAGAAACAACAATCTCTTGCTCCTTCTGCGACAAGAGCAAAGTATTGAGCCGCAATTAATTCCAGTCAGGAAGCTTTGTGGCTTCAACATATCCTTTCAGCATTTGGACTCAATGAACAACATTCGACTCCCCTTTCATGTGACAATCAAAGTGCCACTAAGCTTGCCAAAGATCCAGTTCAACAACAACGTAGAAAACACATTGAGCTACATATGCACTTCATCATAAAGCTTGTTCATGATCATGTTCTTGAAGTGCACTTTTTCCCCATAGATGATCAAGTTATAGATATCTTCACAAAGTCTCTTACAGAAGCGAAGTTTTCTAAACTTTGATCTATGTTAGGAGTTCAAGAATTTGCCATTATGGGGGGATAGACTCTAATTCCTCCTTCCTTCTCTTATAAGTGTCAGTTTTGTAAATCCTTCAATCCCATCCCAAATTGTTCTTAAGGGGGGGTGTTAGGATATTTGGACACACGGGAGTTAGTTAAGATCAACTTGTTCTAATATATCCATTAGGTAAAGTGTGTTTCTTTAGTATGCATTAGTATGCATTTGTATATATGTAATCCAACAGTCACGATATGTTCTTGACATAGAGTGATCCGATGGTTCAACTTCTCCTCGATCTTAACAACCATTGGTTTGTGGTTTAACACCCAATTGATCCATTATTTATATTTAAAGAGCATGGAGGGTAATTTGCTAGTTGATCGATTATAAGAATCTCATTTGTAACATTTTTTCTTTTGCATAATAATATTGCCTCAAGTACCTATTTGGCTAGGGACGTGGAGTGTTTCCTTCTTGAGGATTTAAACCACGTAAAACCATTGAGGTGTTGATCCGTGACATGTTTGTATGAGTGGTTGCTGAAGGTGCTTGGTCTCTTGGAAATATCCTATGTAGTCGAACATTTTGAACCTCTACACTAGACAAAGACCCCTAACAAAGGGGTTGTGACTTTACCGATAGGCTAATAAGTAAAACAAACTAAAAGAAACACTTTCCTTATATAATGAATTCAATTCTTTAAATGCAAAGAATGTGATCACTACGACCAATAGCTTATCCTTTTTCTTTATGTGTGAGTTTCACCACAATAACTTACAACATTATATCATCAAATATACATCTACACAAGCATACAACTACACCTTTCTTCAGTCACTTTTATCCATGTGGCAATTCAATTCAAAGGAAATTGACTTATATATGAAAAAATATGTATCCTAGATTCACAAGAATTCCAACAAATGTAGCATGAAGTCAAGGAAGGGAAAGAATATTGATCTCATTAATCTAATGAAAACCACAACAATCAATGATATACCTTGGTATGTGAGCTGGTGTTTCCTTCACCCAAGCTGGTGGCTCTCCAACTCCAACGATGTACCAAATCACCCCTTTCTTTGACAACCAACTATTCTTATGAAAATGAGACAAACCCAACAAGGAACTCTAAACTCCTAGAAGAAAGGATTGTATATTTGAAAATGGATTTCTAACAAGATAGGGATGCAAAAATCTGGAACACTGTGGCACTTCTTCTCTCTCAACACATGTGTCTCTATGTTCACCTATAATAATTAATGATTCATGCTCATATTCTTGGTCATGATAACCATTGCCCAATCCTATTGCTTCCTTTTGTATGGCATGAAAGAAGTTAGAATTAGTTGGGAAACGAGATCAGGGAAAAACTGGTATCTAACCTATCTGAGCCCTACCGATGGTAGTGCATTATGTCCACTACCTTCCTTTTTTCAGTCAATTTGTACGTGACCGCTAGTTGCTAAAAGACAACTTGCATTCCACTGCGAGCTGCTAAAGGACAACTTGTAATAAAGTGTCAAATAATTATAATAAGTCTTGGTGCAAATCAATAAAAGCATAATGATGGGTCGCAAAATAAGTTCACCGAGGAGTCAAATATTGTATAATAGATGCCCCCTAGCGAATGAGGTCAAAAGAGTAGTCAATGGTCAAAATACATTATAATGGCTTAGGGAAAATTTGACACAGGACAAGGGTGAAGTTTTTGACACCCGTGGTAAAAAAAAAAACATCTACAAACACAAATCAGTTAATTAGACACTCCCTTCCTTAAGGTGGTCACACCCATGCTCAGAGGTAAAAATAAGCATGGTTGTCAAATCCATACATTGCAAATCCATGCATAATAGATATGACATATATATGATGAAACTTTTGACTCATAAAGATCAAATCCACCAACAACTATCTTTTGATCCATGTCTCAATACATACTGAATGAGAAAATTTGGAACTTTGTAAAGTACAAATTGGTTCTCCTTGATACCAATGTTGGAGTCAGTAATGGTATTAAATAATATCCCAGGCGGAGCATTAAAGAAAAATGCAATTGTGCCCAAGGTCTTCAATCCAAATCCACTGCGCTATACAATTATTCCATATGTGAATAGATGATTTGAAGTTGAAAGTGGGAAAATTTATCTAATCACTAGGCATTAATGAATCGTGTTTCCAAATGTGAGGTAACCCAATGATGATGATAATGAGGACTAAGATACATAGTACATTAAAATAAGTGTGAATAGATGTGCTAAAGTCAAACAAATGTAGAATCCATCAAGTAGGGTTCATTATTGGATACCCATTATTGAATGTGAGGGAACCTTCCATTGATAACTACGAACCCCAAGGTACTGTAAAGATCTCTAGATATCAATATTATAACAAACATGTTGATGTCAATGGGAAGATATCCACTGGAATGAGGGTATTAAGGCATCCCTCATCGACCAACTTTAGGGAAATTTGGAACATGAGCTATGTTGAAAATGTCTTGTACAATATCCCAACAAAACATACCACCAAGTACGAATTTTGCATGTGCCAAGTTAGAATAACACATGAAAAAAGTCTCTCTAATCAATGATTGGAAGCAAATGGCAGAGATGAGGAAATCCACTAATTATGAAAATGGAATCCAAGGCATGACATGAATCCCATTATGTGAATAAAGGCCTTGTCATTGAACATGTGTGAAATCACTCAGTTAGTGACCAATGATGTGAATCATCTATTGAACACGAGGTAACTTACCAAAGATAAAGTAAGTCCTAGAGTGCTATTGACTCAAGTCAATCTAACAGTGCAATGTCTTGTGGTTGGTAGGAGAGGAATTGCCAATGAGAAGATACAACATCCCAAATGAGCACAAGTAAAGCATTAGTTAGGGTGATATATTGAGGCAACTTGACATAAGGAAGGTTGACACTAGATGAACAAAAAAATATGATATATGAACAACTTTGGCTAAAACTTCATTTGAACATAAGCATGACATGCAAAATGAATCGAGCAACAATTGTGACCAATTATACTATTGACACAAACCACCAACGTATGAGGAATTGAAGGATTCTCTGTAGTGGCTACAAGAATGACCTATCAAAAGGGTATAAAGTCTACATCAAGATGGTCTCTAAGGCAATAATAATGCCAAAATGTCAAGGAATTGCCTCAAAACAAGTACATTGTTCAAGGGTGACACTGACATGCTAACATAATCAAATTTTAAAATATCTCGATTGTTTTTTCACTTTCTCTTTTTTTCATAAATATTATTTTGGTTTTTTTTTAATTATAAAGCTTGAAAAGGAATATAATGCTAAAATACAATGGAGAAGACGAGTGCTAGAAGGAGTGCAACTATGTTCCAATCACATTGAAAAATCCTATGAAAAAATGGTGACGTGTAGGACGTGGACTCATAATCATGTCTCCTATAGGATAAGGTTCAAAGTGCAAAAGTGTATATGCAAAGACTACAGATAGGAGATAATAATGCATTGGATGTAAGCAAGGGATAACAAAATGAATCTGTTAAGCAACAAATTCCCCAAAAGAGCATGAAAAGAGCATAAATAGACCATAAAGAGTAATCTACATCTTAATAATGAAGAAAAGAGATGAATAACAATCCTTTTCGAGGGGGAAACCTCCTTATAAAATGTACCTAGTGCACAAGACAAGACCAAACAAGATGCTTCAAATGAAAATGTCTCCTTCATATATATAGGAGACAAAGAGGTATAATTACAACTAATGGACCTAAGCCGACATCATTAATTAATAATACTAATGACAATTACCACTAATAGACCCAAGCCGACATCAATAATATGACAATACTAATGTAATGTGCCACAATATAGGGGGTAATGTGCAACCAATTAAGCCTTGACACGCCCCTCCCCTTTAGATAAGTGTTGTCCTCAATGCTTGGATAGTTGTGGATGCTTCTATATGAAGGAATCATCTTTCCATGTCAGATATTTATTTAGTAAGTTCTTCCACTTGAAGAGGTACTCAGTAATAGCCTGATTGCATAGTTGTTTAGTCCTTGTTTCAATGATTTGTTCAAGTTCCAATATGACTTTTCCTTCTTCATCAAGCTTTGGAAAGATAGTTTGAATTGGGATATTTTCTCTTATTAACTTCTTCAAACAAGAAACATGGAAAACTGGGTGTACCCTTGAATATGAAGCGATCTCCAATTTGTAATCCATACTACCAATCTTCTGCAACACTTTATAAGGACCATAGTACTTGGGTGCTAATTTATTGTCTTTATTTAATTGCTCGAGGGACATTTGTTTGTAAGGTTGCAGCCTTAGAAATACCCAATCCCCTTCTTCAAATCTCCTTTCACTGCGATGTTGATCTGCTTGTTGTTTCATCCTATTTTTGACATACCCAGGTTGTCCTTCAGTATCTAGAGAACTTCTTGCTGGTACTCTAGGTGATATTCCATAGTTTGAACTTTAGATTTTCCTTCAAAGGAAGATGTTATAAATGGAGGATGGTACCCAAGTGCCATAAATGGAGACATTTTTTATGATATATAGATTGAAGTATTGTACCACCATTATGCCAAAGATAACCATTTCATCCACTATGTTTGTTTAGCAGATGCAAAGCAACGAAGATAGCCTTCCAAACATTTGTTCACTATATTAGTTTGTCCATCGTATTAAGGATGAAAAGATGAATTGTGAGCCAACTGCGTACCGAAACAGGAAAAAATTCATCCCAAAATTTTCCAATGAAAATTGGATCTCTATCACTTACAATAATCTTCGGGTTTCCATGAAAGTTGTATCTCCTATACTTGCATTAAAAGGGTGAGAGAGTGCACAAAAGTGTGCATACTTTGTTAGTCTATCAAATACCTTTGATAAAATCCATTGAGACTTCCTCCTAGCGCTGACAAGGTATGCCTAATGGTTGTAAAAGACCTGGGGTCTTGCTTGTTTTAATCGTATTTTGTTGGAAATCCAAACATTCTACCACGAACCTTTGAACATTAGATTTAAGACCTTCCCAAAAAAAATCATTCTTGACCCTGTGGTAGGTTTTTCAGGAATCTTGAGTTCCCACCTATAGGAGAAGTGTGTAATTCCAAAAGGATCTTTTGTTTGAGTTGGGAGTTCTTACATATATATAAGTGTTCATTATACCATAGTGAATCATTTTTCATCACAAAAGTATCTGATACACTAGTATCCTTTTGTAGCTTTTGAAAGAGCGTCCATGCAGATAGGTCATTCTTTCATTCTTCCCTTTCTACTACTACATAATCGGGTTGTATAATAGAAATCTCACAAAGTAATGCCTCAACATCCTTATCTTTTATGGAGGGTGCATCTGCCACCACATTCTATTTATGTTTTTTTATAGATGATTTCAAAGTAATATCCCAACATCTTGGTTACCCATTTTTTATGATCTCCTGAAGGTAATCTATGTTCCAAAAAGTATTTAAGACTATCATGATCTGTTTTGACATTGAAATGCCTACCTATTAGGTAAGGACGCCATTGCTTAAGTACGTGTAGTATTGCCATCATTTCCTTCTTTTAAATGGGTTTTTGTAAGTTCTTTCCCGTGATTGTCGACTTTTGAAAGAAAGGGGCCATCCTTCTTGCATTAGAACAACACCAATGCCATTTCCTAAGGCATCACATTCCAGAATAAATGTTTTTGTGGAGTTCGGTGTGGTCAAAACAAGAGCTTTGCACATTGCCTCTTTAAGTTGTTCAAAATATTTAGTTGCCTTTAGAGTCCAAGAATATGCTTACTTCTTCAATAATGTCGTTAGAGGTGTTGCTATTCTTCCATAGTTCTGAACAAACTTGCGGTAGTACCCTATCAAACCTAAGAATCCTTTAAGATTATTCAAGGTTTTGGGAATCGTCTAGTCCATCGTGGCTTTGATTTTGTTAGGGTCTACCTTGACACCTTCATGAGATACAATATGACCCAAATACTCTACCTCCTTTACCCCAAAGAAACATTTGGAAGATTTGCATATAGTTGTTGCTCCTTTAGTAGTTGTAGCACCATGTCAATTGATGATACCTTGAATGAAGATCCAATTTTGTGAAGTAAACTACCCCATGTAGTTCATCTAACAATTCATTAATGATAGGAATGTGAAACGTATCTTTAATGGTGATCTTGTTGAGCTCTCTGTAATATAGACACATACACCATGATCCCTCCTTTTTTGTACCGTTACCACATGTGCAAAGTAAGAACTTTGGCTAGGCCTAATTATGCCAGCCTTTAAAATTTCTAAAACCATACGTTCAATTTCACTCTTATGGACATAAGGGTATCTGTAAGGTCTGATGTTAGGAGGAGAACTTCCTAGAATTAAGAGAATAACATGATCAAAATCTCGAGTAGGTGGAAGACCTTTTGGAATATCTTCAAATACCTTAGAATGCTTATCAATGACCTTTTGGAGATCTAGGGAAATAGGAGGCTTGGATGTTCGAACATATAGTGAGCATAATCGTGAAATTACAGCTTGATGTCCCTTTTTCAACAATGTTTTCATACAATTAAAGCTTATCACCTTCCTTGGTTTTCCTGTGATACCCCTTAACTCAAATTCGTTTCCTTCCCATGAAAATTTCATGAAAAGTTATTGAAAATTAAATGCCATTATTCCCAATGATTGTAACCATTGAACCCCTAAGTCAACACCAACACCACCCATTAGGATAGTAATAATTGGATTGTTCGATACATATTCCCTCATAGTAAGATTGGTATTATGGCATTTCCCTGAGCAATTTATAGTTCCTCCATTTGCAATCATTACTTGAACTCTGGTGCTAGATATACAAAGCAATTTGAGAACTTTGGCTAATTTATAGTGAATAAAATAATGAGTACTACCAGAATCAATCAACATTGTTACCTTTTTATTTTGTATGTATCCTTCAATCTTGAGAGTTTGAGGAGTGATAATTACAACCAATGCATGACAAGGTATGGTGGGAGTAATATCTTCTATTTCTCCAGCTTGAGATGGTTCCTCATGTTCTTTTGCTTCTTCCACTTCACAATCTATGTAGAATAATTTCTTCTCACCACACTTATGTCCCTTACTATACTTGCTGTCACAATTAAAGCATAGACCCTTTGCTCTTCTTTCATCAAGTTGCTGAGGTGTCAACCTTTGAGGTGGGTTAGAAGAAGGAACATTATTCTCTCTATATGTGTTGGAGGGTGGTCCTTATAGTAGCCATCACCATATTTTTACATTCAACCTTCCTTGCCACTGTGAAAGGATTCTCCAAGGATGTTGGTTTAAGGAGGTGCACCTAATGTTGGATGTTATCCTTCAAGGTTCCAATAAAGAGATCCAACAATTTATCATCTGGTATTCCCTCCACTTTGACACCGAACTTTTGAAATTGTTGAATGTGCTCGATTGCTGGACCCTTTTGCCTTAGATTTATCAATTGGGTAAAGAAGGAATTGCTCTTAACATCATAATTATATGATATCAATTCTTCTGCAAAAATGGACCAAGAGAAAATGGAGTTCCTTTTACATTCACAAAGCCATTGGTGCCACATAAATTCCTCAGGTTCTAAATATAAATATGCAATAGGTACCTTTTGGAGATTTGGCACCTATTGTATATAAAATAATTGTTCCATCTAGAATATCGATGTTATGGGGTCCTTGCCATCAAACTTCGTCATGTCAATCTTGGGGAGTTGGATAGCCCTTGGGGACCATCCCTGATTACTTCCATTATTATAATCAAATCCTTGTGGATTATGCTTATTAATGGAATGTTGTTCAACATGGACACTATCTTTATCTTCTTGAGTACCCTGGGACACATCATCACCTTTAGGAATATTTTCCTTTGGATTTTGTAAGAGCTTAGAAATCTATTCATATTATTATCCATATGTCCCTTCATCTTACTCTCCAATTGTCCCATCCTTCCATCAATCACATGTCCCATCCTTCCATCAATCATATGTCCTATCATTTCCTCCATATTATTCTCTAAATTAACTAAATAAACTATTCTCACGGTCCCTTTAATCAGATCTTCCAATTTGGACACCCGAAAAGATATGTCTTCACTTTCATTGTAGGTCAAGAATGAATCCGCTGGTGGTTTGATTGGAGTGTGAATTTTTCCACCACCTTTTAGCATGATGTGGAACAATAAAAATATATATATACAATCTTTATCACACATTTGATATCACCCAAAATATATCCTTCTACTAAAAGTTATTCAAATTTAAAATGGCGTACCTTTTTCAATCCCTGATTTGGAGACTGATTTGCTAATCGACCTTCCAATTGAGGTAACTTTGAAATTACGGCCCCTCTGAGCCTGAACCTTTTTTTTGTAGTATCTTGATATGTTGTGTCCTCAATTCCATAGGTATCACCTAATTTTGATGTGCGAATAAAAAGATATGGCAATTTTCCCAACACTTGTTATGTTTTTCCCTTTCAGAAGAGCAAAAGTGTATGGTCTACTACATTTCCAACTTTTCAAATATGATTATGAAATTGATAGCATGGATAACGCGGTTTGTCTTCTTTCTGATGCAACAGTTCTTACTCAATTTGGATCTTGTATGATCCAGATACAACCATTTTTCCCATAAAACATGTTTTAGACTAGTTTTTGGACTAGTAAAGAACCCTAACTTCTAATGGGTATAGATCCAAAATTGTAATGAGTCAAGAACTAAAACTCATAACATAGATATTTCGGTCTATCCTTTATGTCCCCTACGAGTTTTGTTATTTGAAACATCCTAGAAAAAAAGTTATAGATAAAATTCCAAGATGACTCGTTTTGGAAGCGTCCAAGCTCTGATACCAAATGCGAGGGGGTAACTTCCTTCTACAATGTAATAAGTACACATGACAAGACCAGACAAGATGCTTCAAATGAAAATGTCTCCTTCAAATATATATGAGACAAATAACTACAATTACAACTAATGGACCCAATCCGACATCAATAATATAATAATACTAATGATAATTACCACTAAGAGACTCAAGCTGACATCAAATATGACAATACTAATGTAATGTACAACAATATAGGGAGTAACGTGCCACCATTTGGCCTGGGTTGGCAGGTGCGGGAAGAGTCCTCTTTGACTCTAAGGGAAATAAGATGAAAGACTTTGCATGGGGAATTGGTAAGAGGTCCAACAATGGTGCAGAATGGCTAGCACTGATTAAAGGTTTGGAACTAGCAAGGAAGGGAGGAATTGAGGACCTGGTAGTCTTCGACGATTCAATGTTGGTAATCAGGGAAGCTAGAAAACTGACGAAGAACCGTAAGAGTCCTATCACTAAGACCCATCATCTCCTTAAATGCATCATCAATTAATTCAAAGCTATCAATTTTCTTCATCTGATGAGGTCTACTAACCAACATGCAGACACAATGGCAAATATAGGAGTAGGTCTCGATTGTGGAATACTCGTTAGCAATCAACAGGTGTATGGTAACAATTGGATTCCTTAAATTTCGTTTTCTACTGGCTATGATGGAGAATCAAAAAAGCTTCTTTTGCACTTGGAAGTGGCAAATCTCCTTGGCATGGAGGGAACAATTCGTCAATAATTTGATCTTCATAACTTTGGGAAACTCTAGCACCAGAATTTTGATCCCCAAAGCAGCCACCTTCACCTTCTCGGACCTTCCTCGAGTCACCTCAGCAGTTCTAGAGTCACTTGCACGCTTGATACACTTGGCCAACATGCAGAAATCGATGGTGGTTGAGCATCGAGGCAGAGCAAGCATAAATATTGGACGGGGGTGCATCATCTCTTGATGTATGAACCTGGGCAGAAAACGTAAACAAGGCAGAGTGAAAGCTATTTGTGCTAAGTTGGGTGAAGCTTTCCCCTCTTTCATTACGAGTCTTTCCCCACTGCAATGCCTGCGTTGTAGGAAGCAGATCACGACCATCGGAGGAACTGGTTGCGCAGGAGTTCTGAACATGCCCTTTGTGAATGGAGACTATCAGGACATGGCAATCGATGGCTCGGTTAAGGTGAAGCAAGATCTACATGATCATTGCAAGGCTGAGGCGCTAGGGCTGGGTAAGAATTTGAACTCCCCTGTCGGAGAAAATGGTGGAAACAAAGGTCCTGCGCTTGCACCTGGGTTTGACAGTATCCCGGTTGAGGTTCAAACTTATTTGAAGGAAATGGAAATTCAAGTTCGCAAGCTTCGAGGGGAAAATTTCAAGCTCAAACGAGCCATGTCTCACCTCTACACTCTTGTCCAAGCCACGAACTCAGAGGTTCAAAGTAGCAGCAATAAGATTACAGAGAAGGTTGCTAATCTGACCAAAACCATCGACAAGGGTTGTCCTTGTTCTGTTAATTTGGATACCAAAATTATGGCAGTCCATAGCATCGTCAAGATAGTGGAAGCCAAGATTGACAGTATGAGAGCAGATATCAGAAAGAGCACCATGGAACTACAAGGAGGTGTTGGAATCTCGATGGGAGGAACTAAAGGGAACAAGGTGGACATTCTTCATGAGTAATTTGACCAGTAGGGTTTTCCCAGTTCTTTAGAAACAATTTTGCTCTATCTTATGTTGTCTCAGAATTATAGTCTATAAGTTATTCTACTCTTTAGCAACGTTCTGCTTCTGTATTTTTATTTTAGGACAGTTTTTCAGGAGGTATAGTTTCCACATATTAGGAATTTACCATGAACATTACAGTCCAGTAAAATACAAACAAAGTGTCTTGGAAGCCCTATTACTTTGGGAACAATCTTCTCGAAGAATTTTGTAACTTCTGTTTTCTTTTTATAAAAAGCTTATTACTCGTTTCTCTCAAAAAAAATGTGCCACCATTTGGGCTTAATAGAAACTAGGCAATAGGCTCAAAAGCGCAAGCAACAACAAGTAAAACAAACCAATTATAAAGGTGGGAGACCCCACACGAATGGTTAGAAGTAGATGAAAGAGATGAATGAGGTTCATAATGCACTTTCAAAGTATAAGGGCTCATAGTTCTACTATAAAAATAATGGGAGGGCCATTAGATGGAAAAAGGGTGCTACACAAGGGAAACCCATCATAGGAAATCTATTATGTTGGATTAGTGTAGACTACAAATAGAAAAGGCGTATGTACCCACATCCAATAGGGTGAACACTATAGTGAATTCCAGTGGAAAATGGTTTAAACGTATCGCAACATAAGGGAATCCTAAACCTACATGCAAGCTTCAAAATATCACTAACTGGGCCAAATAATGAATAAAGCATGATCCCTAAGCAACGATGAATCCAATTCAAAATCCCACACCCAAGAAGCAACATTACCAAGATCATATCTCAAAAATCCAAAACAAGAGATTTATTTAGAGTAATAGGGATGGGAATGTTTTTCAACCTTGACATCTTCAACAATATCCATCTTGATGAAAAAGTCTATCCATAGAGATTCAATAATGCCAAATTCCAAGGAACTACCAAAGATGTTAGGCTTAGAAGGGAAATAAAAGCTTAAATTGCTAACGAAGACTATGGAAAGGGAGTCAATTTTACAAGGGTTCTAGGATCTATAAAAGAGATCAAAATCAAAGGAAAAACCTAAGGATATATAGCCAGATGAATCAAACTCATAAAGAAAATCTAAGGATTTATCACCAAGAAATCAAACTTGTAATAAATATTAACTGGTAGCTTCATGAAAAAGTCCATAGACTAAAAATTGTTAACAAATGAGGATATCCAATTAGAAAGATCAAACTTATAAGTAAGGAAATCTAAGGATTTATCACCAAGAAATCAAACTTAGAATAAAAATTGATTGGTAGCTTGATGACAAAGTCCATAGACTAAAAAATGTTAACAAACAAGGATATACAATTATAGAGATCAAGCTTAGAAGTAAATCAGTGCTAGATTCGATTGAAATGTGTCCAATCTAAGGAGATGATATTCGGAAAGTAGAAAAAAACATTAAGGAATGTTAAAACTAGTCACAACCTCCAAGAGAACTTCATCTTAGGGGAGAACATCATCCTAAAGAGAACACATGTTAGAAGATTCACTCTGACCAATAGGAGGAGAATAGGCTCCAATGCCCCCATTGGATATAACACATGGTGAATTGCCAAAACCAAGTCACAATAAGGTGAGAATGATTGCAAAGGATCCTTCTTAGTAGCAATTGAACATGTGGGATATGAGGCCACACAAGTCACTTGTGGCAGAGTATTGTCTACTAAAACAATAGTAACAAACAAATATGCAACATGGTCTAAAGTCAAACAAGGATGAGGGTCACCAATCACTGGCTGATCAATAGTCACGATGCTTATATTGCAAGGAAAATGCATAACCTAAAACAATGTAGATACTAGAACATTCATAAGATATATGCTAAGTTTCCAGGAAATGTGGGTGTAGGGATGGGGACGCCACTTTTTTTAAATAGGGTACTTGGGTTCGTCGAGGTATTGTGTGTGTGTGTGTGTGTGTGTGTGTATATATATATATATATATATATAGGTAGTTGTAACAAAAAAAATTAAAATTTAAAACTCAAAAACATCATAACATGTCACATGCATATTTCTTCAAAATTCAATGATTCATCATTCAACCAACATTCACATCGGAACATAAAATTTTGATATCAAGTGGAAGTTATATTATGATTCCATTCAACCATTGTCATACTGCATTCAAAATTTTCCTAATGGGCTAAGGCCCAATGGCAATTCCAACCATGAAATATAAAATAGTCAAAATACAAAATTTAGAAAACTCAAAACACTGAACAGTGAACAATGGACAAGATAAATGCTTTGGCTTCCTCAAGCCATGTCATCAACATCCTCAGGATCATCATCAACATCACTAAATTCCTCTTTCAATAGGCTCTCTAGGTAGGTGTCACTCTCAAGTGCAAGCTCCTTCTCATCCATAGTAACTGGAGGAAGCTTAACAAAGTCGTCTGGTTGTACCTCCTCATCCACACATATAACAACGTCTGTGTATTTGTCCCATCTCTTGAAAGGACCCTCCTTCTATCCTAGGTCTTTCTGAGATATGAGATGAATTGTGCTATGAATATGAACTAAATTATTTTCCTTCTTCGATCATGTTGAGTGGATAACTCCCGAATTATTTTTCTTCATTACTCAAGATGCTTATTTATACATTATCCAAATGTCTCTTGGACTTCGGATTCCAAAGAGATCTGTTGGAGTCCCTCATGACTCCTCCTCTTCCATTTATTTAACTGACTACAATATTTATAATATTTACAATTTGGGTGAAATCATAATCCCGGAGGATTAGATTTCCAACATCCCCCCCTGATCCAAAGGGGTGTTTGTAAGTCCAACCATGTTTCTAAACCTTTCAAATCTCTCGTCCAAGAGCTTTGGTGAAGATGTCTGCAATTTGGTCGTTCATGGAACAATGTCATAGATGAACTATCTTGGCCTCTACATGATTTCGAATCAAATGTACTTTGTGTTGATGTTCTTAGTTCGATCATGGAATATGGGATTCTTGGACAGCTTGATTGCATAAGTGTTGTCAATCAAAAGTCGAGTGGAGTTTTCTTGTTTCTCCTACAAATATTCAAGTATCTTCCTGCACCACACAATATCTTTTGTTGCTTATGCTGCAGCCGCATATTCTGCCTTTGTTGTCGAATCTACTGGAATTGACTGTTTGTGTGATCTCTAGGAGACGGTTGTTGATCCAAGACTCATTGTGTATCCAGAAGTGGACACTTATTTCTCTTTGTTTCCATTAAAGTCTGAATCAAAGTACCCATTGAGTTTGAAGCCTTCCACCTTAGAGTACTTGAGTCCAAAGTCTTGAGTTCTTTTCAAGTATCTTAGAACTCTTTGTGCATGAACCTTGACAGGATAACAACAACATAGGAAATATATGGTGTGGTGGTGGTAAGGTAAATAAGGATTCCTACAAGCTGTCGGTACTTGGTCGCATCCTCAAATTCTTTTCCTTCACTTGACGTGAACTTCAACTTTTGTTCCATTGGAGTTGAGAGAGGGTTGCATTCTGTCATGCAAAATTTGTTCAGCAATTTTCTAACATACTTCTTCTGATAAATGAATATGTACTTAGGATGTTGAGTCACTTCAATTACCAAGTAGTAATGAAGATGTCCTAGATCAGTCATTTCAAAGTCTTTCTTCAAATGTTTCTTTATGGATGCTATATAACTTCCATTGTTCCCTGCCATCAAAAGTTCATGTACATACACCACATGAAACACAACAATTCTTCCAACTTTCTTTACAAACAATGTTGCATCATCAAGATTATAATGTTTCAAATTCAGATCTAGAAGATGCTTGGTTAGCTTTTCATACCATGCTCGAGGTGCTTGTTTCAAGCCATACAAGGACTTGACAAGTTTACATATCTTATGTTCTTGTCCCTTCACAACAAAACCTTCTGGTTGAGACATGAAGACAATTTCTTTAAAGTCTCCATTCAAGAAAGTTGTTTTTACATCCATTTGGTGAACTTTCCATCCATTTTGTGCAACCAAAGAGACTAAGGTGCGGATGCTATCCCATTTTGTTGTGGGGGAGAATGTTTCTTCATAGTCAATTCCTTCTTTATGTGCATAGCCTTTTGCCATGAGCCTTGCTTTGTGCTTGTCAAGTGAGCCATCTGATTTGTATTTGTTCTTGTATACCCACTTACTGCCAATTGGTTTGGTTCTGACTGGAGGGTCAACCAGCTTCCAGGTTCCATTTTTCATTAGTGCATCATACTCATTCTACATGGCTTCTTTCCACTCATCACGAGTAGTAGCTTCTTCAAAGGAAGTTGGTTCAAAGTTAGCAAATAAATTCAATTCACAATCAAATGAGACATCCATGTCATCACCTGAGTTATCAGCATCTCCTCCATCTTCTTGTCTAGTTGAGCTTCTCGTTCCCGTCTTTCCAACTTCATCTGCATGAACACTTTCAAGTGTCTTTATGGACCATTTTGGAATCTTTCTTGATTCCCCATGTTGATCATCTAGTGGTGCTTCATTCTCTTCAAGGTTTAATCTTCCAATCCTCTCAATCACATCATCCAATTGAGTTCATGTTTAGGTGAAATGGCATGAAATTCTTCTTCATGAGGGGGTGTTGGTGCTTCAAAAGGAAATTCCATATATTGATCCAAGATAGGGATCCCCCCTTCAAGATGTGGAATTTCATTATCAAACTCATAATATGTATTTAGATGGGAAAATTTCTCAAGATGATTAAGTTGTATTTCAATGGACTGGTCATTTTTATTAGTTTCAAGAAAAATGGCTTCTCTGGAGACAACAAACTTATTCTTGACCTCATCATAAAGACAATATGCCTTGGAGGTTTTTGAGTACCCCAAGAAAATGCATCTTCGACATCTAGCACCAAGATTGTTTCTTTTCTCCTTTGGTATCATGGCATAGCAGGTGAAACCAAAAACCGTGAGATGCATAATCGAAGGAAGGTGGCCAAACCACATTTCATGTGGAGTCTTGTCTTCAAGAGCATGAGATGGACTTCTATTTCTCAAATATGTTGCACATAGTACTGCATCACCCCAAAATATTAGTTTCACATTCTTGAAAAAACATCATTTAGCATGCCATATTCATTAAGGTTCTATTCATCCTTTCTACCACACCGTTTTGTTGCGGATTGTAGAGAACTTAGTTTGATGTGTAATCCCATTTGTACAAAGATAGTCTTTAAAAGCATTAGATGTGTATTCTTTACCATTATCAGATCGAAATGTACCAATATGAGCTTGTGCTTGATTTTCTATCCATGCATGAAAGTTCTTGAGTGTTTGAAATGCTTGAGATTTTGTCTTCAGCAAATATACCCAACACATTCTAGTATAGTCATCAACAAAGGTCATGAGGTACTTATTACCATTTGTAAAAGGAATTAGCATGGGGCCACATAGGTGAAAGTGAACTAGCCCTCACTTTCTACATGCTCTGAATTTAGACTCCTGGAATGGCTGCTTACTGTGTTTTCCTAGTATGCATGCATCACATTTGTTCTTTTGCTTAGGAATGGTGGGAAAATCAAATACACCATTCTTTCTTAACAAAAGAAGACTGTTATAATTCACTTGACCAAATCTAGCATTCCATAACAAACTGGATGACATATTGCATTCTTCATGTTGAGAGAGGTAGGTAAAGTTCTGAACTCTTGCAGAAGATCCCCTTAACTTCAACAACTTTCCATCTTCATATCCGGTCATGATAACCTTGTTGTCAGAGGACTTCCCTATCTCTACAATTCCATCGAACATGTGGATGGAATGGCCTTGTTGTCGAATCTTTAGTAAGGACAACAAGCTTCTCTACAACTCTGGAAGATAAAGAACATTTTTTAACACAAAATCAAGGAATCTAGGTAGCTTGAGCCTAATTGAGCCAATTCCCTTTGGTTTAAGGCTAGATTTGTCTACAAAGTACACTATGTCGTCTGTAATGTCATTCAGTTCTCTAAAAAAATCTTTCCTAAAAGTCATGTGAGATTTTGCACCAGTATCAAGCAACCAACAATCTTTGTAAGATGAAAGAGAGGTTATTTCATTAATTCCAAGACTACAATGTGCAACAATACAATGAGCAGAATCAAGGGATTTACCAACCTCTTGGCTCTTATTTTTGTATTATTTATTCTGGTTATGTCTTCCTTTGATGGAGTCCTAGGGAGGCCAACACTGGTCTGCTTCATGTCCACTCTTCCCACAATGCTTGCACTTCAGATTTGATCTTTTGCTTGAGTTGTTTATGCCCCCTCTGCCTCTAAAATTTCTTCTTCCTCTTCCTCTCTTGATGCTTTCCCCCTTGGGAGGGTATTTGGACTGGTTCTTTGCTTTCTAAGCAAATCAAAGATATTATCTAGGATGCTCACTTATCTTCTTTCCAAAGGCTTTCTCTTTGTCTACAATCTTCTCCACCACTATGTCAAAGGTGAGGCCTTTGAACTTGTCAATTGCTTGAAGAGACTCAAGATAGTTGGAGTGAGTAGGATAGAGGGACTTGACAAATGTTGCAAGTGGAAGGTCTGGTTTCATGCCAGAGGCTTGAATCTTGTGCATGATTGCTCTAATCTCATATGCAATTGGCATATGATCATTATCATTTACTTCCAAACTGAATAACTTTAACATTAATTGAATCACCTCCATTTCAGAATGTGAGTCATCCAAGTATTTTAATGTCTTTAATGCTTCAAAACAAGATTTTGCAGGCAATATATGTTGGCTCACCTCTTCATTGACTGTAGAAGTTATCAATGTTAAAGCTTTCTTGTCTCTAGTCTACTAGATAACAAGTTCTTTATCTGATGTTGGAGGTTTTGGATTAGAACTCAAGATTGTGCCTTCAACTGTGTGAATGGTTTTTCCTTCACAAATGTCGTCCCACAAGTCATTGTAGATGAACATAGCTTTAATCTTCCTTGATCATTATGGATAGGTGTCCTTGCCAGTAAAGACAACACCAACTATTGATACCAGCGGGTGCATCTTCTACAACTTGAATCTTGAACCAAAAACTCTAAACATAATACTTGGAAGAAAAATGGGAAGGTCCAGGTCTAAATTCCTACTCCCTTATTTACAAATTGCTTCTTGAAGCACTGTCAACTTAGTTATGTAGCGCTATCAATTTAACTTTGTAGCACTATTTAATTCTGCAGCGCAATGCTATTACATACAAAATTACATTCGATTTTGCAACACTATTAATTTTGTAGTGCTATTACATTTTATTTTTATAGCTTATAGACAATTACATTCACCTTATACTCCAGCTCAAATCTTCATGGACAAACATTAATAATGAATTAATATGATACCACTCAAACTGGTAGAAGACTGTTGAATGGTCGCAACTTCAATGGTTGAGGTCGCTGAGCTCCAAATTAGAGGTGCAGGTCATGGTTCAAATGACATCTCTGAGGTTGAGGTCGCAATACATATATGGTGGAGGTTGAGCCTCTCTCATTTCACCAAATCGCAACACAAAAACCACAGCTCACATATTAGGGTTACCAATGGTCACATAACTTGCAGCAAAACCATTTTACGGCTCAACAAAGATCATGAGCCTTACGAGCAAGTCTCAACACATGCATTACAAGCTTCTCTTCAGCCTCAATTTCATTCAATCTCCCATGCGAAGTTCTTCATGCAGCAAAAAGGCACAATACTTGGCACATTACTTTGGGATTCACCTCACATTCAATATTCACGGGGTGATATTTCTCGTAGCATTCCACACATAGTTTCACAATGGAATACAATCATTTGCACCAACTTTCAACATAGAGAAGCACAAACATCAATGTCGAGTTTATTCTTTTTGCAAGTCATGGTCACGATCCACATGATGGTCGTAGTCCATCAACGTCTCACTCTTTGAGTGCTACAATTTTCCAAGCTTTCCAAGATAGAAACAATCCACAATAAGGAGCACTCAACGCAAGGGGTTTCCACAAATAGAGGACTGGTGGTGGTAGGAAGGAAGAGTCTTCCATTGAAGCTAATATCAATCTCAATGCAAACTAGAGTAGATTCCTCATTGAGAGAGTTCATGCAAATAAAAATTAGGGTTTACGCAGCACTTCAGACAAGAAGAAGCTCATGATCTCCACTGTACCAACTGAAGAAGGAATTAGGGTTAAGTACGGACATATGGTAAAATATGCATCACAAATGAAATGTTTAAGAATCACACAGAGGAACGCAGAGAGCAGGCTGTCAAGAAGGAATGGCAGAAATATGAACAAGAGAATATGGCAGACAATTTTGCAAAGGGAAGAACGAGCAGACTGGCACACAAAATGCCAGGACTGAGAGGTAACATGTAGGAAAAATGGATGAACCAACGGTGTAGCAACGAGAAGGGCACAAGCACATAATGGTAGAATGTCAGAGCTTAGAAGACAACGGGAGTTATGGTAGGAAGCCAGGATCTGATACCACTATTGAGTGGATAACTCCCGAATTATTTGTCTTCATTACTCAAGATGTTTATTTATACATTATCCAAATGTCTCTTGGACTTTGGATCCCAAAGAGATTCCTTGGATTCCCTTATGACCCCTCATCTTCCCTTTATTTAACTAACTACAATATTTATAATATTTACAATTTGGGTGAAATCATAATCCTAAAGGATTAGATTTCCAACAGATTCCAACCTGTTTCTTTTGACTAAATGGATGAAGGAATAATGCTCCAATTCCTCTCAGAAGATGAGAAGCTAGCTACCTTCCCCAAGTAATCATATGGCAAATTTTAAGTTACAAGTATGTAAAATCAATTAATTTTATAATTTTTTTATACAAATGTAAAAAACAATACGAGGAACTAGCTACCTGCCCAAGTAGTCGTATGGAAAACTGTTGCAACTCAGGGACATCCACACCAAGAAGCCACCACGAATCCATCAGATCCTTCTTCTTTCACTTATCAGTCAAGGAATCATGTGAACCAAAGACACCTCACCCACATGAAAATTGGGCAAATTGAGATTGTATATCAGATGCCTCTTCTGAAGAATGACCATAATTTTTTTTAACGGCGGTCATAAATCCTTTCACCACCTCTCTATCTTGAGAAGGAGGCCTCCTTCCTGTTATGGGATTATACCATTTTGGATTCACTACATGGGTTGCTATATGATGTGGGGTGTTCAACTTATTCCACTACCCATGTATGAATGTCTACAATAGTGGCGATAAAGTAGGATCTCTTCTATCTGTGATAGATTTGATCCTCTCACATATAGAGTCCATGTTTTTGTATATCTCACCTAAACATGGACCATATGTGTCTGAATAGCGGAGCATACCACAAATTGGCTCTACAAATTCCACAACAAATTTCGTATCAACCCAAAACTCATCACTCAAGATCAACCACTTTACCTCCACAACTGTACTTGAGGTAGATAGCTTCCACCGATCCCACATGTCACTGATAACTGTAGCAGCTAAATCCCCCTTCACCTCCAAAATCCATCTAAGAAGAATGTAATAAGTTGCAAATCTTGTATCAACAGGTTTCAGAAGCTCCATTTTAGCATGACTTCGGTAAATGGCTTGTGAATGGTGGTGGTTGCATATGACCATCTGAATTTTGCGGCCATTCTTAACCAACAACTGAATCCATTCAAATTTGGCAATGTCTTTCAATGCATTGTTCAAGGAATGCATTGCGCACAGTGTCCAAAAAATATGCTTAGGGTACATGGAGAATTCACAAATGAAAACAAATTAGATTTTCTAATTTATGAATAAATTTAATAAATTTAAAAAGAAATCAAACTTGTATTTAAAAATCAGATTTGTAAAAATCAAACTTGTACTCCTTTTGGACCATTATCCCCGCTGCTTTGCACACTGGGGCTGCATCGGCGACAACTTGAATGGAATTGGATGGACCCACCTCTACAATGGCATCACAAAATTTGGTGTTTCAAGAACATAATGTTCTTTTCTTGACTAGCACGATCAATGGCCTTGAGAAAATATGGATTGGATATGGAAGAGACAATGATATTAATCAGTGGACTATTCCTACAATCAGTCCAACCATCCATGAAAATAGAGCATCCATATACTGTCCAAGATGCCTTCAATGCTGTCATTGCCTTCTCAAGGTGTGCTTTCTCCTTTTCCACCAAAATGGTTCGGAGCTTCTTATAACTAGGTTCCTTATACCTTGCAGGTCCATCATTAATGGCACAAACCATTTGCTTAAAATATGGTGAGCGGGTTGCATTGAAAGGAATGCCACATGCAAGAAAAAATATTCTATTGCAAGATTAAGACCCTCCCTGCCTTTCACATCAAACATGTCATAAAGGCAATCAAGTTTAGGTTTCTTGTGTGGATGAGCTATAGTGCTTTTTGATGCTTTTGATGGCACAACCTCATCACCACACTCAACTTCATCTTTAGATTGAATTCCATCTTCATGGGACTCATCATCATCACGGACATTACGGTCTGGCCTTGAGATTTCCTTGACTGCCTTCCCATCAACCCTTTGAACATTAGCAAGTATATCGGGATCCTCCAGGTCTCCAGAACAAAGATTAACACCCATCTTTGGAATTCTCAAGAAATGGGCTTTCACTCTAGTATAGTTTCCCCTCCAAGCAACAACACAAAAATTGCATTTTGTTAAGGCTATCCCCCCTACACCCTTTGATCATTTTGTCCTATCCACGTATTTCCATAGTGGACATTGAGGATTTGATGAATCCATTTGAAATTTTTGAAATCTGCAAATGAAATTTATAATTTCTAATCAAAAATCAATATGGAAAATTGGAAATGAAATCAACTCCTAAATTTGTAAATTAGCTTGGTCTTGATCACAATTCAACGTAAGCATTTAGCTAACTCAAGTGACTTCACAATGTTCACATGCTTTGGTGGAAGTGTATCATTAGCCCTATGTTTCAATTTGGGATTTCTACTGAATTTTTGTGTATATGTTGCAGGTTGCATAAAGGAGCAGATAAGACTTTGTTCAAACTTAAAACTCCAACCAGTTCCATTCCATTATTGAAATGGCAAATGTTGCAATGCACTATTAATTCTCCATGTAGATGGATTTTGCTTACAATTGTCTTAAATGTCCCCAGACCCTATTCAAGCAAGTCTAGCATAGAATTTATTGACATTCAAATATGAAAAAATTCAGATTTGAGAATTTGTCTAAACAATAAAAGTTTAAACTGTAAAATTTATTCACATGCAACAAATTTAGTAAATTAGTAATGTATTGTCGATAATCTATTAATCTCTCATTGTTCAGTGTTCATACATTCTATTGAGGTCAAATATGTGCTAACTGCTTACTACTAAGGGTAAATTGTAAGTGTGTTCACCGTTATGGAACCTGAATAAGTGTGTATTGTTCAATATTCACTATTGTGCCGGATAGACTTCACTTGTCGCTATGGATGTTGTCGTTGTTGCTTGTGGTCACTGCCGAGGATACCCATGGAGTCATGGAAACAGAGCCTTCACCTAAATGATAGACACAGATGCTATGGATGGTGGCGTCAAATAAACGGAGATGCTGTTGCTTGTGGTTGTTGCCAATGCTGCCCATGGAGTCATGGAAACAGAGCCTTCACCTGAATGATAGACACAAATGCTATGGATGGTGGCATCAAATAAAAGGAGATGTTGTTGCTTGTGGTTGTTGCCAATGTTGCCCATGGAGTCATGGATGCAATGGAATGAAGTGTGGGTTGTAGTGTCAGGGTTGGGAATGGGGGGGATATGTTTATCTGGCAGGGATACCCATGCAAACCCACAACGAACCCCACGATGAACCTAAAGTCGCGATACGGTGAACCCAATCACCTGAAAGAACCCATTTTTATTACCAACGACTCAAGATCTTCACAACCAAACCAGGTTCATCTGGGTTCGACCACCATGAACCCGCATATGAACCATAGATGTAGGTTCATGAACCCGGTGTTGGTTCGTGAACCCTACCATCGGGTTCGTGAACCCATGCAACATAGGATATATGTAATCATGCCCAAGGAGCATTTTGAAGTCCAATGGGCCTTATATAACTAAAAAATCGACTAAAACAATCTTCCCACCTAATGAAATATGCAACTATAGAAGAATCCTCAAGGGTTCACTAGGTCTTATATCAAAATATAGCATCTGACACGAAGTTGGGAGAACCCAAACCTTTCCAAACATACGGGGATAAAATAATAATAGAGGCCCCTTATCTTTAATACTTCACCAAATTGTGCATGAATCGACTTCAATCCTTATTTGGAAGGGTGCAGAAGAAGGAAGGCAAGGTTCAACGGGACTATTCCAATAAAAGGAAACAATCATAGAGCTTGGAGGGAGAATGCTCAAAGTGAATGAAATGCCCCCTTGTCCAGAAGGTTTTGAACTAGTAGTAAATAAAACTTGTGTAGTGGTTGCATCACTCTTCAAGTGAAGATTAAATTGACTTAACCACTCCATCCGCCAATGACTAAGTAGGAAAGGATGACTAAAGGACCATAGGTTGTTCAGGAGCACAAGATCCTTCAACCAATAACCATACTCTTTGTACCTACGGAATGAACATAAGTAGATGAGTAAGATGGTGTCCCTTACAAATCTTGTAGGGAAATGTAGGCTTGTCCTCTAATCATATGTGTTTCTCAACAATATCAATGCCCCTTGCACTACTCATGTTGGCGGGTTGTTTGATTCTAGCATAAACTACATTGGTTGGTGGCTTGCCCCCTTATCTTCACTTCTTCCTCATGTTCTTCCTCTTCTGATTCCTTTCAAATTTATGGGTAATAACCAAGCTAGGTGGAACACTTTCATTGGACAAAGTAGAATAAAATTAAACTAATTTATCTTATGAAGCAAGCAAGGGGATTAAATAATTGGTTTGATGCTTCTGACCTAAAGTGTTTACTTGGGAAGCGTCAGGGGCATCTAAATCATTCAGAATGGAAAACGACCAAACGAATAATTACATAGTCAACCCATGAAGATTCGAACTAGCCATTAGAGGGGCACCAACAATTTGAAACAAAGGAAAAGAAAAAGGATCCCTTGTCCCTTGGTTGGTACTTCCATGAATATTTGTTTTTGTAAGTTCGATTTGTATTAACAGAAAATAAAGGAGTACATAGATGTTCAAAATTGGTATGCTCTGCTTGAGGTCAGTGAATCAGACTTCCATACCAGTTTTCTAAGCCTACTCAAGAGACAATCTAAACATAACTAAGTTCTATGGATCCCCCACAGGCCGGGGTTATGGCTCGGCTAACAAAAGAGACAAAATTTGATAGAATTATAAGACTAGGAGTTCAAAACAACATAAGAACCCGAGAACATAGCTTAATCCAGAATTTCCATGATTTCATCAGTACCATCAACCGAAGCAGGAGTATCATCCTTCGCAGGTGCACGGGCTACCACGTCTGGGTTGCAGCGGAAGACGAGCTGCTTGCCAACGAAATTTTTCCCCACCAATTCCTTTTCCAGCACTTCCATGCGGTCATTCACCTTACTAAGGACTTCGTGAATAGCCACCTAGTTGTGCCCTAGCCGACACGTGTTGTCTTCCAAGCGTGCTAAGCGTTGATCGACCGTCAAGGGACAACCTTCAACCTGGATGTGCCCCGCCAGATGATCCTCAAAATCCAGGGACATCATGGATATCATTGCCCATAAGAGGCTGAGGGTGCGGTTGTGTCTAGTTTCCCTAGTGCGGGGTGCACCAGAGTCTTCAATGATATCATCAAAAAATTGCCAGAGAGCCTGTGGGCTTGGGAAAGGATTTTCCCATCCTAGCGTGCCCTCCTCTCCCATTGTTCTAACCTGTCTTGAGTCTGTTGGTTCACCTTCTTCCTGAAGAATCCCTGGAGTTTGGCCAAGTCTTTTCCTGCACAGGGCGCATGGGAGCGACGTGGGCCATTTATGCGGACCATGGTGTGATGGGTGCTGAGAGCGGAATTGCGAGTAGAGGGAGAGCGAGCAAGGAGAGCACGATGAGTTACAAAAGTAGCGAGCAAATACATAAGAAGGTGGTCTAGGGGCGAATGGATGAATGTTGGGTGTTGCCAGCGAGCCTCGTTAAATCTAAGAAGATATCGCATGTGCTGCCAGACATGCCCATTATGCGAACAATCGTCAACCGAATTCACGATTGAAAGAGCAGGTTGGATCTGGAAGCGTTGGACCTTCATTTCCAAGGGGTTTAATGTTTGCAGGTGCCTCTTGATACACATGATGATGGTTGTATGACCCGAATGAGCCGAAGGACGAGGTTGCGAGGTTGGGCCCGCGTTCCTCCCTTATTATGCATGTAGCCGATTATCCTCAACATTGTGACTAGACACGTGGTTATGGATCAAGTCACCTGTGCTGACGCTTGGCATGGATGCGTGTTCAGTGTCTAGTTGCTTTGGGCCCATCATGGATTGCGTTGAGTGGCCCATAGTATTACACCCATCGTGGGGGGTACCTCCATGAATATTGCCCATATATCTAATTAAAAAATAAATAAATAAAATTTTGGGGTCAAAAAATTACAATCAACAAACACATATAAAAAGGCTCTCTAATATTCAACCAAGCAAATGCACTCTTCCGAAAGCCAACCTAGGGTGATTAAATCCAAAGTTCAAGTAGTAAAGAGCTTAAAAGAAAGTCTTTCAAAAATCAACTTAGGATGATGAGGGTCAAAGTCCAATAAGTGAAGGTGCGAGAGACATCTATAGTAACTCTCATGCAACAATCACCCAAGGATCAAGTACCTATGTGAAGATAGGGAACCCTTTAAGGGAGTCGAGGTGGATGTGATGCATCTATCTAAGGTATTGTGAGCACTTTCCACTTGCAATCACTTGGGAAAAAACCTAAGAAAAATCACTATGGTTACCAATTTACAAATAAAAGATGGGTGGAACAATCATGGGTCAGGAGTTTTCCTATGGGTTGGGAATGTAGGACTTGCTCCTACCTAAAATTTTGGAGAAATAGTGTCACCCCAAAGCCTTTCCAAATATACCAAAGATCTCGTACACACATAGCCGACTAAACAAGTGAGATGGGATAATCTCTACACTTGATTAGATTGACCTCGTGCTTGATTCATGTGTGAGGCATACCTTCCTGATTAAATCCAAAGTTCAAGTAGTAAAGAGCTTAAAAGAAAGTCTTTCAAAAATCAACTTAGGATGATGAGGGTCAAAGTCCAATAAGTGAAGGTGCGAGAGACATCTATAGTAACTCTCATGCAACAATCACCCAAGGATCAAGTACCTATGTGAAGATAGGGAACCCTTTAAGGGAGTCGAGGTGGATGTGATGCATCTATCTAAGGTATTGTGAGCACTTTCCACTTGCAATCACTTGGGAAAAAACCTAAGAAAAATCACTATGGTTACCAATTTACAAATAAAAGATGGGTGGAACAATCATGGGTCAGGAGTTTTCCTATGGGTTGGGAATGTAGGACTTGCTCCTACCTAAAATTTTGGAGAAATAGTGTCACCCCAAAGCCTTGCCAAATGTACCAAAGATCTCGTACACACATAGCCGACTAAACAAGTGAGATGCGATAATCTCTACACTTGATTAGATTGACCTCGTGCTTGATTCATGTGTGAGGCATACCTTCCTGACAAATGCCTTCCTTTGCTACTATTGGATTTTAGGCACTTGCTATTGAATCCAGGTTATGTTTTTTTTGCCTTGAAGAATTTACTTCCCAACCTACATGAAAGTGCTACAACCTAGACTTGTGTATTTGCTATAAAGAAAATAATATAATTCATTTTAGTTTTAACTGTTCTTTTAAAAAGTTGTTGTTGTACTCAAAAGGATACAAGAATGAAATTTGTGATGTTTTGACACTTTAAGAATGCTTTATAAAGATATTGATAAACACCCAAGGGCATTTATAATTGATATTTCAAAATAAAATTAAGCACTATTTGAAACCTTGAAATACAAATAATTAAGAAATGAATTACCTATTTATGTAATGTACCTTTCCTTTTGAATTCGACAATGTACCCTACAAACCAACGTAACTAGGAAATACAACTTAAAAACTAAGAAAAAATGGCTAGAACAAAAATAAATGTGTTTTAATCTTTATATTTTAATGGCGAGTTGAATAAAACTACCTAATCATTGTTACTAGTCTTTAGAACAAGAAACAAGAAATCCCTGGAAGCTTAAGAGCAAAGAAACCAAGTGTATAATGCTAAAAATTTATTTTTAGCCTGCTACAGGATAGGACCGCAAGATGCTCAAGAGAAATTAGTGGTGTAACTATAGGTTGAATAAGTGCAACTAGTGGTCTAGCCATATTTTTTGCCAAACACAATCGTGGTCCAAAACTAGAGAAGATATATACAACCACCCCAAATTCTTTCCAAAAAAAGTGAGCAATACAAAAAAACTAGGTAGTGCTCTTTTTAAACTTCTTGAGCCTTGGAGAGACAACCCAACAAAAGAAGAATTTGCAAGATCCTTCCCAAGTATGGTTTCCAATTCTGTTTAAAGGGTTTTTGCACCTTTGTGTTGCACAAAGATCCCTGGAAAAAAGGGTTGTGACTTTGCCGACATACCAAAAGGTAAGACAACTTGAAAGAGACACTTTCCATGTCTGGTGAATTAAATTCCTAAGAGGAGAAGACAATGGGATAAGGGAGTAATTCATTGAGACCACCAACTTGTCCTTGTTCCTTTTGCATGTGCTTTACCACTATAACTTATAGCACTGCATAGTCAAAGGTACTTGTGGACAAGAAAACAACTACACCTTTCTTCAAACACTTTCAACCATGTGGTAATTTGCTTCAAAAGTAATTGACATATATTCGAATTCATACATAGTGTTGTTCAGGATTTTAACCTTATAGTGAGGAGATACACTATCAACTTAGCGGGGTTGACAGGTAAATACATTCATTACCTTGCATCTAGTTCCTACAAATGAAAGAGATCAAGATATAGGAAGGTACCTTTAATCAACGGCTGGTCCTAGCTTTCGCTTGGTCTTCCGCTTGATCCTTTGCTGTGATGAACCTGCAACAAAAAAGATACCTTCCTTAGCATATCTTGACTATATAAATATGATGAATATTAAAAGCAATTAAACATCAACAATAATCAGATACTAAGCCAAATGAATATGCAATCTAGTAGACATTCGATTTGGGACAGGAAGGGTATTTCGACCTTTTTATTATCAAAGAAACATGAATCAGTACAATATACCTGACGTGTCATGATGTTTCTGCAACCGAGTCCTGGGCTCCTGCTCTTCACAGTGACTTGGGACTTTCCTCCAGCGTAACAATGCTTAAAGCCTTTCTTCTAGGTCCCTCTCTCATGGATCCTCCTTGTATTTATGGGACAAGGTAGGCAGTTGGATTCGAGAGGTGGTTGAATTGGGAGGTTGGGGAAGTTGCAGAAGCAATTTCAACTAATCCCATTTCGTAAACTTAATATATTTTTTGATTTCATCTTAAGATGTGCGCGAGTTTCCTCAAGGCATAGTAGCACACAATATGCAACTTCACTGTTTTACAACATGCGTTTGCAACTTTTCTGAGGTGTGCGCTAGTTTGCCTTGAGTAAAGTAGGGCATACTAGCAGATGTGTGCTAGTTTACTGCCCAAAGAGTTGCGCACATGTCAAAATATCAGGAGAAACATGGAATTTCCCAGCTGAAGAGGGTAGTTCCAGTCGAAAAGTCATCTAGGTCAATCCTAGCTCTTCAATCCATGTTGTCCTTTTGTGTGATCGACAGAGGAATGTGATCACGGACGGAGAAGTGCATATTTGACCTATAACAGATGCCCCCTAATGTGTGAGGTCAGAGGGAAATGATGGCCGAAATACATTATAATTCCATGTCAGAGGAGGAGCAAGAAACCGCAGAACCAAGTCACAAAAACACCTAAAACAACGATCAAGGTCAGCGAGCAATTACAATCTTGACATCATATAGATGTGTAGAATGATCTCCGATACATAACTAGGAGATGTAGAGCATGGCCACTGAAATACAAGTGTGGATCCATGTCAAAATGAGAGATCATAGCCATAACAACAAGCTGGATCTATGTCTCATGAAGAGCCAAAATGAGTGAGGTTCAGCCTTGCGCAGCTTGGCCGATAACATAAATATGGTGATGCTATCAGAGTCCCAAGGTCTTCATCCAAACAACCCAATGTACAAACCCTAACCATGTGAATAAATGAGCTGAAGTCGAACATGGGGGGTATCGTTTGATTACCGGTCATTGATGTATACCATTAACAAACACGAGGGCTTCCATCGATAATGATAATGGGGCCCAAGGTATCTAGTACGATCCAACAAGTGTGAATAAGTGGACTTGAAGTCGAACACTTGAGGAACCTATCGAATAAGAGACATTGATGTATTCCCATTTATTCAACGGCGAGGGAAACTGCCACTGATGACTGCAATCCCCAAGGTACTAACCGAAACTCTAAACTTCATTCCCAGAGCATAATGAGTTGAAGTCGATGGGAAGAAGTCCATTGGAAGGGAGGCCTTAATGCATCCTCTATCATCCGACACGAGGAATGCTCACAGGTATGTGTTGATGTGGAGTAGGACAAGTAACAAGATGAAACAAACTGACACCAGGATGGTCGACACATGAAGTCAAGGTAAACTGCAGAATGGCCGACACAGGTTGTATCCTTGAACAGTGAGCACGACACAAAGTGACTTAGGCAGCTTTTAACATGAAGGGGAAGTGATATAAGCCTGCAATGTAGGAGACATTAACAGACTCTCCATATGGTTGGAAGAATAACCAACCGGGGTAGTAAAACTTGGAGATCAGGTTCACCCTAAGGCCAAAACTAAAACCTAACTGACATGAAAGACTCAAGTAGGTGCTGTGTTCAAGGACATGACTGACTTAATTGCCTTTGAAACTGAAAAAGATGTGATATACCATTCTTATCCTTTGTTCTTTTTGGTAAAAGAATGTCCTTCTTGTTGATTTAATGAGTCCAAGAAAGATAGAAAACTCAATAAGCCCAACCATGTAAAAAGTTTAACGAGCCCATGGGAGGAAGACTCAGGAGCTTCTTCATTTTTTAAAGAGTTCGAAGAAGAGATAGATGAATACTCTATAATACTGATCTCTGGATTTTAATATCGAGCTGAGATCTGTTCTTGCTCGCCAGTGTTTTCAATTTTAAGGAGTCTGAAAAACTTAAACAATAACTCCATACACCTACCCGTGGATTTTAATATCGAGCCCGGGTTGGTATATGCTCGCCGGTGTTTTCCTATTTATAGAGTCTGAAAAACTTAAATAATCCTCTATACACCCTCTTGTAGATTTCACATCGAGCCCGAGTAGGTGAGTGCTCGCTTGGTATTTTCATGTTTCGAGAGCCTGAAAACCCTAAAGAAGGCTCCAAAAGTCTTTTTCTTTTTCTTTGTACAGTTAGTCTCCTCCCTCGAAAAAGTATAAAACGATGAGAGAAGAACTCTTCTAGCCACGCATGACTAGAGTATTCCTTTTTCGTAAGTGATCCTCCAAGGTCCGGAAAATGGGTAAAATTATACTAAGGTGGATGTCGCTTCAAATCCTTTAACGAGTCTGAAAGGACAACTATACTCGACAATCTTGTCATATTTAAAGAGTCAAACAAGAGCGTGAAAGAACTCTATAAAAATATTTTTCGTAAAGTTTTAACGAGCCCGAAAAAGTAAACTCGTGACCTCCTTACTGTTTTTAATGAGCTCAAAGGAGATACAGAAAAATGCTCATAACTTCCTTACTGTTTTTAACGAGATCGAAGTGAAGGTAGAAGAATGCTCGTAACTTCCTTGCTGTTTTTTAACGAGCTCGCAGTGAAGGTAGAAGAATGCTCGTAACTTCCTTATTGTTTTTAACGAGCTCGAAGTGAAGGTAGAAGAATGCTCATTGGTGGATCAATGTCCAAATGAATGGCAGACTGCATTATAGACTCTAGGAAAACTTCATCAGAGGGAAGTATATTATCCCAAATGGAACACATATCTAAACATTCAGATGGAGTCATCACCTGGTCAATTGTTGGGACCCAGTCCCTAGAAGGTAAGCATGAATTCAGAGGCTTCTTCTCAGTAGCAGTTGGACTCAAGGAACAATATGCCACATAATTTGATTGTGACATGATAGTGCCTACTGACGAGGGACATACTTGGTCTATAGTTGGGTAATAAGAGGGATCAACAAATGTAAGCTGAACGATAGTGACAATGCTTTCGTTGTGAGGAAAATGCATCACACGAAAGAGCGTAGACACCACAACCTGCATAGCATATACGTAATCATGCCCTAGGATCATATCAAAGTCCATAGGGTCCTTTAAAACTATAAAATCAACTAAGACTGTTTTTCCACCCAAAGTAACGGGTACTTGAGGGAGGAATCCCAACGGTTCACTGGGTCTTTTATTGAAAGTCAACGCCCAATTAACAGCTTGAATAAGGTTAGGAAAACCTAAATCTCTCCAAGCATAAGGGGATAAGATACTTATAGAGGCTCCTTCATCTACAATACATCGGTGAACCACATGGTTGCCGATATCAACCTTTAGATTGCATCAATTTGATCACTTCACTCTCCGAAAGAAGAGTGGGGTTGACCAAAGATTACATTGGTTCAACCACTTTATCAACCAAAGGTTGATCAGGTTGTTGGGAATCTATAGAAAATTTAGGAGCAAAGGATCCTTCAAACATGGACCCCACTCTCCACATCTTTGGAATAGCAGGGCACAGGTGAGTAAGGTGATCTCCCTTACAAAGTTTACAAGGGAACTTTGGCTTACGTCCTATAAGATTAGACTCCTTTACAACAATAGTACTCTGAGCATGACTAGCATTGGCTGACAGCTTGCCCCCAGCATGACTTGCAGTGGTTGGTTGCTTAGAAGCAAAAGACTTTTGAACTATGGACCACACTCTTTGCACTTCTGGAAGTATAGGGCACAAATAGGTTAGGTGGTCTCCCTCGCAAAACTTACAAGGGAACTTAAGCTTCTATTTATTAGATTTGTCGACAGTGTCAACTTTCTCAGTATGACTTGCAGTGGTTGATTCAGTGTTTCCAGTATGACTCACAGGAAGTGGTGACTTGTCATTAATATGACTAGCAGTGATCAATGACGTGTCCTCAACATGAGAAACATTGGTTGAAGACTTACTTTCAGTATGATTTGCAGTGAGTGAAAGTTTGCTCCCAGCATGACCTCCAGAGGCTGGGTAGGTGCCCCCAGCATGACTTCCAGAGGCTGGGTGGGTGCCCCCAGCATGACCTTCTGAGGCTGGGTGGCTAGGTTCAGTATGATTTACAGTGACTGAGTGAGTTCTCCCAACATGACCACCAGAGGTTGGGTAGGTGCCCCCAGCATGACCTCCAGAGGTTGGTTGCATAGGTTCAGTATGATTTACAGTGACTGAAACTTTTCCCCCAACATGACCTCTAGAGGTTGGGTGGGTGCCCCCAGCATGACTTCCAGAGGCTGGGTGGGTGCCCCCAGCATGACTTCCAGAGGTTGGGTGGCTACCCCCTTGCTTTGGCATCTTCTTCCTATTCTCCCTTCGTCTATTCCTTTTAGAATGTTGGTTACTAGTATTACTACTTTCACCACATGAGGTAGAAGGAGGAGGAGAAGATGTTATTGGCGAAGGAGGCATAGGATTTTGATGCTCTTGACATGAGGTGCTTACTTGATAAGCATTAAGAGCATGCAAGGCGTTCGGAGTGGAAAACAACCAAACTGATAGCCTTATAGTGAATCCCGGAAGATTCAAGGTAGCCATTAAGGGAGTACCAATGTTCCCAATGAATGAAAAAGCACAAGGAGCCCCTTGAACGGGGGTCCCTTGATTGGTGCCCACTGGGATGCTATCCATAGTTTCCGACTCAACGGGCCAGAAAAATCTAAGGCCAACTAAAAACAAACGGCACAAAGAGCACACCACTAAAAATTTCCTAGTGATCAAACTAGGCAAACAATGGCAAATACTCTCGGAAGCAAGTCTGGTATGATTAGGGCCCAAAACAGACTAACAGAGTATCGACGATCAGTTACGTGTTGTCCTCCGGAGGTCCACTGGGTGCAAGTGTTTGAATCACCAAACCGCCCTCCCGGGATTACTGCCAAAGGGTTACCTTCCACGTCTGTCCAAGGTGAAGTGGGAATAACCACCCACTCTACCTGTGTAGAGCCCTAAAAGTCTGATACTAAGGCTACCATCAATACGAAATAACCTGGGGGGACAGTCATCAGCCTAGTCGAAACGCATCGACAGGGTAGCAAAGCCCGAAGTCCGAAAGGGCCCCTGTACGCAAGTCAACTCTGGTTTATGGTCGAGAGGAAAGTGAGGGGATATACTCAACAATTCCAATCTCCCACGGCCTCGTGCTTAACTCTGGTTTGAGTAGAGCATCCCAAGACTATTTGATAGAGATGGATTTACCTAAATGAAAGTCATACTACGATTGTTGAGTAATGAAGCCAGTTTCGGATCGTTTAAGGTGATTTAAGTCTAAAACTCTAGCCTAAGCTAGTTGATGATGTGTATACCTAAAAAGAAAAATGTTGCTAATAAATTTTATTAATATTTCTTTTTAAGGGCTACTTGTTACTCAAAGGTTCTAGTGCGGTGTGTGGAATGGTTTGTATGAAAGTAAAGTGCGTGTAAAGTAAAGCTTTCAAATTCACAAAATTTTTCTCTTTTCGTTTATGATTCTTTCAAAATAACGAAAGACCAAGCAAACTATGCTACTTCAAAATAACGAAAGACCTTACTACTAAGCTACTTGAACATTTTTTGTTTTTTTCTGATAATTGTAAGAGAAAGAGAACTTGTACAAAAGCAAGTAAGATCTAAATGTAAAGTGTGCGTAAGACAAGCGCCTAAATGGCTCAAAACAAACGAATCAAAAGACTCGATGAAGACTTGACTTACCAAGTTTTTTGCAAAAGAAAAAACTTGAGGCTTAGAAACAAAGTGAAAAAGAAGCAAGGAAAAGAGACACTCGTAATGGAAAGGCAGACCTAAACAGGTTGCTCCTAAGCATCAAAACCCTAAGAAAACACTAAGCCAAGCAAAAAGTAAGCAAGCGAACCAAGAATGACCTTACTAAACACACAGACTCGAAAGAAGGCTAACTAGAAGGCTTTGACTTATGTGGATTGAACTAAAAAGACAATCAGGAAGTATCTAAACCAAGCAACCTTTCGAAAGCAACCCTAAGGACTCAAACTTGAAGGTCAAACCCTAATGGAAAGGATAAGACGAAGTGAAAGTGTGCAAAATGTTGCAACAGACAACAAACGTTAAGAACGCAGGCCTGCATGACTGCAACAAGCAACTAGGGCCAAAGCGTGCAGCTATGTCCAAAAGAGAATAGTGCACGAACTTCAAAAAGGGCTAGAAAGCAGTAAAGACACTTAAACAAGTACTCAAGCAAGCAAAAGCAAATTAAAAGACTCAAGGGAGGTAAACAAGACTCAAAAGAGACATGGAAGTCTCAGGGGTTAGTTAAGGAGGCAAAGCAACAGGCTGGAAGTGAAACCAAATACTAGAAATCAAACCCTAACAGTGAACTGAAAGTTACAGGAAAATGCACTACTGTGCCGTGTAGAAACTAGCATACACTAGGAAAGATGCGCTACTGTTTGGTGTACAAACCAATGCTCATCAGGTGGTATGCGCTACTGTTAGTAGGGTAGAATAGCGCACATGTCACAAAAGGACAGAAACAGGCTTTGCAACAGCAAACTGAGATGAATCAAGCAGTAAGGAACATGTAACAAAGACCTACAAGACCTCTCAAAGAATCAAGAACTGAAAAAGGGACTGGAATAAACCCTAAACTAGGTCTCCTAGAGTAGAATAACTACCGGTTACTCGCTAGTGGAGTCGCCAGTCTGTTGTTCAGGATTTTAACCTTGTAGTGAGGAGAGACACTACCAACTTAGCGGTGTTGACAGGTAAATACATTCATTACATTGCATCTAGTTCCTACAAATGAAAGAGATCAAGATATAGGAAGATGTACCTTTAATCGACGGTTGGTCCTAGCTTTCGCTTGGTCTTCCGCTTGATCCTTTACTGTGATGAACCTGCAACACAAAAGATACCTTCCTCAGCGTATCTTGACTATATAAATATGATGAATATTGAAAGCAATTAAACATCAACAATAATCAGATACTAAGTTAAATGAATATGCAATCTAGTAGACATTCAATTTGGGACAGGAAGGGTATTTCGACCTTTTTATTGTCAAAGAAACATGAATCAGTACAATATACTTGACGTGTCAATATGTTTCTGCAACCGAGTCTTGGACTCCTGCTCTTCATAATGACTTGGGACTTTCCTCCAGCGTAACAATGCTTAAAGCCTTTCTTGTAGGTCCCTCTCTCATGGATCCTCTTTCTATTTATGGGACAAGGTAGGTAGTTGGATTTGAGAGGTGGTTGAATTGGGAGGTTGGGGAAGTTGCAGAACAAAATTCAACTAATACCAATTCGTAAACTTAATATATTTTTTTATTTCATCTTAAGATGTGTGCGAGTTTCCTCAAGGCATAGTAGCGCACAGTATGCAACTTCACTGTTTTACAACATGTGTTGCAACTTTTCTGAGATGTGCGCTAGTTTCCCTTAAGTAAAGTAGGGCATACTAGCAGATGTGCGCTAGTTTACTGCCCAAAGAGTAGCACAAATGTCAAAAGATCAGAAGAAACATGGAATTTCTTAGCTGAAGAGGGTAGTTCCAATCCATAAGTCATCTAAGTCAATCCTAGCTCTTCAATCCATGTTGTCCTTTTGTGTGATCGATAGAGCAATGTGATCACGAACGAAGAAGTGTAGATTTGACCTATAACACATATGTATCCTAACTTAGCTAGAACTCCAACAAATATCACACTAAGTTAGGTGAGGGAAAGAATTGAGGTCTTAATTAATCTTATGGAAATTATAAGAATCGATGATATACCTTGGTATGTCTAGAACCTCAAATTCTAGACATGAGGTAACCAAAAATGTATAACCGACATGATTTCATTTTACTTTTGTTCTATATATTACTAACGATGATCGTATAACTATTAGGGAGGCAATGGATTTAGAGGATCGTAAACTCTTGAAGAATGGCATGGTTGAAGAAATGGATGCCTTTGATAAAAACAAGACTTGGGATCTAGTTGAGTTTCCAATTGGAAGAAAACCTATTGGTAGAAAATGGGCGTTTAAGAAGAAGTTGAGTGCAAAAGGTAAGGTAGATAAATACAAAGCTCACCTAGTAGCAAAGGAGTATTCTCAATTACAGGGAATTGATTTTGGTGAGATTTTTTCTTCTATTGCAAAATTAACTTCTATTGGGGTTTGTTTTGTCTATTGTTGTTGCTTTTGATATTGAAGTATAGCATATGTGTGCGAAGAAAATATTTGTAGAGGGGGGTCCCGAAGAAGAAATCTACATGAAACAACCCAGAAGGTTTTGCAGTGAAGGGAAACAAGAAATTGGTTTGCAAGTTGAAGAAGTCCATCTATGGATTAAAAACATCTTCAAGAATATGGTATCAAAAGTTGAATACTTATATATTGGAATTTGGTTTCTCAAGAAGCAAAGTTGATCACCATGTGTATTCCAATCTAGGTGGTGATAATTTTATTTACGTGGTATTGTATGTTGATCATATGTTGTTGATTGGAAACAATAAGGAAATCATCAAGGATGTCAAAGCTGAGTTGTGTTCTACATTTGATATGAAATGTATTGATGCTACAAATTTTATTATAGGCATGGAAATTAAGAGAGATTAGGCAAACTAGAAACTCTAGTTTAATAAGAGGAAATAGGTTGAGACAATATTGCATAGGTTTAATATGTAGGAACGTAAAACCAAATAAGGTTCCTAGTTCCCATAGGTGTAAATCTATTTGCATATCAATGTCCCATGACACAAGAAGAGCTAGAGGACATGTCCCATGTTCCCTATGCAGGTGTGATTGTAAATTTGATGTATGTTATGGTCTACAATAGACCATACATCACCCATGCAGTGGGATTTTTGACTAGGTATATGTCAAAACCATGGCAGGAATACTGGACAATTGTAAAGAGGGTCTTCAAATATTTTCGTGGCACTTCAGATTGTGTAATCTCTTGGCAAGGAAGACCCGAACCTCATAGAGAGAGATATATATACATGGTTTTGTTGATGTAGTATGGGCTAGAGATATTGACCGTAGAAGATCTACAAGTGATTATTTTTTTAACTTATTAGGTGAGAAATTAGTTGGATGAGCAAGAGGTGGGTTGTAGTTGCATTGTCAATTGCATAAGCTGAGTACATGGCATCCACTCATGGAAGTAAGGAAGTTGTATGCTTGCGAAGATTGTGTTTAGGTATTGGTTTTGTTCAAAAAGTAGTGAGGATAAGTTGTGACAACTCAAGTTCAATTTTTCTAGTAAAGAAACCTTCTTATCATTCCAAGGCAAGGCATATTGATGTGTAGAACCATTTTGTTAGAGACATGGTTGAACATAATAAAGTATTTTTGGAGAAGATTGATAACTCAAAGAATGTTGTAGACTCATTGACAAGGTTTGTTAGTATTGGAAATTTCTATTGGTTTAGAGAATCAATGAGCATAATTGGCATTAGCATCTGATTATATGAGTGCCTTACACTTGACCCTTGGTTTGTGAACAATACAAGGCATAGAATATTGAACATGTGTTGTAATCTTTTTAGGTAGAATTAGTCTTGTTTTAGTGCAAAGGGGCTTTGGTGGGGTCTGTTTTGTGCTTTCTCGGCTAATGGTTTTTTCGACCCATTGTAAAAAAAGACCATCAAGGAGTCAATGTTATAATCTAATATGAGTCAACATATTGATATTTTGTAGAACACAATTGAAACCCTAGTTTACTCCACGTCTTCTTGTTGTCACTGACTCGTCTCAGAGCAAGTTTTCTTCACTATCCCCCCTAGGCCCTTCCTCTTTGCAAGCATCTCCTATATCGGAACCTCTTAGGATGGATTGCATCAGTCTGGTATCTCTCAGTTGGCAAGTCCCAGTTTAGAAATGCATGGAAAGGTAGACTTGTTGTTGATCCACCTTTGTCTCTTCGGTTAGGCAAGAATTAGTTCTCAGTCTCTAGCGACATCGAGATCTCATGCGGGTGCTTCCCTAACTGGAAGAAGTATTCATGCCCAAGATCTTCCCTAGGCGACAACCCTCACTCTCTTCTAGTTACAGATCTATTCCCCGTCTTTGTGTTACCTCTCATGAGGACCTCACTATGCTTTTGTGTGCGACACTTATATACAATATCTAGGATCCAAATCCAAATCTACAAAACAATAGGAATTCCCCCTTATTTTCAAAAGCTTGTTTATGCAGGGAGGCAACTTGAGGAAGGATCTTTTCTCCAAGACTTGGGAGTTATCTAGGACGCCTTTGTTATCCTTGTTTCTCATATGCTTAGAGGCACCATTGAAACCTCAGATCCTCCTCAATATCAATCTCGTTCCTTAAAAGAAGCCATCAAGCCTGGGGCCTGTGCTTCACTTCCAAAAGCCCTCTTAGGCCCAACCTTCACAATGGAACAATATGAAGACATTCCAACCATAGAGGTAGAAGACCCTCATGTTTATGCCTATGTAACCCTTTACAAATGAAGGGCTCTAATATGCAAATTCAATGGGATTTGGCCCTCAACAACAACACTTTGGGAGTGGGTGAAGCAAACTTGGCCTGTATGCCGAGAGATATTTTTCTACTCTAAGGGTTTCTTCATAGTCCTTTTTCCTATGGAAAAGGACTTCCAAAAAGTCTTAGAGAAAGGGTCATGGTTTTGGGGACACTCAAGAATTTCTATCCATAAATGGTTTCTTGAATTCAACCCTGTGACCATGATGGCCATGACCACACTGGCATGGGTAAGGATTCCAAATCTTCCCTTACATTTTTGGACTTTGTATTTTTTTGCTTCCATTGGTAACTCCCTATGCCGTTTTATTATGATTGATTCTGACAGGATCACAAAAGGTTTGATGACCTTTTCCTATATCTGTGTTGAACTTGATCTTAGTTGTGGGATACCAGATAAGCTCCTCCTCGATTGGATTGAGGATGAGCCTTATACAAAATATTGCTTTTAGATGCACATCTTGTCAACAAATTGGGCACCTATGGGAAACTTGTCCTACCTTCCCATCTCACACTCCAACACACAAGGTCAAGAATAGGGAAAAGGGATGGCAAGAGGGCAAGAGCCGCAAGAGTAACTCAACCTTGCAACGTGATCACAAGAAACCTCAATAAGAGTCTACCAACAAATCATCGCCCTCGTCCTCGCAACAATACGCACCATCCCTAAATCAGCCCTCTTTAGCTCCATCGCAGTTAACATTGGATTCCAATCAGCCTCCAACCATAGTAGGAAATCCTCACACTCAGAATCTGCCTAAAGTCGAAGACGATAACGACATGTCAATTCCAGGTAGTCAAAAACACCCCCATGAATTAGACAACTCAAACAATGATAAGGAAGCAACCATTGCTATTGAACATCAAATTTATGGTATTTCTTTTGAACAGTTATACATAGTTCCAAGGAAATATACTCCTACTAATTATGGAGGTTGGATTGATGTTCGTAAGAAAAAAGGAAAGAAGGATCCTCATATGTCGACTCAATGGCCTGGACTCCTTCTTTGTGTCTCAACTTTGTATCACCTTGTCGATTGTCCTTTCCATCATATACTAGTCTTGGTGTTTATCCCTGTATTGTTACATGTGGATATTTTGCTTCATGTTGGTCTTGCTTTCTTCTAGGGTCTAGTACCTATTCCTTGTATCATTTTGTATGATATTTTTCCTTGTTGAGTAGAAGGTTTCATCTTACTTGCAAAAAAAATAGATTAGGATTTTGGATGCTACATAATACGTACATAATGTATTGTGAAGGGTGAAGTTAATACAATGGGATGGAGAGAGTTGTAGCTCTGAGTTTGGTTGGTTTTCTAGTTAAGGGTTTCTAAGGTGAATGTTTGTGTGTGTGTATTTAGCAATGCTATTATTATGTTTTAAATTCTACTAGTGTTGCATTTATTTCATAGGTTTATCAAACAGTTTACAACAAGGTATAAAAAGGATTTTCTACCAACTAATCAAAGAGTGGAATCCTTAACAGAGTCAAAATGTAGCCCCATAGGTTTATCAAACAGTTTACAACAAGGTATAAAAAGGATTTTCTACCAACTAATCAAAGAGTGGAATCCTTAACAGAGTCAAAATGTAGCCCCACTTCAATTCCTTTTTCTCCCACAACCTTCACCCCCCTTTTAGACCTTTGATGGTATCTATAATTGCTTTTTGCTTCCAAAAGATCTCTAGAGGAAAAATCCACATCCTAGGAAAGATAACACGATGGACTATTAGATTGAGAGGACAGACTGACATTCTCCTTCCCCTAGACATGGACAATTCTTTTTCCATAGATTTGAAACCCAAGAAATGTCCTTATCCCCATGATTCCCCCATGACTCTTTGTTATTTCTAAAAGGGAAGGCCAAGCTTCTTTATCCTCTATCTCCTTTTTTTTCCCTTGAAAGAGGACTAATTTATGAGCTAACATTAGAAGACTTAATTGTATTCTTGCTAGCAAAGACATCCATACCCTTCTTTGACACTTTTGCTTTACTTGGATCTATTTTCTCTACCTAATTTCAAGTATACTTCTTTGATGAAACTAATGTAGAGTCCAAACCTCTCAGTAAGGCATGTTGAAGTTTGTCTATAGTGTTTTCCTAAGATGAAACCCCCTCAAAATTATCCAAACTCTTTTTAACTACATCACCCTACTCCTTGAGCTCCATTTTTTCCCTCCACACATTCCTTGTGAAGGGAAAAGGGCAATCTTCCACTATATGTCCATAAATACAACAATGAGCACACCTGGAAGGTATTTTGCCACAATCCATCATTTGTGTATGAATAACATTATGAATCACAATTTCCATACCCTTAAACAACCCCTCACTAATATCAATGCCAACTAAATTTTGAGCCAATGTCCTATAGACATTGGACTTGAAAGATACATCAATATATACTGTTGCGCACAAATTATCTCCTACCTCCTCTATAATTTCGTAAAACCATGACTAAATGGGAAAAGTTGGCACTTTGACCCATATCTAAATTTTCTTTTAATAGTTGTCAGAGGATCAAAATACATAATCTAAGTTTTCAATGACAAAAACCCCGACCCCCTAAAATTGATTTTGAGTCTTATTAAGAAAGAAAGAGAAAACCAATACAACATTTGGTTAAAAGGTGACCCCCCTTGAGAGTGTGCCCATACCTTCTAGATTGAGTCATTTAGAGAACATTTTGAGATTCGAGGGCCATGGATGTTGTTAATCAATGCTTTCCCAAAATATTCCATCACTTGTTCCACTCTTAGATATTCTCCTAATGCTATTCTTACCCTTGTTTTCCTTTGTTTCACCAACGTCCTCACCCTTTTCACCTTTTAATCCTTAGATCCATCAAGACAATGGATGATTGCCCTTTTCTCACCAGTCAAGGTTTTTAGATCTAGACCCTTACTAATAAAACCAAACTCCCACAAATTCTTCTATGCCACTGTTGGAAACCTAATTCTTAGGGATTATGGTTCGTTTGTAAAATATTGTAAATATTTGATTTCAATTATTAGAGAATAAGTTGAAGAGTCGTGTACCTTTGGTAGCTAAATCCCAAAATCACTTCTCCTCGTGTAAAAATAAGACATTATCTTTCAATGAATAAGCAATCCACAATTTAAGTTTTTATAGGGTCTGACAACTAATAGACTGTAATCCTAGTTGTTTGAAGTTTGTTCCAAGGGTTTAGTGCTATATCTTTAAGGGATCCTCTCTAGAGATCTCACCTTGTGTTGAATGATTTGTATCCCAATGGTCATTACCACTACCATCAATGCCCTCCCCATTGACAAAAACACCTTCAACACCAATTATTAATCCTCCCTTAGGTGGGTTGCTCTTCATCTTATCGCCATTAGAGTTCTTAATAGATCGGATTGATGGTAGACCTTGAATATCCACTTTTGCCAAAACCTCTAAATTTTTCTCCAAGACAAAAGTGTAGCCCCCTAGAACATAAGTCATTGACTCCTTGACTAGGAAAAGTCTTGTTTGGACCTGAAGACACAAAAATATGCTTGCCTTTGTAAGAGTCCTCGTAATAGTCTACCAATTGCTCTTCAACCTCCATCCCTCCCCTCGCTTGAGCCTTTTTTATAACCATACTTAAAAGAATCTTAGCAGGGGGTATTAATGTCGATTGAAATTCCAAAAGATGGATATGACATTGTAACAATAAGATTTATAATTATTATAGTCTCAAGGGTTATCATAATTGGTAGTTTCTATGCATGAAGTCCATCGATGTCTCGAGATCAATTCCATTAGGTCCTCTGGGGTTACCAACTACTTTTACAGAAGCGATCGATGATCAATTCATCTTCCATCCAAATGTTTTGGGGAAGAAGTAGGAGTGTTCCAGGAGGGTTACCTGGTACCGACAGTCCCATTATTCTCTTTAGTTTGTGAGGGCGAGGTGAGATTATTACCTTGGGAAAACATTTATAATTATTATTAAATGAAATGAAAGGGCTTACAAGGCATGGTCTCTAAACTTGGTATTGTGTACAATAGCAATAATTTCATTAGAATTTTAGCTGAAAATCAAAATTCATTGAATTTACATATCAAAGTATTGGGTGATGAATCCTCAAGGGAAGCATACATAAGCATCTAAGCATGAACTTTAATTGAATAACCAACCACACCTTCTGATGAATTTCTTGTTGAAACAAAAACATACATAACCAAGTAGTCCTTGCTCCATTGTACCTTTAAAGGGTGGATGGATGAAGGGAGACACACATCAAATTATTTAGACTAGAAGAGAGAGCCAATCCTTCAATTAATGTTGTTTAAGTCTCCACTAACCTTATATCAAATAACAAAACAGATATAACTAAAGAAAAATAAAAAAAAATGAAGCAATTTTCAATTAACAAAATCTTCAATTAAAATTTTGAAAATGAAAATCTCTTTAGAGTAATAAATTGATATTTAAGTGCCAAATATACATATGCATCAAGAAAAATGAAATGTACTATTAAATATTATTATTTTTATTTATAAATGAAATGAATTAAAAATAAAAATAACATGTAAATAAAAAAAACTATAGATCATTTCCTCACTCTAGATCATATTTACAGAGAAAATAATGATGTTGCACTGATAGAAACACTTTATATTTTTGAGAAATTTTATCCGTTTATAAACATGATGGTTTGTACTTTTTGATTTTATCTGAAATAATAAGAATCAAAAACAAAAAACCATGTGAAAATTGAAAATCCCACCTTAGATCTCACCACATGAAAATATTGAACATTAAGATCACATTGTAATTTCACTTATTTTTTTAAGAGAAAAAAAAGACGTTTCTAACTATAAAAAAGTTGGGTAGAAATATCCTTGACAAATAAATTTGAGTTACTGAGTTGAAAAAAACCCCACAACGATCGTGCGAAAGGAGAAAGCTTTTGGCCACTAATAGGAATTAACCTCGTCCGGCCATTTAAGGTACGACAAAACCCTGCATGAAAAATATTTGCTGGCTAAAATCGGGTGAATAGAAGAGTGCTGTAAACAAATTCGTTATAAAGACATTCTTCCGCTGGCGCCTGGTTCCAATACCGAGCTCCGGCGCAAATCAATGGAGTAATGAAAGAGCTTTTTATGAGAAAATTACATCAGAAACGATTTGCTGGGGGTTGGTTTCGCTAGAATTGGTGTCGCGGCGGTCAAAATTTAACCGAATGGAGCAGCTCATCTTCCAGTTTGCTCCACGGAACGTGTAGATTTCGATTTTTCCGGTAAATTTGGAGGTTTTGGATAAATTTTGGGAAAAGATAGTAACAGGTATGTTGCCCATGCTATTTATCAGTATTTTTACCGTCATTGTTGTCTAAAACTTAGAAAATCTGAACTCGTGTTTTGTTCGTGCTGTTTTATTTCCACTTATTTTCAAATTTCGAAAATACAGCTGTTTTGTTTCCACTTATTTTCAAATTTCGAAAATACAGCGAATGGAGAATTATCTAGCTCATCTGGCAATGCTTTTCGATGTTTAAACTAAAGGTTCTGGGTTTTGATGGTTATAATGTGCGATTCCCCTGAACATTAGTCACCATTAGTAAGATCAGGAAGGCGAGTTGTTCGGTTTTGGTCAATTTTGGTTCATTTATTAGTTCGAATTTTTTGATTCTTATAATTTAGTTTTTTTCTTACTTTGAAAGGGTGTTAGTTAGCTGGAAATCAGGATTAAGAGCTTGATGATGGCCGGATTCAGCCTTGTTTAATGTAAAGCTTACAGTGCATGTCTAAATTGGAAGGATTTTAGGGTTTTTGTGTAAATTATATTTGTAAGTTTGGTTTGTAATTATTATCCCAGCAGACTGTTATTGGGATCTAGCCGGTGTTAATTGGATCTAGCCGAAGTGGTTAAAGGAGAGTGTTATCCTTCCCACAAGTGATATGATATATAGTTGACAAAGCTTCAAGTTTTTTTTACGGTTGATACAATCTTAAAAAATAAGGCGATGTACCTGAAGGGTTTCCTCATAAAATATATTCTGTAGAAAAAAAATATGATCGAAAAGACAAAACAATGTGAGAGTTATACCGAGATCTGTATATTACATGATTCTTTTGGGGGCAAAACACGAGTTTTGTGAAACTAAAAAAGTAGGTTGAGAGCTTCCCGAAGCAAGTACGTCTGGTTTGTGTTGACTTTATGCCTATTTAAATATTCCTTTCTGTTGATTTTATCAAAGTCAGTACAATAATGAATTGACCTTTAGCAATATATAGGTCTTCAAGGTAACTTTTACGTAAAGTCATGTCTTTACGTGATTTTCCCATTTCACTAAATAAATACATTATTAATAATATTACGAGCTTACGGGAATACCTCCCGAAGCTACATAAACATCAACACTCCCTCTTAGCTAGGGAGGTATTCACATTTGTAGAAATCTCTCCAACTGAATGAGAAGCCCATGTCATCATATATTGAACACTCCCTCTAAGGAGTAGAACAAGGCATGTCTATAGATCTCAAAGGCATGATCTTCAACACTGGCTTTCTTCTTGTCTTCTGAATATAAGAGAAGTTTTGTCCCTTCTGATCAAGTCCTAACCAGAACAACTGTCCCCACTGGAACCACATCATCTTCTCAAAGAAGATATCTTAATCAATTTGATTAGCTTGGTAATCCTAGATCATAGAGGATTTACTTCCTTATGCACTTTATCAGTCTAAAACTGAAAGGAGGCTACACTCCTCAGGAAGACTCTTCTTCCAATTTACCAGTCATTACAACTGGAAGGCAATGATGATTGCAGCTAGTCCACCCCTTTGTGCCCATGCTCCACATAGGAACACTCTCCACACAGGAGAACAACCCCACACAGTGATCCACTCCACAAAGGAGTACTCTTCACAAAAGAATGTTCCACATAGGAACCATCCCACACAGGGATACACTTCACAAAGGAGTCTTCTCCACACAAGAGAACGTTCCACACAGGAACCATCCCGCACAGGGATACACTCCACAAAGGAGTCTTCTCGACACAGGGGAATGTTACACACAGGAACCATCCCACATAGGGATACAGTCCACACAGAACTCATCTCGGTCCACATAGAACCATAGTCCACACAGGACTAGGATTCCACACAGAACTCATCTTGGTCCACATAGAACCATAGTCCACACAGGACTAGGAGTCCACACAGAACTCATCTTGGTCCACACAGAACCATAGTCCTCACAGGACTAGGAGTCCACACAAAACTCATGTCGATCCACACAGAACCACAGTCCACACAGAACTCATCTTGGTCCACAAAGAACCACAATCCTCATAGGACTATGAGTCCACACAGAACTCATCTCGGTCCACACAAAACCACAGTCCACACAAGACTAGGAGTCCACACATAACTCATCTCGGTCCACATAGAACCACAGTCCTCACAGGACTAGGAGTCCACACAAAACTCATCTCAGTCCACATAGAACCACATCTCAGTCCACATAGAACCATAGTCCACACAGGACTAGGAGTCCACATAGAACTCATCTCGATCCACACAAAACCAGAGTCCACACAAAACTCATCGACTCTCCATCTTACTGAGGGAAGCATTCTACAACACTCCAAGCCGGTCACGAAAGTACACAAACTTCGCCCTGGGAAGAGGCTTGGTGAGAATGTCGGCAAACTGATCATCTATAGGAACATACTAGAGCTGGACTGCTCCTCTATGCCCATGTCACGTATGTAATGGTACTGGATCTCGATATGCTGCAACCTACTCATATGTGGAGATATAGTGGAGCTTCACTGCTCCCTTCTTCGTCTTAGAGTGTCCAGGAGATTTCCCCACTCTGTCATAGAATGTCTAGGAGAAGGCACTGCCCCATTTTGAATATCTCTCCACTCCGTCTTAGAGTGTCTGGGAGAAGGCACTAAGCTCCCCACCTTGTCATTGGGTGTCTGGGAGAAGGCATTGCCCCATCTCGACCCATTTACCCCTAGACAAGTCACATGGCTAATAATGGGGGAACACCTCCCCGATTCACATCTTCAAGCTCATCACATCTCCCTCTGTGCTGGAGCGCCCTGCTCCCTTTGCATCTGAGCATCCTGCTCCTTCTGCATCCGAGCATCCTGCTCCTTCATAGAAGCCATCTTGCTGTCCTGGGATTTGAAGCCAACTCCCTCTAACAATTTTGCTTCTTCATCAAGTATTTGTCAATCCTAGAGTATCTACTGGAGAATGTACAAGATCTGCAAACTTGGGATATCTTCCCATTTATCACAAGGCCCTGAGATTGCTCCCTCTATCATGGAAGCAATCCTCTTACCTCCTTTACGTCTTGACACTTTCCAGTGGTACCATAATATGCCTGGTACCAATATCATTTATCAAGACTCCTACAAACCGATAATTACAAGAATCCATACAAGAGTTATTCAAATGACAATCTGTTTGAGAATAAATGGTATTCTCACTTACTAAAACATGTATGCAATGGCCAATGAATAATCATTGTTTTAACTGTGGTAAAAACATTTTTTAACGTGTGCATAAAAATCACCAACCAATTGGTAAAGCCATGTGTTGGAAAGAAAACCATGTTCATGCGTGAAATCCCATGGGTTGGAATGGAATACCATGGGCCAATACCCTCACAACTCCAAACCACGAACCAAACCATTGGCTCTGATACCATGTTGATTTTATCTAAGTTGGTAGAATAATGAATTGACCTTTAGCAATATATAGGTCTTCAAGGTAACTTTTACGTAAAGTCACGTCTTTACGTGATTTTACCTTTTCACTAAATAAATACATTATTAATAATATTATGAGCTTACGGGAATACCTCCCGAAGCTGCATAAACATCAACACTTTCTAGTAGCTTATCGTAATTGATTTTGTTGCCGAGTCGTTGTGATATCTGGCTTTAAGTTTAAGTTTTCATTTGTAGTGTTTTTGGTTTCACAGGCCATTGTGAGAAAGTGGGTGCCTAAAAAGCATCGAGTAAACTTTGAACCCCAAGCATCCCCAGTTGAAAATCAAAATTAAAGCTTTGTAGTTAAATCAATATTAATGCTTTTTATGTTTGTTTACTTAAAGCCGTTTTAAAAGATCTCCCCCTCTCATTTTTGCAGTTTATTGTTTTGCAGAAATGGCTGCGGCAGTGGACAAATCGGAAATGTTTTTGGAGTTCTGTAGAATTCCAGTGATAGATATGCATGACTTCTCTCAAGATGAATTCAATTTAGCAGCCCAAAATTCAGATGAGTTCAGGGTTGATGATGTAGTTGTGCCGAAGAATGATCCTTCCATCTCTCAGGAGAGTGGTGGAAGTCGTAAGCAAACATTTTCAAGATTACAGTTATCTCAGAAGAGGGAGGAACCCGAAAATCTTACTCGGCGTAGAGCTGGCCTGCTTTCAGTTTCAAGGTGTCGAAATGTATTTAATGAGAGTGAACAACAGGAGGCCCGCCGGATTTTGGAGCTAATTCAGGAACTTTTAAGCAAAGGAGATCATGTTTGTAAGAGTTCATCAGTACTAAATGTTCCTCCTTTGAATAGAACTTGCAATGTAAAGGACTTGTATACTGATCGGAAAAATACAAGTCTAGTAGGAAGTAATTGTTTGCAGTTGGTTGTTAAAGATTCTACATTGCAGAATGAAGATGATGCCAATTTAGCAGCAAGTACACCAGATATTGATGGCACGATGGCTATAAATAACATTGGCATAGACAACAGTGGCATAGACAGAGCTAAAAAGAAGATTAGAACAAAAGAAGGTGCTAGGCGTAAGCCATTTGTAAATTCCATTGAGGCAGCTGATGAACAAATGTCTCTCAAAGTAGCAGGCAGTAATGCAGAGTACACTGCCTACCCTACTCACAATGACAATAAAGCACCTGGAAATATGGAAGAAAATGCCACTTGTAACAATGATAAAGCAGAAGATAGTGGGGTTCATGTGGACAATGTAAGCAATAACATTGCTTTGCCATCTGTTTCTAAAGAGCCATTTGTCCCTCAGTTGAAAAGGAAATTCACACCTCTAGCTACAGAAGCTGAGTTGCAGGAGTTTTTCAATAATATAGGTGGGGAATGGGCATCGAAAATGAAGAAACGAAAGATTGTAGATGCTGAAGACTTTGGCGAAGGATTCCCCAAAGGTTGGAAGCTTTTATTGGGTGTTCGAAAGAAATATGGGCGGTTCATTATTGAATGTCGCAAATATATAAGGTCTGCTAGCTTTCCGTTTCAGCTTTTCCAACATTTTGTGTATGTAAACAAGTGCTGTAGGTTAGAACTATTGCTTGCTATCTATATATTTTAGTTTTTGAAGTACTTGTTTTCTTAAATAACATGTTCAAGGGGTACTGCACACTGCCCCAAGTATGCATCACTTTATTAGGAATTCTGCATTCTTACCTTGGCTTTTAATTGTGCCATTTAAACAAAAACTATGATTCAAATCTTTGAAATGACCACATTGATGATATCCTGCCTATTCTATTTACAAGAACTATTGGTAAATGTTATAATAGAGTTCTGTTAATTGTGCAAAATTGGCTGCCATTATTATCGTCTCAATATTCCTCGTTTAGAAATAAAAGATGTGGCATTGTGCATTCACCTTCAGTTTCAATTCTTTAGCTTTGAGTACCATTGTTGACCAATGTTCTACGAAGTCCCCGCGATGTGGGGATGCAGGAATTGGGGAAACATGTCCGGGGGACGTGTGGAGACAACCTCACATTAGGGAATGTCACTTGATATGTTGAGGTCCTTGGCAAAGGAGACCCCATCAGAAATCCTAAAGAGATAACAATTTAAATATTTGAGCATATTTGAACCCTCAGTGAGCCCTCATGGTTTAGCTCTGCCTCTCACAGTCACTTTGATCCTCACGATTCAGCAATTAACTCTCACAATTCATCTCCACTAGCACTTTCCCAAATATATTCAAGATATGCAAATGAGAAATGGTTATGGGTTGACCTTATGTACTTTTGTAAAGTGTCAATAGCGTGTAAGGGGTAGGTGAATTAGGTTTTTTTTTATGTTTTTATTTTTAACCCTTTTCAAAGGCCACTTGGTTATTTTCTGGGGGAGCGCCCAGATGACCCCATTTTTTGGTTGGTGGGGAATCATCTTGGCCTCCCTCATTTCTTTTTGGTGGAAGTGCCCTGATGTTCCCCTTCGTTGGGGGAAGCACCCAAGCGTCCTGGAAAAAAGGGAAATGTTTCCCCTTTCACGTTAGCTGAAACCTTTCCCTATACATTTCCACATGCCCCCCTTGAAAAGGAAGTGTTGGGAAACATTTCCTGGGAGTGCAGAGAGTGAGAGGGGTGCACCTATCCTGGGGAGTGCGTCTCCCTGTAACAATGCTTTTTACTTTTAGTGCCTTCATCTATCTTTGAGTTATTATTTCACCTCTGATTGCCAATTCATCTTTGGGTGTTACTATTTACTTCTCCTCCAAATTTAGGAGTGATGATTTGCCACGGGAGTAGACGGCACAAAGTAATGAGGCAAGGGTTAAAAGCATGTGTGTTTTAACTTTTGGCTCCATGGTTCAAATTAATGATTATTAAGTGGCGTTGACCACACATTCTGATATGTCCCACCCTCTACACTGTAATGAAAATTTCGATAACTTGGATTGAACCACCCTGGTTAAAAAGAATGAGTTCTATACCAAAACTTCTACGCATAGATAAGATAACAGGGAATATATTTATTAATGGCATATGCATATATCCAAATATTAGGTTATAATATTTATTCTAAATCAATTTTCTATATGTTAGATATTGGAATCTATTATGTTATGTTGCATCGAATTTATGGATGTGTAAAATGATAACTATTCCTATTCGTATCTCCCATACATATATGGGGGATACTAGATCTATTTTTTTTTTTTTTCATAAGAAAAAAAGCATAATTCCATTCATCCAAAGAGATCAGAATTACATTCAGTATTCACTGTACTTAGTGAATTGGCCGTATCCAAAGTAATAGTTCTTGTGATGAGACTATAACGTCTTCTTTCAAAAAAACAATATAAATGCCGTTTCCCTGTTTTCCAAAAATAAATTATGGTGCTGTCCCAGCGGACTGTCTTTCTAAAACATTTACAGTTCTTAAATAAAAAGCCATTCTTTCTGCTGATGAAAACTTAAGACAGAATTAATATTTTTCAACCTTGATGTCAAAAACAGCAGCGGTTTTATGTAATGAAAGGTCTGAGCATGCTCTCAGTTCTCTGTCCTTCCAGATCTTCTACTACTTTCCAGGTGCCAAAAGCCATGTTCTGCCCTTCTTTGGATGCCTGGTCCGCTTTTTGGTTATTTTCCCTGTATACATGCCGGCATATGAAAGTGTCAAAAGATTGTTTAAGCCTCTGTACAGTGTGAAGAATATTTGCAAGTCTAACAACTCTGCAAGCTTGTGTTTGATTGGTCCAGTTTATAGTATTCATGGAGTCTCCAAATACCGCCAGTCTATTAATGCCCCTCTCAGCAGCAAAGATAAGCAGCAGTTTCAAACTCATAACTTCAGCATAATTGTTTGTACCCATACCCAGTCCCATGGTGATAATAAAAAAGTGTGAATCGGTTAAATATAGGACAGCTCCCCCACCACAGACCTCATTGCTAGCAGCTCCGTCAAAAAACCCCCACGGGTAAGTTCTGTCAATCTCCACTTCCATAATGCGTCTCTGCTGTGAAGCCCTTATATGTTCGGGATAAGCCATGTAGAGACCCACCGTCATAGTACCAATAACCTCAGGTATGTATGGTTTATCCTGAAATATTACCCCGTTCCTAGCCAACCATATCCCCCAAATGATAAGTAATGGTAGGACCTTCTGTTTCTGAGTGCGCGCCCAGCTCCACCAGCGCTCCCATGCTTCGCTAACAGTGTTACCATCCCAACGACAATCAAAGCCCAGCAATCTTGAACATTCATGCCAGACCGCAGCCGTGAATGGACACTTGATGAAGAGATGTGTAATGGTTTCCATATCCATCTTACACAAGGCACACCACCCCGGGCCCTGGAAGCATCTCTTCTGCAAAATATCCCATGTCGGAACCCGATTTTCCAATGCACACCACATGAAGAGTCTATTTTTCGATGGGCATTTTAGTTTCCATAAAGATCTCCACCACCAGACCTCATCCCGAACAGCTTCACCAGCACTAAGTACATTATAGCCCGTCTTAGGTGTATAAATCCCCGCCGGATCAAGTTCCCATGTCAATACATCCTCCTCCTCCGTGAGATGAATACCTGCCCGATTCAAACCATGAATGTAATTACCCAGGAAAACAGCCTCCGGTTCCCCCAAGCCCAACATCTCCGCAGTTTTCCAGTATTGAATCCACGGTTCATCAGGACGCTGATCAGCCAGATGATTAAGAGTGTAGATACCCCGATTTTCCAGCGTATGGATAACATGAGCAGGCAAAATATGTAGTTGTTCACTCCCATTCCATGGATCTCTGCCAATTCTCACCTTTTCTCCATTGCCAACATCCCAAGCCAGAAAATCTTCCACCAATGTGAAAGACTTAACCACAGCCTTCCATATCACCGATCCCCCAGCATGTGTTTTCCGAGGGCACCTAATCCAATCCTCCAGAGTAGTATCAGATAGATATTTACAAATAATAACCCTGGTCCAAAGACTATTAGTCTTGATAAGTCGCCAGCCTCCCTTAGCTGCCAACGCCTGGGAGAACAGAAAAATATTCTTTAATCCCCAACCCCCAAGACCTTTAGGAACAGCAATCCTCTTCCAATTGACCCAGGGTGTGACCTGACCATCCTTCTTACCACTCCACAGGAATCTAAAGCATAACCGCCTGATCTGTTCTAGGATTCCTTTGGGTATCCATGACAAAGACATCCAATATACAGGGATGGCTTCTAAAACAGCCTTAACCAGAACCAGCCTACCAGCACGCGACATCCACTTATGACTCCAAACGTTCAATCTTTTTTCCACCTTGCCAATTAACCACCTCCAATCCGTCTTAAGGTAAGTATTTGCTTTAAGTGAGAATCCCAGATATTTTAAACCTTCATCAAGAGTAGATACTTTAAAAGGAAAGTATTCAACAAGTGCCCGTTCCTCCTCCTGTCGAAGCAGATGAGTAGTAAGGGTAGACTTATCAGCATTAATGTCCATCCCCGTCGCCAAAGAGTACAAATCCAGGATCTCCTTCAAGGTCCGAGTATCCCTTCGATCTCCTGAACAGAAGATGATGATATCGTCCACAAATAAGAGATGAGTAACAAATAACCGATCCCCAATGTTAATGCCCCGAAACCTCCCCTGTATTTTAGCATCATTAATAGCCCTGCTCAAGCCTTCAGCCACCAGCAGAAAGAGAAGTGGGGAGAGCGGACAGCCTTGCCTAAGGCCTCTTTCCGCATGGAAAAAAGGGGTGGCGGCACCGTTCAGTAACACAGAAAAAGAAACAGTAGTTATGCATGACATGATCCATCTAATAAAATCAATACCATATCCCAAGTGAGTTAGAAGGAGCCGGATATATATCCAACTCACCTTATCGTATGCTTTGGACAGATCGATTTTAAGAATAGCACCTTTGATGTGCCGAGTCTTCATGCTGTGCAGACCTTCCTGTGCCACCCCTATAGCCTCATGTATCTGTCGACCCTCAAGAAAGCCAAACTGTTCAGCAGTGATATGTTCTGAAAGTGAAACCTTGAGTCTCCGAGCAATAACCTTCGACACAATCTTGTAAATACAATTGCACAAAGAAATAGGTCTGAATTCTGAGAGGGTAACCGGGTTATCGTTCTTAGGTATGAGGGCTATAAAGGTAGAGTTGAAACAGGCAGGAAGCCTCCCATTCAATCGTGAATCCTCAACCACCTGCAGGAGATCCAGTCCCACAATCTCATACAGCTCAATAAAAAATTCCACAGTCCAGCCATCCGGCCCAGGGCTCTTGTCTTTCTGAAAGCTGCCAAGAACCTCCTTCAGCTCCTCCTCTGTAACAGGTCTCATCAAACGCCTATTGTCCTCCTCCTCAGCAAAACGTGGGAATAATTGGGCAATCTTAATAACTTCTGCAATGGAGGCCTGTGCAGGAGCCTTAAACAGTTGCTGAAAATGACCCACCCCACATCTAGCTTTGCCTTCAAAGTCAAAATGTTCATTACCATCTGCATCTTTCAGGCTCCATATAGTATTGACCGTCTTCCTCCCCCTGGCATATGCATGAAAAAACTTAGTATTCTCATCCCCACATTCCAGCCAGACCGCCCTGCTCTTGAGTCTCCAGGTTTCCTCCTTTTCCATCAAAAGTTTATTTCTGAGACCTTCCATCCTGGCCAATTCAGCCTTAGTTTCCTCGGTCAGAAAGCCCCCACCATCCCCCTCATAAATCTGTAGAAGTTCAGCCTCAATAGATTTCAGATCAGCTTCATCTCTAATTTTCTTATCAAAGGCCCATTTTTTAACAGCTCCTTTTAACCTTTGAATATTCTCAGCGAACTGGAAAGCCCCAGTACGAGCATGTTCCACATCATACGCCCGCCAAATGTCTTGAAAGAGCTCTTTAAAAGAATCATCTCTAAGCCAATTCTTGTTAAATTTAAGAGAGCTAGGTGGATTATCAGGTCCATGCCTGATCTCAATAAAGATAGGGAAATGGTCAGAATCCCCACCGTTCCCTACCCACTGTCGGATTTGTAAAAATCTGTCCACCATCTGTTCAGCCACCAGGAAACGATCAAGTCTTTTTGCCACCCGAGCCTCACCACTCCTGTTGTTCCTCCACGAGGGTTTCAGCTTGATAGGTTCAATATCCAGCAAATTTTTAAGAACCAATTCTGTTGAAAATACCCTGCCATAGGATCCACAAGTGCCCGAGGTCCCCAAACTTCTGAATTTCCCAACGTGAAGTTTAGGTCACCTCCCACCACAACCGATTCACCTTCAAATAAGGGATCCTGCAGCAAAGAATCCCAAAATGGGGCCCTATTAACATAAGGCCCGTAGATATTAACCACAGTGAAGCAGGTGCCCAGGTCAACAGAGAGGAATTCGGCTCCTAGCACAGAAGCCCTTCCCCAAGCATTAACCAGTTTAATCGCACAATTTCTCCATCCCACCGCTAACCCCCCAGAGCGACCCCTCGCATCCAGGGTCAAGAAAGTCCATCCTGCCAACCACAGTTCCAATTTCTCCTTGATGATAGTACCTAAACCTAAAGTCTCTTGTAGCAGAATCACATCAGGATGTTCAAGAGTAAGCACCCTCATGAAGGCTGATTTCTTTTTAGGCCCAGCCAGACCCCGGCAATTGAAGGACATAATCTTCATAACCGCACCTTCGTCCGGGCATTCACTGCTCTAAGTGCCCTTTCAATTGAAACCTGTTTCCCATCCCTGAGATCCAAACGGGCCCTGCTCTGTGCCTTAGATAAGTGGGATCTCCGGCCTCTGCCCCTCCGGGCCATCACCACCGTCTTACCCAAACCCCCCCCAGAAATTTTAGTGCAGGAACGGAGATTGTAACCAGAAGCAGAAGATTCTGGTGAAGACCCTGGTGAAGAGGGCTCAGGGGTTAAGATTCCAGGGTCCGGCCCCAAAGAAGTCAAGATGTTCTCCAGAGGAGTCGTTGTCAAAGTAGTGTTGGGTACATCAGGTTCGACCACCGGACAGATACAATTCCCAAAAGAGGGCGCAACAAAAGAAAGAGGAGTAGTCTCAGGCAGACCCGACAAAGATAAATTCTTCAAACCATCAACCCAATCAAAACCGACCACAGAACACCGATTGATAAAAAGATGTACAGAGGGTGTAAAAGAGAGAGAAGAAATACCCGGCAAGATAGGACCCGGCACTGCAACCACATCTGTCGGAACAGGGCCATTAAAATCCTCAAATGTATCGCTAAGGTCTCCAGCAAGAATGTCCCGTGCCTCAACCGAGTCCGGTCCAGCAATATCCGAAACACCCAAATTCAGGTCCCCATCCACCTCCATCTGCTTAGACACCAGCTCGTTGTGCATCAAAACCGAGGGTACATCCCTAGTCGCCAAACCCGAAGGGTTACTCATCCCCTCATGCATGGCGCGGGCCGAAAGCTGACATGCAGACTCCGGGTGTCCATACACATGACACCGTCGACACCGAAAGGGTATATTCTCATAATCCAGCATTTGGGTGATAACAACAGGCCCCCATTCCAGATTGATGTGCTCCGGCAGCCCCTCCCGCACATTTAAATTGACCAGTATACGAGCAACCTGCTTGTAGTGCGTCTTCATGTAGGAGAGATCGGCTTCCAGAAAATTCCCCAAAATATCCCCAATCTGACGAAAATGGCGAATATCCCAGAAATGAAGCGGAAGTCCCGGTAATCTTACCCATACCGGTGACAAATCGATTCTCTCCCGACTCGCATCGAACAGGGGATGCCAAGGCTTCAATAGAACCGGTTTCTGTTTAAGGTGCCAATTCCTGTTCAAAATTTTGTGCATATCATCCTAATCGCGGAGTACCACCGCAAACCATCCACGGAGCAGCATGTCCACCTCAGGAGTGTATCCCAGAACCTCGCTCCACTGAGAATCCACCCAAGCCATCACCGTGGGCCGAGCAAAAATCCTGCCCATAACCCTACCAACCAGCGTTACACAAGACATCTCAAGGACACGTTCCCAGGCAATGTCCTCGCCTACCGCATAGCTTCCCACCGTGCGGGTTCTGACCCAACTCCTCTTCCTTCGCCGGCTTGAACCTTTACTAGCAGCCCCAGTCCCCAGCACGTTCCCAGCACAATCCTGCTGATACCCAGCACCCGTCACAGGACTACCACACCCCCGTAGTTCGTGAAGAGCCAGAGGCACACGTAAATCCACTGCAGTTTCACCAATAAACGTCCCAGCCAGTTGCTCAACCTGACGGGCAACACCAGCATCGGCAATCTCATTAAAACCTTCCACATCTACATAACCCTCCTGAAACCCTGACACCTGATATCCCAGGTTCTTAGCAAAATAAACATCCGCCGCTCTCCAGTCCGGGCTCCCCAGGAGAGCTTCAGGTAAGCCAACAGGTTCCAAACAGTCCGGCAGTAGGTACCCAGGGACGCAAGGCGAATATTCCGGTGACAAAACACCAATATCCGGGCTCACCAGCCCCATCCCGGTCGCTGCAGTGTCGCCAGGCCCCATCAGAGGGTAGCCATCCAAACCCCTCCTCATCACACCACCTGGCGCCCCCCTGTCAACAGATGCCTCCATCTGTCCACCGTCAACAGTATCCATGTCCATAACCTACACCAAAAACAAAACCCAAGATCCAACAAAAACCTTCAAGACCCCACAGCGCCGGCACAAACCTCAGAACCCTGACGCTTCCTCAGAAAGCAACAGCGAATCTCGAAAAAACCTCAGGTAAACACCCACGGCCATCAAAAACTGAGAAAACCGGCAGGTCGACAGGGACTGGTTTGAGTTCGTCATCTCCACAGTACAGCGGTCGGTAGCTCACAGCTACCTGCCCCCGCACCAAACCCTACCTCCATCGCCTAATGGTGTCGTTGTTGCATCCCCACTCCTACCAAATATCAGCTGACATCGGATACTAGATCTATTTATTCTATTCTTGTTACTCATTCTTTTATTTCAATAAAAAAGGAGTTTCAATATGATAAGAGTACTTGATCTAGTATGGGATCCATTATCAGCATGGACCACATCTCAAAAGTAGATAAAAGAGATGAGTTATACAAATACTCCTTAAAGAATAGGAGAACCTCCTCCAAATACCCCAACACTTTTATACATCCAATTCACATCTTCCTCTCAACAATGAGCACATGACCTCTATATATACCTATTCACTCATTGCACATGTGGGCCCTTCATGAGGCTGACCCTATTACATATACATTTACTTCATTACATATGCATTTAACCCCATATATGCCCCCTTTGGGGTCATATCATATACATTTAACTCCATATATGCCCCCCTTGGGTCGTATCACATTTTGACCTTGAGCTGTTTGAGATGGGCATTTCATCCCATCAATAGAGGATGGCATCCTACATATCACTAATACCCTTGGAGTGTAAGCAAGCTATGTTGCAAGTAAATCCTTGTAAATTTTAACAAAAATAGGTGTGTGTGTGTGTGTTAAGTTATGGTTGTAGGGTGCTAGGTAGGTCGATTTGTAACAATGACTTTGGGAGAAAGATCATCCCAAGTTCCATTACTTGTGGATCTTTGCATTTCATTGCACTAGGATGTTCTCTACAATAGTATTATCCACAATTGGATTCCCACTTTCCACAATTGTAGCCATTGGTGCAACTTCATTGAATCTTCGTGTTGGATTTTTTAGTACCTTCAAAAGTGTGTGACAGAGTGCCATTCATGTCAACAACAAGCATAGAAGACCTGGATACACATAGAGAAGGCACGTGTGACAGATGTGTAGGTTCCTACTGTAACAAGGTGACCCCCCCTTCAACAATTTTGTACAACGGTAATGAGGGCACAGGAGCATTTATGGAGAGGGAGATAGAGGGTGCATGCATTTTCCATATTCAATTTAGTTCCAGTTTAGGTGCCTTTTATATTTAGTAGTTCAATTCTATTTCTAGTTTTGCTTGCGTTAAGTTTCTAATTTAAGTTTGCATGCATTAGTTAGGTAATGTGCATGCAACCTAGCTTAGTTTAGTGAAGTGCATGCGACCTAGTAGTCAAGGCACCAATCTCAAAGCAGATACATGCTTGCATGCCTCAGATCATCTCCAATCGAGGCATTGTTGTGCATTGTGTCCAAATTCATTGTACCTACTCTTCTTCTCAATCTATGAAAGAGAAAACGGATGTATAGGTTTGATAATTTCAGTTTTCAAATTAGGTAGCAATGGGTGAAGGGTAGAGTTTGAAACTTTTAGTGCATTTTGTGTTTTCGAGATTAATAAACAATGACGTGATTTAAGTTTCAAATCTTTAATGATGGGTGCTTGCTGCTACTTTCTTTAGCTTGATGTGTTTTACTTCCTAGTAAAAGTTAGATTGGAGTATTCATAGAGATTTCAGTTTTCTGTTTTCCTAAGTAGGTAGATTAGAAATCAACCTAGGACTGGTACCATATATTGAGGAATTTTAACATGGTATTGGAGCTCAGCACCTGAAATCTTCTAGATTCTGTGCATGAGAGACAAACTATTTGGAGTAGAGAGTTGTCGGAAGATTTTAGTGGGCAACACCTCCAAGCTTTAGTGATTGGAGTAGAACAATGCCAATAATCAACACATGGGACCGTTGAAGGTTGTGAGGTGAGAAGACCTTGTGATTTCAATGATTGTAGAGTGTAACTTGTTCTAGATAGTGGCAACGATGGCAATTCCCAGTATGCAAGAGAGTCACTTGTTGGAGGAGACCTCCAACTTTGTACCATGGAAGTTAAGATTGCAAAACCTCTTGAAACTAGCAGATTTGTGGTACCTTGTGGAGAAGGTGGTTTTGTTGCCTACAAGTCCCAAAGATCTGGCACAACACAACAAGAAGGCAGTGGCAGCAAAGTGAATCCTATTGGATTTGGTGAAGGATCACTTGATACCTCATATCATCGAGAAGAATACTGTCAATAGATGTATGATGCCTTGGGAACCTTGTACCAGAGTGTGAACGTATCCAAGAAGATGCTCTTAAATAACAATCCAAGCATTACTCACATGAGCAAGACAAATATGGTGACAAGCTATCTCATCAAGATAATAAACCTGAGAGATCAGATTGTTGCAATCGGGGACAAAGTTGAGGATAATGAGCTAGTTTAGATTTCTCTAAATGGCTTTAGTCCATCGTGGCACAACTTTGCCCAAATTATCTATGGTTGGGAGAAGTTAATTGACTTTGAGTAGTTGCGGGATGCTTTCATTGGAGAGGAGATGAGAGACTACAACAAGTCTCAACTAGTTACGAGGACAAGGATGATATATCAGACTTATCACTCATCGGGAAGGTGGGGAGAGGAGCTAGGAAAGGAGGACCTAGGAGGGGTTAGAAAAGAAAGGATGAAGAATTGGATTCTTCATGTTAGGGGAGGAAAGACAAGAGCCATATCCAGTGCTTTAGGTGCGACAAGCATGGTCACTATGCTTCTCAATGTCTTGAGAGGAAGAAGGGGAAGGGTAAGCAACGATAGCAACAAGAGTTTGTGGGAAGTGCAGAAGCTTCAGGTGTAAACGAGTTAACTGCAAGGCTTGATACTACCTTCGCCATGGTGTTATTTCTTTCCACAAACACAGTTTTAGGTGATGGATGGTATGTGGACAATGGAGCTTCTAAACATATGCCTTTGGATAGAAAGATCTTTAGTGGTTTCAAGAGCAAGAGGAAGGGCTATGTGTGGAGTTGGTTGATGATGCCACGTATCTTGTGAAGGGGTTGGGCTCCATATCTTTCCAGATGCCTTCAACTGACGTTCTTGAGCTAGATTTTGTTTTATATGTTCATGAGTTAACTAAGAGTCTTCTTTCAGTTTCTTGCATGGCAAATTTATAGTGTTTGGTTGAGTTTGATGGTCAACAAGTCACCATTAGAGACAAAATCCATGTATTTGGTCAAGTTTTGGCTAGAGGAGAGTGAGAGGGTGGCCTTTATAGGCTACTTCCAGATCTAGTTGAGCATGTATGACAAGAAGCCATGATGGAGGAGTGTGCCTCTAGCCTCAAGGAGACAATTATAGAATTGACCATGGAATCAGTGATTGATTCCTTGATTACCAATTTACCACTGATGGGAGTATGGAAGAGTGCCAAGATATGGTTGTTATAGAAGAACTCTCTCAAGAGGGAGTTGACCTTGATATGACTCTTACAATGGAGGATTCTACCAGGCAGAGGGAGTTGCCTTGGATGGGTTGATGCATGCACCGTTTTGGATTTTAGGACCATTGAGTTTGTACTCATGTTGGGCCTTTTTGTGTTTAGTGCATATTTCAATTTGTTATTTGATAGATTTGATACACTTGTCTTGGTCTTGTATACAGATAAGTTCATTATTGCAAGAAATTCAGAACGGTTCATGATGTGGTGTGAGAAGATTGTGACCATAATGAAGATGGCATGAAGGACAAAGAAGGTTGGCAAGCCGTTGAGGCAGTGTTCCTTGTAGAAAATGTTTTCACCTTGAAGATTCTGAAGAGAGTTCAGAGTACATAAGGAAGCAATGATCTAGATTCATGTTTTGTAGAAAATGTTTTCACCTTGAAGATTCTGAAGAGAGTTCAGAGTACATAAGGAAGCAATGATCTAGATTCATGTTTCTTCAGGTTTGTTGATGGTCAACTGTTTGACCAAGTCCCAACTAGAGGGGAGATTCCAAATGTAGAGGGAGTATCTTTGTTTGGAAGAGAACTCTCTCCTTGGTAAGACGGAGTGTTCTATTTTTTAGTACCTCAGAAAGTGTGTGGTTGAGTGCCATTAATGTCAACAACAAGCAAAGAAGATCTGGATGCAGACAGATAAGATGTGTGACAAATGTGCAACTCTATACTGCAACAAGGCAACCCCGCCTTCAACTTTTTTACAACTATCTTTATACAACTCATAAAACATGTCATTTTATTACAATGCCAATAGAGACAAAGGCACCGAAAGATAGTATAAACTTAAGGCCAAATTAAGGCTTCACCTTGAAATTCAGGCCAATGAAGACATCATCATAAAGGAGGATAAAGGAACGAGCCTAATAAGAATAAGGCACCAAAGCATCACTTAGGGTGCAAAGTATCAAGTGTAAAACATTGGGATACTAAAGCTAAGAGTGGCTATAGAATGATGTTACCAAAGAGTCACTTTATTGTTAGAGGTGTGCTTGGAAAGAGCCTTTTTTCAGATGTCATTTACACAATAAATAAGCTATTTTTATGGAAGGAGATTGTGAACAAGATAAACAATAATTTCAAATGCATACTCAAATCAAGGATTTGTGGTTTGTTTAGATGCAATCTTTGAAAGGGGTCAAGTCTAATAAGCTTGTGAAACAATTCAAAATTCGCAATAATATTTGAGTGGTGTTCACAAGGCCTTCTCAATAAATGTAAATTAGGAAATATGGAATCTTTAAAGCAATAAAATGGGTCAATGCAAGCCTCGAGGGTTAGTTCAAGTGGTCATGAGCCACACATGAGATTGTTGAAATAGTACCAAGGAACTGTTTTTCCACCTTGTGATGCCTAGTGGTAGATAAAACCCTTAGTTGCATGGGTTCGCATACCCGGGGGTAGGGTTCACGTCCCCGCACCGGGTTCACGAACCCATGTCTCCTATTCGGGTTCGGGTTCTTGGTTGGCGAACTCATATGAACCGGGTTCTTGATTGAAGAACCCGAGACGCCGGCTTGGAAAAATGGGTTCGTTTGGCTTAGAGGGGACAACGTGCCCTGATTTTTTAAGCAGTGAAATAAAGAAAAGGAAGGGGGGAAAGGTGCCCCCCTCCCAAACCTAAAATTACGACCCCCAAACTCTTCAAACAACATAATTTGCCATTCAAACATCTCATAATCATTTCATTCAGCAGTGACAGTGTTTGGTGAAGGGCATTCCATGACAATAGTGTTTGGTGAAACCATGAAGGGATTTCCACGTTGAATACAGCGACATGGTTACACTGTTACAGCAAGGAGAATCATTGAATGAAATCACTGTTGAGTGTTTTCTGAATTTTGTATTTTGTATTTTATGTCTGGAAATGCCATTGGCCCATTAAGCAAATTTTGAATGTAATATGACAATGGAATCATAATATAACTTCCACTTGATATCAAATTTAATGTTCCAATGTGAATGTTGAATGAATGATGAATCATTGAATTATGAAGAAATATGCATGTGACATGTTTTTAACTTTTAATTTTATTGTTTTGTTACAACTACTATATATATAGTACCCCGACGAACCCAAGTACCCTATTTCAAAAAGTGGCGTCGTCGTCCTTGCACCCATCCCCGCACCCACGTTTCTTGGCAACTTAGATAAAACATTAAAAGTGGTCCCTAGTCACTTTATTAAAGTGAGAAGCACTTTATATTTTTAAAGTTACTTAATAAAGTTTGCTCATGGTCTAATTTTAAATTGACTTTATGAGAAATAAAGTGGGTGAGAAATTAAAAGGGTCATTATTGTACTTATGTGAAAAGTGCATTAAATTCATTTATTAAATAATTAATGAGCCTTTTATGTGAGCCTTAGATCTCATTGAGCCAAGATCTAATCTTGGCCATTGAATCTCAAGAAGAATTTACCATGAACAAAAGGGGAGAAACTAGGGATTGAGGCATTCATTCTTCATTTTGTGATCTAAGAGATTTGGAGTGCAAGAGGAGAAGAGAGAAAGAAGAGGAGAAGGCTAGGGTTTTGAAGAGAATTCGACCTAGGGAGGAAGAAGACTGAAACTGGCACGAATTCCAAGGAGTTTTTGAGTGGCATGAATTCCAAGGTAAAGGCACAGTTTTCAAGGCACCATATATCAGCATTAAAGTGCATAGAAATCGAGGGAGGCCGTACTGTACCAGGCTGTACAGCAGCACAGAATTCAAGGCAGATTTGGCAAGAATTTCGAGGTGAAGTACAGCATTTATTGCTGTCAGCAGGCCGTACAGGACAGCACAGAAATCGAGGGACATAATTTGCATAGAATTTGAGGCCGCACATGTGAAGCCGTACAACAGAAATCTGGGCACAAATTTCGAGGAGAAAACATAAATTTGCAGCAGGCCGTACTGTGATAGTTTGACACATTTTTCGAGAAGAAAACTTGCTGAGATAAGTACTGATATTAATTTGTGTAATTTGTCTCTGAAAGAATAAAAACTTCTCTCTCATATCAGGTTTTTCCTTCGGGGTTTTTCCTGAGCCTATTTGGCTAAAATTCTGAGTTTGATCTTTTATGTGTTTGGCTGTTATAAATTTTCTGAGTGTGAAAAAGTGAAAAAAATTCCATGTGTTTCAAGAAAAATTAATTTTTTATGCATTGAAGCTAATATGCAGTCATGGGGTTTGGGCATTAAACTCTATGTGAAAAATACAACTTGAAATTGGGTTGGGGTTCCAAAATTTTCAGAGATCTCTTCCCCTGAAGTAGGGGATGTCTCGGGTTTGACTCTTGAGCCCCTTGGCATTAGGATTTGTAATCAGGGTTGATACTTTACCTTGGTTACCACCTGTCGACAATGATGAAGTTTTCGGGGCGTTTTTCCATGCATGATTATATGGAAAAAGGGGCCAATCCAATGCAATACAAATTCCTTCAGAAATATGATAGGGACTTGTTTTGGAAACCCAAGTAAAGGTAGCTATATTGATTGAATGCATTCTATCTATTGAAAAATCTTTGATTCACGAAGGTCAAGACTCAAGAGGCCATTTGATTGGTAAGTACAACAAAATTGGAGGCTATTATTACAATAGTTATTGAATTTTATCAACCAAGTAAATAAGGTGGTAGGGGATGGTATCATGGAAATGTTATTGGAACAGTAAAGCATCATGAGGTGTTAAATTGATTTCATGAAAGAACCTAAAGAGGAAATTTATGCACGAGTACTCATTGTACTGGGATTAACTTTAAGGATGTCCATGAAGAAGAAATTGACTATATCAAGAAACTTATGCCAAAGATGCTTGCATGATATGAACACACGATAACATTACTAATATTCACATACAAGTAGAAATCCAAGAGGGAGAGCAAGCATGCAAGTAGAAAGGAGATTGATGTAATGTACATATATGTTACACACTCATTTATATTATCTAGTACATATGAGTACAAAATTATGGAAGAGTGATCAAGCTTAATCATGTCTCTAATAAAATACAATAAAAGGTGAGTGATCAAGTTTGACCGAGCTACCTATGAATTATTTACAATGGGATACGAGAAAGATAAAGTGTAAGTTACAATTAAAATACATAGTCTAACTAAGTTCACTAGGAAGTTAGGGACCAAGTCTCATCAATTCCTCCTTTTTAGGAGGAAGTCATCCCCAATTTTCATTGTAGTTGGGGTACACCACTTCCAACAAAGTACATAGTAATCATTGGGCTTTGTGTAGCTAGGGTCTTTGTTCGGATTCATATTCTTGTTAAAAATGGAGCGCTTGAACTAGTGATAGAAAATAGTCGGATGGCCTCCTTGCTTAAGAATAAAATCAAAAGAAGCATGTTGAAAGTCAAGAAGGAGAAGCATTGATGTAGAAGGATGATGAACAAACAAGAATAACTACATGGGTAGTGTTGAACTCATTCTTCATTGTTGAGGTTTGCGGGACGAAGGAGTTGAGTGGATCCTTGTATGAAGCAAGATGAGGCTATGGAGCATTGTGTGGTGCAAAGAGACCTCCCTGCTAAAGTTCCCATGCACTGTTTGGAAAGTTATTGATTGAGCAAAATATTGCAAGACCAAATCCTAATGGACACAAAGAGAGAGATCCATCGAAGGCAAAAAGACATAAGATGATGATGTGGAGTTGAGTTTTGGATTATTCTCCAACATCATAGAGTTGCCATGTAGTCGAATTGGAATAGTTTGATGCCTTTCAATAGTGCTAGCAACTTGAAAAATTGGTAGCAAAGTATGTTTTTGGAATATAGTCGGTACGAGATTGCACTAATTCTGGAATATAGTAGTCACAAGAGCCCTTTACAGTTGAGGTTTCCTTGGTTCATGAGATTCTTCATAGGTGTTGGTGCTTGCAAGAGGAGAGCCAAATGAGATGGAAAACACTAGAGGATGGACAAATGTAAGAGGTGTGGACATTGTTGTGAGAGGAGAGGTGAAAAATGGTAAAGGGGTGAAAACCTCTTTAGTGTAGACCTGCTGTTGACACTATATTTGAAAATACTCAAACCCTAAAAGATTTGTCAAAAATATCCAAAAGAAGTGAATTTACTACGAATGGGTTGAAATAAAGGGTCATAATACAAAATCAACAAAGAAAAAACCTACATGTGCAATAGTCCGAAAGTAATTATTGAAGAGGTTAAGTCTTAGTGAAGTTTCAACGGCGGAGATGACAATAATAAAGATCAACAGCTGTCATGGTTTCCCGCACCGCCCAAAAGATCGTTTGCAAACGTTGGTGAGTGGTTGCAGACATAATACCGCCGGGTACGTGTCGCATTCTTATTGATCCGCATCAACGTGATAGTGGTATCACAAACCACTACAACATCGTGCGGAACCACCAAAGGATAATATGGGGCGGGCCATAGCACGTGGCAGATGCAGAAGGCGCAAGAGTATACGCCACATGTTGACATAAATCGGAGGGACGATATACATTGGGACAAAATCTACGGCCAAGATTCATCCGCATCATGGGAAGTGCACACTCAATAGAGGAAAGAGTGGTTGCGGTAATTAAACCACTCTAACAGGTGTCAGAAAATGGTTGATCCACACATAGTGAAAATCAGAGAAGAAAACCATTATTGGGATCGCGGATACCACCATGGGAAATAAAGGGGCGCAAGATCTAACGGCTCAAATCAAAAGGCCTGTGATCAACGGTTGGATATAAAGTACATTTGGAAAGCTACTAGAAAGTTAAGAAAAAGGGATTATATAAAACAAAAGGGTTTTCAAATAATGGCATTTTGTCTATGTGTCGCTGTTCCTGGAAGCTCTGAAGACTGGTGGAGATCAGCAATAGCGACAGAAGGATAAAGACGTGTCTATACAGGTAGGGTCTAGTGACCTGGCCCACATTTTTAACGAAAATTTGTTTGTAGAAACGATTTAAATGGAAACTGTACATGATATAGATGTTTTTAAAGCTAAAGAAGCCCTAGAAGATAGATATGGGGACATTCATGATACCCTAATCAGGTTACCAGTCGCTGAAGTTAAACTTAAGTTGTCTAAGTTATTAGAAGAAGGTATAGACATACACAAAGTCCACCAGTCATCCTTGTTAGCCTTCTGCCCGGACCAAATCCCATCTTTTCCAGAATTTGTGTCGTGGTGCGCTGAGAATTATTCCAGAGAAGAAAGAACCGTTTTAGATAGTCGAAAAACCAGAGTCGTTTGCAAAATAGAGCCTGCCGTCATAATTAAAGCCCTAGAAATAGAATTTTCCCAAACCCTCGAGTCTGAAATTTTTTTCTGAAACTTTTGTTATTGAATATTATCATCAAACCCTTCAAGATGATAGAGAAAAGTTTTTGTCTACGTGTCTTAAACCAGAAACCAACATTTCATATATCCTGTACCCTATAGATATCACTTTATTTGATGAAAATACTCAGCTGGTTCTGACATTGTTGGCTTTAATCCTAGGGTTTGATACAGACATGTATGTAACTGAGTTTCAGTTAAGCCTTTTGTATAAAATGAGTACAATTCAGTCAGGGATTGATGAAAATCAAATTCCTCAACTTAATTTTGAAGAATTCTTGACCGAGAAGATTCATGACCAGATGGTCAATTTCCCTACTCTGAGGCATTTCAGATTTCAGTCTTTTTTGATGAAAATGATCATGGTGGCCAGTCATGAAGAGTTACAATTCCATGAGATCATTTTCACAAAGTTATTAGAAAATAACATGTTTAATTACATAAATTATATGCTCTCTGAGATTTACAGAATGATTTTTGGTGAAAAATTGCCTAGAGTATTACCAGAAATGCAAGCATGTATGCAATTAAGTGCAGAATACGCTGTAGGAGATTGGTTCTTGTCAAAGGACAGTACAGTGATCAGGTTATATGGTTTCAAACATAAACCCTATGTTTTACTAGCATTTCTTACCTTAAGGGTTTTCGCTTTGGAGTTCCTAAGACAGAAGTTAATTGTTGAGGATAATAATTTCTTGCTTTTCAAACAAGCAACAGATATCAAGTATCCGTTCACACTTGGCCCATTCACAGTGAAGAATAAAAACGCTGCTATTTATATAGAGAAATTATTGAAAGATATGGGTTTTGAGACAGACATGGCTATTGAATATGATCCGTTAAACATAATATCAAAACGGAGAACGGATCATTGCATCAAAGCGTTGAATCATCAGATGATTGAGGGAATGTCTGACAGAGCCAATTCGCTGGAGTATAAGGAAGAAACCATTCCAGATTCACATGATAAAGAAATGATATTAACAGATGCAACAACAGAGGCAGAAAGCACGATGAATACTGCAATGGTAGGGTTTAAAAGACCCATACAAGATGCAGTGAACATTGAAAGTGAAGGAGCAGAAAAAGGGAAAAAATTGAAAATGGATGAGCAACAAGAGTTAATGGCAGTTTCAGAAGAGGAAGGAAGAACCGAAGTCAAAATACCAGAGGTCATGGTAAAGGAGTATAGTATTAAAGAATCCTTGGTGGAAGATGATGTAAATAGACCACACAGTCTGATGGATGTATTTAATGAACACAGTCAAAATAAACAGGAATCCTCTCGGCAAACCAGTCAGTTATTTCCAAAGGTTAGAAATATATCCAACACTGAAGTCAATTTGTTTACTAGCAGAAATGTCAAAGAAAATTCTTTAAAATTTTCAGTTGTTACTAAAGATAAGATCTCAGGGATGAAGGTGGATCTGACAAAAATCAATGCCCCAGATAAAATTTTATTGCACAGACAAACAAGAGAGGTTATATATTCAGATTATTTGGGAGCGATATTAAAGGCAGACAAATTGAAAAATTTAGTGGATAAATTGAATAACCAGTTGAGACAAGAGAAAGCAGAAAATAAGTCTTGACAATAACAAATAAAAAGATTACAAATAGATTTGATAAACAAAGAGGGAGATGCAGCAGCAAAATTACTCAAAGAAAAGGATGATACGATTCTAATGTTAAGGCGAAAGCTGAAAATCCCAGACACTTTGCTTATCCAAGGAGCCGAACTAACAGTACTGGAAAAAGAAAAAGAAGAGCTGTCAAATGAAGTAAAGGATATTACTGCAAAAATGTTGAAGCTCACCGAGGAAAAAGTTCATTGGGAAAAAGAGAAAATTGGTTTGGAAGAGCAATTGGAGGAAATAAAGAAAAAGTTAGCAGAATTAGGTCAGCAACAGGTACATGCAGATACAGATGAAGATAAAACTGGATTAGATGGTCTCTTACAAGCCATGTCCCAGGTAAGTTCGAAAGATGTCGAAATTAAAGAATTGAAAATGGGAATATAGAAGCTCAAAGAAGAAAATGAGACTAAAGATAAGGAAATTAAAACTTTGCAAATAAGGAATCAGGAATTAACTGATAATAATAAAGGTTTGGCAGCTCATGTGACAGGACAGGCTGCAATGCAAGGTTGCAAACATATGGTATGGGATCAAATCATAAAAGAAGTTGAAAAATTAAGACCTTATCTTGATTATATGAGAATCAAAGAAAAAGTAGCCAAAGACGCCTTTGAGAGTTGCAGAGCAGTCAGAGAGAATTTAAACAAAAAGCCAAAAGAAATAGCACAGAGGGCAATAACTTTCTTAAACAGTTTAACTGAAGTAGACTTGACAGCAATGAATATAATGAATAGAATTTCAGTCATTACATGGGCCAGAAGAATCTTGGGAAAATATTCACATGTTGAAAATATTGAAGCTAAAGCTGGAGATATACGAGAGGAAGTAATAAAGTTTAAGAAGCGATTTGAAAAATTAATAAACAAAGGATTCCCTGCTTTTTGGGATGAAAAGAATGAATTGATTCCTCCCAATGAATATAAGAGGTTATTGTTTGACATAAGAATGGATCACAAAAAGTTTCAGCATTTGGATCATATGCTTATAGGAAAGATTTTAATGGAAAAAATTGCGGAAGACTTTGAAATTTTAAATATGTTGATCTCAACCTGTGAGAATCTTCCTCTTGTTTCTTATGCAGGTCACTTTGAAATGCGAGTCCTGGTGAACGAAATGACCAGTTATGATTTACCCACGGCCGACCAATGGAACTATGTGGACAAATATGGAAGGACAAGATATTCTGTCCATTCATAGATACATTTAGAATTTTTGCCAAGTGGCAAAATGATGCTTTTATTTTAAATTTGTAATATTGTTTGAAGACAATTATCTTTCGAGTTAAGACATTTTCAGTTACTAGTTAAAAAAAGTAGTTATGTCAAGCTTCTTCCGAATTCTGTATAAAAGACAATGAGAGTGATTTTTGAAAGGGTTGGAAACTCTTTGAGAGACGAGATGTTTTGAAGTCAAATTTTTGCTAAATAAAAGGCCATATAGTGGAAATACCTATCTTTTGAGACCAGAGATTCATGTGTTAATCATTTTTTACAGTCCGTTCTTTCCCTTATCTCTATATGTGCATGTTTTCTTTCTTTGTTATATCTTCCATTATGTTCTTCTTCTATACTTAAATGAACGTTTGAAATAAATCGGGATTCATACTGGTTATGTCTCATTTTATCGCATTTAAGTATCCACTATTTCTCCAAAGTTGACAATGGATTCATCCTAGTTAGATGCCTATTGTTGATGGACTGTCATTATTTCTCTCTATACCACCTGCAAAAATCAAATTGACTGTGATATGGTTGCTATCTTGCCTCTGTGGAAATCTGTTTGGTATAAATCTCTTGCTGGCACGTAAATATTTGAAAGTTGACTCTATGCCCAATGTTTCTTGTTTCCTTTTCAACCAAGTAAATCCTTTTGAGAAATTTTGAGCGTATTTCTATATATTTTTAGCCTTTACATATATCTTGTGAGAGAGCCCTCTCTGGTGGAAAAAATGGCTAAGTTTTCTACCTAAAGTTTGGTTTGAAATAAGTTACCTTAGGTGTTATTCTTTTACAACCGGGATAAAATCTAAGTGCTAACACCTGTAGTGGTTGGAGGACTTGTTGCAAGGTTTAAAACATGGCCATCATCCCTTCCATCATTTTGGCTTGTAATTATTATTGTTGTTGTACAAAATCTTGTTCTTGTTGCTCAAGGGTTTACATGAAGAATTGGTTCTATTGTGCCAATGTATGAAGAGTTGAGCAATGTTGGGAATTGGCAAAGTCTTTGGAAAAATTGCATAGAGCCATGAAACAAAGTTGGACAGGATTTTGGTGGGAGCATGAGAGCATAATACATTGCCTGAATTGGAATACAAATTAGATTTTGGTTAGCTCTCAGTTTAGGGCCCACTATAGGTGTACTTGCAACCTGTCTTGACTGCAGACGGTGAACATGCTATAGTAATGGTGGATTTTAATAGATGAAGGGTAAATCGGATGATGTTGGTGGTCTCACCCTACCCAGCATCATACCCCCAAACTATACTCTCCCCCCACCCCTACTGTTAACAACATGTATTCAAGCTCCCTCTCTCAAAGGAACCAAGAAAATGGTTGCCGAAAACTGCTAAGAACAATATGAAACAACAAGCAACAACCTACAATAGCTTGAAAATAGGGTTATAGAGGACACCATTAATTCCACTTTCAGTAGGATGGGAAGAGTAGGTCAAGGGTTTATTTGAGTAGCTTTAGGCTGCTCACATATAGATTTTGATCACAAGAATTAACCATTTGCAGGCTAAAGTTAGGAGAGCCTCACTAATTGGGTTTCGGTGGTAGATTACTCAACACGTTTTGGATGTCAAAAATCAAGATTCTCTCCAACCCCCTAGTGATTTTCTACATGTTGAAATTCTTGATCTCAAGAATAAATAAGATGAGATTTTGTTCCTATAGGAATCCTTCAAATAGTAAATTGAGACCCGAATTAAATATTGGATGCAATTAGTTCATGAAAGTGACAAACAAACCCCAATTACCACGGTTGAGGAGGTAGTGTTGGCCAAATTAATGAAGAGCGCATGAGGAGAACTAGAAAATTGAATTTGAAGGTGAGAGGTCTCCCTATATCATCAACACTGCATTTAGACCCTATGCATACCGATACTTCTTTTCTTCTGGAGACACCAAACCTCCTTGATATCAACCTAGAGAACTTGGTCTGGGTTGGACTCTATCCTTTTTCTCTGGTTTAGATCATTGGGAGATCGTTTGCGTGCCATTCAAGCAAAGAAGAGGCTTTTCTCCCTTTTGCATAAGATCTTCAAAGAAGATTTGACACTTCTTAGGTCATGGAGCTTAAGCAATCGAGAGAACAAGTGGTAGTAGGATGCTAGCCAAGGAAGTGGGTGGTCATTTGTGATCTTAGAGTTGTCATCCTATGTCACCTCCTTGGGGGTGGACCCATTCTTGAATCCCAAAATGATAGCTTAGGAGGGGAAGCAAGGGGTGTTGGGGGTTACTATTAGATGTTGGAATTGTAACGGGGCCCTTTGGTTCTCCCCCAATGCAATTTCTCTAGTCCTCCTCGAGTGCAATTTCTGATGCACTTTGGTGTATGGTCTTTCGGATTTTTATCTTCTTGGTCGAGACCCATGCGGGCTCAGTTGAGACTATCTTAAAATATCTGGTGTATCATTGCTATTTAGTGTGCAGGTACAAGACCTAGAGCTTAGGTGGTGTTTGGGGTTTATGATGTATAGCTTGTCTTTATCATGATTCCTTTTAGAGTTGAGTTACAGTGATTACACAGGATGAGTTTTCCAAATTTGTGTGGATCTAGGTTATTGGAGTCTACGCCATCCCTCGAGATCTTTGAGACTTTATTTTGCAGTGTGCTACTTTCTACCTACCACCTGATATTTCGCTTTGCATAGAGATTCCGATGAGGAACCATGTTAGGACTTGCATGTTGATATTATGCAATACTTTGAGATGGGGGAGGTTATCCTTCTATGGGACTTCAATGCCCATATCAGGATTTGACAAATTCCTCTTTATGACAGGTCAGATGATGCTTTTTGCTTACAAGGAATTGATCCAAACTCAATTTGTATAGGTTTTTGGACGATGCCATGGGATCCATTTCAACTTATGGGAAACATCTTTTGCATCTTGGTGAATCCCATGACCCATTGATTCTAAATGGTATCCTGTGTTTCCTTGACTTTCCAATGGTTTCACATGTTTCACTCATGCTGACCGAGGGTGGGGTGGGGGGGCGCTAATGTGGTAGTCCTTTCCAGCCAGGGTATGCCAAAGTATATTTGCCATCTCTCATAACTTGGATACTTACTGACCATACCCTCCTCTCATTTTCCCTTGTATATGTACACCCCCCTATAGAACCCCCCAAAACCCCCTCCCCCCTAGGTTTCGCCCTTCCCCCTGTACTACCATTTTTTTAATGACAGGGACTAGGATGCATATATTGCCCACCTTTAAGAGCTCCCTTCTTCACTATCTAGTGTTAAGTCCCTCGAGTCAACTTCCTTTAAGTACGACTATCTTTCCTTGGCATTCGGGAAGCAACCTTTAGCTCTTGCTCTCATACCATTGGCTTCCCTACTCACTTCTTAAAGTCCAAATCTGGTCCCATGAACAAGTGGTATGATGAGAATTGCAAGACCTTTCATAAACACCTTGTTACACCCTCTTCCACAATCCCACCTCCTACAAACTAGTACGAAAATCCTACAAGTCTCTCCTTTGCCTCAAGAAACACCTCTTCATAGCACATGGGAGATGGGAATTGCGGGCTTCACTTTGCGACTCCCCCAAAGATTTTTGGTGCATTGTTTTCACCCCGTCATTCTAGCTTATCCACTGATATCGAATTCAGTTCATGTTCACCCATATTGTTGACCTTTATGATGTTCTTGGTTAACCCTCTATTTCAGTCACCTCCTCCAATCCTCTTACCACGTGTTCCATTATAGACATGTCAAGGAGGCAATTTGGGAGATGAACACTAGCAAGGCTGTGGATGAGGAGGGTTTCTAGGCGGAGTTTTCCAAAAATGGTATACACCAATTGGTGCATCACATTGTTGATTTGTTTAACCATGTTGTTCGCATAGGTTTCTCGCTAGCTTGCTCCTACCATATCATCCACCTGATTCATAAATAAGGTTCTAGGCTGATCGTGGTGGGACATATGTTCTTGAAACTCTATGCCACCACCCTACACTTGCAATTATTCGAGGGGCTTGAGAGGAGAAACCTTTGTAGTTGGGATTAGGCAGGCTTTAGGCTAGGATATTGGATGATTGATCATACCCTCACTTTGTGGACCATCATAGAGGAGGGGTGAGACTGCGCTTTTTGAAAGACTTCTTCTGTTTTGTAGACTTTATAAAGCTTTTGACTCTGTTCCATGGGAAACCATGTTTAAGAGGCTTAGATGCATTGGGGTTTTAGAGATTCTAATAGCTCCTATCATGTATCTTTATGAGACAATTTTTGGTTGCCTTCATACATTAAATGGATTCTTTGATTTCATTAGGAGCACCATCGGGGTGAAACAGGGGTGGCCCCTCTCGCCCATGTTATTCGGGATCTAAATAGACTAGTTGGAGGCTTTTTTGCATGAGCACATCCAGCTAGGCGATAAGTGTCTTCTCCATCATGTCCTGATCTCCATACTCCTCTTTGCCAAAGATGTGACAAGCCCTAAGGAGGACAACAGTTCTACTGTGGAAAGCTTGTGTGATACAAGCTTGTTGAAGCCAAGGAGGACTTGCTGGTGTTGATGCTAGCTTGTTGTGGATCTTTGGTGGTGTCCAGGGTTTTCATGGTTTTCCCCAGCTAGGGATTGGAGAGCTAGAGTAACTGCAGATTTGATTTTCAGCTTGTGTTGTCTTCTTGATTGGGTGATTTCCAGCTCTTGTTGTTCATGCTGATTTGACATAACGTAGGGCTGAAATTGTTAAGTGATTCAACATATAACTTGAAGATAATAGAGAAGATTCCCTGCTGTAACAAAGTGATTTTCAGATCTAGTATATGTTTGAAAAGTGTGCCCTAAGGGTTGAACCTGTTGGTATTTGTTTGGTATCTTTTTTCTTGAGCTGCCTAGTGTGTTGGGTTGAATTGAAATGAATATTGTCCATTGTTTTCTGCTAAATTAATATTTCAGATCATCCCTAAGGCTGAAAGTTCATAGGGATGAGATCTGGGAAACCTCTAATAAGAGTTGAAATTTCAGATTTTGCATTAATTGCCCTAGATCCAAAATTTCAACAACTTGGTGGCCTCTCATATCACAAAAAGAACATGCAGTAGAGTGCCAATAATCACTAACCTTGTGGCCTTTCTTCTTATAGCAAAAGAAAACCTGAGATGATTTGCCGTACCTCTTTGGTTTGTGTTTATGTTTGTCAGCTTGTTTGCTTGGTCCTCCAAGTGTTGGTGCAGTTTTGGATGGTGGAAACATCCCTTAGCTGCCCTCATTTAAGCTTCTACAAGCATGTTGGAGTAATAGTTTGCTGCACACTCCTTTTTTTGATGCCTTTCTTCAATGGAAATGGCCATTCTTTTGTCCCTTTTACTCTGCCAAGCTGGCGGAAACATCCCTTGGCTGCTCTCATTTAAGCTTCTACAAGCATGTTGGAGTAATAGTTTGCTGCCCACTCCTTTTTTTTGAAGCCTTTCTTCAATCGAAATGGCCATATCTTTTGTCCCTTTTACTATGACAAAGGTTTTCTTGGTGGTTTTATCTTGAGCAGCCAAGCTCTTAAGAGAAGAGCTGCATTCATTTACTCTCTTGTACACCAACACCCAGGTCTTGATGCTTGAGCATATGTTCAACTAAAATAGGGTTTACAATCCTGCGGCTTCTCTTGCCTAGCCCGTGGCCATGTGGCAGAATTGTCTCATTAGCTTGGAACCTATGCCTTTAGTCTGTTTTTCAAAATTACCAAAGGGCTCTTCTAAAACAAATTGAGAAAAATCTTTTGAGGGTGAGATTACCATGGTTGTATTGCTATGTTAAAAACTAACATGAACCTTGTAGGATGTTTATCATAGTTCATCTTTGTGATAGTGCCATGGTGTATATCTACAGGACAAGGCAAGCCATGGTAAACATCCAAGATAGGACAAGCATTCTGGTATCAAGTTCACTATCAAAAAACTGTAGCAAACATATGCTCAAATTTTTAGTTCAAAAAATAACCCAATACCTACAAGATGCTTCAAGTGCAAAAGAAATTAAAAAAGAGGGATTGTCTTGGTCTTCAAATTAATAATGTTGAAGGGTAGCAAAGAAATGCTTTTCAACTATGTTGAGAAATATCTAAGAAATGCTTTTCAACTATGTTGAGAAATATCTACAATGTAGAATATCCCTTGAAGAGTAAGTAAAATGACATGAAATTACTTAAGTAGAAAGGTAAATGGAATAGAAGGAAGAATTTTGGTAGACAATGCATGTGCTTATTATTGTTTATGCAAAGATTTTTCTTGGAAGGCATATTTAGAGATCCAAAAGTAATTGTATATGTCCATGAAGTTGAGTTGGCTGTGTTAGATTATGACAACTGTGGAAGGTCCTCTGTGCATGCATGTGTCCTTGCATGCAGAAGACATTAATTGGAAACCAATTGTATTTAATTAACTTTTCCTAAGTTTTGGAAAATTAATTAAAGTGATCTAATTATTAATTAATTATTGGAATATTTTTTTATAAAAGTAAAAGTGAAAAATAAAAAGTTAATGGCTGATTTAATCTCAGCCATTGATCTCACCGGAGGATCTCATCCATAGATCTATAGTGAGATTAGGTTTTTCGCTTAGCTAATGATTATTAAAGAAAGGTCAATTGGTGGAGAGGACACTCATTCATTCCGACAGAGATTGAGAGAGCAATTTTGAGAGAGAGAAGTTTTTGAGAAGAAGACAAAGGAGCAGAAGGCAGATTTGCAGAGGCAGATTGATAGAGTGAGAAACAGTAGCAGGCAGAGGTGACAGTACGAAAATCCGTACAGTCGTACGGATTCCGTACAGCAGGCCGTACAGGTCGTACATCAGCAACAACACTGCTGCGTTGGGATCCGTGCTCACTTACAGGTTTTTCTCACTGTTTTTCTGTGTGACGATTTTGCCATTCTGGGCTGAAATCGATTTTCTGAATTGTACCACACCATATTTTCTTCATAAAATAATATCTCAGACTGCTGTACCGGTTTTCCCATCTTGGGTTTTGTTCAGGGGTTTATACCCAAAAATACTGTGTTGTCTCTATTGGTGTGTTTGATTGGTATATCTCTCAGTGTTTTATTTCCGCTGCAATTTATGAGTGAAGAAACCCTTGTGTTATTAAAAGTAAATAAATTGGCATGCTTTTAGTTCTAACTGGGTTTTAAGAAAAATTTACATGGTATTAGAGCTCTTCTGAGCAGACTGAGAGATAGCAGCAGATTGCTTGGATAGATTATTGCATATCTATCCATGGGTTATAGGTACTATTCATTATGGCTGCACAATTGAGAGTTGAGGATAGACTCCAGGGGGCACAAAACTTTCCTACTTGGAAAGAGAGGATCACCAGGATTTTTGATGTCAGTGATGCTGCAGAGCACATTGATGATCAAAAGGCAGCTCTCACAGATCCGGATGAGTTAACAAAATGGAAGAAGATAGATCCCAGAGCTATGTTGATCATTCTAGATGGGGTGAAGGACCACATAGTTCCTCACCTGTCTGGGAAGAAGTCCGCATTAGAGATGTGGAAGGCTTTGGAGAGTCTTTACCAGAGCAAGAATGAAAACCGAAAGATGGTACTGTAGGAGAGATTGTGCAGTATCGGGATGGCCAAGGGTGAAGGAGTGGTGCCTTATCTTACAAGGCTCACACAGATTAGGGATGAGCTTGGAGCAGTGGGCTCTAAGACGGAGGATGAGGAGCTAGTTCGTATAGCTCTCAATGGATTTTCTAAGCCATGGGACATCTTTGTTAAAGGCGTGGTGGCTGGGGAGAAGCTCCCTGACTGGTAGAGATTGTGGGATGACTTCGCACAGGAAGAGACCTGCATGGGTCAAGGTTCAGCTTCATCCAGCGGTACTACACAGATCTTGGATGAAGAGGCTCTAGCCCTATCGAGCAAAGGTAAAGGGAAGGCAAAGAAGAAGAAAGGCGGCAAGAAGAACTTGGACATAGCAAAAGTCAAGTGCTTCATTTGTCACAAGCATGGACACTTTGCTTCCCAGTGCCTAGAGAAGAAGAAGAAGAACAACAACACTTAGATGGCAGGTTCAGCGGAGGTGGATGATTTCAGCAAGAGTTTTGAGGAAGACTTTTGTTTGATAGCTTGCATGGAAAGCTCCATTAGTAGCAGTATCTGGTATGTGGACAGTGGTGCATCTTGTCATATGACAGGACATAGGTCCTTCTTCAAGAGCTTGAAGGAGGGTGTAGTAAATCTCTATATTGAGTTAGGAGATGATGCGCAGTATCAGGCGCAGGGTGTTGGCACTCTATCGTTTCAGAGGGAGTCTGGCAAACCTATCAGCTTTTCTGATGTGTTATATGTCCCAGGGATGACGAAGAATCTCATATCAGTTTCCACACTAGAAGACAAGGGTTTTCTAGTGACTTTCTGGGACAGGAAAGTATATATCAGGCCACATGGGTCAGATCAGAGATTGGACAGGATGATTGGGGTTTGGAGTGGGAAGGTTTACAGACTACAGTTTGAGCCTGCAAAGGCTCTGGTTAGTAGCAACAACAGTGATGGTGAGTTATGGCATAGGAGGATGGCACACTTACATCATGGTGCACTGAGGCATCTAAGGCAGGCAGTCATTGGAGTTCCTTCAGTACAGGAGGACAAGCACAACCACTGCAAGGGTTGTGCGTTGGGGAAGAATATCAGGAGACCTTTCCCACATAGTGAGTACAAGTCGGAGGGAGCCTTATTCTTGGTGCATTTGGATGTATGCGGACCGATGAGTGTACATTCATTCAGTGGTTACAGTTATTGTGTCACATTCATTGATGACTATTCTAGGAAAACCTGGATCTATTTTCTGAAGGCCAAGTCAGAGGTCTTCGATCGGTTCCAAGAGTTCAAAACTCTCGTAGAGAACCAAACAGGGAGAAAGATCCGGATATTAAGGACAGACAATGGTGGTGAGTACACCGGCAGAGAGTTTGTGGAGTACTGTGCATCAGAGGGGATCGGGAAGGAACACACTGTTCCTCATACCCCGCAGCAGAATGGAGTGGCAAAGAGGAAGAATCAGACACTGGTGAGTGCAACTAAGGCCATGTTATTTGATTAGGGATTACCTCTATTCCTATGGGCCGAGGCATTTCGGACTGCAGTATATGTCCAGAACAGGTGTCCCCACACAACATTGGGGAGGAAAACACCTGAGGAGGTATTCACAGGTACTAGGCCAGATGTGAGTCACTTACGTATATTTGGTAGTATCTGCTATTGTCACATTCATGCTGACACTAGGAAGAAGCTGGATCCTTCTGGAGAGAAGGGGCTTCTAGTTGGGTATAGTGAGACTTCCAAGGCTTATAGAGTATATATCCCAGCTTGCAAGAGGATCATTGTGAGCAACGATGTCCAGTTTGACGAGGACAGAGCCTTGAGAAGATCTATGGACTTACCAGCACAGGAGCAACCAGTTGAGGACTCAGAGGGAGTCAAGTTGGAGGAGTCACAGGTATAGATTCAGACACAGGGCACAGGCTCGAGTAGTCAGAGGGAGTCAGGTGGACAGGACCCTCCTATCTTTGATGGGGAGGATGAGCAGCAGCAGGAGGAGGACATCCAGCAGTCGCAACAGGCAGACACTAGGCCACGGCCTAAGTGGTATAGGTCCACAGTTCAAGATTCCAGACAAGTGAGTCTTCCATAGAGATCCTTCAGACGTAGCGTACCACCAGATAGACTGAGTTATATGGCATTGATGATAGAGTTGATTGACTCTGAACCTTCTAGTTTCAAGGAGGCTGCACAACATAATGTGTGGCAAGAGGCCATGGTTGAGGAGTATGACTCAATCATGAAGAATCAGGTATGGGAGGTTGTTCAGAGGCCATAGGATAAGAAGGTGGTGGGATCTATATGGATCTATAAGGTAAAGCATGCAACAGACGGAAGTGTGGAGAAGTACAAGGCACGCTTCGTGGCGAAGGGGTTTTCGTGAAGGTATTGACTATGAGGAAACCTTCGCCCCTGTCGCTAGGTATTCTTCTATTCGGACTATCCTATCATTGGCAGCAGAGATGGGTTGGCGCGTTCATCCGATGGACGTGAAGACAACCTTCCTCAATGGAGTGATTGAGGAAGAGGTTTATATTGAGTAGCCATAGGGGTTTGAGGTGGAGAGTAGAGAGTCTCATGTATGTTGATTGCAGAGAGCTCTTTATGGGCTCAAGTAGGCACCTCGAGCATGGTACTCGAGGATTAACAACTATCTATGGGAGAAGGGGTTCCAACGGAGTGAGGCAGACCATAACTTGTACTTCTTGGTAGGTGAGGTACCTCTCATACTGGTTGTATATGTGGATGATCTCTTTCTTATAGGAGATGAGAGGCTGATTGGGGACTGCAAGTCTAACCTTGCAGTAGAGTTTGAGATGAAAGACCTTGGGTTAATGCATTACTTTTTGGGTCTGGAGGTTTGGCAGAGAGATGGGTGCTTCTTCATTGGACATGGGAAGTATGCAGTAGAGATCTTGAAGAGATTCAGGATGGAGGACTGCAAATCTATGGCTATACCTCTAGTTTCCAACTAGAGGAAGATTGATGCATCAGGATCAGAGGAGTTTGATCCAACAATGTATAGGCAGCTTATCGGGTCGCTTATGTATCTGGTCAACACTCGACTAGACATTAGCTTTGCAGTCAACTCTTTGAGTCAGTTCATGGTGAACCCTCGAAGAGTACATTGGACAACTGCGAAGCACATACTTCGCTACATCAGAGGTACATTGGAGTATGGATTGGTTTATGAGCGCGGTGGGAGTACACAGTTAGCAGGTTTCATGGATGTTGACTAGGCAGGATGTGTAGAGGATCGGAAGAGCACTTCAGGTTGTTGCTTCAGCATTGGGTCAGGAGTTGTCTCTTGGTTCAGCAGGAAGCATAAGTCAGTTGCATTGAGCTCAACTAAGGCTGAGTACGTGGCAGCCACCATGGCCGCATGTGAGGGGATGTGGCTGAGGAAGTTACTCTCAGGATTGTTCGAGAGTGAGATAGAGACTACTATAGTTCACTGTGATATTCAGAGTGGTATCAACCTTTCTGAGAATCCAGTGTTCCATGACAGGAGCAAGCACATTGACATCCGGTATCACTTCCTCAGAGATTGTGTTTAGAGAGGAACCATTTGGTTGGAGTACATTCAGACAAATGAGCAGGTGGCAGACATATTCACCAAGGCACTTTGCAAACTCAAGTTTGTGAAGTTCAGAGACAAGTTGGGGTTGTTACCGAATCCCTTCCTCGTTGAGAGGGAGTGTTAGATTATGACAACCGAGGAAGGTCTTCTGTGCATGCATGTGTCCTTGCATGCAGAAGACATTAATTGGAAACCAATTGTATTTAATTAACTTTTTCTAAGTTTTGGAAAATTAATTAAAGCGATCTAATTATTAATTAATTATTGGAATACTTTTTTATAAAAGTAATAGTGAAAAATAAAAAGTAAACGGATGATTTAATCTTAGCCATTGATCTCACCGGAGGATCTCATCCATAGATCTATAATGAGATTAGGGTTTTCTCTTAGCCAATGATTATAAAAGAAAGGTCAATTGGTGGAGAGGACACTCATTCATTCCGACAGAGATTGAGAGAGAAGTTTTGGGAGAGAAGTTTTTGAGAAGAAGACAAAGGAGCAGAAGGCAGATTTGCAGAGGCAGACTGACAGAGTGCGAAACAGCAGCAAGTAGAGGTGACAGTACGGAAATCCGTACAGTCGTACGGATTCCGTACGGCAGGCCGTACGGATCCGTACAGCAGGTCGTACAGTAGCAACAACACTGCTGGGTTGGGATCCGTGCCCACTTACAGGTTTTTCTCACTGTTTTTCTATGTGTTACGATTTTGCCATTGTGGGCTGAAATCGGTTTTCTGAATTGTACCACTCCATATTTTCTTAATAAAATAATATCTCAGACTGCTATACCGGTTTTCCCATCTTGGGTTTTGTCCGGGGGTTTATACCCAAAAATATTGTGTTGCCTCTATTGGTGTGTTTGATTGGTATATCTCTCAGTGTTTTATTTCCGCTGCAATTTATGAGTGAAGAAACCTTTGTGTGATTAAAAGTAAATAAATTGGCATGCTTTTAGTTCTAGCTGGGTTTTAAGGAAAATTTACAGGCTAATGGGGTTGAGATCCAAATATGGGAGGAAGGTACAAAAAGGGTGCATATTGCAATGTAATATTATAATATTTAAGTTGTGATGAAAACTAGAAAGCATGATGCTATTTGGGGTCAATGTTAATATTCTCCCAAGGGACCACTTTCTTGACTTCCGTAAAGTGAAGAAAATTGATTGTATAAGTAAAGATGAAGATTAGATAATTTATTAATGTCTATACATGACTAATGAATAGGTCAATTGTTAGCATTCGAGGTTACTTTGAAAATGTTTACACCATATTTGGGGGTGCTTCATAAGATTTGAGGTAGATGGTGTATGTTCAACGTTTGGATGGTCTAAGGTAGATTTGCACATGGGAGATGGTCTGTGATGAATTTGCACATTAGAGATAACTTACTTAGTGGTTGTTTGACCTCAGTTGGGTGCTTACTTGGCATTCTTCCCTAGGGCATTAGCATTCTCTTGATAGCTTGGGTGATGCCATTCATGATGGCCATGTTACCTCTCCAACTAGCATGCATTATTAAAGTTCAAAAGAAGCAATACTAGCCAAAGGTGAACTCAAGAGGGGAGGCCAATGTCACCATACCAACTCTCTTCTCCACTTTTGGTTGGCTCTTCTCTAACTTAAGGGTGAATTCCCTAAGTTAGGATTGCAAGGGAAATAACAATGAAGTAGAGGGTGAAGTGAAGAGTAGCTATAGCAAAACGTTTGTCTTTTTTGTAGTATAGGAAATGAAAGGGGTGATGGGAGGACAAAAGAGTCCACTCCAAGGATTCGTGCCAATCTAATCAAAGGGAAAATGGATTTAAAGAATCACCAACTAAGGGGGCCTTGCTTAATATGTCATAGAGAGAGTAGAATTGCATGAGCTAACCCAAACCCAACAAGGTGAATCTGAAGCTAAACTAGGGTTTACAAGGGAAGGATTCGAATGAAGAATCCCCTTCCTTTCAAGCTCTTGGCGTTGCACTCGATAAATAAAGGTGTAAGGCTGCACAATCCAAATTAAGGTAAAGATACAACACATAACTCTCGTAATAAACCTGCAAAGAAAGGATGAAATAAATATTAAGTTAAAACCCCTTTCTCCAACGAGGTAGTAATACTCTTTCACTAGACCAAGCAAAAGCATAGAAATGACAATGTGAACATCCAATGCAACTTACACCACACATGAATAAGAAGCGAACCCTTACAACAATATTTGCTCCAAGAAAAGATGTTTCAATTAAGCTCAAGAAAGAGAGAACTCCAAAAATCCAAGCATGAGTACAAATGAGCAAGAGGCTCTCTTATATAGTGTCCACTGCCTTGGCTAACCCATCAGGTCGCACTCAGTGTTGGTATGTAGGGGTCTCGGATCTATTGGAATTTGTTGGCATCATGATGGATCGAATTCCTCCATTTAGGTACTCCCTGGATGCACTTGGCCACCTATTACCTATCAAGTAGGAGTTGAATAGGATCACGCGAGAGGATATCTCTAGGTAGTTTGTGCAGGCCACTTGGATCAATCCTCAGGGTGGTTTACACCCAAAGATGGCCTTTTATGATGAGCACTTCATGGATCTGAGGGATGGTCTCATTGTTCAGCCCCATTATATAGTCTGTCATTGGGCACATGCTCTTCGTATTCCTTTAGGCCAGTTCAAAGTGGGTTCTCATCGTCTTTAGGTGGAAACAGATCACTGGACTGACCAATCAGATAGGATCTTCCAGGTTTGCCACCTACGAGAGGTTGAGACTGAGGAGCAATTCATTTTTCATTGACCTGTTTACTATGAGATTCGAGGGCGATTCCATTGCCTTTTTAGAGAGCTTCTCCTTAGGGAGCTCCAAACTCTGACTAGTTTCTTCAGGTATCTCGACCAAAGATGCTTGCCCTTTTACTTGCAGGAGGCCTTATGGCTTCACTCCCTCATCCTCCAATCACGATGACATTTTGGACCAACCTCACCTCAGTTGATCACTTCCTTCTTTTCGATGCTCCCATCTTCTAGGGGCGCTAAGAGATAGACAAACAACAATATTGTTTTCGACCCCAGGTCAGTTCGGATGTGGATGACCACATCCACCTCCACCTCCATCAGACCTTGGCGACATATACAGCCTTGACCCCATACCAACATCTTAATGATTTCTTATAGATCACAGCGATAGGACCCCCATCTCAGGTAGCAACACATTACCTGGTCTAGCTCCTCCTCCTACTCGTCCTACAGATAAAGCTCTATTTTGACCTTCCTTTGTTTGGTCTCGGATGTTAGGAGAGACGGTTCCAACGAGCCATGACAGAGTTACACCTCTTGTATCATAGATCTTATATCCATTGTCTTTGTACATCTCTTTCCTAGTTTGGCTTTCCATATTTGGAGTTTGCCTTCTAGTTTTTAAGTTAGATTCATGCTTTTCTTCAAGCATCTCGGTTTTATAGGAGCCACCTTAGCACTCCCACTTTGTATTGACATCATGGTACCAAAAAGTCCCATTGACCTACTATTATGGTCATTTGTTGGACATTAATAAAATTATCTCATCTTATCAACTTCCTTTACAGTTAAATAATCATAAAATCCCTAGGGTGAGTAACCAAATCAAAATACTCCACTAAACCCTAACAAACTCTAACAATATCCATGATAAATGGTGGTCAAAGCCACAAGTATAACGTTTAAGATATATAAGGCCCAAGAAGGGGGTGCATCCATCAAATGAGGTGGATAATGCCAAGTAGAAAGCAAACCCTAGCCTCCAAAGGCTCTCTAAAAGCTAGCCTCCAAGATTGGCTCAAAGAGGTGGATGTCCCATAATCAACTCCATCAAGCATGTCCAAGTATCCCCAAAATAGTGGAATGATCCCATCAACCCTTAGTCCATGTGCAAGGATCCTCAATACATGTACAACAATTCCTCCATAAGCATGAGTGAGTGTGCAAGCAACCTCAAAAAAGGGGGACAACTCCATGAATGATGCACCAATATGCAAGTAGAAAACCTCATAGATGGGGCGACCCTTCCAAACTTAACTCAACAAGTGGTTAAGATTTTCTCCAAGTGGCAAAGTGCATGAACGTAAGTGCGATAAAATCCCCACATGCAATAAAAGATGACCAAAGTGCCTCAACATGTGTGCCACCATGCCAACTCATCAATAAAATAATATTACCATGCCTCCACAAGTGTGCCAAGAGAGGGTGCTCAAGGAAGATGACGTGTCAACTAAAAAATACTCTTCGGGATCAACGTCATGCATAAAAATATGTAGTAAGATGCCCCCCAAAACCAGAATTGGATGACTAGAAAGAAGCTGCCATTGCTCCAACGCCTTTGGGAACTAGGGGGAGCATTCTATACCACTGGAAATCCTTTGAGATAAACTTTCCAAGAAGACGTTTGATCGGTGTGAGATACTAGTGTTTACTCTTGTGAAGAGGACGTTGGTGATGATCATCATTATTCATTGTACTTATCATTCTTGTTCATCTTGTGATTTGAGATGCGACTAAGATGAGGAGTGTACTAGTCATCCTCTCTCTCTTATATCTTCATTTGTACTTGGTCTTTCTCACTCTATTAGAGTTGCTAGGGTTTCTTGATCTTCTTGGAGCATCTTGAAATCTATGGTCAGGGTTTCATCCCTTGGAGAATTGAGATTAGGGGTTTGAGAATTGTATATGAACGTATATTCTACGGTTTATGTTTCTGCCCCTAGGTGCCTTGTTTCCCACTTGGGCGACATCATGCACTTCAATGAGGTGTGTTTGGTCTGATGCAAACTTGGAATAGATCTCATGTAATTTTTGGGCTCAGAGGAATCATTGGTCGTCTTTCTTTGGGTCAAACAATCTTGTTTTGTCAAGGGATTGATATTTAAACTTGTGTTTAGACTCTATCTCTGATCGAACATCATTTGGTTTGTTTTGTGGTTGAATTGCTTTTGAAGTATATTGTGCGTTTTATGTTTCTATCTCTAGGACTACTCAAAAGAGAATCCTTATAAAAGCATGTTACTATCCCCAAGACACAGTTCCATATGCTGGTATGTAAGTAACTCGATACTATTATGGGGAAGTTAGTTAGTGGCCAAAATAGATTTGCTTGTTTTTTTAACTATTCATTTCTCTTGCATTCTCTACTATTAGTAGAATGCATAAGCCTTAAGTAAAGTCGATACTCTTTGGATAGCTTGATAAGATGTTGAGAGTATTCTATATGGAGTTAATTAGTTTCACAAATATTGGTTTGTTGGCATTGCTTGTAAGACCACAAAAATGCTTGTGGATCAAACGAGACTGCTGATTATAATATTTTAAAGGGAGGCATTTCTGGTTGTCTGTGGTAGGGGATTTCAAGGCAAAATGGTTGAAGAAATCTAGTTGCTCTATGATATTTATTAATTACAAGTCAGTCTTACTAGAGGTTACTTCATAATGGCAGGGTAAGACATTGACTATGGTAGATCAAGATGTTCTACAAGAATTTTCTATGTTGACCAACTAATAAAGTCATTAAGCAGTTTCTCTTGGCCAGGAAATAGAAGGGGGACTGCATATCACAATTCCCTCTGATTACTTTTGTCCTATTCATATTCTGTATGATTGATGATTATAAATGATAAATACCGATTGACACATAAACAATCATATCCTGTCAAGTGTTGTTTATAATTTTATATGTACAAATTGAGTTTTGTTAGGTTTCTCAGCTATGTTTGCAAGGAGCTTTTTGTGTTTAGTTGAGCATTAGTTGAGCTATACGAGTATCCTCTTCATGTTTTGAGGTGTTGTTGTCTAGATATGAAGGGACACCCTACAAATTTGAAATGACTATTAGGAGGTGGGCATTATATCTATCTTTTTAAAATCAACCCTTGGTCTTCTATTAGAAATGGCACTATGGTAAATGAGAATAGCATTTTCTCATGTTCTTTTATATCCTTGAGATGCTTCCTCGCTCCCCTTTCTTAGTTGAGGACAAATAGCTGTTTTTGCTTAGTTTTGAGTCTTTTGACTTTAGCATATTATGTTCAACATGGGTTTTGCATATGTTTTATTTTATGTGTACTATTGTTTAGCTCTTTACTTTTTATGATTTTTTGTAGATTAGTGATAGGAGTTTCTTTTGCACTACCACTGTACTTGCATACTGTACTTTTTAGTCTCATTGACCTATCATTGTGGTCATTCATTGGACACATATTATTGTCTTACATTTGGTACTTTTCTAACAACATGCCTAATGTTGTTTGAAACTTGGAACTTTTGTAAATATACATTAGTTCCCTATCCTCTAAAATGCTACATATCCTAATCCAAGCACTAATTCCCCATGTCTGACGAGAATAAATGTTTTTGGTGAATGTAATTTGTACCTTACAAGTTCATATGTCGTGTAGAAGTAACTCTAGAAATGCCCCATAATGGTGAATGTCCCTCAATGCTAGTGCCCTCACATGCTAGTTGGTATTGTCATGCTTGGTGATATCTTTGAAAGTATGACGTTGGGTTGTTACTTACACAGGTTTTTATCTTTGGATCTGTGATATTTGTTTGAACGAGTTGTATCTTTTATTATTCATGTATGTTGTCTATGAATATGTCTTTGTTTGTGATGGAAACCAAATAGTGATAGCCAGATTCTATGATTAGTTTTAGTAGTATAATCTTCTCTACTTGAAGTGGATTAGAATCTTACTTATTGATAAGGCTATAGCCAAAAAGCCTGTGGGTGTGACATATGGATACTAGTACAAAATTTAAGAATTTATCACCTGCCGGATAGGTGGTTTATCCTTGTGGATAGGTAATTGTTAGAACTTAGGAGAGTAATCCACCTAAGTTGCACTGATACAAATATTGTATCCGAAACGAAAATGACAGTTATAGAAAAGGCAATGTTACACCTCATATCATATGAGGTTTCACATTGTGATTTTCATCATATTGACGGGGATTTGCAGTTAGTACCTGTTACACCATATTTTGTATGGGGCATCGGTGGACCATATTTTAATAATTTTATGACACCTGACAGAGTGACACCTTTGGACTTTCTATGGACCAGTTTTTGATCATGGGCATTATCATGTTGCAAATGTTCTCCTTGCTGCCACCCTTATGTGATATTCATGGAGACTTTGCATGATCGATTTCTCATGCCTTTTCACTCTCATTATCACGGATTGGCTATATTTGTACCATTGGTAGAGGTTCCTTCAGTTTTACTTCTTGTATCTTTAATCTTAATGGAGGCATTATTGTCATGTTGAATCACTGTTGGAGAGATCTCCTTGTTATTTCCCTTGTTCATGATGTTCTAGTCACTACTCTTGCTTGGTTGTTGCATGATAGGTTTATGTCTTTTCCTAGGTGTTTGTGTCCTCTAGCATGGTGGTGATGGTGTTGGGCCTTGATATCACCCACATTTCATCACATCTTCACTTTGCACCTAGGCATGCTGCATAACCCATATTACACTTACATTCCATCATATTCCCATTCCTATGGGCTGCATGAGTCATTTCATCCATTTTCATATCTTTTTCCCTTCATAATTAACCTTTCATTTGTCATATTGCATTATTTCATCTTTTCCATGTATTATGAACATGTCAAAGTGTTTGGGATATTTTTATCTCTGATTAATTAAACCCAAACCTTAGCTTGAGTGCGACATTATTGGCCTATTAATATTCATATGTTATAAACCTTCATTGAGGCTTCATTCCCTAACTTTCGGCTTAAGAGGTTTCAATCTTTTTCTAGGGAATGCAACTTTATATCCCAGGTGGTACAACACATAAGGGTAGTGTTGCCCCTTTGGCACACATTTTGAGGCAACCAAAAAAATTTAAAAAAGTTTTATTATTATTTTATTCTTATGGTTCACCCCTTTATAAATTTGTTGGGCTTGTTGTTGGGCCCTCCTTATTCCTTGGCACACATGTTGAGGAGGTGGTGAACTTGCACTTGTCTTGAAAGGTTAGTTATGCATGCACCCCAGTATTTTTTGACCACATCCACCCATTCACACTTATTCATTCATTATATCCACTTACCTTTTGACCCTATCTTCTTGGCACATTTCTCTAAGTGGTACCTTCCGCTAGATGGTCCACAATCCATGTTACCAGAATCAATGTTTTAAAACTCAGAACTGGGAATCGAACTGGTCGAGGGTCAACTCGGACCGGAACCGGAACCGGTAATGAACCGGAGTGGTTTGATTTCAATGAACCGGAATATTAAAAAATACAAAAATAATTATAATTCTAATCATAAAAATTATATTTAACATTCCAAGCTATGATTTCAAACCATTAGAGACATAATATGCAAAGTCTACAATTATATATATACCATAAACCATGTATGGTCACAAAATGGCACCATGTGCACTACATAGTAAAGTCTCATAGCAGTTAGCACATATCTCTGATTCTGAAACACAATACAATCAATGAGGCTCTATAGCCTCTACAATCCAGATTACACAGTCACACTTTGGCTGCTCTAGGCTCCAGCCTCCAGCTTCCAACTCCAAGCCAATGACCCTCCAACAATCAAGCTGTCGACTGTCTCTCTCAATGACCCCAGTCTGCTAGCCTTGGTCCTTGGACAACGGCCTCCTCAACGTGAAAATTGAAAACGACTCAACCCAGCAAGTTGCAATGAGAGGAATGTCTCAGAGAATTGGGAGGGGGGGGGCGTATGTATGGGTTTAACAACGATTTAGGGTTAGGTTTTTTTAATTTAAAAAAAAAAACAATTTTTAATCCACTCGACACTTGTTTAGCCCCGCAGAAAACTGGCATCTAATCAGCTGGTTTGGTTTGGTTTGGTCATGAACCGGTCGGTTCATGACCGGTTTATTTCCAAACCGGACCCCGGTCCGAGTTTTGTCCTGGTTCAGTATGCAGGCTTGGTTGGCCGGTCAAACCGTCCGGTTTCGGTTCCGGTTCAGCCGAGTTTAAAAACACTGACTAGAATCACGCTTTAAATCACAATTTCCCGATTTAAATCTGGATTGGGCCCTAAACGAGCCGATTTAAACTGGGCCGATTTTTACTCAGGTTGACTGATTTTGACCCAGTCAATGTGATTTTGACTCTAGATTTAAACCTTTTCCCGAGTTTTAGTCGCGATTTTTTGGTCTGCATGCAGCCCAAAAATTGATAAAAACTCAATTTTGACTGCATTTTCTCATTTCCTCGTTTGTTGTGGGTGTATTTGTTTGCGTCCTGTGTTTTCTTTCAGCTGGTGTGAAGGAGCAGTGACCATCATCTTCATAGTGGGCTGTGGCTACCTACCTGTGCAGGAGTTAACTCATTCCTCAGTTGTGAACTGTGCAGTGTGAGTCATGACTATGAACAGTGTTGCGAGTCATGACCGTGAATAGTGTGAAGGGGTAGCCGGCAGTGACAAAGTTTGATGTTTAAATGGTGTGAAGGGGTAGCCGGCAGTGACAAAGTTTGATGTTTAAATGGTGTGAAGGGGTAGCCGGCAGTGACAAAGTTTGATGTTTAAATGGTGTGAAGGGGCAGCGACCTGGGCAGGGCTTAACTCATATGTTAAGGGGCAGCGAAACTCACATGTTAAGGAGCAACGATTGTGGGCAGGAGTTATGTAATATCCTCATAAATATTTAACCAAGATATTAACTCAAGTTCAGAATTTTAAACAAATTTACTTGTCCATTTTTTAATTTATCAATTCACCTAACGGAGTAGGATGTCAGTGACGGGTAAGGAGACTTGAAACTGAGTTTGGTAGGATGAACTTTCAGTTCTGGAATTTCTATTGGACAATGTGCAACAACAACTTTGACAGTGGGAAATTGGATCCTTTGTACAACGTACGGAGACCATTTATGTTTCGGACATCAGCAGCTGCTGAAGCCTACCGCAATGCTTTCTGGGTACATCCGCATATACAAACAAGATCGGGAAGGATACTCAGGGTTTATGACAGTCCATAGGTTTTTGGTTTGTTCAGAATGATAAATGATCAGTCTTGGAAGATTTCGCAGAGAATTGGGGCTTTTGGTCTCTTCCGGGATTGTGGAGCTAGTCTTTTTCTTAACTTTCCAAGCAAGGTCAAAAGGCTTTCAAACTCTGATTTATTGGACTGATATGGATACTGGGATGTGTCAAGGACCTGCTCCAACTGACGGAATAACAAAAGAGTGCACATAATGAATTTTATAGAAAAAATGGCAAAACTAGTCAAATTTAGGCATCAAACTAGCTAGTCTTGGATTTTGACATGATAAACTGCTTAAAAGAAATGTAAACTCTGTTCTGATGATTATATTAAGTCTGATATTAATTATTATGGCCAATAAACATTCAATATAGAGTTTAGAACAATTCTTTTATCTTCTAGTGCTTGCTTTGCAAATAACAATGCCTCACAGGCCATTTTCTTCTTACATGAGCTAGTAGAACAAAGAAGAGAATATGTTAGGACTGAGTTTAGATGTTTATTACAGAGCTTTGATGGCTGAAAAATAGCAGCAAACCATCCTCTCTAATGACAGAAGGAAAGAAGATTCAATCCCTCAGTTCTTCACCTCTTTGAGTACAAAACAGGACACCCTTGGGGAATCTCGAACTAGAATCACTTGGACATGATAGAAGTTGAATGAATGGCTGTAAGTTCAACGTTATTTCTGAATATGGCCGTCACACATCAGATCCTTCATCTCATTGATCACTGAAAATCTTTCATTGGAGCAAACCTTCCACCAACACGCTGCAATACTGAAGAATGGGGAAGAAGAGAGGGGATAATTTGAAGGATTATTCTTGAACTCTTAAACTCTACTGAAGCAATTCGACCCCAGACTGATATCAGAACTTTAATGGCTACAAAATTATCTTCAGTGGCTGCAAATAGATCTTTAATGGCTTCCCAATAGTCTTCAATACCTATTAGAGAGAAAGAGAGAGAGAATGAGAGAATGGGGCACATCACCCATAGAGTGGCTTGGGCACATCACCAAACATAGAGGAGCTTCAAAGCTCTCATACAAACTTCACAGTGACAAAAGTTGTGAAATGGAGTTGGTTGGCTTCTTTTATAAACTTCATGATGACCTGTTGAGCAAGTTGAAGAGCTTGGTGACCTGTGAGAATAGGTCACCCATGAGTTGACATACTTTCCTTTATTTTGCCTTACAAGCTTTTCTCCTTTAGAAACTGTGCCCCCCTTTGTGTCCATATGTTTCCTGCTTTGTAAAAATTGCTTGATTTGTAAACTGGACTCCTTTTTGGAAACTGCACCCTCCTTTTGCTTTTTCTGGTTGTTTCTATTTTCTTGCTTTTAGAAACTCTTACACCTTTCCTTTTTTGTTCTTTTTCTAAATCCACAAATTGATTTAGCTATATTTCTATTTTCTTGTCTCTAGATCCAATTTGGAAACCTTATCTCCATGAGGGCACTCTCTTGGCCCACTTGCCCAATTATTTTAGGAATATTAAGTAAACGAATTAATTTAAATTAATAAAATTAATTCCTCCAACGGAACTTAGGCTAAAATTTATTATATAGTTACAGGATTAAATTATCATTTATCTTCCTAGGAAAATAATGTCCCCTTTTACCCATGGCCACTGAATTAGCCCAAAATTGGGGACATGACAAGTTAACTGAAGTCTGAAACTCAGCCAGCTGCCAGACTTATGTGTATGAGAATTGATATATTTTGGACATCTATTGACAACTTGGCAATATATGGAGATGGCTATTTGAATATCTATGAAAATTGTTTTCTTTTAATTCAAAATATGTGTATATATTTATTTTTTTTGTATTTGCCGATTTTTTCCCTATCCGATTCAAACTCTTCGCTGTTTTTCCTTGCCGATTTATTACCGATTCTGATTCTGGTAACTATGGTCCACATGCACCTTGGAATAAGCATTGTTCACACCTTGTTTTACCTTGTTGAAGAGTTAAAAGTGAGTATGAACTAGTGAGCCCTTTCTTGGAGCTATCATGTGGAGAGATACAGATGTTTTGAATACCAGTGCTTATCCATGTAATGTTTTATTATTAGTTTGACATGTCTATTTTTATCACTATTTTGACATGTCAATTTTGATCCTTTGTAATAATATTATTTTATTTTGAGGTGGTTGAGCTTAGAACTCTATAAAATTCAAATTATAGAGGCTCCCCCTCAGTTGTAATGGTTGTTGAGACTCGACAGAGTGAATGCTAGAGTAATTTTCTTGGAGCAAATATTGTGGAAAGAATTTCTTGTTTATTGTGAATGAATTGTTGAAGATTGGAGCTATCGGTGTGCATTCAAAGAACTAAACCAAAGTCACTCAAGTAAGGAACAACTTCAAGTGGTGGAGCTAATATAGGTGTGAAATTTCTCTCTATTTCTTTTGTTTCCTTCAGATTTTTCTACTCTAGTTTCTTTAAATCAGTAGCACTAGATCTAGTAACATTTAGGCAAGCAAACCTAGGGTTAGTTCCGAAAATTGACATCTTAAGAGTTATTTTCCTTGCACACCTTTTAGTTTTAATTTTAAGCCATATTGGATTTCTGTAGAATGCATCTTGGCAGCCCTCTAATCCTACGATTTTAGATAATATTGTGCACTTTTCATGAGAAGCAAATGACTCCATTAGCCCAAGGAAACTTTTAGGCACTAATCTACCTTTCTCACTATCCTAAAAAAATAAAAATCTTAGCATTGTTTAAACTTATTTGTATTCTGAAACTTGATATCATTTTCTGTTTTAAACATTTTGTAATTTTTGCACTATATTTAGTATAGTAAAATTAGTTCCAGAAATACATCTTAGTCCAGGAACCCCATTTTCATATCTCAAACTAGACTAATTTTCATTTTATGCTTGTTGGAAATTCGATTTTAAATTTCTGTTTTAACTTTTCTGCAATTTCAACACTTCAGTTAATTCATAAATTTTATTTCCAGAAGTGCATTTTGTCTAGGAACCATTTTAACCAACTTAAACCATAGTAGCAATATTCCAGTATGAATACGGATACGAATTTGATTCGGTACAGAAAAATACGTAAATAAAAATTATGGTACGACTAAAAAAAGGAAATAGAGAACTCATGAATATAAATTTAAATTAAAAAATAAACATGCATTATTTAAATTTTAGAAAATTAAAAAATATACTTGCTCGATCAAAATTTTAAAGTAACATCCATTCTTCATTGGAAGCAACTTGAAATATATCCCAAATTTGAAACATAACATATAATATAAGAATGTGAAAATAGAGTTTAATAGGTACGTATGGGTTCATGGCCTCAATGTATGTATTTTTTTAATGCTGGTTAAATAAAGTGTGTGACTTCAACGTTGATTTAAAACACTGCGTGGAACAATAGTCGCAAATTTGTTTGAAATGATTCTTAAGTTTTCGCGTGTCGAGATTTTACATATAGGCTGAAGATTCACAAATCTGGCCATTGTCTTGAGATGGTGAAGTTACAAATAGTATGAAATTTGATTTATCACTGGATATAATGCTATTATAGTTCCACACTTATATTAATAATTAATGAATAGTTGAATTGTTAAAAGTTAAGCTATAGTGTGAGTATCAGCTCTTCTACAATTTTTTTTTTTTTAAAGTTAGAGTTCAGTATTAACAGAGTAAAAGTTAAAACACGACACAAAGTGTTACAAGACAGTACCATCCATGGCTGCCCTGCCTTGAAGGAAACCAAGGCAGTCTATGGAGAAGTAGAACTGAGGCTAAAGTCTTCACAAGAGAGTCCATATAAACCAAAAAATGGTCCTGCCCTTCGAGGGGAAACCAGGTTGGCCCAATTATGTTCAAGACTTCCTAACAACAGAATTCAAAATGTAACCATAGAGACAGTCCTATAGACATACTACTAAACCAGACTGAAAGAAACATTCTAAGAACTAGGAACCTGGAATGGGTCCCTCTGTGTTGGCTGGTGGCTCATTTGGAATTTGCATCGGGACATTAACCAGGTCTTCTGGCAGGTATAGATTAGCTTGGACTGCACGAGTATCATTACGAAGGTGTTGGTTGTGGAGCCAGATTTTCCAGTCTCATAGATGATGATTCAGTCGTGTCTGTACTCCAGGTTTTCGCCACCAGTTTTTGGGCCCATGGTTTTGGGTAACCCGTGGTATTTTCCCATTGTATTTCCCTTATAAAAGAAAGACATTGTAAAACGGCTAGGGGAATGATGTATTAGGTTTTATGCATTGTAAAGATCTCTAAGATCAGGAGAGAGACTGTGAGACAGTGAAGAGGAAGTGTAGCTACTGTGCTGCAGGTTGTAACCCTTCACCTTGTTGGACAGTAATAATAATAAGGATTGGCAAATTCAGTGTGGACGTAGCCCAAGTTGGGGTGAACCACGATATATCTGTGTCTCTCTTGTAATGTGTGTGTGATTATATTTGCATTTCTGTTTATTGTTATTGCTTTGTGATCCTGTTTTTCTAACAATTGGTATCAGAGCCAAAGGTCTATTTGGCAGATAAACCCGCAGGAAGCTAAGGTTTCTGGTTCGAGTGGGAGCAATGGCGGAAGAAGGAAAGTTTAAGGTCGAGAAGTTTAACGACCAAAATTTCCAGTTATGGAAGATGCAAATGGAGGACTATCTGTACCAGAAGGATCTATTCCTACCGTTGGGAGGAAGAGCAAAGCAGTCGGCGGCCATGAAGGATGAAGAATGGGAGGTTCTTAACAGAAAGGCTCTGGGAACAATACGACTGAGCTTGGCTTCGTCGATGGCTTTCAATATCTCAAAAGAAATGACAACAGAGGGTTTGATGAGCGCACTGGGTAAGCTGTATGAAAAATCCTCGTCTTCCAACAAGGTATTTCTAATAAAGCGTTTATTTAATATGAAGATGTCTGAAGGTGGATCTGTTATTGATCATTTAAATGAGTTTAATACGGTTACAAATCAACTAAGTTCTGTAAGTGTGAACTTTGATGATGAGGTTAGGGCTCTTCTAATCTTGTGTTCATTGCCAGAAAGCTGGAATAGCTTGGTCATGGCTGTAAGTAACTCTGTCTCTGGTTCAAACACCTTGAAATTTGATGATGTTATTGGTGTTATTCTTAGCGAGGAAATTCGAAGAAAAAGCACAGATGAGACATCAGGTAATGCGTTGACCATGGAGAGCAGGGGAAGACAAAAGGAGAGAGGAAAGAGCCAAGGTAATCGTGGCAAGTCTAAAACGGGCAGATCCAAGTCCAGACTGGGAAAAATAGAGTGTTGGAACTGTGGAAAGAAAGGACATCTGAAGAAAGACTGTAGATCTCTAAAGAAGAAAGGAGATGCATAGAAGGAAACTATCCAGGAAGCAAATGTAGCAGGTGATGTGTTACAAGATGCTTTGATTCTTGCATTAGATAATACTAGTGATTATTGGGTAGTAGATTCAAGAGCTTCATGTCATGCTACACCCCATAGGAAATACTTTCATGAATATGTTCCTGGCGATTTTGGACATGTTTTATTGGGTGATGATGAGCCATGTAAAATTGTTGGAATGGGTAAGGTATGGATAAAAGTTAAGAATGGAACTGACTGGCTGTTGAAAGATGTTAGGCATATTCCTGCTATGAAAAGAAATCTGATCTCAACAGGGCAGTTGGGAGATGGCAGCTGTCTATCTACATTTGGAGAAAAGTGGTGGAAGATCACTAAAGGATCAATGGTGATAGCAAAAGGAGATAGGATAGGTATGTTGTATTTATGTTCTCATAATACTGACCATTCTATCTCTTTAGCTTCCACAGGAACAGATACAGCATTGTGGCATCATAGGCTTGGCCACATGAGTGAGAAGGGGATGCAGATTCTCCACTCAAGGAAGTTGCTGCCAGATTTGAAGCAGGTAAGTTTGGAATTCTGTGAAAACTGTGTTTATGGAAAACAGAAGAGAGTCAGATTTCTCAGGGTTGGGAAACAGAAGAAGAATGAAAAGTTAGAGCTAGTGCATACAGATGTATAGGGACCGGCTCAGGTACAATCTCTTGGTGGCTCTCATTATTATGTTACATTTATTGATGATGCAACTAGGAAAACTTGGGTTTATTGCATTCCACAGAAATCTGATGTGTTTGCTACTTTTAAGAAGTGGAAAGCTTTGGTTGAGAATGAAATAGGGAAAAGGTTGAAATGTCTCAGATCTGATAATGGAGGTGAGTACTGCGGCAAGGAGTTTGATAGTTACTGTTCATACCATGGGATTTGTAGAGAGAAGACAGTCCCAGGAACACCACAAGAAAATGGTGTGTCAGAAAGGATGAACAGAACGATCATGGAACGTGCAAGGTGTATGAGACTGCATGTAGGGTTGCCCTTACAGTTTTGGGTGGATGCTGTAAATACTGCTGTTTATTTAATAAACAGAGGATCTTCAAGTGCTTTGGATGGTGGTATTCCAGAGGAGGCATGGATAGATAAAAAGGTAAACTACTCATTTCTGAGAACGTTTGGTTGTGAAGCATTTGTCCATATTGATAAAGAAAATATAACAAAGCTTGAAGCTAAATCCAAGAAATGTACCTTTATTGGATATGGGGTTGATGAATTTGGTTATCGCTTATGGGATTATGAAAATAACAAAATCATCAGGAGTAGAGATGTGATATTCAATGAAAAGGTCATGTATAAAGATCAGTCGCAGGGAAATAAACAGGAAAATGAAAACACAGAGTACACAGTACTTGATGAAATTGAAGAAAATGAAGTTCCAAAGGTGCCAAAAAATCAAGAACAACAACAAGTACTTGAAACTCCTGCAACTGTAAGAAGATCTACCAGGTTAAGTAGACTCCCTAAACGATACTCTCCTTCAATGTATTATTTGTTGATGACTGATGTTGGTGAACCAGAATGTTATGAAGAAGCAATGCAGGTGGAAACTAGAAAGAAGTGGGAGCAAGGCATGAATGAGGAGATGGACTCATTGGTAGAAAACCAGACTTGGGACTTGGTTCAGTTTCCTGCTGGTAAAAGAGCATTGTAGAACAAATGGATTTACAGGTTGAAGGAAGAAAAAGGAGGTAAGAAGTGGTACAAGGCCAGACTTGTTGTAAAGGGGTTTGCACAGAAGAAAGGTATTGATTTTGATGAAATATTTTTTCTTGTTGTTAAGATGACTTCAATTAGGACTATCTTAAGTCTAGTGGTGGTAGAAGATTTGCATCTTGAACAGTTAGATGTAAAAACAACATTTCTCCATGGGGATTTGGAGGAAGAGATATATATGCAGCAGCCACAAGGGTATGAGGTCAAAGGTAAGGAGAACTTGGTATGCAGGTTGAAAAAGAGTTTGTATGGCTTGAAGCAAGCTCCAAGGCAGTGGTATTTAAAATTTGACAGGTTTATGACAGAACAAGGTTATAGTAGATGTCATTCTGACCACTGTGTTTATTTCAAGAAGCTAGACAATGAAAGATATATTATCTTGTTATTGTATGTGGATGACATGTTTGTTGCAGGGTCTAACATGCAGGATATAAATGTACTCAAAAGGAAGCTAGCTAATTCATTTGCGATGAAGGATTTGGGTGCTGCAAAGCAAATCCTTGGTGTGAGAATAACAAGAGACAGGAAAAATCGCAAATTGACATTGTCTCAGGGTGAGTACATACAAAAGGTGTTGGAGAGGTTCAGAATGCAGAATGCAAAACCAGTTAGTACACCTTTGGCCAGCCATTTCAGTCTAAGTAAGGAAATGTGTCCCAAGACACAGGAAGAGACAGATTACATGTCCAAGATTCCCTATCAATCAGCAGTTGGCAGCTTGATGTATGCCATGGTGTGCACAAGACCAGATATTGCACATGCAGTGGGAGTTGTGAGCAGATATATGAACAATCCAGGTAAAGAACATTGGAGAGCAGTACAGTGGATTCTCAGGTATTTGAGAGGTACCACCACTCAGGCATTATGTTTTGGAGGTTCAGACACTGTTCTACAGGGATATGTTGATGCATATATGGCAGGTGATAAGGATAGCAGGAGGAGCACCACAGGGTATGTGTTTACTGTAGGTGGAACAATAGTAAACTGGATTTTGAAACTGCAGAAGGTTGTTGCACTTTCAACAATGGAAGTAGAGTATGTTGCTATTACAGAGGCTAGTAAAGAGATGATTTGGTTGCAGAGGTTTATGGAGGAAGTGGGTAAGAAGCAGAAGGATAGCAGGTTGTATAGTGACAGCCAGAGTGCCATTCATCTTGCAAAGAACTCAACATTCCATTCCAGGACTAAACATATACAGCTCAAGTACCATTTCATACGCTCTATTCTGCAAGATGAACTGTTGAAGCTGAAAAAGATACATACTAGCCAGAATCCTGCAGACATATTCACAAAGGTAGTGACCAGAGAGAAACTGAGTTCTTGCTCGGCTTCAGTTGGCCTTCTAGCATGAAGGTGAAGAGGAGAAATTTGCCAAGTCCAAGTCCAACAAGTGCAGCAGTGGTGGAGTTGTTGTGATCAGTCTCCAAGTGGGAGATTGTTGGTTGTGGAGCCAGATCTTCTAGTCTCATAGATGATGATTCAGCCGTGTCCGTACCCCAGGTTTTCGCCATCAGTTTTCTGGCCCATGGTTTTGGGTAACCCGTGGTATTTTCCCATTGTATTTCCCTTATAAAAGAAAGACATTGTAACACGGCTAGGGGAATGATGTGTTAGGTTTTATGCATTGTAAAGATCTAAGATCAGGAGAGAGACTGCGAGACAGTGAAGAGGAAGTGCAGCGGCTGTGCTGCAGGTTGTATCCCTTCACCTTGTTGGGCGGTAATAATAATAAGGACTGGCAAATTCAGTGTGGACGTAGCCCAAGTTGGGGTGAACCACGATATATCTGTGTCTCTCTTGTAATGTGTGTGTGATTATATTTGCATTTCTGTTTATTGTTATTGCTTTGCGATCCTGTTTTTATAACAAAAGGGAGACTAGCAGTAATCGAATACTGGCTTGCAGTTTCTCCTTCTCCATTAGCAGGCATCCAATCATTATCTTAAGAACCCAATAAGGCACCTTTGCTTAGGTCTCTGCTCTCAATGAATTGCCCGCAGAGTTGCCCTGAACTTCCTCAGGCAGCACAGCCTCTCCATGGTTGATTTCTTGGCGGATATACTAGGGTGTACAAGCAGAATAACACCTTTCCAACCAGTAATGTCTGACTCACCACCCCTCCTGCTGCGTGCCTGCGGTCTTATCATGTTTCCTTTGATGGTTGCTTCTGCCGCCACCAACTTGAGAGTGGAATCCTGTAGTGAAAACACCACAGACGGAGGACTATGCGTGATGCTACACAGAGCGGCTATAATCCGCTAGCAAGCTAAGTTTGCAGAGGTCTGGGGACTCTCGGCTTCCCTTCTCCATCTGCACGGGATCTGCAAATACCCTTCGCAATGGCCTTCAAACTACCCTGAGAACCAAACATATCCTGGATAGATTTCTTTTCGTACCTTTTGTCCTCCATGACAACAAAGATCATGTGGGCTCTCATGAATTTCCTTGAATGAACCAAGGTGCAAGGCTCAGGGTCGATTGGCCAACATATAGTCTGCATATTTGTTCCCAAACATTGAATCCTCCACTTCACCTGCGTCTGATCCTCTTTTAATGCCAATATCTCCATCCTTTGTCCACACATCGGGGGAGGCATGTGCTTCAGGCCACGTGGCTAAGGCAATGTGTGCCGCTCTTCTCACACCATGTGGGGGTTCTACAATTAAATTTTAATGATAACATTTTGTAAATATATGAAGCATTTAGTCAACTTTATTGTACCATATTATGTTGAATATTTTGCAATTTTTTAAATTTCCATGCGAGTTTTCGTACACAGACTCCCAATAGGGCCGAATCTTGCTACTATGCCTTAAACTAGACAACACTTTTTTCTATATTATGGAAATTTATTTTAGTTTGTTTTGAGCTTCTTTTTTTCACATGTGGTTCACAAACCCCCCAGCGGGGCTACTATGTCCATGGTAAGAAATCACAGGGGGCCCACCCGAAGGGGCCGCATCCCGTTCGCTCTGATTTCGGAGCTAACCCGATGGGGACATCAAGTGAGGCCCTTATATAGCAACGTATAGCCCACCCGGGGATTTGAACCCGAGACCTTCTGCTCACAACTTACAGCATTCAACCACTTGAGCTAGCCCACCGGGCTTTGTTTTGAGCTTCTTGCATTTTCCAACAATACTTGAACTCATAAATTTTAATTTCCATATTGCATTTGAGTGTATATATTCCATTTCCAAACCTTAAATTAGACTCTTTTCATTGTATTTGCATTCTGGAATATTAATTTAGTTTTAGTTTTTAATTTTCTGTAATTTGCAGCAGTTAATTTATTAAAAAAAAATGTAATTGCCAGAATTGCAGTTGCCTTCTGGAAATTAGACTTAATTTCTGTTTTGAGTTTTTTGCATTTTGACTAATCAGTTCAGTTCAGAAATTTTAATTTCTAGATTGTATTCAAGTATAAAATGCCTCAGTCCTGGATCATTTTTTTAAAAAACTAGAACGGGTAAATTTATATTGATAAAAGGCTGAAAAAAAATCAGCAGAACAATTTACACCAATCCAAAAAGAAGCAGCAGATTGTCTTGAGCATTGTTCTGCTCTGTTACATTTACCAAAATTCCTGTTTCTTCTGAATAGAAATTAACATCTAACCAGCTATTTGCTTTGACGGATTGGCCGAGCCACAAAACAAAAAAACAAAGCATAGCTAACTAGTGTGAACCAGTGCTGAGACCCTTATTCATGACCTGAGGTGCGGCGCTGTTCCCTGAATGTCCAGTGGAACTAGAAACATCCACAATGGCGTGAGGAGGTTGAAGAACAGAGTAGTCCTTGTGTCTGCTTCCAACTTGCAGGGTGACCCTGGAATGTCCCGCAGTCAACAGCTCATGGTGGCGGTCCACAGTAGTCATCATGGTCTCCACCTGGTGATCATACACCCGAATATGCTCTTCAGCTTCTTCCAAATGAGTTTCCAAACCTGAGGTATAAAGCAAGGTAATTTGACGAACACCATCTAAGACTCCGACCAATTGTGAGTTCATCCATTACAAATTACTCTTTATTTCTTGAATATCAACTCTTACATCCCTTATTCCAACCGTAAGCTCCGCGAGCTTAGCTTCCAATTCTTCCGCCTTCATACTAGGGGCTACTGACTGTAATTCATCCCCACCAACGCTCAATTCCTTGCAGTTTGGCAAGATAAACCAGGATATCTCCTTTGTTTGCCAATCTAATGCAAATTCTCACTTCAGTCCTGATAATTTCCAATGGCCCACAGATAGTTTGAATGGAGAGCCACTCCCCCTGAGAGCAGGACAATGCAACATCTTTCACTAGTATCAAAGTCACCATCACCGTGCTGTTCCTATGTGCAGAATTCACAAACTCAGACTCGATATGGCTACAGGCCTTTATCCCAAATACTCCAGCGTAAAGGAGGGACGGCATATTACTACATCTCTAATGTACTTGACTCGTGGCCAAACTTCCGGAATGGTCTCCCATGCTTGAAGGTATGTGGCCTTGTGATATTTTCTTGGGGAGTGAAACGACAGTGAACTCCATTAATGGTAGTGGATTCAATTAATTGCATATTACCGATGTCCTATAGACCATGCAGCTTTATAATGATGTTTATTAATCCTTAGGGGAGCGAATGTGATATTTGTTGGGCCCCATTTTGCTTTGGGGGTGTGTGGACTGATGTGTTGTTCGGCATCTCCGAGCCGATCTCAAAGATATTGATCAATCTCCCATAGGAAGTGGCTGAGGGGAGCCAATGTGATATTTGTTGGTCCCCATTTTGCTTTGGGGGTGTGTGGACTGATGTGCTGTTCGGCATCTCCGAGCCGATCTCAAAGATATTGATCGGTCTCCCATAGGAAGAGGTTGAGGGGAGGCTTGAGGTCTCGCCACTCTACTATCTGAAGTACTATGGCACTCAGCTCACCACTTGTTGCTTCGCTTTGACAGAACAACATGAAAATATGATGTGATCTTCCTGGTCGTCCCAAGGCGAGGCGGGGTGTGTAAGTGTTGAGATCTGTGGCTGAAAATCTCTCTGATGAAGAGGGCTAGGCATCTCTGGTCCTGTTGTCGAAAGAAAGTCGAGATTGAACCCCCCAAGTCTCTATAGAGGTAGTGGTAACATCCTCTAATCTCATAGTATAGGGGCCACCTAAAAATGAGGTGTACCTCTGTCTTTGGCTCCTGCAGGTGACACACCTGGCAGATCCAATCAGATCGTGGTATATGATGGTCAGTCTCCACTCGAAGTCTATGAGATCTGACCCAGAGCTATCCCAAAGGAATCCTGAGAGAGTGCATCCATCCAATGCTTGCATGTGTATGGGGGATGGACGATGATGCCATCATGTAATTCCAAGAAGTGTTCAAGGTAGAAGGACATCTTTGAGCCCAGGTTTGTCAAAGGTGAAGTCCAAGTGACCTGAATGTACAATCTGTAGATATCCTCTCTGATGAACTGATTCAGTACTTGTGTAGGTGGCAGAGATGGTGTGGTGTATTAGGGGAGAATCTGAATGGGGGAAGGTGCTCTAGGGAAATGGTCATTGACTAAAGAAGCCGAGAAGCTTCTGAATACCAACCTCTTTTTATTATTTTCTGCTTTTTGAAAATTCATTTTTTATTTCTGTTTTAAATTTCTGCTTTTCCAGCAAAGAATTTAGTTTGGAAATTTTAATTTTTAGATTTGCATTTGAGCATTTTACATCCATTTCATATTGTCAATAAGCTCAAACACTTCACATCTATAAATCTGAACATTCCAACTATCATTGAATTCAAACAAATCAAATTTATACCAAGTCTATACACTTCCAATCACACTCACCTATACTAGAGTTGTATATTGGTTTGTAAACTTGAACCTTATCTTGGCCAAACACATAAACCAGATTACAAGCTAGACTTGATCCAAGTCCAAAAGACTCCTTATCTCACATCTTAAAACTTGGACCTAGATTTACCTTAGGGATGCCCTCCTTGTGCTAGAGAAGAGGTAGCCTAAGGTGAGAGGAAGAGCTATTGTGGTGATAGTGGGTAGCTTTCCCGAGTGGCTCCTGCAGGTGACACACCTGGCAGATCCGATCAGATCGTGGTATATGATGGTCAGTCTCCACTCGAAGTTTATGAGATCCGACCAAGAGCTATCCCAAAGGAATCTTGAGAGAGTGCATCCATCCAATGCTTGCATGTGTATGGGGGACGGACAATGATGCCATCATGTAACTCCAAGAAGTGTTCAAGGTAGAAGGACATCTTCGAGCACAGGCTTTTCAAAGGTGAAGTCCAAGTGACCTGAATGTACAATCTGTAGATATCCTCTCTGATGAACTGATTCAGTATCTGTGTAGGTGGCCAGAGATGGTGTGGTGTATTAGAGGAGAATCTGAATGGGGGAAGGCGCTCCAGGGAAATGGTCATTGACTGGAGAAGCCGAGAAGCCTCTGAATACCAACCTCTTTTTATTATTTTCTGCTTTTTGAAAATTCATTTTTTATTTCTGTTTTAAATTTCTGCATTTCCAGCAAAGAATTTAGTTTGGAAATTTTAATTTTTAGATTTGCATTTGAGCATTTACATCCATTTCATATTTTCAATAAGCTGAAACACTTCACATCTATAAATCTGAACATTCCAACTATCATTGAATTCAAACAAATCAAATTTAATAATTTATACCAAGTCTATACACTTCCAATCACACTCACCTATACTAGATTTGTATATTGGTTTGTAAACTTGAACCTTATCTTGGCCAAACACATAAACCAGATTACAAGCTAGAATTGATCCAATTCCAAAAGATTCTTCATCTCACATCTTAAAACTTGGACCTAGATTTACCTTAGGGATACCCTCCTTGTGCTAGAGAAGAGGTAGCCTAAGGTGAGAGGAAGAGCTATTGTGGTGACAGTGGGTAGCTTTCCCGAGTTACACAAAACTAACCAATGTGTTAGTTTTGTGTATATATATGTGAGATATGGATATTAAAAAATACCTTGCTTGAATTTCAAATTTGGAAATTCCAATTCTACACATCATATTCAATGTTCATTACCAAGAATTTTAAATTTGGAAATGTCATGGTACAGTGCTCAAAATGGCCTCTAGAGTCCAAATATCATCATATTATAATTAAATCACTAGTGTTTACGCAACATAGACTCAGCGGGAATGGATCACGTGACCTGCATATTTTCTGTTTTTTAGTCGATCAGCTCCTCAACTTAGTATTCTGCCTGGTTTTGGTTTTGTCCTGGTTTGACTCTGGTTCGGTTTTGATTCTGGTTTGGAAACTTTTCACTTTCACTGAACGTTTAAAAACACCCCAACTTCTATTTTCTACGTGCGAGGGCCAGTGGCACTGAATCCTCCACCAAACAACCTGAAATGGGGATCCCACATTAAACATTAATTTTAAAATTTAAGTTATTAAAAGTATAATAAACATTAACGTAAATATCAACAATAGCTTTATGGATCAAGATTAGCAGCTATTTACTATTGCAAGAATTAACAATAGTTTTAGTTATTTTTTTGCTTTTTTTTAAGTTTTCGGCTTGAAACATTGTAGTTTGTGCCCAATTTTTTTTTGGAAACAATGAAACCTTTTGGGAGGGAACTGCAATCTCTGTTTTAATGTTTTTGAACGATGAATTGTTGTTTCAGAAATACAAAATGTGTTTGCTGGCATTTTGAAGGCATATCTCATTCGAATCTATTTTTGATTTAGTGAATGATGTTTTGCCATTTTGGGGGTCCTTTTGGGGCTTTTATTGGAGAACAGTTACAAATCTTTTATATTGAGAAAATGAATGAAAACATAATTGTTACAATGTGTAGTATTTTTGCAGAAAGAATAAGGACCAACTAAATTTTTGATATAGACTAATGACCATGATCTACAGAGTTATATGTCCTTTACTCAAAATTGCAATAAGTGAATGCATAATGGAGGGCATGAATGGAATTTTAGAGGCCATCAAAAAACAACAAAAATAACCTAGTGAAGTTGTTGATAATCATTTTGCATTCTCATGTGTGTCTGAATCAGTGGTATGTTTCGTCTTCCTTGGGGTCATCTTACTTGGTATTTGTTACTTCCCCCCTACTTCATCAGATTATGCTCTCCACAAGGATTTTGGCAGGGACTTCAACCTAGATTTGTATGTTGACAATTTCAGTATGCGATTTGGGGGTGCGATGTGTGGGTATGTCATCCTTCTAGGGGACTTCAATGCTTGCACCTAAGATTTGTAGTTTTTGGTCCATGACAGATTCACATGTGTTATCACCATGGAGGTCATAGGTTCAAAACCGGCGAGGTGTAGGGTTGCTCATTGGCCTGTTTTGACAAGGCTCGAAGGGTAGGTGACCCTTGGGATAGAGGCTCACCCCGATGGGCTTCGGGACGTCTCGGACCCTGCTGAATCACAAGTTACTGGTATATCTGACTTGCGGGCTATTGGGAGGTTGTTGTTCCCATGGTAAAAAAAAAAGACAGATTCAGGGATGCTTTTTGTCTTCATGAGATAGAACCTGCATTGGTAAGTCTTCAATGTTCATAGGGTATTGGATGATATGTTTGGACCCCTTTCAATATATGGCAAGCACCTCCTGCACTTGGGTGAGTCTCATGATTAGTTGATCCTTAATGTCCTATCCTATTTTTTGAAGTTCAACAAATTTACATGTTTCCCTCACAATGGGGGCCTAGAGCTGTTGAGGGATTGCTCCCATATGTTCGCTAGTCCTCAGTCTCTCAGATTCCCTTAGCAAACCATGCCCTAAACTCCTTTTCCCTTTGTGCCTGTTGTCCGCCGAGATGCACACCAGCAACATAAATTTTTCGAAAGCTGTTCCCTCACTACAAGTGGGGAAAGTGTGGCCTTGGGGGCAAGCAATGAGCCAGGTACTGTCACCTGAATACCAGCTCCTCCATTTAGGCTAACTCCTAACGAAGCCAAGGGGGGTAGTCGCTACAAAGAATTTACTATGGCTCAATGTGTTTTAATGTTTTTTAATGTATGGTGATGCGGATGGGTGTTGTTTAGGAGTTTTTTAAATGATGAAAAGATCTCAACTTTGTAAAACACAAGATAAATGAGCAATCCACGTTGCAATGCAAGATACGAGATAACTAGATGTACAACCACTTGAAGAATCTTTAAGTACAAGTCACTCACATATGGAAAATTAGCAACAAGTACTCCAGATAGATAATAAGCAAATAAAAATATGATGTCAAGGACCAGTGACTTATGGAGTCAAAAATTTCCTGAGTGCTTGGGTTGCTTGATACAAGAGTTCGAAAGATATGTTCGTGAGATTGTTTTGCAAATTGTCTTGGTTTATTTGAAAGTTTTAATGATCTTGATTATTAGGTTGGCAAGAAACAAGGATAAAACGTCCAACCAGAAGAAATACTTTTAATGGTTATTCACGGTGATCTGACGGACCGTCCAATTATCAAGAGGGTAGGTGTCCAATGTTTAAACCACCCTCGAAGTCTGAACAACGGCACTCCGGCTCCACCTCCCAGAATAGCACTTTAAGTATTTATCGAAAGCAATGCCAGTTCGTTGGTTGCGGGGGTAAAATTTTTATTATGTTATAGAAATTTATCAAATCCAACACCTTTCTGAGTACTAGCCCAACCTTTTCAGGTTGGCAGAGCATACAGGTGTCGGATAGCAACCAAGTTAAATTATTAACGAGGGTGTGAGTTGACATGTTTTAGGATTATTGAAGCACACAGTTCAGCTCTCCGACAGAGAGTGCTCTTGACTTTATCTTATGACAAGGTTCAAGAGACTTATTTAATCTATATGCCTAATGCAGGGGAAATGCAAACTTAATATGCTCTCCGACAAAGAGTGCTCTTGACTTGGGTTATTGCAAGTTCAAGAGGCTTTGTTCTTTATTAGAATAGAAGCAGCTTACGTAAAGAAAAAGCACACTTTCTGAAGTAAAACAAGTAATGAAAGAAAATAACAAGTGCACACTTTCTAAGGCCAAAATTAACAACTAACTAAGAAATAAACAACAAGGTGGGATCAACCTCCGAACAAGGTGACCACTAGAAACGCTAGTCCTGAAAACCTTCCAGCTAGCTGGATGTCCGCAAGGATGCTAACGGGGAAAGAGAAGTAGCCACAAAACTATGTGGCACTTGGGATGAAATCCCAAGGTTACTATCTCAAGTCAAGACTTGGAAGAGAGTTAATCCAAGTACAGAAAATAAACTCTAATCTAGAAAACTTGAAGCAAAACTAACTATAGCATGCATGAAGCACTCTTCCCCAGATGGGGAAAGAGAAACAATGTGTGGGAGGCCTTATCCCACCTAGCCTTTTTATTAATTGAGTTACAATTGCCTTTGGGATTAAACCCTTGAAAGGTCTTTTCAAGATAATAAACAACTGTGGAAACAATATTTGGAAGCCCTTAATGGCTTATACAAACGGAGAGTGGTTTTATAATTCTCTTATTTGTTCAAGTCTTCTCCTTGGATTAGATTTTGATCTTCTTTTGAGTCTTGTCTTCACAAGTATTTCTTCTCTTTCAAGAACCTAAACAAGCTTAACCCAACTTCAACAATGCACCCATTAGATGTTAGTGAAAACCAAAACTTTGAAACGAAGTGCAAATCTAAGATCTAATCTATATGCCAAATCCTAAATGCAAACTCTAAACATTTTCAAATGAGATCTAAACTAGAAACTTTAAGAAATAGATGCAAAACTTAGAGCTTAATTATTGAAAATGTAAATCTAAATATGAACTAACTTTAATGCTAACAAAATTATGTTTTGTTTTTTCTTTGTGTTTGTGTCTTTGCAAGGTGGACGAAGGGAGAATGGGAAGGCAATACGAGAAGAAAGTGGAGGGAAGATGAGAGCTACCAAGAAGGGATTTGGGATAAGGAGGGACAAGAGCAAGGTGGAGAGGAGGAGGGGATCTCATTGTGAACGAAAGGAGTGATGGAAGGTTACTTAGGGCAAGATGAGAGGAGAAAGAGGAGATCTAAGGAGTTGGACAAGGCTAGAAGAGGGTTGAGGATGAAGGCTAGGATGGAAGAGGAAAACGAGAGAGTCAAAAAGTCAAGCAAGCCAAAAACCAAAGGCAAGCTAGACAATGTTTCCAAACTTGGAGAAGAATGAAGCCTTGGATTTCCACAGTTTAGATAGGTAGATCTAGTAACCAATTGAAAACTTGTTGAAAGCTTGATGGAGGAAGCAAGAACTCCTTGTTTCTCAATTTTGTAAAGCTTAAACTTCTTTGGCAACCTGCAGAGTGAAGATGAAACCTACAAAAAACCTTGCACTTTGGAAAATACCTGCAAAACCAATATACTCAAGAGAAAAGTATAGATTTATAGTTACTTGTGCTAGATTGTTATCCCTCTTGAATTATAAATCTATAACTTAAAAATCCAAAGTACATAAGCAAAACACTATATCACCTTGTTACAAGATGAAGTATGGCCACCAAGAGCCTCCACAATTTGACCTCCAAAGTCTCAACTTTATTCAATAATTAAACAGGTTACAAAAATCCTCCAGAGTTTCTTTGCTAAAAGATCCATGAGGAATGAGGAGAAAAACCCTCATTATATAACAAAACAAGAGCCTAGTCTACCCTAATTCGAATTGGCATAGAGAAGAGAGCCAATAGCACTAAACACAAATTCGAATTGCCATCAAATCTCAATCACCACCATGTCAAGCCAAGCCTTGGAGTGCAACTCCAATAAGTAATTCGAGTACCATTGAATGGGATGAGGAGGTGGCCTCCACCTTGGCAAGGCGCCCCTCATCTCCACATTGGAAACTTCACCATCTAACAGATTATTGCCATGTGTAAAATCGAGCTCCAGAAGGGAATATACCCGAGGATAAGGAAGTAATGCGTGAGCTCTTGAAGGACTTGAGGTGAGTGAATGTAGGGGTATGCTTTGAGTTACAATGAGAGCCAAATCCTTGTGATTGCACAACTTAAGGAGGGCGCCTACCAAGGCATTAAATGCAACCAACCAACCCACTCATCAATTTACACATCATCAATTCGCAGATTTGAGGAAGGTGGGCGAATTCACTTGGAGAGATCCACTTGTCTTGACTGGATACTTCATTGGAGTTGATTGGAGATGACTGGAACCTTCATTAATGCCCAGTGCCATGTCAATTAGCCTTTTATTTTAATCCATTTGGATTATTTTGGAGAGATTTGGATTATCTCCAAATATTCATTTTTTATTATTTTAATTAATAATTTCTCTGTAACTGATTTTTTTGAGAAATTATTAATTATGAGGCTGAATTGACATCTGAAACTTAGGATAAACTAGTCCAGGGATCATAAATGATTTTTGGCTTAAGGTTGGAGCCTTCAATCACTGAATTCGGATCCCGGATGACTGACATATTACAAATTGAAATTTTTCCATTTAAACTATGGAAAAAATTATTAAAAAATTAAAAATAATTAAAAACCCAAAACTGGAGGACTGGGTAAAAAAATTTCGAAATTTTTTCTGATGGTCCTAGTGACCTAGGACATGACCAAAACCTATTCTAATAGTGTTTAGTAGGCTTATATACATCAGTTGGACTCTAATAACCCCCCATGGCTAAAATTTTCAAAATCGGGCATTCCAGCTTTGGAGGAAGCGGGAGAAAACCTCATCGATTATAGCTCGGCTATAGGCAAAGTATAATTGACAAGGGAAAAAACTCCCTGGAATACCTTAGTTGCTTAACCAAGTCATGGGGAACCGAGCCACTCAGAATCCTACTAGTACACTTTATTACAAACCCCGTGGGGCCATGGTCATGTCAACTAAAAAACAAAACTGACTAGCCAAAATTGGCTAGGCACAAATGATGGATCATCTGATACACTGGAGTACAAACATTCATCATGTTTGTCAAATGGCGGCTCTTCAGGAAATCCAACTATGGTACAAAATAGGTGATAACAGTGCCAATACCCCCCCCTACACGCTCAAGTAGCCCCTCCCACCTTGGATTCTCAGGAAATCTACATTGCATGTCTCTACCAGATACTTTCCTCCTTTTCTTACATCTCGTCACTTAAGCTAGCCTCTTGCAAATACGCCTTGATTTTTTCAGCTATTTTGGAGGCAATCCTTTACCACTATCTCTATATTACCAAATACCCCACCTACTTCCCGAAATCCAGCACTGGGGCTATGAACTGATGGCATAATGACGAATGCAAAGCTTACCATAAACAACTTTATCACATCTTCTCCCATGATCCCACATTTTAGTTCTGGAAATCCTGTCATTATTTTCTTTAGTGCAATAAACACCTTTTTATCTTTTAGAGATCATGGGAATTGCATACTGCCGTTTGCCACTCTACCAAAACCTTTTGGCTCACTTTTCCCTTGACATTCTAGTCTACCTTTTGATCTTGATCCCCAGTGCATGTTCATTGATACACAAGGTTACATGAACCGTGGGTGCGATTGGTTCGGCTGAAGAATCGGATACGGGATTCAGCAGTCGTCCAAAATTAGGATTCGGGGATTCGGAACCCTAACCCTAATTTTTTATAATATATATATAACTTAAAATTATAAATTATTATTATTATAATTAAAATTAAAAGTTAAAATTAAAATTATAAATTATAACTATAATTATAAGTTAAAATTAAAATTATAAATTATAACTATAAGTTAAAATTATAAATAATAAATCTAAATTATAATTATAAGTTAAAATTATAAATTTAACCCTAACTGCTCGGACCGTGGCTCACCCGATGTCCGAATGTAGTGCCTCGTACTGGATTCCATGCCATGATGTTGCATATTCCCTCTGCTTTCCACTGAGCCAGACCCACTCTCTTGGAGTGCACAGCGTCCAAGGCTCGCGTCTGTTATGCGCTACAAACATCTTCCAGGCCTTGCAGAAATCAAAGTTGTCAGCGGAGTTTTACATTGAGTTGTGAAATGACATTAACGGCTCACCCAACGGCTCAAACAACAGCTTCGTTTCAAATAGTAGTGACGGCTCAAATGGCAGCAATGTCTCACCCGATGGCGGCTTTTACACGGTGATTCAATACACTAATAAAACGAATATGGATCCTAAGAAAAATTTGACTGAATCTTGAAGAATCGGTTTCGAATCAGCGAATCCGCGTTTCCTAAAAGATTCCGATACGGATTCAGACCCCAGGTGGCCGAATGCGGTAACTTAGTTGATACATCAAAATTTCTATATATGTAAATGCTCCTTATGTTGCAAGAAATCTCCCCCATTGATGATGACACCTGTATGTTGATCAATGATAGAAGGTGCTTCAAATACCTCAACATCCTTTTGCTGTTCAAAATGAATAAAAATAGTATCTGCAATGTTCTCGTCATGCTCCATGAAGTGGCTCTCAAATTCTCAATGCTGATTGGAAATGGAAAGTGCAAATTCATACTCTCCTCCATCAAGCTTTCACTACTCGTGTCATAGATAAGATCCCCATGAAGAAATCAGCAATCCACATCCCATCGATATTTCCCAATCACAAGAAGAGTGTTCACATCATCATCCTCTTGGATGCCATGTTTATCACAAGAGCTAGCATAAACACCTGCAATTTCTTCATCCTCCAAGGGGTTTTCTATGACACCTATCCTCTTCAAATCATCAAAGGATACATCGTCAAATTCAGAATTTTCAAAAGGAACATAACTTACCAAACCCTAGACCTCCTCGAAGTCCATGATGATGGTTGCTGGAATGTCCTCATGCTAGTGGACATAATCATAAGATGTTTCTTTTGGATCAAGATGGAGTGTATAGTCTGCAATGAATCTTCAATATCCATACTTCATGAAGTGCTCCAATAGGGTGATCAGCAACTTCATCACACTTCTCCTACAGATTCGAAATCTCTTGTACAAGTGGCTCATGTAGTGAGGGAAACTGGTCATGCAAATGATCCTCATGAAACTCATATCCAACCTTCTCTTGGTCTGGCTAACCATATTTTCATTGATATACTGAACCGAGGACATACATGTATCATATTTCTCACTAATTTCAGTCGAGATAGCATTTGACACTGCATTTATTGTGATATATTGCAAGATTTTCAAGGCAACGATAATATAGCCTTAATATATTGCGATATATTCAAATACGATATTTTGTTGATATTTTTTATTTTTTCGGATAATATTTTTTGTTGTTTTCAAGTTTGCCGATATTTATTAATTTTTTTCCCTGAAATTGTCGATCAGTTATAATATGGGCCGTTGATGATATATTTGCTGACATTATAAATGCAACATTGGCATCTGAGGCTTATTATGATACACAAGCGACATGTAACATGTCTCACTTTCTCTATATTGGCAAGCCTCAACTAGATTCTCAACTTTTTCTTCATAACTAGGATCCCAATGCCTGCAACTTTGGTCAGACCTGCAAATGAAGATATTTACTTTCTACAAAGATTTTCAAACCATATTTCTGCATAACCTTCCAAGGTAAGTACAAACATTTTCAACTTGGCATCCTCATGGACAACATCAAAATTAACTTTCATGAAGGATGTGATATGTAGTGTAGTTCAATCAATATATCCAAGGAATCTCGCAATGTGCTCATCCCAATCTAAATTAGGGAGATCATTCAAATAACTTGGCATATCTGAGAAACCTAATGGACCAAAAACTTCAACATCCAACTTTTCTTGGAATGATGCCAAGTTTCTTCACTCCTAAATCTTCAAAGTGGAAAATTGACATGACATTTTGAAAACACATCACCATCATACCTCATTTCTCATCAGTGGAGTTGCTAAGTGATTTTACTAATGCCTTCAAATCTGTTCGATGTCCCCACCTCCACAAACAACGAGTCACTTCAAAATCTTCGAAAACAAGGCTTTGTTCCTTCATGGAGTTGCTAGATGATAAAAGATCTTCAAAGAGGTGCACTCATCAAATCAGTGTAGCCAATCTATTGAATCTTGGGAATTGGACTTTGTCCCTACAATAACGTCGATTTGTTACCTTTTGGGCGTGCACTTAAAGATATTCAAGTCCTTGAACAATGTGCAACTTTAGAGGCATTTACGAAGGTTGTCCATTATCACCACAACAACTCTTCCTCTCTCTTTAGGTCGACTCTCCTCCAGCTCAAGGGGGAAACTCTAAAAAATATTTATGATATTCTTTAGGATTTAAGGGATGGTGGATTTCCAAGAGCCATGCTTTTCCAATTTGGGTGTTGGAGTCAAGATTAACAATCAAGAGGGGTTGCATGGTATAGAAATAGGTAGAGTTATGTCATTATAAACATGTTCTAAGTTCTAACTAACGATAGGGATCTACTTCAATAGGAAAAAAGTTAAAGAGAGGACCTTTTGAAAGGTTCTCCTCACAACTAGTACAAAATCAATCAAGTAATAATGTGCAACCATGAATAATTAAAGGACAGCCACATATGAAACCTTAAGTGAAGTAGAGAAGAGTAGGAAGCCTCTTTATAGATTGAAGAACCAAGAATACATCATTCTTCAAGTGTAATTTCTCTAGAAGATCAAGTGGGCCTAGATGTGCCACATTTAACCTTCAACTTTAGCCAGGGAAGTCGTCAAAATAGAGTGAAGAATGCTAACTGAGAGATTACAAACAAAATGTATCCTTCATGAACACAATGATTACCACAAGATGAAGGGACGATGATTTCACTTCCACTCTAACGTCCCCATATTGTAGCAAAACTATTGATGAGGAGGGGTTTCAGGCAAAGCTCTTGAAGCATGGTGTTCACACTTTGGATAATCACTTGGATGAATCATTCAATCATGTTGTCCGTTTTGGTTTTCCATAAACTTGGTCACATCACACCATTCACTTGATACACAAATAGGCCACACTTTCTCAAAGCTCTATGCTACATTTCTCCATATGTTTCGTCAAAATTTTAATCTCCAAGTCTCCAATGGATGAAACCCTAACCCTAGTATTCAAGATGCTCCAAGAAACCCTAGTGACTCCAAGACAAGAAAGATAAAGTTCTAAAGAAGAAGCACATGAGAGATAGAGACTACTTCGCTACTCTTGATCACATATCTAACACGAGAATGAACAAGAATGAATGAACGAGATTGTCATTTCCGATATTTTCTTCACAAGAGTGAACCCTATTATCTCACAAGAGCAAGCTCCTATCAAAGACATCCTCTTTCCCTTTCATATCTCTTAGGTATTCCTCTTGAACCCTAGTATCTCACTCCAAGAAGACAAGTACTGTTATCACACAACTTGTAGTTGTCCCTAAAGGTATCCCATCCGGGATGGTAGAGGAGATGGACAACTAAAGAGGTGACCCAAGAGATGCCGCGGTTCCCAATGCAAGCTGGGAGTCACGACAACCGAGGCACTCTTCACTTTAGATCGAGATGAATCAAGACCTAGGGGGAGACCTTATAACCAATCAAAGATGATTGGACCCAAACAAAGGTTCCTAGGGATATGTAAAAGACAAGTTACGGAAACCAATGCAAGGTTAGGTGGACCTAGAAGTTTAAGTATGGTTGAAGGAGGCTTAAGGAGTGACTAGTGTTTCAACCAATGAATGATTTAGGCCACATGATGAGATAAGATGACAAGATCTAGTACCATGAAATACACAGGTGGGACCCACTTCCTTGGGATATGGAAATGGCTCAAATGGGACCCACAAGGTGAAGTTAGGGCTGCAAATGGTACTAAGGGGTATGCAAAGAGTAGATCTATGGATCTAAAGTGAAATTAGAGATACCCACATATGGGATCTAGGAAATGACACTACTCCCAAGGAGTGCGAATTGCCCTAGGTGGATTAGTGCCTTGAGTAGATGGGCAAATGGAGTCAAAAGGATGTCAAATTATAGATCGGGACACCTAGGATGCAAATCAAGTGGGCTACCCAAGATGTGATGGTTGGATCTTACTAGATCTAATATTTCACTATGTGACCCAAGTGGACAACAATCCCCAAAATGAGGAATGATACCCCCAAGGTAGAGCTTCACAAAGCGAGACACTAGATATAGGTTTCAGGGTATGCTCTTTTCAAATCCAATGGGATCTCAACTACCCACGTCCTAGAAGTGGACAAACTCTAACACCCAAGAAGTGCGACTTTGCCCAAGGAGGGCTAAAAGCATGGTAAAGTGTGTCAAATCAAGTCCAATGGCCACCAAACTTTAGATCCAAGTAGTTTAGGCAAGTAACAATATGGATCTAGAGAATCAAAGTGATCCAATGGCTAGATCTTCATAGATCTGAAATGTAAAGTGCATCACCAAATTGACCCAAGTGGGGCACAACCCTCAAAATGAGGAATGAGGCCCACAAGGTGAAAATCAATGAAGTGAGACACTAGGGGTAGGTTATCAAGTGAGGAGAGTATGAATCAAGTGGGATCTCACCTACCCATGTGTTGGATCTAACCCAATTAGCTTCTCCCAAGGGGTGCGATTTGCCTCAAGAGGGCTATTTTGCCTTGAAAAGTGTGTCAAATGGAACCCAATCACCACCAAACTATAGATCCGAATTGCCGTGGATACTATAGAGGTGGGTTTTGAATATCTTTCCAAAAGCTAGGCTAGATCCAAGTAGATCTAAGAAAATAAAAAATGAGGGTTTTGATTTTAATGTAATTTTGACCAATGGGATGGATAGCAAGCGAAATCAATACGTACCTTGTACCTTGTAGATCTTATCTCAAAAGCTTGCGGCCTCTTAGCATATGGAGAATTCTTGCCCTAGTTACAATTCCAAGCTTGATCCAAGTGTCTTCAACAAAAAGCATCCAAGCCCTAGGAGGAAATATGTCCCATGAAAACCTGTAAATCAAGCTACATCAAGTTAGATTTGATCCACAAATCCATAAGATCTAAGCATGTCATATCAAGAAAGTAATCAATGGACAAAGCACAATTGCAAAACTCCCTTTCTATGAAGACGTCTTGCCCATGGGGGATGTGAGCAACCCCTACAATCTTCCCACAAAGCAAATCGTTGAGCTAGCTTGAGCAATTCAGCAAATTGAAGTCGATTTCACCTGAAAAGCAAACAATGTCTAGAAGCAAAATATCCAAGAACATATGCAAGAGCAACCCAATCAAAGCCAAGAGGTAGATCTCCAAAATATTCTTTTCATTCCAAGTTTTCCAGAGCCCAAAGGTGAGCAATACAATAGGGGGTCTCCTCCTTATATAGGATAATAAAGACCAAAACCCTAGATCTCAAAACCACTTTATGAAATGAGTGGTTGAGATTAAAAGATCTCAATACATAATCAATGGCTAAAATGAGCCTAACAATATAATCACATGGATCACTCAAAATAATGATGACGTCATAGCTAAAAGGTACAAAGTGAGGGTGACGTCATCCTCTAGAGGGGGCAAAAGTACATGGGCCCACCCCAAATGACTAGGACATGACTCATAAAGCACATGGTGGGGCTAGGAGGCATCAATCCTTGCTAGCTCATCCCCATGGCACAATAAAATAATATATGTCCAAAATAAATTCAAATGATCAAATCTGTCCTCAAAATATGTGACAGACATGCAGTAAAAGGCCTCCTGTGGCCTCTGTGGACCCACCCAAGTGATGAAAACTGGCTAGAAGATAGGGGGTTCACCCTGGAAGACCTCTGTGAAAACCAAGTGCCAAAACCTTGCCTCAATTGCCCAAATCGAATTCCTCAGTGACCCTTTTATCCCATTTTTGGACTGCCTCGGTAACTGTGAAAGTGTTGAAACTGCCTCCTAGGGCACCTGTGCTGTCAATCTGAGCCCACCAGGCTCTCCAGAAGGGAGGGTAAATGGTAATATCAAGTGGCTGGACCACCCCCTCCTCATACAACGCCCTAGGTGAACTGGCCTCTCATGGCCCCTGCTGCTCAGGCTAGGAAGTCAGCCCCAAATCTGGTCAACAAGTGGAAAACAGCATCTATCACTGTCAGAAGTGCCCGGAACTGAATGATATGTGTCTCATTGGATCCAGAAGACCCAAATATACTAAGAATGTGTACTCATACACCATGGGTTGCCCTGATGAGCTAGCTGTGGGGTCCACCATATATGGACAATGCATAATCTGATGATCTGAAGTAATAATAAAACCTGCTGAACTGCATCAATCATCATCTGAATCATATGTCCATCATATAGCATCATCATCAAGAGTATGTGGGACCATCAATCATCATCAATAAGCATACATGGCCCACATCATCACGGATCCCAAGAAATGACCATAGTCAAACTAGGTTTGACTATGTCCATATACAACCAAGGATAGATCACATCAATAGACTAAGACATGTTCCTCTAATCATACTCACAGCTTAACTTAAAGTATAACATCATGTAGTGGCATTAATCATGTTAGCATATTCCGTTGTTATTTATATTCACTTGCACAATAGCTTAAATGGCAAACTCACCCATTGGACATGGTCTAACTGCTAGCTAAGGATGAAGGCTAGGAGCAAGGTTGGGCAAAGGGGGTGACTTGTCTAGACTCAACTAAAAGACACTTTGGATTGGGAGAAGGGGGAAGCTACAAACTCTGTGCTGGATAAATAAAACACGGGGAATGGCTGTGCCTCACAAATGGGTAAGTTGTTTAGAGAGTGCTTATTCAACTTAGGCATCATGTCTACTTTTATAAGAGATGATCCAGTTTCATTAGGATCCATTGATTTCATTTCATGGCCTTTTTGGCCTACATAACCCTTTGGATCTCAGGTGTGCTGATAAGCACAACTAATTGCAGCTTGCATCCAAGGCATGTTTACATATTCATATAAGGTCAGCAATTGTTTGGATATAACATTTAAGAGCCATTGCTTTTTTGGACCTTTCTTATACTCTTCGAGGAGTATTTTTAGCAGTTCATCGCTCTTGCCGTTTTTAGTTTCCATGGGCGAATCTATATAAGTTTCCATAAGTAGTACATGAGCTTTCAATTTAAGCCAACAACATCTCAAGTGACTAGGGGGAGTTCGAGCCAGTGCCAAACATTGGGACAACTGACCAGAATGATTTAGGCCTACAATCCAACTTACCAAATGCAAGTTTTGTCACCAACTCAGAGCCGAGACACTAAATAGACATGGATGCGGTCCAAACATAGAGGTAGGAAAAGGGGAAGTCCTCAATATCAGAAAGTCAAGTAAGACAAGTCCAAGGTTAAGGCCAAATAAGGAAAGTCAAGAATGGATGGAGTCAAGTGAAGGTGGAGCCTAAGCTAGCAGACAACTAGTGTCAAGAAAGACCATATCTATGCAAGGTAGTAAACCAATGAGTTTTGTCAAACAACCTAAATGTGCAAGTAAATTTCCATTTTATAGTTCATCATCAAGATAGTCCATTTTAAGTTTTACACATTTTGCCACATCATGAATTATACACTAAGCTAATGCTGTGAACACAACTAAAGCAACAAGATAATAATCCATAGTCAATGATCAAACATCCATAGGTCATACAACATCATCATAAGAATAATCATCATATATCATTTGAAACACTGCTGCAATACATCTCTAGGCACTGAACTGAAACTGTATGGAATAAAGGGTCACATCGGTCATCAAATTTGAACTCTCAAGGCTCAGCCTTGACACAAGGTCCAACATAAGTCTGAATAATACACTGCTCTGATCATGAGTGATCTCAAAATATAAAGTCATCATAGCCAAGCTCTGGAATGTGCAGGTATCTGCTAAGCAAGAATAGTAGCCCTGTACTATGGTGTGATAACAAGTACAAAGAGAAGAGTACAATGATGATGATATTGAAAGGATCCTCCTTTCTCTATATACATGAGAGTAATGGAGGCCAACAATACATATGTGGGCCTATGCCCTTACAAGCAACATACAAAGCCACATGTAGGCTCACACATGTGGTATGCTACACTTCAAGGGTACACATGTCAAGCTTCAAGGTGATGTTAACAAGCAAGTCTCCAAATTCAAGTACGCTCCACGAGGTGTGTCCGATGCTCCTGCAAACCTCTAATGACTCCAACGAATCTGCTAAGACATGCACTACACTGGGTCTGCTCCCCTTGCAACACTAGCACAACCAAGGTGTGCCCAAGTCAACTTCAGTCCTCCATGCAAGCATCCAAGCTAGCCCATGCTATCTAGGGCTTAATGCCCTCCTCTTGAGTGACAAACGCTCCTCCAAAGTAGGGTGTTTTCCAAGCAAGCAACCTCCTCCATGTGTCTAACATGTAGAACAACACCAAGCCATTTGAAGATCTCCAATACTCTAAGGAAGACTGTCATGCAAGCACCCACCCGAGGTCAAGGAACCACTGATTAAATCATTTCCAATGTGCAAATCCATCATGGACATCCAGGGGCTAATTATACACTATGTACCCCAACTATCACGAAGCACCCCCAAACATGGTGTAAACACTTTTGGAGTAACCCCGAAAGCAAACATATGTGATATGTCTTGAGTTATCAAAGTTGTCCGCGTTGAAAGATACAAATTGATTATGCCTTGCAGAGAGAGTTAAGGACAAATTACTAACCAACTATGACTTTACATTAAATGCTGACTGCCATAATCACTTTGATCACTCATGACATATCACATGGCAAACTTCTTGGATTCTTGGCCTTAAAACCAACTTAGTTCTTTTCCAGTCCATTTACAGACTTAAGGTCGACTTCATCTTCTTATCTCTTTCAGAACCAGACTTGGTACTTGACCCATTTTAGCTCACAATCTTGCACAAAATCCAGTCCCAAGGAATTTTGATGGACACATAAAAGCCAAAAGAATGCCTAAATAATGCACAATATATCCTAGTGGAATGAAATTCCATTTCCTATTAACCCAAGCAGGCAATTGTTGTTGCCTGATGATGATTGTCTCGCTCATGATGGCTCCTACAGCTGTAGAGAAGGTGTCAAGGCAATGGAATGTACCTTTGATGGTATCAGGTAGATAATTTTCAAGTGAGAGGAGAGTCATCAACAAAATGCATATATAGTAATTTCTCACCATCAAGAATCAAGATCCCTCGAATTTGACCTTGAAAACGAGCAACTTAAAAAGCATAACCTAATGTGGACAGACAAGACAAAAAGGACTGCTTATGCTTAGGAATTTTAGGAGGAATAATACAACTGACAGACTGCTGAACGACAAGGTGGCCAGCATCACATCCACTGGAAGAAAAAATACTTTGGAAATGTGCACAGAAACTGGCCTTTATTTGATCCTGTTTGTCAGTGAGATTGCCAACCCAATTTTTAGTTGCATGGAGCTTCTCAGAACTTAGAAGCTTCTTTCCTTTTCAAATAGTGAATGTACATCCTTATAGCATCATAACAATCTTGTCCCAGTTGTGCTATGCTTGGTTCCCCCCTTGGCTATGCATTCAATCGGATTGCATGGCAAATCATGTAGGATATCCAACTTTTGTAGAGGTTGAGGTTAATTTTACTTGGGTTGTATGGCACTGTCATTGACCATATGTGCACGCCTGTGTACAAAGGTTTCAGGAATCCCTTAAAAGTCATGGTCGTATATGAAATGGGAAGTTTGAATTGTTCAAATGTTTTTGGATTTTCACTGAATTTGGTACTATGGTCCAAATATATTTGCTTGATTACGAAGCCTCCAACTGAAATCTCTGCATTGTTGTTTCTGTCCTGTATTCTTCAAGCTGTGGTTTTTATGGACTTCTCTTCTGTAAAAGCTAATAGTTAGCCTGGTAATATTGCATTCTACGTCGTTGTTTAAAGAGGAAATTTTGTACATGGTCTTGTATATTGCAATTGAAGCAAAGGAAAATTATATGATTTTTAATTTTTTTTATCTTGTTTAGCAAGTAAATCTTATACGGTCTTTGTAATCTTGTTTAAATAACAACTGATATTCAATATTATTATATTTATCTTAGCATCATTGCTGTTTACTGTTTTTAGTCACTTATTTTCTTCACTCGTCATTTATATATGTTTGACGGGGTGACCTTTTGTTGGTTTTTATCATGACATTAGTCCTGATGGGAAGCAATTTGCTTCCTGTCGAGAAGTTTCTGCATATTTCCTTTCAAATAATCATCATTCTTCTACTGGGGAAGTAGCAGCACCGGAAACTCCTTGTCATACAGATTCAGATAATGGTCTTCTAAATGTGACAGCTGGCATGGTAAGTTCCTAGTGCCATCTATCTCTTTGATCTAGAGTTGTGATTTTACATTCTATCCACTGCTTCCATCAAACTTCACATGCCTGATTAGCCAATCTGAACATGATTTCCTAAGTGTTTACTTATGCATTCAGCCTAAAGAGGATACAATTGGAGCGGATCAATTGATGCAGCAAGAGGGGGGAGATGCGATCTTAACAAGCTCATCAAACACGGGAAAAGATACAGAACAACATTCTACGGGATTCAATAGTTCTGGTGTGCCTGGGACTGGAAAAGAAAAGACAGGGCAAGTGGACAGATCTGTGGAGACTGTGGATATAGTTGGCAATACTAAAAAAGGCAACAATCTGAACAGCCAGAATACTCCAATGAATTGTAAAAAATGCAATGTAATATTTAGTAATAGGAGTACTTTCATGGCTCATTTGACCATTCACCATGTTAAAAAAACAAAAATACTTGATGATAAAGCAATTGAGAGCGGTGCAAATATGAACAATGAGAAAAGTATTCACCATGTTAGAAAAAAGAAGAAACTTGCTAATAAAGCAATAGAGTACAGTGCAATTATGAAAAATGGGAAATATGAATGTCAAATTTGTCACAAAGCCTTTTCTGAGAGGAATCGCTATACTGGTCATATTGGTGTACATGCAAGGAAAAATACAAAAAAACCACAAGTTCCCTTGGAACAAACTGAAGTTCCCCTGGAACAAACTGCTACGGAAGCTAAAGGTGCTCTGGATGATGAGGAAACTTCTAATGTCAAACCAGAAAGGGATGTCAAAGTAGAAGATACCGAGGAGAGTTTGGAAAACACTGCTACTGTAGCACGGGAAGGTATTTCAAATACATTTCTCGAATATTTGGGTGCAGCCTCTAGAGAGAATAACTTGGCTGCTTCAAATATTGGAGGATTTCTTGGTAGCTTAGGTTCAGAATCTGGAAAGGTATGTTTTACTCTCCAACATGTTTCTTCTGAGTTGAGGTTGTTGCTATCTCGTTAATTTCTAACTCATGTTTTCCTGGTTTTAGGATCAGGCAAAATTCACTGCAGGAAATGAAAAATTTGATGGTATCTCGGACTTTGGAAAGATCCCAATGTACATGCCATCACCCAAGTTTTCTTTTGGAACTGGTCAAGATGCAAACAGTGCTATGGGTGCACCAATCGAATTAGGTTTAGACGGAGATGAGTTGCACCAGGTAGGGGTCCCACCAGACCAATTTGGATGGGATCCATTTTTATCTGAAAGAGAAAATAATTCCTCTCAGTTCAGTGTATGCATTTGGTGCAACACAGAATTCAGTCATGATGGCATTGATCAGGATCAACAGGCTGATTCTGTGGGATTCATATGTCCAGTCTGCAAGACTAAAATTTCAGGGCAGGTTGAGATGGACAATGAACTTGAAAAAGTGTGATTTTTTGGATTATCCTTTATGGGATCAAAGTGTATATGCATGGTATCGTAATATGCCTGAAAACTTTAAGTCCCTTGTTTGCAAATGGAATTTACTCGCATTAACATGTATTGGTACGTTGCCTGGTTTTTGGATGAATTTGGGATGATTTAGGTGGGGACTTAGAGAAACATAGAGATTCAATAGTAAGTCGTACTAGCATGAGCACATCTTCAATTTTTAGATTCTGGGTAAATTTTTACATAAGTGATTTGTTTAAATCTATTATGAAATAGTAGGCACGCATCTCTTCTTCTTCACCTCAATTGTTTCTCTATTCCAAAGCAAAGAGTTGGCTGCTGCAGTTTGAGATGCTGTAGCTTGTCGTTAAATTATGGTAGTTTGTTTACCTTTTGTTGTTATGGACGCATCTACATTCTCATGATTGCCTTTATTGCAAATCCAAAGGCTTTTATTTTGACCCTGCCATTATTGCAGAGAAAATCCCTTTCGATTCTTGTCTTTGACTTACCATTGATAATGATGTCCATGCTCTTGTTGCATGGCAGGATTCAATAGCATGTAGGGGTTATTGTAACTGTGGCAGCATTTGTTGAAGTTTGGTTTGTAGCAATTACATGTTCATTATTTGCAAGATTTAGTGTGCATGAGAATGATGTCCATATCAAGGGGCAGGCAAGAAAGAGTACTCTTCTTTTTCACAATGTCTTAGGAGTAAGTTGGTTATATGATGTTATTGACTGCAATATAAAATGTGTTGCTATTATTTTGCATCTTTAATACTCCCATGTTTCAGTTTGATCATTTTCTGGATTTCTTTTACTAGTTAATATTTTTTTGCCATCCTAATCGTTTAGAAGGAATAGAGTGCACTTATTGCACTGAAGGAAGATTATCACTACAAAGTTGTCAGTGAAACCTTCTTGTCTTTTCCGCATTTGCATTTTCTTGTTCTTCTTTAGATTTTTTTCCTTTAACCCTTGTGCTTGCCAGTAGCATTTCTATACTGCCTTGCCACAATCCTGGTCCCCTGTTGTTGTAAACCAATTTTTAATGTATCAGTTTAATATATGCTTAAACTGCTCTCTACTGTCGGGATAATCTTTTTCGAAATGTAGTGGTTTCTGCAATCACTAGGTTTGGAGTCAGTGTCAGGTATCTAGTTGTGTTTGGCGAGGAGGCTGTTAATGTTACAGATCGCCCAATCTAAAAACAATAGATTTATATTGTACTATTAACTAATGTATTCAATTTTTCATAACCTTTTTGGTTTTATATGGTTCTAACTCTTGCCTGGCTGTATTTCAATTTATTTTTTGTTGTGTCCCGAGTGTTTGACATAGTGTTCGACAAAGATTACTATACCTGTGGTTTAAAACCAGGGAAAATGCACCTACCAGGGATTTTAAATGGCTATTGAAAATGGCCTTACCTTGTCAATCACTGCCCTTGCTTCAATGGTAAAATGCAATGTAAACTCTAGGAGCAAAGTAAATGTTTTGCATTTAGTTACTAGAATTTAGATTGTATTGCTTTTTAATTGTTATAATTAGGGAGTAAGCTAGAATATCGATGATTTGCACCTTTCTGGTGAGTTTTGTCAGAATCTGGCAATGTGATTATTTGTTGACATTGTGATTTTGATTGTTCAAGTTGCAATTTTGATTGCAGAAATGGGTCCAGCACCCTCGATTACCCCTGGGGTATCCTGATTATGCAATTCCAACAACCTAAAACTGCCATTTCAACAATTCCTGCCACTTATTGGTCGGAAAACTCACCGGATAGTTGGTGCAAATCGTCAATGTTTTAGCTTACACCTATAATGAGTAGCAATATTCGATTACAACTACAAATTTGGTATAGCAAAAATACAAAAAAAATGTTGTATCACTCCAATAAGTATACATCTCATAAATAATAAGATATGCAATTTTGTTTTTCAAATTTTAGAAGGATTTCAACTTCATAAATGGGCATTAAAATAAAAAATAATAATTTCTTGAAAATTTGAGGATTAACTTGAAATATTTGTAGTTTTTTTTATGGTCTATTTTTCTTAGTTCCGTGTCTATTAGTGGAGGGGTATCGAAGACATGAGGTTTACATTATGTTTAAGTTGTGAGTGAACATTGGCCACAGCATTGCATTGCTACAACTTAGTATTGACTAAGACTAGAGAAAGACTTGCATTTCGATTGTGCAATTGAGTGCTGTTCTCTATTGTATTTTTAATATTGAGGGCATATACTACATGCTATAGAGATAATATTAAGATTGAATGAACAAGTAAATTCTAATCTTATTGCATTTTTTTTCTTTTGTTTAGTTTGTTAAACTTTGTTTAATTGGAAAAAGTAGAAAAACCTTACAATATCTAGCTTCACAATCAGAAGACCTTTGACTGTTGAAGTCACTTAGGATTTGCATAATCCATTTAAGTGTAAACGTAGTTTTTTCACATTAACACATTATACAATTTGGAAAGTTATTTGGTGATTGAACCTAAGATATCATTGTTGAAAGAGCTCCAATTTGCCACTTAACCACAATATAATAAAAAGTGATATACATTGTAATTTATTTTGAAGATTATTAATTTCAAAGTTAATGTATTATTATTTATTAAATAGAAGTGCAATTTTACCCCGTATAATGTGCAAGGGAGGGGACACTTAACCACAATATAATAAAAAGTGATATACATTGTAATTTATTTTGAAGATTATTAATTTCAAAGTTCATGTATTATTATTTATTAAATAGAAGTGCAATTTTACCCCGTATAATGTGTAAGGGAGGGGAGATGAGGAAAGGCATGGCACTTGCCCCTTCAGGTTTTAGGTGGCATATGGTTGACATGATGATGAAGTGTGTGATTTGGGCGAGGACGACAAGGGAGGATGCATCAACCTGCCTCGTTAGTCCTTAAAATAGGTTACCATTCACTCCACTCTGGAGCAAAGCATGGATAAAACCAAGCACTTCGTTTTAGACGTGATCATAACATGAGTTTTTGTAAAGGTTTCACAAGAAAGGTATATGTTTGGATTCCATGGTTTGTGTTTCATGGTTCTTCTTCTAGCTACTTTAGATAGTGCTAAGGCCTCCCCTAGTTTAGGCAAAAGCAATATTGATTTGGAATTTTTGAGAAACTCTAATAGTGTCATTTTCCTATTTGGTAAGGGTTCTACTTGGAAGAGAAGTAAGGTATGGGACCGGTTCACAATGATAAGAGTGTTTAGTGAAGTAGACACCCAAATGTGACGAGCTCTATAGTGAACAGGGGAATATTGTGATTTTGTTTAGAAGTTGCAATAGACCTTGATACCTTTCTTGAAGGATGATAATTCTTCATAAGGCACTATTAAAGCCATGCATAGAGACTACTTGCTTTATAGGGATCTAGGCACATGTAAATTGAGCATGATTGAATCCATTGCTTATTATTTAGGCTAAGAAATCTATGATTTGAGGTCTAGATGTGGAGAAAGAAAAAAAAAATGAAAACTTTTGCAATAGAATGGAGTCCCATGCCTATAATATTATGCCTTTTGCCTTAAAGAGTGCCCTAGCAATATTTTCCAGGATTGTTTAAAGAAATAACAACCCTACTAAAATTTGAAGGAAGAGGTTGATAAGAAATGTAAGGTCCCCTGGCTTAATAATATACTAGCCACGGTAGGAGTGAGGAGTGCCACATCTTGTATAAATGTGAAAATGCATTTGTAGTTCAAATCGCATCTATCATGAATGTTTCCATATGAATTTTTAGGGATTCATTTCTAGTGTTTTCTATGCAGTTCTTTATGACAAAATTAATAAAGAGAATCTCTACCCATTTTAAGATGGTCCCTTTCATGATTATAGAGTGCATCAAAGGCACAACTAGAGGAGGCCAACAATTTTTTAGCTTATGTTGAAGAATTTGACTCTGCTATAGGTTCTAAAGGAATTGCTAGAGGGAGTCAAGGCTCACCCTATCCCTCTAGACTCATTGTCTTAGGAGGGAATTGAATTAGTCTTCAAGTATGAATGGCTAGCTTGATAAGGAAAATTGATAGTGAGGGCTAGCAAAACATCAAGGCTTGTAGGACATCGTGGGCCATGATCATGCAAGAACCTCCAAAAAAGTAATTACTCCTAAAAAACCAACCAATGTTGAAATGGAGGCTAAGGCAACAACCTTGAGGTATCATAGGAGGTTCCCACTTAATATTAAAGTGGATCTTGAATGAATGGAACATAAAGTAGGGGAGAGACAAGGCAATGCCTCATCTCAAGACATTTGTGTAGTTCTCATGGATTGGATGTCTATTATAGGCTTCTGTCGTAGTTAGGACACAAAGTATTTGAAGCAAATTGACCTCTATTGTCACACCAAATCCACCATTGCTTAGGTAATTGAGGAACATGGTAATTCAACAAAAAACCATTCTTGATATATTGGAGTACCTAGACCACAAATATGAGGCTTTAGTCAAATCCCTTTTGGACATGGAAGTAGTGGGGCGGTAGCATAATCAAGAAGACCAAAACCTAATCACAAAGATCCATGCTAACGCCAACCCAACATTTATATACGTGGATTCGGATTCCGAAGTTGAGGACTAGGTGCCACATTGTTTGAATTCAATTCTCTTTTTTTCCTTTTCCTGTATTATAAATATAAGGAATATATCCTTATTCATGCAACTTAAATATTGTTATCATGCTAGCTAGCTAGTTGGGCTCTTCTCACCATCTTATTATGTTTATACTCTGGTTATAGGTTTAAAACATCATAGGATAACTTTGAATAGATATAATGCTCTCCTTTTGGGAACATTATCCTCAACATACCCAAGAGCATCATTGGTATTTGTAGACCTGGTTTCCCTTGTGGTAGGCTATAGGGAGAGATGGTTGTATATTTTACAGTGCAATGTTAATATAATAGTTTTGCTAGCTTATAGACGAAAATAGGGATGCAATTTTATTTTAGAAGTTTTCAACTAAAAATTGATTATTTATAACGCTTCTTGGGACAACACCCTCAATGCTAAATATTGATTTTTTGGAATTTTATCTTATTTAAATATAGTAAAAGATTTGTTAAAATTAATTAATTTTGTAATATACAAAATATCATAAATGATGATGGTAGAGTAGTTCTCCAACTAAAAAGTTGAAAATAGTTTCTATAATCATATTATCTAGGGATGAATAGATGTTCAAGACATTTTTGAGGTATAGGGGAGTTTAAATTTATGGTTGCCAAAAAGAAAATTCATAGTTTTCATAAAAGATTATTGATTTATTTGATATTGATATTACCTTTCATTGAAACTAACATTAGTTTATTGGATTGTAATAAAGAAAAAATAATTAATTTATTTTATTATATTGTTTTTATGTTCAAATAGTTTGCACATAAAATTAACAAGGTCATTTTGGTGGTCATGGGTTAACACATTATACATATTAGTGTTATTTAAAAGTCGTTTTTTTTGTGGCTAGAAAAAAGAGATTGCAATATTACTCTTATACGTTATTATTTAGTTTGTGATTTGGTTGAATTAGCTTTCTTATGTTATGAAAATAAATGATGTGAAATGAAGAATGATAAAATCTTTTAATTATGAGATGCTTTAATTATGTCATTCTTTTTTTTTGTTCTGTAACTTAGCTACTCAACTATTCATATTCACATAAGAAATGCAAGCTCATAGTATTAGACTATCTATAATCGACATGACCCAGGCCTCGTACTACCTCCAGGGACTCAGTAGAGCATTGTATCAAACCTATGTGTTTTTATAGTTTCTAAAATTTTCAATGTTATTGGGAATAATGTGGACAGTACAGATGTTGGACCAGTGTGCTTGATGGGTGTGCATTCGACCCACTGTCATGCAATAGCAGGTGGTGATGAAGATGAAGAAGCAAGCAAGGATGATGAAGGCCTTCGAGATGTCTGTGGGAATTTCAAGGGGATCATGATGGGCGCACCTATGACACGATCGAGGATATCCCATGACACATGTAGCGCATGTAGTGGGATCACCCTCGCGATTTGTACGTCTACTACTACGATGAGTGGTTGCAACAGTGGTATGCTATCATGAGACGCATTCCCCATGTAGTTCATAAGAGGAGTCGTCGTGAGACAACTTTGTTGTTGTTGTTTTGATGCATGTTGTGTATTGTTGTTGGTATAGACTATGTATGGACCATCCATGACAATATAGCTGATTTTCTTTTTTATTTTGAAACTTTACAAATTTTTAGCTCATGATGTGGCCTTTTTCTATTTATACAGATGTATGTTGTTCCAATGTTTACTTGTGTATTTTAGGGGGTGTATGCAATTAAAGTTCATGAATTATTGTACATGCTAGCTTCTATCATATTTTTGTTAGTGAGATATATGCCAATCAAGCACATAATTAGCTAATGAATAAGCCAATTTGTTGAATCTTTTTGGAACATGATTATAATGAATAAACTCAAATTGTCATTCTAGAAGATGTGCCCGTAAAAAATTTATAGATAGTGTATGATCTCGAACATGATAATCATTGTTCAACCTTGATGCAACCAACTGAGAGTCCAATTTCACGACGTTATGACGAATGCTAAGAGTAATAGCTTTAGAAAGAATCTCAATGATCGCACTATACTCAACAACGTTGTTGGTCGTAGGACCAAGGGAAGTGCTTCCTAAACTTATAAGTTGGTTGGTAGGTGAAAAGATCACCCATGCGTTGGAAGCGATGTCATGGGTACTACAATTGGCGCCGTCTACAAAGCCTAAATAAGTGAAAGTATCAGATGACATCTACAAAGCAAAATTATCAAGCAAGATAAGCGGCTGAAAAACTATTGTACAAAAAGAAAGTAAATATAATACAAAAAGGGAGATAAAATACAACATGATACCATAAGGGTTGTGAGGCATTAGTTCCTATGTGATGTATTTCTTTAGCTCCGGGAGCGAGTGTCCATCATAGAAAACCAAATCATAAGCTCCCCATTTGAGCATGCATTTAACAATGAAGGGGCCATGCCACATGGGTTCAAACTTGCTCGCCCTGAGTTTATCATAGTTTCAGTCATAAACCAATAATAAATCTCCTTCTTCGAAGACACAAGGACAATCACTTTTATTGTAGTGGTTCTTAACTCTTTTTTTATGAACTTCGTTGGTAAGAGCGACCTATCATTGAATTTCATGACGTTGCAAATAGAGGAGATGCTCTTCTTTGGTAGAAGTGCCAGGGTGGACAAGTCAAGCGAGATTTCACAAACAAGTCATCTAAGAATTCAATAGGGGTGTTTGATTTGATGACTTGATGATGCCTTCTCCATTCATGAATATGATCATAAATGTGAGTAGCGGTGGTTTGTTGGAGTGATGTCAAAACTTTTGTTTCTGTCTCATAGCGGATAGGTAGCTGGAAATGTGTAAGGAAGACCATGCCAAAGATGAGAAATCCCTACAAGTGTTGTGAGGGAGCTCAATGTACCATTTAGTAGCACACCCTATGAGGGTGCAGTGAAATAGGCACAATCGAATGTTATCATCAACCAATGAGTTGGATGAACACCATAGATGAAAACTCATCACATGTGTAGAAATATCTTCTCTTGGTCGTCTATCAAACTTGGGTACGTCGGATGGGAGTTTTGTCAGAATTACGGGCCACCCATTTAGATGTAAAATAGGATCATTAGTTAGCTGGAATAAATCTAACAAGTTGAACGTGGTAAAAAATTGTCATCTCATTAGAGTTGTCGCAGTCATGTTTCGTACAAATGGGGTTTGACATCCCCATGGGGTAGGGATCAATCCCTAGAATTGATGGGAATTCGAAGAAGTGTTGCTCCACGTAGGAGGTGTGCCTCATGGAGGATTACTGCTCCTAAGAAAAAATCCATTCCATGGCGAAGTGGTGTTAACAAGTGGATTGGTACCCCTTGGCACATTACCACTTGTAGGAGGAATGCCCCTATGCATATTGTTGGATGATGGTGTACGATGCCCCCTTGGAGCATTTTTGTTCCAATGTGAGGAATTTTTTCCAGGAACATTAACATTCCACGATGAAGGGTTACCCTAAAAAATAGGATTGGGCCAAAAGTTGTTAATATTGTGAGGATTATTGTAATCTCCTATGAAATTGTTGGTGTTGGATGGACGAGACCAATTATAGAAAAAACACATGTTTTGTAAAGTAGACCCACTAGTAGGGATTCTTGAATATGAATGTGGTTCATTTAACGCTTCAAGGGCATGCAAAGAGTAAAGTTCCCATGGAAGAAATACCCTGAAACATATCAATGCCAATATTGTGAGCAACCTTTCACGTATCACCAACTAAAGGAACATTTGAGTGGATGTGGGCACTTGTCTTTCGTCATCATAGCATGTATCCAACTACGTGCCAATAGAAGATTGTAATCTATGGAAGCATCTACAACCTCAACTTCAGTGGTGACTATTTTATTGCTCAATTCAATCATTCGGTCGACAACAACGAATTCACGAGGGTGGAAAGAATTACCATCAAAAGTTTTCAACAGTGTGTCGGATGGTATTAACGTAGGAGACCCAAGATCCTTCCAACAAGATAATGACATGGTACATACCGAGGCCCCTTCATCTATGTAAGTTCAAAAAATATTTTTTTCCATGGGAGGACACATTAATATGAAACACGATCCGATGACAAAGGCGAGACATAGCTTGGTCAAGATAAAATGTGATCAAACAAGTATCAGATGGATCACCAATGTCGGTAGAAGACAACAAAGCCTTTAGATGCACTGGGTAGCTATGAAGGACTTGCAATGCGGGCATACAAGGTGCTTGAGCTAAATCTTCAACAACACTATAATTGTTAGCAACTCGGGGCATTAGGATTATGTGTAATCTTACATAAAATGCGATTGGGAAGGAGAGGCATGATTTCACTGGTAGGCTTCTCAATGGTGAGAGAGCCACTAGGTTGTGATGTAGAAGGATTTGAATAATTACTACTAGTTGGAGGAGCATCATAAATACAAGCTCTCATTTGGATATGAACGCCATGATTACACATGAAAATGTTGGCATTGGTGACATTACCTCCAGGTGGGGGATTGGTCTGAGTACCTCTTAGCGGATGCACCGACATAGTAGCCACCATTTGTTGCTGCTACTTTGGGAAATGTTGGGATAACATGGTGGGTTTCTATTGAGCTCCTTGATGGGCCATATATATATATATATGAATCTCTTCCATTTGCGGGCATTGGTGAGTAGGATGATCTCTCGTGCAAATTTTACAAGGGAAACTCAAATTTTGTGTTTCTTGATTTCCCCGATGAGAGGATTCGGGTTTGGAGTAGCTCCTTGCCCAGGAATAAAGTTAGGCTTCTTATTTGTTTTCTTCTTCTTTCCTTTTTGGTTTGTGGATTGAACTATGAGGATGCCCAAAGTTGGTTAGGAGCCATGGTTTTTTGCGATGGTTTTCCAACATTGGGCTTGGTTTGTTGAATAGACATGTGTCCCATATGTTGGGTTACATGATCAAGCATGGTAACAAAACCTATCACACCATCGGCATGTGGTCCCAAGGGTGGCCCAGTTGGGTCCTTCGTAGGCTGCTTGACATGAGGGATAAGGTCAAAAGTGTGTCAGATTGAGAATAGATCAAGTCCATTTGTTGAGCACTCTAAATGAGTTGTTCTTCGATAAGGGCTTCTAACATAGCCACATATTTGGCAAGACTAAGTAATAATGATTTCACAAACTAGTCAGCTAAGAATTCATTAGGGATATCAACTTTAATGAGTCGATTATGTCTCCACAATTCATGAATATGATCAGAAATGTGAGTAGCGGTGGTTTGTCGGAGTGATGTCAAAAGTTCTAATTCTGTCTCATAGCAGATAGGCACTTGGAAATGTGTAAGGAAAACCATGGCCAACGATGATAAATCCATATAAGTGTTGCGACAGAGCTCAAGGTACCATTTAGAAGCACTCCCTATGAGGGTACGCTGAAATAGATGTAATTGAATACTATCATCAACCAAGGAGTTGAATTAACCCCATAAATGAAAAGTCATCATGTGTGTAGAAGGATATTCTCTTGGTCGTCCATCAAATTTGGGTATGTTGAATGGGATTTTAGTCAGAATTGCGAGCCACCCATTTAGATGTAAAACGATATAATTAGTTAGTTGGGATAAATAAAACAAGTTCAATGTGGCCAAAAATGGTGATCTCATTGGATTTGTCGTAGTCATGTTTCGCACGGGTGAGTTTTGATATCTCCACGAGGTAGGGTTCGGTCCCTATAATTTACAGGAATTCCAAGAAGTGTTGCCCCGTGTAGGAGGTGTTCCCCAAGGAAGATTATTTCTCCTGGGAAAAAATCCACTCCATCACGGAGTGGTGTTAACATGTAGATTAGTGCCCCTTAGCACATTACCACTTGTAGGATGATTACCACCAGGCATATTTGCAACTGATGGTGTAGGATGCTCACGTGGAACATTGCCACCCTAAGGTGGAGGATAATTCCATTGAACATTATTGTTCCATGGGGAAGATTTTTTGCCGGGAACATTAACATTTCACGATGAAGGGTTATCCCCAAAAACAGGACCATGTCAAAAGTTGGCAATATTGTGAGGATTATTGTAACCTTTTGTGAAATTGTTGGTGTTGGATGGACTAGCCCAAATATAGGGAAAACTCATGTTTTGTAAGGTCGAGACCCATTGATAGAGATTCCTAAAGATGAGGTTGATGTGCTTATGGGATTATGATACGAGAAGTTAGTGACAAGCACTGAGGTGCTTGTTGTGGTCAAGCTGGTAACATGAAAACTCGGTGGTGGGAGTGGCACACTTATTGATGGCATCCCATAAGGATGAGTGCTTGTATTTTGATGCCTGATAGTATAGTGGAGGCATGAGTGCCCCTAGATGCTGTATAAGGCATTGTGGAACTTAACCCTCTGCCCTCTGAAAATACATTGGGATTTAACACGGCGTGTCACAAATCAGAGAAAAAAGAATACAAATCGAAAGTTGATGAACCCACTACGAGTATAATTTGACCATTAGGATCTATGAAAGGTGGATTAATGTTGACAAGTGTTTGGTTTTCAATAGTCTCAATCTCAGGTGGATTAAGCTAGTCAATTGTATTTAGTGAATCATGAATTAATTATTTTACTGAAAGGGCTCAATTAGATTTGAAAAAAGAAGTGATTTCTCTATTAGGGCTATCAAGAGCTATGAATGTCTCATCTTCTTAGTCATTGTAAATTGTTTCAAGTCAGTGTAAAAGTCTTCATGAATTAGTTCCACCACGATGGGTTGGTAGGTTAGCCACTTTGAAATGTTTCAAGTTTGGTTTTAGTAATAAACGAAAATAAACAACTCAAACAACCAATCCCGAGGACAACTAGAAACAAATTACCACAAAAATTACACGTCTAGAAAATAACTCTAAGATGCAACAAGCAAACTGCTCTTCCAAAAACTGAAGTAAGGTGGTTAAGGCCTTGCTTCAATTAGTGAAAAGTTGAGCAAAGGGGGCCTTTCGAAAAAATGATTTTTGAGGGATATGAAGTCTCAATAACCACTTGACGAAGGTCAGAATGAAATAGTTACGATAAGCCTCAAGCAACAATCACCATAGGTGTAAGTATTCACCTCCAAAGGAGATAAGGTGGATGTTAGTTGTTTGTCTCAGGTACCGCAAGGATTTCCCACTTGCATTCATCCATGTGATGTCCTAAGAATAGAAACTAATGTTACCACTTCACAATCAGCAGTGAGGGAGGAATTCATAGGTCAAGTTTAGGCGTATGGGTAGGGAATGCAGGACGTAAGTCCTCGACCCGAAGCTTTAGAAAAGTGGCATCACCCAAGGACCTGCCACTTTAATCAAAACCCTTGTATATGTGTTAATCCCACCAAACAAGTGAAGATGATATATCTACCCCACATGTTTAGCTTGACCATAGTGCTTTACCTATGTTTTAGATGTGATTTCCTAGCAAATGCTCTTTCTTACTAATGGATTTTTGTTGGGATATTCCTATACTCCATCCTAGTCCTAACAACATTTTCCATTTTTTCATTTTCAGTCATGCATGCATTTTTCATGCAGTCATGATTTTGCATGCATGCATGCATCCCAGTCATCAGTCCCAACACGTAGCCCTCAGTTAGCTAGCCCCGGGAGCTTCTTTCTGATCAGTTTTAGCCCTCCTAGTGCTTAGTACGCCCTGCATGCAATTGCATGCATCCCAGGCGCTCTCTCTCACCTACCACTCAGTTGCACTTCAATTAGTTGAGTTATCTTTAGATCTTTCCTTGATTTAAGGCTAGACTGACTCTCAACTGACTATATCACTCCGATGGACCTCCAATGAGACTAGACTACCTATTCTGACTCCAGTTAGCTCCTCATGCGCCCTCCACTGAGCCTCCTTCATTCAGTTAGTGCCTCCATGTTTTAGTTACACCTACCACACTCAATTAGACTCAGTTTGACATCTGCTTGACAGTTACTTGTGCATTGATGACTCCACTGATGATGGTCAGGACTCCTAGTTGTGCTTTGATGACACTCCATTGATCTGATGATCACTCCATGAAGGCTAATTCGAATTGCCACCTTGGCATTCGAATCCTCACCATTGTATTATTTATTTGTCCATATTGTGATTAATGAATTAGTGTGTGATGTTATTCTACTTCTATCTGAGTTCTACTGTATCATAATTATGCTGCTCTTTTACACTGCATTGTCTACTCTTCTTCTATTTTCCTGCTTAATCTTAATCTTTCTTGTGAGGTATACATCAGCTCTTAGATCTACTGTGAGGATTTTCACATGGTATCAGAGCATGTTGAGAGTATTGTCTATCTCCATTCCTGAGAGTTTTTTGCAAGTTATTATCAAGATTTCGAGTGCAGCAGTTCTGCACTTTTGTAGCAGTAGCAGTTGCAGACATTTTCTATTGTTTTTGAAGGTCTTCTGAAACAACTTCCATGAATCCAGAAGGAATTACTCCTCTTTCTCCATTCAACTATGATGAATGGAAACCACAGATGATAGCACATTTGAAGAGACATGGTCTCTTTGATTATTGTTTTGAAGGAGAGTTTGAATCCTCTGAAGAAGAGAATGATTGGTTAAATGAAGGTGACAGAGCCTCTACAGCCATGATGTTTGCTATGTCTCGATGCATGGTACACACTTCCTTTCTGCTGAATCTCCAAAAGAGCTATGGGCCATCTGGATGAAAGATTTGGCAAACAGAATGAAGGTATTGGTCCAAACCATTTCGAGAGCAAGCCCACTGTTGCATTCGCCCTCCTTGATGGTCTCTATGATCATGAATCAGTATCAAACATATATCATAATGAAGTTGTCCACAAAGAAGAAGAACTTGCAGATTCTACACTCATGCTCCAAATTTCTTCTATTTCGAATTCTGTGCCAGCTCACACTCTAGAAACTGCAGAGGTTCTTAAATCCTCTATTGCACAAGAGTCTATTGGTTTGCATCATGATCTATTGAATGTTTCAGAGGTCAAATCATCAATTGGAGGTAATGCATTCGCTCTCCTTGATCACTCACCTCTTATGTACTACTATATGATCATTTGTACATGCTCTCACAAGTTTATTGAAGATGTAGGGCACTGCCATTCACTTGGGATAATTTCTCATGCATTTTATGGTTTTGATCTCACCTCTATCGGTTCAAAGGATATCTCAAGAAACCATTCATTAAGTCTTGGAGCTGATTTAAAATCCAAGCAATCACTAGTTGGGATAATTTCTCATGCATATCATGGTTTTGATCTCACCTCTAATGGTTCAAAGGAGATCTCAAGAAACCATTCTTCAAGTCTTGGATCTGAATTGTATTCAAAGTATTCACTATCATGTGATGGTTCTTTTAGGCATAATCTCACCTATGATGGTTCGAAGGAGAAAACAAAAGACTATCTACACATTCATGGATTTGATCCTACCTCAACTGATTCAAATCACAGGTTCCAGGATCATCCTCATACTTTTGGATTTGTTCTCATCACATTCGATCTAAAGAGCAAGTACAAGCACATGTTTTTTGATCATGAACCACTTCTTCCCAAGAAGAAGATACCTCTGGACATATGACCAAGCATCACAACTGCTTGAGTTTGGAGCATTTATTTTTGGTGTGCCCTACGGTCTATTTTGAGGGGGGGTATTTTTCCCATGAGGTTTTCCCCATTTCCTCGGTTTATTGACTGTTATTATTATTCATTGTATTGGGTGACCTTTGGTCTTAGTTACCAGGGGCCAGGATGGATTAAGGGGGGGTGTTGGGATATTCCTATACTCCATCCTAGTCCTAACAGCATTTTTCATTTTTGCATTTTCAGTCATGCATGCATTTTGCATGCATCCTAGTCATCAATCCCAACACCTAGCCCCGGGAGCTTCTTTCTGATCAGTTTTATCCCTCCTAGTGCTTAGTGTGCCCTGCATGCAATTGCATGCATCTCAGGCGCCCTCTCTCACCTACCACTCAGTTGCACTTCAGTTAGTTGAGTTTATCTTTAGATCTTTCCTTGATTTAAGGCTAGACTGACTCTCAACTGACTGTATCACTCCGATGGACCTCCAGTGAGACTAGACTTCCTATTCTGACTCCAGTTAGCTCCTCATGCACCCTCCACTGAGCCTCCTTCATTCAGTTAGTGCCTCGATGTTCCAGTTACACCTACCACACTCAGTTAGACTCAGTTTGACATCTGGTTGACAGCTACTTGTGCATTGATGACTCCACTGATGATGATCAAGACTCCTAGTTGTGCTTTGATGACACTCCATTGATCTGATGATCACTCCATGAAGGCTAATTCGAATTGCCACCTTGGCATTCGAATCCTCACCATTGTATTATTTATTTGTCCATATTGTGATTGATGAATTAGTGTGTGATGTTATTCTGCTTCTATCTGAGTTCTACTGTATGATAATTCTGCTGCTCTTTTACACTGCATTGTCTACTCTTCTTCTATTTTCCTGCTTAATCTTAATCTTTCTTGTGAGGTATACATCAGCTCTTAGATCTGCTGTGAGGATTTTCACAATTTTCCCTTGTTAATCAGTTTTCTAGTTTCATGTTTGGTGGCCTTGGAGATGTTTGCTCTCCAACCTTGAACCAAGGGCCTAAACTTAATCTAATGTGTGTTTGCTATGAAATGAAGTCTAATTGATTTTAATTAAGTGTTTGTTATTTAAACTCAAAGTTATGATGTGAAATTTTGTTTTATGATGTTATTGACTCAATAGTAGTGAATAAACCAATGCAAATGCCAAAAAAAACAATATTTTTCCTTTCGATGGATGATGATTAATTCAATGGAGAGAAAATATGCTTTTTTTCTTTGTTACTCGATACAATGCAAAAACTATAAAAAAACATGCAATGCTTGATGCACACTAATCTCTACTTAAGTGATCAATACAAATTTTGTAATTCATAAAATCACTACAATTTCCTAATCTTCTTTTTATGAAAACAATCATAGAGTAGGGTGCTACGAGATTAATTTTTCTTTTAAAAATGTGTAAACTTGATTTTTTTTTATGATTCTTTTCCAATCCAACCAAGAAATATTTATTGTGATAAAGAAACAATCAATACATGCAATCACTACAAACTGATGTTTATCTTTTGGAAATAACGACAAAGATTTTGGGATAGAAAAAATAAATTATTTTGTTATTTTGCTTAATAAATTGTAATGCATGCGAGAAATGTGGTAACTTCACACAATAGTTTTTAATGCTGCAAGGGCATGCAATTCATTTTATCAAAGATTATAACTCATGCATGACCTACACAACTAAATTTTTCAATGAACTCAACATGCATGCAATACAACATGTTTTGGGGAAATTGTCACAAGGGTGAGCAATTCCTCCTCTCTTTGTAGGTTGAAACCAAGGAAATACTACTTCAACTTTGCATACTAGTTGGAAAGGAGTGAAACCAATCACATTCTTCACTGAGATTCAATATGCCCAAAGAGCGGAAAATAACGTAAGATGTCAGTTGGATTTGTTCTTATTAATTGTCCTTTGCATCATAGTCTTTAAAACCTTATTAATGGCTTCGACTTGACCATTACACTGAAGATAGTAATGCGAGGAGTATTCTTTCCAAAGACCCAACTTGGTAGTATGTCCTTACATGGTTGAATTATATAAATGAGACTCGTTGTTAGTAATGATCTCTTTAAGCATGCCAAATATGGCAATCTACAATATTACTATTAGTATTTAATATTAGTGTAGCCTCAACCCACTTAGTAAAGTAACCAACAACCACAATGATGAAGTGGTGTCCACTAGCTGAGGTAAGATTGCACATTATAAAATCAACTATCCATTTCGTGAAAGGACCAGCAGTAACCATAGGGTGTAGTGGAGCAGGATGAGCATGCAATCTTTTGGTAAATATCAGACAATTATGACACTTCTTGACCGCATAGATACAACCTTTCACTATGATAGGCTAGAAATATCCTATGTGTAAAATTTTCTAAGTTGTTGCTAACCCAAAAATATGACTGTCGCATGCTCCAACATGGCAATAATTTAAAACCTGCTCGGCTTCCTTGTAAACTAGACATCGCCACAAGATTAATTTGATGCCTCGACGATATAGAGTATCCCCAATGATAAGGTAACTCTAAGCTTCATGTTAAATGTGGCGACGCTCATCATGAGAGAAGGGAGAGGTCAATTGTTGGGTATGGAGATAAACCAAAATGTCTTTGTACCAGGGATCATATGAAGCAATGAGGAATAAGTGTTCATCCCACAAGGATTCAACAACTATGGTTTTATCAATGTTCAAAGGGAGTGCAGATATGAGCTCGATGAAAGCCAAAGACTTGGAATTAACAAATTTTAAGTTGAATTCTTGCAAAATAACTATCCATTTCAAATATTTGTCCACGATTATGTGTTGGGTCAATATATGTTGAATGGGATTAGTATCTACCAATACAATGCTTTTATGAGGAAGTATATAATGTCTAAATCGTTGAACATCGTACACAATTCACAAAGTCGGCTTCTTGAAATGGTAATAGCGATATTCAGGGCCAACAAGACACTTACTAAGGTAATAAATGGGATGTTCATGAAGTGAATCATCTTCTTGATCCAAATCCATTATTAAATTGGACTCAGTTGCAACTAGATAAAGAAAAAAATATCTACTGTAATCTAGAGGACTTATTAATGGGGTTGACACTAAGGCAGTTTGTAGGGCATCAAAAGAACACTGCACTTGGTCATCCCATATGAAAGGTGCATCATTTTTTAGGAGACACATGAAATCTTTTGAAATTTTGGCATAGTTAGCGATGAATCACCTTAGGAAGTTGTCCTTCCCTTATAAGCTTTGAAGTTGTCAAATTTTACGTGGGGGAGGCAATTGGATTGTCGCCTCAACATTGAAAGGATCAACCATGATCCCATACTTAGATACGTTGGGACCAAGTAATATCCAAGTGACCACATAAAATATGTACTTATGTGGGTTTAAACGAATGTTATAGTGATGACACCAAATAAAGACAATAGGAAGGCATGCCCAAGGTTTGGTATGTTTGCGTGAGAGAGTTGCCAAGTCATTAAGATAAACTTCGACAATATGCTTAATATCATGAAAAACATTTGGCATGGCTCGTTGGAAAGTATCCCTACTATTTAAAAGGTCGAAAGGCATCTTCCTTTTTAATTCATAATTGATTGTAACTGGAGAATCCATCCATGAAGGAAAATATTTCTCTATTGGCACATTCGTCAATGATCTAATCTATAAAGGGAGTGCGGTAGTTGTTTTTTGGACAATATTTGTTTAAATCCCTAAATCAGAACGAATGATCCCCTACTCCTTACGAAAAAGAATAGGATTAGATACCCATTCAGTTAAGGAACAAGATAGACGAAACTAGCTTTAAGTAACTTGTCATCTTTAGTCTCGATGGCATCTGCTTTCTTGGGATCGAATAGTATTAATTTCTACTGAATAGTTTTGACGTCATCATAGGTTTTAATCTCATGTTCAACAATGTTGGGATCAATCCCATGAATTTCTTCATATGACCAAGCAAACACATAATGAAACGAAACTCTCTGGAAAGAGTTGTATATAGTGTGATTTCTTCAGGAGAAAAATCTACACCAATATTGATGTTTTTAACAATGCCAGGATTGATTGAGATATCAATTGGAATAGGTATTGATATGTGGGAAATATTAGCCTTTGCATACACATTCTGTGTTAGGATGGGGAATTGGTACCATTCTTTATCGTGAGGAGGGATGAGGCCTCATGGGTGAACCTCCATTTGTGCTAACTTAGGAAGACATGATGATCGATGGTGCATATCATTCTAGGCTCATTCAGAGGTGTTCATAACTTTGAGGATAGATTTCTCCGAAGATAAAACTATGTCCTAGAATCATGCGAGCTAGGAGAGGTCACTCCCCATATGAGTGAATTAAACGGATCATACTCCTCCTTTGGGGGAAGTGTTTGATTAGAGGATGTTGAAACCATTTCAATAGCTTGGGTAAAAAAATTCTACGATAGACAAAGGTAATCGAAGCTCCAAGTAACCAATCTCATAAGGATTGGGAACTACCCAATGGTCCCTTTTCACTAATGAACATTGCGAGTGCACTAGGTGAGAAGGTACAAAGTCATTAACTGGAATGGGGGTAGAAAAACAGAAAGAGGGAAATATGAAACAGATGTTATTGTATACAATAGAGTTGTGAGTATGGTAGCGATTGACAGAGGGAGGGTAAAAGTTCCCATGATAGAACTATCCTTAAACCCCTGAATGCCAATATCATGAACAACCTTCTACATATCTCCAACTAAAGAAAAATCTGAGTGGATGTGGGAACTTGTATCAGGTGTGTAGTAATCTAAATGGTCATTTGTAACAATTTTCCCCTGATGAGGAAAGTGAATGTCTCATAAAATCAAAGATATTGTGAGTGTCATAGCATGTATCCAACTACATCCCAATAGAATATTATAATCTATGGTAGCATCCGCAACCTCAACTTCAATGGTGATTGTTTCATTTTGTGATTATTTTGATCATAGTAAGATCTAGGAGCTATGGAGAACCTCACAAAATCGAATTATTTGCAAAACCAGTGAAAAAACTTGAAAAAGGAGACAATTTTACACACAATGTGAACTTAATATTTTCATTAACTGACTCTCTAACATGTGAAAATGTTAAGAACAAGTTTTTATTACATCCATGAGAAATTCGAGAGCATTAGATATCTCAAGATGAGTGTACAAGTCAAAATTGCCAAATTGGCCTCAATCCCCCCTAGGTGGGTCCAACTCAGTCCTAATCATCCTAAACAGTCACGAATTCAGGTGTGAAGGTGGCTGAAGCATGTTGGGTCATAAATGAGGCCAAGGCAGGCATGGGTGAGCAAATAGAGGTGTTTGGAAGGACCAAGGGAGCAATAAATGCTCCAAATCTAGCCAAAATTGGGCAAAATCCACCCTAGCGCTCCTAGTCAACAGCAATTCCCCAAATCAAGGAGAGAGAGCGCTCCAACATTTAATGAGGGTGCACTTGTGGACAAAACAGGAGGTTGGGTGAACTGGTTTGCTTGGAAGTGGGTGTGAACACTCTCAAATGTGGGTATTTGACCAACTAAAGTCACCTAGTCCAAACTATGGTGTAATGAAGCACATGAGCAATAAAAATTGACTATGGTACTAAGTATGGATTACTGTTCTAACACCCCCCCCTTAACTACAACTTAGTACAACTCATGAAAAAATAAGTGGGAGGCCTTGGCAACAAAGGCTCAAGTCACCTCATTACAAACATAATTTTTATTTGTCCATATAAACTGAGGACAAGAAGTAAAACCACATGGGATAAAAAAATTCCCTCTAAAATGGACATGGGGATGAACCTGCAATTAAATTGCAGCAATCACCATCCATCACTCACTCCAAGAAAATCTCTCAAGTGAGTGAAGGTCTTCTCAGTAAAACACTTGGTGAAAATATCTGCAATTTGATCGGTGGATGGGCAATACTGCAAGGAAATCACCCTGTCATGCACCAAGCCCCGAATGTAGTGCATATGGATTTCAATGTGCTTTTTTCTTTGCCTCTATACTAGATCAGTAGATATCTTGATGGCACTTTGATTATCCACCCATATGTTGGTTGGAGAATCAATAGCAACACCAAACTCCCGAAGAATGCCTTGCAACCAAACACACTATGTGGTTGCATTCATTGCTACCCTGTACTCGGCCTCTGCTGATGAAAGTGAAATGGTATGATGTTTCTTACTTGACCAGCAAATGGGACCTTCATCAAATACAAAAACAAAACCTGAAGTGGACTTTCTATCCATGGGATCTCCAGCCCAATCGGAATCAGAAAATCCAGCTAGTTGTAGTGAAGAACCAGCTGCATAGTGTACCCCAAAGCTCTTTGTTCCTTGGACATATTGAAGGATCCTTTTGGCTGCCTTCCAATGGATCTCATGTGGCTGCTGCATATATCTTTCTACATCACTTACAGCATAAGACAAATCAGGTCTTTTATGTGTAAGGTACAACAAGCTTCCAACTAGCTGCCTGTAGAGTGTGCAATCCACCAATGGAGAGCCTTCAAATTCACCTAGTTTTATGCCTGAAAGCAATGGGCACTTGGCTGCCTTACATTCAGCCATTTTAAACTTCAATAACAGGTCTGAAGCATACTTAGGTTGACTCAGCAATATACCTCTCTCAGATTGCTCAATTTCCAAACCCAAAAATTGCCTTAGCAATCCTAGGTCGCTCATGGCAAATTCACTGTGCAAAGAAGCTTTAATTGAGCCAATTTGTTTGTTGCAGCTCCCTATAATTAAAATATTATCAACACACAGTAAAATGACCTACAAATTATCATCACATTGCTGCAAATAAACATTTGTATCAGACTTGCATCGACAGAAACCAATTGAGAGCAAAAAAGCATCCATTTTGGCATACCAAGCCCTGGGGGCTTGCTTGAGTCCATAGAGTGACTTCTTCAACCTGCAAACAAGTGTGGGATCCTCTTGGAATCCTCCAGGTTGCTGCATATAGATCTCTTCCTGTAGCTCACCATGTAAGAATGCACTTTTAATATCCATATGGTGAACTTCCCAACCCTTACTAGCTGCCATGGCTAGAGCTAGTCTAATTGAGTCCATCTTTGCAACCGGTGCAAAGGTCTCTATATAATCCACACCATGGATCTGTGAGTAGACCTTAGCCACCAACCTATCCTTATACTTCAGATCAGAACCATCAGCAACAGGTTTGGTTCGAAAAATCCACTTACATTGCACAAGCTTGCTCTTGGGAGGAAGAGGCACCAAATCCCATGTTTTGTTCTCTTGGAGAGATTGGAATTCTTCTTGCATTGTTGTTCTCCACCTTGGATCATGATGAGCTTCCTAATATGATGTTGGATCAGATCCAATCATCATATAACAGTGATCAGCAAGTTCACTTTCATTTGCAAAGGAAGCATTGATTGTTTGAGATCTAGTCTTCCTAGGCTCTTGGGGATTGCCTGCCAATTCACCTGCAGCTTGTATGATTTTTTTCAGCCCACTTGGGCCTTGATGGTGACTCATGTACAGCCATGTCATCTTCAGCAATATCAGGAAAATCAGAAGTGGAATCATCACTAATTTCATTAAGGTGTGGAGGAGAAGAGCTTTCCCCCGGTGCAAGCTCAAAATCAGGAATTGGTTCTTCTTCGAATTGCACACTTATCTCAATGAAAGTTTTGAGTGTGGATGTGTCAAAGAGCTTGTAGACTTTTGTGTCTTCACCATATCCAACCATGATACATTCTTTGCTATGTGGCTCCAAAGCCTTCCTCTTTTCTGATGGAATTCGAGCCCATGCTCTAGACCCAAAAATTCTGAAATTTGACACATTTGGTTTTTGGCCAAACCATGCCTCATAGGGGGTTTTTCCTTTGACTGATTTGTGAAAGGCTCTGTTCTGAATATGAGCAACACAATTGATGGCTTCAGCCCATAGCTTAGGGCTTAGATCCCTAGCTTCAATCATGCAAGTGGCCATCTCTTTGAGAGATCTATTTTTCCTCTCTGCCACACCATTTTGCTGAGGTGTGTAGGGGATTGAATGTTGCATTTGGATGCCACATTCCTCACAAAGATGCTGAATGTTATTGTTCACATACTCCTTTCCATTATCAGTCCTAAGGATCTTTATCTTATGACCACTATGATTCTCCACTAAGGCCTTCCAAATCTTCAATTTCTCAAACACTTCTGATTTCAATTTAAGGAAGTAAACCCAGCAGAATCGAGAGTAGTCATCTATGAATGTGAGTACATACCTTGATCCACCATATGATGGAGTGGGAAGAGGACCAATGAGGTCTGAATGTACCAATCCAAGTGGCTGAGTGGCTCTCCTTTGCATTCCCTTCTCATAGCTGCGCACTCAGGATGCTTTCCAACTACACAACCAATGCATGCACCATTTGAAGATTTGATTTCTGGAAGCCCTTCCACCATCTCGTCCTTATGCAATGTCTGGAGATATTTGTAGTTCATGTGGCCAAATATTTCATGCCACAACTTGGAGGTCTCGTTGTCATGAGAGACAAGAGCATGGTCACTAGAATTTGGAATGAAATTGGAGAATTTGTACATTTTCTCTTCATGATCAACATACCCCACTGCCACAACTTGATTTGAAGAAATTTCTGAGATTTCTACCAAATCTGGAGTAAAAGTTACTCTCTTGGCTTCTCCTGTATGGGTCATTTGATAAACTGATAGCAAATTTGCAGCCAATGAAGGTACATAGAGCACATCACTGAAATATCCATGCTCCATGTCAATCCTACCAATCCCCTTGGTTTGGATTTCTGAATCATCTCCCATTCGAACTGTTGGGCCACCATTCGAATGCATAGAAGAGAAGAGCTCTCTGGATGAAACCATATGTCTGGAAGCTCCTGAATCAATGATAAAGGATGAGGGATTCGAAATACCTGCTACCAAAGCATGACATTTCTCCTTATTGTCAGGATTTGAGGTGCTCTCTTTCTTCCTTGCGCCCTCAGGGACTGGGATGTTGTTCTTCTCCAGCAGCTGCGGCATTGAGTCAATGGTTTTCTTCATGCATGAGCTCTCTGGATGCCATCCCTTATGAAAATAGGTGCATTTTGTCTTTTCCTTTCCCTTCTTGTCCTTCTCCTTTGACAGATTCGAACCTCCATCTGCAGACTTGGTCTTGTCAAACTTCCTCTTCTCTGGCTAACTCGAATTCTTAGCTTTCTGCTTGCCTTTGTTGGCATTTGAAACACCCATTGCCAGTGCTTGGTCCTTTGATTTTATGGTGCCCATCTGAACTAGTTTGTCCTGCTCCTGAGTGAGACACTCCATGAAGGTAGCTAGTGATGGCATTTGCCAATTTCGAAGGGTCATCTTGGCTGAGTGAAATGTGCTAACAAATACAGAAAACTTTGGTCCTGGCTTCGAAAGGATGGATAGAATCAGTTGTTCCTCCTTCTTAACAATTCCACATTGTTGCAGTTGAAGCACTAGTGACTTGAACTTAGTGAAGAACTCCTGGATGGTTTCAAAATGCGCTGGGCTCAAGCTAATGAGCTCGTTTTCAAGCTGGTGGCCTCTCAGTTCATCAGTTTTCCCAAAGAGTGATTCTAGCTTCACCCATACTTCATTGGGGGTTGTCAAATTGTCTCTATGAAACAAGAGTTCCCTCGAAATGCTCAGGCATAGCAATCCATAAGCTTCATCAAGTCGATTGTAGTACTTTTCTTTCTCCACAGCAGAGTTTGGCTCCACTTCTGTGCCCATGGTTACTCTATAGAGACCCTTAGATCTCAGTTTGATAACCATTTCAGCCTTCGAGTCGAAGAAATTGAATGGTGTGAGCAACATTTGGTTTGCTTCCATTACTGCTACGTTAATGGTGAGAAAACTACTGAAACACCTGCAAAAAACACTCAATTTTTATCTGGAAATCCTCTCTAGAATGCAGTTCAATGCTCATATTGACCTGCAACTCACTAACTCCACAATGTCTCTGATACCATGTGAGTATTTTGATCACAGTAAGATCTAGGAGCTATGGAGAACCTCACAAAATCGAATTATTTGCAAAACCAGTGAAAAAGCTTGAAAAAGGAGACAATTTTACACACAATGTGAACTTAATCTTTTCATTAACTGACTGTCTAACATGTGAAAATTTTAAGAACAGGTTTTTATTACATCCATGAGAAATTTGAGAGCATTAGATAGCTCAAGATGAGTGTACAAGTCAAAATTGCCAAATGGCCTCAATCCCCGCTAGGTGGGTCCAACTCAGTCCTAATCATCCCAAACAGTCACGAATTCAGGTGTGAAGGTGGCTGAAGCATGTTGGGTCATAAATGAGGCCAAGGCAGGCGTTTGTGAGCAAATAGAGGTGTTTGGGAGGACCAAGGGAGCAATAAATGCTCTAAATCTAGCCAAAATTGGGCAAAATCCACCCTAGCGCTCCTAGTCAACAGCAATTCCCCAAATCAAGGAGAGAGAGCGCTCCAACATTTAATGAGGACGCACTTGTGGACAAAACAGGAGGTTGGGTGAACTGGTTTGCTTGTAAGTGGGTGTGAACACTCTCAAATGTGGGTATTTGACCAACTAAAGTCACCTAGTCCAAACTATGGTGTAATGAAGCACATGAGCAATAAAAATTGATTTGGTTATGGACTATGGTACTAAGTATGGATTACTGTTCTAACACATTTCCCAATTTAATCGAGGAGGAAGCGATGAGTCCATGGGGATGGAAATAATGACCATCAAAAGATCTCCACATGGTTCTAGATGGTATTAACGTAGGAGACCCGAGAGCCTTCCAACAACATAATGAAATGACACATGTTGAGGCACCTTCAACTACAATAATTCAAAAAGTATTTTTTCCATGGGATTACACTAATATAAAATGAGATATGTTGAGAAAGGTGAGACTTGTCCTGGACAAGGTAAAATATGATCAAACGAGTATCAAATGGATAAAAAAATTTCGATAGCATAAAACAAGGCCTTTCATTGCATTGGGTAGCTCTACAGGACCTTTGATGTGTACATAGCACAAGGTGCCTTAAATAAATATTCAACAACACTATAGTTGTCAGAAGCTATGGCATTAGGATTATCTGTGATCATATTTAAAACGCCCTTGGGAGGGCGAGGCACATTGTTGATGGTTGGATACGAGCTCTCTTTTGGATATGAACGTCATGATCACACATGAAAAGGTTGGCATTGCTGACATTACCCTAGGTGGGAAATTGGGTTGAGTACTTCTTAGCAGAGGCAACAATGCAATATCACACATCTGTTGTTGCTGCTACGGAAAAGGTTGGATAACATGGTGTGTTGTTATTGAGCTCCCTGCTAGGACATATAACAATGAATCACTTCCATCTGTGAGCATTGGTAAGTAGGATGATATCCCATGCAAATTTTACAAGGGAACTTGAACTTTCGTGTTTTGTGATTGCACCCAATGGTTAGATTTGGGTTTGGAGCAGCTCCTTTCCTAGGAATAGCGTTAGGCTTCTTATTTGATTTCTTCTTCTTCCCTTTTTGGTCTGTGGTTTGAAATGTGAGGATGCCTAAAGTTGGGTAGGAGTCGTCGTTTGTTGTGATGGTTTTGCAACTATGGGTTGGGTTTGTTGAACAAACATGTGTCCCACCTACTATGTTATATGATCAAGCATGGAAACATAACCTATTACACCATCGACATGTTGTCCTGAGGGTGGCCTAGCTGGGTCCTTTGGAGGTCGCGTGACATGAGGGATAAGGTTAAAAATGTGCCATATTGAGAATAGATCAAGTCCATTTATTGAGCACTCTGAATGAGTTGTTCTTCAGTAAGGGATCCTAACATAGCCACCTATTTGGCAAGATTTGGCAATAATGATTTCACAAACTAGTTGGATAAGAATTCATCAGGGATATTTGTTTTGAAGAGCTAATGATTCCTCTGCCATTCATGATTATGGTTAGAAATGTGAGTAGTAGTGGTTTGCTAGAGTGATGTTAAACATTCTATTTTTCTTTCATAGTAGATATGTAGTTCAAAATGTGTAAGGAAGACCATGGCCAAAGATGATAAATCCATGAAAGTGTTGTGAGGGAGATCAATGTACCATTTAGTAGCACTCCCTATCAGGGTGCATTGAAATAGATAGAACCAAATACTATCATCAACCAAGGAGTTTGTTTAACACCATATATGAAAATTAATCATGTGTGTAAAAGGATCTTCTTTTGGTCATCCATAAAACTTGGGTATGTCAAATGGGATTTTAGTTAGAATTGAGGGCCACCCATGAGATCATTAGTTAACCGAGACAAATATGACAAGTTCAATGTGGCAAAAAATGGTGATCTCATCGAAGTTGTCACAGTTATGTTTCGCACGGGTGGGGTTTGATATCCCCATCGGGTAGGGTTCGATCCTTAAAATTGACGAAAATTATAAGAAGTGTTGCCCCACGTAGGAGGTGTGCCCTAAGGAGTATTACTGCAAGGAAAAAATCCAGTCCATGGTGGAATGGTGTTAACATGTCGATTGGTTCCCCTTGGCACTTTACCACTTGTAGGGAAAGGATTGACTCCAAGCATATTTTTGGTTGATGGTGTAGGATGCACCCCTAAAACATTACCACCCCAAGGTGGAGGATAATTCCATGGGACATTGTTGTTCCATGGTGAAGAGTTTCCACTGGGAACATTAACATTCCACGGTGAAGGGTTACCCTTGGAAACATGACCAAGCCAAAAATTGGGAATAGTGTGAGGATTATTGTAACCTCCCGTGATATTGATATTGTTGGATGGACCAGCCCAGACATAGGGAAAGCCCATGTTAAGTAAATTAGACCCACTGGTAGGGATTACTAAATATGAAGTGGACGTGCTTCCAGGATTAAGACTTGAGAAGTTAGTGACAGGCATTGAAGTGCTTGTCATGGTAATGCCAGTAATAGGAAAACTTGGTGGTGCAAGTGGCACAGTTACTCATGGCATCCCATAAAGATGAGAGATTGAATTTTGATGCCTGCTAGTGGGAGTGGAGAAATGAGTGCCCCTAGTATCCATATGAGGAACTAGACCCTAGTGCCTTTGATGATGCACTAGGATTTGACATGGTGTGCCACAAATCAAAGAAAATAGAAGACAAATCAAAAGGTGATGCATTCACTACGAGTACAACCGGACCATTAAGATCTAACAAAGGTGGATTAATATTGACAGGTGTTGGGTTTTCAATAGTCTAAATCTCAGGTGGACTAAGCTAGTCAATTGTATTTAGTGAATCTTAAATTAAGTCTTTTTGTGAAAGGGATCGGTTATATTATGAAAAATAAGTGCTTTCTCCAATAGGGCTATCAAGAGTTGTGATTGAATCGTCTTCTGAGTTACTATACACAATGCTATGTGCATGTAAGCATCTTCGCGAAGTAGTGGGTCCTTCAAGTTCTAGTGGCTCACCTCTCTGCCACCTTGAATGGTGGGTTGTCAGGTCAACCACTTTGAAATGTTTTAAGTTTGGTTTTAATAATAAATTAAAATAAAAAACTCAAACAACCTATCTTGAAGCAAGCTAGACAGAAAGTACCACAAAAAGCATGCAACTACAAAAGAACTCTAAGATGCAACAATCATACTACTCTTCCAAAAACTAAAGTAAGGTGGCTAAGGACTTGCTTCAATTAGTGAAAAGATGAGCAAAGGGGGACTTCCAAAAAAATGATTGTTGAGGGATATGAAGTCTCAGTAACCACTTCACAAAGGTTAGAATGAAACAATTATGATAACCCTCACGCAATAATCACCAGAAGAGTAAGTACTCGCCTTCAGTGAATACCCTCCAAAGGAGCTAGGGTGGATGTTATATGTCTATCTCAGGTACCGCAAGTATTTCCCATTTGCAATCACCTGTGAGATTTCCTAGGAATAAAAACTAAATTTACCACTTAACAATCGACGGTCGAGGGAAAAAATTATAGCTCAAGATTAGGTGTATGAGCAGGGAATGCAAGACTTAAGTCCTCGACCCGAAGCTTTAGAAAATTTGTGTCACCTGAGGACTTACCTTTTTAACCAAAACCCCTGTGCACGTGTTAATCCCACCAAACAAGTGAAGAGAAGTTATCTACAACACTTGTTTATCTTCATCGTAGTGCTTGACACATGTGTTAGATGTACTTTCTCAGCAAACGCTCTTTGCTACTAGAGGATTTGCTCTTTTTAATAAGTTTTTGAGTTTCGTGTTTGGTGGATTTGGAGATGTTTACTCTCCAACCCTTAACCGAGGCCCTAAACTTAGTTTAATGGGTGTTTTCTATCAAACAAAGTATGATTAATTATAACTAAGCATTTGTTTTAGTGATGTTGTTTAATCTCAAAGGTATGATGTAAAACTTTGTTTTATGATGTTATTGAATCAATAATGACGAATCGACCAATGCAATATGCTAAATTAAAAACAATATTTTCCTTTCGATGAATGATGAATCTAATAAAGAGAAAATATTATTTTTTTCCTTTGTTACTCAACATAATGCAAAAAAAGTAATAAACGATGCAATGCTTGATGCACTCTAATCTCTAGTTAATCTATAAATAATTTTTTTGTAAATCATGCAAGCACTGCAATTCCCTAATCTTCTTTTGATGGAAACACTCATAGAGTAGGTTGCTATGAAATTAGTTTTTCTTTTAAAAATGTGTAAAAATGAAAAACTTAAATGATACTTTTCCAATCCAACCAATAAATATTTATGGTGATATTAAGAAACAATCACTACATGCAATCACTACAAAATGGTGTTTATTTGTTGGAAATAACAACAAATATTTCGGGATAGAAAAATAAATTATTTTTTCTTTCGCCTAATAAATTGTAATGCGTGCAAAAAATGTGGTAGCTTCAAACAAAATCGTTTATTGCTTCAAACATCTAGTTCTCCATGTGAATTCTCTACCTCATGAAGTGGCCTATAAGGCACATGTATGGGGCTACTAAATGCTCCCAAGCATGTGAAGGAGACCAGTTCAAATTTTTGGAGCCGAAATGTTGTTGTGAGCCTTGAATGCATTGTTGAGAGTTAATGGTATGTTGGATGGTACATCCATGTGAATTTCGAGTCTTTACACACATAAATATGCATGGGTTACCTTTATAAAATTTGTACGGTTGTACTAAAGTAAATATTTTGTATTTTGAAACTTTACACATTTTTGGGTGATGATGTCGCCTTTTTCTAGTTGTAAAAATGTATGATGTTTCAGCATCTATTTATGTGTTTTAAATGGTGTATGCAATTAAAACTCATGACTTATTGTAGATGCTTGCTTCTATCAGATTTTTGGTAATGAGATATATGCCATTCGAACACAAAATTATCCAATGAATCAACTGATTCATTGAATCCTCTTGGAATATGATAATCATGAATAAACTCAAATTGTCGTTCTAGAATATGTACTCGTAAAAACTTTCTAGATTGTATAGGATCTCGAAGTACATGATAATCATTGTTCAACTGAGATACATCCAACAAACAGTCCATTTTGACGATGATATGACGAATTCCAAGAGTAATAGCTTCAAAAAGAAGTTAAACGGTTGCACTACAGCAATGTTGTTGGTCACAAGACCAAGGAAAGTGCCTCTTGAACTTATAAGTTGGTTGGTAGGTGAAAATATCACCCATGTAGTGGAGGTGATGTTTTGGGTACTACGGATGTCGTCGTCCGCAAATCCTAAATAAATGAAAGTATCAGATGACATTTGAAAAGCAAAAATACCAAGCAAGATAAGATCATGACTAAAAAAAATATTGTACAAAAAGAAAGTAAATATAAAACAAAAAGGGGGATAAAAAAACATGATACAATAAGAGTTGTGAGGCATTTGTACCTATGTGAAGTATTTCTTTAGATAGATCCCATTACAGTTCTTTGGGAGAAAGTGTCCATCATAGTCAACCAAATCATAAGCTCCACGTTGGGACATGTTTTTAACAATGAAAGGGCCATGCCACATGGATTGAAACTTGCCCACCTCAAGTTTATCATGATCTTGGTCATAAACCAACACTAAATATCTTTCTGAGAAGACACGAGCACAAACACTTTTATTGTAGTGGTTCTTGACTCATTTTTTATGAACTTCATTGGTAAGAGTGACCTATTGTCGAGTTTCATCAAGATGTTGCAAATCGAGGAGGCGTTCTTTTTTAGTAGAAGTTTCAGGGAGGAGCTTAATGGCGAATTTTAATGATGGAACCTCACATTCAATCAGTAATATTGTTTCAAATCTCTATAGAAGTTGGAAAGGAGTGAAACCAATCACAGTCTTCAACGAGGTTTGGTATGCCCAACGAGTAGAAAATAATGTAAGAATCCATTTGGATTTGTTCTTATTGATTGTCCTCTGCATCATAGTTTTCAAAACCTTATTGATGGATTCGACATGACCATTACATCGAGTGTAGTAAGGCGAGGTTTATTCTTGCTAAAGACCCAACTTGGTAGTCAGTTTTTACATCATTGTTTCTTTCCCTCATGTTGATATTCTGAAGTGTGATAGTAAGCGAGCAATTATTGAGAGTAAAAGGATTCTTGTAGGGGGAATGCTAGCGATGATTGTTGAAGTATAAAATGATAGGTGATACATAAAAATATGGTTTTATACAAATGAGGAAGGCATCCCTATGCTTATGAAATTTTGTCAACTGAATTACAATAAGAAAAGACCAATCGGTCAGCTCTATAAAATGGTTGATGTAGGAATGAGGTTTCCTTCAAATCCGACATTTAGTGAATGTGCTTGGTACTATAATGACACTAATGATTTTATAGGAAAGAAACTGCTAATGATAGTGAACTACTCACTGAGGTAGGGAACCTTATCAATAATGAAGGTGTTAGTTGGGAAGCTCGCTTTGTCAGAGATATGGATCTAACTAAACTAGCTTACCTATCTATGCAAAACAATAATATATCAACAATAAGTACAGAAAGAGAACAAGAGAAAACAGTACACCAGATATACGTGGTTCACTCAATTGGGATACATCCACGGGAAGGTAGTCTTCTATTATCTCCATAATATCTCCCTCAAGCTTACAAGAGAGCAATGCCAATAACCCCAATACAATATAGCAATACTTGTGTGAATAAGTAAAGATCATGTTTGAGTGATGTGACACCCTTGACTTTATTATATACTAAGAGATGAGGAGGAATTACTCTCACATATTACATATGGGATAATATAATCCATAATAACATCTCTTTATATAATAATGAATATCAAGAGTATACTTTGCCATAATGAATATGGGATATAATGTATTACTCTTTTACATAAGATTGTGGATATCTTCCGACATAATACAAAGACATTATTACCTTCCAAGGAATATAAAATATTCCAACACGCTTATGTCAAATGTACATATGTCTTCAATCATAACTACGGACACTACACCCATTGGAATGTACAACTCCCCCTGATGTGAGAAATTGGTTGGAGTCAAGCATATGGGAGACTACTAAGGCAAATAGCACAGATGACTCTCTCTACTCAATATTTACATTAACCCTTATTTTTATGAGAAGAGAAACCAATGTACATTCATTGTTGTCATAACTCTTAGAATTAAGTGAGTTGACATCAATGAGAGTTAAATCTAATGGTAAGGTGGTGGTATTACCATAATAACCAAGAAAATTTTGTAATCAATTGGGATAGTGATAGAACTAAACAAGATAGGTTGGTAAGCATGGGGCTCATGACTTCCCTTGATCAGGGTAAATTGGGTGGCTAGTGTATGGCAACATTATTTCAGTAGAAGTGTAGGGTGTAATGGTGATGAATATACTTTTTTTAACAAGGATGGGTAATTTTTTTTATATATCAAAAAATGGTCTTGGTCGAATCGGAAGACCTATTGTTACAAAATTGCTCCATGAAGACTGAGCAAAGTAGTTCATATGTTTTTCTAGAGCTATAATCAAAACCTATTACAAAAAAGTTACATTCTTTCAAATTCCACTTATAGCTAAAAGTTTGACTGGTATAGATTCTAATAAAAGTACTAGATAAAAAAATGCATTTACACTTCATTGATCATCATAACCAAGGTGTGAATCCTTAATTTCTGAGAACATTGGAGTTTATTTTGCCTTCAAAGGGAACTGAGGAGAAGGAACTTCCTCGGCATCATTCTTCTCACCTAAGTTCTTCTCCTCTTCATATGTATCACCAATATAAGCCAAACCTGCTTCATTATTTAGCATCCAAGGATTAGGACTCTGATCTTTAGCATGATCCTACATAATGCTATGCAAATATTTGAGTTCTTGTTCATAAGCCTTGGATTTTCCTTTTAAAAATTCGATCTCAATTTCTACATTTATCAGTCTCATTCTCATTTTATTGAATTGAGCTTGTAGAAAATCATGTTGGATATGGGAAAACAACAAGTCCCTGACATAGCGCTCCTCCCAAGCTTTCTATCTTTTCACTAGGGCCTGAATATAAATTCTATGTTTCGCTTCTTCCCATCATGAATTTTCTTGGACAAATTCTCAGTATTATCATTGTTTCTAGTTTCGTGATCCATTGCTTGTAAAAGAGTAACTATTGACTGATAAAACTTCTTTAGAACCTAAGAAGTGTTAAAACAAAGGGTATGATAGCAAATTCTAGTGTTATAGAATTTGAAAAACAACAAGCATAGACCGAATAAATCCCAATAAGCTTTGTCTTGTAACAGAATCTCAATAAAAACACTTAATATAGATCCATACTTAGGGAAACAGACAGTATGTCCAACTTTGTCCTCAACATTCCACACAGTCTCTACAATCATGTATTTGATATTATTGCAGAAATAGTTGACCCAATATAAAAACTTAGAACAATTCTCAGTTGTATACAAATTCAACAGTATTGTCCCTATAGGGTAACAAACAGAGCAACCAACATTATCCTCGTCTTTCCAGAGAGTATCTAATCTCCAAAAAGGAAAGTTGATCTTAGAAGAAATCATACTAGTATGAGATTCAACGTTAATCTTTTCAAAAGATAACAAACAACTGAAGAACTCAACTACAAAGACTTGATACAAAACCCCTACCTATTGTTCGTCAATCCCCAGCTAAGATGAATTGTTGCTTGTCCAAGAAATATTAGAACTATTACTAGACTTCACAGAGGGATGATGATCACAAAGACCTCTCCTTAACTCACTTTCATAGTATACTAGATTTACATACCATTTCTCTTTAATTTTATAGAGAGAGTAACAATTCCAATATGGAACAGACCATAAATTGAAATCACCCGAAAAAAGAAGCGTAATAGAGCATCTAGGGCCTTCCATTATTTCTTTGACAATCTGTAATTGATTATCCTGTACCAAAAGCATCAAATTTCCTATCCGATACACGCGGATGGTAGATTGTCCATACTTGTTCTCACGCTCAAACTTTCTATCCATCTAGATATCACTGATGTCATTAATACGAGGAATTTATTAGTAATCAATTGCTTTCTATTGACCTGCCACTTGGAGTCCGAAGATCGAGATGCATATGGATTATTCTTTGTGTTTTTACCCAAAGTATAAATCATAGAATTCAATCACCCTCTGATTTTAAGGGACTTGAAAATAACATGCTTCCTCCCCTCATATCCTCAAATTACCTTGATCAAGATTACAAGATAAGTTTGTGTTTCTACCAGCTTGAATATTTAGAGTTCGTAGGACATGATATACCTTTACATCTTCAAACTCTGACAAAAAATGCATGATTATCTTCATTATTCGAGTCAAAGGGCCATTTGTTGGATCTTGTTTGGTGATTAGGTACCAAATGACTATCATAAAGTCTCCCACTATGTTCATTTATCTTATGTTGTTCTGTGTGGCTTGCATGAGGCCTTGCCAAAGAGAAAGGGCTTTTGCTTGATTATTTGAAATTTCTCCCAATCCACATGAATAGTTATGCTTCAGTTTTCCTCCAGGGTCAAAAATCACCCCCCCACAGCTGCCACCCCTGGGTTATTCCTTGATGCCCCATCAAAGAAAAATATATGATATATCTATTTTTCAATCTAATCATCTAGCTTTGAGGGTTTTACTCTCAATATCCAAGTTACCATTTCCTTTACCCTTGGCATTACCTCATGACTGCTTTGCTCTGTGTGCACTAAAAGGTTCTGAAGCAACTGCCTTTCTTCAATATCTAAATATGTATTCCTTTGTTTAACATCATGTCCCATGCATGCCTTGCTACTTGTCTCACCTTTTTCTTTTGGTTTTTAAATATACAATCATTCCTATTTAGCCAAATCTTCCATATAATGTAATAAGGGAGAGCTTTCCATACCTGTTTCGAGAGAGGCTTATTGAAATTTTTTTGTTGGATATTTTCAATGACAAGTTACAAAGGCCTCTCGCCAAGTGCTCGGAATAGATAGGTATATGTTTAAGCTTTCAAAATAATTCCTCCAAACTTATACAACAAATTCATAGTTTGGGAAAAGATGGATCTCACTTTCTTCTGCTTGCTTGCATAGGGGGCACTGAGAGGGACCTTGAAATACTCTTTTGTGCAAATTGTCATATGTTAAAGTTTTCCCGTGACATAGCACCCAAGTAAAATGTTTTATTTTTGGAAGGGTGTCACTTTTCCATATGATATTCCATAGATAATTTCTTATGGAGTCACATCTATCCATATCCTATTGCAAATACCGTGCCTTAATTGTATATTTACGAAATTTTGGACCCCATATCCTCCTATCACTATCAGACTTTTCAGTTGGAGCAAGTCCACTTAAATATTGTTGCATTGTTGTCCGTTGTTGTCTTAGTTCCTATGAGAAGTTAAATATTTTCCACTTTGTCCGTATGCCTTTAGAATCCCACTCACATATGTCTGCTAGATAACGAATCTAATTATCCATCATCCAATTCTGAAGTCACCATAGCTCTATATTAGTTCCAAATTTATTCTTAACTAAAACTCTGTCCTCCCAAATTTTTATACTGTTGTTGTTACGTGGCTACCATGAAGATTGAGATTTGATAATACTTACAGAAGCTTTACATAAGATCCAAATTGTTGTGCACTTACCATTCTTAAAATATTTATATATAATTGTACTTTGATCCAAGGTAGAGTACTTCCTGGCTATTGCATGCTTCCACCATGCTTCGTCTTTAGTAGCTATATTCCAAAGAATTTTAGCCCCAAAAGATTTATTTAACAACCCAAAATCCCTAATTGCTAGACCACCTTTGTTCAAAGGATCCATGACATGTTTCCAATTGACCAAATGGATTTTTTATTATTTGCTTTTCCTCCTTGCCACAAAATTTTTTTATGCAATCTATCAATATACTGTGTTATACCTACCAGCACTAACAAGATAGAATTCTAGTATATAGCTAAGGAATATAATATTGATTTGATCAATACATCTCTGCCTCTCGGATCTAATCATTGAGTGCCCCATTTCTCCATTCTCTTTTCTGTTTTTTCAAGAACCAGCTTCCAATCCAAAGATTGAGGTATCCCGAGAAATATGGAAATTCCTAAGTATATGAATGAGTTCCAAACATTCTTTGATGTGAATCCTAAATTACTGGCTATATTGTTGAGATTTGGAGCTTACAATTCCAACCATAAACAAACATTTGTGGTTATTAGCTTCACCACCTATAGCCCCTGGATATATGTCCATAACGTTTCTAAATCTATCTGTTATTACTCCTGAATCTCCACCTAATAACAGGGTGTCATCAGCAAATTAGGCACGATTAAGTTCCTAGATACCTCTAACTATTATTATTCCAAGAAGATTGCCTAATCTCCTTTCTTGATCTAGCCTTCTGCTTAGGGAATCTACCATAAGAATGTATAACAAAGGGGAGAGGGGGAATCCATGTCTCAACCCTCCTTCGCCCTTAAAGAAATTAGTGGGTCTTGCATTAACAAAGGGTGCTATCAAGGGATTTGAGATACAGGCTTTGATCCAATTTATAAACAAATCTGAAATTCCAAATTTAGTAAGAACTGAATAAAGGAAATAATGTCTCACTCAATCAAATGCATTGGCCATATCCATTTTTATCACCATTCCTCTCTCTTTCTGGGCCTTCCTAGAGTGGATCACTTCTTGCACAAGGATACTTTTATCAAGAATTTTCCTTTTAGGTATAAATCCTCCTTGGTTTTCTGAGATTAAATGAGACAAAAGTGGCTTGACTCGATTTGTTAAAACCTTTTCTATTATTTTGTAAGAGGAGTTACACAGAGAAATTGGCCTAAACCTTGAGAAAGTTTCAGGATTCTTTTCTTTTGGGATAAGTGCCAAAAATGAAGAGTTTGTGCTGCCTCCCAACTTACCTTTCTTTAAATACCATTTAATCATCTTGCTAAGGTCAAATTTTATTAGAGCCCAAAATTTTCTATAAAATGATATTGTAAATCCACCTGGTCCCAAAGATTTATTAGGCTATAGATCCCAGATTGCTAAGATAACGTCCTTTTCCTCTATTTCTTTTCTTAACTCTATATTCTTTGTTTGAGTTACCAATGTAGGAATATTGACTAGCATTTCCTTTGCTATATTTTCATCTATCTCTTCTTGCTTTGTTAGAAGATTTTTAAAGTGATGAAAGGCTTCTTGCTTTATCTCTTTATAATTCGAAATTCTTCTTCCCTACAATTTAGTAATTTCTTTAACATTGTTCCTGCTTTGCCTTGATCTTGCTTGCTTGCGGAAAAAAGTTGTATTCCTATATCCTGATTTCAATCATAAACTTGTAGATTTTAATCACCAATGTTGTTCCTCTTTTCTATAAATATTATGAAGCCTTATATTTGTTTCTTTTTCCTCTATTCTCTGTTGTAGAGTGAGGTTTCCTTGTTCATTTTGATTTGTATTGAAGCAAAGTGATCGTAAATCTTTTTTTTTCTACAAAGGGATCAATATATTTATTTTTAGACCAATCCTTTAAATCATACTTGATAGTTTTGAGCTTTCTCTCCCAAATAAAGCTTGGATATCCTTCTGATTTTCTTTTCCATGTGTATTTTATAACTTCTAAAGCCTTGGAATGATTAAGCCAGAGATGATTAAATTTAAAGGGTAAAGGCCCGTAGTTTTCATTCTTGAATAGGGAGAGGCTTGTTGGCTTGTGGTCCAAGGTATCTAAAGGGATTATTGTTATTATTATATTCTACCATAGACTAGATTGAAAATTCATTAGCATTCAATACATTATCCACAATAGCAGCATAATCAGGATATCTGAAAGATACACAATCACAAAGCACAAAAAATATACCCTGGGAAACACTCAAGGGGAAGAAAACCCAGCAAGAACTTCCTCAATATAGATGATCAAGTACAATATCCCAAAAATATGTCTCACAAATAAGAGAGACAAAAATACCAAACTCTGGACTTAAGACACTCCTTCTCCTTCGCAGATATCTCTCTCTCTCTCTCCACTAATGCGAATTGCCCAAGTGAGTGAATGAATAAATGAGGGAAGCTCTCCCTCTATTTATACTTTAATTTTCACTTAATCTTTAACTCTGCTAGGTCAGCCTCAATAACCCTAACTGGGCCAACTTCTCTAGGCAGACTAAATTACCACTTATATTACATTTACTTGGGTGCTAACGACCCGACTTACAATGGAGGGTTAACCTCGTGACCTTTACATGACCAAATGTAATAATGACATCCCCGATGGAGTTACAATAATAAAGTACACATATAATATACTTCGAAGTTACATTAATTTAACACTCCCCCTTAACAAGAACGGTATTCTACTGACAACAACATCTGCATGTGTAACTCTACACAACATCATCAGAGAGAGGAGGGAATCAAGAACACCATTGATACATCTATAAATCATTGGAAGTTCTTCAACGTCGTCATCTTCAGCACTGGAGCATCCTCATCTTTAGCACTGGAACATCAACATCTTCAACACTGGAGCATCCCCATCTTCAGCACTGGAACATCACCTGCAGCACTGGAGCATCCTCATCTTCAACACTGGAACATCATCATATGCAACACTGGAGCACCTAGCAGCTCATCATCTGCAGCACTGGACCATCCTCATCTACAGTATTGGAATATCATCAGGAGCATCACCTGCAGTACACATATGATCCTTCCTTTTGGAACTAGGGATCAATTACAACACTAGATCAACATTTAAGACTATCCTTCCTTTCAGAACTCAGGATATATGTCTAGGGATGATCAATCCTACCACAATCATTTAAGCCTATCTCAGGTTAGGGATGATCGGACCCAACACAATCATTTAAGGCTATCTCAGTCTAGGGATGATCGGACCCAACACAATCATTTAAGACCATCTCAGTCTAGGGATGATTAGACCCAACACAATCATTTAAGACTATCTCAGTCTAGGGATGATCGGACCCAACACAATCATTTAAGACATCTATATCTAGGGACAATCGAACCCAACACAATTATTTAATACATCTCTGTCTAGGGACAATCGAACCCAACACAATTATTTAAGACACCTCTGTCTAGGGACAATCGAACCCAACAAAATTATTTAAGACATCTATGTCTAGGGACAATCAAACCCAACACAATAATTTAAGACATCTCTGTCTAGGGACAATCAAACCCAACAAAATTATTTAAGACATCTCTTTCTAGGGACAATCGAACCTAACACAATTATTTAAGACCGCTCTGTCTAGGGACAATCGATCCCACTGCACCACAATATCATTAGCACTACTCCCCCTTTCAAGGGAATTCCTTTCGGAAACGGAAGTGCTCAAACTTCACTCGAGACAGAGGCTTAGTCAACACATCTGCAACTTGTTCATTTGTGCTCACGTACTAGATCTTTATAGATCCCCTCTGCACCATATCACGGATGTAGAAATACTATATTTCTATGTGTTTTGGCCTCTCATGGAACACAAGGTTCTCTGTCATTTTTATACAACTCTAGTTATCACATAGAATCACTGTGGCATCCAACTCCATATCAAGCAGATCTGATAACAACTTCTGAATCCATATGGCTTCACAACTCGCAGAACAAGCTGCAATATACTCTGCCTCTGCAGTGCTGAGAGCCACACTAGACTGCTTCCTGCTTATCCATGAGATCATGGCTGACCCCAGACTATAACATCCACCTGAAGTGCTCTTCCTGGCCGAGACACTTCCATCCCAATCGGAATCTGTATAACCATACAATCTGAACTCATGGTCTCAAGAATAATTGAGACCATAGTCTATTGTACCTTTTAGGTACCTCATCACATGCTTTGCATCTACAATATGCACTTATCTAGGCTCAAACAGACATTGACTCAAGGTGTTTACAACAAATCATATATTTAGCCTCGTATTCGTCAAATACATCAGCAACCCAATAATTTGCCTGTATAGAGTCGCATCCACTAATTCTGACGAAGTATCAGATAATAACTTCAAGTTGGTATCCATGGGTGTGGCCATGGCTTTGCACTCCAACATATCAAATATTTTCAAGATTTCCACTGCATACTTCCCTTGGTTAAGGGAGATTCTCTCTGGGCTCTGCCATACCTCGAGACCTAGAAAATAATGCATTAAGCCAAGGTCTTTCATCTCGAATTCTGCAGCGAGCTTCTCTTTGCACTCTAAGATTCTCTTCTCTTTGCACTAATATGACTGGTTCATCATCCATAACCTTGAAGTAAAGGTTAGGATCATCTTTACTCTTAGTAAAGCCCAATCTCGTAAGAAAACTGTCAATCCTTCCATACCAAGCTCTTGGAGCTTGCTTTAACCCATACATAGCCTTCTTCAATTTGCAAACATGCGTCTCTTTGTTTTCAACCTCAAAACCTTGTGGTTGTTCTATGTACACTTCCTCCTCAATAACACCATTCAGGAAAGTTGTTTTCACATCCATCTAGTGTAACTTCCACTTCATCGTGGTTGCCAGTGCCATGATGGTTTTGATAGAAGTGTACCTTGATATAGGATCAAATGTTTCCTCATAATCAATTCCTTCCTTTTGATAGAATCCTCGACCCACAGACCTAGATTTGTATTTCTCAATACTTCCATCCACAACATGTTTTATCTTGTATATCCATTTGGAAGATACCACACTTTTACCTTCTGGTTTGGGAACTATGTCCCATACATCATTCTTCATTATTGGCTGGTATTCTTCCGTCATAACTTCTACCCATTCTTTCTTTTGAATGGCCTCTTCGAAGTAGGTAGGTTCTTTATCTACAAGATCACACATCAAATCCACATAACTAGAAAATGGCTTTGGCCTCTTGCTTTCTCTTGTGGAGCCTTCTGGAGCTCCATACCTCTCTGCATTTTGAATAATTTCACGAGCCCAAGTTGGTTTTCTCTTGCGACAAATATAGTCATGGATGGAGATTCTTGGGGCTCCAACATATCATGATCTTCCGACGTCTCATCATCATGAGAGGGTGCAACCTCTGCAACTCTAGGAGGTACATCTTCTTCATATACTTTGATCACACCATGATTCTGGCTATCTCGTCATAGTTGATTTCCTCTACTTGATTTCACAAGTCTTGTTTATATTTGAACCATTGTCACTTGCTCTAGGGAACAAGTCTCGTCATTCTTCATTTGTAGGTGATCATTGTATGATACTTCCTACAAGTCAAATTCAATAGCATGGTTAGAAACATTTCATAGTTTCCAAAAACATATGCATAAAGCATAAGTCACACTGTTATAATGCTATCAATAACACAACATTTATTCATACCTCAGATTCATATGGTAACTTTATAGATGCCTTCCATCTCTACCGGGACATTATGAAGAGTGTGCACTACTCCCAATATGTCAGCAAAGAGGTTTCACTCTAGATAAGTATAAATGGAATGTTGTATAGAACCATAAGCTACTTACCCATCACATGCATAACACTCATCCCAAATAAATGTGTACACAACTGGACACTATCATAACAATTCAAATACTTATCTTTGTTTGTTTGGTAGGATCTCTTTTGATCCTAGTCTCCTTGCAAGGATTACTGAAATTTCTGATGGTGAGCTCTACTTCATCATCAGAGTTCCTGAACCAATATTGTATGTTGCTTCTCCTATTCTCCTAGTGAATCTTTCTAAGGGGAGTCCTTTTCTTCAAGATTGGAGAGAGAGCTTTGAAAACACCACTCTTACAAGACATATTCTTCGAATTCTTCTTTTGCAACCTTCCTAGGAGGTTCTTCTTCTTCGTCTTCTTCTTCTTCATCTTCGAAAAAATGAGCATGATGTCTTTTATTTCTCTTCTTCTTGTAATCTTCTTTTATGTCTTTTCTTTCTGGACAATCTTTCGCAATATGTCCCATCTTATCACAACATACACATAGATAAGAAGAGAAGTCTCTTCGCTTGTAGTTTCCCTTCTTGTACTTTTGAAACTTCTTAGGAGGATGGAACTCCTTATGATTTTCCTTCTTGAAATGAGGTTTTCATTTTCCTCTCTTTGTATGGGTAGCTAGAGCTTGATCATCATCCCTAAGTAGTGCTTCTCGATTTGCTACTCTAGCTTCCTCCTGGACACATTCTTCCCATACAACTTCGAATAGTAGACTTTCCTTTATTGCACACATGGTCTGGATAAAGGAGTCGCAAGGTCTAGTAAGGCCATTAAGAGTAGTCATTACCAACTCATCTTCATCAAGGGTGTCTCCAATAGCTTCTAGTTGTTCCTTGAATTGGGAAACCCTTGTAAAGTATTCTTGAATGGATTCTCCTTGGCCCATCTTTGTGTTCTTGAGCTCTCAAATTCATCTTCCGATTTATGTTTTTCCCTTCACACATTCTATTTAGGGCATCAAACATATCTTTCGGAGTCTTCTTAGAGTACACTTGAGGAATCAAGTAATCTTTAATGGAGTCTGCTATGATCCTCATAGCCCTAATCATATCCTTCTTCTACTTCTCCTTAGCTTCAGCTTCTTCAGGTTCAGGTACAACTTCTTTAACAAACTTGGTAAGATCATTCTCTTATAGAATGAGACCAATCCTATACTTCCAAGCACGGAAGTTCTCTATGCCTTCCAACTTGTAATCAAGCTTAGTGCTTGGTGCCATCGCAACCCGAGGAGCAAAAAATAATCAAAAATCAAAATTTCTAAAAATGAAAAACTGAACTCACCAAAAGATGCGCTTGACTGAGGCGAGTATGCTGGTGTACTTGGATTTTAAAAATTCCAAAATTTCACCCTTCAAAATTGACTTACGAATTTCAGATCTGCAGTTTTCTGGTTTTTTCTGGTCCAAAGTCAAACTAGGGTTTGACTTTCCGGGAGTTTTACCCACTCAAAAATTTCGATCTTGGTACCAAAATTTCGCTCTTGGAGAGGCGCACTTCCCTATGCCAATAGCACTTAAAAATTTCACTTCTGTGAAAAAGCCCTAATTTTTCACTTTCGGAGAGAGAGAGAGAGAGAGAGAGAGAGAGAGAGTTTTACCTTGTGAAAGTTGTTCTTTTCAAGCTAGATCTGATACCATGTTAAGATAATATGCTACCATAGACTATATTGCAAATTCATTAGCATTCAATACATTATTCACAATAGCAGCATAATCAGGATCTCTGAAAGATACACAATCACAAAGCACAAAAGAATATACCCTGAGAAACCCTCAAGGGGAAGAAAACCCAGCAAGAACTTCCTCAATATAGATGATCAAGTACAATGCCCCAAAAATATGTCTCACAAATAAGAGAGACAAAAAGACCAAACTCTAGACTGAAGCCACTCCTTCTTCTCCTTCGCAGATATCTCTCTCTCTCCACTAATGTGAATTGCACAAGTGAGTGAATGAATAAATGAGGGAAGCTCTCCCTCTATTTATACTTTACTTTTCACTTAATATTTAACTCAGCTAGGTCAGCCTCAATAACCCTAACTGGGCTGACTTCTCTAGGGAGACTCAATTACTACCTATATTACATTTACTTGGGTGCTAACGACCCGACTTACAATGGAGGGTTAACCTCATGACCTTTACATGACCAAATGTAATAATGACATCCTCGACGGAGTTACAATAATAAAGTACAAGTAGAATATACTTCGAAGTTACATTAATTTAACAATTATAAAGGAGTATATTTAAATATCTTCCTCGAGATGGTTGTTGCCGATTAGAAATCTATCTAATCTGGATGAAATGTTTCTAGAACCTAATCTTCTATTGGCCCAGGTATATTTCTCTCTTTTTAGATTTATGTATATATTAAATCCCGATCTGAAATAATATCCTCTAGATTTTATCTTGAAGCATCCCATACACTGGAACCTCCCCTCTTCTCCTTAGAGGATAGGACAGTATTTAACTCTCCTGCTACTATGAAATTCCCAATCCATAATCTCCTTCATTCATTTGTTAAGGTTTTCTAGTAGTCATCCTTTTCTTTATAATGAATTGGAACTTATGGGTTGAAAACTTTAAATTGCTTTATAGTTTATGTGCTTACCAGTTTAGTGTAGATCCAGTGCTAAGTTTGTTGTGTAATAATGAAATATAGCACACTATTTCCCCATAGTGTGCAGATTCCTCCTAACGCTCCTCTCAGACTTACTGCAACACTTTTGCTTACTTTCCGTTGCTTCTTCCCTATTGTTTGCATAATTTGATCCTACAGTTAGGTCACCTTGAGGAGAATGATTGAATGCATTTTCATATTTATTAAATGCATGGCGACTTCTTCTTTACCTTTACTTACCATCCCTCTGCAATTCCAGGAGACTATCTTCATTATTTTGCAAGTGGCTTCATGGATACTACGTTTTGTGAACTCGGGGTGACCGGATTTCCTGCTCCTTTATCCTTAGTAGCAAATATCAATGAACCATCCAAGGTTTTTGGTAGCCCTAACATTTTTTCACTATTTGTAACTTCCTCACGAACTTCTTTTCTTGGCTTTCTCCCTTTCCGAGAGGATTTTTCTTCTCCATCAATCAATTCATGTTCCTCATCGATTAACGACTACTTTGTTTGCTTTCTAGTGACCACCCTTGCTGCTATGATTTTTGTTTCATGAGTTCCTCCACCTTCTTCGATTTGATCCAAAGGAATTTCTTCCTTGTTACCTTATAGAATAGGTAAATTAAGTCCATACATGATAAACGACAATCTTGGAGGGAAAGATGAGCCAGGTTCTTTCACCCGCGGAACCACAACCTCGGTGAAGCTTCTAAGGAATTTTTTATTTAAAGCTTCAAACCTATTCTCAGATATTACCGGGTTCTTATTTATTACAACCAAATAAGAATATGAAGGAATATATTTTGTATTTGTTGCTATAGCTTGCTTATATTTATTGCTTACTGTTTTCCAATTTTCCTCTTGCTTTTGGGAGTTAGAGACTGTAATCCCTACTTTCTTGCAGTCTTTAGCAAAATGATTGTAAGTATGACACGATTTACACTTAAAAGGTATTTTTTCATAGTCTAATTGTTGATAGTGGCTCCAATTGTCCAACACGAGGTGAATTGCTTTAGGAATCCCTTTCCCTCGGTCTACTTCCACATAGATTCTTGCACATTGTAACATTCCTTGTTTAAGTTTAGATTTATCTATGTATTTACCCAATTTGTTTCCAATATCTCTGAGAGAGTCATCTGCCCAATAGTGAAGAGGAAGATGTAGCATTCTTAGCTATACTGGAACAACTAATGGGACATCTGAATCTGGATCAAAGTATGGAGTCCACCTATTAAGATACATACCTTTGTTACTGAAAAAATAGGATCCACTTCTAAATATTAAATCTATGTCCTCTTTGAATTCAAATAGGAAGGAATAGAATCCTCTGCCACATAAATAGTGATTTATTCTGCCACTCGTTAGAGTTATCCAATTTTTATGAATCTAAATCTCCATAGATCTAGGTGATGGCCAAAAGCTTGTAAATTAACCTATTAGTCGTTAGAAATTGCTAATGCCTTCTGCCTGGAGCTATGAATATTAAATATTGTATTAAATTAATCAGTAAAATATTAATTAGTTTAATTGAAGGGACGTAACCCTTCTTAAGAATGCTCAAACCTTATAAAAGGCGAGCTCTTGTAAAGCGTTAAGCATCTTATCAATTCAATAATATATATCTTATTCAATATGGATCTCGCGTCCTAGTTTTTCTACCGCATTTGGTATCAGAGCTAACCTTCTCGGGCCTCTGTGATTCCGGCTTTTAGCCATAGTTGTCAGAGTTTCTCTGGAAGATTGGTCATTGACCAAATTTTGGGCCTTTGGCCATTCTCTCACTGTGCTCACTCTCACTCTCACATATTTCACTCACTCTCACTCTCCTCCTCCTCCTCTCGCACCAACTTCCACCGCTCCCTTCCCTCACGTTCCTCCTCCCTCCAACTTCCTCCTTGCTAAGCCGTTCTTCCCTCCTGCGCCCTCCACCACCGCTCTCCATCTCCACCTCCAAGCTACACTCTCCATTCCACCGTCCGCTCCTCTTTCTTCCTTTTTGCTGCACCTGCACACATCCCACACCCTATCGACCATCACCAGCCCCTCTTCCATCCCCACGCCCAACTCGACACTCCTTCCGCTGCTCCATCTCCCCATCTCCTCCACACGGCCCATATCCTCCATCCCCTACGTTCTGCCTCTATCTTCCTGCACAACCGTGAGCCTCACTCCACTCACCTCCCATTCTCCCCACGCCATCCCTGCGCTCCCTCACCATCGCCACGCTCCTCACTCCCCAACGCCCTACTCTTCCTCTCCTTCGCACTACAGCTTCCGCTCCACCACCGATCCACGCTGCCCCACACACAGCCACTCCTCTCCACTCCCTGTCTCCTGCCCCTCAACCGTCGGCTCCCTCACGCCAACCACCGCTGCCACCACCAACTCCACGCCCTTCTCCTTACAGCACCATCATTCATTAACTACACGCCCCTTTCCATCCATCGTTGCTCCCCACCGTGCTGCATCCACCACTCCTTGAGCCTTCCCCTCCGCTCCACTCCATGCTCCCACCTACATCTAGATTCTCGCCATTCCCCTCTCCCTTCTCTTCGACCTCTAACCGCCAGCCTCTCCCCTCCACGTAAACCTAAAAATTCAAAAATAATATTAAAATTATTATAATATAATATTGTAATAGTTTTAAAAATTTTGGATTTAAAAAAAATAATAATAATAATAATTCAAAAGAAATTAATAATAATATTATTATTATTATTATTAATATATATATATATAATAAAACAATAATTTCAAAAAAAAGGAAAATTCGAAAATAAATAATTATTATTATTTTATTAAAATAATAATTATTTTTGGAAAGAAGAATAAGAAAAATCGAAGAAGACAATTGTCATTGAAAAAGTCAAAGGAAAGAAGGCTTATCAAGAAGTCGAGACGCGTTAACGTCAAGGACGACCAAGTTTAAGAAAAGACTCATCAAAGAAATCAAAGAAGATCATCCCACCGTCAAAGAAATCAGAAACCATGGCAGCCGATTTGCGAGAAAAATTAGAAGCCAAGTTAAAACGCTATCAAAAAGACAATGAAGAATTACGAGACATTAATACACGATCAGAAGTAAGGATTGAACTACATAAGATACAAGAAAGGTTCAATGAACACACAATGTCCAGCCAGAAAAATCACATAGAAAAATTATGTGCGCAAATCAAGGAATTAAAAGATGAAAGTGATTTCAATCAGAGGTTGAAAAATCAAGATATAAAGAAGGAAATAAATAATTACGAAGCAGAAATAATACGCTTGAACAAAATCGTTAGCGACAAAGATGAAGAACTAATGCAGTTACGACATAAATTAGAAAGTCAAGAATCAGAGGTCGGCCAGTGTCGACAACAGATAAAAGTTCTTCAACAACAAAATGACGACTCTAAAAAGACACATAAATCAGAGATCGCGAAGAGTAATAAAGCATTATCTAACAATGTTGAAGAAATTTTTAGACTAAGAAATCATAACAAGATACTAGTCACAAAAATTAAGAAGTTGAAAAATAGCCGAAAGATGGAACAATCTATGGAAGACATTGAAATAAAACTTCTAGACAAGCAGGAAGAAAATAGTTGCATCAGAAGTCATAATGAAGATCTTAAGGAACAACTTAAGACATCTAAAGATGACAGAAAATCGCAAGTCGAATTGATTAAGAAGTTTCAAAATGATAATAGGCAGTTAGAAAACAAGTTGGAAAAGATACAGAACAAAAAATTAAATCCTCAAGAGACGAAAATACAACTTCCAACTCAGATCAATGCTCTAAAAGCAACATTCGTAAACGGAAATGATATCGCGGAAGTTCCTTATCGACACCCCAACCATAAAAACCGATATTTGAAAAAGTGGGAAACGTTGAAAGATAATGGTACTAATGTGATCAAATCTCCTGACGACACATCAATAGGGAATCCCATCAGTTCACAACAAATCAAATTGGGATGGATTCATCCGTCAACGTATCGGAAGTTATGCTCTACACTTAGCAGTTCGTATAGACATGTTTCATCATCCATGACATCGCAAAGAACAATGCAACAAAATTATAAGGCTTTGAGGACAAAGCCTTTCTAAGAGAGTGGCAATGCTATGAATATTATATGTATGTTAATTAAAGTTATTAATTATTAAGTGAAAGGGTGTAACCCCTCACTATACACGCTCAAGCTTATAAAAGCGAGCCTCATTGTAAATTATTAATCATCCATTATCAATTATATATTATTATTTTATCAAATGGAGTTATTTTCCATTGGAGGATTATTCGCTTGAATAATCACTAAGTATATCCGGACACGGATATAGCATAAAATGGATGAAGTATAAGAAAAAAATTAAAGAGGAAGTCATTCAAGTAGTGGAGTAGAAAATGGACGACAAGTTCGACATTATGAGTAAGGAACAAAAAATGTTAGACCAAAAAATGACGCAGAACCATAATACATTAATGGAGGTCTTACAAAGACTAATGCAAAAAAAGGACCAAGTCGGCAGTCCAGATGTGCTAGATGCCTCATCTCATATTTTCACACAGGAAGCACTTGCCAAGAATCAAGAAGAATTGCAAAAAGAAATAAAGATTAACAATGCGATGCTTAAGCAAGAGATAGAAACAAAAGTACTGCCAGAGATGGAGACACGATTAAACAACCAAATAGAAGCTATCAGTAAGATAGTAGAGAATAAAAAGATAAAAATCACCGCCAACAACGAAGCAGTTCAAATATGTCACTTACGTCATCCAGTAGTTCCGATCCACCATCAAACCATAAAGCAAAAGGGAATCAATATCACCCTTACATAGTGTACCCACCTAAGGCAAAAATAGAGTTGTCGAAATACAATGGAAGTGAAGACCAATGCGTTGCTTGGCTAAACAAAGCAGAAGAATACTTCGACATTTACAATATTCAATCTGACGAGGAGAAGGTAAAATATGCGTTAATGCATATGGAAGGGTACGCCTATAATTGGTACTTATGGTGGAAGAGAGACAATTTTGCCTACACCTGGAACTTGTTCAAAAATGATTTTTTTAATAGGTTTCAAGGTATCAAAGAAGATGAATTTTTCAGTAAACCTACCAGATTACAACAGGTTGGAAGCGTTGAGGAATTCACACATCAGTGGGAAAACTTATCGACACGAGTATTTGGGTTGTCTGACAAACAAAGACTCGAAACCTATTTAGGAGGTCTTAAAACGTATCTCCAAAAAGAGTTAAAGTTACATGACATACCTAATGTAGAGGTAGCAAGACATAAAGCAAAAGCCGCAGAACGCAAATTGGAAGGAATAAAAACAAGAGGTGATAACCATTATCGACAAGAAAAAGAGACACAATGTAGGTACTGTGCAGATACTTGGTCACCTGGCCATCAATGCCACAAACCTCAATCATATGCCTATGAAATGGAAATAGATCAAAGTCATCTAACAGTTACTCTGATAATAGAAAAAAGAAGAAAAACATATGTCGTCGATGCGGTGATGATTGGATCCCAGGCCATAAATGTAGGAACAATCAAACAGTACAATGCAAAATCATCAATGGAAAGGAAGTGCAAGTCTCTACACAAGAAATCATGTCTGATTCTAATACCGACACTGAATCTGAATGAAGGATGACATTAGGAAAATACTCAAGCTTTGAGGACAAAGCTCTTTAAAAGGGAGTGGCAAAGCTATGAATATTAAATATTGTATTAAATTAATCAGTAAAATATTAATTAGTTTAATTGAAGGGACGTAACCCTTCTTAAGAATGCTCAAACCTTATAAAATGCGAGCTCTTGTAAAGCGTTAAGCATCTTATCAATTCAATAATATATATCTTATTCAATATGGATCTCACGTCCTAGTTTTTCTACCGCACCTGGATGCTATGGCGGGTAAAGATACCTCTGGAATGTCTAATTTTTAAATGAAACGTAAATATTCCATCCTGAATCCCGATCTCTATGTGGAAGTTATCAGAGGTCTAAAGGTGGCTTCATCTGGAGCAAGTGGTGGTCGTTCTTCTCCAGTTGAATCCATTCTAGACTAAACCCTAGCTGACATTCCAAGTGTTTCTTGGAGTAATTTTAGGACTTTGTCAAATTAAATTGTTGTAATGGTGATGAATATATTGCAAATTGGTCATGATGTAATATTTGTCAAATGAATTCTAACGAGGTTAGAGTGAATCTGGATGACAAAAACAAGACTAAATATCTTGGTGGGTAATGACCATAAGTACGTTGATCAAGGGTGACTAGGGGGTGCTTCCAAAAGTATAATGTGATGTGATGTGGTTCCCACATTTTGAGTGAATCAGAGAAAACAAATTAGAAAGAAATGAAAGAATTAAGTGGATGTTTTGTACAAATGATAAAATGGGTGCCCATTGAATATATATCATGCAAAGCTTCCTTGGGGATGATCAAATGATAGTGGTGTTTAGAGAAGGTAGGGCCCCTTTACAGTCTTCTCAGGGGTTGGTGGAATGAAGAGGAACTCATATGGTTTATTGATTGTGATGGGGTTGAGAGATCGTATGTGAATCATAACTGTAACATGTGCCATGGAATATGAAGGAAGGGGTTATCAAAATGCAACAAGAACGATGAATTTGGTTTTCTTGTTAAGATGATGAATTATCAAATTCCTTAGACTAATTGGGGAAACAACATGGGTATCAAAATGTAGGTGGATGTAATGGTGTGCAGATCCATGGGGGATCATGTTATTTCTTGGCAAAGGCATGTTTGAGCGGAGGTGGGAATGTGTTTTACTAGGAGATGTGGACCTTATACATATCAATGCAATAAATGGATAAATGCAATATAATCACAGGGGATACGTGGCCTATATGCATAGTCGAGATGATATACTTGTTGAGGTGACCCGTGGACCTTTGAATGGAGGGAAGAAGCCGCTACAACAAATATCTTGCACACATGATGTAGATACCAAGGCATAAGATTGTTGATGACAAGAAATATGATGATGCAAACAATATCGACATTAGTTGGCCATACCTTGATAAATAGATGGAAAATGAGTGTAAGATGAAGTTTTGGGGGGGACCAAACAAATTGAACCACACTAAATAGCTTGTGATCCTTATCATAATGATGATGGAATTTCATGAAATTGAGTTACAGAACGCCCAAATAAGGTTATTGAAAATTGGGCCTTTTGGCCTATAAATAGGGATGAGGCACACTTTTCAAAATCATTTTCAACATCACGAGTTCAATTCCCCATAGCTATTTTTTTTTTTGTTTCTGGGAGATTGTACTAGCGGTTTTCATTTATGCGATTTTTAGGTATGTCCTCGTGATGAATACTCCATTTTCACTAGTTTAGGTTTTAGTTTTAGGACCCTAGATGATCATACAACCGCCCAAAAAAGTTTTCGGTCATCCACGTAACTTTCAGAGTATCAACCGTGCAAAATCATGCAGTTATTCCTTTGACAATTGCTCATTGTGTGGGAGGTACATTGGTGGGTTGCATGGGAAATCCATGCGACTGTTCGTGGGACTTTCATGTTGTCATGTGGTCAAACCATGCATGTCCCACATGGTTTAACCGTGCGACTGTTATTGGAATATTTGCATGGTCACATAGTCGAACCATGCAAGTCCTCTTTAAAGAAACTATACAGCTTTTTGTCCTATAATCATACAAAACCACACGAATAATGGTGAAAAAGTCGCACGTATTTTGTTTTGTTGTGTTTTTCAATTTATTGACTCATTATTGGCGACCGACGCACTCTAACTTGTTTTTGGTTATAGAATACGTGGCAATGATCATGGTGATTGAGTGGTGTGAGCACCACTACAATCAATCATTTGGGTAAGTGCGGAATGATCTAGTTGTTCAATAGCGCCTATAGGATGTAGGGTTGTTTAAGTTCTTTTACCCCATGATGAGGACAAGTGAAAACTTGTTGAGCGAGTTACTCATGATGTGGGATCACCAACAGGGGTGTTTCATGGTGGGATACGAGAGGATGAATCTCAAGAGCTAGGATATTGTTTTTATGATGGGTTTGCTGGTGCATGGGATCCAAGAGGGGACCCACCCTTCTCTTTGTGGTTAGTGAACATTAGAATAGTTGGTCACTTATTATTGCAGGGGTGATCATGAGGCGAAGAAGAATGGGGGCATCCTTCTAAGTTTTCTCCTAGATGTGATTGTGAGGGCGATGGTGACTATCATGATTAGAGTGTTGGGGGTTACTACGACCCACCATATTTATGGGGGTGAACTTCTCCTGGTGGAGAGGGTTTTGGTAGGGGCTCAGGTTGCCTAAGCACGCATGTTGTTGGTCCATATGTGTGCTCACATGACCAAGGTCACTATGGAGGGACATGGGATGTTTACCTACTGTATCATTCTATGTTCCTATTTCTTTGAGTGAGTTCCATCCCTTCGCCCACCTGTGGTGATACCATTGTGGTGGATGAGGGAGCCCTGGATGATGTTCTATGGTTGAGAGATTCCCAGAGTAGAGGTGGAAAGGTTGGATATATGTTCACTCTCCATTACTTGTAGGTGTGGAGACGGTGGATTGGGATGATTGATCGATATCCATGGAGTGGGATGGATTTCCACCGTGATTCGAAGTTGCCACCACCTAGTTGTGAGGGCTGGGATTCCAGAGGTGACTGTCTCTTTGTCATGTTTATATACATGTTTTGATTCCATTTATATGCATGTTTTTTATTGATAATATGCATATATGATACTAATGGGTATTTGTTTTGTTTTATTGGGCACGGATATTGGTCCTTTATGGCTTTCTAGTGTACTTGTAGCAGACGTGCTAGCCGGCCAGGGGCATTGGTGGAGGCACCAAAGAGAGCATGCCATAGAGGAGAGGGTAGGGGTAAGTGGGGTTGTCCCAGCAGGGGGTGACCCTGGCACAATTTTGGTTGATCTTGAGTGGCGATTGGTGGCCATTTTGATAGATGGCGTCAACAAGCATGATTTCATCGATTTGTTCAATACATGGTGTCATGTTTACAACTCCCGTAGGGTGCAGGACTAGGATGGTGCATATTGATGCATCAAACCGTAGTTGCATGCACTTGCGTTGACTGAGGGTAGTATCCAACACCTCTTCTGTAAGCTGGTGCGCCTTGATGTATGGGCTATGAGCTGCATTTTGTATATGTGTGGATACGGCCTATGGAAGGCGAGTTTTTGTGGTTTTATTGATCTATGTGTTTGAAAATGTGTGATGATGTGTACTTATGATTTTAATTTAGGCATCGATGATGATCATGACATAAATGTATGGTAAAAACATAAACTTTTATTTTCTTTGTTTGATCAGATGGAGTGCCAATATAACACTCCATTAGCAATATGATTTTAAATATTTACATTAGCACTTCTAGGGACATGGATGAATGTGATGGTTTCAAATTGGCGGACCAGAAACTACACTCCAAGAAACTTGTGGGATAGACATAGATTACGTACACAAAAGATGTTACATTGTGCAATGAGAAGCTGTGAATCTAGATGGACATAAGATGTCAGATGCAAAAATGGACATCATCGAAGAATAATCTAATGATGACATCATACTAGGCTTGCTTATTAGTGGTTGGATTGAGGCAAGCGCCACCTATGTGGTAAAGCACGTGCATCGGGGTAAATGATCCAAGTGACAAATGTGAGATTCTTTGACCAGTGACTCACTCCATTGAAAAAGCTGTTAAAATAAATTTTATTTTAAATCATCTGTAAAGTAAACAAAAGGAATCATTCATAGTGTATAAACCGAGAGAAAGAGAAACTGTAAAGCGACTAAAACATGTGATCTACATCGTATTAGTGAAAGTGACAATGTGGGTTATGGGTGGAATTTATTCCAGTTTGTGACCATTTTGTAGAAACTTTCACATGGCTAGAAGTGCTGGCAATCGGTACAAATTATCTAGATAGATATCTACATGTCCACATAGTCATCTCGGTCTTACAACTATGGAAATAATTTCGCCAAATATAACTTGTTGACAAGGTTGTTGAGAAGGCCTTCTTCGGGTAAACCAAGCACATAGGCTCCGAGGAGACATCGTTTGACAATGTAGGGACCTTTCCACAGGGGGATGAACTTACATGGACCTGGTTTGGTGTCCTTCTTTGAATTGAAAATGAGACTGAGATCACCTTCATGAAAGGTGCAAGGACGAACATAGATATCGTAATGGACTTTGTAACATTGATTCACAGATTCATTTTGTTGTAATGAAGCACGACGTTCTTATTCGAGCTGTTCCAAATTGAGGAAACACTTATTTAGTGTCGATGTATCAGGTAGTAGTTCAACGACAGTTTGCATAATAGGAATTTCGCACTCGATGGGTAAGACTACCTCAACGCCGTGAACAAGGTGGAAAGGAGTGAATCCCATCGCAGTCTTAACAAATGTTTTGTACACCCATAGTGCAGAAACTAACATATGATTCCAGTTGGTTTTTCTCTTGTTGATTGTCAATTGAAGCATGGTTTTAAGGATTTTGTTGACAGCCTCAATTTGTCCATTAGCTTGCGGATAGTAAGGGTGGAAAACTCATGTGTGAATCACAACAAGAATTACAACTCCTGGAAAATATTATTTGGGAAATGAGTTCCATTGTCTGATACAAATTGTTTAGGTATGCCAAATCATGCGATGACATGGTTAAAGAAAAATCTAGTGGTTGTGGCACTAGTGTTGTTGAAATTAGGCAATTCCTTGACCCACTTGGTAAAGTAATTGACAACAATGACAATGTACTTATGGAATTGAGAAAATGAGGATCGACATTCCATGAAATCGATCCTCCACTTGCAGAAGGGATAGATAGTAATGACTTGGTGCAAAGGGGTTAAAGGGGCCTTGGTTTTGATAGAAAAATTTCAGTAGGTTCACACCATTTGACAACATGAATACAATCATTGAAGAGTGAGGGACAAAATTAGTCATCACGCAACAAAATTTGGGTGGTGGCCACTTGCATCATCAAGACAATCGTTAAGGTCTTGCTTGACCTCATCATGAGATCGATACTGCTGCAAAATGGTGGCATACCTATGTCGAATATAGAGAACGTCTCCAGTGAGGAGGTAACAAGGGGCTTGGTGACTAATGCGACGAAGATCCTCACATGAGAGATGGGAAGATAATTCATGTGTGCGGAAATATGTGAGGACATATCTGTACCATGAATCTTAGATAGTGAGGAAAAGCAAGTGTTTGTCCGGTAATTGATCATTGACAAAGGGTCTTGTTGCAACAAACAAGAGATCAATAATGACCTCGGTGAGGCGAGGGCCAAATATTTTTTTTTATTTTTGGTGTTACAAACTCAAGATCGAAATCTTGAAGGATGATTGTCCAACGAGTGAGCTTGCCATTGATAATTCATCGACCTAGTATGTACTTCATCGAGTTAGACTTTGCAATCACAGTGGTTTCATGTAGTAAGATGTGATGGTGAAGCTTTTGCACTGAAAGGATTACAACCAACACTAACTTCTCATTGTGGCTATAATTGAACGGTGGTCCTGATAGTGTCTTGCTAACGTAAAAGATGGCATGCTCACAGTGATCTTCACCATTTTGAACTAAGATGAAGACAACCAAGAATGGGGATATTGAAACGTAAAGGATAAATCATTTTTGAAGTTAGGTGAGGAAATCAGAGGAGCCAATGTGAGATCCTTTCTTAGTGCCTTGAAATACTTGTGTGCTTGGTCATCCCAACGAAAGGCAATGTCTTTCCTGAGAAGATGTAAGAATCCATGTGCTTGTGTAGCATAGTACGAGATGAACATCAAAGGAAGTTAGATTTTCCTTGAGCACTCTGCAACTTCCTTTGAGTCTTTGGTGGGGAAGCTTTAAGGATGGCTTGGATTTGAGGGGATCGATGGTGATCCTGGTTTAAGAGATGATGAGCCCTAGTAGGCATCATGTTGTGATGCATAATACACATTTGAGAGGGTTTAATCATATATTGTACCATCGACATTGTGAGAAGATGATCCCTAGATCGACGAGGTGATCGGTGCATTTCTTTGATTTGGTTGTGAGATCATTGAGATATGCCAAGATGATATAATCCAAGACATTAAACACATAGGATATGGCAATATGGAATGTGTCTCTAACATTCTTTAATCCAAACAACATGAAGCAATAGGAAAAGGTACCCCATGGTATTGTGAAGGTCGTTTTATATTGAGGTCATTTTATATCGATTTTGTTGACTGATTTGTGTTGGTTGTAGCCAAAAAAATCCATCCATAAATGACAAGAATTCATGACTGGCATGTGCATTGACTACCTGGTCGATGAAAGGGGTAGGGAAGTTGTCTTTGGGACAAGCTTGGTTGATATCTCTGAAATCTACACATACACGAAGTGTTCCCTATTTTTTGTTTACAGGGACATGATTTGATAGCCATGATGAGTAGGAAATGGGATAAAAAAACCATACTTGGTGAAGTTTCTCAATTACCGCTTTGATAGTAGTTGCTTTAGAAGGGTGAACAAGTCATTGTTTCTATTGTATTGGTGAAGCATTAGGCCATGTGTCAATATGATTTTTGACGATGGCGGGATCGAGACTTGGCATATTTATATATTTATATATTTATTTCCAATCCTTCTTTGCTTTCCCATAACCCTGTATTAGTCCATTTTAATGCTCTTGTGCGATATTTAGGCTCAAAGTGTTCTCCATTTCATTTCTTAATATTTTGTTTAATTGTGATTGACATAATTTAGGAAGAGTTGGTGTATTGTTGATAATAATGACTCAATTTGGAGATTTATATAGATCCATGTTTTGCAAATACGAGAAACAACCACCACCAACCATGTTGCCACTTGGGGAAGAGATTGTAAGATAAATTGTATGGTTTTAATTGTTGGATGGAGGATTTCTATAGATCCACTTATGCAAATCCATTTTTCTACCAGTTTTGAAGATCTCCATTGAATATGCCATGGATCTAGTAGCCAACACCATTAAAAGTCACTTGGAATATATTTTTCACAAGTTGTTATATCCCACACATCTTAATTCGAATTTGGCAATCAATGGTATCCTAAATTCGATGGGAATTAGCAAGGATTATGGAAACTATTTGCTATGTTGGAAATTTGTTGTAACCACTATGGATTCAGTAATCCTCAAGTGGATTCGATTAGATATTTGTTATTTTTGGTTGCAAGCAAGTTCATGTATAAATGAGAGTGCCTTCTCCATTCTATGGGGAGGACTCTTAGAGCATAGTCCAAATTCTGATGGTGTAGAATAAACTTTATTGAGGTCTTCTTCAATATAAATCACAGTTTCATAATTTTCTGTACTGTGATTTGATTTAGTTATGTTGATGTAGCTTTAATTCACTGCCATGATTCTTGGGAGGTAGAGCTCACTCCATGAGAACATGGCATTGTTTGATTCAATAGTCTTTCCTTTCTTGTTGTGTGAGTTTATTTATTTTTGCAAGTGTGTTTCTATAATTCAGCAAGGTACATAGCCTCTGGTTAACTCTTTAACATGGCAGATAACTAAGCTTTGGTTCCTTGGTGAATTGCTTCTTTATGCAAGTGTGGTGTGTTTTCGTTTCCACTATGTCATTTCAATTTGTAGATTAATGAATTATTTTCTTTTTCTTAGAAGCATATTAGGCAAATCATTACCAAAAAAGAAACAATAGCTTGCATATATATATATATATATATATCTTGCATGATAACTCACAAGCATTTGTACCTCGGGTTGATAGTTAATGATTGAACTCTTTAATTACTAAGGTAATTAATTAGCCCATCAAATTCCATGAGGTTTATCCTTCTCTGTATGTTAAGGGAATTTTGAGGTATCCAAATAACATCCCTTCAAAGTGGGAAGACCATGTTTCAAATTTTCATGGGGATACTCATTGAGCTTCTCATTATCTTTCTTCATTTATGAATGCTATTTCAAATCTCAAGGTTGTGCATGAAGATGTTTTAATGAATATATTTGCATTTTCCCTGCAACGAGATGCAAAATTTTGGCTTAAGAAGTTGTATAGGAAGGTATCTTCTTTTGTAGATTTCGTTCAAGCATTTTGTGAGTGATGGGATACTAGTTATGTGAAACAAGAAAGTGATGAAGATTTGAGATATTCTTGTTGGAAATCACAAAGAAATTTATCTAATACCTCATGATTGAGTATGAAAAAGGCCCCCAATGATCTCTTGGATCAAATCAAAAGCTCTAAGGGGAGACTTATCTCCTTGACTAAATCCATCCAAGAAAAGCTTGGCATAGGAGAATCCTGTGAAGAAGAACATGAAGAGATGTTGTTGAAAGAACGCAAGTAACTTGTCATCAAGAAGAACCTATGCCTATTGAAGACATCATTGAAGATTTATCACAAGAAGAAAACATTGAATACCCCTTTGAAGCTCAATCCCATGAAGAAGAGCCCATGCATATTGAAGAAGCTCCTTGTGACTCCATCTTCCTTGATGGATAAGTTCTTGAAGACATCAAAGAATTTCAACAAGAACAACATGTGCAATAAGAAGCCCTCGAATGTATTGATGTTGAAAAGCTAGTTGGTGGAGACACTTATTTCACTCATATTGAAGATGAGGGTTTGGGGGAATTTTCTTCTTGGATTTTGAAAATTTTGAAACATCTTGTGATGATTTTGAAAAAAAAATGATGAGGGAAAACCCTTATACGATCATATGTTTGAGGATATTTTTTATATTATGGATGATCATTTCTAGAAGTAAGGCATGATTGCATTCAAGATTTTTGGAGATATTTTGGGGATCCTATTTAGGATACTTGTAATGTTAAAAGTGATGAATATTTACAGCCATATGAAAATGCTAATATTGCATATTTGGAGTAGCATGAGGGGTTTTTTTATGCAGATTTGGGGAAGCCTTGTGTACCATCTTCTAAGAGAAGTTTGGACCATCATTTCCATCCATGTCATCTAGAGTTCCATGATATTTTTTATGATGATTCGGGGAAACAAGAAGGTAATGTTTATGTAGGATTTGACAATCATTTCCAACCATCTTCCTTTGCTCAAGGTTTCATGTTCAAGTAGAAAAATCCATCTTCTTCTTTATCTTCATCTTTGTTCGGATCTAATATGATGTTGGAGGAGCCTAAGTTCTCTCTCCCTGAGGGTTTTCATGATGACACTACAGGATTTTATTAACAACCCCATGAAGGAGGTGCTTATTCAAGCATATATAAGCTTGGATAGAGGGGGCTTGTGAAAAGACTTGCCATTCTTCGCAAGGGTTTGAGGAAGATGTTATTTCACATGCTTATGATCTCATGTGTATTTCCAACCCTATTGCCATAGAGATTGTAACATATTCTCATTTTTTGATTGATGTTGTCTTGTCTTGGTCCATCACGACGGACAAGGGAAGAGACCTACATTAGATATTTGATTTTACCTAACATGTTATTCATGTGTTAGAGTAGGTAGGTAGGAAAATGAATAAGCTCTTGCATGAGCACTATAGTAGATTTCATTGATGATTTCTTTTTTTTTAAAGACACTTATAAAAAATAAAAATAAAAAGGAATGACGATGGAACTTTTGATATGATGTAGTGTTTAGGAAGGTTGAGGTCATCCATCCCGCCACATGGTTTTTGGTTTTCTTGCATTGATGGACATTGCTAACATGTGATTTTTAGGAGATTCTGAGGTTCTCATGCACTCCTAAGAGGAGCACATGTCCCACAGTTGGAGCCAAATGCTACCCAATATCTTGTAGGGGCGATTGAAAAATTTTGTACTTGTGATTTTTATCAAAATGGGCAGATTTGATGGGAGAATAAATAGTCTAGGTCCTTTGAAGATAGATCATTACTTCATGTTTTGATGATGTTACCACCTATTTTGCATGGTTTTCCACATGTGATTCTTATCACATGTCCAACAAAGGGTTGCATGATGATGGAAATTTGGACGACCTACTTGGTATGTTGATGTTGATGTTGATGTTGATATTGGATGGCTTCATTTGAGGTTTATTAGTGCTCCAAATCCTGTGCAGAATTTTAATGATAGAATATGTCTTCTTCCCTTCATTGGATGCATTGATCATATCTAAGTGTCAATTGTAGAGAGACATTTTGTAAACCTAATCATGATTGTAGCTCTCCATTACTAACCTGGGCATGCATAAGTTCTCTGTATGAGGTGTGGCAATAGTTTGTAGGTTAAATTTTGTATCAATCATCAATGTTCTTTAGGGGTATTTTAATAAATACAGGGAATAATGACAAGTTTTACCTCAAGTATTTCCTTTGAGGAAAAAAAGGAAATTTCTTTATGACAATATCATCAAAGAGTTTCAATCCAATTGATACACACTTTATTATGCATAATTTATAGGCAACCCTTATTGTTTCAATTATATATGTGTTTAGAGGGACGTTCTCCTTGGAATAACACACAAGGGATTTCTTGATAGTCTTATACTTCTTAATCCATGGATCTAAACCTCCCAACTATGGAGGAATATATTTTGTTTTTGGGTAATTTGTATCATTGTTGGTCAGTGGATCCTATAGTGGATTGTGGCCTCATTTGAGCAGAATCAGTAGATTATCATGTTGTTTTTTAATATGAATAAGGTGCATATAATTAAAAAAAGGAAACTTTTCTAAGTGCAAATCCCACATCATATTGTAGGATATATGACCTAAAAACCACCCAGCGTTGAAGGTGTATCAAATCTAGACATGGGAACTGTATTAGATCTAGACATGGATAATAAGTGCATTGTAATTTTAAGGTAAAATATTCTTATGAGTATGTAAAACATAGCATGTTTCCAAATTTATTAATTGCCATACCAAAGTTCTGTGCCTCCCAGCATAAGGACGACACGAATAGTTTGTTGTTTGAGATGGTTAAACTACTTGGTTTCAATAGAGAAATGCACTCCTTGCACCTATATTCATCACCCTCCATTGATATTAATACCAACACCTAGATTTGATTCACATGGATGAATTAAGGGTTTGTTTTATGACCAGTATAGGGGGCATTCTGTATTATAAGCCTATCATTCATGTCTGATTGGAAGGTCATTCCCTTTCTTATTGGTTGTTGAGCACTTGTGAAGGGCCATTCTACCTTGATGATGTCCCTCACGTATTGACTATGGGAGTGTCCACCTTGGAGGTCTATCTCACGCTTTAATTAAGGAGAGATCCACCCTTGGACCAATCTATTCATCATGTTAGGCCTTATCACATGGCATGTCCAACTTTGGAGGGGTTGCTCTATCCTTTTGCAAACCCTCTCATTTTCAAACTAATTGGTGATGCTCATTTGATGGAAGTCATTTGCTTCGGGAGTAAGTCTAAGGTATCAAACCGTAGACTTAGGGTTTGATTTGGTTGTTATGTAGACATCATTTTATGGAGCCCAGAATTTGGAGCTATTATGTTACAAGCTTTAAGGATATTTGTTGGGAGCTATTTGTTGAGGGTAAAAATGTTCAAATTTTTAGAGATTTGAATATTACCATGGATAAATATGTGTTGCATTCATATTTTTATGGTATAGATATGAATGATGTGGATATTGTTTTGGGGTAACCTTTGATGGACTCCATTGGTATAGTTGATATTAATGTGCAAAACAAATTCTTGAAGCTTTGCTATAAGAAAAATAAGATTACATTACAAGATAAACAAGAAGGGCCTAAGGGGGCACATGAAGAAGTCCTTGTAGGAAAAATACTTGAAGCATCTATAGACACAACATATGAAGAATATAAGGTTGCATAAGAAGAAGGGGTTATAGAAGAACATGATGAAAAGCTTCAGGAAGGACATAAAAATGAAGAAGAATATAAGGAGCTACATGACTCAAAGGAACCACATGTTGAATCATCAAAGACCAAATAACCAATAGAAAAGGTTGTTGTATATCAACACCCACACCACCAAGAGAAACAACAATCCTCAAGGCAAGGTCAAGAGCATCAATAAAAAAATGGAGGCACATGGAGAACTAAAAGTAATGCATGGAGATGTCATGGTAACACAACACCAATTTTGAACCAAAGGAGCAACTTAAATGAAGATCAAGGTAGTAAAGAAGCAAGTGGATCTCATGTCCACATTTCACTAAGATGGATGGATGCTTGTGCTTGGTACCAATTAGCTACATTGTTTAGTAGACCATATTGTATGGCTTCCCCCCATGCTTCGAGGACGAAGCATGCTAAGAGGGATGGAATATAATGTACCTAGGGGGATATAATGGGGGTACCTGGGGAGCTATACAAGGGGATAATGTATGTAATGTGGCATAATAATGATGGAATAGACCCAATTGGTTGTTGGTAGGTAATAGTTAGGCCCACCATGTAGTTAGTGAAAATAATATAATAATAAGGGGTAGTTGGCATAGATCCCCTAAGAATACTCATGAGAAAGTATAAATATACATGAGTATCATTATATTGAGATATGTTGGATGATTTGTCTTATAACAAGCATGGTTTTTGAAGTGATTCCTTCCATAAAGAGTATTTGATGGTGTTACCCTACCTTAAGGGTTATCTCTATATTCTTGTGTTCATTCTTATGTGGATTTTTGTGTGTTATTTATTAATTCTAAGGGTTTAATTATGAATTTTAAGGGTTCTATATCACCTGTGATTCAATTTAGGTCAAGGATAACAACAATCCCCGTAGGGAAACTAATTGTAGTACCAATAGTGACATTGTATATAGAGACAGAGGTTGAATATGAAGAAGAGTTTGTAGAAGCACCTAAAGGAGATCCCCAAAAAATGCATAACAAGGAAGATAAATCTATGACATTGCTTGACTCAAAGGAACCACACATGGTAGAGTCAAAGATAGAAGAACAAATCGTTAAGGTTGTTGTATATTGCCACCCACACCACCTTAATAAACAACAGTTTTCAAGGAAAGGTCATGACCATCAACAAACTTATTATAGGCCACCCAATATAGAGGTACATGGAGGACTAAAAGCAGTTCATGGAGATATCGAAGTAGCACAACAACAATGTGTAACCAAAGGCACAACTAGAATAAAGATCGAGGTGGAAAGGCCACAATTGGACCCCATGTCCACATTTCAATGGGATCGATGGATTCTTGTGCTTGGTGCCAATTGACTACGTTGCTTAGCAAATCATATTATATGGCTTCCAATCATGTTCAAGGAAGAAACATTTGAAGGAGAATGGAATATAGTGTACCTACAAAGGTATCTAAAGAAGATAATGATTGTAATGTGGCCATAATCATGGAATAGGTCCACTTAGTAGTTGGTGGGTAATAAATAGGCTCACTAGGTAGATAAAGGAAATGAATATAATATAATAACGAGGGTTTGTTGGCATAGACCCCTAAGAATACTCACGAGAAAGTATAAGTACATAAGTATCATTGTATTGATATATGTTGGATGTTGAGTATTTTATTGTAGCAAGCATGGATTGTGGAATTATTCTTTCCATAAGGATTTTTTAATTGTGTTACCCTCTCTTAAGGGATCTTCTCTACATCCTTGTGTCTATTATTATGTGGGTGCATTTTATTGTTTCTAAAATTAAGGGTTACCTTTTATCTACAGAGGTTCACTAGATAGCAAATCTTGAGCTCAATCCCTTGTCCATAACAACTTAGATATCCTTTTCCCTTCTAAAGTACACCACAAATTTTAGGTGAAAACCTATTTGATATTGGTTTTTTCTCATATTTGAGACGGGTTCTTAAGTATTCAAGGGCATTCATGTATGGGGGGGATGCATTGGCATAATTGCTCACATTGTTCTCAAGAGCTGGTTGTCAAAGATACTATATGTATTACTCCTTGAAATTGTTATACATTCTGGCTTATTAAAAATCTTGTAATGCCCAAACAAAATTTGGGTCAGAGTGAGATCACTCATGCAAATGAACACTTGCTCTGGTGACATCATAGGCCAAATGAAGTGGTGTATATTGAAAAAAAGGGGAGAGTAGGAGGATGTTATGGCATTCCTTATTATTGAAGAAATGACTACAAATTGCACATTTTCAGCCTCTGTTTGAAGGCACTCGTGAATAAAATTTCCCAAGTTTCAAGTGTTCCAGGAAAATCGCATATACTTTGAATTTTGTATTGTTTATTGCAGATAATTATCCGTTGATCATGTAGGTTCACAACAAGGTTGAGAAATGACAAGTTGGAAATGGAGTTACATGTGGCCTTATGGAGTTAATTCATCTTCTTGAGGTCGTGTGCCTATGAAATATTCTGGCTATAAAGGAATACACATATAATCCTTATTGGTAATGGTATCCCTACAATGTTTTGGGAGTTCATAGTTTAGCTTGGTGACTACGAGGTTTTGCCACATTCACAACGATCTGTCATGTGTGCAAGTGCTCTCCTAAATAGAATGAATGTAAACCTGTGAATGGGTGTATCTGGAAGTTTTGGTATTGTTCATCCAAGCTCTAGTTCATCGTCATACCGTGCAAGTCAAGTGGTAAATGGTGATGGGTTTGACTCCTCACTACTAAAGACGATGGAAAAAGAAGATAGACAGTTCATATGATAAGAAACTTTAATGGTTAACCAATTTGTTAGATGAATATGTAGAAGTCCTTTCTCATCATATAAACACCCATCGTGCTTATAGGAGTGAGGATATTGATCATCAAATTGTGAAAATCCTCACAACAGATCTAAGAGATGATGTATACCTCACAAGAGTAATTATGATTAAGTAGGAAAATAGAAGAAGAGTGAACAATACAGTATAATGAGCAACAGAATAATATGGTATAGTAGAACTCGGATAGAAGCAATAATACTTCACACACACTAGTTAATTAATCACAATATGGACAAATAAATAGTACAATGGTAGAGAGGATTCGAATGCCTAAGGTGGCAATTCGAATTAGCCTCTCAGAGTGATCATAAGATCAATAGAGTGTCATCGGAGCACAACTAGGTGTCCTCATGATCATCGGAGCACAACTGGAAGTCTTCATCATCATCAGTGGAGTCATCAATGCTCAAGTAACTGTCAACCATCAGTCAAATTGAGTTTGGTAGGTGTAACTGAGTGTAACTCAGTGTAACTGAGTATAAACTGAAGACAACTGGACTGGTAGGTGAAGAAGGGCGAGTTGCTTCCTAAAATCAAGGAAGAAGGGTGCATTAAGCAACTGGAGGGCTAAAACTAAATAGTGAGAAGCTCCTGGGGGCTGGCTAACTGAGGGCTAGGTGTTGGACTGATGACTAGGATGCATGCAAACCCTAGAATGCATGCAAACCCTAAAAGTGCATGCATGACTGAAAATGTAAATGATCAAAATACTGGTGGGACTAGGATGGAGTATAGGAATATCCTAACACAAATAAGAGGTTAAAGTTTCATTAATCTACTCAACCACTACTACATCTTGTTAACATTCGAAATTTTCCCATATGTGATAATCAATGTTAAGTTTGGAATCCATCCACTTTTAATCTACATGACATGGAAAAATTCAAATATATTTTCAAATTTTGGAGAATTTGTATAATTATTTGGTTAAATTGGCTCGTTCTATTTATTTTAGTAAAAGTCACGCAACTACCGTGAAAATAGGTTAAAACATGTACACATTTTTTTATATGGTCAAACTTGATTAAAAACTACACCATCTTTGATACAATAAAATTTAAAAAAGGAAGGTGCACCCAAGGCACACATACTTTAATTTTTTTTCAAAAGGTAGATCACTCATCTATAAAAGGACATGAGAGCATTTGAGAAATGAACCCCACATAGGAGAGAACATCCAAGAACACCTTGGAATTTAGATTATTGATTTACAAATAGTCATTGTTGAACTCTCTAAGGGGGTGGATTGGGGCCAAAAAAAAAGAAAAAGAAAAATGGTAGAATTGAGGATTATATTCCTAATTAGTTTTTTGCATCATATGGTAGGTGTTAATGTTGTGCTAGAAATTTCTATTGTATAATTTTTCTGAATTCTCTTTTACCATATGCAAAATGTAACCTCTATTCTTTATATGGATGATAAGTTACAATTTTATTTTATTTTTCATAAGGAAAAAAACAAAACATCTAATATAATAGACCAAAATATATGTTCAAATGATCTACTTCATAAATTTGCATAATGTATTCAATAATGTGTGGAATAGGCCCTTTTGTAGATGGGTGAGTTCCTTCTAAGGTTTTAGGTGAAGACATGTTTCACCTTTTAAAGAAAACCCAACATGTATATGCTTTGGGTGTGACCTCCTTGATCAAATTTCATTGTATCAAAGGCCACATGCTTTCTTATCAAGTTTAACTATATCAAAAACATCATGCAAGTTTTTACATGTTTTCAAAGCAAATATGTGGATCATTTGATTTAGGAAATTCCATGGGTAAATTTAACCAAGGAGTTTTACAAATTCTTTAAAGTTGAAAGGCATATTTTAGTGTTTCCATGTCACGTAAACCAAAAGTGAATATAGTATGAAGTAAATGTTATTTGTTGCATGGGGATAAATATTGGGCATCAACACCTCCACTGTATGAATGACATGCTATGTGGTAGTCTCTTGAGAGAAAACGTGGTCAAAGTTCCATCATAGAACATTTTATGATTTATACATCACTTGTATAAACATCACATAACTTCTCCTTTTGTTCAAGGATATTTATTGTCACCTTGATTATATTTTAACATATTTAACTCTAGAACAATGTGATTTAATTCACATAATAAGTTCAAATATTTGACATGATGTTCCTTCAATATCTTTTATTATAATTTATTATCTATACAACGGTTTTTTTTAATGATGATGATGATGTCTTTTAATGTATTTTAGACTAGCTTGGTCTATAGGACCGATAAAAATAGTTAATGAACAAAGAAAACTAGGAAATTAAATTCTTGAAGTTACTTATTTAGACATGTTTTGATATGAGTTTATATTCAATAAATTTTCCAAGCTTAGTTTAGTTGTATTGATTTAGGATTTTGTGAACAAATTGGGTTAGTAGATATCATTATAAGCACATCTAATATCATTTTGTTTAGGGCATATTGGAAGGAAATGAGCTTTGTCTAGTCAAAATGCCTTCTAAGTTGCTTAGATTATATATGTTTTTTCTAAGGTGTTTTTGGAAGAGCCTTGTTATCTCTAGGGTTGTTCCTCTTGCTTATTTTTTAATTTTTTGATTATGATTGGTTTTTATTGTTTTTAATTTTACTTTGTTTCATATCTTATATTTGGTTATTCACCATTAGGTTTCCTTGGTTACCTAAAATCATCAAAGTTTTTATTCGTTAATTATGAGCCCATGTATGTGCAAAAGAGTATGTGTTACAAGGTGAAATCTTACAAACTGGCAGCATATTGTGAGCTTGCAGCATATTGATTTTCTAGTGGCAGAATGTCCATATGATAATTTATGGAAAGGTTTATGAGTTATTTCATGACATATATCATGTTAATAAGCTTTTATCATAGGCATTCGGCATTTTACATGTTTTAAAATAAAATACATTCCTGACCACGAAATAATGATTCATACGGTGACAATTATGGAAGAACACGGGTGTTGTCATTTCAAAATTGAAACCGTTCATGTAATGAGTACTTGTGGTCATCGTGGCAAAGGCAGCCTAATGCACATTTTCCCTAAAATGTTTTTCATTATTCTGCTAAAGAAGGGTATTCGCAGACTGGTTTGGTTCATGAGCAAGCAGCTTCAGCACCGCTTCTCTTAAGCATACGGCCGTAGAATAAAATGCTCTGTTCAGAACAATACTGCGTTTAGACTTTGGTGAGTTGAATGCTTGACAGAGGTTCCAGGGATGCTGGCACAAACAGAAGGATTACCACAGAGTTATATGCAGCAAAATGTATATGGTTTTTACTTGAGATATAAAACATTATTGGTCCATACGGCTGAGTTGAAATCCCTTTAGGGTTTCAAATATCAAAGGTAATTGAATAAGAGGAGCCAGAGGTGGTCATGAAGAGAAAGCCTGGAGGTTTCATTTGTAGATTAGAACCTAGTAATACAGATTGGATTAAGCAGTTTCCAAGGTCTGCTAAATTAATACAGAAATCAGGATGGTTCAGTTTTTGTGATAAATTGCAGGGATATCATTCACAATTGACAATGGCTTTCAGTCAGTGTTTCTTTGGTTTATCGGGCGATGGTGGTCATCTCTGGCACCGAGAATTATCTTTAGGTATTGAACTATGGCTGGGTTTGTAGCAGAAGTTCACATACTCTGAGTCTGGGCTGTATGAGAATCGGGTCGCAGTATTGCTGTTCGATGCAGAGAAGCCATTGCTCCTGGCTTCAATTGGGCGTTGGATCCGGATCTGATTTGTAGTGGCTCAAGGAGGGGTGGACGGTCTGAGCATAAACCCTGTGACTGTGTTGGGATCCGTGGGATCTGGTGTGTTCGGTGGATAGGGGACTGGGCCCTATTTGGATCTCTTTGATTAGTTAGCTGACTGCTCGGTCGGGGTCTGGATTTGCCTGTCGTGAGGGAACTGCTGGAGTGGTATGGGGAGCGGATATGAGCAGGAGGTGGACTACACCTCGGGTGGGGATTGTGACATAGGGATATTTGATCTTGGAGAAAAAATTTCGGCGGAGTATGGGTCGGGGGCTTTGACTAGCCCTTTCTTGTCTGGCAGGGGGACCGGGGATCTACCTGGGTCCGCGGGAGCGATGGATTCGCCGGTCATCTCTCTTGGGCTGGAGGGTTCCGTGGAGGATTTAGCAACCTTTCGGTCTTCTGCTAGCTATTTGGACAGGCCGGATTTGGCTGGTCTCCTGGGGCGGACGCTGCAACCCCATCTGGGATCTTATACAAATTTTCCTATTCTTTCGGAAGGCCGTGATCACATGCGGTCGGGTGGCGGACCAGCTGCTCTCTCTTTCGGAAATCTGCTTCAGTCAGTGGAACTCCGTGATGTGGAGGTACGGGGACCGGCCTGTGGTGGCCAGGGAAACACATCTAGTGCATCTGCTGCGGTGGCATCTGGGGTGGGCGTACTCCTACCTGATGAAGAACCTTTGATTCCTCGTGCAAGGGCTCCTGCACCGGCGGCAAAACATTCTTCAAACAAGGTCAAGGAACGGAGAAGGAAGGACAAACTGGTGTTGGGTGTGGATGTCTCGATGGAGGAAGCGGAGGAATTCTCCCACATAGCTGTGGTTGGACATGCCCGTGGAAAGAGGCTCGGGCGGGGCTTCCTACAGCGATGGGCGACCGAGAATTGGCAGGATCTGGTTGCTGCTGCACCGGAGATTAGGGTACTGACGAAGGGTTGGTTCTCCTTTATATTGGCAAATATTGGAGAGGTTGAAGCTGTTTTAGGCCGACATTGGACGATGCTGGGCGTCCCCATTGTGCTGAAACGATGGTCGCCTTTCTTTGACTCCAAGACTGAAAGAATTGACCGTGAACCGATTTGGGTGAAGCTACCAGGGCTCCCCATGCATCTCTGGAATGAATCTCGATTTGCTGCCATTGGGAATTTTCTTGGCGAATACATATGCGCTGACCACTCCCATACTGAAACTGGTAATTATTCGGTGGCTAAGATCCTGGTCAAAATCGATCTTAGGCTGGGGCTTTCGGCTGAGATCTCCATTCAGACAAAGGATGGGGATTTCACACAGATATTGGACTATGTGGGGGTGCCGTTTCGTTGCCACCGTTGTCACGCTATTGGACACCTGGTAGCAGGGTGCTCGCTACCATATCGGGGTAGAAAACCGCCGGTTGTTCCTGTAGCAGATGTTAGGACTGATACTGTGCAGAAGGGGAGTACACTGATGGCAGGGGACCATGATCATTTGACTACTATTGCCACTGAGGCTGTCGTATCAATGCCACCTGAGGCATCGTGTGGCATACCGAGTTCTAGGACACCCTTGTCTTCTTTGGAGAACGTGGGTTGGGAAAATATTCAAAGATTGAAGATGGATGGAGTGGGGACTGCTTTGGGCTCCACGTCACCCTTAACTCGAGCAGCCTACAGGAATATTCTTGATCGTCGAGGCACATCTCCCCAGGGTAAGTCAAAACATTACTCCACTAATGATCCACTTTTTTCTGTCTCCACCGATTTTGGGGGGGTTTGTTTAAAGCCACATTCTCCTGACAGCCCTGTATCACCTTGCATAGTAGCGCCTTGTGTAATACCTGTCACAAATTGTGCATACACGCCACCTTTAGTATCCACACTACCCTCTCCCAATTCTGTGGGTCGTAGTATCCGGTATGCTCTTAGAAATAGGGTGATCTCTGCTGATGGATCGGGAGGTAGGGGACTTCCTGAGTTGGCTGCAAATACTATGGGGAAAGGTCGGGGACGAAAATCTCACTTGTCCAAAGCACAAGATCAAGCAAAAGTTGATTTGGTAATGGGCACTCAATCCACTATTGAATGGGCACTTAGAGCTGCGAAAACCCTGGAGGGGGGTTTTATATGAAACTTTTGTCATTCAACTGTCGTGGGTTGGCGAGTCCCATTAAAAAATCGTCTCTCCGGAGGTTGGTGGATTTAAATCAACCTGATATATTACTACTACAAGAAACACTGGGCGGCAGTGTGGAGGTGGTTCGGATATTGGAAACTCTGCTACCTGGCTGGAAGTTTGTGGGTGTGGATGCTCGTGGTCGCTCTGGAGGGCTGGCAACGGGGTGGAAGGTGAAAAATTGCAGATATGATAGCTCTTGGGGTATCTCTTCTGGTATTGGTTTGGAAGTTTGGGATGCTGAGATTGGTAGGATGATAACGATTCTCAATATCTATGGACCCTATCTTAATAGGGCTGGATTCTGGGACTCATTGCTAAGCATGGATCTCTTTGACGGAAGGGATGTGATCTTGGGTGGAGATCTCAATCTATCCCTGGGGTCATCTGAAGTCTGGGGGCCTCGTGCTGCTCCGGATCCATTAGCTAACTTTTTCATACAAGCTTTTGCTGGAAAGGATCTACTTGACATACAGCCTACCAGGCTAACCCCGACGTGGAGGAATAAGAGAGCAGGGGAACAAAGGGTGGCCAAAAGACTGGATAGGTTTCTGGTGGCAGATGTGTTGGCACTGGGGGTTGATGTTGTAAAGCAATGGGTGGGGTCAGGGGGGGTCTCTGACCACTGTCCCATACTACTGGAATTAAGAGGCAGTCGTAACAAACCTCCCAGTCCATTCAAGTTCAATCCTAGCTGGCTGAAGGAGGAGGATTATCTGAATTTAGTTCAGCAACAGTGGGTTCATCGACCTTCGGAGTCACTGGAACATGCAGGCGCTCACTTTCAACTCAATCTCAAGCGGATAAAAGAGGCCATGATAATCTGGGCATCTGATAAAAGGGTACAAGATGATCAGATTCTGAGGGATTCTGAGCTGAATATTGACAGACTACTACATTGTCGGGGTATGGGATATCTGGATGAACAGCAGAAAGGAGAGCTGCTGGACTGGGAGAGCAGAAGAAATGTGTTACTGTGTGAGCGTGAAGAGATGTGGCGCATGAAAAGCAGGGCAATTTGGCTGCAGTGCGGGGATGAGAATACAAAATTCTTTCAAGCATATGCAAAGGGAAGAAAATTCACTAACTCAATCTGGGAACTATCTTCATCTGAAGGGGAAAGGGTCTCCAGCTTTGATGGCTTGGCTGAGATGGGTGTCCGACACTTCGAAGAATTATTCACCGCTCAACCAGGGGCCTCCATAGCTGAGGTTATCAGAATGTCTCAGCTTTTCCCACGTTTTGTGGGGGAGGAAGAGAACAGACTCTTGATGGAGGAGGTGCAACCGATTGAGCTCTTGCAGGTTATGCAATCATTCCAGAAAGATAAAAGCCCGGGGCCTGATGGCTGGCCAATTGAATTTTACTTGGGTTTCTTTGACTGTTTTGGGGAGGAATTATTGACTGTGGTGGAAGAATCTAGAAAGGCTGGATTTGTACATGGCCCCTTTAACTCGACTTTTATTGCTCTCATTCCCAAAACAGACCAGCCTGATCGATTTGATGAATTCAGACCTATTTCACTGTGCAATTGCATTTATAAGATCATATCAAAGGTTATGGCCAGGAGACTTAAAAATATCCTGTCTCAGCATATCTCATGTGAACAATTTGGATTCTTGGAAGGGCGACAAATTCACGAGGCCATTGGTGTAGCACAAGAAGGTTTACATACCCTGAAGGTTCAGAAACAAAAGGGTGCAGTGATAAAGATTGACCTCTCTAAAGCTTTCGACCGGGTGAGTTGGCTTTATATCCGGATGCTTCTCACACATCTGGGCTTCTGCTATGAATTTGTTCGATGGATTATGGCATGCATCACCACGGTGAGTTTTGCTGTATTGATCAATGGTTCGGCTAGCACATTCTTCCATGCAGGCAGGGGGCTACGACAAGGTTGCCCACTATCACCATTGTTATTTCTCCTTGTCGCAGAAGGCCTCAGTCGTTTTATCCTGAAAGCAAAGGCTGACGGCTCCTTTCGTGGCATCTCCATTACCCAGGTAATGTATATAACACATCTCCTATTTGTTGACGACATTCTTATATTTTGTGATGGCTCGCAACAAGCTATTGATAAGGTGGTCGAAGGACTCAATCTTCTGCAAGTCGCCGCGGGCATGCTTGTGAATACTGATAAATCTACTATCTCATGCTCGCAATTAAATGAGCAGGAGATCCATCGATTGGCCATCAGACTTCCCTATCGGATTTTGGATATTGATGATGGCTTAAAGTACCTTGGATTTCGCTTAAAACCCAATGCATATCATAAGGCTGATTGGCACTGGCTAATTGCTAAATTGGAGCTGAGACTACATGGATGGAGTCAAAAATGGCTCTCGCGGGCTGGGAGATTGATTCTGATTAAATCAGTTTTGGAAGCAATACCGGTTTACTGGATGTCACTTGCTTGGATTCCCAGAGGCGTCTTGGAGCAGATTCGACGGTTGGTTTTTGCCTTCCTTTGGAAGGGTAAGGGAGTGAATCGAGCCTTGGTATGGGTTAGATGGGATTTGATTGCGATCCCCAAAGCACTGGGTGGCTGGGGCTTAAAGAATATCTTCCTATTTGCCAAAGCTTTGGGGGCAAAGGTGGCCTGGCGAATCATCCATACCCGGAGCCTCTGGACTAAGGTGGTCTACCACAAATATATTGCTCCCTTAACCTTACTTGAATGGATCAGGCTGGGAAATAAGTCGAGGGCAAATTGCTCTGTGGTATGGAAAGCGGTGGTTCAGCATTTTCAGCTGGTGGGATCGGGATTAGTGTGGCGAATTGGGAATGGGCAATTTCTCCGTATTGGACTGGATCCTTGGGTAGGATGCAGGGGGGGACATGTCCTGCCTGTGGACTTAAGGAACTTTCTGGCAGCTAGGGGATGTCTGTTCTTAGCTGATATTGCCCAACCGGGCTTATCCACACTTATGCACCAGGGATGGACCTCTGCCCAGCGACTTGAGGTTCCTGAGAATCTGACCGGGTATTGGGAGGACTACATTCGGACTTTAAGATTCACTCATATTCGGCTGACAGATAGGCCTGATGAACTGATTTGGGATCACCATCCCTCTGGACGATACACACCAAAACTTGGATACATTCAGCTTAATTTGGAGGTGCAAAATCGGGCTTTGGTGTGGTGGTGGAAACATCTGTGGAAACTAAAATGCCCTGGAAAAGCCAAACTACTCTTTTGGGCGATTTTAGAACATAAGGCTCCTACATGGGATACTCTGAAAAGACGATTTCTACAGGGCCCGGGCTTTTGCCCACTATGTAGGGAGGCGGACGAGACTCTATCACACTTATTTGTCCACTGCCGATTCACACAGACGGTATGGACACAAATTTGCAACTACTTGGATATCAACACGCGTTGGTGGGGCGAAAATGTAGATGAGGCATTCGCAGATTGGTGGACTGAACAACAGACTTCTACCATCTGTGCGGTCCCATGCATTTTTGCCTGGGGTATATGGATCACGCGCAACAAGATTATATTCCAGGACTGCAGAGTCCCGATGGAGCAGATTGTGGCTCAAGCTGTGGCCATCATTATTCATTACAAGTCTGCCACTAAACCGATTAGAACTCGTCCAGTGATCGCTGAAACGATTGATGCTACATTACCGTGGGCTTTTTTCGATGGCGCATCAATGGATCAATTGGTGTGCGGAGGGGGGATCGTTTTACACTTATCTGATTCACATTACTTCCACATAGCGGCGGGATTGGGGAGCGGTACAAACAACTATGCTGAAATCATGTCACTTAGACTGTTGCTGATTTTTGCACTTGAACAGGGTTGTCATTCATTACAGATTTTTGGAGACTCACTGATTGTTATTGATTGGGCTAATGAGCATACCCACTGTAATGTGATGGTTCTCTTACCTATTCTGGAAGATGTTTTACGATTAAAGCAAAATTTTAATCTTATAACATTTACACATGTTTACAGGGAAAGAAATGGCATGGCAGACCATCTTTCCAAAGTAGCTACCCAACAACGTCTTGATCTTGGCACCTGGAGAATTACATTATATAACACTGCTACATCCTACAGTTACTACCATATGCCCTTCAACGTGGCATTGGAGGACAGGTTGGGCGATTGATTGGTTCCTTTCACTACAGCTTTGGTTACTTAGGCAAGAAAATCAAGGCACAGATATGGGATACTGCTGCCTAAGAGAGGTATCGGGCATTCACAAGTGCTTATTACAGATGTTGTGGGAGATTTGTTGGTGTATGATATTACAAAGATGACACTTTTGATAATCTGAAACGGTGGCTCATGAGAGACCATGCTGATTCAATCACTGTTATCATGTTTGGATGGCAATATATTTGAACTGAACCTTACGAGGGCTGTGTCAAGATGAAGCACAGGATATTGCTGTAAAAGTGGGCTTACTTTTCATGGAAACATCTGCATTGGAGTCTACAGATGTCTTTTTAGTAATTCTCACTGAAATCTATCAGCTTGTTAGAAGGAAATCGCTCGCAGCAGAGGAGGCAGCCTCTGCTGTGCATAAACAAGGATCTCCATTAAACGTGGATGATGCTGAAACATAAGCTGCTGCTATTTAGTTTCTCATTTTAGCTTTGATAGAACTGTGACGGAGCATTAACTTGCATACATCTGTTCTGTATGTGCTTTAGGGCAGCTTAGACTGAGTATACTTATTGAAGTTACTACTTAAATATGTAACCGGATATTGGTGTGCTATTATGGACAGCAATTATTTTGAGATTGTTTGGGTCTCATAGACCTGTAAGACACTTGAACAACAATATGTGACAATGTAGGGATCACTATGATTCTATTACATGTGCAGAATGTAATTTTTTCAATCTATTGAAATAAAATTACGAATTTTTCCATGGAAAAAAAAAAAAAAAAAAAATTGACAATGGCTTTCATTGAAAATTATAATGATGACAGGGTTCAGTTACAAAGCTTAACCGTGAGAGTTAATGAAGACTCTATCGCTGAAGCCATAAATGTTCCTGCAGAAGGTGAAAAGTGGTTTAAACAAAAAGAATTCAAGGAAGATTTTAGCGAATTCTTGATCCCTGGAAGTGAAAAACTCGACTGGAAAAATGGAGTTCATGTCAGCAGAATGAAGCCAGCATGGAGGGTGCCGTTGGAGGTGATTCAGAACTATATCACTTGTGATGGAAGGTATGATAGGGTTTTAAAGTGCCATTTGAAACTTCTAATGCATATTCATGGCAATACACAGTTAAATCTTCCATTTTACCTGTTTAAAAGCCTCCAAAAAATGATTACTAAAGTTCAAAACCATCCAGCACATACAACTCGCTTGGTTTATCACCAGGGGATAATTAAGTTGTTGATTCTAACTCAGCTGCAAAAAGAAGAACGAACATGGGGTTCTCTGTTGACAGAGTTAGGGTTTAGTGATAACCCTAAAGAGAAAGGTAAGAAGATGATTGATGACGCTAACCAGCAGGTAGCAAACCCTACAGAGACAGTTCAAAAGGGTAAGAATAAAGAGAAGGATGTTGTTTGTAATCCTGTACAGGGCAGTTTGAGCCCTGAAACACCCTGCACACAAGAAAATCCAGAAAAACTCAGTGACATGTTTAAAAGCATTGCTTCAAAAAAGAAAATTTGCAAACAGTTATTCAGGGAAGGCAGGCCAAGAACCAGACTGAGAGAGAAAATGCAGATGGAGGAAAGAACAATACAGGAAGGTGATAAGGAAGTTGTAGTTATAGAAGATGTTGCAAGTGAAGGACCAGTACACACAGCAGAGGACAAGTATTGTGAGGATATGGAAGAGTTTATTGACATGCAGGGTGTAGCAGGTTCCACACCAGAAATGTTTTGTACAGACAAACAAAACAATCTTGATGAAGGTTCAATATCAAGGAATCTGCCTGAAGAAAGAGGTTGCATAAGAGAGGAAGATTTGGATATCTCCTCAGAACTTGGTCAATGTAAAAGATCTCTTCAAACTTATAAAGAACAGACAATATACCTGCAGGACATAAATGAGAAGTTAATGGTGGCAAACAAAAGATTACGAGAAGACATGGAAAATAAGGAAGCAGAGTTCCAAAAATTACTGATGATTTCCAAGAACATCCTCAAGGAGAAGTGAGCTATGCAAAGACAACTGGAGCAGCTCAGAGCCCAGAACAAGGAAAGTGATAAAGATGTTGAATTGGCGAGGCTTCAAAAGCGCTCACAGGTGCTTAGTGACTTAGCTGCCTTAGCTGAGGCTTCTAGAAGCCTTTAGGTGTTTAAAAGTTATTTGATTTTGAACTCATGTTGTTATGTTTGACATTTGTATGACACTTGTAGTCTAAAACTTTGTAAGGGATTAACTTCCCACTTTTTAAGGAAGTTCGATCTAGAAATTTAGGATCTATGGTTAGTTTCTAGATAGAATATTTTTGTACAAAAGCAAGTCTCAACTAGAGAACTGGAGGTTGGCAGTTTTGGGAGTAATGCATGATCAATTGTAAGCACATCTGTGTAGCATGAGCATTTTGCAGCTTCAGTAACAGGTTCTATTTTTTAATAAACATGATGATGATTTGCCCTTGTGTTATATAAATTGTCTTTCTGATAATTCTGTTATGTATATGGTCATTCATATTCCATTGCAATAATTCTTATCATGAGAAGACAGTTATCTTTTTATTTTTATAAACATTGACAGTTTCACTTCATGATTTATGATCATAGTACCTAGATATTGAACTTTGTGATATACTCCATGTTATGCAGTATTTGTTTGACTTTCCTGTGACTCTGATTTCACACCAGCCTATCCTTCCAACAGTGTTATGTTTTGCTTGTAGAGCTTGTATATACCCATATAATACAGTGAGGATTGTGTGATATGTACAAAACAGATTTGATTTCATACTAGTCCAGCTTTACAGTAATGGTTTGATTTTATATACAGTTTTCATGATACACCAGCCTAAATCTTCAATACTTTGATTTTCTTGTATCATACCAATGTGTGACATATACCAGTTTAGTTTCTTGTAAATTGTGTGATGCTTTTATAGCTTTTGATTTCATACCAATTTGTGTTTTCAGTGTGATTTCATTTGATTTATACAAAGATTTCCTTAAGCTTGAATCCCGTAGTCTAGGTTCAACTTTGGGGATAACATCTTCTGGCGTCGTTGCCGGGGACGGATAAAGGAAAGGGTATCTTCCCTGGGTAATTGAAAATTTCATTGAACTGATTTTGTAGGGTGAACAGAATCAACAAAACCTGATATCGACTACATTCAGTCACCTTTTAAGAAGTTACAGTGGCTTCAAAGAAGATAGGGACTCGAGGAAATCCCTCATCCCCTTTAAATCCAGGAGTCTCGGATCCAGAGCAGTTGTTAAAGGAGGCCAGGAGAAATCTGGTCTCTACTTCAGAGATCCCTGAATCTGCATCTTTCCCACTTCCTTCTCTAAATCCACATTCAGAAAGAGGTCAAGAGGAGTTAGATTTGTTATTTACCCCTTCCAAAGTTGACAATTTTCAGGTCTTTACAAATCCCTTAATATCAGAACAAGTTAAACTTGAAGCATTACAAATAGGTGCTTCTTCTTTATCTTCAATTCATACTCCGTTGGTTAAAACAGTCCCAGTAAATCAACCAAATCCTGGTACTTTGTATCCCTCATCGCAACAGTCAAGCAGTTTTCAGTCGAATACAAACCCTAAAATGGCTCAAAATCGAATGGCTGCTATGGTAGCAGCAAGATATGCCCCCCTTGTTTTGCCTCAGCCCCTCAATGCTCTCCCAGGAGGAGATTATCATAAGTACCTGCCAAGGTTCGATGGCCAAGGAGATGTTACTGCAGAAGACCATTGGAATATATTCGTATCTTTTACAGATAATCATAATTATGAACATGCTGATGTTTGGATGAGATTATTTGTCCAAAGTCTAGATGGTGAGGTTAGAACGTGGTTTCGGGAATTACCACCAAACTCCATAGATGGTACTGATACCTTACAAGAAGTATTTCTGAGACGCTGGGGGGACACGAAAGATTTCTTGTATTACCAGACAGAGTTTGAATCTTTAAAAAGAAAAAAGGGTGAAACTGTGGGAGATTTTTCCAAAAGATTTAACAAAGTGTACAGCAAGATCCCAGCTCAAATAAAACCTACTGAGACATCAGCAATGTTATCTTATGCAAATTCATTTAATTCTGAGTTTTCTTTGCTATTAAGAGAAAGAAAATCAGATTCACTTCAAAACATGCAAAATGCAGCATTAGAAGTAGAATCAAACATTTTGGCATCCAACAGACTAAAAGATGAAACAGAACACCAAACTGTGGACAGAAAAGTCATCAGAGGGCAGAATAGATGAAATGAGTAAACTCATAAAAAATTTGTATGACAAGATTGATAGACTGGAAGTGGGAAATAGAAATAGAAATCAGAGTAAACCCGTGCCTGAAAGTGATAGAAATCCGAATCAGTTCAGAAGACCTTTTGCCCCTAGATTCTTCCCAAGAGAAGGGCGAAATAATGATATACAGAGAGAGAGACGAGAAAATGAAGAACAAAAGATTCAACCTCCTTTTCAAAACAATAATGTCAGAGGGGATGAATCATATGAATTTGATGAAGGCGAGTTAGATGAATTGGAAGTTGAAGAACAGAATATTAGACAGTTTGATGATGATGCGCCTTCACATTTTATAACTCGATCTGATTATCAATATGCTACAGAATTAGATCAGTACGAAGAGGATGATTATCAGATGTCTATGCCAGAGGTCTGTCAGCAAATGCCACAAAAATCATATGGCTTAAGGTCAGGGGTAAAACATGCAGCACAAACCAAGAAAGTGGTGAAAGCTTCTTCTTCTAAACAAAATTTGCCTGCAAACCAGAAACAAACTGTAAATCAGAGAAAAGATGAAGATGTGAATCCAGAGGAGATTAATAAGTCTATTGGTGGTTTCAATTTTGAACATAAACTTAATAAGGTAAAGATTCCTGTGCCTTTGACTGAGTTGATTAAAAGTAAAATTTACAGGGAGGTAACCTTAAAAACCTTTAGCAATGCAGTGAATTCTAGTCTTATTCCTTCTGATGAGATTAATCTGCAGGATGAAAATCCTACTATCATTGTAGGATCAAAAACTTTTGATCAACCGGATGATAATTCAGAATATCCTCCGCCATTTTACATAACCTTTTTTGTACATGATCAACTGCTACATAATTGTTTGTTGGATTCAGGAGCTTCACACAACCTTATGCCCAAAGCAGTCATGGAAGCTTTAGGACTGAGTGTAACAAGGCCATAGCATGATTCACATGCATTTGATTCCAGGGCAGTCAAATGTATTGGGGTGATTAAGGATTTGGTGGTGAATCTAACCCAGATACCCATGAAGAGTATATTGATGGATGTTGTGGTTGCAGATATTTCTCCCAAGTTTGGTATGTTGTTGTATAGATCCTGGGCAAAAAAGGTGGGAGGAACTCTGCAAATGGATCTCTCGTATGCTACAATTCCAGTATTTGGGGGTGAATTCAGAAGATTGTACAGAGAAGTTCAAATGGCATACTTAGTAAGTGACAGCAAACACCCTAAAAATCACCCTATTTATTCAATTGATGAAAACCTTGGGTCTTGTATGTTGCAATTGAATGATGAATCTGAAGGTGTTTTAAAGATAGAAAAAGATATCTCAATTCAGGTAAAAAGAGAGGAACCTGATGGCTTGTGGAAAATGTATTTCGATGGTGCATCGAGTAAAGAAGGGGCAGGAGCAGGAGTGTTATTGATTTCAGCTGGAGGTGAGACTATTTCCCTTATGTTCAAATTGGAATTTAAAACAACAAACAATACTGCTGAATATGAGGCTTTGATCCTTGGATTAAGGGCAGCAAAAGACTTGGGCATTAAGGAGCTTGCTGTATTTGGCGACTCCGAATTAATAATTCAGCAAGTAAAAAAGGTGTACCAAGTAAAGCAGCAGTTGTTGAAAGTTTATAGGAATGAAGTCTGCGATCTAATTGAAAATTATTTCATAGCCTTTAATATCACCTTTGTCCCAAGAGAATATAATGAAACAGCTGATTCCTTAGCCTTAGCAGCAGCCTATTTCAAAGTGCCAAAGGTTACTCATTTGAAATATCCAATTGATGTTAGGTACAGACCTGCTGTCCCAGATAATATTAAACATTGGAAGGTTTTTAATGATGATCAGGAAATAAAAGAATTTCTGGAATTGGTAGGTGAATTTTCAGATGATACCGTTGATCATGAACAGGATTCAGAATGGGTAGAAAATGAACCGTGCATAAATAATTCAATTGCTGATCATAAAATTGTGGAGTTAAAAGGGAATTTCATTCCTAAGGGACTTGTTCCTTTAGAAAGATTGTTTTCAAAAGATGATGCACTGATAAAACCTACTCTACAGACTATTGAAGAAAATGTTATGGAGTATAACATTGGTTCTGAAAAGCAGCCTCAAATGATAAAATTGTCAAAATTGCTGTCAGATGATGAAAGAAGAAAATATCTAGGTTTGCTGAAAGAATTTAAGACATTTTTGCTTGGTCATATCAGGATTTAAAAACATATGATACCAGCATAATTCAGCACAAGATCCCTCTAAAACCAAACACTAAGCTTTTAGACAGAAGCTTAGAAGGTTAAATCCAGCATTGCTGCCAGTAATTGAAAAAGAGGTGAAAAAACTGTTAGATGCAAAAATCATTGTGCCTTTAAGATATTCATCTTGGGTTGCTAATTTAGTCCCTGTACGGAAGAAAAATGGAGAGATAAGATTATGTGTAGACTTCCGTAACCTGAATAAATCATGCCTCAAAGATAACTATTCATTGCCAAAGATAGATCAGATTTTGCAGAAGGTAGTAGGTGCACACAGGATTTCAATGATTGATGGATTTTCTGGTTATAACCAGATTGCAGTTCAGCCAGAAGACCGAGAGAAAACAGCATTCACCACGCCTTGGGGAACCTTCATGTATGACAAAATGCCTTTTGGGCTCATGAATGCAAGTGCTACTTTTCAGAGGGCTATGGATATAGCTTTTGTGGGAGAAAATGAAAAGTTTGTAGTGATATACCAGGATGACATCACAGTCTTTTCTAAATCCAATGAAGATCATCTTAAACACTTAAGACAAATTTTTGTCAAATGCAGGAAGTTTGGTTTATCACTAAATCCTAAAAAATCTCACTTTGCCCTGACAGAAGGCAAACTGTTAGGCCATATTGTATCTGCTGAGGGAATAAAGATACATCCAGAAAGAGTCAAGGCTATTCTAAAAATCAGCATTCCCAGAAACAAAAAAGAAATTCAATCCTTTGTTGGAAAAATCAACTTCTTAAGATGGTTTATTCCAAATTTTGCAGAGATAATAAAGCATATCACTCAAATGCTTAAAAAGGACAGTGAGGTTAAGTGGTCGAAACAGGCTAAACAAGCATTTGAAAACATAAAACAAGCATTGATAGAAGCCCCAGTGTTGATGGCTCCTGATTACACAAAGGATTTTGCCATATTTTCGTTTGCATCAGAAGATACTATTGCTGCTGTGTTGTTACAAAAGAACTCTGATAATTTGGAACAGCCCATATCATTCTTCAGCAAAACATTAAGGCATTCTGAGTTGAAGTGAGTGAGGATATTGATCATCAAATAATGGGTTACATTTTTATCAATCTACTCAGCCACTATTACTTTTTTTAACTTCATTTTTTTCCCTATATGTCAATCAATGTTTATTTTTGGAATACATCCACTATTAATCTACATACATTGGAAAAATTAAATATATTTAGAAGGTTGGAGAATTTTTATAATTCTTTAGATAAATTGGCCTGAACAATTTTTCTTAGTCAAAGATGTGATTGTTTTGAAAATGGGTGAAAACATGTACAAATTTTTTGATATGGTCAAACATGATTAAGAACTACACCATTTTTATACAATAATATTTAATCAAGCAAGCTGCACCTAAGGCACAAATATTTCATTTTTTTTCTTCCAAAAGGTAGACCACTTTTTTCATCTAAAACCTTAGAGGGAGCCCATTCATCTACAAAAGGGCATGAGAGCCTATGAGAAATGAACCCTGAATAGAAGAGAACATTTAGCAACATTCTAGAATTTAGATTGTTGATTTACAATTAGTTATTTTTGAACTCTCTTAAGAGGGATGGATTGAGGTCAAAAAGAAGAAAGGGTAAAAAGGGTAGAATTGAGGACTATTTTCCTTGTTAGTTTTATGCACTATATGGTATGTGTAAATGTTGGGTTGGAAATTTCTATTGTATACCTTTTGTGAATGGTCTTGTAGCATATGAAAAATGTAACCTCTATTATTTATATGAATGAGAAGGTACAATTTTATTTTATTTTTTCCAAGGTAAAAAACATATAATAAGATAATTATATAATAGGCCAAAATATTTGTTCAAATGATCCATATCATAAGTTTGAGTAAGATCTTCAATAATGTGTAGATGTTAGGGTCCTACCCTAACCTGCCTTAATTTAGGAGTTAGTCATGCAATGTATACGATCATCTCTTTGGAATAAGGCCAAGTAGTTAGTAGTCAACAATCAATGTAAAAAAGGTCTCTCTATTAATTAAGACCCAGTCTAGGAAATTGGTACTTATTGATTATTTGACCATGTCAAGTAATTAGGGTTTTGGATATGGGAAGCCTATTTAAAGTGTTATAATGCTATAAATGGTTTTGTCGAGAATCATTGTATCAAATCTTTTCTCAAGTGAAAGGTTTCCCAACCTTGAGAGGCGTGTGAACATTGTTACTAGAATCCATTCTCATAAATATAAGGCTTATTTCCAACAATATTTATCTTTCTACTATCTAGTGTTTCTTGTTATGCATTGTAAATTTGGTTTATTGCATATTAAATCTCTAGGTATCCTACATCATTTTAAGTTCCAGGGTTAAAGAACACCACAAGTGGTATCAGAGCCACTTTCTTGTGCCAACACGACTCCAATATTTTTAGAGATTTTGTTTAGGCTAGTGACATGTTTTGACGTCTTCAAATCATCGCAGAGATATGTCTTTTGATGGCTAAAAATGCAATTGGAAAACATTCATGTAGAGCATACAATTGGTACTTAGTCACGTTGTACCCTTGGTTGGTACAATTGTTGGACACCATTGTAACCTCTTTTGGTACCCCTACGAGTAGGATCGCATCAAGAAATGCCTACACATGGAATCTCATTTCCACGTACCTTAGGGTATATCGAAAGTCCCCTGGATCACCTAAAACCATTTGTAGATCATCCAATCAGTCATCTTGTTTTTATAGTGGCACTGAACACAACACTTGGGAAGATACTCTCACGTACCTATGTAGTCGAGTAGTATGACTAAGGGAACAATTGAGCCTCCTTAGTTAGAGATATGAGGGATTGGGCCAAGTACTACTGTTGGACCCCGTAAGTATATTAGAGAGTTATAGAACATAATAATCCTTTCTCCTCAGAACCCTTGAAACCCTCATCTCTACAACACACTAGTGCCATTTCTACTTCATTGCATTCAGACGGAAATGAGACATTTTTCCAGAGTAGTCACTATAGTGACCAGATTCTCAATGTGGTCATTAGTGAAATTCCTACATCTCTACATCCATAAGGAATTAGGGAATTCTACATGTATAGTAATATTCAACCCTTATTTGAGACCCATCTCAAATGAATCCTTTCGTTTTTCTTATATATATATATATATATATATATATATATATATATAACCATTTCTAGTGGTCACATAAACCCCTATGTGTGTCCTATCTCAACGGAATTCTTGCATCGTGTTGATCTTTTTTATATACATCTCTTACAACCCTTTTTATGTGGCCTCGTCACTCATACCTTTCATATCTAATGGTACACACCCACAACCAAGGAAACCAAAGCAACTATAGTGACAAGAGCGGTGTGGAGGTAGCAGACCAAAATCAACCTCAAAACCTTCAAGCTGCCATGGAAGTCCTGCAATCCATGCTTATTTCATTGCAACAGTTAGTGGACCAGATCAAAAGCAATAGGGAAAATGACATGACAGTGACTGATGCTATAGCTCAACATGTTTAATTTTCTCTGAAACACGAGGAGCCCATATATGAATCCTTTGCCACTGAAGAACCTAAATCTCACACTCTTTTCCCAGAAACAGGACCTCACTCCTTTGAGGATAAAAATTCATGGCACCACTTTCTAAATATTGACATGTGCAAATTTGATGGCTCTGATCCTTTAGGTTGGGTACCCAAATGGAACACTATTTTCCCTCCATGGCATTAAGGATGACCTACATAAGTTAAAAATCATGGTTTTATATTTAGTTTCAAAAAGATGGCAATGTTGGCAATGGTACCAAAAATATTATCGTTGTTATGTCCCTTGGAGCCAATTTGTGAAGATCCTTCATGATCATTTTGACCGTGACACTCACTACTTGGGGGAAGGTTGACCAAATTGTGCAAGACTGGCACTGTTTTGGACTATATTAAAACATTTGAGCAATTGGAAATCCGCACAAAAGGCCTCTCTAATTATTTTTTTTCTGAGAATGTTCATCAATGGCCTCAGTGGCCTCGAGGAGGCAATTCATGCACATGTCCTTATGCAGTGTCCCTCCACTTGGTTGGAAGCCTGTCATAGAACTTGAGAAGTTAAACTAGTGATCAATGCCCAACCTAGGCACCCTTCATTTCCAACTCGAGCAATGTCTCCCATGGTTCCTACTCCCACTAACTCCACCACCCAGCTATTAGAAATCCACAATTTGACCTCGGATGCCATGGTTGAGGTTCTGCACTTCGGACTTTGCTACAACTATGATAGAAAAATATTTCCAAAAGCATAAATGCAAAGAACATAAATTATTTCAAATCGAGACATCCCCACATGATCCCCTTAAGGACACCACCATGGAGGTTCTGCTAGAACCTAATGTGGAAGATATTATGCTCCCTTTGGAATATGCTCTCAATATACTAGTGTAGGAGGAGCAACCCCAAATCTCACTACATGCTTTATCTGGTTTCTCCACGCCTCAGACATTGAAATTGATTGGATGCATCAAGAATCGGAAAGTCATTGTATTAACTGGCAGTGTAGCACCCATAATTTCATTCATTGGCAAGTGGATAAGGAAATGTATTGCTATATTCGCTCTATATCCAACATCCAAATTTTGATAGCCAATGGTGGTTTGATGAAATGCAATGGTCTTTGTGAAAATGTGAAACTCCAAATGGGTTACTACCATCTCAAAACATATATATATGTTTGTTATTGACATGGGTGGTTGATACATAGTTCGGGGGCTTGAATGGCTTGGAACTTTGGGTTCCTTCACCATGGATTTCAAGGCACTCTCTCTCAACTTTACTCAGGTCAAGCACACACATCACCCCAATCGAATTACCTCCAGTTCTCCTGAAATTATCTCATCACATCATATGGAGATATTATTGAAGAAAGGCCATGCAGGTGTCATTGTTCAGTTCAATGCCATCCAAGTCATGGAAATGCACACACTGGATATTAACCCTAACTTGCATCTAGGTTCTCTCCAATTATCAATAGGTTTTTGAGGCACCAAAGGGTTTATCCCCATCCTATGGGGAACATGACCATGGTATTCCTTTAATCCTAGGCATTCAACCTCCCAATGTCCTCCCTTATCGCCACCCTTTTGCATAAAATAATGAAATTGAAAAAATCATTTAGGAATTATTAGAGGCCGGCATCATTCATCCTAGCATAACTCCTTATTCCTTATCGGTGGTTATGGTCATAACAAAGGAAGGATTTTGGCACATGTTTCTTGAAAATCAATCTCTCAACAAATTAACCATCAAAGATAAATTTATTATTCCTATCATTGATGATCTCTTAGATGAGTTTCATGGAGACAAATTCTTCACCAAACTTGACCTTCGTCCAGGCTACCATCAAATCTGAATGAACGAGGTGGACATACCCAAACAATATTCTACACTCATGAGGGTCATTATGAGTTCTTAGTCATGCCCTTCAGTCTATACAATGCCCCATCCACTTTTCAAAGCCTCGTGAAATATCTTCTGCCCTTTCCTTCGCCATTTTTTACTGATGTTCTTCAACAATATCTTGGTATATAGAAACACTTGGGACAACCACGTCAAACATGTTGCTCGTACCTTGCAATTAGTAGAATATCACCTATTATTTGTGAAATGCTCCAAATGTACTTTTGGGGTTGAATGAGGTTGAATATTTGGTCCATATTGTTAGACATGATGGGTGTACATTTGGACCACAAGAAAGTGGAATTTATGCAAAATTGGCCTCGCCCCAAAACTCTCGAGAGCTTGAGAGGGTTCCTTAGACTTATTAGCTATTACCATAAGTTTCTGCAAAACTATGGGAATATTACAGCTCCTCTTACATCATTTCTAAATAGAATGCTTTTTTAGAATGAGGCAGCAGAGCAAGCCTTATTTGCCCTAAGGATGTTATGTGCACTATGATTGTGTTATCCATGCCATATTTCACTAAGACTTTCATGTTAGAATGTGGTGCCTTTGGATATGGCCTAGGAGTGATATTACTTCGAGATGAACGCCCATTAACCTTCACCAATAAGCAACTTTGTGAGAAAAACTTGGGAAAGTCCACCTATATAAAAAGAAATGATGGATATCCTTCACATAGTTCAGACATGGTGACCATATTTAATTAGACGACATTTCCAGATCAAGACAAACCATCATAGTCTCAAGTATTTCCTAAGACAAAAGTTGTCCTCACCATAGAAACATAAATGGATTATTAAGATGTCGGGATATGATTATGAAATCATATATAAGAAGGGTTGTGACAATGTGGCCACAGATCCTTTGTCTAGGTAATTTGAAGAGGATGGTTCCCTCTTCACATTGTCCTTAGTAGTTCCAGGGTGGCTCAATGAAGCACATCAAGAATGGCTAGCCTAAGACAGAGTCTGACACCTCATCAAATGGATACAAGAATACCTGAACTCTTTTCTCGGGTATACATGGCACCAAAATATCTTTAGGTATAAGGAATGCAATTTTCTCACCTTGGATTCGACCTTAAAACCATGAATCTTATAAGAGTTACATTCATCACCCACAATAGGCCACTCGTGCTTTCATAAAACCTATGAAATAATTGAGCATTCATTCTTTTGGGAAGCCATGAAAAAAGATATCCACAACTTTGTTGTATATTGTGACACTTGCCAATAACATAAGGGTGAAATAGTGAAGTCACTTGGTGCTTTGTAGCCCCTTCCAATTCCCAACCATATTTGGACAAAAATATCTATGGAATTCATCGTGGGGCTTCCTAAGGTAAGCAATAAAACAATCATGATGGTGGTACTCAATTGTATAACCAAATATGCTCACTTTTGTGCCTTACCACAAACTTTTACACCCTCAATGGTGGCACAAGTATTCATGGATAATAATTTTAAGCTCCATGGCATGCCAACTTCTATTGTATCTGATTGTGACCCTACCTTCACAAGCAATTTTTGTCAGGATTTTATTAAACTTTAGGGTACCCAATTCAATCTCAACATATCCTATCACCCCCAAACATATGATCAAACGAAACAGTCAATAAATTCTTGGAAACCTACTTGTGATGCTTTGTGTCGGGCATGCCACACCACTAGGCCCAATGGATTCCTCTATCCAAGTGGTGGTATAATATCACTTATCACGGCTCCACCAAGATGACACCACATGAAGTAGTGTATGGCCAAAAACCCTTATTAGTGATTTCCCATTTTCCAAGTGCCTCTAGGGTCCAGGCCATGGACGACACACTTCGTACTAGATCAAATATTCTCCACACCCTTAAAGACAATCTGGTTATGGCTCAAAATAGAATGAAACAATAGGCAAATTAGCATCGCCCCAAGCATTGCTTTGATGTGAAGGATCAAGTGTTTCTTCAACTCCAAACCTTACAAGCAAACATCCCTCAAGTCTCATCTCCACTAGATGTTAGCTCTGAAGTTCTATGGACCCTGCACAATCGTCCAATGCATTGGATAGGTGGCCTACAAGCTCACTTTTCCAAATCACTCCAAAATTCACCCTATATTTCATGTCTCTTACCTAAAAAAACTAGTGGGTCTAATTGTAAAGTATAGACCAACTTCTTAGAATTAGACGAGGAAGGCTCCATTTGGCTCCAGTCGAAAACAGTCTTGGATTCCACGGAATGACAATTATGCAAGTGCACAATCAAAGAAGTTTTGATCTAGTGGAAAGATATGATGCCAGAAGATGCCACTTGGGAAATGACATAAAATTTACAGGAGTTTCTACATCTTCAATGTCGAGGACAACAATGCTTTTGATGGGGGAGGGCATGTTAGAGTCCTATCCTAACCCGCCTTACTTTAGGAGCTATTCATGCGATGTATACGTCCATATCTTGGAATACAGCCGAGTAGTTAGTAGTCGACAATCAATGTAAGAAGGGTCTATCTTTTAATAAATGTATCCTATGTTGTTTTAAGTTCCACGGGTAAAGAACACCATAGTAGAAGAGGCCCTTTTGTATATAGATAGGTTCCTTCTAAGGTTTAGGTGAATAAATGGTTCACCTTCTAGAGAATACGTTAAATATATATGCTTTGGGTGCACCCTCCTTGATCAAATTTCACTATATCAAATACTATGTGATTTCTGATTAAGTTTAACCATTTCAAAAACATTGTGCAATTTTTTACATGTTTTCAAACCAAATATGTAGATTTCATTAGGGAAAATCCCCAGGCTAATTTAACCAAGGAGTTTTACAAATTCTCTAAAGATCTAAGGTATATTCCAATGTTTCCATGTCACGTAGACCAAAAGTGAATGCATAATGAAGTCAATGCTATTTGTTGCATGTGGATAAATCTTGGGTGTGAAAAGCCTTGCCATATGAAAGACATGTTATGTGGCAGTCTATTATGAGTAAACATGGTCAAAATTCCACCATTGAACATGGATGTCATTACTATGACCAGAGTTTTATGTGACAATCAAATTTCTATCGTAATACACATTTTTTTTGTAACCCATACATCGCTTGCATTAAAATCACATAACTTCTCCTTTTGTTCAAGGATATTCATTGTCACCCCCAGTTATAGTTTAACATATTTAACTCTAGAACATTGTGATTTAATTTGTGGAATACGATCAGAGAATTGACATGATGTTCCTTCAATATTTCTTAGTCCCATTTATTATTTACCTTAAAATTATAAACAATGATGACAATGATGCCTTTTAATATCCTTTAGACTAGCTTGGTCTAAGGACCCAAACTAAGAGATAGTAAACACAAAAAACTAGGAAATTAAAATCTCGAAGTTACTTGCCTAGATGTGTTTGGATATGAGTTTAGATTCACAATAAAGTCTCCAAGCTTAGTTTGGTTGTCTTGTTTTAGGATTTCATGAACAAGTTGGACTTGTAGATATCACTATAAACATATCTAATATCATTTTATTGAGGCCATATTGGAAGGAAATGAAATTTGTCTCCAAACTCCTTCTAAGTTGCATACATTATAGATTTTTTCTAAGGTGTTTTTGGAAGAGCCCATTTGTCGATTTGACTAAGCAACTCTTGTGAGCTTGTTCTTAGCTTATAAATTGTCATTTTTTCTTGAGGCTTGCAACCTTAGTAGGGTGGGAAGGATGGTCAAGCTTGAGATTGATGGTGTTTTTATAATACCATAATTTTCTTTTGTCTTCGATATTTTCATCACTATAGGAATTTAGACACATTTTCAATTTTATTTTTCATTATAAGATAGGACTATCTTGGATGTTCCAAAGTCTTAACTATTGATCAAAATTCATTTAATTGTTGTTATGTTTATGATATAACATACAATATATCTCCCTTGTTAACGAGGATTAGATGAATGGGATGTTTGTAGTTTTGTGTTTTAATAATCTTAGTAAGTAGTAATGCCAAATTTATGATGGTAAATAATATTCAAATAAATAAATGCTAAGATGAAAATAACACTTTTTGATATAAAAGGTGACACGAGTGTAGTAATGGGCATTCAATACACAATTTCATGCACATTATAAATTTATCATCTTTGAGCTCTAACTAAACCATTTAAGTGCATCAATTTGCATGTGTACACTTTAGTAGCCTGTGCAAAGTCTATGTGTACACACTTTTGTAGCTTGCATGTACACCCCTTATTAGGCACATGAGCACACTTGAGCATTTGCATGCTCTTTGAGACTCCATGCACAACCCAAATCCACTTGCACATTTCAATGTTGTGCACATACTTAACATCTATGCATGAAGCCAATAGACACACCTACAACACAAGCACATTGCACCAACTCACATGTCCACAACAACACCAAACACAATAATAAGATAAGCCACCATTAAGAGTGAGAAAACTAAATTGCCATCAACAACCAAATTGTATTCTCACTCATACAATGCACCATATGAAGCATAATATGGCATAGAGTATAATTAGTCATTATTTTTCATCCTCTCCATCTACAAAACTTTAACATAGTAATATAAACATTATTGCGAACTACTTTTCTCTATGCATGCTTTATTTATAATTTGCTAGATTTCAATTCATGCTTTTGCACTCATAACTTAATCGGTCTTGCTTGTTTATGTTGTGCTATATTTTGCATCTATAATTCTATCACAGGGTTGTTCATGGTTTATTTTTTTAAAGCCAAAGAAAGAAGTATCATAAATGACCTTACTAATGAAGGGTTGATCATGAAAGGTTTGACCTACTTAAATATAAGGTCTTAGTGTTATCTTAGTTAGTTGCAACATAAGGTTATTGCTTATTACACCACAAACACATTCTATAGCCCAATGTAAAGAAGATGTGTCACGAGTTAGTGAGTGAGTGTAATACCTATCTCATGTCAGCTTTTAATAAAAATACAAATATACTTTAATAATAATTAGCCTAGATCCAACTAACCCTGGATTTATCAAGATCCAAGATGGATCAAATCCCTTTATGTGTAAATCTTTAAGAAGTTTTTGCATCGTATAAGAAGTTTGCACCTCAAAGCATTTAATCCTCTTAATGCCTGATAGATCCACTGTAAGATGGATATAGGATTACATAAAAGATTTAAGGTAAAAAATCTTTAGATAAATAAATGCCTAGATGAAAAAATGCTTTTTGATATAAAAAGTGACATGAGTGTAGTCATGGGTATTCAATACACAATTTCATGCACATTTTAAATTTATCATCTTTGAGCTCTATCTAAACCATTTAAGTGCATCAATTTTCATGTGTACACTTTAGTAGCATGTGCAAAGTCTACTTGTACACACTTTTACACTTTTGTAGCTTACATGTATGCCCCTTAGGCACATGAGCACACTTCAACATTTGCATGCTCTTTGAGACTCCATGCACAACCCAACTCCACATGCACATTCCAATGTTGTGGACATACTTAACATCTGTGAATCTGCCCATGAATCCAATAGACAAACCTACAACACAAGCACATTGCACCAACTCACATGTCAACAACAACTCAAAAACACATTAATAAGATGAACAACCATTAACAGTTAGAAAACCAAATTGCCATCAGCAATCAAACTCACCAACCAAATTGAAATGTATTCTCACTCATGCAATGCACATATGAATCATAATATGGCATATAGTATAATTAGTCGTTAATTTTCATCCTCTCCACTTACAAAACTTTTACATAGTAATATAAACATTATTGCAAACTACTTGCTCTATGCACACTTTATTTAGAATTTGCTATATTTCAATTCATGCTTTTGCACCCATAACTTAATCGGTCCTACTTGTTTATGCCATCGTGTTATGTTTTGCATGTTGCAATTATATCACAAGGTTGTTCATGGTTGATTTTTTAAAACCAAATAAAGAAGTATCATAACTGACCTTACTAAAGAAGGGTTGATCATGAAGGTTTGACCTACTTAAACATAATGTCTTAGTGTTATCTTAGTTAGCTACAAGATAAGGTTATTGCTTATTACACCACAGACACATTCTATATCCCAATGTTGAGAAGATGCATCACGAGTGAGTGGGTGAGTGTAATGCTTATCTCATGTCCGTTGTTAATAGTACAAAAATAAAAATACTTTAATAATAATTAGCCTAGATCCATCAAACCCCGGATCTATCAAGATTCAAGAGGGATCAAATCCCTTGATGTGTAAATCTTTAACAAGTTTTTGCATTGTATAAGAATTTTTCACCTCAAAGCATTTAATCCTCTTGATGTCTCATAGATCCATAGTTAGATATATATATGATTAAATAACAAAGGTTTAAGCTAAGATCTTCAAAAGATTAACCATTTACTTGGGGGTTAATCCATTATAATCAAATGGTAAAGACAATGCTCTTGCTTAGGATAGGTGTAACACTCAAATCTTTGTAGGATATGTTGCATGGGTGCATGTCGATGAATAATAAACAATATGATACGTTATGGTTGGTGCCTTTTTTTTCCCACGAAAAAAAAAAAAAATAAAAAAAAAAATCGCAATTCATTTCATTATAATGAACCACATTGTACAAATTGGTCGTAGCTTGTCAAAATATAATCATTTATGGATGCTCCCATACATATGATCAAGAAAATATGCATGATTTAGGATAGTCTCCAAAATCTCTGTTTAATGCAGATTCAACGCAAAACACTGTAAAAAATGAAGACTCCATCAAAATTACAAAAATGAGACTGTTCATAAGTAAATCCATAAATATGATCATAATTGATCTCAGAAAGGCTGGATTTGAATATCATTTTCAGTCTCTATATCCCCATGGTCGTCCCAGCTTCTCCACATATTCTCTGCCCCTTGGATCCCCGGTTTAGAAAGGGAGTTTGTTATCGTGTTCCTCTGCCTATATACATGACAAAAAGTAATATCTTGAAACAATCCCATGTATCGGAGAATGTCTTCATAGAGGGGCTTGAGAATGATATTTTTTGGTGACTTCTTTAATCTGAACCAATCTATCACTAATAAAGAATCACCGAAGACATGTAACTGTTGAACTCTCTTAGATAGCACCAATTGGAGGACTAGTATAAGGGCCTTCATCTTCGCAAGATTATTAGTAGCTCTTCCTATCCCTACCGCAAATTTATACCATTTATCGTCAGAGATAAAAATAATACCTCCAACACCTCCCTCCACAATCCTGCCTTGAGATGCTCCATCGAAGAAACACCAGCAAATGGATTTATCAATATTTACCTCTCTTACGATTCTATGTTTGATAGGTTCAGGGGAATGAGGAAGGATATCCAATATAGCCACACTCTTAGATGCATAAACCGTAGCTAGAACAATGACATCCTGAAAGATAGATTTATTTCTTTCCAATCAAACTCCCCAAATCACGAGGATTGGCAAAGCTCTGAAATCAATAGATAATGCATTGTTAGACCATAACTGAAAAGCATCAATCAGATTATCTCCCTGGCAAATGAAATAGATACCATAATATTGATCAACAAATTGCCACATGGAAGTCATATATCGGCAGTGAATAAAGAGATGGTCGATTGATTTAGGAGTTTCTTGACAAAGTGGACATCCGCTAAGCCCAATACCCAAGAAAGTAATCAATCTATCCCATACATGTATTTTACCACCAGAGCCAACTAGAAAAACAATTTAGTTTTCAAAGGACAGTTCAATTTCCAAATAGAATGATGCCACCAAGATGGTTCAGGATGATCTTCTTCAGCTCTATCCACCAGATATCCCAAACAAGGCAAATAGGTTCCTCCATATTAATTCTTAGTCTAGATTAGGGAGTCTTCCTTGTCACTAAGGTGGGAATGAACTCGATAAAGATCTTTGGTATATTGTTCCCAGATATTATAGTGCTCCCTTCAAATCCCAAATATTCAACAGAGAGCCACTTTTGCCTGATAGGAGAAAAATTAAGAATGTCCTAAATTTGAAAAAGAAAAATAATACCTTTGTCTCGCAGGTGACCTGTTATCTCCATGGGAAGTCTATAAACAACCAAATAACTGAACCATGGGTCCTGGCCAACTCTGATATTCCTTGCATTCCCAATTTCCCATGCCAACCAATCACCTATAATATCATAAGCCTTAACCACAGTATTCCAAATTATAAAAACATTACTAGTCACCTTATTCCCGGACTTGATCCACTATTCAATGGATAACAGATGGATATATTTCTGATGAACGACCTTGACCTAGAGCCCTTCACCATTAATCATTCTCCATATTCCTTTAGCAGTAAGATCTCTAGCAAAGCTTGGGTAAAACTTTAAACCCCATCCCCCCTACCTCTTTTGGCAAGGATAATCTCCTCCAAGCTATCCAAGGATAATAACTATGATTCTCACTCCCCCTCTATAGAAAATTAAAACAAAACTTTCTGATAGATTCCATAATACTAGCTGGGATATAAGATATGGAAGCCCAATAAACTGGGATGGCTTCAAGAACATATTTCATAATAACTAATCTTCCACCTCTGGACAACCATTTATTGCACCATAAATTGAGTTTACCTTCAATCTTACTAACCATCCAAGCCCAATCTTTTTTTAGATAGTCATTAGGCTTAATGATAAATCCAAGATATTTCAAACCATTATTTAAATCATTTAGAGTGAAATTAAACTGTGAGAAAATACAATCCATAGTCACATTATCCATATTCATGAAGGATATGGAAGATTTTGTTGCATTACAGACCATACCTGTAGCTTCAGTAAAAAGAGATAGAATTGCTTTGATCTTAGATATGTCCCTCCGAGAACCATTAGTGAAAAGAATAATATCATCAACAAAGAGCAAATGAGTTATAGAGACATTCCCTCTAATCATAATACCTTTTAACCCTCTTTGATCCCTAGCTTGAAGGATAGATTTGCTAAGTCCCTCAACAACCATAATGAATAATAAAGGGGATAATGGACATCCTTGTCTTAATCCTCTCTCCGGTCTGAAAAATGTGGATGCAAATCCATTAATGAGAACAACAAAGTACACTGACTGAACATGGGACATCATCAAATTGATAATTGGAAGATCAAATCCAACTTGGGCCAGTAGCAACTGAAGGAAAGTCCAATTAACCCAATCATATGCTTTGGATAAGCCCACTTTGATGACAACTTCTAGGAGTTTCTTTGTCTTCACCGACTGAACAACCTCTTGTGCTATCCCTATAACATCATGGATTTGTCTTTTCTCTAAAAAGGCAAATTGTTATGTTGACACTGCCTTGGATAAAGTTCCTTTAATTCTGTTAGCAATGATTTTGGCAGACAATTTATAAATGCAATTACATAAATAAATAGGCCTGTAGTGATCCAAGGAGGAAGGATTATCAAGCTTTGGGATGAGGGCTATAAAAGTAGAATAAAATGCGGCCAAAATTCTACCTTTAATCCTAGATTCTTCAATCATAGCAAGAATGTCTTCTTGAAATAAATCCATATAGCCAGAGAAAAAAAATAAAAAAAAATCCATCAGGGCTGGGACTTTTGTCTTTTTGCATAGCCGTAATAGCCTCTTTAAGTTCCTCAAGGGAGACAGGTTCATTCATGGATATAGTCTACTCTTCACTAGCAAAGGGTGGATAATGCATAAGAATATTTAGCATAACAGCTATGGAAGCTCTCTCATCTTCTTTATACAAGTGTTTGAAATTGTGGCGTCCCCTCCCATCAGCCCAAGCAAGGGAGAGAACATGACTCTGATTCCGGGCATCTAGCCCCATATCCCATAAGTAAAAATTCATTCATTGATAGCAAAGACATGTACATATTCATATTGTAATTGAACACAACGGAATTAAAATCATGTTTAATATCTAACATACATTCAACATTTTCACGACAGCCATTGAATAAATACATTGCAGAATTTAAACACATGAGGGTACTTATCTTCAACAAAGTAGTCCTGAGCAACCAGCTATGCAACTGCAACGTTCCACCCAACCATAGGCCAACTGTGTTTATCAATCTCTTGATACAACTGCTACCCCCGAGCTGGGCATGATTTCTACAAGGAACAAGGGAATAGCAGACTCACACATAGCCAAACATGCACCAAAATGAGCCAAGCCAATCTACGATTGGGTTTATCAGGCTGCTAGGAAATGGAAAGGAAGAATTGCTAAGCTAGTGAGCTCAAGCACAGAGCCATGGATACCTCTACAATATCTATGTAACTTGGCACCCACAATACCTACACACCCAACACAAGGAAGTATTCTCTTCACCGCTACACAGTCCCTCAAGCCATACCTTCCTTTCTAGTGCTCTTAGGGTGTGCATAGAAAAGTAACCAAAGCCCTCTTGATCTTCTTGAGAGGTTATTTTTCCCCACTAGTTTTATCAAGCCAATTCTGTCCACTACCACTCCAAATTTCTTGCTCACAGGTTCAAACCAAAACAGGGATGCACATAACAGCAAAAGTATAAGTGTTGGGCATGAAGAAACGTTTTTACAGTGAGATGCCCAAAGATGGGGTTTTCATTAGCTTCAGAAAGACATGGGAAACCCAAAACGAAAATGGAAAATGGGGAACAACCCTGGGAAGCCAAATCTATTTTCAGAAAAACGTCCATGGACATTATGGGGCAAAAACGACCTCCATAACAGCCCCAAATCGTGGTCCTCCTCTCCCAGCCATTGTGCAAAACAAAAACGATTTCCCAGACATGGAAAATGCATGAAAAATGGTGAAAAACGTGATGGGGAAAACCCAGCTAGCTCAGACTGCGTGAGAGGGCAAGTCCCTGGGTGAAAGATGGCTTTGGGCACCATTTCGTGGGTGTTTTCTTGCCCAAGAAGCAAATATACAAATTCCCAGGTTGATGGCTTGCCCATGCACGAAATTGGCTGCCATACCTCTCCACTCCCAAGGCATTAACTGCCTCAACCAACTCTTGGAAGAATTTAATGATTGGGTGCATAAGCCAAAATGGGTAGTTGAGGGTTTATGGGTTTTCTCATTGACACATGGGTTAGCACCATTGGCTCAAGGGTTTGAATAATTTCCCTCCTTATTCCTTATAAAAACCATGCCCCCATCTCTTTGTTGCATTGCATAGCTAGTTGTGGGTATTTCATTAAAATTCGTATTTACATGATGTATTAATTTACATTGTGCATGCCCAACACAAGAATCATATGCATCTATTTTAATTGCCGATACATAAAATGCTAAATCAATGGCGGGGCCTTGTCCTTGAGCTCCTCACCATGATTAATAACAATATTTACATCATTTACAATTTTAATGCAATAGGGTCAAAATCGGGATATTACATTCCCCTCCCCCTTACATTAGCACTGTCCTCAGTGCTCATCAAAATTGAACAAAAATGGATATGCCAATCTCATGGCATCCTCCAGCTCCCATGTAGCCTCATCGGGACCATAGTGCCTCCATTGCACCTTTACCTATTCGATGGCTCAGTTCCGGAGCAATGTTACCTTCTTGTCTAGGATGAGCAATGGATCGGTTTGGAACTCTCCCTCGGGTTCCACCTAGATCACATCCCAATTAATCACATGGTTAGGATCATGTACATATTTCTTAAGCAAAGAGACATGAAAAACATTATGAGCTCTAGTGCTAGCAGGCAATGCAAGTCTATATGCAACTGGCCCTATTCTTTCAAGCACTTCAAATGGCCCACAATATCTAGGTGATAGCTTGGCACAACCCCCAAGCTTCAAGGAACTCTTCCTTGGCTTCACTCTAAGATACACATGATCCCCAACAATGAATTCCCTATGCAATCTAAGCTTATCTGCATAGCTTTTCTGTCTATCCCGGGCTGCTTTTAATTTATGTATGATATTTACAATCTATTGTTCCATTTCCTCAAGCAATTCCGACTCAAGTACAATTATGTTCACTGGATTATCCCAAGTCACTGGTGTCCTACACCTTCTGTCGTACAAAGCCTCATATGGACTTATTCCCAATGATGCTTGTTTCCCATTGTTATATGCAAACTCTACCAGGTGTAGATAATCCTCTCACTTGGATGGTTTGTCCATAACATACATGTGAAGCATGTCTTCAAGCACCTGATTTACTCTTTCTGTTTGCCCATCTGTTTGAGGATGGTACGCGGTACTAAAGTTCAACTGTGTACCCAAATTTGCAAAGAGACCTTTCCAAAAATTGGAAGTGAACTTGGTGTCCCTGTCAGAAATTATCGTCTTAGGCAATCCATGTAATCGGAAAATTTCCTTCATGAAAATATTTGCAATGGCATCGGCTTTATGTGTGGACTTAACCGGTATAAAATGTGTTGCCTTTGTTAACTTGTCCACCACCACCATGATGGAATCATGTTGTCTCACCATCATTGGCAAACCTGTAATAAAATCCATGGAAATTACTTCCCACTTCCATTTTGGAATTGGCAATGGATGCAATAAACCTGCTGGGTGTTGGTGTTCAACCTTCACCTGCTGACATGTCATGCACTTAGAAATGTATTCAGCGATGTCCTTCTTCATTCCTGGCCAGAAATAATATTTTCTTGTTGTAGCAATTGTTTTCTGATATCTTGGGTGACCAGAGTATGGAGCTTTATGGATTTCATCCATAACAATCCTCCTCAAGTCTGCCACATTTGGAGTATAGGCTCTATTCTTATAAGTAAGAAGTTCGTCTTTTTCCAAATGATAGCCTTCATACTTCTTTTCAAATTCTTGCTGCTGCAACTTGCCCTTTATCTGCACATACACTTCATCTTCAGCCATATGGTTAACAATCTGCTGCCTCAAATCTGGTTGGCAAGTACTAAGCGTTGCCACATGCATTTCATGTACTTTCCTGCTGAGCACATCCGCCACCTTGTTTTCTTTCCCTTTTATGTGTTTGATTTCAAAATCAAATTCACACAAAAATTCCAACCATCTAGCTTGTCTAGCATTTAAAGTTGGCCGATCAAACAAGTATTTCAAACCACAATGGTCTGTCCTTAGCTCAAATCTCCTGCCCATTAAGTAATGCCTCCACATCTTTAAAGCATGTACTATGGCTACAAGTTCTAAATCATGAGTAGCATAGTTCTTCTCATGCTCCTTCAACTTTCTCGACTCATAGCATACCACGTGGTTTTCTTGCATAAGAACTCCTCCAAGTCCTTGATTGCATGCATCGATACACACCACAAAGTCTTTTTCTGGGTTTGCAATTTTCAAAATTGGTGCACTCGTAAGAAGATTCTTCAACCGTTGGAAACTTTCCTCACATCTTGGTGACCATTCAAACTTTATTCCCTTCTTTTGCAAAGAAGTGATCGGATTTGCGACCTTGGAGAATCATTCAATAAACCTCCTGTAGTAACCAGCAAGGCCCATAAAAGATCTCACATCTGTCACGTTCCTTGGAGTTGGCCAATTCATAATGGCTTCAATCTTCTCAGGGTCCACCGATATTCCTTCGTCTAAGATAATGTGACCCAAATAATGAATTTTATCTTTATAAAAGTCACATTTGCTCAACTTTGCATACAGCCTATGCTCCCTTAGCAGTTGTAATGTCATTCTCAAATGTTCTTCATGCTCTTCTTCATTCTTAGAATAGATAAGAATGTTGTCTAGAAAAACAAGAACAAACTGGTCCAAATAATTGCTAAAAACACTATTCATGAGACACATGAATGTAGCTGGTGCATTTGTGAGACCAAATGGTTCCACCACGAACTCACAGTGTCCATACCTTGTTCTAAAGGCTATCTTATGAATATCTGCCTCTTTGATTCTTACCTGATGATAACCAGACCTCAAGTCGATCTTTGAAAATACCTTTGCCCCTCGCATTTGATCAAACAGGTCATCAATTCGGGGCAATGGGTATTTATTCTTTATAGTAACTTTGTTCAACTGCCTGTAGTCAATACATAGCCTGAGTGTTCCATCTTTCTTTTTCACAAATAGAACAGGTGCTCCCCATGGGGACACAGTTGGCATGATATATTTCTTTTCCAACAACTCTTGTAATTGCATTTTCAATTCTAGCAATTCCAGTGTACTCATCCTGTAGGGTGTTTTAGACACTGGTGCAGCTCCTGGCACAAGTTCAATTGTAAAATCAATGTCTCTCTTTGGAGGGAGTCCATGAATCTCATCAGGAAAAACATCCCTGAATTCTTGCAATACGTGATAGTCCTCCCACTTAATAGTTTCATTCTCTGTTGCCTCCAAAACATGGGCTACATACAATTGACAACCTTTCCTACAGAAATTCTTCAACTGCATGGCTGAAACTTGCCTAACAGAAGTCACCTTTGGAATGCCTTTTACAACCCTTGGGTTTCCTTCTTCGTCCATGCATTCAAAAGTTTTATTGTAGCAGTCAAGTTTAACCCTGTGTGCCTCTAACCAATCCATCCCAATGAGAATATCATAGGAACCAAGTGGCAAAATATTCAGATTTGCATAAGTGATTAGCCCGTCCATCTCTAAGGGACACTTCTCTACAATTTCACTGACTTTTCTCTTAGTTCCAGTAGCTAGTTGAACTAACCATGATTTACTATGATTTGACTTCTTAAAAGCACAAATCTCAATAATTTTAGGAGTGATATAACTGTGAGTAGATCCAGGATCAATCAAAATAGAAACAGATTGCTTAGCAATCTTACCTTCAACTTCAACAACAGTTGATTGATGATCTGCCTGGCGGTCGTCTAGTGCTGCATAGATTCTAGGAATTGTCCTCGCCACTTGACCCACAGTTTCAGCTCCTTGGATGTTGTGAACTTGATTTGCATTCCCATTCCGATGTGCACAGTTCCTAAGCATGTGGTCTCCTCCACAACCCCAACATTGAAGTGGTTCTCTTGGCTCCTTTGGATCTCTTGGCTTGTCTCCCATCATCCTAGTTGTCTTAGTCACAACATGTGATGGATGCCTTTGCTGATTTCTGATATGAGGAAGTTTGAAACCTTTCTTCCTTTGGTCAAACTTCTCATTTTTCTTGTCCTTCCATGCCTTATGGAAATCAGGTTTGCTTTTGTTTTGATCATAACAATACTTGGCCTTCCTTATTGCCTCCTCTAGAGTTCGAGGCTCATCAAATTCAATTCTATCTTTATATGACTGAGGTAGCCCACTTAGAAAACGCTGAATTTTTCATCTTATCATCTCGAATATACCTGACATACCTCAGCAGCTCCAAGAACTTGTTTGCATATTCATCCATGGTCAATTGTCCCAATCTCAGCTCATGGAACTCTTTGATCTTGTCATCATAGTACCTGTCAAAGAGGTACTTCTGCTTGAAGTATTTCTTGAACTGCTTCCACACAATCTTTCTTTCATTGATCCTCTTCACTTGCTTGATGTGTTCCCACCATATAGATGCTCTTCCATTCAAGTTGAAGATGGCGATCCTTGCCTTCATATTTCCATAGTAGTCTTGGACTTGGAAATACTTTCTCATCCCAAGAAGCCAAGCTTCAGCTTCTTGACCAGACTTTACCTCTCCATCAAATGTAGGAGGTTTTGCCTTCTTAAATTCCCCATGTGAATTGTTCTTGTAATGCCTCTTTCTCTTATTCTTGCGAGATGAAGAGCTTGAACCCTCAATGGATTCTTCGGAGTCAGATGATCCGCTAGAAGAGATTTCTGGAGTATAGGTTCTGTCTCTAGAAACTCTTCTTGAGATATTGGACCTCTTGCAAGAATTTCTCCTTGAACTACTCCCTCTCTTTTCTGCATTTGATGTCTGATGCCCAGAGTTTATTTGCCTTTGGATGTCTGTCAAACTCTGTAGCATGGCTGCATTCAACTGATTTTGTTCTTCCTGAGCTTTAATCATCCTTTCATTATCCTCTCTACAGCTTTGCAACTCCACCCTTAGGCTCCTCATGGTGGCTTCCATATCTGGGGGAGTCTCTCGATTTCTTCTTCCATTGGATTATGTTTCAGCATTCTCAACATGTATATTTTCCCCCATGGCATCTGTCTCAGGCTCATAGGGATCCTGTGCATCATCCATGATGTTGATATTCTTGGCCCAACCAAGACCAGAACTTTCCAACTGCACTTATCTGGAATGCTGCTTTGAGGTGACTATAATTCTGCAAAATGTGTTTATAAACACAATTGTTAGCTGCATTATAATGTTATAAATTATTTGCATGTATGTGGGGAAATCCCATATTGACAACTTTGTCCAATCATAGACCTTCCCTGTTTGGCGCAATTATTAAGGTTAAAATGGCTGCCATTGTCGCGAGAATTTAGCTTTTAAAGTGCCACCTGTGTCGCGGAGTTAAGGTTATTTTCGCCGCCGCGCATGACGCAGATTTTATCCTTAAAATTGTTGCGAGTGGCGCGACTCCTATCGCCAAGTTGCCGCCGCGTGCGTCGCAGATATAAACGTTAATTCTGCCGCTGCGCACGCAGAGGTTAACGTTAATTCTGTCGCTGCGCACGTAGGAGTTAATGTTAATTATGTTGTCGTGCACGTAGAAGTTAACGTTAGTTCTGCCGTCGCGCACGCAGGAGTTAACGTTAATTCTGTCACCGTGCACGCAGAAGTTAACGTTAATTCTGCTGCCGCGCACGCAAGAGTTAACGTTAATTCTGCCGACACAGCTTTTAGGCCAAAAATTTTGAAACACTTAGAAAATTTTGGAATTTTCTCTTCCTTTCCGGCGCAGAATTAGCAACATCTCCGCAAAAATTAACGTTAAAATCTCCGACCGCCAACCCTGCGACCGCCGACCGCTTCCCTTCGGCGCAGAGTTTAACAGCTATTTCGCCGCGCGCGCGCAGAAAGTTAGCCTAACTTTCGCCGCCGTGCATGTCGCAGAAAGTAGTGTAACTTCCGTCGCCGCATCGCAAAATTTAACGTTAATTCTGTCACCGCGCGTCACAAAACTTATCCTTAATTTCGCCACCGCGCGTCGCAAAAATTAACGCTAAAATTGTTGACAGAGTCGCAAAAATTAACGCTAAACCCGCCAACCATGTCGTAGAAATTTAGCCCAATTTTTGTCGCTGCACGTGCAGAAAATTAGTCTAACTTTCGCCGCCGCACGTGCAGAAAGTTAGCCTAACTTTTGCTGCTGCGCACGCAGAAAGTTAGCCTAACTTTCGCCGCCACGCGCGCAGAAAGTTAGCTTAACTTTCGCCGCCACCACAGCCCTTAGGCAAAATTTTGAAAAAAAAATCTATCTTTCGGCGTCGAATTAACAACTATTTCGCCGACTCAATTTTCGCCGCTGCGCGCACGAAAAAATTAGTCTAACTTTTGCCACCGCGCGCACAGAAAGTTAGCCTAACTTTCGTCGCCACGTGCGCAGAAAGTTAGCTTAACTTTCGCTGCCACCACAACCCTTAGCAGAAAACTCAGAAAACAATTATAAATTTTCAAAGACAGTTAGAATTCTTTTCTTGAAATATGTCTTTCGTTTCCTTACAGAGGTGAGATACTTACAGATCCTAGTTCACATATAGCAGAACAGTGAAAGGATGCCAAGAACTTGCACCTCTAAAAAGGGATTTCTCCCTCCTTCCTCACTTTCATAGCATGAAATTAATGCAACAGTTTTGCAAGAATCCCCAGAACAGTCATGGAAATGATTTCCCATTCTAATCAATAGAATCCATGAGATCTTCAGGTTTCTCTAATTCATTTTAATTTCAAATACTACATACATATACACACAATGATTTACATCTCTATGAAAGGCCCAACATGGTGATCTGTGGTGTTTAGAAGGGTATCTTCCCTTGTAACTGTGATCAAACTTGGCCCATAGAGGCCCAATGTTGTAGCATATGACTCTGATACCACACTGTGGCGTCCCCTCCCATCAGCCCAAGCAAGGGAGAGAACATGACTCTGATTCCGGGCATCTAGCCCCATATCCCATAAGTAAAAATTCATTCATTGATAGCAAAAGACATGTACATATTCATATTGTAATTGAACACAGCGGAATTAAAATCATGTTTAATATCTAACATACATTTAACATTTTCATGACAACCATTGAATAAATACATTGCAGAATTTAAACACATGAGGGTACTTATCTTCAACAAAGTAGTCCCGAGCAACCAGCTATGCAACTGCAACGTTCCACCCAACCATAGGTCAGATGTGTTTATCAATCTCTTGATACAACTGCCACCCCCGAGCTGGGCATGATTTCTACAAGGAACAAGGGAACAACAGACACACACATAGCCAAACATGCACCAAAATGAGCCAAGCCAATCTACGATTGGGTTTATCAGGCTGCTAGGAAATGGAAAGGAAGAATTGCTAAGCTAGTGAGCTCAAGCACAGAGCCATGGATACCTCTACAAGATCTATCTAACTTGGCACCCACAATACCTACACACCCAACACAAGGAAGTATTCTCTTCACTGCTACACAGTCCCTCAAGCCATACCTTCCTTTCTAGTGCTCTCAGGGTGTGCATAGAAAAGTAGCCAAAGTCCTCTTGATCTTCTTGAGAGGTTATTTTTCCCCACTAGGTTTATCAAGCCAATTCTGTCCACTACCACTCCAAATTTCTTGCTCACAGGTTCAAACCAAAACAGGGATGCACATAACAGCAAAAGTATAAGTGATGGGCATGAAGAAACGTTTTTACAGTGAGATGCCCAAACATGGGGTTTTCATTAGCTTCAGAAAGACGTGGGAAACCCAAAACAAAAATGGAAGATGGGGAACAACCCTGGGAAGCCAAATCCGTTTTCAGAAAAACATCCATGGACATTCTGGGGCAAAAACGACCTCCATAACAGCCCCAAATCGTGGTCCTCCTCTCCCAGCCATTGTGCAAAACAAAAACGGGTTCCCAGGCATGGAAAATGCAAGAAAATGGTGAAAAACGTGATGGGGAAAACCCAACTAGCTTAGACTGCATGAGAGGGCAAAGTCCCTGGGTGAAAGATGGCTTTGGGCACCATTTCGTGGGTGATTTCTTGCCCAAGAAGCAAAAATATGAATTCCCAGGTTGATGGCTTGCCCATGCACGAAATTGGCTACCATACCTCTCCACTCCCAAGGCATTAACTGCCTCAACCAACTCTTGGAAGAATTTAATGATTGGGTGCATAAGCCAAAATGGGTAGTTGAGGGTTTATGGGTTTTCTCATTGACACATGGGTTAGCACCATTGGCTCAAGGGTTTGAATAATTTCCCTCCCTATTCCTTATAAAAATCATGCCCCCATCTCTTTGTTGCATTGCATAGCTAGTCGTGGGTATTTCATTAAAATTCATATTTACATGATGTATTAATTTACATTGTGCATGCCCAGCACAAGAACCATATGCATCTATTTTAATTGGCGATACATAAAATGCTAAATCAATGGCGGGGCCTTGGCCTTGAGCTCCTCACCATGATTAATAACAATATTTACATCATTTACAATTTTAATGCAATAGGGTCAAAATCGAGATATTACAGAAATGATTGACACCTACATATGCCATTCCATTAAAACTTGTGATTCGATTACCACCTGCATCCTATAAGTTCCATAGAGCGTTGGTGTTGATTTTTTGTCTGTAGAAATGGTAAAAATATTTCATATTATCATCACCTTGATTGAGACAAATGGCTCTGCTTTTCAACCCAATAGCGGCTTCCTTCACATTTAAAATTTTCTTCTTGCTAGATTCTAGATCCCCAATCTCTCTTTTTTGGTCTAAGGAAATATAACCCTCAAGATGAGTCTCATGAAAAGTGTGCAAAAGGCCTTCAATTCTTCTCAGCTCAGAATCCTGAAGCTTCCTGTGCTCATCTTCCCAAGCCACAATCAAAGATTTAATTAGTTTCAAGTTATTAAGGAATTGAATAACTGTTGAGGATATTTTATTTTGTTCATATGGCCTCCAAGCCCTTTTGACCCTCTGAACATAATCTTCATCTTCAAGCCACTGAGCATTAAATTTAATAGGGCATGGGGGCTTTTGTTGATCTCCCTGAATATATGTGAAAATAGGGAAGTGATCAGATTCTCCACCTTCTCCCACCCATTGTTTGATAGTAGGAACCCCATGAAGAATTCCTTCATTAATAAAAAACCTTTCAATACTTTTTGCAATCATGCTATCTCCAGATATTATATTCCTCCATGTTGGTCATATGACCACTAGAGGAAGGTTAAATAAGTTAAGCTCTTCAATTTTCTTCACAAAGAAATCAACCAACGGATCAGGATGGTTATTGACTCCCCAGGTTTCCATTTCTCCCATAGAGAAGTTTAGATCACCACTTAGGATGACTTTGTCAACATAGTGATGACCCATCCTGAAGAACTTCTCCCAATAATCTTGTATGTGGGTATTAGGACCATATACATCAATCAAGGTGAAATCCCAACTACATTCTCTGGAGAAGAAAACATTCCCTAAACCAAAGAAGATGGACCAATTATTGAGGCAGAGAAAGAGTTCATTTGCAACCTAGTAAATAGACCTCCACATCTCCCAATACATTAGTATAGGAAAAGTCCCACCTGGGGAGGATTCGTTTCATCTCAGGAAGAATGTGATCTCCAATCGCTAAGGTCTCTTGGATCATGATAATTTGAGGATGATTGGTCTCCACCAATCGCTTGAGGGACAACTTTTTGGAGGGGGGTCGTATACCTCTTATGTTCTAGGACATAATTAACATTAAATCACCAATGAACCGGGAATGATGGCTCTAAGGTTCCCAAGAATGGATCTTTGAATACAAGATCTAACTTCCATATCCAGATTCTCCCTAGCTCATGACATTATAGAATGACGACCTCGTAGCATGGAGGAAATAGGTTGTGGATCTAAAAAATCCCCCTCCTAGAATCGGGACGCAATTATGCATAATAGCTTCTTAGGATATATCTTCTCTTTGTAGGAGCGGTGGCCGGAGTAAATATGGATAGATGTTTTGAGTATGACTTCTTACAAGATAAAAACCTTTTTGACCCTGGGACCGATTTAGGAATCATTCCTGTATATCCTTCAACACCTTTAGGAAACCCTAGAGGAGACCTATACAGAGGGTCATAGACCTTTAATTGGTGTAAGCCTTGGTCATGGGTTTCAATATAAAAATAACCCTCCGAAAAACTCATTAGGAGGTGTCTCCATACCTATAGAATCCTTTGCATCCCTATCACAAGAAAGAGGGGATTCCATCAAACAGGGAAGGTCCTGCATTGAGTCCTTGCGGAGGTCAGGGATAAGAGACTCCTGAAAGGATATATATTTTAAAGGAAAGTCTGTAGAGGGCACTAACGAGGCAGGATCATAGTGACAGGGGAGAATAGTAAAAGCAAAAATGGATGGGGATGAAGAAGGAGATGAATTCCATAGCGAAAGTCCAGGGAGAGTAATCTCATATGAAAAAAAGGGAAAAAACCCTAGGTTGAGAAGAATATGGAGAAATGTTTGCGACTTTTGTAGGCAATGGAGAGTGGATGCCTCCCCCCACGAGGTTAACCCCAGAGGGGGAAAACATTCCAGTCCCTTAGAATGGATACTTGAAAGGTTCTTAAAAAAATTATGAACCTTTGAATAACCATTTAAAATCTTATTCTGAAAACATATGAGAGTTAGGTTCTCATTCTTACCCGAGGGACCCATCGTTCCAAAAATATCTTTGGGGTTTGGACCCATGATTCCGCCTGCACCTTGTACATCCTCTTTTGCAAACTCAACACAAAGACCATCATCCTTCACTGTCTAATATTCTTTCTCCAGAATATAATCACTTGTGTAAGGACCTGAACCAATTCCTTGAGAAGATACAAAAGCATACTTGCCCGAGCTTCTTACAGATTTAGCTTTCCAGATGGCTTTTGTATACGAATAGAACATTCTTCGAGCAAATGGCCATATTGATGGCATCTATAACATCTGAAGGGAATTCCAATATAATCCAGATTGTGATTATGAGAGAAATCCCCTTTCAAAATCACCTTATTCTCCAAGAGTCCATCCCTCAAATCTATATCAACTAGGATTTTAGCCATAGACATAATTCTTGTATTAAGGAAAGACATATCAACCGATAAGAAAACACCAAGCGAATCCCCATTTTTCTTGAAAATATCCTTTGTCCACAGCTCTGGTAGGAGCCTGGGCAGCTTTATCCAAGTCGGATGAATGTAATCCTTCTTTCGCCTCACATCAAAAGTAGGGCACCAACGTCAAAGACTCAAGATAGCATAATCCTTTTTCCAAACCCCGTTCAAAAGGTTGGATGCATCCACCGACGAGTTCAAGAAAATACCCCACCAATCCTGAGTAAGAGAAATGTTGCGAGGTGCATAACCCATAAAGTCTTTCCAAGTCTCTGTGTAATATCTGTATCCAGATATTCTCATGTTGAACGGAAAGGCACGTCTCTATCTATTCGATTAATTACATAACATTTCTATTTAATATTTGTTTAATTACTTTTCTTTTATTATTTAATTATTTGTTTATTTATATGTTTATATATTATTTTATTTGTTACATGGCCTTCCTCTTCAAAATGCTTTGTCCTCAAAGCATTAATGATGAAGGTTGCATCTCTCTTTGTATATACCTTATAAAATTTGTTTATAATTTTAATATACTAAGTAAAACCATGTGCAGTTTCATAAAACCATGTGCGGTTTCATGAATGCTATTCTTTAACTTTTTTTTTACTCTTTCCTTCTTCTTTTTTTTCTCTTGCGGATAACTCTTTTTTCCACTTATTCTTTGTAATATTTTTTTTCTTACTTATTGTTCTCTTCTTCTTATTTGCAACATAAATAATTACTTCTTTTCTCTTATTTTTTATTTCCCTTCTTGTATTCTTGATTTACGGTTGTCTTTTAGTTTTGTAGCGAAATAATATATATTTTTAATTAACTTGATTTGCTTCAAAGTTGAAGACTGAATCTTCTTTGGGCCAAAAGCATACTTTTGGACAAGGTCCTAGATTTTTGGGAAACCAAAAAAATGATGGCCAAAAACCAATGTGGATCAAAGATCCTTAATCAAAGAAGCTCTGAGAATGGTTTGTGGCCAAAGGTCAGAATCAAGCCCACGAAGGGGCTCTGATACCAATGTAATATCCGTATCCGGATACTCTCATGTTCTGATCGTGTCCAAATCACAATAAGACTATTCAAGTGAATAGTCAACCAATAGAAAATAACTCCATTTGGAAAGAATAAATAATATTGAATATATATTGATGAGAGATGATTACATTACAATTTGATGGACCATTTAAATATGGTCTTATGTGCCTTTTCAATGGAAAGGTACGTCTATATCTATTTGATTAATTACATATCATTTTTATTTAATATTTGTTTAATTACTTTTCTTTTATTATTTAATTATTTGTTTATTGATATGTTTATTTATTATTTTATTTGTTACACTTTGTCACCCATATCCTGAAGGAAGCCAAGGGAAGATTGCATCCCTTGAAGCGGCCTATGTGTGCATATTTCGTCATCGTAAAAACCTCGTACATATCGACATTTTCCCCAAGGGCAAGATTAAGTGCACCAGATGTTCTCTCAATACACTTGGACTTAAGTTTGGATAATATGCGATTGGTGGTACCTTTTGAGCTGTTGTTATGTGAAATGTCTAGTAGCTTTGTGGGATCTCCCTCCCCCCTTTTCAGATGGTATACGTTCCCTTCTAGAGTATGAGACAAACATTTTGACTCCTTTTGCTCTTTCAGGCACTTGGTCTCCGAGCTTCGGATTCTTGGGGACCTCCTAGAAAAAGCGTCGCAAATAACATCTTTGTAATCCTTCAAAACATTTCTCCCTCTAGAACTACATGATACATCACCCAGGTTAAAGTAATTAGAATGTCTGTCTTTAGGTCAGATGGGGATTCTAGGAGAACTTGCGCTGGCAACAGAATCATATTCATCATTCTAGATGAGGATAGGGTTTGTGATGCCCTCTTTATGGGCCTTCTTCTTCGCCATGTCCGAAACCCAAGAAAGACGAGCCAAGAAAAGAGATGGACGCCTTGGACTACTTGCTACAATTGTCAGACATATGTCCTCACTAAAGTCTTGGTAGCCACAAAGGTGTGTCCCCTAGGTCGTTAGAGTCCCGAGGTTCTGAAACAAAGATCGAATACTGGATAGAAAACAAAAACTTATGGAAGTAAGCTTCTCAATAGAGAAGCGAAAAACTATTCCTAACTCGTAAACAACGTTAATAATTCCCACCTTTTTTTATACATGGTTGGTACTGAGCTCATAGAGCTTGATTTCATGTATGTTGAGAATTGGTGTCTTGAATTAACAGAGAAGCGGAAAGCTATTCCTAAATCGTAAACAAGGTCAATAACTCCCATTTTTTTATACATGGTTAGCACTGAGCTTAGAGAACTTGACTCCATGTCTCCATGTGGTTGGTGTCTTGAATTAGTTTTTATGATTTTAAACTCTTCTCTCTTTCTCTTCCCTTGAGTTAACGTGGATTATTAAAAGACTTTATCGTGAAATTAATGCTTAATCTAAGTTTATAATTCTCCATTATTAAAAAAACAAAAATTATTATTAAAAAAACAAAAATCAGACCTTTCAATTACCAAGACCAAATAAATAACGACTTTAAAGATCCTCTAAAAAATTACCTTTTAATTATCCCGTACCAAATAAATAATGACTTTAGCGATCTTCTCAAAATTTACCTTTTCAAAACCCATTTTTTTTCCATAAATTTATCAAAACCTAATTATGAACATAAATCCAAGTCGGTAACAAAATATCACCAAACTCCGGTCCCATATTAGACTCAAAGGTTAAGATTTTAAAACATTAAAAACCTTTCAAAACATATTAAGAGTTTAAAATGCCCGTTCACTCTCTAATTTAAACTCTCTGCGTGGAGTCAGTTAGCTATCGAGAATTCAAATGCTCATTATTTCAGGTCACATTGTTAGTGTGGGCTTGCTCCGGTGTTTTTCCTCCGCAAAACTCAGTACATTTTCTTGTGGTACCCAACAGCGACTACGAATCAATGATAACAATTTCTAGGGTTTGTAAGCTGTGGCAATCCATGCCATTCTCGTTTCCATTTCTCTATGCAAAACAGCTCTTGAATGTACGCAGCTTTAGCGCACCGGCACTTGCTAAGCCCTCCGTTAGTTCTGCAAAAACTACATGGAAGAAGGTACCGAATTCTTTATTCAGTTCTCGGAGATGCAATATCTGTCATCTTTTTTCAAAATAAGGAACACTGGTTTTACACGGATATTTTTTAGGAAAACAAAAGAGTTTCATGCTTCATGTTCATGTTACATATGAATATGAATCGAGCATTCTATTTAATTGTAATTTGCAGAGAACTTTCTAAATTTTAGGTGCAATGCACAGCAGCACTCTGTTTAATAAACTGAAGCTTTTGATATATTTGTGTTTTTTTTCAACAGAAAAAAAACCATAAACTTGATATTTAAGAGGAATCAAAGTTTACATGCCTTTACTGTTACTTCTTTGTCTCACCAAAGAGTTAAAAAAAACAGAAACTAAGCTGAGGAAAACAGCAAATAGTGCCTGAGAAGAAGCTTTGTCAGAAACGGCATTATTTCTGCACTACTCTCAGCAATCACAACAGATTATAACTGTAAATAACCGATTCTGTCCTGAAGATGTTCATAATGAGCTAACAAAAATATAAATAGGAAATTACATTTTCCATCCAGGAAGTTGTAACAGGAAATAGAAAGCAGGTGGAAGATTACTTGAGACGTAGCTAGGAGATAGATAGATACTAATATAGCCTGATAGAACCCGCACTGGCGCTGCAGAAATAAAAAAACTCTTCATATATGAGGATGCCTTCAGAATTGGCCACTGCTTGTTTGGATAGCTCATCAGCCAGAACATTTAGTTCCCTAAAGATATGAGTGAAATAGATCCTGTTGAAGCAATTGATCAAAAACTTTATCCTCTTGCACCAGTGTTCCAGAATCGAAACGTGAAGAGAGGAAGTGCCTCTTGCCCAATCAACCACTACCCTGGAGTCCAAAAACCTGCTTTTGATATATTTGTTTTACCGATAAGACTTCTTGACATCTTGGTAGGGAAGTATAAATATATTTTATAAAAGATACCAGCCATTTAATAAATGATTTTCATTCTATATAATATATATTGATACACATCCAAACTTAAAAAAAATCTTTATACTCTACACATTATACTGCCTGTAAGGAGCTAAAAAAATAAAAATAAAAATAAAACACCTGTCTTGCAACTGTCCACTTCTCCGTCCTATACCTACTTATTACAGTTATCCACGGCTCCATCAAGGCAGCCTTACAAATTCTTTACAAAAGTCTATATTTGCCCTAAGGCCCAATTAGTAACCAACCAGAACAAAATCCAAACTAAAGGACTAAAGTCCTTTCAGCTCCGGCATCACTATAATTGCAGTAATCCATACTTACAGCTTAGCTGATTCTGTCCGGCTGTTTGTTTTATCAAAACTTTCCTCCTAAATCTAGCAGATGCCAGCTTTGAAGACCAATTACATCTCACCTGAATACTATCATCGATCATTGTGACTGACATATTCTCCATTGTTGCAGAAATCTCCTGATTTTTGCAGAGTTTTCCAAGTTTTTCAGGGCTGAGTTTATGCTTGCCATCACTTGCAGATTTTTTTCCAATTTTACGGATTTCCTGTGTTGATGACTCCCGCAGCTTTTTTGCCAATGCCGAGTTCTACAACACAGTTTTATCATGATTCATAACTACCACAACAACACATATATTCCATAGTCAGACACATAGAAGGGCCAACTTCTTATGATAGTAACTCTAAGACATGAGGACACATTGAGAATCATACACATGACATCCTTATCCGCAGATGCCTGACTGAAACTTTAGACAACCCCTCCATCAATCTTATCCTGACAAAATAGGTCTATTGCAGGCTGGGATTGTCCTGAATGGTCACAGGGCCACCTTCATTTGCTAGCTCGTCTCCATCAAGTGTGGCTTCATCAGACTAGGAATCCCCTGATGGACTGCTCGGGAGATTAGAAGAGAGATCAAGACCATTAAACTGATGAATCTGAAATGCCCATGGATCCTTTGATCTTGGGATTTTGTACTCTTTCAGAACATCATTTCCATTTGGATAGATGGGCTCAGTTTGGTGTTCTTGAATATTGACTGCTATATTTGCCATGTGATTCGTCTCTGTATCGAAATTCTGCCTCCAAATTTTGGAAATGTGCGAGATCTTTTTGCTTCTAGCCATTGCTATTTCTATCTGGACATTGGAGGATTCAACATGTCCCAGGAGCTGCGTGATAATTAATTGCAAATCTCCAACAACCACGATTTCTCTGTGGGAAAACTATTTCATTAATTGCAGACCCTTAAGAAGTGTAATGCGTTAGCCTGATTATTGGTTGACTTACATATACTCCATGCATATTTCAAAATGAGCTGTACTTTCGGATTATAAATCACCCCTTCAGAGCATGAGAGGCCTGGGTTCCCCTTAGAAGCTCCATTGAAGAATAGGATGAAATAATGAACGGATTGGATCCAGGAAGAGATATCATTACCTGTGACTGTCAGTCTGATAAAATCTTCATCTACTATCGTTTCTTCGTGTCGATTGTCTTTCCTAGCTGGAGTCAAATCTAATAGGTCCCAATTATTCATCCAGGCTTTCTCCCTTGAGCTTAGATATTTTCTTCATTCTTTCCCATGAAGATTTGTAATGGAATTCTCTGTTATTAGATTGTTGCTGGTTGCTTTGATCAAATCCAGATTTGCAGTCTGTCCTTTGAATCCACTCTAGATTGTCTTGTTCTTGTCTAGCCATATTTCCCATGAACCCACTCTAGGAATAATTTTCCACTCTTCTTGGATGAGCTGTTTCTCTTTGAGCCACCTCGGATAATTAGAATACTAGGGTTGGAACATCTGAGACCATAAGGATGGTTGAAGGGAGGCAGGACACCCTAATTTGAAAGGATGAGACCCTAGATGAGAGAAGGAACTGGGGATAGGTTAGGAAAAGGTGAGCAGAAGACTCCTTGCTTGAGAGGCAAAAGTCACATCTAGATGGGCCAAGAATAGCCTTCTCTTTGCCAAATTTTCAGCTGTACGAATCCTACCATGAGCTAGTGTCCAAAAGAAGAAATCATCTTAGGGACAGAATACGGTAGCCAAACCTTTTTCCATAGGATACTCAAGGGGAGGGAGGATGGTTTTGTAGAGATAAGGCAAGATAACCTATTTGATTGAGCAATGGCCTGATTGGTGTTCCAAATGACAAAGTCACTTACCCCTGGGGAATTAGGGCTTTACTAGAAAAGGAGGTATTGACAGGTTGAAATGACCTGGGCCAACAACAGGGGTTACCTCTGGTGAAAAGTTTGAATTAGACCTGACACTGTTTGGAATAGGAAAACTCTCCGGATTTTGGCTCGGCAACCATTAATGACTCTTGGGTTTACCAGTTATAGCCTGATCCGCTGTTTATGATTTTCTAAACTAAAGAGTGAAATGCAGCTAACCTAAGGATGCAAATGCATGTTTCCGAACATTACTAACTGAAATGGTGAAGTAAGCACATAACCAAACTTGCTTATGTTAGAATTTCATGAATTAGTTCACTGAAAAATAAAGACAAGAATAAGAGTAAATGGCTACAAACCCAGAATAGTCCAGCATTAAAACAACTATTTACAGTCCTATGCTTAAAGATTCAGACAAACACTTCCAGAAAACAGAAATAAGAATGCTACAGTTACACATAAGAATAGTCTACAATGATCATGTTAATTTATCCAGAGATCACTACTCCCTCTAGATGCCCTGAGAACTCAAGCGGTTTGAGTCTATAAATTAAAAATGCAATAATGACTTAAGATACAAACACAACAGTTCTCTTAACACTTCAACAATAAACCATAACAATCACATAACTCAGGATGTACCTTGGAAACCCCAAACGGGGAAAACCAACTATCTGAGGGGCTTTCTTCTATCTCGAGCCCAGAGCAAAGTAAGTAGAATACAAGTACATACAAGATACCTCAGAAGGAACAACCGAACCTGACAGGGTCAAAACCCTAGATCTGCATGCAACAAACTGATGCATGCACAGAGGAGATGTGCCCTAACTGTCAACTGGATTTGGATCTGTTTGCAGATAACTCTTTGTCGGTACTGTCTCTCTCACAACACTGCTTTGATCTGCTCAGCCAAAGAAGAAGTCCAACTGCTAGATCTGAAGAATGTGCCCCTCTCTCTGCATGGAAAAGTGCGCCCTCCCTCCAAGTGTCAAATGCTCGTACGGAATCAGATCTCAATAGATCTGAGCTCTGATCATCATAGTCCTTTCTCAAACACTGAGGCAAGGATACTCTGAAAGTCTCAGTTGCTTAATCGGTCAACTCGATGCAGAATGAGCTTCTCTCTCCTCTGGAAGTGCACCCCTCCTCCTTTGAAAGTTGCCCTCCTCCAATCTCTGAAGAAAACACACTGATGAACTCTCTCTATCCATAGTAACTGGGAACGAAGTGCCTTTGATCAAGTGAGGTCTGATCCAACTCAGATCCCCTCACTCTCCCTCCTGTAGAAGCTCCTCTCTCTCTTAGAAAGGCGCCCTCTGCATGCACAATGCGCCCTTCTTACTTTGATTGATCTCTCTTTGATAAGCCAACTGAGTAACCTTTACTGGGGATCTTCTGCCTCCTTATATCATCTTACTGGTCAATTAGGTTTACCAAAAACCTAATATCAGTGCATGCAAAAAGTCACTTTTGCATGCATTTTTAATTAACAACTGTACATGCAAAACTCATGCATGCATGAGGCAAAACACCCCGGAAGGTCCGCATGCATCCGCCAATGAATTCATGCCACTGAGTAGAGTGCGTCTCACCCTCTACTCCATCGTGATGCCTATACTGCTGATGTACCTCCATGCAAGGCATCTGAATCATGGAGGGCATCCCGATATACCACTATCTTTAACAGATCACACATTCTTACACAATACTAAATGCTTAGTAAGTGCAGCAGAATAGTCCACAACATATGCACACAAGAATCAAAGCTCTATAGAAAATTGCTTGGCCAAGAGTTGGCTTTACCTCATTCAAAATCTTAGCATCAGCACATGAAAACTCCTTAGAGCAAAAAGCCTTCTTTACCCTTCTTGTGGATACAAAGAATTTATTGATAAGAAAGGTCTGTGGCTTTTGGGTTTCCCTCTCTTATCCTTTCGAATCCTTTTCATTTGAATTTTTAGTTTCATCGACAACTTTGTCCTTTCCCAAACTAAGGATTGTGATCCTTTTAAAGTTTCATATTTTACATCTTAACCTTCTCTCTTGATATTCGAAGGCATTGCCGAATGACACACATTTAAATTGATAATAATGCATCCTTATCACAAAGGGCCAATTGCTTTATTGTGAGCTAAAGATGGAACCAAACCTTTTTTGTTTTAGCTTGGTGTGTATACTTATAATTATTTGTTCTAGATCTTTTAACTTCCGACTTTGCGGCTTTAGTTCTGTTTCTTTTATTTACTTTTGACTTTTTCCAATTCCGATGTTAACAAGCTTTGTTTTCCTGTTATCGTTGCCATTGCATTCATGAGTAATATCTTGCATTCTTTGTTACTCCATTAGCAGTAACCCAGTGTTGAGGTGCATAACTTATCTTCTTCGGAAAAATGCCTTAAAATAAAACGTACTTTGGCTTTCTTGAGTGCGCCTTGTTGCAAAAGAAAAGGGTTCCAAAATTTCATTGAGTGTGCCTTGTTGCAAGGAAAAGAAGTTTTAAATGTTTTTTGAGTGCACCTTGTCGCAAGGAAAAGAAGTTTCAAAAGTTTTTGAGTGTGCCTTTCGTGAAAGAAAAAGGTTCCAAAACTTCATTGATTGTGCCTGGTAGTGACAAAAAGAAGTTTCAAAACTCGTCTTGTGTCTCTAATATATCACCCAGTTGTTTAGCAATTGTAGCAAATGCTGATGATGAACCAATGTCTAATCGTGTTTTAATTTTGCAAGATCAAGTAAAGTCCTTTGGAACTTTCCATATTGAGTTGTGTGTCCCAAGACGATCTTTGCATTTAAACATATCGCTCATGCCATGAAGCTTCCAAGTATACATTGGGATGTTGTAACTTGTGACGGACAACAACCCTAGTGTCCATCCCTTCTTGTTACTAGAGTGCTTTGGACTTGCTGCCGTAGAGGTATGCTAGCTGAACCAGATTCGTGAATAGAACCCTAGTGTATATAGCGACTATAAGAGTAGCTCACCTCTGCCCTTATGGGTGAGCTCTATTCGGAGATCTTCTATGTAGAAAAGAGGAAGAGTAGACATTGTTTTTACACACACCAAAAACTGCTTTGAGTGAGCTATTGACATCAAACAATGTTACATACTTATACATCAAGCTTTGCCTCAAGATAGGCACACAATCTTTGCCACACTAACAAACTGTTGAGAGAATATCTCAACCACACACCAAAATAGGATCTAACTAGTTGGAGAGAATCTCTCAAGTCCAACTAGATCTAACAACCTCCCAAAACTTAGAATCAAACCACTCACATAGAGATAAAATCTACCTTACAATAACCAATACATTAACAAAGCACAACCTTATGGTATGAATCACGCATTAAACAAGTAGGAGTTAATAATTCCAACACCCCCTCATAACAAGTACTTGTCTCCATCTTTGTCAGGTAAGGTTTTCATTAGCATCTCTAACCATTCCAAAATCTTGCAGGCTTCGAACCTCATCAAGTTGTCTCCTATTCCTTCGAATGGTATAGTTTCCCAGCTGTGATCCAAGTTTTCTAGCATCAATGAACACCATTAGCACTTGAAAGTTGAAACATCTCGTAACTCTCTTAAAGGCTAATAACAATCTTCCAGATCCTGGATCTCCCAGGAACTAATGGATAGCAATCCCCACATGCGTGTCTCATAACCCCAATGATGTATCGTTTCTCCTATCCTCCAGCATATCAGACTATCTTGGCAACCATCCATCTTGAGTTGAACCTAAAATTCCCCCTCTGGCTTTGGAGATTCATCCTCTTTAAGATAAAAAACTGTCTATTCTATTGTCATCATCATTTATTTCACAAACCAGGGTTAAGTCTAACATACTTACCCTAATTCCAAAAATTATTTGCCACTAAAACTCTAATAAATTGAACTAACATAGCTACTCCCTTTATCCTTGAAGTCTCTTGGTCCAAAATAGTTTCTTCCATGCCAACCATGCTTTTACTGGCTATATCTTGAAGGATCTCTTCTCTAAACATGTAGTCAACATAGATTTGAGCTGTCTTCTTCAACGTTGCTCCACGAATCTTTCTCACAAATCTATGCTCCTTCTAGGCGACATGCATAGGTGGTGGATTCAACATATTCATGGTGGCTCTAATATGTAAGACAACCTTCGACAAAGGCTTCCTCGACCTGCGTGAGTTGTTTAAACGTCTGCATGAGTTGCTTAAATGTTCGATGAAAGGTGGCTTCCACTATTTTATGATTACTGGCAGTTGTTCTTGGCAGATCACGAGTTGGTAGATCTAAACAGTGTGCAGATTGCATAGAAAGGATCGGCCTATAGGGATCAACCTTTTATAAAAAATATTGTCTTTCTTTCCTTTGGACAACTCTCTCAAGCGAACAATGGCTTGATTTTGTCATGGCACAACAAGCACCTAGAATTGCAACAATCCATAGCTAACCAACAATTGCATAGCTAACCAACAATTGCATACATATAGGTACACAATCTTAGCCAAACTTGTAAAGAGTAAAATATAAAAGCATAAGCAAATTTATAACTAGAAACACATGAAGTCTTGTCTTTTACTCTTTTCTTATCAGCAATAATGACACACAAATAATTGACACATAGATTTTTGGTCAATATGACCCTAGAAAAACCCTTGCAGGAAAACCAGTGAGAGAGAGTTCTTTTATTATCTCAAACAAATTTACAATGAAGTACAACAAAATTTCTTCCAACAATCACACAAACTTATCTCTGAACCTCTTGCCTTGAAGTTCGTGCTTGATCTCTACTGGATGCCTTGAGATTTGCGCCCATCTCTTCTGTTGGACGTCTTTGGGATATGCACCCCTCTTTATCTGCTCTCTGATGTGGGTTTCACGCCCCTCTCCTGCTGAGTCACCGTGTCTCTTAGTAGCTGTTGAATCCAATCTCTGGACTCGCCCTCTCCTCCAGATGAAGTGTGCCCCTCTCTTAAATATGTGCCCCCTCTCTGTTTGCTTGCTCACTCTCTGAGTCTCTTTGTCTTCTCGACCATCTTTCATCTGATCTACCTTTACCCCTCAACTCTCTTTTATAACACTTCAATGTCTTTTAGGGTTCTAAATCCCTAATTTATTTTCCATGCAAAAGTTACACTTCTGTATTAAAAAATTACACTTTCGCATTAAAAAATCACACTTCCGAATTAGTGAAAATAGTTTTTTTATCAAATATGAAGTAAGGGTTCTTCACCACTCCCTCTTAACGACAAAAGTGTTCTTCACCACTCCCATCTTGTCCCTGAAATAAACAAACTTGCCCTTTGTAAGTGACTTTGTGAGAATGTCCGCTACCTGCTCATCTGTAGACACATACTGAAGCTCAACTGCCCCCCTTTGAACATGATCTCGGATGAATGGTATCTGATCTCAATATGTTTCGACTGGTTGTGAAATACTGGATTCTCTGTGAGTTTCATGCAACTATGATTGTCACAGTAAATCATAGTTGGCCTCAACTGTTAATCAAATAAGCTCATTAGCATGTTGTGAAGCCAAACAACCTCATAACTAACTAGACTAGTTGCCATGTATTCTGCCTCTACGAAACTCAGTGCCACTGACTTTTGTTTCATGTTGAGCCCAAGCTGAAACAACACCCAGAAGTGCTTTTCTTGTCCACTACACTACATGCCCAGTTAGAATCTGTATAGCCAATCAATTGGGCTTTGTTGCCACCCAGTGCACTCTCATGGGCTCCACCATATACTAACTCAATGTATTGACAACATAGCAAAGATTTGGCCTAGTGTTGACCAGATACATCAACGATTCAATAAGCTGACGGTACCTAGTGAGATCAACCAACTCACTCTCAGAAGCTACCAGCTTCTTCTAGTTGGTTGTCATAGGTGTAGCCATAGCCCTATAGACTACATTCCTCCATCTGAAATCTCTTCAGAATGTCAACTGCGTATTTTCCCTATCCCAAAAAGATCCTTCTGCCAAACCTCCATACCTAAGAAGTAATTCATCAATCCTATGTCTTTCTTCTCAAATTTTGAAGCAAGATCGCTCTTGCAACTGGTTATGAGTTTCTCTGCTCCTGTAATAAACAAATTATCCACATACAGTACCAGAATGAGTGGATCCTCACCAATCACAATGAAGTAGAGGTTGGGATTTACCTTGCTCTTATGGAAATCCATCTGCTGCAAGTAAGTATCGATCCTCGAATACCAAGCTTTCAGAGCTTGCTTCAGTAGATACAATGCCTTTCTCAGTTTGCATACATGAGAATCTCTCTCATGCACCTCAAATCCCTCGGGCTGCTCTATGTACACCTCCTCCTGTATAATGCTATTCAGAAATGTTGTCTTCACATCCATCTGGTGGATCTTCCAACCCATCTCTGCAGCAATGGAGATCACTGCTTTGATCAAAGTATATTGGGCAACTTGAGCGAAGGTCTCATCATAGTCAACTCCCTCTACTTGTGAGAATCCCCTCGCCACAAACCGAGCCTTGCACTTCTCAATGCTACCATCTGCAACATATTTGATCTTGTAGAGCCACTTGGAAGTCACCACTGACTTCCCCTTAGGTCTCGGCACAACCTCCTAGACATCATTCTTCATGATGGAAGCATACTCTTCCACCATGGCATCTCTCCAGAGTCGTCCAGACCTGCACGTCTGCTGCTTGATCATAGGAAGATGGCTCAGACTCACTAATACTTCTCACCATAGCTAAATGGACACAAAATATCTCTGACACCTTACTCTCTCTCATAGTCCTCTTGGGAGTCCCCATAGACTGAGCTTCCTTCAAGGTAACTTGAAGCCACTTGGGTTTCCTCTTCCCTGAAGTAACCTCCGGTGGAGGGAACTGCTCTTGCTCATTCCAATCAACTGCCTGAGACTGTGTACTTGATGAAGTAACACCCGAAGCTCGTGAACCTGAAATTGGGGAACCACCACCCTGTGATCCTGTACCTATACCAATACCCGGGGAACCTGTCACCCACAATACTTGTGACCCTGAACTTTGTGAAGCCGAACTCTACACTGTACCACCCTAGGGTGTAGGAGCTTGTTGCTCCCCCTTCTCTAACTTACCACATATACATCCCTGCTCGGAGACAGACGGTTGTGAGGTGGGATGTGAGATTTGAGGACGATAGGAATTTCAGGAAATCAGGTGAAACCCAACAAAATTTCCCTTTTCTTGTATGGGCTCTAAATTTGTCCTCTTTTAGAAGGGACATGTGAGTAAGTAAGGAACCCAAAAATTTTGAAGTGCCCAACCTCAGGCTTCTTTCTTGTGAAAGCCTCTTTAGGAGTCTTACATCCAAAAACCTTATGGGCACTCTTGTTCTGAATGTACATTGTTGTGTTACAAGCGTCTTCTCAGAGAAAGAATGACAAACTTTGATCATGTAGCATAGATCTCGTTGCACCAACAATTGTGTTATTCTTCCTCTCTGCCACCCCATTCCATTGTGGGGTGTGGTACGTGGTACCAGTATCATTGCACCTTCAGATGTTTGCCCAAGGAATGGGGTCATATTTTTCTTCATGACCATGATGGGGTGCTATCAACACTTTCTGAGATGGTGGTTATGGCCCGACCCTTTGGTCCTGTTACCCCCTATTTTGACAGGGGTAAATTTTCTCTCACAAAACTATCAAAAGGCCGACACCTTCAGGAGCTACAGGAGGTCTGGTTTGCATTTCTCATATATGACAGTCAAATGAATATGTAGCAGGTTTGGTGATGGCAGCAAGCCAGAAGTGCCCGTGAAGACAAGGAGCCGAATAGAAGAGTTCTTGCTTGGTGTGATAGAATTTTTAATAGTCGAAATGAGAAACCAACTAGATTATGCATGATAGCACACCAGAAGTAAGAGATGCAGCATTTTTTCATCACTGGCAGCAATTGTTGAGTTAGTTCGTGTGAAACCTCTGAAAGAATCCTTGGAGAAGTTTGATGATGTTAGAAAGAAAGACTCATTGAAATGATGGGGACCACTGCTAATACACAGACTCCAAGTGCACCATGCGGCCTTAAATAAAAACAAGCCCAGTGTTGACAGAAATCTTGATATCTGCAGCAATATTCTTTCAAAATTGGTCCAGTCGAGGGAGCTGTTGAGAGAATATGTTGGAAGGTTGAAGATGCAGAGATGATAATACAGTTGACCGAGGAAATGGACTCAATGACAAGTCAAAGAAAGCTCGAACTTTGAGGCAGATGGAGGCTATTAATTTGGAGCACCTGAGAATAGACATTGAAGATCTAAAATTGGAAGTTGTGGAATCTTTGAAGGGTTTTCATTATGCTGCAGTGAAGGATCATTTCTTATGCTACAGAGACAGGTCTATGTTGAAAAAATTTAAATCTCTGTTGGTTATCAGAAAAAAGGTCTTTACATGAAAAGTGCCATATCGATTCCGTTTCTCCAACGACGAACCTTCCATCTACCTGCAAAATAAATGAAGTAAAGAAGCAAGTAGATATCACTCTACACTCAATACAATCTTGGATCAGAATTCGAGCCCAGTTTCAAGCCCGTCAGTCGTGCATAGTAGCAGAAGCTCGGATTAAACAGCAAAAGCGTGAACATCAGTTGAAACTTGAAGCTGAGCTTCATGAACTAGAGGTATGCTGATTGATTGATGCAGGATTACGCCAAAGTCGAGCTTCAAGAAATCGACCAAATCACCTCAGCGTTTTTATTGTTAAAGACATAGCCCGAGCTAATAAAAGAAAGTTGTAAGCCGATGTCATCACGCCAGCGCAGGTGGTCGTGGAAGATTCGGTAAGATTTTTTATGAGACAGCGTGAGAACCACCAACTCGAGATCATGGAGGGTTTATCACCGTCATCTATCAGTCGGTGGGTTCTGAGGATTGACACCAATGGTTGTTCACGTCTTATAATCGGCAGCCAAGCACGGGTTCTATCCACGCGTTCTTTTTGCGACCAATTCATTGCCAACCGAGCTTGCAATTAAATCATTGGACATCGCCGATTCAATTGATTTTGAAGAAGCTAGTGTTTTCACAACAGTCAAAATATCTGTTTTTCACGTGGTTTGAATGTCTCACGGATGGTTCACAATAGCAATGAGATTTCTTTTAGCAGCCGAATAGTTGATACACAGCAGAAATCGGCGTCCAAATTGGTCAAATTGCGAAATTAAATCAAGTGCCAACTAATCGAGGTTTCAATGAACTCGGGATTCAGCAAGATAAACAAACGCAGTGTGTCACAGTAGAGCCGTGAGGTTGATTCGGGCATTAGCAGTTGGTGCCACGACTAAAATTTTGGGAGGACAACAGGTTGTCCACGAATGCATTCACACGCTGCTGTCACTTGGAAGTCCCGCCCACACTCACGCCGAGCACACAGTTCTGGTCCCGAAATCATGTCTAGCCAAGCCGATTGATGGGAAACATAAATATTTGTTGCACTGCTAAGCTCGATTTTAAACTATAACTCGGGTTTCCTATCGCTTAACTGTTATTTCAGAAATTTATGTCTTATGGTTGACTGAATCCACCAAATCGGTCGAGACACCAGCTGTTTGCAAGAGATAAGTGACCCATGTTTCTTCCTGTTGGCAGTCGATTTACACTCAAACACCAGGGCTCGGTTTTCAGCAAAATGATCAAACAGGTGGTAGTTATGAATCTCATCGGAGGTCACAAACTCGCTTGGTTGGCAGATGATGCATTAGTCAAGTGACAGTCGACTTCTTACTGACAGCTTTGAGAGTGTTCACTTTAGTTATGCATTAAAGTTTTTTGGTGAAACATTGAGAGAAAAGTGGATCTGCATCCACTGTTTCCTCATTTTTTATTATTATTATTTTATTTTCCTTTTTCAAAATTTTTAGAGCCTTTTGGCCTATAAAGAGGACAGCCTCTTTCACTTGTACGAATGGAAATTTTTTGGGTTTTCTCTCCCTGTCGAGCTTAATGAAAAAATCAGCTGGTTTTGTGGACAGATTGAGCATCCTTCATGTGCTTGTGTGATGTATTTCAAGTTGTAGAATGAATCTAGCTTATGAGGGCTTTCTCAAGCACAATAGATTAGCCATTTAGGATTAAGTTGGTTAATTATGCTTGAACAATTAGTTTTTCAATGGACATCAGTATTCGGTTGTACGAAAAGTTGATTGAGATTTGATTGTTTATGCATTCTAGATTCGTCTCACTTTTATGAAGCATAAAGCCTCCATGAGCCCTCTTTTGACTCCATTTCCCCTTCTGGTACTGGCACTGGTCTTTCCCTAAGGATTGATCTTCCCTTCCTTTCCATCACCCATTTAAAAACTATCTTTTTTTACTTCCGTTTCTCTAAGGCAGCCTCTTCCATTCACCTTGCCCGTTACTGTACCTGCCTTAGCGATCCTACTTTAGGGATACCCCCATAGTGTTGGAGAAGAGCCAACTTGAAGCGAAGAGGAGAGGAGTGTGGTGACATTGGCCTCTCTCCTGAGAGAGTTGTCATTTCGGCTGGTGTGTTGCATTTTGGGCTTTCAAACGACACGCATGCCATTTCGGAGGACAACAGGTCCTTCCCTTAGGAGTACTATGGCGTAGTGGCATTGCTGATTGCCTCATTGTAGGGCTTGTAGCCTTGAGGTTGGTGTTCGGGCCTCCTAGGGCTAGGTCACTGGGTCACATGACCCCCTGCTTGTTTTATACATCGGTGACAACATTCCAGCTTTGAGGTTCTTACCTCCTCTTCTGGTCACCTTATGCACCCATCCTGGTCCATTTCCAGCAAAACGCCCTCCTTCCTTGGTCTAGTTTCCTTGATGACGTCACCTTTGGTCACCAGGCCCACGGGCTTATAGAGGGGGGACGTTGAGGGATTTTCAACATTATTTGGGTTAGATGGGGCATGACGATCCCCCCCTGCTCACTCCACCTTTCGGAGTGAAGCTTTTTGCTCAGTTTTAATAATTTTTAGTAGTTTTTAGGCACCTACGGGGAAAATGCCCCAGGTAGCCATCTTTAAGCCATCTTTAGACTATTTTATATTATTTTATGTTATATTTTTACATTGACATTTATTTGGCCTGTCGGCCTGGTTATATTGTAAAAGTGAGTTGAGAATCATATAAGTAAACTCCTCACTTCATTTGTAAATCTTGAAGTAGGCTCTTCTTTCTCTTGTGTTTGAAATTGGATGCTTATCTTTGGTTTTGCTCTTGCTTAGTGGATGCTAAGAATTGTTGGAAGAACACAAGCTCAAGTAAGTCTAGTTTTTAGCCTTGCTTGGTGAAAGGTAGGTGAATTTATGCTTCTTGAATGATTGAATGGTAGCATTAGGGCTGGATTTTTTCTGAATAGGGCCTTTTGTCTGCCTTCTATCTTCTTCGCATGGTGGAAAACGCTCCTTAGAGGAGGTTTTCCCAAGTTTAGCCTTGGATATCCAATTTTGCCCTAGATTATGCCCCTATAACGAACCCTAGAGATTGTTATAGGAAGCCCTAGTTTAGTAGACAATGATAAATTACTCCAAGAGGGAGGTTGGTCACCTCTCCTCTAGGGCTAGGGTTAAGGGTTTCATCCATTAAAACCCTAGTTATCAACTTTTACCAAATTTCTCTTGCATTTTCATGGTAAAATTAGGGTTAGAATTAGGTTTGCAATTTTATGTCTGAAACCCTAAAAATATATATATATATATATATATATTTTTTTTTTTCAACTTTTGGCCTCCTTAAAATTTCGGTCCTCCCTCATACAAATTTGGTCTGGCCTTTTAAGCCTTAGAAACACTAAAACGAAATTCCTAAAGGCCTAAAAAGCCTAAGAATTGAAAATTTCTAAAAATCCCAAAAATTACCCCAACCTACCCTTACCTTTCTGCCCTAAACCCTAGACCTACCCATTTCCCTCACCTAGCATCCCTAGGGCTTCCTTTTCTTCCCCTCAGCCTCATTTCCCTTTCCTCCCTACACCCTCGCCCTTGTTCCTTTCTCCCTCGACTGTCCTCCTTTCTTCCCCTTACAACCTCGGCCCTCCTCTTATAGGCTTGCCCTAGGCTCGACCTGCCTTTGGGTAGCCTTTTTCCAGGCTGTAGCTGCCTTTTGCTGCCTTCCTTTACCACTGTTCCGAGGTCTGCTGCAAATTGCAGACTGTCATACCTTTTGTAGCCTTTAACTCTTGTAACATTAGACATGAAAAGGGTTATAACACGACATAAATTAGACTGAAATTTGAGCTAAGTGGTTGATAAAAGTTAGCAAAAGGATTTTGTGGCTACTGTTTACTGAAAGGATTGATTTTGGTACTGTTTACATTGCCATAAATGACTCATATCAGGCTTTAATAATTGGTCTATATTTGCTAAAAGATAAAGTCTCGAGTTAAATCTGGTTGGACTTACATTGAATGTGATTAGTCACTGTTTGAATACATCATTGTGTTTGATATTTGCTTCACTATTTACCGTCACACATCACTGTTGCAAGTGATTGCGTACTGCCGAAGTATACTGTCATAAATTCACTATTATTAAACACTCTTGGATATATTTTTGATTATCATTGTTATAGACTGCTCAAAGCTATAAATTAATTGGTGGTTGGCAGGTTGCTATTGAAGGACTCCTATGTGTTACTTTCTTGTTAATGGTAAATGACTCCATAAATGAATGAATGATCTTTAGACTGCTCACTGTTTACATTGATACAACTGTGCATCTATCTCGTCTATTAATTGGTTATTTGTCTACTGCAAATCTTATATGAATGATCTCTTAATATTGACATTGACACATTGGTTTACATCAAGATCTAGTTGTTTTCTCTAAGTGTCTTGCAGAAGGGCTTTCCCCTTGGAGGTTACGACACTCCTAAGAAGTTGGAGGTGTGATTGAGGTGACAGTGGTCACATTCTCCCTTCATTTGTCTATCAGACACTTGCCCTGCTAGTTTGTCCGATAACAGGGTGTATGGTATTGTCAATTGTCTCTTGACTCCCTCCTGTGCACATAACTCATTAAACTCCTTGGAGGTATACTCTCCTCCATTGTCTGATCGTAATACTCCGATCTTTCTTCCTGTTTGGTTCTCCACAAGAGCTTTAAATCCTTTGAACCTCTGCAACACTTCTTTCGACTCCTTGCTCTTCAGAAAGTAAATCCAGGTCTTCCTGGAGAAGTATCAATGTGTTAGATTTTTAATAATATAGCAGTACAATTTTCATTTCTTTCATCACATTTGCAACATAAACAAATATAGGATCATTGAAAGGATAACCATCCACGTAAACACAAGAGTCACAACAGTTTACCCTGGGAAAACCCAAACTTGGGAAAAACCCAACAAACCTTTCTTACTCAGAGATTCAGTACATAATACAAGTACATCAGGTATGAAATTGATCTATATCAAGAGAGATCACAAATAGAGAAGATACAAAAGAAAGAGCCCCAAAAATCAATCTTCTACAACCTTGTAGTCTTTTTCTCTCCCTCTTGTGCACTAGAGTAGCAGTCTTGAGCAAATTGGTTGCTTGTCCAAATGAAGAGGGCGTCATCTTTATTTATATTGGTTTTTTGGCTGACTTTTTCACTGGGGCTGACTTGTCAATTCTGCCTGGGTCGACTTGTCATTTGGGTGACTGGGCCGACTTTCCTGGGGCAGTTTTACCCAGTTTTGGGGCAGTTTTACCCTATGTTTCTTGTGGGGCCGACTTCGCTAGTGAGGATACCTCACGCAACTACAAACATCAACACTCCCTCTTAGTTATGGAGGTATCATCACATTGGAACACATATGAACATCATCTGATCATCACGACTTGTCTTGTACATCTTGTCATTGCACCGAGAGTAGCGAGGTGCTTACAACCCATTATTGGGGAGATATGTAACATTATGTACCAAAAATAAAATGTAATTAAAAAAATGTCGGCTCATAAAATAAAAAATGAAAACCAAATAAGAAATAATTAAAAAAATCCATATCCACTCATAAAATAAAAATTTAAAATCAAATAAAAAGTCATTAAAAAAATAACACCTCAAGAAATTGGATGCCTCTCGGTGCTTGATAGATCCGCATTTTGGATGGATCTATGTTGGTCATAAGAAAGGTCCATCCACACAATTCAGTCTGTCGAGAAGTGTGATCAATATAGTCCACACAGGACAAGAAGTTCACACAGAACTCACCTTGGTCCACACAGAACCACAGTCCACACAGGACTAGGAGTCCACACAGAACTCTCGAGGAGTACAATCAACTCAACTCAGTCCATTGAGGAGTACGATCAACTCAACTTATATGATCAACTCAACTCAGTCCATCAAGGAGTACGATCAACACAATCCATCGAGGAGTGCGATCAACTCAACTCATGTGATCAACTCGACTCAGTCCATCATGGAGTACGATCACAATCCATCGAGGAGTACGATCAACTCGACTCATATGATTAACTTATCTTAGTCCATCGAGGAGTACGATCAACTCAACTCGTATGATCAACTCAACTCATTCCATCAAGGAGTACGATCAACACAATCCATCGAGGAGTACGATCAACTCAACTCATGTGATCAACTCGACTCAGTCCATCGTGGAGTACGATAGGAGTACAATCAACTCAACTCAGTCCATTGAGGAGTACGATCAACACGACTCATATGATTAACTCAACTTAGTCCATCGAGGAGTACGATCATAATGTTCCACATAGAAACGATAGTCCACACATGACTCTCAAGTAGTACGATCAACTCAACTCAGTCCATTGAGGAGTACGATCAACTCAATTCAGTCCATCGAGGAATACGATCATAATATTCCACATAGTTACCATAGTCCACACAAGACTCTCGAGGAGTACGATCAACTCAACTCATATGATCGACTCAACTCAGTCCATCGAGGAGTATGATCATAATGTTCCACACAGGAACCATAGTCCACATAGGACTCTCGAGGAGTACGATCAACTCAACTCATATGATCAACTCAACTGATATGATCAACTCAACTCAGTCCCTCGAGGAGTACGATCATATGTTCCACACAGGAACCATAGTCCACACAAGACTCTCGAGGAGTATGATCAACTCAACTCAGTCCATCGAGGAGTACGATCAACTCAACTCACTCTCCATACAAAAGAATGTTCCACATGGGAACCATCCCACACAGGGATACACTCCACACAGGAGTCCTCTCCACATAGGAGAACGTTCCACACAGGAACCATCCCATACAGGGATATACTCCACACAGGACTCCTCTCCACATAGGAGAACGTTCCACATAGGAACTATCCCATATAGGGATATACTCCACACAGGAGAACGTTCCACACAGGAACCATCCCACACAGGGATATACTCCACATAGGAGTTAGGCACAAGTCTTGTCTTGTGCCTCATCACAGGCATACTGGTCATCAATCTCCCTTTCTGAGGAAGGGAATCTCCACCACCCCAAGCCTTTCATGGAAGTATCCAAACTTCACTCTAGACAAAGGCTTGGTAAGGATATCTGCATTCTGCTCATCGGTGGAGATATACAGGAGCTTCACTACTCCCTTTTGAACTATGTCTCTGATGTAGTGATATCGGATCTCGATATGTTTGGATCTGTTATGGAACACAGGGTTTTGTGAGAGCTTTACACAGCTCTGGTTATCGCAAAATATCATTGTCGCATTAAGTTCATGACCATACAAATTTGTAAGCAGCTTGCGAAGCCATACTGCTTCCTTACAGGCTGCACTCACTACGATGTACTCTACCTCGGCTGAACTGAGTGCCACATAGGTCTGTTTCTTGCTGAACCAAGAAACCATAGCTGATCCCAAGCTAAAAAACACCCAAAGGTGCTCTTTTTGTCAACAACACTACCATCCCAATCTGAATTTGTGAAGCCAATGCTTTAGCACAACACACATCCATATCCCAAACGGGGCTCATGGGTTGTTTGCAACATTATAGGCTACTTAACCAACATATATATGCACGACATGAGCCTATTGCTCATCGATCTTAGTCATGCACAATAGAAAGTTGTTTCACATATCTACATATAATTGTTGTGAACATTATCCTTTAAACCAAACATTCAAGGATTTAAAGTGTAACTGAAATGATAGTACAAATACATAAATCTTTTATTGTTTTGTTGGCTCCCTCTTGATCTCCGCCTCCTTGCAGAAATCATAGGAGTTCTTAGATATTCAACTTCTTTCTGCATCCTGGATCTTCATCACCAATGACAATCACATCATCTTGATACCGCAATCATTGGTGCACTCATAGAGTGTTCTAGAGGAAGTACTCCTTTCAACGATCTTCTCCAATTTCCTCAAGATCATCTTCTGCATTCCTTTACCTCTTTTGTGAAGAATCTTCATGAGCATCATTGCCTGAGAGAGTGGTAACAAGAAAGTAATCCTTTCAAATTTCTTCTTCTTGTTCCGGTGCATGCTTCTCTTTAGCTGTAGAGGCATCATGCTTGCCTTTTCCTTTCTTTCGACATTCTGAAGCAAAGTGACTTAGCTTGCCACAATTGAAACATTTGAGCTTGGATCTATCCTTCTTGATCTTTGGACTTTGGACTGACTTGATGTCTCTCTTGCCCTTGTTCCTGTTTCCTCTCTTCTTTCCAATTCTAGCTGCAGGAACTAGTTCTTCTTCCTTTTCTTTTGAGGTAGAGGCAAGTTCCCTTGTTTCTTCTTGAATACATTCTGACCAAAATTTATCAAAGGTGGGAAGCTGACAACGACCACATATCCCTTTCACAAATGGCTTCTAATGTGAAGGAAGTCCACCCATGGAAGTCAATGCAAGATCTGTCAAGGAAACTTTCATCAACAACCATTAGTTGATCTATGATCTGAGCAATCTTCAACAAGTAAGAAGAAATTGAATCATCCTTCGTAAACTTCACTTGACGAAGTTGGTCTTTCAGGGCCAATATTCTGCTCGGATTCTCATTCTCATATAGTTTCTTCAAGGCATCATACATCTTCTTGGCAGTGTGTTGGCTTGCAATAAGAGGTACAAGATGGTCTTTCACCGTGTCCATCAAGATCCTCATGGCCGTGGCTTCATTCTTCTCGTGTCTTGATTTGTCTTGGGCTCCCTTTGGCTCTGGAATAACTTTGAGTATATGATCCTTGAGATCATGTTCATTTAGGAGCATGAGCATCCTACTCTTCCAAGATCAGAAGTTTGAAACTCCCTCCAATCTATCTTCAACTTTGAGTCCAACAACTGTTTTGATATCTAGTGTAGAAATCCTAGTAGAAGAGGGTCACAAATTGAAACTTGGACTTTGATAAATTGAATCCATCGGCTAATGCGCCCTCTCAAGGCGAGTTGGATAGACCTCCTTTTCTGCTTGTGGTCAGAACATCTCGCAAACTGAAACCCTAATTTCTACAGTTTCTGCAGAATTTAGGTCAAAACTGAAACTTCACCAAGTTGAAATTTGTCTCCACAGAAAGATTTGCATTCCTAGGGCGAATTTAACAATCCTCCTTTTCTTCTGAATCAGTGGATGGAAATCGTAGAATCAAGAAGCCCTAGTTTTCGATAGTTGCACAGCGAAAGCGTGGTGGGCCCATAACCTGTTCAATTTTTAATAATATAGCAATATAAATTTTTATTTCATTCAACACATTTGCAACATAAACAAATATAGGATCACTGAAAGAATAACCATCCACAAAAACACAAGACACAATAGTTTACACTGGGAAAACCCAAACTTGAGAAAAACCCAACAAACCTTTCTTACTAAGAGGTTCAATACATAATACAAGTACATTAGATATGAAAGTGATCTATATCAAGAGAGATCACAAATAGAGAAGATACAAAAGAAAAAGCCCTAAAAATTAGTCTTCTACAACCCTGCAGTCTTTTTCTCTCCCTCTTGCACACTTGAGTAGCAGTCTTGAGCGAATTGGTTGCTTGTCCAGATGAGGAGGGCGTCATCTTTATCTATATTGGTTTTTTGGTTGACTTTTTCACTGGGGTTGACTTGTCAATTTTGCCTGGGTCGACTTGTCATTTGGGTGACTGGTTCGATTTTCCTGGGGCAGTTTTACCCAGTTTTGGGGCAATTTTACCTAGTTTTGGGGCAATTTTACCTTGTGTTTCCTGCGGGGCCGACTTAGCTAGTGAGGGTACCTCACGTAACTACAAACATCAACACAATGAAGGTCACATAGTACTCATAACCCTTCAATGATACAAAAGACATCAGACTGCAAAGGTTAGAATGTACCTAATCAAGTGTCCCTGCTACTCTATTGTCACTGCTTGGAAAAGCAGTCTTGGCATACTTGCCAAGTGCGCAGCCCTTGCATACGTCACTATGATCTGTGCTAAACTCTAACACACCTGTCACTATCTCTCTCAAAATCCTTAGAGTTGGATGGTGCAAGTGGACCATCCTCCTATGCCACAACTTGCATAAGTCATAACTGTTGTTGTTGCTGCTACTATGTGCTAAGGCATGATAAAGCTGAAAGCTGAGTTTGTATAGCTTTCCACACAAGACACCAATCCTCACTGATGTAGTATCTTTGGATCTCCTAAGATGAATGAGTACATGCCCATTTTGGAACAATACCACAAATCCTCTATCCTCTATGTTAGAAATTGATATCAAATTCTTCTTCAACCTCTAGACATACAAAACATCCCTCACCGTCATGGACTCTCCGGACTCCCTCTGAAAGGTGACTATCCCTCGTCCAATTGCCTTGACATATGTGTCATCTCCAATTACAACCTCGAGATCTAAACCTCTCTCAGTAATATCTGAAAAGTACTCTCGAACATCAGTCATGTGGTTGGAGGCTCCACTATCTATGTACCATACACTGGTAGTAGATGCACTCAATGACTGACAAGTAATCAGGGACAATTCCTTGTCATCCTCAGTGGAATACTCTTCCACATCTGTTGAAGTCAAAGAATGACAAGTAATCAGGGAAAATTCCTTGTCAAACTTAGTTGCAAACTCGTCAACTTCAGCCGAAGTTGCAGTTTGTTGCTTCTTCCTCTTCTTGTTTGGACATGTTGCCCCTTAATACACACCTGGGGGGGAACGCGGCAGGAAACCTTCAAGCCGCTCGATGTGTCCTTGGGGGCAAGTCAGAGTCAAGTGTTGTCACCTGATTACTTGACTCCTTCATCTAGGCTACTCCTAGGGAAGCCAAGAGGTGTGGTCCCTATTAAAAATAATCTAAGGGTTTTAACTAATAAAACAAGAAAAAAGCTATTTCTAGGAGTTAATATGATGGACGTGAAAAATATTACAACTAAGCAAGATCCACAATTAGAATTTAATTAGATAACACAACACATGATATAGATGCATTCACGACATTTTATAATTGAAATTAAAACATTGAAAAATAAAGACCAGTGCCGAGAATATGATTGTGAAATGCTTGCTGTGTTGTGTCGTGAAAGTATTGCAGAGGCTTGTTGTAAATTTTAATTTATTAATGAGTATTATGGGAATGGGTTAATTCTTGGTTTGGCCCGACTTTGCCTTACTTCCTTGGATTGGGCGTTGTGACAGTTCTACCAAGTGTCCAACTAGGCGAGGATGAACCTTCTTATGACAGCCTGTTGACTCTGTAATAAACCTCACGCGACCTCCTGAATCCGTAGAAATTAAACTTAGTAGGATTGCCCTATTAAACTAGTCACTCTACACTTTTTTCTGATTGAGCGAACTGTTCAGACTAAGCTGCAACGGTCAAGAGCATACTTCAGGTTTCAAGCCTTGGTTGATTTTATTAAAAATGAGAGGTGAATTATTTAGACTAAACTAAGGCCCAAGAATCTCTTTTTCACACACCAAAGAATGGTGTAGTACTTCGGGAAAGCAAGGGTAATTTTTTTATTAGGTTTGTTTTGAACAATTGTCGATGCATGCACAAAATAAGATAAATAAATAAAAGTTTGTCTAAGTCCTTCAAGGACGATTGTGTGTGCTTCATGATGTTATTTAATTACTAATGACTTAAAGGAACTAATCTAACATAAAAAAATAAAAAAATGTGATCCCCTTAGGGGGATTCGCGAGGCGTTGGAATAGCCTGCTGAGCTCTTTTTATTTTTTGTTACATTCAAGGATGAGGAGAACTATTGTTGGTCCTTTATCATTAGGAACCAAGATAGTTTACAATATCCAGTAGAAAGCAAAGGTGGTTGAAATAGGTTCTTCAGATGGTCTCGAACCCTCCAGATCCAAATTTTTTATGACTGAAATATTAAAACCTGCTAAACATGCAAAAGAAACCAGCGAGCTTAGTTTTATTTAAAATGACCAAAAACACTTTAGGAATGTTTTTGGCAATATTACAAAATTGCTATGAAAATTCTAAGTAAACTAGTATGTTGAAAAGTCTTTTCGGATGATCTCGAAAGCGTCCAAATCGAACTTTTTTGTATTTTAAAAGTTCAAACCTGCCAAACATGCAAAAAAGACCAGCGAACAAATTAGTTTCAAAAGGGCCCAAAAAACACTTTAAAAGTGTGTTTGGCCACACTACAAAATTTACAAAATTTTTCCCCAAGTAAACTAGTTATAAACTGAAACAAAGAACTAAGTAAGGCAAGCTAGAAAACTTGCCTTCTTAGGATCTTTACTTGCCTTTTTAAGAGATGGCAAGCAAATATTTGAGCACTAATCTTGCTTGATAAAAACTTTTAGCTCAAACAATCTCTTCTATTTTGCTCTTTCAGATCTACGCTTTGAAACTTGCAACAATGGAGAGATGCAATCTATATCTATAATTATTTGATAAACGTTTCATAAATTTTAGATTGCAAAACTTAGATCTACTTTGAAATCAACTTTAAAATCTAGATCCAAGTAAGAAATAGAACCGGTAACCCGAATAGATGAAAGAGAATTTGTGGATCTAGAAGTCGGAACCCCTAGGGGTTTGAGCAAATGAAGAGGGGCTATGGAGGCTACTTCTTGATGCACCGGTGGGATTCGTCTCTTTGTTTAAATTTGTTGGAGGAAAGGAATATCTAACATGTTCATCCACTCTAAGCAACCTGTAAGATCAAAACACCACTAGCAAAGGGATTAAAAGCACCTGTGTGAATAATTAAAAGAAAGCGTGAGACATGATAGATTCAAACAAGAATTTTTCTACCTCTAGCATTCTTATATTATTAACAATAACAAATAATCTGTAAAACACTACTTACTATTTCTTATGAAAATATTTTCCCTTCAAAGACAGATGAACCCAACAATTACTAGCATGATATGATGATACAAATTTACCTCATAAGGAGCAAAGCATGAAGATCCAACACCAAAGACAACCCCAGGGTAGCCTCCAAAGCCTCTTATTTATTCAAATAAAAATATTACAATAGCAAGCAGAGATTCGACCTTCTGATTCGAATGAAGGAGCAAAAGCCTCCATTAAATAAGATATCTCATGCAAACTAGGGCGCAACTCCCCGGGAGGGTGCATGAGAGGAGAGGGAGTTTAACTGGGAGTGAATGGATCCTGATTGGATCATGATTGAATGCCAAATGAAGAGGATGGCGCCATATGTAGAGATGGTTGGCAGCCCAAACCTTGTTGTGATCACTCCCAATTGAATGATGCCAATTGTAGAAGTCGCCCATGCAGAGAGAGGGCGCACTTCCCAAGCCACAGTTAACTAGATCATGCTCGACTTGATGGAATTTGTCTATTTCGGAGCTTAGTTAACTTAGCTTTGATTGTACAGTGACTTTAGTTCAACTCCAGACCAACTCCGGACCAATCCCACTGTTCTAGGAACTTGTCCTTTTTTATTTAATATGTCTTTTTTGACATTTATTTTGTCTTTTTTGAGTTTTCTGAGTAATATCATTTTTTGAGATAAATACTTACTCAAAACTTGGGAAAAGTGGGTTTATGGGTTAAATGGGTGTTCTGGCTTAGAAAACGAGCATCCCATTGTCAATTTTCATCCATAGACCACTTATTTATTACATTTTGAATTTTTTCAATTAAACCATACAAAAAATGGTATAATTTATTGAAAAAATTAATTTTTTAATTAAACAAAAAACAATGGTCCAATACCGCGATTTTTTTTTTAAAACTTGAAAACAAACACCTAGGGACCTAGTGCATGACCATATGACTTTATTTGAGTGTCTAGCATGTTTCTATATGTTGCAAAATGGACTTTAATAACCCCCCAAGGCCTAACCATCACTTTAGGCATTCTAGCTTTGGAGGTGTAGGAGAAAAACTTATCAATTATATTCGGCTAAAGGCAAAGCATAATTGACAAGGGAAAAAACTCCTTGGAATACCTTCATTGGTTGTTAAGTCCTAGGGAGCCAAGTCACTCAAAAGACCACAATGCTAGTACACTTTATTACAAACCCCGTGGGGCATGGACATGCATTACAAATTTAAAAAGGGGCCCTGAAAAGGCCTGATTCAGAACTTTTGAACCCTGAAATGCACAAGTATTTGTGCAAGCTTTGGTGACTCTCTGTAAGTCCAATTGAGTGCAACTCAGGTGATAACATGACACACTACTAGATAGTGCCCCATCTTGTTGTAGGCAAAATGCTTTACCTTTCTCATATACTTTTTTTGCTCACCCTACTGCTTCGCCCCATCCTCGGGACCCTTCTTGGACTTCTTCTTGCCTTTCGTTGCAAGTGCCACATCCTCCTCATCATTACCTGGAGATGAGCTCCCCTGAACATATCCTCTTTGGGTTTCTTCTTGAATGAAGTCATCCCAAAGACGATCCCACTTGGGGTAGATTTTCTCTTGTCACAACGGCCTCAACGAAAACAACCCATTGCTTGGTTACCCCATTCAAAGTTGTCTGCACAAGATCATTGTCAGTTACCACCTCCCCAATTGCTCCAAGCTCATCTCTAACCTGTGTTATCTTGGTAAGATATGTAGCCACGTTCTTAGTCTTGATCATTTTAATGCTCTTGAGATTTTCCCTTAGTACCATCTTCTGATTTTCATTGGAACTCTGGTACAACTTAGTTAAGGAATTTCACATTTGATAGACATTATCCTTCCCCATCACATGCGGAATCACATGTTCCTTGGATAATCCTTTTGGCCTTTATGTTCTTTTTGGTGTACTTAGCCAAAGCAGTCGCATCTGTAGGCACCGTCATAGGTTTCGTTTGTTTGTTGTCCACAATATCCCACAACTCACATTCCTGCAAAAGCAATGTTATCCTTTCCTTCCATGGATTGAAATTACCGGCCTCATCCAATCTGTCGTCAACTCTCAAACCTGTAGCCATGATCTTCTTAACTGAAAAACAACAAATCCAAGTTATGCCTCGATGAACAAGCTAACCCTCTCTATCACATATTTGGTCTCTCTTGTGTATTTACTGCTCTGATCTTTCAACTGTGCTCTGATACCATGTAAATTTTTCAATGCTCTGAAATCTCAGACCCCAACCCGGTTTCAAGTCTCAATAAATCATTGTTTAATGCCTGAACGCAATATTACTGCCCCGAAGTAAAATATAAAAGCATAAGCAAATTTCTAACTAGAAACACATGAAGTCTTTTACTCTTTTCTCATTAGCAATAATCACACACACATAAATAATTGACATATAATTTTTTGGTCAATATGACCTTGGAAATACCCTTGCGGGAAAACCAGTGAGAGAGAGAAGTTCTTTTATTATCTCAAACAGATTTACAATGAAGTACTACATAATTTCTTTCAATAATCACACAAACTTATCTCTGAACCTCTTGCCTTGAAGTTCATGCTTGATCTGTGCTGACTTGGGATTCACGCCCCTCTCTTCTGCTGGACATCTCTAGGATATGTGCCCCTCTTTGTTTGTTCTCTGATGTGGGCTTCACGCCCCTTTGCTGCTGAGTCACCCTCTCAGTGATTCTCCCTCTCTCTCAATAGCCGTTGAATCCAATCTCTGAGCTCGCCCTCTCCTCCAGATGAAGTGCGCCCCTCTCTCTTAGATATGTGCCCCCCTCTCTCTTAGATATGTGCCCCCCTCTCTGTTTGCCTGCTCACTATCTGAGTCTCTTTGTCTTCTTGACTATCTTTCATCTTATCAACCTTTACCCCTCAACTCTCTTTTATAACACTTCAATGTCTTTTAGAGTTCCAAATCCCTAATTTATTTTCCATGCAAAAGTTACACTTCCGCATTAAAAAATTACACTTCCACATTAAAAAATCACACTTCCACATTAGTAAAAATCTTTTTTATCAAATATGAAGTTAGGGTAAGATTTGGCACTTGTCCTTGTTAACTTTTTCAACAACACTAACAAAATGTTGAAAGAATATCTCAACCACACACCAAAATAGGATATAACTAGTTGGAGAGAGTCTCTCAAGTCCAACTAGATCTAACAACCTCCTAAAACTTAGAATCAAACCGCTCACATAGAGATAAACTCTATCTTATAATAACCAATACATTAACAAACCACAACATTATAGTATGATGAAGAATCGCGCATTAAACAAGTAGAAGTTAATAATTCCAACATTCTACTCCTCTCATTTTCGTTCTTTCTCCTTCAACTTTTCTTGAAGGTGTGCTATGTACTCATCAAATATCTTTTGTTGGAAACCCTCATCATTAATGGATTAGTATTCGGGAGCATCGTTAAGCAAAGTGTTACATGGTACCGGTACCAACGCACCTGTAGATGTGCCCCAAGGAGAGAGGGTCATTTTTTCCTAACCAGGAGGGATGTTATCCAACTTTTTCTGAGTGGGGGTTATGGCCAGACACTTTGGTTTCTCCCCTGGGAGTACTATGGCTTAGTGGCATTGCTGATTGCCTCATAAAAGGGCTTGAAGCTTTGAGGTTGGTGTCCGGGGCTACCAAGGGTGGGTCACTGGGTAACATGACCTCCACCTTGTTTTATCATTCTGGTGGCACTTCTTTCATTACTGAGGCTTATGTCTCTCCTCCAAGTCACCATCCACACCTTCCTGGTCCTTCAGCACTGTAGCGCCCTCTCTTCTTGGCTGTCTAGTCATGATGACATCATCCTTCTTCTAGGCCTATATTGCTTCATATGGGGGGGCGTTGAGGGATTTTCACTACTGTTGGGGTTAGATGGAGCATGACGACCCCCACTTGCCACTCCAACCTTCAGTTCAGAGTGTTTTGCTTATGAGGAAAATGCCCCAAGTTACCCACACATTTGATTATTTTATATTATTTTATGTTATAATTTTAAGTTGACGTTTTATAATTTCAAATCGATATTTTAAAGGCATCTCGGCCTGGTTATTTTGTAAAAGTGAGTGTGAGGGGCTATAAATAAACTCTCCTCCATTTCTAGACACAACTTATGGGATAAAATTCATTATGCTACTGTTTTACCCTAGCAGGGCCTTATGAAGTGATGCGCACCTCTTGGAGGGATGATTTTTCTTGCTCTTTGATGAAGTTGGATGCTTTCTTTGTCTTGCTAATACTTTGTGGATGCTAGAATGGTTGGAATAACTCATGCGCACCTTAGGTAAATTTTGTATCTTGAATCCCTAGGGCTACATTCTCTTTGAATAAGGCTTTTTCCTACTATTCTATCCTCATTTCATACTAAAAACGCTCCCAAGAGGAGGTTTTTACAAAGTTTGGCTTTGGAGCTCCAACTTTGCCCTAATTTAGACTCTTGAAACCAACCCTAGAGGTTGTTTCAAAAAGCCCTAACTCAGAAGCAAGGAGAATTACCTCCAAGGAGGAAGTCTTGTCACCTTCCTCTAAGGCTAGGGTTTGGGGTAACATCTATTAAAAGTTAAAACCCTATGTTTGTCCATTTTCTCTACATCAAACCCTAGTTTGAATTTTTGTAAATATTATTGCTAGGTTAAACTTGCATTTTCATGTGATTTTCCATTTTCATGGTAGAATTAGGGTTAGAATTAGGTCTGCAATTTTATAACAAAAATCCTAAAAATAAAAAAAAATATTTTTCTTCATGTTTTGGCCTTCCTAAAATTTCGGCCCTAAATTCTCGCGACCTCAAAATTTCGACCTTAAATTCGTGTGGCCCAAAAATCACACCCCTAAATCCTCGCAGCCCTAAAGTTTCGCAACCCCAAAATTTCAGCCCTAAATTTTCGCGGCCCTAAAATCTCGCAGCCCTAAATTCTCGCGACCCCCAAAATTTTGGCTCTAAAATATTGTGGCACTAAAATTTCGGCCCTAAATTCTCGCGACCCCCAAAATCTCGGCCTTAAATTTTCGTGGCCCTATATTCTTGCAGCCCTAAATTCTCGCGACCCCCAAAATTTTGGCCCTAAATTCTCACGTCCCTAAAATTTCGGGCATGAAATCCTTGGCCTATCTTTTTTAACACTAAACAGACCTGCAAAACTGCCAAAAACTACTATACAAGTACTATCCTAACTCTCTCTATTACTCTGTGTTTGACTCCATTAGAGGCACTGATCTATGCTTTAAGGTGTTTGGAAGGAATTTGGTATCTACTTGGGAGGTACATTCAAGGGCTCTCCTCTTGGAACAATAGTGGATCCCGAAGAAGTTAGGAGATTGGACAAAGGTGACAGCAGTCCAAGTTTCTTATGTGATTGCCTTTCACTTGCAAGCCCAGCCTGCTAGTTTGAACAGTAACACAAAGACTTGCAATCTTCCCATCTTGAGAAAGTGTTTATTTCCTTTAAAGATAGAGTAAATCTGTAAACTCATCTGCTGCCTTTTCTTTGCTTCCTTCCATCATTCAGATCCTTTTATGCATTACGAGGGCAAAGCACACGGTCATGTATTGTGGGTCCATTCTAAGCATGATGGCTTTGACGTGTATGACTTCTGTCATTGATCTGTTACATTTCTTTTTGATATATACTTATTAAATTTTGTTTGTTCTCTCTCACCAACCTTGGATGGACCCAAACTTACCGAATATCAAGGTGACTCGAAACCAATAATATCTGTCGCATCTCGATTCAATTTGCTTTGGTTATTTTCTTTCTGAATTCTTGAGATCATAACATTTCCCCAATTTGTTTATTGAGATTGATTTTGCCGTATGTCTCCATTTGGACTGAATCTTTTCATAATAACTCGTGATAGAAGTCTGAAAAGGTGTGGCTTCATTCTGTCTCTCACTTGGTCCAAAAATCTCATATTCTTCCTTTCCTCTGGATGACTCATCATCATCTTGAATCAATGCTGCGTGAGCTTTCAAATCTTTGATGTTGAAACTCCATGCGCTTACCCCTCACTTGTACTCATCCTTTAACTTTTGGATGATGGTTTGTTTTATGTGCCTCTTTAAAACTTTGCAATGATGTGCATTTTTATAAAATTTGGAAGAAACAACCCGACAAAGCACAAAATTTCGAAGATGGGCAAATCAATTACCCTAGGTCTTGGCATAACTCGACTGATTATGGCTTAGAAAACCTATAGTTTGCCCATATGATGTCCAATTGTGATGTTGTCTTTTTCTGTGCGGAGAGGATAGGTCGGGCTTTCCAATGACTTGATGAGTGGTCATACAACCTTACTCAGGATCATCTTAGTTGCTTTCATAAACAATAGGGCTCAATGACTTGGTTTGATGAGAAATCATCGATGCACATTCTTGTACTTCTGGACCTCATATTCAGATTCCTGCAAAATCTATAGTAGGCCTGATCTGAAGGTAAGAAAATCACTTTGACCAATACCCAGAATTATGTGTGAAATCAATTTTTAATAGAAGTCTAGGCTCCGCTCTTACGGTTGCTTTACCTGAATTCAGTTCTGTCAATGCTTCTCACATCTGTGTTATATAGGCTTTCAAGGTGCAAGTTCAAACTAGAGTCATCCATCATCAACTAAGAGCTTTTAACCTACACAAACAATCAACTAACATCTAGAGCACCTGGTACCGAGCACTTGGTGGAAATGCCAATTCTTTCTAAGAAACAATTCAGAGCCAGCCTTTGCCTTGCAGATGCCTTAATCAACTTGGTGAAGCTGTATGGCACTTTACAGGTTAGTGTTGGTCATAGAACCAAGAGGTCCAAAAACACATGCAAAGGTGACACATACAATAAGAACCACTCTGCGATGCAAACAACTCGATGAGACTGCCGCTAGACTCAACCATGACTGCAACATGAAGTGGAACAAAATAACAAGCAGTTGAGGAAGAATCACCCATTCAAAGTTCAAACAACAAATGATCAATGATTAAAATTTAAAACCAATAGAATACAGTCAATGGATGAAGCAAATCGAAAGATTCGATTTTAAATTTTTTTTGAAAGGAAGGGCCTTAAGTTGGTGGACTTTGGATACTGTTGAGGTCTCAACAGGAGGAGAGTAAGACTTACATTCCTCCCAACTTGGAGGATCAAAAGAGGACTATAGCGAGATATGAACCTTATAGCCATCTTTGAAGAGTGAAAACTTAGGAAATGATTTTAAGGGAGCATCACTCAGAATAGGCCAATTCTAGATCATAATTGTGGAATCATTGTTGGGGAGCCAAGAAGCAAAGACCTGAACGATTGGAAAAACTTCAGCCAAAGATTTGAAGATCTCCGAACCAGAGGGAGGAAGGGGGTCTCTAGAAATAACATGAGACCTGCCAATGCTACCAAAATATTTCTTTGTTATTACTTTTTCCACAGTGCTGGTGGGTCACTATTGAGATTCCAAGCTACTTTGGCTTCCATAGCTCAGTTCATCAACCTTGGATCCTTGATGCCCAAGCCTCTTTTAAGTAGGGTGAGTTTCTCCCAAGATGATAGTGGGAATATTTTTGCTTTTGAGGGCTTTCCTTGTTAGAATTTCTGTGTCACATGATTTTTATTTCAAATTCAGAAATTCCACCTCGCATTGGATGTTTCCTGGAACTTTTAACCCTGTGGATTTTGAGCTTTAGGGCTGTTATGAAATATGATAAAACAACAGCAACAACAGACAATATTTCACCTCTTAACAACCCCAATCAACAAGGCAATCCAAGAGAAACGATACCAAAGCGTGCCAACAACTTTCAGCCTTCTAGGGCAACTTATCATGCGTAAAACAGATCTGAAATTCACTTTATGACAGCATAGCAGTAATTCTGTCCCATCTTCTTCAAGATTATTGTTAAATCATTCAACAATTTCAGCCTTAACTTATGTCAAATTAGCAAGACATTGAAGTGCTGGAATTTACTAAATCATGAAGATAAAGATGGCTTAAAATCAAATATGCAATTGAGACGATTTTGGACTGTTGGAAACTTCATGTATGGATAAAGATGAAGTAAATGTACATACCATAGCCTCATCCCAAGGCTAGTACAACCCTCTAGCTCTCCAAAACCTAGCTAAGGAAAACCACGAAAAACCCTAGCCCACCAAAGATCCTTGATTAAAATCAACACTAGCAAGCCTCCTTGGCACCAAGCAAGGCGTCTCCTCTCTCCTCTTCAAGAAGTACCACCAAGTGTATAATCACAAACCCTAATATCCAAGTCTTCAAGTTATGAAACGCTAACCCTAGTAGTCAAGATGCTTTAAGTGCTCCAAGAAACCCTAGCAGATCCAATACAAGAGAGATAATGTCCAAAGAAGAACACACTAGAGAGAGAGATCAAAACACTTTTCTCACCACATTCTTCCTAGGGTTTCCTCATGAAACCCTAGCACTCCATCTTTAAACACAAGATGAACAACAATGAGTGAGTTGCGAAAAAGGACTCTCTCCTTCCTCTATATATATGAGAGGTAAGGAAGGTCAACAATACAATACTCAAGTGGGCCTAAACCCTTACAAGCAAGCTAATACAAGAAGTAGGCCCACACATGTGAAGTCTTACACTCTAAGGGTACTGTTATCACACAACTTGTAGTTGTCCCTAAAGGTATCCCATCCGGGACGGTAGAGGTGATAGACAACTAAAGAGGTGACCCAAGAGATGCCACGGTTCCCAATGCAAACTGGGAGTCACGTCAACCGAGGCACTCTTCACTTTAGATCAAGATGAATCAAGACCTAGGGGAAGACCCTATAACCAATCAAGGATGATTGGACCCAAACAAAGGTTCCTAGGGATATGTAAAAGACAAGTTATGGGAACCAATGCAAGGTTAGGTGGACCTAGAAGTTTGAATGTGGTTGAAAGAGGCTTAGGGAATGACTTATGTTTCAACCAATGAATGATTTAGGCCACATGATGAGATAAGATGACAAGATCTAGTACTATGAAATACACAAGTGGGGCCCACTTCTTTGGGATATGGAAATGGCTCAAATGGGATCCACAAGGTGAAGTTAGGGGTGCAAATGGTACTAAGGGGTATGTGATGAGTAGATCTATGGATCTAAAGTGAAATTAGAGATACCCACATATGGGATCTAGGAGATGACAACTCCCAAGGAGTGCGAATTGCCCTAGGTGGATTAGTGCCTTGATGGATGGGCTAATGGAGTCAAAAGAGATGTGGAAATGTAGATCAGGACACCTAGGATGCAAATCAAGTGGGCTATTCAAGATGTGATGATTGGATCTTAGTAGATCTAATATTTCACTATGTAACCCAAGTGGACAACAATCCCCCAAAATGAGGAATGATACCCCGAAGGTAGAACTTCACAAAGTGAGATACTAGGTAGGGGTTTCAAGGTATGCTCTTTTCAATTCAAGCGGGATCACAACCACCCATGTCCTAGAAGTGGGACCACTCAATCACCCAAGAAGTGCGACTTTGCCCAAGGAGGGCTAAAAGCATGGAAAAGTGTGTCAAATCAAACCCAAAGGCCACCAAAGTTTAGATCCAAGTAGTTTAGGCAAGTATGAATGTGGATCTTAAAAATCATGGGCATCCAATGGCTAGATCTCCATAGATCTGAGATTGAAAGTGTATCACCAAATTGATCCAAGTGGGCATAACCCCCAAAATGAGGAATGATACCCCCAAGGCAGAAATCAAAGAAGTGACACACTGGGGGTAGGTTATCAAATGTGGAGAGTATGAATCAAGCGGGATCTCACCTACCCATGTCTTGGAACTAACCCAACTTGCTTCTCCCAAGGGGTGCGAATTGCCTTCAAGAGAGCTAGGTGCCTTGGAAAGTGTGTCAAATGGAACCCAATCACCACCAAACTATAGATCCGAATTGTCGTGGATACTATAGAGGTGGGTTTTCAATATCTTTCCAAAAGCAAGGCTAGATCCAAGTAGATCTAAGAAAAAGTAAAGAAATGAGGGTTTTAATCAATTAGGGTTTTTATGATCTAGAACTTATGGATAAGCCAAGGAAGAAGAAGACCATACCTTTGGAGCATACCGGGATAAGGAGATGAATGCTAGTTGAGATGAGGATTACTTTTGCTAAAGATCAAATGAAGAATTTTTGAAGCCCTCTTGCCAAATCGATTTTCTCCAAGCCACATGTGTGTCCCTCTAACTTGTCAAAACCAAGGAGCAAAGCATCAATCAGTTTAACATGTTGAAGGTAGATACAAGCAAGAGAGAGATAAGCAAAGAATAGTTGGCACAAAGACAAAACCACTCCTTGTTTAACCAAAACGTCTTCCTCCAATCTTGAAGGGTAAGCCTCCCCACCAATTCCCACTTGTCAAAAACGTCCTCTTAACCTGTAAAAAAAGTATGGCAACATATGCAAGATAGCTACAAGAGATCCTCCAGTGCAATGGACAAAAGCATTTACAATCAAAGCAACGAACATCCACTCCAAGATCCAAGCATGTACTCCAAAAGATAGAAATTTTATTCCAAGAGCCAAGAGCCAAATTTTCTAGATGATTTTACAATGAGGGGGTCTCGTCCTTATATAGGATAATAAAGACCAAAACCCTAGATCTCATAACCACTTTTTGAAATGAGTGGTTGAGATTAAGAGATCTCAATACATGATCAATGGCTAAGATGAAACATAACAATATAACACATGGATCACTCAAATAATGATGACGTCATAGCTAAAAGGTACTCATGAGGGGTGACGTCATCCACTAGAGGGGGTAAAAGTACAAAATCCCACCTCATATGACTAGGACATGACACATGGAGCTCATGGTGGGGCTAGGAGGCATCAATCCTTACTAGCTCATCCCCATGGCACAATAAAATAATATAATATGACCAAAATAAATATAAATGATCAAATCTGTCCTCAAAATCTGTGACAAACAAGCAGTAAAAGGCCTCCTGTGGCCTCTGTGGACCCACCCAAGCGATGAAAACTGGCTGGAAGATAGGGGGTTCATCCTGGAAGACCTCTGTGAAAACCAAATGCCAAAACCTTGCCTCAATTGCCCAAATCGAATTCCTCAGTGACCCTTTTATCCCATTTCTGGACTACCTCGATAACTTTGAAAGTGTTGAAACTGCCTCCTAGGGTACCTGTGCTGTCAAACTGAGCCTACCAGGCTCTCCAGAAGGGGGTTAAATGGTAATAACAAGTGGCTGGACCACCCCCTCCTCATACAGCGCCTTAGGTGAACTGGCCTCTCATGGCCCCTGCTGCTCAAGCTGGGAAATCAGCCCCAAATCTAGTCAACAAGAGTAAAACTGCATCTATCATTGTCAAAAGTGCCCGGAACTGAAAGATAAGTGTCTTATTGGATTCAGAAGACCCAAATCTACTAAGAGTGTGTACTCATACACCATGGGTTGCCCAGATGGGCTAATTGTAGGGTCCACCATATATGGACAGTGCATAATCTGATGATATGAAGTAATAATAAAACCTGCTAAACTGCATCAATCATCATCTGAATCATATGTCCATCATATAGTATCATCAATAGGAGTATGTGGGCCCATACATCATCATCAATAAGCCTTCATGGCCCACATCATCATGGATCCCAAGAACTGACCATAGTCAAACTAGGTTTAACTAGGTGCATATACAACCAAGGATAAATCATATCAATAGACTAAGACATGTTCCTCTTAATCATACTCACAACTTAACTCAAAGTATAACATCATTCAGTGGCATTAATCATCTTTATTCATTTCGTTGTTATTTGTAATTACTTGCACAATAGCTTAAATGACAAACTCACCCATTGGACATGGTCTAACTTCTAGCTAAGGATGAACGCTAGGAACAAGGTTGGGCAAAAGGGGGTGACTTGTCTAAACTCAGCTAAAAGATACTTTGGACTAGGAGAAAGGGGAAACTACAAACTCTGTGTTGGACAAAATAACACGTGGAATGGCTGTGTCTCACAAATGGGTAAGTTGTTTAGAGAGTGCTTATTCAACTCAGGCATCATGTTTACATCAAGTTGATCCAAGTTCATTAGGATCATTCAATTTCATTTCATGGCCTTTTTGGCCTACATAACCCTTCGGATCTCAGGTGTGCTGATAAGCACAACTAATTGCAGCTTGCATCCAGGGCATGTTTACATATACATATAAGGTCGGCAATTGTTTAGATATAGCATTTAAGAACCATTGCTTTTTGGACCTTTCTTATACTCTTCGAGGAGTATTTTTAACAGTTCATCGCTCTTGCCCTTTTTAGTTTCCATGGGCGAATTTACATAAGTTTCCATAAGTAGTACATGAGCTTTCAGTTTTAGCCAACAACATCTCAAGTGACTAAGGGGAGTTCGAGCCAGTGCCAAACATCGGGACAACCGACCATAATGATTTAGGCCTACAATCCAACTTACCAAAGGCAAGTTTTGTTACCAACTCAGAGCCGAGACACTATACATATAGGGATGCGGTCCAAACACAGAGGTAGAAAAAGGGGAAGTCCTCAATACTAGAAAGTCAAGTAAGACAAGTCAAGGGTTAAAGCCAAATAAGGAAAGTCATGGATGGATGGAGTCAAGTGAAAGTGAAGCCTAAGCTAGCAGACAGGAAATGTCAAGGAAGACCATATCTATGTAAGGTGATAAACCAGTGATTTTTGTCAAACAACCTAAATGTGCAAGTAAAAAGTCCATTTGAAATTATTATCAAGATAGTTCATTTTATACAGTTTGCCACATCATGAATTATATACCAAGCCAATACTGTGAACATGACTAAAATAACAAGATAATAATCCACAGTCAATGATCATACATCCATAGGTCATACAACGTCATCATAAGAATAATCATCATATACCATCTGAAACACTGCTGCAATACATCTCTAGGCATTGAATTGAAACTGTATGGAATAAAGGGTCACATCGGTCATCAAATTTGAACTCTCAAGGCTCAGCCTTGACACAAGGTCTAACATAAGTCTGAAAAATACACTGCTCTGATCATGAGTGATCTCAAAATATAAAGTCATCATTCCCAAGCTCTGAATAATGTAAGCTCTGGAATGTGTAGATATCTGCTAAGCAAGCATAGTAGCCCTGCTACTATGGTGTGATAACAGGTACACATGTCAAGATCCAAGGTGATGTCATACCTGATCAAGGCTCCAAGTTGATGTTTCTACACAAGATGTGTTCATGCTACTCCACCACAGGCCCACACAGACTCCATCACTCCTCCTAAGCCATGTGCTCCTTTAGGTCCTCTTCACCTACATGATCACTCTCGTAACCCAGGCATCCCTAAGTCAACTCAAAGCCTCCATGGAAGCATCCAAGCAACCCAATGCCATCTAGGCCTAAACGCCCCCCTCTAGAATGTCCAACGCTCCTCTAGTACGTGGCATCCTCTAAACAAGTAACATGCTGTCACAAGGTCTCCAATGCTTCAAAGAAGAAAGCCACATAAGCATCTAGTTGGGGTCTAGCAAATCAAGACCAAGCCACCTCCACATGTGCTTGTCGATCATGGACCAACCAAGGGCTCATCCATACACCATGTACCTTATATCATATGATCCCAAACTCCAAGTGTTAAGTGCCTTCCTCCAAGTGCCCAATGCTCCTCTTCCTAGGTAGGTACTTCTCCTAATCGAGCAACTGATTCCCCCATTGCATGCATCTAATGAGTTAGTCAATTCATCGACTAGGGTATCAACCTCCTAGGCAAGGGTGCCATACCAACACTCTAACTAAGGTCAATCAATCACTCGATCTAAGCCATCTGTGTGTCCATGAAGTATCACTTGGGGGTAGGAGACATGGTGCTCTCCTAGCAAGGTGAAAGTAACACCAAAAGCTAGCACTCCTTTCCAAAGGAAATATGTAACGAGGTGACTTATTTTGATCAAAACACCCATTAGAGCATAAAGAACCAAACACTAATAAAGAAGAAGACTAGACAACACTGCTCTCATGCGAACCCTTCTAGCTCGGGGATTAAATCATGAGGTGTTTGCAATTGTTTTTTGAACTTATCCAAAATAGGGCTCCTCTATGAAAATTTAAGGATCTTTCGGCAAGGAGAATTCCCAGATAAGAAACATGATTCCATTTTTTTATCATAAGAGAAGTCTAGAAATGTGGCAATCCTTCGAAGGGTAATTTCATCAACGTTGATGCCATAAATTTCACATTCTTTGTTGTTTACTTTCTGTTAGTTTCTACTTGAGCAGCATATATATAAACTATTACTGAAAGATAAACAAACACAGCATAAAAGACAAGAGACACAATTTACCTTGGGAAACCCTCTTGGGGTAGAAAACCCAGCAAAGCTTTCCTCAATATAGAAATCACAAAGTACAAGATAAACCCAAGACAAAACTGCTACTCCTCCACTTGTGCACACCTCTCTTCTTCACCTCTGCGAACTTGCTTGAGTGAAAAATGGGTGAGAATAAGTGAGAGAGAGGTCTCCTATTTATATTCTTCCGTTGGGGTGACAAATTCCCCAATAGGGTCGACTTGTCTTCTTGACTGGTCAATTACATAATATAATAATCTTTTCGGGGCTTTTCTGAGCCGACACATGAACTAGGGTTTACATTGATTCTTTCAATGACCTTTACATTATTAATTACATGACCATCAACTCCCGTAGGAGGAATACAATAATATAAATAGAATATCTTCCGTAGTTACATTATTTTAACACTCCCTCTTAACTAGGAAGGTATTCTGCGGGTAACAACAACACTGCACAACAAACTTGTGAACTTCTATATGTCCTAGGAAGGCTTTGGATCATCATCTGTCTTGGGTTATCATCAACGGAGTAGCAACATCATCATCAGCGGCATCATCATCTACTAGAACAACATCCTCGTCAACTGGAACATTTTCTGCTGGAGCATCCTCATCAGCAACCTCATCAGTTGGAACATCCTATGTTGTCAGCAACCTCGTCAACTGGAACACCATCTGCTGGAACATCCTCATCAGTAGCACCATCAGTTGGAACATCATCGTCAGCTGGAACACCATCTGCTGGAACAAGCTTGTCAGCAGCACCATCAGTTGGAACACTTGCAATAACAATCAGTAACAAGTACTGATACTATCAGTCAGCCAGTACTGATCTTCCCTTACCCCTGGAGAGGCATCAGCTCGTGAGAGCTGGAGCTATCAGTCAGCCAGTACTGATCTTCCCTCACCCTTGGAGAGGCATCAGTTCGTGAGAGCTGGAACCATCAGTCAGCCAGTATTGATCTTCCCTCACCCTTGGAGAGGCATCAGCTCGTGAGAGTTGGAACCATCAGTCAGCCAGTATTGATCTTCCCTCACCCTTGGAGAGGCATCCATCCCTCCGGACAGGCATCAGCTCGTGAGAGCTGGAACCATTAGTCAGCCAGTACTGATCTTCCCTCACCCTTGGAGAGGCATCCATCCCTCCGGACAGGCATCAGCTCGTGAGAGCTGGAACCATCAGTCAGCCAGTACTGATCTTCCCTCACCCTTGGAGAGGCATCAGCTCGTGAGAGCTGGAACCATCAGTCAGCTAGTACTGATCTTCCCTCACCCTTGGAGAGGCATCCATCCCTCCGGACAGGCATCAGCTCGTGAGAGCTAGAACCATCAGTCAGCCAATACTGATCTTCCCTCACCCTTGGAGAGGCATCCATCCCTCCGGACAGGCATCTATCCTTTCAGATAGGCATCATCAATCTCTCTTCCTAGAGAGGTCCCTCTGGACCACACCAAGCTTGTCTCGAAAGTACTCAAACTTCACACGAGCCAGAAGCTTAGTCAGCACATCAACAACTTGTTCCTCTGTAGGAACATACTTGAGCTTCACAGCTCCCCTCTGCACCATATCCCGGATATAGTGGAACTTTATCTCGATGTGCTTCGATCTATCATGAAACACAGGATTTTCTGTCAACTTGATGCAACTCTGGTTGTCACAGAGTATCTCCGTAGCATCAATCTCTGCATTGAACAATCCTGTCAACATCTTGCAAAGCCACATTGCTTCACCACACGCTGAACAAGCTGCAACATATTCAGCTTCCGCTGTACTGAGTGCAACACAGGGTTGCTTTCTACTGAGCCATGCGATCACACCTGATCCCAAACTAAAGCAACAACCTGAAGTGCTCTTTCTGTCTTCAGCACTTCCGGCCCAATCTGAGTTTGTGTACCCATACAGTCTGAACTCGCTAACTGAGGCATATCTGAGTCCATAATCCAATGTACCCTTCAGATATCTCATCACATGTTTTGCTGCAATTAGGTGAACATTCCTAGGTTCCACCAGATACTGACTCAATGTGTTTACTGCAAAACATATATCTGGACGAGTATTGGTCAAATACATCAATGACCCAATAATCTGTCTATACATGGTGACATCTACTTTCTCTGAAGAAGCATCACTTAGAAGCTTCAAATTTGTCACCATCGGAGTGGTCATGGCCTTGCAATCCAGCATCCCAAATCTCTTTAGGATCTCTACTGTGTATTTTCCTTGACTCAGAAAAATCTCGTCTGGAAACTGCCATACCTCAAGACCTAGAAAGTAGTGCATCTTGCCAAGGTCTTTCATCTCAAATTCTGCTGCAAGCCTCTTCTTACATTCAACAATAGGCTTGTCTTCTCCAGTCAGAAATAAGTCATCCACATACAATAATAGTATCATGGGTTCATCATTCATAATCTTGTAGTAAAGATTAGAATCCGCTTTACTCTTGGTAAAGCCCAAGCTCATCAGGAAGCTGTCAATCCTTCCATACCAAGCCCTGGGAGCTTACTTCAACCCATACAGAGCTTTCTTCAACTTGCATACACGTGACTTATTATCTTCCACTTCAAATCCTTTTGGTTGCTCGATATATACTTCCTCTTCTATCTTTCCATTCAGGAAAGCTGTCTTCACATCCATCTGATGTAGCTTCCATTTCATCTTGGCTGCCAAGGCAAGAATGGTTCTAATCGAAGTATATTTGGCTACCGGGGCAAAAGTCTCCTCATAATCAATTCCTTCCTTTTGTGAGAATCCTCGGGCTACAAATCTTGCCTTGTACTTTTCAATGCTTCCGTCTGCTGAATGTTTTGTTTTGAAGATCCATTTTGATGAAACAACCGATTTGTCCTTCGGTCTTGGTACCACATCTCAAACATCATTCTTGATGATGGATTGATATTCTTCAGTCATGGCATCCAGCCATTCCTTCTTCTTTACTGCTTCTTCAAAACAAGTTGGTTCTTCTTCTACAAGATTGCACATCAAGGCTACATAGCTGGAGTATGGCCTTGGTCTCTTGATCTCTCTATTGGAGCCTTTTGGAGCACCATACTTTCCTGCATCTTGAATTAATTCACGTGCCTAGGCTGGTCTTCTCTTTCGAGAGATCTCCACATGAGGTATCTCCTCAGGTCTCTGAGGTTCTGTCATGTCATGATCCTCTGGGAAAGGATCACATTCAACATCTGGAATTAGTTCTTTGGTTGATTCTGCAATTTGGCGAGCCTCTTGCTCCTCTTTGTTCTCATGAGTCTTCTTAGACTTGTTGAAAGCTGAATCTTCATCAAATGTGACATCCCGACTAATCTCGATCTGATGGAATCCTGGGATGTATATGCGGTAAGCTTTAGATTGTTCACAATAACCCACAAATATTCTCTTCTTTCCTGAAGGCTCTAGTTTTGATCTCTTCTCTTTTGGAATGTGGATGAACATCGGACATCCAAATATCTTCAGATGATTGACTTCAGGCTTCTTCCCGGTGAACATCTCTTCAGGGGTCTTGTTGCCAAGAGCACTATGAGAGATCCTGTTTTGTACATACACTGCGGTTCTGGCAGCTTCTGCCCATAGGTGCATTGGTAAGTCTTGATCATGGATCATAGCCTTTACTGCTTCTATGATTGTTCTATTCTTTCTTTCGGCTACACCATTCTGTTGTGGATTATAAGGGACGGTGAGCTCCCTCTTAATCCCTGCTTGCTTACAGAAATCTTTGAAATCTCCTGAGGTATATTCCCCTCCATTATCTGACCTCAGGATCTTAATCTTCTTTTCAGAGAGATTCTCTACGAGAGCTTTGAACTCTTTAAACTTTTCAAAGACTTCATTCTTGTTCTTCAGAAAGTAAATCCAAGTTTTGCGAGAATAATCATCAATAAAAGATGCATAATATTCATACCCGTTGAGAGAGGTGGTGGACATTGGTCCACAAATGTCTGAATGAATGATATCCAGAATACCTTTCGCCTTGCTATCGCTACTTGGAAATGGGTTCTTAGTACTCTTCCCTTGAGCACATCCTTTGCATACTCCTTCATGATCCACTTGGATCTCTGGTAATCCAGTCACTACCTTACTCACAATAGGTAAGGCCTTGTAGTGTACGAGCTAGTCTCCTATGCCATAGCTCACAGGGGTTCATGGTACTAGCCATCATTGCTGCATCTGCATGACCCTTTAGCTTGTAAAGTCCTCCTTCTTCTACTCCAATGACTACTGCATCATCAATAGTCTTCCCTTTAGGCCACATGAGAACTTCACCATCTACAAATGCAACTCAAAGACCTTTCTTATCCAATGTTGAAATAGATAGAAGGTTCTTCTTCAACCCAGGTACATAAAGTACATTCTTCATGTTCATGGACTTCCCAGAGTCCAACTTGTAAGAGGCTTCTCCCATACCTTTGATGGGATATTGGTAGTCATCTCTGAGTTTTACTTTGTGTGGAGATTCCTTCTGAATGAGATGAGACAAGGATTCTTTGTATCCTGTCATGTGCTTTGAAGTTCCACTATCCACTAGCCAAGTATCACTCCCATGAGATATTGAACCAGTGAGAGCTGAGATAAGAACATATTCTTCATTGGAGTCTTCATTATTTTTGGTCTTGTCATCATCATCACTATCTTCCGCTGCATGAGCATGGAACCTCTTCTTTTGCTTCTTGTGATGTCCATGTTTGTTTGGACAATTCCTTGCAATGTGTCCAGTCTCGTGGCATGAGTAACACTCAATTGAAGAGAAATCTTTTCTGGTCCTTCTCTTCTTCTGAGGTCTCCTTGGAGAGTCCTCTCGAGGATGGGGTTTGTCTTTTCTTTTCTTTTCACCTTTAGCATGAGTAGCTAAAGCTTGGTCTTCATCGTCATTTAATTTATCCTCTCTTACGACTATTCTTTCTTCTTCTTGGACACATTCTTCCCATAGATTTCTAAACTTGATTAGTTTCTTTCTGGCACAAGTGCCACGAACAAATGGTTCCCAATCTCAGGGAGACCATTCAGAGTAGTCATCACAACTTCTGCATCCTCTATCATATCCCCAATGGCTTCTAATTGTTCTTTGATTTGGGATACCTTAGAGAAATATGAGTGCATGCTTTCAGACTTTATGCACTTCACACCCTTGTTGATATCTCAAGGTCATCTTTTTGTTGATGTTCTTTCCTTCAAATAGACTGGTCAAGGCATCAAACATTTCCTTTGGTGTCTTCTTGGAAGACACATGGGGGATCAAGTGATCCTTGATGGAATCAACAATAATCCTCTTAGCTTTGATAAGATTCTTCTTATGCCTTGCCTTCTCTTCATCTCCTTCTGGTTCTGTAAGCCCCTCCTTCACATAGTCTTCTAGCTCATGCTCCTCAAGGATGAGCATGACTCTATACTTCCAGGATCTGAAGTTCTCAACTCCTTCAAGCTTCTCATCAAGCTTGGTATTGCTTGTCGTTTTGTTTATAATGAGAACCTCAAATGGAAATAGAAATAGATTAGAGACTTCCCAAAAAATTTGCCCTTTTGAGATCTGCTCCTTCTTGACCTAGGGTTTGTCAGAGAAACCCTAAAAATTCAAACTTTGAATTTCAAATTTCTGAAAGGATAGAAAGATGCGCCTTGCAAAGTTGATCAAGCTGGTATACTTCAAATTTTAGATCTGCAAAATTTGACCCTTAAAAAATTGCCTTTAAACTTCCGGATCTTCTGGACAGGATCCCGAACTAGGGTTTGATAAAGCCCACCTTTCTGCCCAACCAAAAAGTTCGATCTAGTGCTCAAAAGTTCGATTTTTCTGAGGAGTATCCAGCCATGGTCACAGATTCCAAAAATCTCAATTTTGACAGAAACCCTAATTTTCACTTTTCCGATCAAAATCCTGATTTAGGGTTTGATGGAGCCCACCCTTCTGCCCAACCAAAAAGTTCGATCTAGGGCTCAAAGGCTCAATTTTTCTGAGAGGAACAATCCTATGTAGAGAGAACCCAAAAATTCTCTTTCTGAGAAAAGCCCTAATTTTCCGTGGTTGCACAATGTAATCTTTCAGGCTAGCTCTGATACCATGTTAGTTTTTACTTGAGCACCATATATATAAACTATTACTGAAAGATAAACAAGCACATCATAAAAGACAAGAGACACAATTTACCGTGGGAAACCCTCTTGGGGTAGAAAACCCAGCAAAGCCTTCCTCAATATAGAAATCACAAAGTACAAGATAAACCCAAGACAAAACTGCTACTCCTCCACTTGTGCGCACCTCTCTTCTTCACCTATGCGAACTTGCTTGAGTGAAAAATGGGTGAGAATAAGTGAGAGAGAGGTCTCCTATTTATATTCTTCTGTTGGGGTGACAAATTCCCCAACAGGGCCGACTTGTCTACTTGACTGGTCAATTACATAATATAATAATCTTTTCGGGGCTTTTCTGAGCCGACACATGAACTAGGGTTTACATTGATTCTTTCAATGACCTTTACATTGATTCTTTCAATGACCTTTACATTATTAATTACATGACCATCAACTCCCGTAGGAGGAATACAATAATGTAAATAGAATATCTTCCGTAGTTACATTATTTTAACACTTTCTATCTTGAAGGAGACAAATATTTGTTTAACACCAATTTGAATCTTTGAGCTATAACCAAAGAGGCTCCACCTAGCAGTAGGGGAGTCATTTGCAAATTGAGAATAATGTAAAGATTTTGAACCATGAGTTGGAACCAATCTTAGAATAGAGCCTTGTCTTCTACATTTCTCTAGTGCCCTACCAAGGGTCCTAGCCATACTAATGTACAAATAAGGAGAAAGGGGATGCTCTTGTCTTCAACATTTGTTAGGATGAAGCTGCCGTTGGTTTATCGTTAACTAGAGGGGAGATCTAGTGGAAGCTATCACAACCTTTGATCTAGGAGGAAAAGATTCTAGGGAATCCAAAATTTCTTAACACGTGATGAACAAAATCATGATTAACGAGGTCAAAGGCAGTGGCCATAGCCAATTTTATGATCTTGCCTTTTCTGCCTTGGGTTTGGAAGATTGGGTAGTTTCTTGTACCAAGAATATTCTCATAGATTGCCCTATTGGGGAAAAAGCCTCCTTGCTCCTCTAAGATAAGCTTATAGAGAGGAGGTTTGATTCTTCTAGCAGTGTTCTTAAAATAAATTTTATAGGGGACATTAAATAGAGAGATTGGCTTGAACTTGCTAAAGTCACATGGATTTTGATATTTTTGGATTAAGCATAGGGATGTGGAGTTAATCTTGCCCCCGTCCCTACTTTGTTCGCTACCCGAGCTTCTTCACCATTTTCATGAGATCCTTATATTTCATTTCCTAGTATCTTTTGTAGAATCTAGCTAGGAAGCGATCTCGAGTTGGAGCTTTGTTGAGATTCATTGGGAAGATAACTTCCTTCACCTCTTGTTTAATAGGTTTAAAAAGTTATTCATTTTCCCCTTGAGAGATGATCTTGGGAATATTGAGGATGTCTTCATGATACATAGTTTTATTAACATTAGTCTATTCCATTAGGGACTCTAAGTGATTTTATGCTTGACTTGATATTTGATGGAAATCAATAATATGTTTTCTCTCGAGGGAGATTTTACTTCAGGATGGTATTATTGACCCATATTTTGTTCATCTCTTAGTATTCTTATCTCCATATTAGCCATAAAGATCTAGAATGCTCGTCCCCAATATTTCTTCTCTTGGGATTGTTCTTTTGACAAGCTTTGATTAGCTTCTTTCCCTTCCCAAAGGAGGGGTTTCGAATATCTAGTTTCCTCAATTTTAGGTCAGGTAATTGAGAGTTTGGCTTCCCCTAGCCTCCTTGGTAAACGAAACTTAGGGATGTTTGGTTTGACTCATTCCTTGATGTCAAACTTTCGATGTCTTAAGATTATGTTCCCATATATAGGCCTTTGATCTATAGAAGTTTATGGGTCTCTTCCATATTGACTTGATCAAATCAATAGAACCATCATGGTCCATCAAAATAAGGTAGAATCTAAAAGGCAATGATCCATATGTTTTTGGAGATACAATATCTAGTGAAATGGGCTTGTGATAGGAGGATGCAGGTGGGGTTATGGAAGATGCGAAAGTCAATCTTTCGTTTATAAATGATTCTTGGATGAGTCAATGGTCAAGATATTTTGTGATAAAGGCAGGCCCTTCTTTCCTCTTAGTCCATGCATTCTCTTTTCCGAGGTTGATGCCAATGAAGCCAAAATTCGAGATTAAGTCCTCAAGCAATTCCCTACAAAGGTCTCTTATGTAGATCCCCCTTTTTCTTGTTGTTGTCGAGAATTGGATTGAAATTTATAGAAACCATAACATTGAGAAGGGGAGAAAGAGAAAAGTATTCCAAAAGGGAGGACACACATCTCTTTTTTTCCAAGACATTATTTGGAGCATATTGAAATTGTTGGGGGAAGGAGATTACCTTGCAGTAAAGAACCATCCAATGATTTGATTTATAGTTGTGATTAATAGAAAGAGGGGTGGGTCCCATAATATTTCCATGCCTATTGAGAAACCCTTGGCTTCCTTTGTTAAGCAGTGTAATTTATTCCATATTGAGTTTTTTTATGGAGAAGAAAGGTTCTTCAGATTGCTTTGTCTCGTGTAGAAAAACAATGCTTGGCATTTTTTTTGATTAAAGAATTCAGGGATTTCCTTCCACTTGAGCTTCCTAGGCCCCTACAATTCTAGGACAACAACTTCATATTTTTAAGGGTTTTGAATTTTTTCCATGAAGAGCCAAGCTTGGTTTATAGTGACTTTCATATCTAGAGTCTTATTTTTAGTGGCCTCTTCTTCTTTGGCTTCTTTTTTGGCATCTTTGCCTTTTTGCAAGACTTTTCTTTAGGAAAAGGGGGAGTGCACTCTACATCAAATTGAGGTGGGGGGGATGGAGGGTGCTTGGAGATGGGGAGAGGATTACCCTTTTCACCACTGGATGTAGTGGGATCCGAGGCTTGGGGATGGGGGAGATCTTATTTTTGGTGAGGGTTGTTCCCCTTCCTCTAGTACTTTGCTTGAGGGGTTTTGGACTAGAATTGAATGTTCCTATTGATTCCACCCTTGCCCCAATTGATTGGGATCTTTGGCTAATCCTTTTCCAAAACAAAGAACTTATTTTTTGTTCTTGAAGTTGTTAGGCTTTTGGAGTAGCCAACAACTATTTTTTCTTTCTATGATTGACTACTTTCTTAAAGCCCCATCTTCTTGCCATGCAAACTTTTTCTTTGGATAGTCCTTTGTAAAATGAGCAACAAAAGTTGCATTTGAACGAGATTTGTTCGTAGTCCGATTTCTGGACATGAACCTAGTGTCTCAAATGGATTTTGGCAACCCCTTTTCAAGATCGAATTGAATGTAAATTCTAGCGCATGCATATATTCCTTGCTTGGCATATGATTTATCTATATATTTCCCTATTGAGTTGCCTATTTCTCTTAAGGCCTCATCATCCTACAAGATTAGCAGGAGAAATGGGAGACGAACCAAAATCGAAATTGTTGTGGGAATCTCCTCTTATGAACTGAAATTTAGAGTTTAGTGGTTGAGATAAAGTCCTTGGTTCTAAAAAATGATGGACTTCCCCTAAATACTTTGTCTTTGTCTTCTTTGTGTTCAAATAAGTAGGAATAAATTCCCTTCCCATTGTAAAAATGATTGACTGCATCTTGTAAAAGAGGAGGCCATTGGAGCTAAATCTAGGATTCCAAAGCTTTAGGCTTGGCAAGTTCCATTAAATTTCCCTATAAGATCGTTATTAACAAACATTAATGCTTTGCTTATTGGGATACTGAATTTAACCACAAGTTGGGGTGTTACTTTGGCTCTCTTGACAAAATGGGCGGAGGGGCCATCTCGAGTTGGCATGACTTTTTTAGAAGTGCATCCACTATAGATTTGAATGCCTCAACTGCTTGAGGAAATGGATGGGGGAGGCAGTGAGAGCTCCCTCCCATGGTTGTGTCCATAGAAAACTAGGAAGAAATGAGAGATGATCGGGCTAGGGTTTTCCAATTGTATTTATTGGTATAAAAAAATAAAAAAGTATGTATTGCAATCTAATGTTGATGGTGATTTTATGGTAAATCTATTGTTAAGTTTTCACATGGATAGCCATCATACACATCAACGTATCATAAAGCCAAATAATGATCCCATTCAAAATATAGATGCTATACAAAAAGAGGAGCACACTTCTTTCTTATGCCTCCATTGGCTAAATCACTTATTAGAGAGAGCAATAGCTCATAAGATGATGAATTACAAATGACTCTTGAGTGTGTATTTATACACAGCTCAAGAGGTAGGGTGCCCTCTCCAAGAGGGGTATTGGCCCCACACAATGTTATTAGAACCGGACCGATCATCAAACCGATCAAGCCAAAAAATTTGAACTCGTGTTGAATCGGAAAAAAAACCGTTGACCAAATAATACATAAAATATTCAAATTTTGAAAAAAAACATATATATTCATGTGCATCCATATGAATCCAAACCATTATACACAAATATGCAAAGTTTCTCATGTATATAGCAAGTAGGGGTGCATATAACTAAAATAGCATCGAGTGCAATCCATATCTGACCCAAAATACATAAACAAAGAGGCTTTGAATGGCCTCTAGCATCCAAAAAATTTCATGCTACAACAAATAACTACATATCATCAAAATCATTGCCTATTTTGGGATCCTATTCATCAATAGCACTCTATGCTCCCCTCCTCTAGCCTCTAGCCCTTGCCTCTACCTCAAATCTCGAAGTTGATCCTCCAAGGACATTAGTCAACACGCTACAATTTTGATGAAACTTCCTAATCCAAGCGTTAAAGTAAGGTAGAAAAAGCTTCCCATGCTTAATAAGTGATTTGGCCTTGAGTGAAGGGTACATTTTTATTAAGGTCATGACAAAGGAGTTCAACCATCAACACCACCAACATCAAGGTACATAGAGGGGTTGATGTGCTTGATTAAATGCCAATCCCATACCCTTATACATGATAGAATCTAGTGGAAACATTGCAATCTTGAAATCTTGAAAGCTACTAAGTCTGTTGAATTCTAAATGGGATCTAAAATTCTACTTTTTGCACATGAAGTCCGATGAGGTTGGAACCACTCTCAAACATTTCCTTATCTCTCATTTTCTATCCTTTTACTTTAGGAACTTAATATTACCATTTAATATTATCAATGATTACTAGGGTCTAGGGTTTACCTTTTTTTAATTTATTTTTAAAAATTTCATGTTCAAAACCATGGCTTACGGAATTGTACAAAACCGACCGATTATGTATGGAACCGATTGGTTGTGGTACAAAACCGGCTAGTTCGGTACGGAACCTACCTTCTCTGGTTTGAAACCTTGAACTGGACCAGTATGGCCCAGAAACCGGTCGGATTGGCCAGTTTTGCTGGTTTTGGTTCGGTTCTGATAACATTGGTCCCACATAATTACTAGGTCGACCTTAACCAAACCTATAAGTACAATAATAATAATCACAAAGTGAGGTCAGCCATGGCCAAATGTGAGGATTACTCTATTCTCAACACCCCCACTTAAGCTAAACAGGGGGCCACGAGAAGTACGTTGACATACTATTGAGAGTGGGTTTATGGATACTAAACTCAAAAGATGGTTGGCTGTTGCTTGAATACAAAAGTGAGTGGGTTTATGGATACCCACCTTGAATATAGCTGAGAGTGGGTTTATGAATACCCAACTTAAATACTGAGAGTGGGTTTATGAATACCCAACTCAAATACTGAGAGTGGGTTTATGGATACCCAGCTTGAATAGAGAGAGCTCAAACATTAAGAGTGGGTTTGTGTATACCCAACTCAAATACATTTGGGAGTGGATTTATGGATACCTGATTGGAATATAGCTTGCCCAATATATATTAGAGTGGGTGTAGGGATACCCAACTCGAATACTGAAGGTGGGTTTATGGATACCTAGCTCGAATATAGGTTGGAACTTGGCCTTGATCAATATATAAAAGTGGGTTTATGGATACCTAGCTCAATAACACAGTCAACCATAGATGAAAAGGAAGATTACAGTCCTGTATTCAACATTCTCCCTTAACATGAATAGGGTATTCCAGAGAGAAGGCATTACATCACATGGTGCATCCCCTTCTTAAAGCTAAATAATAGCTAGAGATTGCTATTATAGTCAATCAATCAATAAGAGCAATGAGGATTGTACGGGTGTGCAACTAATGAAATAAATCAATATGAAGTCCTTAAACAACTGCTCAAATGTTGCCATGACCAACCATCAATTCAGTCACAAGAAACCCTAGTAGTCTGCATTGATCTAAGATTTTTCCTTCTATGCCTCTTCTCTAATTATTGGTAAGAAGAGTTGTTAGCATACCAAGAGGAATTTCAATACATGGAAGTATTCCTTTCATCAAAATGGTCAGGTTATCGTTATGGTCGAGATGTTGATGACGAAGAATTCTCTTCCTGCTAAACAGAGGGTGTATGATGTGGATCCTGCTCAATGGAGTGTGCAGGATGTGATTCCTGCTCAACAATAGTAGTAGAATCATCAGACGTGATATACTCAAGCTTTGGCATATCATCAATGGATGGTTCATGATCCCAAGGCTTGAGCAAATAATGGTTGAAGGTTCAAAATGACTCACATCTGGCAATGAGGTCTCATATCCGAGGCCTATTCTCACTAGTCTCATCATGGGCTTGATAGAAGTAACAATACTCTATTCATACATACCAAGCCCACCACCAATATATCCCATTTGATGAAGCAATTTGGACCCAGTGCTTTAATATGTTGCTCAAAATCAGGGGGAGATGGTCCATGTGTAACTACTAAAGCATCAAAAGAAGAGGAAGCATGGTCTTGTGATACTGTTCATTGCTCTTGCTATGTAGTCCGTGGATCAGCTGTGGCAGATATTGTGGCATACCTATATTGATGGAAGATTGACAACATGAGCTTGCATATTTGTGCAGATTTTTTAAGCAATGATCAACATTATTTGCTGGCTGTCTTTTTGGACACTATTATCTTCAGAAGATGAATAAAGAACTTGGATTATATTGTAAGCATGTGAACACTACCCTAGTTCAATGTTTGCATGTTCACTAATCTTTGCTTTGATATCATGTTGAGTTTTCACATGGCTAGCCATCATAAACATCAGCATATCATACAGCCAAACAATGAAGCCTTTCAACATAGAGATAGCCATACAAAAGAGGAGTGCAATTCTTTGTAATGCCCATAGGTTAAATCACTCATTAGAGAGGAACAGCTCATAACTTATAAGACAACGAATTATAAATGACTCAAGTGAGTATTTAAATTTTATACACAACTCAAGGTGGGGTGCCCTCCCCAAGAGGGGTTATGGACATTGGGTCCACATAATGACTAAGTCGACCTTAATCAAAACTAGAAGTACAATAATAAAGATCACAAAGTTAAGTCGGACATGGCCTAATGTGTGAATTATGCCATTCTCAACATTTACTCCCTTCAATTTTAAAAGAAATTGATTTCATAGAACTTTAGAAGATATCCAGACACTTAATAAATAATTTCATGTTTTTAATTTTTTTAGTTATGAAATGGAATATGAACACAGATAGAACAGCTCTGGCATACAATTTCATAAATTAAGCATTTTAGAGAAATATTAATAATTTGTTTTGATGGAAAATATTTTGGCATTTAATGTATTATTTTCAATTTTTTGCATACATCTAATTTATGTTATAAAATAAGTACGAACAACATGCGGCAGCTCTAACATACAATGACTTAAATAAAGTATTTTAGGGTTATGTAATATATCCAGACATTAAATAAATTATTTTCATGTTTTATTTTGCATACATGTAATTTATTTTTACGAAATGAAGTATGGCAACAGACCGGAGAGCTCCAGCATACAATTTCAAGGGTTATTACTAAAACAGGGAAGGGACTTCATTCAGGAGATGAAGCTGTTGTTCGAGTATTCCCTGCAATGGCTGGAGAGGGCCGGTATTTCATAGTCAATAGGCATGAGGTTAGGGTCCCTGCCTCTGTAAAGAATGTGACTGATACCACTCTGAGTGTCCGCATTGGTAGAGGTGACTCAAGTGTGGCCACTGTAGAGCACTTGCTCTCTGCTTTGGAAGGCATGGGGATTGACAATTGCCGGATCGAAGTTGAAGGTGGCAATGAGGTATGAGAAAATATTTGTTTCAGTTGCTGTGTTGAGTACTATCCTGAAATTTGAGCGACTTCGTCCATGTCCTTTCTTGTTCTAGAAGCTTGATGAAAAGAATGAGGTGTCAAGAAAGTTTTTGTTTCAAATGTTTTATTGAATTGTGTTTGAATGAGGATCGACAACTTCTGTATCAGAATCTAGGGTGTCAATGAGGTATGAGAAAACATTTTTTTGGATGGGTGTTGAATACTATTGTGAAATTGAGTGAGCCTTGGCATAGCTTCTTTACTGTTCTAGAAACGTGATGGTAGAATGAGGTGTCAAAAAGGATTTGTTTGAAATGTTTGTTGAATTTTATTTGAGTGGTGGGGATTGATAATTGCTGTAATGAAGTCAAAGCTGGCAATGAGGTATGTGAGAAAATAGTAGTTCCAAATGCTGTGTTGAATACTATTGTGAAATCAGGTGAGCCTTAGCATGAGTTCTTTCTTGTTCTAGAAACTTGATGAAAAATAAAATGTCAGAAAAGTTTTGTTTCAAATGTGTCGTTGAATTCTATTTTAACATTGAGTGAGTCCTAACAATCTTTTCCTTCTAAAAATTTGATGAGTCCTAGCAATCTTTTCCTTGTTCTAAAAACCTGACGAAATGCCAAGTTCAGTTATTTTCAGAATTATATCTACTTGAAACATGCATGATATTTGACCCTTAGACAGCAGACTAAGGACTTCTCCATGACGTTTCTCATACTGACAGTGTAAGAAACCTTTTTGCATATCTAATGCTCTCTGGTCCTTTCTTTTCTTTTACAACGGAAATTGATAATAAACATTGCAAATTAAAATAATCAATTGCGATCACTCTCATTTTCTATTTTTCTACTGATGGATAATTGCACAATTGACAATTTGCATCAAATTATGACTATTTTGTATAATTTGATTTCAAAATTTTATCTCTCCGTTTCTGTTTTGTTTTGATTTGCATATCTTTTGTGGTAACTTAGTTTGCTCCTCAGATAGATCCAAGGTTATATATGCAGAAACAACAGCACAATGCATTAGAAACTCCACATAAATAATTATAATTTCATGAATTTATACTGTTCTATTACATAACGTATATTTCTTAATTCGGGTAATGCATGGAGTCAGTTTCCAGTTTTAATCATAGTAGCAATGGCCAATTAATGATTGTTATTTTGAATCCCTGGAATTCTTTGAATTTCAAACATAGCACAAATTCTCACTCGTAAGACAGACATGCTGTCAACCTGAACCTAAATTACCTGGGGAGCTTGAGCTTTCTCTTTGGCATATAAAACTAAATGACGTGTAACCTAAGTTAGATTAATGTGCAGGTACCTTTGTTAGATGGCTCTTCAAAAGAATGGGTGGAAGCAATAGAAGAAGCTGGTGCATGTATTGCAAGGGACAATTCTGGAAATGGCATGGAGAAGATGGCTCTTGTACTCTGTGAACCAATTCATGTGCTGAAGGATGAGTCATTTGTTACAGCTTTCCCAGCACCATCCACTCGCTTAACTTATGGTATTGATTTTCCACAGGTGAGTAGATTTGTCAAATAGATATCAAGATTAACGTTTTGCAAGCTTATTCTGTATTCTATTTACTGCAACATGTTTAAATTTCTCTTGATTTTTAATTTGTCTCTGTTTATTTGCTTCTGTCATCCAAATAGTATAAATTTGTTTTAACTTAAAAAGTATAGCAGTTAATGAATTATTTTTGCCTTCTGTTATGATTCTTCTGTAACTAAAGTCCATAATGATTTGAACCATTTCATGACAATGATTAATGATATGAACGCATATTAGGAGCAACAGTTGTAGGTAGATCTGTAATGTCTGATTGCTTAATCTTAACTTACATGGGTAACCATAGTGAGTCATTTTAGGATTAACATCAGCCTTGAAAATGGAAGGAATTATGTTCCAACTTTTGAGGGATTCCCTATTTTTTGTTTGAAGGGCATCTTTTATACTGCCCTTCAGTTTTGACAATTTCAGAATGGTTTTACTCTTTTATTGAAATTTATAAAAAATAATAACAGTTCTAAATAATTATTAAAAATGAGCATTGACCTTTTCAACACTTACATTTATAAATAAAACCAATGCGATTGCAGTGAACGTCTTTCTCACAGGTATAACTAATAAACACATCTGAGAAGGATTAACCAATACTTTAATTGCTTTCTATATAAAGTTGTTCCTTTTCATTTTAACAAGAACAAGTAGGAGCATGCCACTCAAGCTCTACCACCAGATCACATTTCACCCGACCTCCTATCTACAATTGTTATTATTAGAACATTATGGTAGTTCATTTGCTTCTTTAAATTGATTAATAGATGGGTTGTAAATTTGTAATAACATATTCCCTGCTGATTGTAATCACCCAATTGCTATGGTGATAAGAACACGATATTTTGTACTTAAAACATCTAGAGAAATAAATTGTGACAGAGAAGTACTTGCTGCTGTTTCTACCTGACGTTTCACACTTTTCAGATCCAGATCAACATAACCTATGTTTCAGTACTATGTTATGGCTCCCCATAGTTCTATAGATTCGTACAACTCCCAAGATTCCAGTCTCATTCAACTCCTTGGTGGAACAAATGCAAGAGCAACAACATCAATGGAGTCAACTCTTGATGGAGTATCATGTTGTCTAGCAACAATAACTAAATAAGTTTCAAGCTAAAATGCTGTAGGGCATGATGATCATCTTGTTTCTACAAATTTAACCCACTACTCTAGCATATAAGAAAATAGACACCAAAAGGGAACAAGAATGCTTTATTCTTCACAATTTCTAGCAAAGAGAAACAATGAGGGGAATATTTCTTATATAGATGAGAGTTGCTAAATCCTCAAACATCATGGTAAAAAATAGCAACCCTAACTCCAAAACCATAACTCTGTTAGTTTTTCACAATTTTAATCAATACTTATCTAGGATCTTACTAAAAGAATAACATGCACAACATAACACAAGAGACACAAAGAATTTCCTCGGGGAAACCATAAAGGAGAAAATCCCGCAACTTCCTCAGAGATAGAATGATCACCAATACAATGTCACAAAAGTAAAACCCAAAAATAGAGATGGTCTTCAGCAGCTTCTCTCTTCTCCACTTGTGCGAACTTGTCCTCTCTCTCACTTATGCGAACTTGAGTGAGAGTGAGTGAATTAATAAATGAGAGAGCCTAGCTCTCTATTTATACTTTACTTTCACTTTACCTTTTTCACTTACTAGGTCGGCCCCAATTGTACCTGACTGGGCCGACTTCTCTAGAAGACTCTATTAACCCTAATACAATTTGACTCTGGGGTCTATTGCCCCGACTTACAATGGAGGGTTAACCTCAATGACTTTACATGAACAAATACAATAATGACTCTCCGACCGGAGGAATAAACATCTCCGTCGGAGGTACAAATAAGATACAATAATAAATACAATATAAAATACAAGTGAATATCTTCCGAAGTTACAATTACATTAACACTCCCTCTTAACTAGGAAGGTATTCTCTTGACACAGACATCAACACAAGTCTTCAATGCCGGATCATCTTCACTGGATCATCGTCATCGCTGCTGCTGCAATCCTCATCATCTCAATCATCGATTGGTGACATCTCTCGAATCTACTCGTCATAGGAAGTTCTATAGAGCCAACCCTTTTTCATGCTGGATGTAGGCCTATCCTCCTTGTAGGTCTTCATCATCTCTGTGAGCAAGCCATCAAGTAGGTACAACCCAGGACCAATCATTACATTGCCACAGCAATTACCTGCGTCTCCTATTATTTCCTCATCACGTCCAGATCATCTCATTGTCACACGGAGCACAACCCAGATGAACATAACAAGTCTACCAACATGGGAGGACCAACCTACCACCACGTGAGACACATCACTTACATCAACCGACATGGGAGGAGTTTCCTACCACCATCCGGGAAAGGCTCAGCACTTACATCAACTGACATGGGAGGACTCTCCTACCACCATTCGGGAAAGGCATTGCACTTACATCAACCGACATGGGAGGACTTTCCTGCCACCATTCGGGAAAGGCACAACACTTACATCAACGGCCATGGGAGGACTTTCCCGCCACCATGCCGGAATGGATCGACAATTATATCAACTGCCATGGGAGGACTTTCCTGCCACCATGCCGGAATGGCTCGACACTTATATCAACTGCCATGGGATGACTTTCCTGCCACCATGCCGGAATGGCTCGACACTTATATCAACGACCATGGGAGGCAATTATATCAACGGCCATGGGAGGACTTTCCTGCCACCATGCCGGAATGGCTCGACACTTATATCAACGGCCATGGGAGGACTTTCCTGCCACCACGCCCGAATGGCCCGACACTTATATCAACGGCCATGGGAGGACTTTCCTGCCACCATGCTGGAATGGCCCATGTGCATCTGCGTCTTCCAGATTCTTCACTTCCCCTTGGAAGGAACCTCGATCTGAAGAACACCAAGCTTCTCTCTGAAGTACTCGAACTTCACTCTGGCTAGCGGCTTGGTCAACACATCGGCTATCTACTCGTCCGTCGCAAAATACTGGAGCTTCACTACTCCTCTCTGCACCATATCCCTGATATAGTGATACTTGATCTCAATATGCTTTGACATGTCGTGGAACACCGGGTTCTCGGACAACTTCACACAACTCTGGTTGTCACAGAATATACAAGTCGCCTCTAAATGGAGATCAAACAAATCAGACAGTAGCTTCCTAAGCCATACTGCCTCACAACTAGCCGAACAAGCTGCAACGTACTCTGCTTCGGCTGTACTCAGTGCCATGCACGACTGCTTCTTGCTAAACCAGGAGATCATACCATATCCCATATTGAAGCAAGATCCCGAAGTGCTCTTCCTATCAGCGGTACTTCCTGCCCAATCCGAATCAACATAACCCTCCAAGTTAATCTTTTGATTCACGTCATACTTGAGCCCATAATCAATTGTACCCTTCAGGTACCTCAGAATATGCTTTGCAACAATCAAGTGAACATGTCTCGGATCTGTCAGGAACTGGCTCAATGTGTTCACAACAAAGCATATGTCTGGTCTCGTGTTCATCAGGTACATCAAAGATCCAATCATCTGACGATACATCGTGGCATCAACCGACTCTGATGAAGCATCACTCAATAGCTTCAGGTTCGATGCCATAGGTGTGGCCATGGCCTTGTAGTCCATCATCCCGAACCTCTTCAGGATCTCCACTGCATATTTTCCTTGTCTAAGGAAGATTCCATCCGCACTCTGCCACACCTTCATGCCTAGAAAATAATGCATCATGCCCAGGTCCTTCATCTCGAACTCTGCGACAAGATTCCTCTTCGTATCTGTTGATTAAGTTGTCATTGATGCCAACAGTGCCTGGTCATTGATGCCAACAGTTGAGTCTTGGTGCCCCTTGTGGAGCCCCTGAGGGTTAGTATTTGTTTAGTGATTGTCTGTGTCAGAGGAGACCTTTTGACCTTGTCCAAGCCCAAGCTTGAAGCCCTTGGAGGCCTTGGGACAATGCCAAAAGCCCTGGCTACCCATTAACTTGGTTGAGTGACCCCTAAGGTGTTTCTATGGTTCTCTAGTTGTTTTCCAGTACCACAACCTATGCCCTAATACCCTAGAAAGTGTCCTTGGTGGGTTGAAGAAGTGAAGAGTCCAAATGACCCATTCTGTGGTCATTTGTGTTTGTAATGAGGTCATGGTACCCTAGGAGAAGGTCTTGCAACCCCTATTGAAGTCATGGATCTCTTGTATGTGAAGATGTCATAAATGACTTAATAAAGTCAAGGAACCCACATCGTCATATGAAGAAGACCTTGATGTCCACTATTTGCAATCAAAGAGGTTAAGGAACCCACATCGCCATATGGAGAAGCCCTTGATGGGGTCATGAAGTCCACACACTTGGAAATGAAGGTACCTTGATGTAGCCCATGATCATGTGGATGAGAATCCCACACGCATGATGAAGAAGCCCTCAAAAATTTGAGGAAGCCCATACAAATGGTGGTATGTTGGTGTTCGTGGTGCCCTAGGAGGATTGGGTCTTGAACTCACACATTTGGTGGCTCTTAGATAGTAATGTTGAAGCTCAAGATATTTTAATGAAGCCCTTGATTAAGTCCTTAATACTCCTACACCACTTATACACTTTGAAGATGGCCTCAAAAAGTTGATTGTATTGTGGTATCATTAAGCCATTGAGAAGACATTATCATGGCATAAAATCCTTGAATGGTGAAGCCCTTGGTCATCTAATGAGTTATTTACTATTTTTGAATAAATAAATAAATAAATAAATTTCAAAATAATATCAAACCCCATATGGGCATGCCATCTAAGCCCTTGCGGGCATCCCTCTCAACATTGCTACAAGCTTGAAGAAGACCATGTGGATTGGTATGAAGACCACGTGAATGTGGTAAGAAAGACCAAATTAAATATACATTTTTTTATTGAAGAAAACATGGAAACCAAAATACATTTTGATAATGAAAATAGTGGAATAAAATTAATGTTATTGAATTAAACAAATTGGAAGTCGGCCCCATAACTTAATAAATTAAAAAATTCAAATTAAAAATTATTTAGTGCAAGGTCGGCTCCATATTTTTTTCATGATAAACTACTATAAATAACCCATCAAAACTAGTCATTTTGTGAGTGGAGATTTTCGGTGGAGCTCTGAAATTTTCGCGGGTACTGTAGCAGCTGCAGTAAAATTTTTTTTTGCTTTGATTTTTGGGTATTCAGGCAGCCACAGTCAAGGATAGAGGCAAAAAAAAAAAAAATCAACTTCATATCTGATCCAAAAGTCGTGGGGCAGCCTTTCCTCTCTGAAATTTGGCAGCAGCAGCAGACACAGTTTTATTTTCTGTTTTATCTTGATTTTTGGACAGCCTAATGTGTTAGGGCTTCCTCCCTTGTAGCCCTAAACTGATAGGAAGGGATCTAAGCCCTGTTAGGGCTACCAAACTTTGGCTGCAGGTGTGCTGAGTGGAAAAGAAGGAGGCCACAAGTCTGTTTATTGAAAGAGGGAGCAGACCGAAATTGTTCCAGGACTGTCCCTCAAACCTGAGCCCTATACAGGGCCTCCAAGTGGTGGATAGAGCTCTGTAAGGCTCGTTTTTTTTGGAGCAGCAAGGAGGCTGCAGTACTGATAACCTCCTCATCAGTAAACCGAGCCCCAAACAGGCCCTTTCACAGATAGTTACAGTCAGCAGCAGTATTTCTCAGACACAGAAAAGTCAAAGACAGTTAATAGAAGCTACAATATTCTTCTTTGGTCAAACATCATTCTATATCAGCAGCTTGCATGGAGCAGGTCTAGGGCAGCCAAATTTGATGATCTATGAAGAGACAGCCAAGGTAATCATTTATTGAAAAATCTCTTACTCAGTTATGTTTCATGATATCTACACCTATATGTTGATATGGTCAGAGATGTATGCTTAGCATACACAGTGACTTGTTAGTAAACAGTGAGATGATGATGTTTAGCAATGCTCAGTGATGACAAAAATGCTCAGAACACAGAACAATGAACTAGGATTATACACAGCAATGATACTCATTGATGATGAGTAGTAATTGGAGTTGATGACAGCATAGACACATACAGGATGATGAAACAGTTTGACTGTTGATATGCAGTGGTATTTTGGCATGATAGCATAGACACATACAGGATGATGAAACAGTTTGATGGTTGATATGCAGTGGTATTTTGGCATGAAAGTATAGACACATACAGGTGGATGAAACAGATTGATGGTGGATATGCAGTAGTATTTTGGCATGACAGTATAGACACATACAGGTGGATGAACCAGATTGATGGTGGATAAGCAGTGGTATTTTGGCAGTGATCAGAGGGCAGAAATTATCAGCAGCAGGTTCAGTGATTGGTTTAACAGGTCCATAGGTACAATCATATTTTTCTACAGGGTGGTAGGGTGGTGCTAGGACTCACAATCTTGTGAGCTGAGCTGTTGTAGCAGCTTGTCAGTTGTGGCTGACGAAGCCTAGGGGTTGTAGCCCCTTCCAGTTGTAGCTGGAGAAGTTGTATTAAATTTGTAACCCCAGTTGTTGCTGGGTCAAATTTTATTATAAAAGGCTTCCGTGGTTTTACCCCCAGGACTTGGGTTTCCACGTAAAAATCTTGTGTACTGTGCATCTTTTTTATTGTTGATGATATACTACTATGATTGGTGATTAGCAACTTGCTCTCGGTTAATAATTTTATTATTGGCAAATACTGATTCACCCCCCTCTCAGTATTGCAACTTGCCTTGTAGTCCATCATCCCAAACCTCTTCAGGATCTCCACTGCATATTTTCCTTGTCTAAGGAAGATTCCATCCGCACTCTGCCACACCTTCATGCCTAGAAAATAATGCATCATGCCCAGGTCCTTCATCTCGAACTCTGCGACAAGCTTCCTCTTCGTATCTGCAATAAGCCCATCCTCACCTGTCACAAATAGGTCATCTATATAAAGTAGAAGTATCACTGGGTTCCCTTCCTCAACCTTGTAGTAAAGGTTGGAATCTGCTTTACTCTCGGTAAAACCCAAACTAGTCAGGAAGCTATCTATTCTGCCGTACCATGTCCTGGGTGCCTGTTTCAATCCGTACAAGGCCTTCTTCAATTTGCACACATGAGTCTGCCTGTCATGTGTCTCAAATCCGAGTGGCTTCTCCACATACACTTCCTCTTCTACTACACCATTCAAGAACGCTGTCTTGACATCCATTTGGTGTACCTTCCATTTCATCACTGCAGCCAATGCGAGTACTGATCTGATGGAAGTGTATCTGGCTACAGGTGCAAATGTCTCCTCATAATCTATCCCTTCCTTCTAGGAGAATCCACGTGCCACGAACCTTGCCTTGTGTTTCTCGATGCTGCCATCTGCAGCATGCTTGATCTTGTAGATCCAGACATCATTCTTCATGATCGACTGGTACTCCTCGATCATGGAAGGTTCCATTCTTTCTTCTCTGCCGCTTCCTCATAGTTGGAAGGTTCTTTGTCAATGATGTCGTACGACAGGGCTACATAACTGGAATATGGCCTCAGTCTCTTGCTTTCTCTGTGCATCCCCTCTGGAGCGCCGTACCTCTTTGCATCTTGTATTGCCTCTCGTACCCATGCTTGTTTCCTCTTGTGAGAGTTCTTCTCATGGGGTGGATCTACAGGTTCCTGTGGTTCTTCCATCTCATGGTCTTCGTTATCTTCTGGAATCGCTTGTTTCATTGCTTTCTCGATGCTGCCATCTGCAGCATGCTTGATCTTGTAGATCCACTTGGAAGTCACAACAGACTTCCCTTCTGGTCTCGGAACTACATCCCAGACATCATTTTTCATGATCGACTGGTACTCCTCGATCATGGAAGGTTCCATTCTTTCTTCTCTGCCGCTTCCTCATAGTTGGAAGGTTCTTTGTCAATGATGTCGCACGACAGGGCTACATAACTGGAATATGGCCTCGGTCTCTTGCTTTCTCTCTGCATCCCCTCTGGAGCGCCATACCTCTTTGCATCTTGTATTGCCTCTCGTACTCATGCTGGTTTCCTCTTGTGAGAGTTCTTCTCACGGGGTGGATCTATAGGTTCCTGTGGTTATTCCATCTCATGGTCTTCGTTATCTTCTGGAATCGCTTCTTTCATTGCTGCATCTCGAATCCTGGGAACTTCAGGTTCTTTAATATCTTCAATAGGTAGTTTTCTTGATCTTCATCGCTTGTTCTTCTCTCTTGGAGAGACACGATCTTTCCTACAAGTCAAGTTCAATTGCATGATTAGAAACATCTCATAGTTTTTAGAACAATTTCTTACCCATAAAGACACAGGTCATACAGTCATGCAATTATCTTAGCCAATGTTTCAATACAACATTCATCCATATCCCTTAACTTTCTAGATGCCTTCCATCTCTACCAAAACATTGTTAAGAGAGTGCACTACTTTCAACATGTCAGCAAAAAAGTTTCATTCTAGATAAGTAGCAATGAAATTTTGTATAGTACCATAGGCCACTTACCCATCACATGCATATTAGTAGTATATTGTTCATTAATGCAAATATCCTTATATGCATAATACACAACGTAAATCTAGGAACATAAGTACGTACACCACTGAACAATATTATTTAAATAAATAGATATATAAGAAATGACAATTCAAATACTTATTTTTGTTTTTTTTGTTGGGTGGACTCCCTCTTGATCTTTGCTTCCTTGCAGGAACTACTGGAATCTCTGACAGAGTGTTATTCTTCATCATCTGATTCTGAGGTCCTGTGCCTTCCTTGCTTATGATCGGAAATGTTGAGCAAGTATTCTACACTTGCTGGAGTAGACTTTATGTGTCCTTTCTTCTGTACCCTAATCAATGCTTGAAATGGATGAAAGGTTCTTCCATAGAGCATTGATCCTTATTGTTTCCGGAGTCCAACTTTGTAGGAACTTTTCCTTTCATGTAATACTGAAAGTCATCTCTAGCTTCACCTTATGAGGTGGAACCTTCTGAATGAACCCTTCTAACTGGTTACCTTCGTTACAATACATATTCTTCATCACTTGAAGAATCATCTCTACTGTCTTCTCTGGTTCTCTTTCTTGGAGGTACATCATCCTCTGCAGTGTGAGCATGAGGCCTTTTCTTATTGTCCTTCTTGTTGTGGGAGCCACTTTTGTTTCAGGGACAATCTTTGGAGTAGTGTCCCTTCTCATCGCATGTAGAACATCTAACAGTAGATAGATCTCTCTTGAATCTTCTAAAGTTATCCCTTAGACTTTGGTGGTTGTGTTTCTCCCTCTTACTGTGATGATGGTGCTCCCTCTTGTTTTTATTCCTTCTAGTGTGTGCTGTGAGAGCTTGATCATCATTTGCTCTCATCTTTTCTTCTCGAGTCACAAGTTGAGCTTCTTCTTGTGAGCATTCTTCCCACAGCCTACTGAATGTGATTAACTTCTTTTTAGCACAAATCCCTTGAATGAATGAGTCCCATGATATTGGGAGACCATTCAAGGTGGTCATCAGAATTTCTCCTTCTACATTTTCTCCCACAACTTCAAGTTGCTCCTTGATCTGAGAGACCCTTGTAAAGTATGACTGCATGGTCTCTGCATTTTGAATCTTCACATTCTTCAACTAGTTCCTCAAGGTCATCTTCTGATTTATATTCTTCCCTTCAAATAGCTTGGTCAAGGCATCAAACATCTCTTTGGGTGTCTTCAAGGATGACACATGTGGGATGAGATGATCCTTAATAGAATCTGCAATGATCCTCTTGGCCTTAACCAGGTTCTTCTTGTGTAAGGCTTTTGCCTCATCTCCCTCTGGTGCTAGAACCTCTTCATTTACATATATGTCCAATTCATTTTCGTCTAGGACAAGCCCAATCCTATACTTCCATGCTCGGAAGTTATTAGCCCCTTCAAGCTTATCCTCAAGCTTGGTATGGTGAGACATCTCTAATGAGAACCTCAAATGGAAATGACAAAGATTTAGATCTTACCAATTTGAGATGCTGAGTTGAGATTGGTTCTAGAGCTGGTTGGCTTAGGGTTTGTCAGAGAAACCCTAAATTTCCAACCTTGGAATTTGGAACTTCTGATTGGATAGATAGATGCGCTTGACTGAGGCGAGTATGCTGGTATACTTGGTTTCTGAAGATTCCAAAATTTCACCCTTGAAAATTGACTTGCGAAATTCGGATCTGCAGTTTTCTGGTTTTTCGGGTCCAAAATCAAACTAGGGTTTGAGTTTCCGGGAGTTTTACCCAACCAAAAATTTCGATCTTGGTATCAAAATTTCGATCTTGGAGAGGCGCACTTCCCTATGCCAATTGCACTCCAAAATTCCAATTCTATGAAAAGCCCTAATTTTCCTCCGGCAATAGTGACGGGCCAAAAAATGAAAATTCTTAGAATCAAATTCCGTTTCAACAAAAAGATGCACCTTCCTTAGGCGAGTTATGCTAGCCTCCTTTTGTTGATGATTTGTGGAGAGAAGTCCAAAACATAAGAAGCCCTAGCTTACACAGCTACATAGTGTCTTCTTTTCAGGTTAGCTCTGATACCATGTTAGTTTTTCACAATTTTAATCAAGACTTATCTAGGATCTTACTAAAAGAATAACATGCACAACATAACACAAGAGACAAAGAATTTCCTCGAGGAAACCATAAAGGATAAAACCCCGCAACTTCCTTAGAGATAGAATGATCACCAATACAATATCACAAAAGTAAAACCCAAAAATAGAGATGGTCTTCAACAACTTCTCTCTTCTCCACTTATGCGAACTTGTCCTCTCTCTCACTTATGCGAACTTGAGTGAGAGTGAGTGAATTAATAAATGAGAGAGCCTAGCTCTCTATTTATACTTTACTTTCACTTTACCTTTTTCACTTACTAGGTTGGCCCCGGTTGTACTTTACTAGGCCGACTTCTCTAGAAGACTCTATTAACCCTAATACAATTTGACTCTGGGGTCTATTGCCCCGACTTACAATGGAGGGTTAACCTCAATGACTTTACATGAACAAATACAATAATGACTTCTTCGACCGGAGGAATAAACATCTCCGTCAGAGGTACAAATAAAATACAATATAAAATACAAGTGAATATATTCCGAAGTTACAATTACATTAACAAACTCAACCTCCTAGCAACCTTGACAAGTCAAAAGAGGGGGCACACCACTAAAATTTGGAGGAGAGAATGAAATGTAATACAAATAATCCTCAAGAGAGGGGTGCCCAAGCTAAAGTAGTCAAGATAATAAAAGTTGGTCCAAAATCCAACAACCTTATCCATATTCTTGACAAGTCAAAAGCAACAACTCGTCCTCATCAATACACTGGTCAAATGAGTAAGAAAGGACAAGTGCGCCCTCCTCAAATGATGGATGCTCTAACAAACCAAGGCAAGGTTGGCACGTGTGGCAAGAAATGGTCCACAAATGTGTAGTGCGCCCTCCTCAAATGGTCCTAGTATGATGAATGATACCTCAAATAGTGGAGTGCTCCTTTAACCCACTCCTCAATCCTTGTGCAAAGGTCCAACATGAGAGAATACTGGTTCAAATGTTCAACCAACTCATCAACAAGGTGGTCAAATCTCACGACAACTCGTCCAAGTGGTCCAAGAGAGTTGGCTTTCTCATATGATGAAGAAATATGCCTCATGAAGCTCCCACATGTGCATGAAGAAGGGGGTCGCATCACTTAGGAGAAGAGGACATGAATAAAGTGAAGAACAATAAAGTGTTAGACATTATAAAGTATGACTTAGGAAAACAACTGAATTATATGCAAACACTAACATAAAAGGATATCGTGTGTACTTTTCTAATAACTCATTAATTAATTATTCCAATAACCTTATAACTACCATGGTGCAACAATAATTGATCCATATTTTCATGTTACACCATTAAAAATATATAATTTATATAAATCCCAACATATGAACATATAAATTCCTCATCCCATCACCATTTACATACTAAAACTTACAAGTAAAAAGTAAATACAAAATAGTAAATTCATCATTGTAAACAGGGTTGTCAATTCATCATTGATTCATGAATCATTTATCATTTGAGTATTTGAATTTCACATTGATATATTCTAAATTTATAAAACATGCACATCTTACATTATAACTTTGAATCATTTCACATAAACTTAAAGCCTTAATCACCTTCAAATTTAAAGAGTCAAAAGAGTGATGAGTCAAAGACTCAGTCTGAGGTCATTAATGATAATATCTAATTCTAGAGTCAAAAGTTAAATCTGAAAACTAACAATGGACACTGAAAATAAAAGTAGCGAAAAGAAAGTTAAAAGCATCAAAAGAGCATCAAGGAGATAGTTCCATGGTTTGGTTCTCCTAATTCATCCACTGCGTGAAGCCGTCAAGACCATCATGGGAGTGTCACTATCCAAGTCAAAGCCACTCTTATGAGTGACCAATGGCATACCAACCAAACCATGTTCCATCCTTCAAAGTTCAAACCCCTTGCTCTAGTCTTCAAGCAATGAAATCTATCTTCCCTTGTGTTACCAGCTAAGTTGTACTTAGTTGGACCTTGAAGCGAGCCGACAAAGGTTGAACATATTACATGCTCATCATCCATGTTCTGAAGTCCATCAAGCCTTTTTCAAGGCCCCTTTTTATTAATTTTCTTCACATGTTCATGCCCTGCGGGGTTTGTAATAAAGTTTACTAGCATGGTATTTTTATATCAAGGACTTGGATTCCTAGGACTTAAACATCAAGCCGGGTATTCCATCGCGGTTTTTCCTTGTTAATTATATGTTGTTGAATAAACGACTTATAATTTTCGAGTTTTTCACCTGCTCCTCCAAAGCTGGAATGGTCATATTGATGGTTAGGCATTAGAGGTTATTAAAGTTCACCTGTCAATGTATTTAAACATGCTAGACATAAATATTGAGTCATATGGACATGTGCTAGGTCCCCATAGGATTTTTTTTTTAAGTTTGTTTGTTTGTTTTTTTTTTTTTCCCGTAAAATTAGACTATTTAGTATTTTTTAATAATTTAATTGGAAAAATAAAAAATGTAATAAAAGTGTGGTTTAGAGTCCGATTTTGCCATGGGGTTGTTCATTTTCTAACTCAAAGCACCCACTTTACCCCTAGACCCACTTTCATAAGTTTTCGAGTAATTATTTATCTCCAAAATTGAATATTATTCGAAAATATTAAAAAGACAAAAAAAATGGAGAAAATAAAGAAACTGACAATTTCTAAAAACTCAAAAACATGCCGAAAGTGAGTTTTATGAGTTAGCAAAGTAAAGTGGAAACATTCCTAAGGTTTCTAAAACACTCCGGAGTGTTTTTCTCGGCAAATAAAGGCAAGATGAGTTTTCTCTCCAAGTGGGGGTTGCAACTCTCAAGAAAAAGGGGCAAGTTGTAAGATAAAGCAAGTAAGTGGAGTTAGGAATTGGAAGTAAGCTGATTTGCAGCCATTTTCAATCCATTACAACTTACTCTGAGTTGTGTACAACCCAAGCAAGGCATCATCTCTTGGGCAAGTGCGCCCCCCTTATGCTTGGCTTCATCTATTTAAGCAAGCGCTCTCTCCATTGATCAGGGTGAATGAGAACCGAAAGGTTGTTTCTATTGTAATACTGTTGATTATTTTGAATAAAGGCTTTGGAGGTCAAGAACTGTGTAGCATTTTCATGTGTGGATGAATATTGTTTTGTGCTCATGAAGTGACCGACATTATACTTTTCTTTCATTCTTGGTGGTTGTGTTGGGCCCTTTGAAGGGGAGCTATCTCTCGGTAGGGTAAGATTTAACAACTTGTTTGTTTGCAAATCTTACTGTATATTTAATATTTGTTTCAGATCTCTTAGAATTACATTATTATTTTGTTTAATGATCTTGTTTTTCTAAGTTCCTGTGGCAGGTAACACTAAGTTTTTCTAATCACTTTTCTGTGCAAGATCTTGTCCAAGTTGCATGCTATCTTAGTTGAAGAAGAGGTTGAGCTTGTTTGCATCTTCCTACTCTCCAAAATTTTCATAAAGATATAGTCCCTCTGTGCTCCATTGTGAAAAACTCCATCGCCCAAGTTCTAGCATCAAGCTACTTTTCTCCTCCTTTCATTTTGCAAAACGAAAATTTACTTTTCTGGTTACTAGTTACTTTAGCATTGTTGATCAAGTTAGTGCATAAAAATATATCATAAACTAATTTGATTTGCATTTGCATTTATAAGTTTAGATCTGATTTTTAAAGGTTCATTTTTATAGATCTAGCTCCTAACAAGTACTTGTTTAAAACGCTAATTTTTATCTCTTAAAAGTACTTGAACTTTATGTTAATTTTTTATGCTTTTAAATGATTATCTAGCGTCTTTGGCTTATATTTGCTCACTGTTTTGCAGCAATTAACGAACATGTAGAGAGGAACTCTACCGAATTTATGAAGATTTAAGCCATCCAGGAGCCTTTCCTCTTGCTACTTGTCCTGTGGGCGTTTTTAAAGTCTCAAATTTTGTAAATTTGTGTTTCCTATTCTACAAAGGAACACAAATATTCTTATTTGTAATTATTTAAAAAAAGAAGAAGAAGAAGTGAGTGGGCAACCAAGCACCCACACCCCATCCCCCCCAAGGGAGATCCATGTTTTTTTTTTTTTTAAGATTAGTAAATTTCATTTAAGTTATTATTCTATTTCATAAAGTTTCTGCTTCCTTTTAAAATTTACGAATCTGTCTGTTTTCCCGAAGTACCTAAAAAGGGAAAAGAGAGTAATGGTACAGTGTTTCTTTAAACAACCACATGATTGATAAAATTCTTAAAATAAACTTAGGCTTTAGTCCCCGTATGCTCTTGTACTGCAGGCCTTTGGATGGAACGGTGGGACAATTAGAAAGGGATTAAAGTGACTAGCTTAATAGGGAAATCCACCTAAGACGAATCTTTAAAAACTCTGGAGGTCGCAAAGAGCGAGTACTACAGAGTTAGAGGGCTACTTTAAGTAGGTTATCCCTCGCCTTGTTGGACACTTGGTAAAGCTGCTTTAGCGCTCAGTTCGAGAAGATTAGTATTAGTGGGCCAAACCAAGAAGTAACCCATTCCCTAATCCACTCATTTAATAATCTTAAAATTTAGCAACTAAGACACTGCAATACTTTCACCGAGACCACAGAAGCAACCCTCACAAGCACTCCATTTTCATCAGCACTGATCTTTAATATTTATTTTTTTATTTTTTATGTGTAAGTTAATTTTTACTAATGTCATGAATGGTATTGTATCTTAAAAGCTGTGGGTTTTGATTTCATATTGCAGTGATTTATGGTTTATTTTTAAGTTATTTCATCTTAACTCCTAGAATAGTTGTTTTTTCTATTCATAGATTAACAACCTTAGATTATTTTAATAGGGACCACCCCCCTTGACTTCACTAGGAGAAATCCTATTTGGAGGAGTCAAGATCAAGTGACAGCACTTGACTCTTACTTACCCCCAAGGTCGCACCTAGTGGCTTGAAGATTTCTGCCACGTGACCCGAGGTGTGAATTAGGCGACAACACCTTGGCAAATCACTCCTTCCCTTTGACAAATCGCTCCTCTCTTCTTCGCTATTGACCACTTCTCTCCATGGAAATCCGTTTGCATAAGAGAAATGTTTCAAATGTGAAAATAAGGGATGGGTTGGGTGGGGTAGGTTTTAGGTTTATTAGTTTAATGATTTTTTTTTTAAGTTATGAAAAAAATTTGAAGATCGCGTGGGGGAGTCTGGGCGTCCCCCTTTTCGCGAAGGGGTGCCCAGATGGCCCTTAACCTTTTGGGACATTACTTGTGTGTTTCCTTGTTTTCGAAAAAAAGGGACGTGGGGAAACATTTCCCAAGGAGTCCCCAAGTCCCCCGGGGTGTGGGAAACAAGGGGAGCGCACCCTCGACCCCGGGGGACGTGTCCCCGTGGAACACTATTTCTAAGCAAGGTGAGGGTAATGAAGTGAATGTAATGTAATGAAAGGGGAATTAATTGAAATGTTAGGGAAAGGTGTTAACGAATTAACTATCATGAGAGGGTGTCTATGTTGTACGTCTGCCCCTTAGCTTTCAAGAGCTAGGGGTTAATGATTTTTTATTCCATATGTGTGCCTTAGAAGGGAATTACTTCTTCTTGAATTTCCCTTTCCTTGTGCCATTTCTTACGATCCTTTTTATTATTATTATACTTTTTTGTAACAATATTAATCCCTTTCTTTGGATTTAGCTTTGATAAGGTGGGACATAATTATCATGGCTTTTGCAAGGGGGCACAACTTACTTTCATCATTTAATTTCATTTCCCTTAGAGTACTTTGACTATTTTGACTTTGATTTAGGCACCATACATAGGAATAGTATCTAGGGACCTTAGAACATGAGATATAATTAGTTAATTGTGAATGGGGGACATAATGGAAATGGGTGAAGTGGCTAGTGAAATGACATGATATGAAACATGACTAAGTAAAATGTTATTAATGACATGAAATGAAGGTCACGCAGCACGCTTTCTTAGATCCCTAGGGGAACACCTAATCCACAAGGTCATGCACTTAATTTGATGAGGAAAGAAGAATTATAACCACACCATGATGCTCCCTAAGCTATTGAAACAATATTTGAGGATACATGAGCCATTATAGAGTAACACCTTTGACCTCTTATTGTCATGTCAACACATAAGAAAGCATTTACCATAAGTCAAATAGAGAGGTTATGTCATAACACTATTATCAACTGGATGTCCCAATTGTCTCTGGCATATGGAAAGGTAGGCTGAGTAGGTTGAAAGTGTATCTGGGTAGGATGAAAGTGATTCTGTCAAGTGTCTATGGGAAAACCATAGATTTCATCTGTGGAACTGTTGGATATGAGGGAAGATCACATAGGAAATGATGATTAAGTCACGCCATACATGTCAGGGGGTAACAATCACTAAGCTGCAATGCTCCTCCTTAACATATGTGTTTGAGTCCATAACCAATCTCTATGAAGTATGCTCAACCTAAGTGTCCTCAACTCCAGTGTCCAATTTCCAAGATGTATATCACATGGTCCCAAGATCTTATGGCTATGTGCCCTACTCCAAGTACCTAGCACTCCTCCTCCTAGGTAGGTACCTCCCTTAATTGATCAATTGACTTCCCCATTGTGTTCACCCAACGGATTAGTTATCATGTTGAGTAGAGTAACAATCTCTTAGATAATAGCACTATGCTAGTTACGCTGATAGGCGTCTATATTTCAGAATTGGCCGTGAGGTATGTGAATAAATTATTTTTTAATAAAAACTTATTAATCAATGGCTATAATTTAATTTGGGCAGAATATTCTTCGTTGTATACACAAATCAAAGGCCTACATTTACGTAGTTATCTTTTGAGCTTTTATAAATCCATATTATTATAAGATAAATCGGTTAAAAACATGCCACAGTATGTGAAAGGTTATGAACGAAAAGCTGATATGCGAAAGATTATGAATGGATAGGTTATGGACGCCACGTATCACCCACACCACAGGAAACACCGACTATCACCATGACCATTGCCGTTTCAAGTGATCCATTTCCCTGTGAAGAAGGGTCAGAAGAACAACCACTAACCAGTACACAATATAGTATAGAGTAAATGTCATGGGGTTGTCATCCTATTTCGTAAGCCTGAGACATGGCGCGATTATTGTTGTTTCATGAGCCTGCTGCTGTTTAATAATGGCACGTTTGATGTTGTGTCGTGAGCCTGCGGCTGCTGTTTAATAAAGGCATGGTTGCTGCAGTTTCGTGAGCCTGCAATTGCTGCTGACAACTGTTTAATAATGGCGTGGTGGCTGGTGATGTTTCGTGAACCTGCGGCTGCTGCTGTTTAATAATGGCGCAACTGATATATTGTTTCCTGAGACATGGCGTGGGAAGGGTTGGAAGACCAATGGAGGTATATACATTTTTATCTTCCAATTAATCTTTTAGCAAATGTTTGCATCCCGCTCTTTGTTACTTCAGTCCTTGTACCAACCTGTATATTTGCCACCCCTATTTTGAAGCTGATGAGTCAATTAGATGATGATACTGCTGAATTATTCAGGGTGGTTTCAATTTTAGCGATCTCATTTCAGAGATACCTACAGTCGTAGTTGAAAAACACGGTCTCTGCGTGGATCTTTGCCGCCACTTTGGTGCTTTATATTGTTCTAAGCTAGCTCTTCATTATTATATTTGATATGGTACTTATCGGAGCAACAATGGCACTGAATTTATCGGCTTGGTGTTCCTCTTGACAAGAAACAATTCAATATTTAGCTCGGATAATCTTTCATTTAGGTTACTGTTTGAGTAATTTATTATTATTGGATTTGACATTCCCAGGACTGAAAATTATGATATGCAAATTCTGTTTAAAATTGTGAAATTCTTATAACTAGAAATAATGAAGGACTGGGATTTGCTCACAAGGCTATACTGACCTCTAAAATTATTTGTATTTTCGTTCAAATTCCAAATTAGAATTGATTGAATTTCTCTGGTTCTAAAATTACATTAATATTTGTTTTTTGTATGACAAGTTATGTTCAATAGAAGCTCACCTTGAGCGTTAAGCAAGTATCAAGCTATTATGTGGAGCTCACCTTGAGCGTTAAGCAAGTATCAAGCTATTATGTGGAGCTCACCTTGTGCATCAAGTAATTGTCCACTTTCTCTTCAGAGGACTAGATGTGGAAAATTTCGAAATCTTACAGATCTTTAAGCATTTTCTGATTAAAAGTACATTAAATCTGTCACCATGTCATTTTATTGTAAATGGCTACACCATTATCACTATAAGCCATGAAGTTGACACACTGAAAAAGCACAACCTCTCCTTTTTTTTCTTATTAAAATCATGATGTCTGTGCGTTTGCTAATGTCGTCGGTTAAATTAAAAATTACTAATGGTTTTGTGAAAGTTTTCTTAGAATCAACCCAACCTGGTTTTCAAGTCAAATTTTCATAGTTTAATGCCCAACCCAGTTTTGTATGATGGCTGGAAATTACACATAATTTTCAGACATTGAAAACACAGCTGAAACTCACATTTACAGACGGAAAATGAAATTTAAATGCACACCATAAAATATTTCACTCAGAAATTTTTGGCAAATTGCCCAGGAAAAACCCACAAGGGGAAAACCTGTTAGAGAGAGATGATTTTATTTCTTCAGGAAAAAAAACTCAGAACAACAGTTTACAGTCACGATACAACTTATCTCCACCAAAAATTCACCCACAGGCTGCCTCGAAAATCGTGCTACAAACTGCCTCGATTTCTGTGCAAATCAGAACCTCGAATTTTGTGCTGGGAAGGACAGAAGTATGGACTGTACGGTCCTTGATTTCTGTGCCTGTACTATCCTCAAAATTCGTGCTGTGTACAGCCTCGAAAAATTGTGCCCACTGCCTCGGGAAAAGTGCTCAGAATTTCTGCCTGGAAATTCGTGCCCTTTGCCTTGGGATTCACACCCAGATTTCTCCTCGAAATCTGTGCCCACCTTTTCTGCTGTACGGCCTCGGGATTTGTGCTGCTGTACTTTTCTCTCTGCCTCGGGAATCGTGCTGCTGCATTAAATGCCCAGTACGGCTGCCTAGAAAATCGTGCCCTCTCTCTTGCTCTCTCTTCTCTTTTTCTCAAAAGTGAAGTGAAAATGCCTTTTCCTTGCCTTTTTGAGTGAAACCCTAGGGTGAGTGAAAGGCCATCTAATCCAAGGGCCCAGATTGAATTAGATGTGGGGTTGAGAATAAATGCACATTTAATTCTCATGAAAATTAATTTCACTCACATCACTTAAATTTATCAAAAAGTAACTTTAATCTCTAAAGTTAAGTTAAATGCTCATCACAAGTCATTTAATGCAAGGGTCACTTTCTTTCCCCCTTTTAAGTGACTAAGCAAAAGTCACCTAGGGGAACACTTTCCTAGGTACAAAATTCAACACTCCCTCTTACCGAGGAAGGTGTTCTGCACCACTCCCAACTTGTCCCTGAAGAAGACAAACTTCCCCCGCCCCAAGGATTTTGTCAGAATGCCTGAAACCTACTCATCAGTGGAAATGTACTGTAACTCCATAGCTCCTCTCTGAACATAGTCTCGGATGAAGTGGTACCTGATCTCTATGTGCTTTGACCTATTGTGAAAAACTGGATTCTCAGATCGCTGGATGCAACTCTAATTGTCACAGTAAATCACAGTGGGCCTCAGCTGCTGATCAAATAAATCTACCAATAACTTGCGAAGCCACAGTGTCTCGCAACTAGCTTGACTAGCTGCCATGTACTCAGCCTCAACAAAACTCAAAGCAACGGACTTTTGCTTCTGACTGAACCACGACACTATTGTCGAGCCCAAACTGAAGCAACAACTGGAAGTGATCCTCCGATCCATCACACTGCCTGCCCAATCTGAATCCATGAAGCCAACCAAACTAACTCCACCTGAACTCCTATAGTCCAAACCAAAATCCACTGTCCCTGCAAGGTATCTCAACACATGTTTTGCGGTTGTCCAGTGCACTCTCCTAGGCTCCACCATGAACTGACTGAGAGTGTTCACCGCAAAACATAAGTCTGGCCTAGTGTTGACCAGATACATCAATGAACCAATGAGTTGATGATATAATGTAGGATCTACCAACTCTCCCTCAAAAGCATGAAGCTGCTTCTAGTTGGTAATCATAGGCGTGGACGTAGGCCTGCAGTCCTCCATCTGAAATCTCCTCAGAATATCTGCAACATACTTTCCTTGTCCCAGGAAAATATGACCAGGCTCCTGCCAAACCTCCATCCCCAAATAATAGTGCATGAGCCCAATATCTGTCATTTCATACTCTAAAGCAAGATCTCTCTTGCAAGCTGCAATGAGACGCAACTCCCCTGTGATAAACAAATCATCAACGTACAACAGAAGTGAGTGGATCCCCATGAACCACAATGAAGTAAAGATTGGGATCAACCTCACTCTTCTGAAATCCCATCGACATCAGATATGCATCAATCATGGAATACCAAGCTCGAGGAGCTTGCTTCAGACCATACAAGGCCTTCTTCATCCTGCACACATGAATCCCTCCCATGAATCTCAAAGCCCAGTGGCTGCTCCAAATAAACCTCCTCCTGCAGAAGACCATTGAGAAATGCGGTCTTCACATCCATCTAGTGGATCTTCCAACCCATCTCTGCTGCCATGGAAATCACTGCTCTAATGGAAGAATATCGAGCAACCGGTGCAAAGGTCTCATCATAATCTACTCCCTCTATGTGTGAAAACCCTCGTGCCACAAAATGAGCCTTGAACTTCTCCACACTGCCATCTGCAGCATGTTTCACCTTGTAAAGCCCCTTGGAAGTCACCACTGACTTCCCCTCTGGTCTCGGTACAATCTCCCAAACATCATTCTTCATGATGGAATGGTACTCTTCCATCATGGCATCTCTCCAAACCTGATGCTGAGAGGCCTCCTCAAAAGTAGAAGGCTCCAAATCACGAAGACTAGCAACTAGTGCCATACCCAATTTGTCAGGCATCACAACTGTCCTAATTGGCTCCTGGGGCCTACCAAATGACTTTGCTCCCTTCAAGGTCTCCCGAAGCCATTTAGGCTTCCTCTTCCCTGAAGGTGGCTCCCAAACTGGTCTCTCCTCATCATAAGAAATGCCAGAAGTAGATGGCCCAACAACCTGTGTACCTGTAGCTGATGAATCAACCACTGGTGAACCCCGTGATCCGGTAGCTGTAACTGGTGAACCTGTGACTTGAGATCCAGAACCTGTCCCCGAAATACCTGCTGGCTGTACCACTATACCTGTAGAACCTGTGCCTATAACCTGTGGCCCAGTCACTCCGGAAACCTGTGATCTAGTACTCTGAACTGAAGATACCTGTGTCACCTGAGGTGTGGAAGCCCGTGGCTCCTCATACTCCAACTCTCTAGACTTCCTGAAGGCTCTCTCCTCCTCAAACCTCACTTCCCGCCTCACAACAACTTTCCTGAGTGCAGGAAGATAAATGTAGAACTTCTTCGAAATCTCATAATAGCCCATAAAGATGCCTCTCTCTGCAGTGGGGTCCAACTTTGTTCTCTTCTTTGAAGGGATATGAGAGTAAGTCAAGCAACCAAATATGCGAAAATGACCAACCTCAGGCTTCTTGCCTGTGAACATCTCCTCAGGTGTCTTCCTCCCCAAGGCACGTTGGGGACTCCTGTTCTGAAGGTAAACAACTGTATTGAAGCCTCTGCCCAAAGAAAGAAAGGAAGACTCTGATCATGAAGCATAGCTCTCGCTGCTCCCACAATAGCCCCGTTCTTCCTCTCAGCTACTCCATTTTGCTCAAGAGTATATGGTGCTGTCAACTGTCTCTGTATGCCCTCCTTTATGCAAAACTCATCGAACTCATTGGAGGTATACTCGCCCCCATTGTTTGATCTTAGAACCCGAATCCTCCTTCCTGTCTGATTCTCCACAAGAGCTTTGAACTCTTAGAAGGTCCGCAAGACATCAATTGACTTCTTGCTCCTCAAGAAGTAGATCCAGGTTTTCCTGGAATAGTCATCGATGAAAGTCACATAATACTCAAATCCTATCAAGGAAACAGATGACATAGGACCACATAAATTTGAGTGAATTAAATCAAGTACCCCTGCTGACCTGCTGTCACTACTCAGAAAAACAGTCTCGGTGTACTTTCCCAAAGCACACCCTCTGCATACATCACTGTACTCTGTGTTGAACTTTGGTAGACCTGTAACCATGCTCCTCAACAACCTTCAGAGCTGGATGATGCAAATGAGCCATCCTCCGTTACCAAAGCTCGCAAAGCTCATTGCTGCTGCTATGTGCCAAAGCGTGCTGGGGCTAAAATAAGAGCTTGTATAGTTTCCTGCATCTAACCCCAATGTCCAAAGAGGTAGATGGTCTTGCAGTCTTGGGGAATATACGCACATGTCCATCCATGAAACAAACCCCAAGACCCCTGTCCTCAATAGTGGAAACTGATACCAAGTTCTTTTTCAGCCCAGGGACAAACAACACATCCCTCAAAATCATAGGACTCATGGACTCCCTCTGAAAAGTAATGGTCCCACGACCAACAACTCTGACAACCGTGTCATCTCCTAGTACAACCTCCACATCTACACCTGTCTGTGAAAGCTCAGAGAACATCTCTCGAGCACCTGTCATGTGACTCGAAGCTTCGCTATCAATATACCAAGTGCTGGTGGTAGATGCACCCATCTAATGGCTAGTCAACAAGGAATACTCCCTCTCGATATCTAAATCAATGTTGGTGATAATAAAGGCTCTCTCTCTCTCAACATGTCTAGGTCAAAGAGAAAACTCTCTCTGAAATCTCTCTCCAAAATCATCAATCTTTGTTGAGGCTGCTGTCTGCTTCTTCTTCTTCTTCTTTGGACACTGTGAAGCATAGTGCCCAAATCCTTGACAAGCAAAGCACTTGACTTTGCTTAAGTCTTTCTTCTGTCCACCCTGTTGCTGTTGATGCTTAGCCCCACCTTGCTTGGGGCCCTTCTTGGATTTCTTCTTTCCTTTTGCAGTCAAAGCCACGTTTTCCTCATCCTCCCTACTCTGTGAAGAGCTACCCTGCACAAGACCTCTCCTAGTCTGCTCCTACACAAAGTCATCCCATAGTCTATCCCAGGAAGGTATGTTCTCCCTGCCAACTATAGCCTGCACAAAAACAACCCATGGTTTGGTCACACCATTCACTGCTGTCCGCACTAGCTCAGTGGCTGAAACTACCTCCCCAACTGCTGCGAGCTCATCTCTAACTTGAGATATCCTCGTGAGGTAGGATGTCACTCCCTCTGCATTGTTCATCTTTATACCCTTCAACTTCCCTCTTAAGACCATCTTCCGGTTCTCATTAGTGCTCTAATATAAACTGGTCAAAGCATCCCACATTTTATATGCACGGGCTTTACCTGAAATATGTGGAATAATATGGTCTTTAACTGCATTTAGAACAATTCTCCTAGCCTTACAATCCTTCTTGTTGAAAGCAGCTAATGCTTGTGCATCAGTGGAAGCGGGAATCTGAATTGGTTTAGCTGTTGTATTGGGTAAATCTGTCTGCTTTGGTACATGCATCCCTCCTTCCACTCTCAGTAAACCTTCTGAATCCGGCTGGAACATCATCGAACCAATTCTCCTAACTGCTAGCCTCTCATAACAGTTTGAATTTGTTTCTGAAACATTGAGGAACACTTCTTGTATTCCCATCATATGGCTAGATGCATAACTGTACAAAGTCCTAAAGCCATGACTCTGTAAATCTGATAACACTAATGATTCAAAATCTCTGAATCATATCCAACCTGTAGATCTGTGCCTTGGTGAACAAGCTAACCCTCTCTTTCTTAGATCTAGGATTCGCTCTCCCAAATCTAATCTCTGATCTCATAGATCTAAACACTACTCTTTAGATCTGATATATCTCTGCATAGATCTGGCACCCACTCGCCTAGATGTGATAGATCTATCTCAGATCTATCCACCCAAGTCACAAATCTAATAGATCTGACCTCTACAACTGTAGATCTGAGCAGTGCTCTTCAGATCTGGTCTCTATCTTCACTGATCTACTAGATCTATCTCAGATCTAGTCTCCAACTTCTCAGATCTGTTAGATTTGACCTCTACTGTCACAGATCTGAACCCTGCACTTTAGATCTGATAGATCTGGTCTCCCTCTCTACAGGTCTGAAAATTAACCCGAGTCACCACCCAGATCTGGTATACTGCTTGCAGATCTGAGTGTGATTGCTTCTCCTTGACCCTTACTAGGGCTCTGATACCATGTTAATTTATTCAGAGATCACTACTCCCTATAGATGCCCTGAGATCTCAAGTGGTTTGAGTCTCTATAAATCAGAAATACAATAATGACTTAAGTTACAAACACTATAGATCTCTTAACACTTTCACAATGAAAATACACAGCAATCACACATAAACTCACGATATACCCTGGAAGCCCCAAACAGGGAAAAACCAGCTTTCTGTGAGGCTTTCTTCTATCTCGAGCCCAGAGCAAAGTAAGAATAGATTTAGTACATACAGTTCTTCAGAAACAAATAACCAAACCTGACGGGTTAGAATAACTCCAGATCTGTAGCAGCTGCAACTGCTGCTCTTGAGTAATGTGCTCCCCTGCTGTCAGTTTGGATCTGAACCTTTTGAAGATCTGACTCTGCTCATCTCAGGATGTACTATCTCCCTCTGTACTCATCTGCAAAGTGGTTATTCATCATCTATGATCCATCCACGAGGGAGATACCCCTCATCCTCCCTTGGATCCTAGCAGCCTCCAAGAGATAATGCAGAGTGTTTGCAGCCAGTACATACAAATAGGGGGCTAGGGAGTAAGCTTGCATTGTTGCGTACTTGTTTTGATATTAATAATATAGTCTATATTTTAGGTCATGCTGTGTATGTTCCTTGATGTTTTAAAGCAGTTTTCTATGCTTCAAAGTTCTATTGTTTGTATCCATGTGAGGATATAATTTAGGGCTGTGTGTGATTGTGTTGGTGTTCTAGTTTGTTTCTAGTGGTGTTGATAACTCTAAATAAACCACAGTTATCATTCTGCAGCTTATTCCATTGTGATAGTCATCTGCAGAGAGAGGAAATTGAGTGGGAGGGCTTAGAGGACCTCTCAATGACGTAGATGATTTCCACATCTTTCTGGTAGACTCTGCTGAATTTGAATTTCAAACACACCTGCAATTTCGTGGAGGAGATCAGTGCATCTATTACATGATTAAAAACTGGAATGCAACAGCCAACTGACTTCCTGCATGAAGGAAACATAAAAAGGAGAGTCATTATATCTGCAAAGATGCCTTAACTACTTCAAAAGTTATCTTCTTTAGAAGGCTTTAGGAGGGTTTTATCACAATTGATAACAAGTGTAAAGATCCTTGAGGCCCTTTCCAAGTACAGATTTTTTCAATTGTGCTTATATTTATGCAGTCATGCATACTTTGGGCACCTTTTTGTGACAATCTTGTTTGAGGCCTCGTTGGTAACTCCCACAAGTGATGCTTTATTTATATATCTCAGAGATGTATGGATTCTTGGCCATATAAACTTCCAAGCAAAGTTACCGGACTTGGAATCGACAATAAATTGGCGAGGCAAAAGAGCGAAGAGTTTGAATCGGATTGGGAAAAAATTGGCAAATACAAAAAATTTAATATATACCTATATTTTGAATTAAAAAAACATTTTTCATAGATATTCAAAATAGCCATGTCCATATACTGCAAGATATCAATAGATGTCCAAAAGATATCAATAAAATCATAGATGTCCAAAATATATCTACTCTCATCCGCCAACCGATTAGCAAAAGCCAAAGACAACAAAAAAATCGATTTCTTTTGAGTTTTGACAGTTCTGTGAAGTGTGAACCGTCTGTTCGTGGCACTCATGCTTTAACTCTATTTGTGCCTATCGACTGGCCTTGAATCCTTCACGCCGCGTCATGACTCACTGCTGGCAGCTGCTGAATCCTTCATGCCGCGTCCGTGCCCTGAAGATTCACGTGTCCATGGCTTAAACCCCTCCGTCCTCACTTCGAAGTCCGCCGTCACACTCACGAGTCACAACTTTATTCACTGTGCGTCCGTTGTCGAAAGATAGAAACAACCCGAAAGAAGGAAAGTGCGGGCTCTCGAAAGTGAAAAAAACATTTCAAAGGCGGTAAGTTAGGGTAAATCGTTTCAAGAACTCGCCGATCCGAATATAAACCCCCGATTTTTTCTGATTTGGCTGATTAAAACCGGGAAGCCCGAGTTTGACTCGGGACGAGCCAAATTGGCTCGTTTAGGGTCCGATCCGATCCAAAATCGGCAAATTGCGAGTTATAATCACGATTACCACAAGTGATGCTTTATTTATATATCTCAGATATGTATGGATTCTTGGCCATATAAACTTCCAAGTGCATGATCCCTTGGAGAATATTGCACTCAAGACAAAGCAATATATATGAGCACCTACTCTCTTATCTTGAATAGCTTAGTTTTATTTATTGTCTGCCTGCGGCAAACTGCATGTTTGAGCTGTTTATTGTTTCTATATTCTATGGTGTTGCCTTTGGACTCCCTGATGCTTGTTTTGATTTTGTTTTGTACCAAGATAGGCAGGGATTATAAATGCTGAAGGCAGTTTTCTTGGTTGAACTACCATATGTGATATATATTTAATCTATCTAGATTCTATAGTATATGCCATTAAATCTTTGGGTCATTTGTCAATACTATTTAAGTTCTTAATGTTTTTCTTTGTTGCTAGAGTATTTGTGATTTCATGAAACATGCAATGCTTAGCATTCTGCTTAAAACTGTTAACTGTTACCTCTGAGTTAGTTTAATGTTTGAAGGTGTTGGCTTCATTAAAGTTTATAAGCATGGCATCCAATGTATGTTATCTGATAACTTTTTGGTTCTCTAACAATAGATCGTCATGCCATGCAGGCAGCTGCAATTGGTTGCCAGTGGTTCTCTTGGTACCCTGTAGACAGCATGGCATACAAGCAAAATGTTGCACCCTCCAGAACATTCTGCATATATGAACAGGTTCTATTTGGTTTTAATAATAATAATCTCACGTAATGCGTAATTTATGCCTCTTTTAAAATTCAAATTTTGGAGTGTTTTTAGGCCAATAGTGATATTCAGTATTCTTGAGGATACACGATTCTCTTTTTATAAATAATTTCTATTTTGAAATATCAACGAGCAGCTATTTATAATGAAGCACTAATTCTGAAAAGAGTTTGTTGTAACAAATCACTTTCACATGCCTCTTTTCCTTTTTAGCATCTAAATCTACATTTTCTAAACTGCGCCTTAATAGTATTAGTACTTTGTATTTGTAAGACCAGATTAAAGCTGTTCTAATGTTTAAAATAAGGGAAAATTCAATAGATAAACACTTGTAGCCTCAATATTTAATTTGTTTGAAAGATTGTATTCTTTTGGGTAGAAATACTTGATGCATGATTGTTTGTTCAGTCATTCTCCACTCTCTTGGTGTTATTGTAGGATTTTTCTGCTAAGTACACACATCTTGAGTGGTATAGATCTTTGACGGGCATGTGCAGGACCCAAAGGAAGATGATCCTAGAACTATATGAAGGAAAATATCTGAAACTCACAAGTTTTGGATGGCAAGTCTGTTTGGCTGCTTTTGAACACTTTGCAACAGGCTGCAACTTTTTATTACAAAAACTCAAAACCCTAACAAATGCAAGATAAACACAATATGATATTATGAATAAATGGTGCAATTTTTACACAGGAGTTCACCTCCTTATATATGGTTACTCAAGGAGAAAATAATTTCCACTCATGAATGTGGGATAGATATGCTTTACATGAAAAGTACAAAAACATAACTAAGTCATAATGTGACTTTTATTATAACATGTAAACCTTATATCCTAACACCCCCTCTTAAGGCTTACAGTACCGAAACCCAAACTAACTGAAAGCAAACACACACTGACTGAAAACAAAATATCAAGTAATTCAAAACCAAACATTCTTTCAGAAGCTTCTTCTTTGAAAACAATTGTTGGACAAGGTAGAGTTCCATCAGGTTGCCTTGTAACCCTCTTAAAGGTGTAATTCTTGTCATCACAAAACTCACCCCCTTCAAGATAAAATCCTAATTCTCTAGGTATGGGCTTAGTGAAACTAAGAGGGAGGGCTATGTCACCACACCAATCCCTCCTCTGCCCTTTAGGTTGGCTGGTTTTTCTCCAACTCAAGGGAGGCTTCCCTAGGATAACATTACTAACGCTTGCAATTGGGTTCAAGGTGAAATGAAGAGATAGCTTACGCAAAATGGTTTATGATGGTTAATTAAGAAAGAAGGATGAATGGATTGGAGACTAGTGTCTTATCTATTGGGACATGGACTAAACAAAGGTCAATATGAAGGATTTTAAAAGGAATAATTAAGAGGATTAGGATAGTAGAGCATGTTGCTGCCTAATACACACCTGGGGGGGGGGCGTCTGCAGGAAACCTTCAAGTCTCTCGGTGTGTCCTTGGGGGCAAGTCAGAGTCAAGTGCTGTCACCTGATAACTTGACTCCTCCGTCTAGGCTTACTCCTAGTGAAGCCAAGGGGGGTGGTTCCTATAAAAATGATCTAAGGATTTTAAACTGTGAAAACAAAATAAAAGCTATTCTAGGAGTTAATATGATGAGACGGAAAATAAATAACAAAGCATCACTTGCAAATTTGAATTAATTATTCAACACTACACATGATTGATATGGATTTGCGACATTTTATAATGATAACTTAAAATATAGAAAATTAAAGACCAATGCCGAGAATATATGAGTGCGATTGCTGTTGTGTAGTGTTTGAAAGTGTTGCAAAGGCTTGTTGGTTTATTTTAGATTTATTAATGGATATTAAAGGAGTGGGTAAAATTCTTGGTTTGGCCCAACAAAATCTAACCCTTTGGACTGAATGCTATAGCGGCTTAACCAAGTGTTCAACAAGGCGAGGATGAACCTGCTTAAAGTAGCCTTCTGACTCTATGGTGTACACCCACGCAACCTCCCGAATGCGCAAAGATAAATTTGGTTGGATTTCCCTATTAAAGCTAAGTGCCTTACGCCCTTTACTGGTTGACCCAATTGTTCAGACTATGCTGCAGCGGTCAAGAGCATACTTTGGGCTTGGAGCGTTGGTTTGTTTTATTAAAGATTGTGAAGTGAATGATTAAACTAAACTAAAACCCCAAGAGTATCTTTTTCTTACATCACAGAATGATGCAGTACTTCGGTAGAGCAAGGGGGTAAATTTTAAGTAAGTTTTATGAACAATTGTATTATAAAAGAGAAACACATAAGCATAAATAAAAGGGGTCCTTGGAGGACGTTGTGTGCCTGAGTGTTTGTTATTTAATTACTAGTGCATAAAGGAACGAATCTAAACAAAGAAAAACAAAAAAAATTAAAAAAATTGAAAATCGATGCGATTCCTCCCTAGGGGGATTGGGGTAGGCGTTGGAATAGCCTGCATAGCTTCTTTATTTTGTGATTACAATCAGAAGATTTGAGAACCTACTGCTTGTTCTTTATCATTAGAGAACAAGTCAGTTTACAATATGATATAGAAAATGAAGGTGTTTAGTGGGGGTTCTTCGAAAGTTTCTAGAATCTCCAAATCTGAGTTTTTTGTTTTTTTTTAATCTTGAAACCTGCTAGGCATGCAAAACGGACCAGCAAGCTTAGTTTAACATGAAAATGAGCCAAAAACACTTTAATAGTGCTTTTGGCAATACTACAAAATTGCTTGACAAAAAACTAGTTAAACTACTGAATGAAAATTGCTTTCCGATTGACCTCAGAAACCTCTAAATCAAATTTTAGTTGAAATTAAATTGAGAACCTGCTATGCATGCAAAAAATTCCAGCGTACAAATTTTGTTGTGAAATGGCCAAAAACGCTTAGAAAACGCTTTGGCAACCCTTACAAAATTTGCACAAAAATCTTCTATAAAAACTAGTTACCACCCTTACAAAATTTACACAAAAATATTCTATAAAAACTAGTTAAATGAAATGAACAAAAATGAACCAAGAATGCGAACTAGAAAGTTCGTTTCTTGGGATCTTGGCTTGCTCTTTTAGGGCAGCCAATACAATACTCTTTAATCAGTCAAATGAAACTTGAAACACAAGCAAAACCTTCTTAACAAGGCTTTTAGATTTTTACAGAAAATGAAACTTGTAAGGGAAGAGCTATTTCACTAGATCTCAATCAGAGATTTTTGAATACTTAAGATCTAAGATCTAATGAAAAAATAATCAAAATCTATTCTAGATGTTGCAATATTTATAGATATGAATATAAAAAACGCAAAGTAACCAAGATAGAAAAATGAGTTTGAGGTAGAAAGATAGAACCCAGAGAATGGACGAGAAGTTGGGCGAATGGAGTCTCCTTAGTAGTGGTATTGAGAGGGACTAAGCTCTTTTTTTCGAATGCGCTTGAGAGGTAGCAATGCTAGCACGCTTGCTACAATCCTCCAGCGTAGATAACCTATGACACTCGCAACAACTTGCACAAGAGAGTTTAAAGTATCGATGCTTCACCACGGAAAATGCTTATAAAGAAATGCTCATTCAAACAAGAAATTCAATTTTTAAAGCATCTTAAATGGTTATTCAATAAGAAATATATTGTAAAATACTATTCCTTACCCTACTAGATTGTATATTCTTTTCAAAGGTCAATAAAACTCCAACAATAAACAAAATTGTAAAGCGACATAGTTTACCTCAATGGATCAAAAAGCCTCAAACATCCACACAAATGGACAATAACAGAATGCGTAAGCCTCCAAAGCCTAACTTCTTTATTCGGATTCTCAAAGAAAATATTACAAAAAATAGAGCAGAGTTTCGACCTTCACCAAATACAATGGAGAAGAGCTTTCATTATGTAAAAATTACAAGCATGAGGGGGGCGCATGGGTGAAGGGTGTTGAAATATTGTAACTTCAAAGAATATTCTATTGTATTTTATTATTGTAATTTATTCAGAGATGTTTTATTCCTCCGTCGGGATATCATTATTGTATTTGATTATGTAAAGTCATTGAGGTAAATCCTCCCTTGTAAGTCGGGAAAATAGATCCCCTTTGAGTCAATTGTAATGGGGTGTTTAAGTCCCCTAGAGAAGTTGGCCCAGTCAACATTAGGTTAAGTTGTTAAAGGTCGACCTAGTTAGGGAAAAAGGTCAAGTGGAAGATAAAGTATAAATAGAAGTGATGTGCTCCTCATTTGGAAACACACTCACTTGTGCAATTCACATAGAAGAGAGAGAGATATCTGCGAAGGAGAAGGAGCACTTGTTTGGGGATTTTGTCTTTATACTTTTTGGTCATCCTATATTGAGGAAGTTTTGCTGGGTTTTCTACCCCTAGAGGGTTTCCCAGGATAAATCTATGTCTATCTTGTGATTGTGTTTCTTTCAGTGATCTTGCTTATGCTCTTTTTGTGAATTTGATTAAAACTTAACATGGTTTCAGAGCTAACCCGAATAAGACAGCTTTCACAAGGTAAAACTCTCTCTCTTCTTCCTCCGGAAAGAAATTAGGGTTTCTGTCAAAATTGGAATTTTTAAAATTTGATTGCATAGAAAGATGCGTCTCTCCAAAATTGAAATTTAGAGCCCTGGATCGAAGTTTTTGAGTGGGTAGATCTGCGGGAAAGTCAAACCCTAGTTTGACATTGGACCAGAAAAAACCAGAAAACCAGTGAACCAGAAAACTGCTGCACGTCCGAAATTCGCAAGTCAAGTTTGAGAGGTGAAAAGTTGAAATCTCCAGAAACCAAGTGTACCAGTCAACTTGCCTCAGTCAAGCACATCTCCTGGTAAGGTCAGTTTTGCATTTTGAGAATTTTCATTTTTTGGTTATCTCCTGGCTAAGATGGCCCCAAGCACTGAGCTTGAGGATAAGCTAGAAGGCATAGAGAATTTCCAAGCATGGAAATATAGGATTGCCCTCATTCTTGAAGAGAATGATCTTGCCAAATACATCAAGGATGAAGTTGCATAACCTGTAGAAGATGAAGCTAAGGAGAAGCACAAGAAAGACCTGATTAGGGAAAAGAGAATCATTGCTGATTCTATCAAAGACCACTTGATTCCTCAAGTGTCATCCAAGAAGACCCCAAAGGAGATGTATGATGCCCTATCCAGAATGTATGAAGGGAAGAACATCAATAGGAAGATGAATTTGAGAGCTCAATTGAAGAGTACCAAGATGAGCCAAGGAGAATCCATCCAAGACTACTTCACAAGGGTCTCCCAGTTCAAGGAGCAACTAGAAGCCATTGGAGACTCCCTTGATGAAGATGAGCTAGTAATGACTGCTCTCAATGGTCTCTCTAGACTTTGGGATTCATTCATCCAGACTATGTGTGCCATAAAGGAAAGCATGAAGTTCGACATTGTATGGGAAGATTGCATCCAAGAAGAGGCTAGAGTAGCCAATAGAGAAGCTCTACTTAAAGAAGATGATCAAGCCCTAGCCATACATACCAAGAGAGGAAGAAGTCAATCTAACTTCAAGAAGGAAAGCCACAAGGAGTCTCAACCTCCCAAGAAGTTCCAAAGGACAAGAGGAAACAATCCGAGAAGAAACTACTCCAACTTTCAATGTTACTATTGTGATAAGATGGGACATATTGCCAGAGATTGTCCATTGAAGAAAGATGAATACAAGAAGAGGAACAACAACAAAAGACATCATGCACACGTAGCCAAAGACGATGAAGAAGAATCAGAAGATGAAGAACTTCCTAGGAAGTAAGCAAAGGAAGAAGTCGAAGAATATGTCTTGTGATAATGGTGCTTCAAAGCACATGATAGGTCAGAACAAGACTCTCTCTAGTTTAGAAGAAAAGGACTTCCCTCAGAAAGGATCATAGTAGAAGCAAAATACAAGCTTGATGATGGAGTAGAGTTCACCATCAGACATTCCAGTAATACCTGCAAGGAGACTATAATTAAACGAGCTCCTACCATACAAACAAAGATAAGTATTTGAATTGTCATTTCTATCACATTGTTTAAATGATAGTATCCAGTTGTATACACATTTATTTAGGATGTTTTGCAGTGCCATGCATGTGATGGGTAAGTAGCCTATGGTGCTATACAACATTCCTTTGCTACTTATCTAGAGTGAAACCTCTTTGCTGACATATTGGGAGTAGTGCACACTCTTAATAATGTCCTGGCAGAGATGGAAGGCATCTAGAAAGTTACCATATGAATATGGGATATGGATGAATGTTTGTGGCATTGGCTAAGATAGTGTGACTTACGTTTTTATGCATATATTTGGAAATTATGAGATGTTTCTAACCATGCTATTGAATTTAACTTGTAGGAAGTATCATACAACGATCACCTACAAATGAAGAATGATGAGACTTGTTCCGTGGAACAAGTGACAATGGTTCAACTATAAAGGACTCCAGAAGAAATGTTCACAGGAAAGAAGCCTGAAGTAAGCCACCTCAAGATATTTGGTTGCCCAGTATATGTTCACATACCAAAAGAAAAGAGAACCAAGTTGGACCCTTTCGGAAAGAAGGGAATATTTGTTGGATACTGTGAAGTCTCCAAATCCTTCAGAATATACATTCCAGGATTCCATCACATAGAGATCAATAGAGATGTAACATTTGATGAATAAGCAACTCTCAAGCGATCCGGAAAATGCCAGTGTGAAGAAGTATATGAAGAAGATATACCTCCCAAAAACGCAGAAGCTACACCCTCCCCCGAAGATGAAACACCAGAAGACCATGATATGCTAGAACCTCAAGAACCTCCCACTATGGATATATCACGAAAGAGAAAGCCTGCTTGTGCAAGAGAAATTATACAAGAAGCAGAAAAGTATGGAGCTCCAAAAGGCTCCACAAGAGCAAGCAAGAAACCAAAGCCATTTTCCAGTTATGTGGCTTTGATGTGTGATCTTGTAGATCAAGAACCTACCAGTTATGAAGAAGCTATACAGAAGCAAGAATGTGTAGAAGCAATGACGGAAGAATACCAATCAATAATGAAGAATGATTTTTGTGTTATAGTTCCCAAACCAGAAGGAAAAAGTGTGGTATCTTCCAAATGGATCTACAAGATAAAGCATGCAGCTGATGGAAGTATTGAGAAATACAAAGCAAGGTTTGTGGCTAGAGGATTCTCATAGAAAGAGGGAATTGATTATGAAGAGACATTTGCGCCAATAGCAAGGTACACTTCCATTAGAACCATCATGGCACTTGCATCCATGATGAAGTGGTGTTTACACCAGATGGATGTGAAGACAGCTTTCCTGAATGGTGTGATTGAGGAAGAAGTGTACATAGAACAACCATAGGGATTTGAAGTTGAAGATAGACAAACTCACGTATGCAAGTTGAAGAAGGCTCTGTATGGATTGAAGCAAGCTCCTAGAGTTGGTACGGAAGGATAGATAGCTTTCTGACGAGCTTGGGCTTTACCAAAAGTAAAGTTGACCCTAACCTTTACTTTAAGGTTATGGATGATGAACCTGTCATACTATTGTTATATGTGGATGATTTATTTCTGACAGGAAATGATAAACAAATTGTAGAGTGTAAGAAGAAGCTCGCTGAAGAATTTGAGATGAAAGACCTTGGATTGATGCACTATTTTCTAGGTCTGGAAGTATGGCAGAGTCCAGAAGGAATCTTTCTCAACCAGGGAAAGTATGCTGTGGAAATCCTAAAAAGATTTGATATGTTGGAATGTAAAGCCATGGCCACACCCATGGATACCAACCTGAAGCTGTTAGTTGATGAATCGTCAGAGTTAGTAGATGTAACTCAGTACAGACAGATTATTGGGTCGTTGATGTATCTAACGAATACCAGGCTAGATATATGCTTTGCTGTGAACACCTTGAGTGAGTATCTAGTTGAGCCTAGACGTGTTCACCTGATAGCTGCAAAGCATGTGATGAGGTACCTGAAAGGTTCGATAGACTTTGGTCTATACTATGTTGGAGATCATGACTACACATTGTATGGTTATACAGATGCAGATTGGGTTGGAAGTGTCTCAGATAGGAAGAGCACCTCATGTGGATGTTATTGTCTGGGATCCGCCATGATCTCATGTTTTAGAAGGAAGCAGTCTAGTGTTGCTCTCAGCATAGCTGAAGCAGAGTATATAACAGCTTGTTCTGCTAGTTGTGAAGCCATATGGATTCGAAAGTTGATGTCAGGACTATTTGACCTGGAATTGGATACCACACTGATTGTATAAAGATGACGGAGAACCCAGTGTTCCATGACAAGTCAAAGCACATAGAAATTCAGTATTTTTATATACGAGATATGGTACAGAAGGGAGCTATAAAGATCCAGTATATGAGCACTGATGAGCAAGTTGCTGATGTGTTGACTAAGCCTCTGTCTCGAGTGAAGTTTGAGTACTTCCGTGACAAGCTTGGTGTGGTTCAAAAGGACCTTCCTCGAAAGGGGGGGCAGTGATGATGATGTTGCAATGGGATTGTATCGTCCTTGGACATGAGTCCTAAAGTGATCCACAGAATTTTATCTCCGTGATGTAGATGATGATGATGATGTTGCAGTGGGATTGTATCATCCCTGGACTTCATCCCAGAACTGATCCGGAGACTTCTATCCTCGAGAATGTGGTGGGATTGTATCATCCTTGGACTCCAGTCCAAAATTGCTTTGGAGACTTCTGTCCTCGAGAATGTGGTGGGATTGTATCATCCCTGGACTCCAATCCAGAACTGATCCAGAGACTTCTGTCCTCGAGAATATGGTGGGATTGTATCATCCCTGGACTCCAGTCTAGAACTAATCCAAAGACTTCTGTCCTCGAGAATGTGGTGGGATTGTATCATCCTTGGACTTCAGTCCAGAACTGATCCGAAGACTTTTCTCCTCGAAAATGTGGTGGGATTGTATCATCCCTGGACTTTAGTCCAGAACTGATCCAGAGACTTTGTCCTCGAGAATGTGGATAGGATTGCATCATCCTTGGACTTATGTCCTAAAGTGAGAGGGATTGATCATCCCGTAATTGGATCAGGTGTGTTGCATGTTATGTTGTTGCTGATCGAAAGATCAAGATGATGTTCTTGCTGATCGAAAGATCAAGATGATGTTGCTGCTGATCAAAAGTTCAAGAGTTGCTATACACGATCGAGTGATCGAGTGCTACAGAAGATGAAGACTCAGTGCTGTAGAAGATGATACTCCAGTACTGAGATGTTGAAGATATTGAAGATGTTCTAGTAACAGTTCCAGTTGATGATGCTGTTGAAGAAAACTTCCGATGATTTATAGATGTATCACCTTGATGTTGTTGATGATGCTCTCTCTCCTTGCTCCGACAGTTGATGTTGATGTTGTTAGTAGAATACCCTTCTCGTTAAGGGGGAGTGTTGAAATATTGTGACTTCGAAGAATATTCTATTGTATTTTATTATTGTAATTTATTCAAAGATGTTTTATTCCTCCGTCGGGATATCATTATTGCATTTGATTATGTAAAGTCATTGAGGTAAATCCTCCCTTGTAAGTCCGGACAATAGATCCCCTTTGAGTCAATTGTAATGGGGTGTTTAAGTCCCTTAGAGAAGTCGGCCCAGTCAGCATTAGGTTAAGTTGTTAAAGGCCGACCTAGTTAGGGAAAAAGGTCAAGTGGAAGATAAAGTATAAATAGAAGTGATGTGCTCCTCATTTGGACACACACTCACTTGTGCAATTCGCATAGGAGAGAGAGAGATATATGCGAAGGAGAAGGAGCACTTGTTTGGAGATTTTGTCTTTGTACTTTTTGGTCATCTATATTGAGGAAGTTTTGCTGGGTTTTCTACCCCTAGAGGGTTTCCCAGAATAAATCTGTGTCTATCTTGTGATTGTGTTTCTTTCAATGATCCTGCTTATGCTCTTGTTGTGAATTTGATTAAAACTTAACAAAGGGGAGTTAACTTGGGCTCCAAAAATGTGATTGGCATTTGATTGGAATCCAATCCTAGGGGAGTGCGCCACCTCTAATGAGGTAGGCACACCCTCTTTGGAGTTATCACCATCCAATACGATCAATCCATGTAGGAAGTTTCCCATGCATTAGAGAGTGGCGCACCATCTAATAGAGAGCTCACGTGAAGTGGTTGGATACTTGAACCTTTAGTGATGGTAATTTAAACCTATGAGGGATGCGCCACCTCTCAAGAGGTAGGCGCACCCTCTTCCTTGAAACCATCACCCCAAATGCCTTCACGCCACATGGAGAAGCCGCCAATCTCGAGAGAGGGCGCATATCCAAGAAGATATTCACATGTTGACTTTCCAATCAACCCAAAAATGACGCTTTAACCTTAGGAATATAATCGCCTTCCATTTGGAATGAGTTGCCAAGTCATTTTGGCACATGATAATTGCTTTTTTATTAATATTTTTTTTTTGATATTGGTGCAATTAATAACACCATTAGCATTAAAATGCCATTTTGTAGCCTTGATAAGAAAAAATGCTCCACGTGATAATTTAATCACCCGAAATATAGGAAGACTGGGTCCCAGGGTAAAGAGGATGCTCTGAGCATGAAGACGAGCATCCTGTTGCACGAAATTGCAAGTAGTTAGTGCTCCCCGATGTATCGTGACAAGGGACTAATCGCCTCTTGTGGATCCTTGAAATCTGGCGGTGGTGAGTTTACCAATCACCTGCGGGTTTTGGTGTAATGACAGCCATACTACCAACATTTGGTATCAGAGCTAGAGGTCACAAGTTCGATACACACTCGGCTCGCGCTGAGGGAGAGATTGTTGCACGAAATTGCAAGTAGTCAGCGTTGCCTGGTGTATCGTGACAAACGACTAATCGCCTCTTGTGGATCCTTGAAATCTAGCGATGGTGAGTTTACCAATCACCTATGGGTTTTGGTGTAATGGCAGCCTTACAACCAACACATCCCTGCGCCAAATTCCGCCTCCGGATCACACTTTTATCACCATTTGAAATTTTCCATTTAAACCATTAAAAAATGGCCTATTTTTGCGAAAAAAATTCTTTTTCTCGGAACTGACTCAAACTCCTAGGGGACCTAGTACATGACCATACGAATTTATTTTAGTGTCTAGGATGTTTATATATGTTATAAAATGGACTCTAATAACCCCCCAAGGCCTAACCGCCATTTTGGACTTCCAACTTTGGAGGTGTAGGAGAAAAACTCATCAATTATACTCGGCTAAAGGCAAAGCATAATTGACAAGGGAAAAAACTCTTTGGAATACCTTCATTGGTTGTCAAGTCCTATGGAATTGAATCACTCAAAGACCACCATGCTAGCACACTTTATTACAAACCCTGTGGGGCATGGTCATGCATTACAAAATTAAAAAAGGGAGGCCCTGAAAGGCCTGATTCAGAACTTCTGAACTCTGATAAGCACAAGTAATTGTGCAACACTGGCGGCTCTTTGGAAGTCCAATTGAAGTGCAACTCAGTTGGTAATAGAGCACATACCTTAATCACTTATAATGGATTTACTTATTTAAAAAACCTTGCAAAGGGAAAATACTAGAGCAAATACTTTCAAGTGATTTTAGTAGGATATTTATTAGGAAGGGCAAGAGAGCATATAACTAAGAGTTGAGAGACATACTACACCATTCTCTTCCAATCAACAGCTGTCACATGGAAGCAAAATAACTCAATTCTTTAGCCCAAAACCACTTTCAATTGAAAATCTCATCCACAAGTAAAACCTAAGGAGTGCATTCCCATTTAATCAACACTTTCAATTCACCCTCCAAAGAAACTAATAGATATTCAACTAGTCTCAATGAGATTTCTCCCCAAATCCAACCATGAGAATTGATGAAGAAGAGCTACTCTTTATATAGAGAGTGTAGCTCAACATCTTTTACAATAAAATAATTATTTCCTTTCTTAGATCCACTATTTGCTCAACTATTTTTTCTAGAAATAGAAACTAGTGTTTAGATCCACCTTTTTCTTCAAGGGAAATAATAAAATAATAGTTCTCATATAACCAACCCTTTGAGAAGAGTTCAACAATAATAAACAAATGGAGTTGGTTAGATCCATTTGCCATGAGTAACTAAGTCCATGAGAAAGTTTCAACAACGAATAAACAATGTAATTAGTTACTAACTACCTTCAAAATGGTTCAAGGAAAAAGGGTGCACCCCTCCTTTGAGTGATTGAACAATTTTTCTTCACCATGATCATTTATTAATGATGCTTTCTCAAAATCATCAAAATGCTCAAGCATCCAAGGTGGGGTGCTCCTTAGATTGAGTGGTCAAAGAAAAACAATGAGTGCTTCAAGGCCACACTTTTGGAATTGCCTACTTCATCAATATTTATCGTATTTTCTATTGTAACCACTTTTCGGAAATCCCACGACCACGGTTGAGTTGGAAAAATTTTGGGCACTTTGTCAAACGATAACTGCTCCCAAAGTTAGGATGCCCCTCCAAAAGTGTAACAACTTCCCATGTGTCAAGTTCCTTCAAATCTCCTAGGGCGTTACATCTAGGATCCCCTCAACCTTAATAATCACACTAAAACGTTAGGAACCCAAGGTTAAACACTTTAATTAATCCATCACATTAAAAGTACAATTATTAATAGTAAGTGAGGCCAATTATTAAAAGTACGGAGACCCTAAGATGATGGGTTTCCATTCCATTAAATACTTAAGTGTTAATTAATTGCCTTATCACCTTAGTCAAGTATCATTTAATCATCATTTAGAGGGACTGCATCTTCTTATGACCATTGTTTTACTTGTTAGGCACCTAATACTTTAACCAATAAACACCATGAAGACATGAGAGCACATCACATGGCCAATCACCATGGCCACTACTCAACCATGAAGAAACACAATCTCTAAGTCGAGAACACTTGCTTACCTCTTGCCCATCCAAATGTCTAGCCATGAAGAACTGCAAGCTCAATCATTTTGAACAATTTCACAAGTGATGTGATGAAAATCACATATGTGATCCTCATAAAATATGAGGGGTAACAGTTGTTGAATTTTTAACTATTTCCAGATCTTAACAATTATTTCACAATGATTTCAAGCATTCATTTCATCCCACAATTTCATTGAATAATTGCAGTAGAAACAAAGGATCATAGAGAGATTGCCATGCACAAGAGACACAAGAATTTTGCCCTGGGAAACCCAATAGGGAGAAAACCAAACCAAATTTTCTTAGAAGAAATCAATCCAATTCAAGTACAATACCATTCATGAAGATGAACCCTAGCACAAGAGTGTGCCCTTCTTTCACAAGAAACCCTACCGAATCTCTAGGGAGAGATGGCGAACCACTAGAAGATGATAAGAACCCAAGAATATTTGCTTCTTGCCTTTTGCTAGGTCTTCCTTGAAAAATGTGCACAAGTGGAGAAGTGAAGAGGTGTTTTGATGTTGTGAAAATGAATAGCTGGAGCACTTTATTTATATTCTTCAGTTCACTTGACTTTTTCCGCAGTGGGGGCAACTTGTCTTCTTGTTGGGGCAGACTTGCTAGTTTTGATCTTCATCTTTTATTTATCTTTAGAGTCGACTTGCTATTTGTCTTCAATCTTTCTTTTGGGACTTCTTCAATGCTATCTGGGACTTCTTCAATGGTTGACTTAACTTCTTGGTTATTTCTTCATCATAGAAAAGTTGCCCTTGTTGATGTTCATCTCCTCACATGCACGTCTATTCATCCATAGAGCTCTAATGTTGATTTGACCCCACTCTAAAAAGTCCCGAACACTTCTTAGAGCCTCTGTCAAATTCAACATTAGATTAGACATTGTATATTTCTGAAGGGGATGGAATCCCCTATCAATTAAACAAGTCAACTCACTCTAATATAGAATAGCTCACTCCTTCTCAGAGTATACAATGTGACCTCTAATTTCCTTCTCGGAGCACTCCTTCTTAGAGTAAGCATCTTGAGCCTTATTTATTCTTAGTCACTTCTCATGACTAATCAAGGCTATGCTGGGGCCATCCTTTACCAACCATTGGTCAATTCTCATAACCCTTCTAGGAGAATGTCTGCAGAATGTTGCTTGAGGTTGCAACCTGGAGAAACATCAACAACAGTTTCCAAGTTCCTGAATTCCACCTTCCCAAATCTCGAATCATGAATCTCGCAAATTATTTGACAACCATCCATATTGAGCTACATCCACAGTGCTCCATCAAGTTGTCTCATGACCCTCATAAGGGTATAATTCCCAAGATTCACAAACTCCTGAACTATTTGAGCAAACAATCCATGCTGAGCTTTATCTACATTAGAGCCCTTATTGTCTTCAAGATGTGGGCTTCATAAAGTGTGAAAATCTACTCTTCTTCAGTAAGGTCATCATCATTATTAGTGTTAGGTGGATCTTCAATAATGGCTCTTCAACAATGGCTACATATCCTTTGATAAACCCAAGAACACGGGCTATGTGACCCATCTTCTTGCAACTTGTCAGTAATACAAAATGAGCTAGATTACTCAAAGAGGAAACCCTATATTCTCCTATTGAAAAATACTGATGAAGACTGCCAAAACAAATGTTGTGAGCATAAATTAAACTACTAGAAAATAATTGAGAAATCTTCAACTGCAGTAATAGAGACAAATTGGCACAACAATATCTCAATTGTGATAATTTTTCTGTGCCCCTTCCTCTTTAAAGATGAAATTGCTTATGCTACACTTGTGATTCTTTCAAAACACCTCTTGGCATTCAATGATTACTATCTTGACACCATGGCTTCTTCCCTTCAATTCTGCATGGCAACTCCTTGAGAACATTTATGAGAATCTAGTCTTTCTATTAAGATTTTTTGATTCTCCAGAACATCATTCAATGTAAGAGAAGAGCACACTTAACTTTTCAAGAAAAAAAGCAAAATCGTTAGTTTGCATGACTCGTCCTAGGTGTTATAACATAGCAGTATAATTTTCATCTCTTTCAACTTTAATTTCATAATTCATTTCATCCCACAATTATAACATCATTCATTTGCGGCGGAAAATAAAACAAGGATCATTGAAAGAATAACCATGCACAAGAGACACATCCTGGGAAACTCGAACTCGGGAGAAAACCCAACAAACGTTTCTCAGAAGAAAAATCAATCCAATACAAGAACAACACCAATCATGAAGATTAATCCCTAGCACAAGAGTGTGCCCTTCTTCCACAAGAAACCCTAGCGAGGGTAGATATCTTCCAAGAGAATAAGAGAAAACCCTAAAATTACTTCATGTCACTTTTGCTAGTCCTCCTTGAGAAGTACGCACCACTTGAGAGAAGATGTGATGTGAATGTGTGAAATGAAGTGTGAGAACACTTCTATTTATATTCTTCAGTTGACTAGAAATTTCCACAATTAGATCAGCTTGTACTCTTATTTTATTCTATATTTATCTTTTATTTATCTTTCAAGCCGACTTGTCACTTTGTCTTCTAGGGTCAATTTACCCCTTTTGCGGGGGCATGTTGCCGGTAATTCGCACCTTGGGTCACGTGGCAGAAATCTTCAAGCCACTGGGTGCGACCTTGGGAGCAAGTAAGAGTCGTGCCGTCACTTGATCTTGACTCCTCCATCTAGGCTTTTTCCTAGCGAAGCCAAGGGGGGTGGTCCCTATTAAAAAAAATCTAAGGTTAATCTATGAAAGGAAAAACAACTATTCTAGTAGTTAAGATGAAATAACTTAAAAATAAACCATAAATCACTGCAATATGAAATTAAAACCCATAGCTTTTAAGATACAACACCATTCATGACATTGGTAAAAATTAACTTAAACAAAAAAGAAGAAACATTAAAGATCAGTGCCGATGAAAGTGGAGTGCTTGTGAGGGTTGCTTTTGTGGTCTCGGTGAAAGTATTGCAGTGTCTTGGTTGGTAAATTTTAAGATTATTAAATGAGTGGATTAGGGAGTGGGTTACTTCTTGGTTTGACCCACTAATACTAATCTTCTCAAACTGAGCGCTAAAATAGCTTTACCAAGGGTCCAACAGGGCGAGGCATAACTTGCTTAAAGTAGTCCTCTGACTCTATAGTACTCGCTCTTTGAGACCTCCCGAGTTCTTAAAGATTTGTCTTAGGTGGATTGCCCTATTAAGCTAGTCACTTTAATCCCTTTCTGATTGTCCCACCGTTCCAGCCAAAGGCCTGCAGTGTTAAGCAGGTAGAGGATGAGCAGGTTGTAGCAGCAAAGGAGGTAGATGAGTTTGCCTCCAAATTTGAGAGGGAGTTCTCACTTGCCTCATTTGTGTCAGGACATGATAGTAGTCAGCTAGAGGTTCAGGCTGATGAGATTGACTACAAACATTGCAGTCACATGACCGGGATGCAAAAGGAATTCCTATTACTTGAGTACACTCCTATGCAGATGGTTCGTGGTGTGCATGGGATTGAACATTTTGTTAGAGGAGTGGGTAGGGTTCGGTTTCTCCTAGACTTTGGAGAACTCATAGAGGTGTCAAGAGTCCTATTCATTCCAGGACTGAGAGGGAGTATACTCTCAGTAGCAACATTGGATGTTTCCGATTACTCAGTTGTATTCGAGAGCGATCTCATATTCACATATCTAGAGGGAGTTGATCCAGTCTTGATGGGTCACAGGATTGATGGTGAGTATAAGGTTCGGGGTCAACGCACGACAAGTAAATCTAGTTGGTTGAATGCATCTTCATCAGAGTCAAAGGATGACAGGGAGCGAGATGCTCATAGTAGGGATGTTGCTCAGAGGAGTGAGTCCTCACAACAAATGGGTGAGCGAAATGCTCATATTGGTGATGAGGTACAGAGGAGTGATTCCTTTTATTCGATGGATGAGCGAGATGCTCATGGTGCCGATGATGCACAGAGGAGTGAGTCTTTGGACTCAGATAAGATGGATGAGCATGATGCTCATAAATGTACCAGCCGAAGACTTAGTTGGTATGAGATGACAGAGTTGGACTTAGCTCAGGAGAGAGCTAAGTCAGTTCAGATAGAGGGGGAGATTAGTTACATGTCAGTGGATCCGCTTGATGGCAGTCTCAGAGATTGGTTACAACAAAGATTTAGAGGGAGTCTATATCAGGGATTAGTGATAGAGTTAGTGGCTTCTTCCAGAGCTACTTTGATGTAGGTTGATCAGGTTACTATAGATCAAAGTGTAATGTCGATGTAAATGTAACTTCAGAAGATATTCAATTGTATTTTATATTGATATTATTATTGTATTTTATTTGTACCTCCGACGGAGATGTTTTTCCTCCGGTCGGAGATGTCATTATTACATTTGGTCATGCAAAGTCATTGAGGTAAAACCTCCATTGTAAGTCGGGACGATAGATCCCCTAGAGTCAAATGTAATAGGCTTATTGAGTCTTCCTAGAGAAGTCGGCCCAGTCAATTTTAGTTGAGGCCGACCTGGTTAGGTAAAAGGTCAAGTTAAAAGTAAAGAATAAATAGAGAGCATTGCTCTCTTATTTGGACACACCACTCACTCACACAAGTTTGCATAGCAAGGGAGAGAGGACAAGTTTGCTGGTGGAGAAAAGAGAGAAGCTACAGAAAACATATTTTGGGTTTTCCACTTTTAGCTTGATATTGTATTAGTGACGAAACTATCTTTGAGGAAGTTGCGGGGTTTTCTCCTTTATGGTTTCCCCGAGGAAAACTATTGTGTCTATCGTGTTTTGTTGTGCTTGTTATACTTTCAGTTAAAGATCCTAGATAATATTGAATTAAAGTACAAACTCTAACATGCAACAGTGACAGTCAAGACAGATGGGCCAGTGTCGGTAACTGGGGATTTGTTGGATCCAGGCATCAGTGGTTCGGCTTTCCTCCATAAGAGGGAGTGTTAGAGATAGTGGTATCTCGGGATGTCCTCCATGTTCAGATGCCTAGCATGGAGGTACACTTGCAGTATAGGCATCAAGATGGGGTAGAGGGTGAGCTGCACTCTACCAAATGGGATGAATCCAACGGTGGATGCATCCTTTTAGGGTGATTTGCCTCATGCATGCAAGTTTTTGCATGCACAACTTTTAATTAAAAAGCATGCAAAAGTGAGATTTTTGCATGCACTCATATTAGGGTTTCAAAAACCCTAATTGATCAGTGAGTTATTATAAGGAGGCAGGAGGTCACCGATAGAGGTTACTCAACAAACTTATCAGAGAGAGAGAAGTTTGAGAGGGGGCGTCTTGTGCATGTAGAGTGGGCGACTTTCTAAGAGAGATAGGCGCATCTGCACGAGGGACAGTGAGGGGATCTGAGTTGGATCATTACTCACTTGATCAAAGGCACCTGTCTACCATTGACTATGGGCAGAGTTAGCATCATAGAAGGGATTGCTCAAAGATTTGAGCATTGGGCGACTTTCACACAAAGAGGGGGCGCACTTCCTGAGAAGAGGAGGATGTTATTGATCCAGCTTGATGCTAAAGCAACTGAGACTTGCAGGATTGTTCTTCGTAAAAAAATAGAGAAGATTTGTGACGATCTCAGAGCAGATTGACTGAGATCAGAGCTAGGGCGACTTCTCAATGTCTGGCAGAGGGCACACTTTTCCATGTAGAGCAGGGGGCGCATTCAAAGTGGATTTGCAAGATTTCATCTTTGACAGAGCAGATCAGGGATGTGGAGTGGAAAGACGTAGTACATCCTGAGATAAGTTGAGGTAGATCTTCAGAGAGATTCAAATCCGAACTGACAGCAGGGGGCGCATTTCCCAAGAGCAGCAATTACAACTTTTGCATATCTCGGGTTTTATAACCCGTCAGGTTTGGTTACTTGTTTCTTAAGAGTTGTATGTAACTAGTCTCTTTTACTTTGCTCTGGGATCGAGAAAGAAGAAAGCCCCCATCGGAGCTAGTTTTCCCCATTGGGATTTCCAGGGTGTATTGTGAGTTCATGTGTGTGATTGTTATTTATTTGGTTAAAGTGTTAAGAGACCTAGTAGTACTTTAAGTTATAAGTCTGTATTGTTTATTTGGCTTATAGAGACTCAAAGTCATTGAGATCTCAGGGTTTCCAGAGTGAGTAGTGATCTCTAGATAAATTAACATTTTGGGGACCCCTGGGGATGCCTAGGGATCAGTTTGGTACGATCCCAACCAGTTTTGTACAAGTGACATTAAAGTCAGTAATATTAAATTCTTAAAGTAAAATGATAGAATGCTACTATCCTTTTACCTAAATTTTTAACTTTACCATTAACTGTTTCAGGGTGTTTGAGAGTGGTTCCAACCTTATTGGACTTCATATGCAAAAAGTAAAATTTTAGATCGCATTCAGAGTTCAATAGACTTAATAGTTTTCAAGATTTTATGATTACAACATTTCCACTAGATTCTATCATGTATGAGGGTATGGGATTGGCATTTAATCAAGCATATCAACCTCTCTATGTACCTTGATATTGGCGGTGTTTTTTGTTGAACTTCTCTATCATGGCCTTAACAAAAGTGTACTCTTCTCTCAAGCAAAATCACTTATTAAGCATGGGAAGCTTTTTCTACCTTATTTTAACACTTGGATTAGGAAGTTTCATCAAAACTGTAGGGTGTTGGCTAATGTAGGCAAGGATTTATATATATATATAGTACCCCCGATGTACACAAGTCCCCTGTTTCAAAAAGTGGTGTCTATGCCCCTGCACTGTTGATTTTTCCTGAGCAGCATCGAGTGCCATTCTATGGGAGAATGGAGGCACCTGGTCAGTTACCAGGATATTGACCTAGTCTGGGACTGGGAACTCAGCCTGGGGCTGAGAGCCATTCTCTGGGAGAATGGAGGCACCTGGTCAATTACCAGGATATTGATCCAGTCTGGGACTGGAAGCTCAGCCTGGGGCTGAGAGCCATTCTCTAGGAGAATGGAGGTACCTGGTCAGTTACCAGGATTTCACTGTAATCCCTAGACCAGGTCTGGGCAAGTGGTGTACTCCTCCACTTGGTCTTGGTGGCAACAGGAGGGTGAAGTAAAGCAATTAATTTATCTCCTTATGATGATGTGCTTGGAGTGGACATTAAGGCCTTGAAGAACACCTGGATAACTTGTTGAAGATAAATGAAACCCAAGCATAGCTTGGCTTGGTCCATGAACCCACCATTTAGAAGAAAAAAAAAATATATATATTTATTTATTTATTTATTATGGGTCGGCTCATTATTGGAAAAATAAAAATGATGTAAATGTGTGAAGGACAGGTCGGCCTCATATTTATTTTTTGGAGGACAAAAAATAAATAATAATAATAAAAAAATATAAATAAATTTAATTTATGTGAGGACAAGTCGGCCTCAATTAAGTGGAATTATTCCACTATAAATAAACTCAACATTTCAATAGACAATTTCGTGGTGTTTTAAAGGACAGTTCGTGGGTACAGCTTATGGGTGTCATTGTCTGCTCCAGAAGACATTTCGTGGGTGAGTTTTCTGCCGAGTTCTCTTTACATTGCTGGAAGAAGTTACAGCCTCATGGTTTTTGCTCTCACTCCTTTTACTGCTGGTTTAAAGTTGTCCTAACTCAGTTAGGGTCTGCTGCTGCCATCCTAATTCCATTGTAACTTTCTGCTGAGTGCACCCGAGCCCTGCTAGGGCAACTATCAATACACCCGAATTTTGTTCAGGGTCTGTCCCTGAGTTTGGCAGCCCTTATAATACACCTGTAGACTACAGCAGCCCTTGGAAAGGGATTGAACAGGTCACAGCACCCTCAGTAGGGTATACACCAGTGAACAGTGACATCCACAGGCATGTACAGATTGATTGTGCAAGTTTGAAACTGCTTCAGGCATCTAACATCAGCTACAGCAATTCAGTGACAGATAAGGATCAGCAGACAGTGAACAGGGTTCTTCTTGGTCAATGAAACAAATTCTAATTGGTGGAGAGGCTTGTTCTTAGCCTGCTGTTGTAAAACTCAGTCATCTCATTTTTGGAGATAAATTATTATTAAATTGCTTTGGGGTTTTTGTCCTTAAAAGGTTTCCCCGTGAAAAATACCGTGTTCAATTTTTATGTGTGTTCACTGTTAGCTATCTTTGCACTATTTATATTTACAGTCTGTTACTGCTATCAAATTTTCAAAATTTTAACATGCACATGTCCTTGTACCCAAGTTTCCTGGCAACTTAGCTAATATTTGTAAAGAAAATGCTAAATGATGTCAATAAAACAGATAAAACAATTAAAGGCAACTGGAAGATTGGGTATTTCCAGAAGCTTTCACAATTTCTTGCGCTCAAGGCTAATTTCATTTAAAATTCTTGTTAAAAAAGGATTTTTGAAGGTTACTACAACTTTGTATGTATTTCGGATTTGTGTGTACACTGTGAAGGCCAACGCTATTGAATATTCTTCTTGAGTGTGCCTTTCTACATCAACTGTATCCATGATGTACCCAAGTCCCCTGTTTCAAAAAGTGGTGTCCGTGACCCCTCACCTGTCCTTGTACCCAAGTTTCCTGGCAACTTAGCTAAAAGAAAATGCTAAATGATGTCAATAAAACAGATAAAACAATTAAAGGCAACTGGAAGATTGGTATTTCCAGAAGCTTTCACAATTTCCTGCTCTCAAGGTTAATTTCATTTAAAATTGTTGTTAAAAAAAGATTTTTTAAGGTTACTACAACTTTGTATGTATTTCAGATTTGTGTATATTCTGCGAAGGCCAACACTATTAAATATTCTTCTTGAATGTGCCTTTCTACATCAACTGACTTGGAGAATGACTTAGATGAAAATTAGGAATAATTGAGGTTTCTTGATAGTTGTGAAAATGCAAATATAGATTGGGCTGCCCATCTTTGTGTTTGTTCCTTGCAAATACAGTGTGAAATCCTTTGTTGGGAGAATTATTAAAGACTGTTTACAACATGGGAATGAGCATATTCTTTCAGTTCATTGGTGTGTACAACTAATTTGTTGACCTGTGCTTATTCTACTCTTTATGATGTTCCCATATGTGAAGCCAATGCAGTCAGGTTTTCTAATGCATGCAGATTCAACAATTACGGGCAGCTGGATTCATAAAGGGAGGATCAATGGATAATGCCTTAGTTTGCAGGTTAGTGCACTGAACAGTTATGGGAGTACATTTAAAAGAAGCAAAAGATTGACAGTGAATTTTATGTATAAATCGATAATGTTCTACATATGTGAACAAGCTAAATATGCTTCAGTGAAAATTGCTTGAAGTGCCATAAAGATATATTCTTATGGATAATGAATTCTCTAAGACACAAGTCTTGCCTCACAACTGTAAGCAATTAGCCAATTTTCTGCCAAATATTAGCCTCTGGAGTCTGGGTTGCATTAATTTCTGAAGGTAAGTTGGAAGTTCACTGTAACAATATGGGGTATTGTCTAGTAGAGTTGTAAACAATGATCTTCTGTGTTTTAGTTTCAAATTACTAAGGCTTCTTGTCGCTGTATGCCCTGCCTTTTTAGACAAGTATACTTGGACTGTTTTATTAATGTATTTGTTCTCTGTATTGTTTTTACTATTTTAGAGTCCAAATGATACTTCTTTTCATCTTAAGAAACGTACATATATAGCTCCCACTCAAAATTTAAAAACCAACCTGTAACTTTTTTCTTTTTTATCTTTTCAAGGGAACTTCATTTTCAGATTCCACCCCACCTCATTTGGAATACTGACATTTCTTTTACTGCCTACCTTAAATTTTTTAGGTCTTTATCTTTAATTTTAGTTTTTATTCATGAAAAACTTATGTTTCCTGCTTTGCAGGAGGTACATACAAACACCCTATCACTCATTGCTCATTTTCTTTCCTTTTATTGTTGTATATTGAAAAAAAGATAGTACAAAGCTATGAGAAAGCTATACATCATCTGCTGAACTATTAGTAACAGTCCTGTAGATCATTTCGGGGGAAATAACGCATGTAATAAATTGTGTCTTGTATTTTTTAGGAACTATTTTCATTTATTAGCTATGTAGGAGCATTGACCGTGTCTAATGATAGCATTCATCATTAATTGCCTCTGGTAAGATATTTGTGAGCTGCAATCCTAATGTATTGCTTATTGTTGAGTTTTTATAGCTCAGATGGTCTTTTACATTGTTGGTGTCTATACATGTAGAAGTGACCAAATTGATTTTTTGTAGCATTAACTTTATTTTAAAGCTATGTAGCATGGATACCCGTACCCGGGGGTAGGGTAGGCGTACCCGTACTGGGTACTTGGGTACACGTAAGGTATGTCTCCTGCTGTACCCTGTCGTACCCCATACTGGCTCGACGTACTGGAGACGCTGTTATAAAAAAGGGGTACTTATAGGCTAAATGGTACGGCGTACCCCGTGTTTGGGTACTCTGGGGGTACGTCCAACTCAGCAAAATGCAATTCCACTAGGGAAAATATAATGACCCCCAACCAAATTTGAACTAAATTTTTGCTAACTGCGTATGGAGTCTGGTTCAAGACTTATGTCAACCACTTTGCAACACTTTTCAAATTCCACTGAATATTGTCTAGACTGATTTTGCATTGATTTACAAGGAATGTTTTTATGATTTTGTGTTCAACACTCGTGGAACATAATTTGACTACCAAATGTGCACATAAAAAATATACATATGTATTTAATACTAAGAAATACACTCACATCAACCCAGTATTACATTTGCAACTTTTTATCGCCTATAATAGCAGTACAAACAGGTGTTTAAAATCAGATTTCAAGTGTACCTTCAGATTACAGTTTGACTATTTGTTACAACTACCTAGTACAGTTATTTAACAAAATTTATGTAACTTCCAGTCTTCCACTTGATATCTACTATGAGTCTATGATTTTTCAAATTTTCAATGTGAATGTTAATTGTTCAATGAATCGTTGAATTTAGAATCATGAATCATGATTCATAATTTATGAAGAAATCTGAAATATGCATGTATAATGTGACTATGACATGTTCTATTTTTATAATATATATATATAGTACCCCCGACGTACCCAAGTACCCTGTTTCCAAAAGTGGTGTCCTTGCCCCCGTCCCCGTACCCGTCCCCGTACCCAAGTTTCCTGGCAACTTAGTTTTAAAGTTAAATTGACCTTTTGAGTTTGGGTGAGTCAAAATGATTTTTTAATGTGATAGAGTGAAAATATCACAACCATTGATTTGGTGACTCCAAGATTTAATCTTGGCCATCCATTTGGAAGCTGAAGAGACAAAGTCATTTCTCACTAATTAAAAAGGAGATCTGGAGATCTAGGAGAAGAATAGACACAAGAGAAGCTAAGTCACCTGACACGAGGACACGGGACACGAGTGTCCCCACGGGACACGGTGACCCCCGGAATCAGGACACGTAGGACACATTTTATATACATATATATATATTTTTTAAATATATTAAAATTTAAAAATATAGACGTATAGATCCAATAAAATTTAACATTTACAATTACAAATATTCAATAGAAATTACATTTACAATTACAAATATGAAATATTCAAGAGAAATTAGATCATTCACAAATCACAACACATTTGTCATTCACAATCACAAATCACAATGAGACATTGAGACACATAGATGCATGTCGGAGACTCGGAACCATATTTCTCATTAAGTCATCAAAATCAAAATGTATTACATAGATGTCGGAATGCCACTGGGCACTGGCAAATGCCAAATAGACTAATAGTCTAATAGTAAATACAAAAAAGGGGTGGATCAAGATAGAAGAATCCCATCTGTTAATGACTCAATAGTCCTCCTCCATGCCTGAATCAACAAACTCATCACTGCCCTGATCCTCCTCCTCCTCCTCTCTACCAATCTGACTAACTCCATCTGCTAGTGTGGAAGATGACCCCTCCATACGATCACCCTCATCAAAAGTGGCCAGCTCTAACACTGGATCATTAAGATCCATGTTGGCTAATGCCAACTCAGCACTGCTGTCCAAACCCATCTCATCAGGAAAGACATCCCACATCTGAGTCTTTCCCTTCGCCCACTCCTCCCTCTTCCTATAAATAAGACGAAGGTTGGAGTGCACATACACCATCGTCTCTGCCCTGGACTGCTCAAGCCTGCTCTTCTTCACACTGTACAAGTTCCCATATGTGCTCCAATTCCTCTCACAACAAGAGGATGAAGTAACTTGAGAGAGGACCCTCAAGGCTATCTTCTGTAGAAGAGGGCATGTTGCCCCATGAGTTGTCCACCAAACAAGGGTTTTCTTAACCCCCATGTCTCTAACCACCTCATATCCTCCAAATCTCCCAGTGCCACTGGAAAACTCATAAAATGCCTCCTCCACCACCTCAAGGTGGTCTCTATCCTGAAGTAGCCGTCTAAATGCTATCTTCCTCCCCTCTGAGATCTCTCCATCCATGTGAGGAGGGGCTCTGGATGAGGCCCCCGACCCACCACTAAGCCAATCCTAAGCGTAGAACCTGGGGTTCAATGAGTGGGCCAAGCAATGCAAAGGTGTGCAATTCTTATCCCACCTGGAGATAAGAATGCCCTGTATGATGGACCATAAGTTCTTTGTCGATGTCTCATACTCAGCACACTCATTCTCCATAACAATGGTCCTCATGGACTCAATCATGGAATCCCACCCCTCATAAACATCTCCTAGGATGGGCTAGTCCGTGTCTACAAACCGCAACAAAGAAATGATTGGCTCCATGATTGTGATGCTAAGGACTACCCTATCCCACCAACCATCATCTAATACTGTGTCCTTCACCTTTTGTGAAGCATTCTGATCTGACTTTCTCCAAAAAGCCCAAAACTCTGAAATCACCATGGACCCAAGAGCAATTTTGACCTCTCAACCTCTTGAGCATGATGAATGAGGAAGCAAATTGAGTAAATAATCAAAAGAAAATTAGAGATGATAGATTCAAACAAGAATATTCTCAAACTCTAGCATTCTAATAAAGTTTACAAGACAAGATAGACTATAAAGCACTACTTAATATTCTTAATGAAAGTATTTTCTCTTTAAAGACAGATGAATCCAACATATACTAGCATAATGCACGATACAGATTTACCTCATAAGATGCAAAATAACTGAGATCCAACACAACAGACACACCAGGGTAGCCTCCAAAGCCTTCTTTTATTACTCAACACTTAGAAAATATTACAGACAAAGCGAGTAGAGGTTCCACCTTCAGATGAATAATAATGGACCAAAGCTCTTCATTATATATCAAAACCAAGCAAACTAGGGCGCAAATTCCTAAGGAGGGTGAATTGCCTTGATTGATGAGTTAACTGAGATCTTGGTTGTTGTTGATTGCAATCACCTTTTCGGAGCTTAGTTAACTTAATGTTGACTATCTAGTAACTTTAGCTGAAGCTCAGTTCAACTACGGACACTTTCCTTTGATTTAGGAATGTCTTTTTATTTAATAAATATGTCTTTTTTATATTTATTTTGTCTTTTTTGGAGAATTTGAGTAAATATCAAATTTTTGGATAAATACTTAGGAAAAGTGGGTTTATGGGTTAAATGGGTGCTCTGGCTTAGAAAATGAGCCTCCATTTATCAAAATCCACCCACAAACCACTTAATTATTACAATTTGAATTTTTTCAATTAAACAATAGGAAAAATGGTTTAATTAATTAAAAAAATTAATTATTTAATAAAAAATTAAAAAATCGTCCACGACCGCGATTTTTTTTTTTTAAACTTGATTTTAACCACCTAGGGACCTAGTATATGACCATACGACTTTATTATAGTGTCTAGCATGTTTATATATGTTATAAAATGGACTCTAATAACCCCCCAAGGCCTAACCGTTAAATTCGGGCATTCCAGCTTTGGAGGTGTAGGAGAAAAACTCATTGATTATACTTGGCTAAAGGCAAAGCATAATTGACAAGGGAAAAAACTCCTTGGAATACCTTGTTTGGTTGTTAAGTCCTAGGGAACCGAGTCACTCAAAGACCACCATGCTAGCACACTTTATTACAAACCCTGTGGGGCATGGTCATATGTGACAGAAAAGAAAAAGATGGCCCAAATAATGCCAAGGCTGGAACATCTGAACTTTGATAAGCACAAATATTTGTGCAATAACTGGCGGCTCACTGTAGTCCAACCGAAGTGCAACTTTAGGTGGTAACAATGACAAGAGTTTACACTAGGCATCTTGGCTAATGCTTCAGCACAAAAATCATAAACATGTCTCCCAAATACATATTGTAACTATCTAGATGTCTGCTATCTCCACTAGAACATGCCATCAAGAGTGTGCACTACTCTAAGCATGTAAGGAGATATCATCTAAACTAGCTCCATCAGGTATTCATGGAATGTATAACAAATACAACAAGAGCCTATCGTACATCAATAAGTAAACTATATCAAATGCTCAACACACTTCCTGATAGATCTACTTATAATTTGATATGTATAAGACAAAACAAATCTATGTGAGCAATAAAACCAAATACTTATCTTTTATTGTTTTTGTGGATGGGCTCCCATTGCCTTCTTGTGGGAACAACCATGAGAGACCTTTGTTCTTTATTTTCTTGCTGGGAGCCCATCGTAGACTAGATCTTCATATCATCACCTCAACATGGGGAGCACTAGAACAAGAACTCCGATATGATGTTAGGGTTTGAAGAATGAGCCCATGGTAACCAAGTAGAACAATGGTGTTAAAAAAACCCTTAATCATTGAAGCACATTTTTGGAAGAACCCAAAAAGCACAAACCATTATGTATGTGGAATGTGTGTATGTGCATGTGTAGAACTAGGCTCAATATATAATCTTAGGGTTACCCTTAAGACCCAAAGTGTGGAACTGCAATAACTACTAAAGTTGTTCACCATAAATGAGGTAGTTTGAGAGATCCAACAAACCCCTCAAGTTGGGTTTACATTAAATATTTCCACACCATTTAACTTCACAAACTATTCTTATTTTCAGCCAATGGTTGATGCTTTTGCAATAGCTGGCCCCAAATACAAAGCCCCCACTTATGATGCAATTAGGGAAAAAGAGTTAGATGAGGAGTAAGTGTCTATCAAGGAGTGGTTGGAATACCTTAAAAGTTCATGGGAGCGTACCGATTGCATTTTTATGTGATATAGGTGGATAGATACAAGGAATAGAACAATCTTGAATTTCCTTGTGCCATTCCCTAAAAGAACCATGTCAATAAAATCCATTGATGCATCATCACATGTCAAAGATGCAAACTCGAACTCGCTTGAGTTGACCATCAACAAAGTTGACTTGGTCGGTTCAGTACCAAACCAATCAACTCAACTGAGTCTCGACCTGATTCGGTCGAATTGACTGTAAAAGAAAACATCGGCTATGTTCAGTAGTATTCTAAGTCACCTGACACGAGGACATGAGACACGGAGGACACGAAAATACGAGTGTTCGACACGGACATGGTGACCCCCGGAATTAGGACACGAAGGACACGTTTTATATACATATATTTAAAAAAAAAAGATATATTAAAATTTAAAAATATAGACATATAGATCCAATTTTTTTTAGAAACTAGAAAGTAGAACATTTACAAATATTCAATAGAAATTAGAAACAATACACAATGCACATTAATCATTATTATGATATTGATTACAGTAGTGACGACACATTTCACATTTGTCATTCACAAATCACAATGAGAGTTGAGACACATAGATGCATTGAAATTTGATAGGCATTGGGAAATAGCTCAAGATGTCAGAACCATATTTCTCATTAAGTCATCAAAATCAAAATGTATCGCGAGCTAGGGTTTCCGATAAAATTTGGTGAACTTAAATGATTAAATTTTCCGTCCGATAAAATTCTGTGAATTTCGATTTTCAAGCTTGAAAATCAGCGAATGTGGTGACTTAAGATATGCCCACAATCTTTCTAACAAGAATTGTTCCATCCAAGCATGAGCCCATACAAGTCTTCCAAGCTCCTTTCCAAAATGTTACTCCAACCAACATACGTCCACATGGAAACCTCTCTAAGTGACGCCTAAGAGAAATAGCGCCCACCTTGTCAAAGAAAAATGATGACCATAACAATCTGAACCAAAGGTGAGAGGACCCTTTCTAGGCACACAAACCATTTCATAAAGTAGCTATGAAGCAGACAAAATCCCGATGATTGCCTGAAAGCATGGCATCGAATCCTTCAAGCTAGACCTATCTTCACGCATTTACACTACAGCTTGAATGACAGAGGATGGATGACCCACAGAATTTACTTAAAGGCCAATTGTTCCACGATTTTTGCAGAGGCAAGACACGACCCTCCCACGTGGGGGACACGTGTTTTTTCGTGTCCTGATTTTGGGACACGAAAAAACACGTGTCCCCCACGTGGGGGGGTCGTGTCCACGCCCAACACGTCCCCACGGGACACTTCACCCTAAACCCACATGTCCGATGACTTAGGTAGTATTTGATAATACTAAATGGTAATATTAAATTCTTAAAGTAAAAGGATAGAAAATGAAAGATAAGGAGAAATAAATTCTTTCATTTTCTATCCTTTTACTTAAATTTTTAACATTACCATTAAATGTTTTAGGATGTTTGAGAGTGGTTCCAACCTCATCGGACTTCATATGCAAAAAGTAGAATTTTAGATCCCATTCAGAATTCAACAAACTTAGTGGTTTTTAGGATTTCAGGATTGCAAAGTTTCCACCAAATTCAATCATGTATGAGGGTATGGGATTGGCATTTAATCAAACACATCAACCCCTCTATATAACTTGATGTTGGTGGTGTTGATTGTTGAACTCCTTTGTCATGACCTTAATAAAAATATACTCTTCACTCAAGCAAAATCACTTATAAGCATGGGAAGTTTTTTCTACCTTATTTTAATGATTGGATTAGGAAGTTTCATCAAAATTGTAGGGTGTTGAGTCGTTGACTAATGTCCTTGGAGGATCAACTTTGAGATTCCTCTTTCAAGTTAGAGGCAAGGGCTGGAGCCTAGAGGAGGGAGGGAGGCATAGGGTGTTGTTGATGAAAATGATTCCAATATAGCCAATGATTCGTCGACATGTATGATTTATGACTTATGTTTCCAAAATTTTGGGGGTCATGTTTCCAACACGTCTCCGTTTCGTGCAACTTAGAATCTAACCCTAACCCTAAATCTACAAGATGAACCCTAACCTCGTGCTTTTAGGCATTCAGCTAGTACTACTACTACATTTGTAGATGACCTTGAGGAGTCCGAGCTTGAGCCATATGATGACGCCGTTTCCTATGCCATTGCTAGTTTTTATTCTAGTTCTAGCAGTGGTGATGAGTTTGATGATTGATCATGTTGATCAATGACATGTATGATGTATGATGTATGATGTAGTGGCATCATAACATGCTTTTTGGACTCTACAAGCTATTTAGGCCTCATTGTCATTGATTATGTATTTTGTTCCAGATATGTATTGCAAAGTACACTTTGTGCCATTTTGATATATTCACCCTTATATGGTATATACATGAGCCGACTTTGGATATTTTGTCTCTAATGCTTTGGAATCTTTAAAATTTAAATCTTTTATGTATTTTTTAGTAAATAGAGTCATTAAATTCAAATCTGCCAAGTCATTACCAATTTTGAGTTTGAGTCCGAGTTTTAAAACATTGGTTATATTCACTATTGGTGGAGGTTGTTAAAGAAGTTGGGCTAAACATGTTGTCCCAGTAGTCAAGGACGTCGCCACAAATTTTGGCAACTAGAAGACTGTTATGTGAGAAATATCCTACTATTTTTTAGACCTCACATGTTTCCCATTGTATAGATCTTATTTTGGAGGACATAGGTAAGTTGGATAGGGTACAGGAAATTGTCAATGAATGCAAAAAAAAAAACGAATACATATATAACCATGCTTTGGTGTCGAGTGTTGTGAGAAAGTTCACAATTGGTGAACTCATTCGTCCAATTGTCACATGCTTTGCAACAAACTTTCTTTCACTGCAAAGATTTTTGGTTGATTACATGGCATTGAGACAGATGTTAGTGAGAAATGGCTAGATTGGAAAGACTGGATAAATTGGATCCAGTGGTTTTTTAGGGTTAGTTTTTAGAGATAATTGATGGGAGTCTGTAACTTTGACACTTAGGTTGTTTGAGCCTCTTGTGAAAGTATTGAGGATCATGGTGGACAAAAACCGCAAATGGCATACATTTATGAGGGTATGGATTGGACCAAAGAGGCCATTAGAACTTTTTCTATAAGGGCCAGGTGGGACAGACAGCGACATTCACCATTGCGTGCAATTCTATAATGAGGGTTCTAAAATCCAAAAAGATCCTAAGGTGATGACAGGTGTGATGGTTTGCATTGAGAAAATGTTCTTGGATCCCATAGTTCAAGACAAGATCAACATGCAATGGATTTGTACAAGAAATCAGTTGTCATCTTTCGATTTAGTTCAATTCAACTTAGGGACAAGCAAATGTCGGGTAAGCTTTAATTTGTAAATTGTTAAATTATAATTTGTAGTTTTTTTTCAAGTTTTGCATTGCAAAAAAGGTAATCTTTGTTTTTTTATAACAGCCCATCGGTGGATAGATTGTAGCTCCAAAATACTTGAGCTACAAGAATTTGCCATTAGAGTTTTGAATCTTGATTCAGCCCTACAGCACTTCATGTTGTGACTGGTTAGTATTTGAGCACATCTTCATTTATTACAACCTTCCCTTGCTCACAAAACAATGCCTAGTCTTTGTTTATCTAGGCCTATGTTTATTTTGTACTATGTATTTTCTGGTTGTAAGTAACCAGGCATTTTCGCATAAGCTGGCTCATTTTCTAGGTTTTGCTTAGAGTTTGGTGGTGCTTGTGGAGGTTGCCTGTGCAGTACATATTTTTTTATTATTAGTAAAATAAACCTGTCAAACAAAACTCTCTATCTTGGTATAAAATTGGGTTTATAATTCCTGTTTTTCTTCAAGAAAATCCTGTTTTCTGGGAAGGTTCAGTTATCAAATTGTTATATTTCTTGGGATTTATTTGTTTACAATAGATATATTGGGATATCTTCATGAACTTTTTGCATCTATAGGTTAGCGTGTTTTTCATATTTTTTTCTGATATATCTCATGTATCTCCTGTACCTGGTACTATGCCTACACCTTTAGTATTGACCATAGTAACCAGAAACATGATGGCTGTTTTTGTGAGAAATGGCACCTCTTATGGCCCAAAACCCCTTTCCTATTCTGTGCCTGTCAGAAGCCATTTCTCAAGGTCCATTGATTAAAAATGTGCAAAAATTATAGGTTGACAATTATAATTGGATCGGTTGCTATAAAAATAAATCCAGGCCAGGATCTATTAAATGAGACATCTTTGTAGAAATTTCAATGATTGGTAATTTTTTGTACAACGAACTTAAAATTTAAATATTTTTGCATGTGCATCATACCTTCAGCCTTGGGTAACCTGAAACACTGAAACTTTCTTATCCCCAAATGGCAAAACCTTAAACCCCTTGTTGTTTGGTTTGACCCCATTTTGCATCCCATTTCCAGTTTTGGGTAGCATAAGCACTGACCTTTTTTTAAAAGGTTTCATAATACATATATTACTTCAGAGAACAAATACATCTAAGTGATTACATCATGCAGACAACAGGGGTACCAGGAAAGTTCCCATCTACAGCCTGGACCCAAAGGGAGGGACACAACATGCACCGAGGTTAACCCTCAGGAGCAATGCCAGCTATTGCTTAAAACTCCTCAATTGCAAATGTTCTCTTCTCTACTTTGATATATTTTCTCTTAATGTGTTCCTCAAAGGTGGCTTTCAACTTGGGCATAGCATTCTTAGGATACACTTCACTGAAGTGAGATGTTCAGGTTTTTACATTTAGAGCAGAGAAAAATTCTGGCCTTCTAATGTATTTCTTCTAGGTTTGTTTCATATATGCATCATTGACTTGCACACCACTATTGCTGAAGATTTGTAATTTGTCATGATGTGCTTTTGATTTCTACTTTTGTAAGCTTATTATTATTTTAATTCCTGGTTGTAATCTCAAGTGTTTATTAAGAAAAAATGCATAGTTTAGGCTGACTATTTCCATACAATAAAATTGAAGCACAAACTAAGTATTTTCTGGTGTAGGTTATTATATTACATCTCTCTGCAAGTTCATAAAACTTTTTTTGGAAACAAAATTTTTAGGATAGCAGGGCCTTTGGATTTCTATGATTAAGGTGAACGTGTGATTCATTGATCCTCTCTCTCTCTCTCTAAGTTGGTTTCTGAGCTTTTCATATAGCATGCATTTGTCATAATCAACATATTCATTATCAAGCAAATTTTTTGTAAACAAGTAGTTGTGAAGATAAGTTGTTGTTAAAACTACTGTTTGTGCAATTTCTCATTCCAATATTTGGGAAGAACATTGTAAGTTATTGTTTTGAATGTGCAGCATAGAAAAAGGTTGGCTGAATCCCCCATTGCGGTTTCCTGAAGAACCATGTCGGCATAAGCTTTTGGATCTCATTGGAGATCTTTCTTTATGTGCTCAAAATGGTCACCAAGGACTTCCAATAGCTCACATAATTGCTTATAAGGTCTCTCTCTCTCTCTCTCTCTCTAACACACAACCACACACACATGCATAACCTCAATGTATAAGTCTGGATATCATTGACGACTATGGTGCTCTCTAGTAATTAGGTTTTCAGTTCACTAAGGTAAACATCTTAATAAAAAAATCTTTTCAAACACCAGAAATTTTCAAAATACCTAAGTACTAAGAATGGTTTGTAGCTGTCATTTTTAACGAAATTGGAGAAAAGATCTACATATTGATTAATAACTGAGAAATATCACAAGATTAACATGACAAAATTGTGGGTGTAAAGAGTTTGAAGATGAAAACAGAGAATTGAGGAAACATGCATGAAAAGAAGATTGAAATGATCCAAGGTAAAGCATGGGGCTAAAAAATGAGAGTTTGGAGAATACAAGGAAGAAGATTGGAATGACACTTAGGTTGCTTGATTATAAGAAAGTTTACCACCAATCAAGGGTGTGACTATCTCAACTAATGCCAGAAATGTTTTTTGAGAATGCTACTTGTTATAATAAGAATATTGTAGGAAGCTCTCAAAAGGTCGTAATTGCATTTTTTGTTGGATGATTTCAACCTACGATTATACTTTATAGTGGAGGTAGATTTGCACCCAAGGGACAGAGAACAATCTTAAAAGTATCTCATCCGACTTTATGGCAGGTTTCTCAGGTCTGCTGACATTTTATAGGACAGACAAAACAACTACAAAATCAGTTCAGAGTGTTGGTCAAAGGGTCATTATTGCATTCGTCCTCAGTTTTATGTTTATTTTATGCAATGGAGTAGTTTTTTTCTAAGCAGTAAAAGATCAATATTTTTTTAATGCAAATTTCGTAGAGCTTGATTTTCTTGTTTCCTGTTTCTAAAGATCCAAGAATCCATTGTAAGAATCTCAATCACCATGGAAGCAGTTCCAACTCCTGCCGAAGATTTTAGATGTACCTTTTTTCAAGTTTAACTGTAATTTTGCTTTGCCTATGTTAATAGCAGACAATAGGAGTTAGCTCAACCAATGTGGGATGCATATAAGACAACTTTTTACCCAGTTTTCATTGGCTCTCCTTTGGAAATCCCCCCATATTTCCATTTTTCACTCTTATATTTTTTAGAGCATGGTTATAGACTGTAGCTGGTTTTAAAGATGTTACAATCTTTTAGGCACTTGTAGTGATTGCTCTGTGTGACTTATAGTGGACGTTGACTTTTGCATATAAGGGGCAGGAAAAAATCTTAGAAAGATCTCATCCCACATTATGGCATGCTTCTCAGGTCTGCTGACATTGGATAGGACTGAGAAAACAACTGTAAAATCAGTTCAGAGGGTTGTCAAGGGGTCATTATTGCATTCATACTCAGTTTTTTGTTTATTTCATGCAGTGGAGTAGTTATTTTTTGAAGCTGTAAAAAATAGTATTGTAATATTTTTTTATGCGAGTTTGGTAGAGCTTGATTTTCTTGTTTCCAATTAAAAAAATTAAAGATCTAAGAAATCCATTGTAAGCATCTCAACCCTCATTGAAGCTGTGTCAATTGCTGTCAAAAATTTTAGGTGTACCTTTCCTTACCATTAACTTTCATTTTGCTTTGTCCATGTTAATAGCGGGCAAATTCTATTGGCTGCCCTTTAGAACTCCCCAAGTAAAAAACTATGTTTCCATTTTTTGCTTGTATATTTTTAAGTTATAGTTATAGCTGGTTTTAGGGTTGGAACTTGGTATAAGTTTATAACCTTAGATTTTTGTGGTGATTACTCTCTATGGTTTGATGTCTTGAAACGCTTTGTATATCATGAGGGTATGTCCAGGAAGTAATTTTTCACATACATGTTTCATTCAGATATATCTGGCTAAATAGTCTTGAAATTCAACAATTGGGGTTGATCATGGCTGTGTTTTATCCTAATTGGAAACGCCTACATTTCAAGCCTAAATGGGGATTGGATTGAGCATGCAACTGTGAATGGTCCTTGGAACGGGCATTCTTAAATATATTTTTTAAAGGGGTCAGCACGCAAATACACCTGCTCAGTCATTGTGGGGTGGTCGTCATCAATATTCAAGTAAATATAACATGTACATCAACAAACCTACCATGCAACTTGTTACCTCCCAAACTTGCACTCAAAGTGATAAAGCCCTGAAACACAAATGCAGCCATAGGGGAACATAGGAGGGTTGTCCAATGTCACCACAACACCTCCTCTCTCTTTAGGCGAGCTCTCCTCTAGCACAAGAGGAGTTTCCTTAGTAATAATGTGAGATCAACTTCAGAAATAGATGGGATGGTGGACCAAGACAAGTGATTTTCCAATTGGTTGATGGATTCAAATAATTACATTCAAGAGGGTTCGAACAATATGAAGAAGGCATAGAACTAGTAAGGATGTTACAAACATACTTAAACTAGCCAAGTGGATTTACTTCAACATGCTGAAAATAAGAGGGATCTTCCAAAGATGCTCCTCACAACAAGTTAAAATCAACCAATCAATAAGGTGTAGCAATGCTTAGATAAAGGACAGACATATGAAACCATAACATGAACTAGAAACAAATGGGAAGCCTTTTTATTGCGAATGAACAGCCAACGGTATATCAGTTTTCAAGTACAGTTCGACCACAGGCTCAAGAGGGCCAAGATGTGCCACAACTAAACTTGAGACCTTAACTAGGGCAGCCCTCAAAGGAGAGTAAACAGCCCTAACTGTGATATTACAGCAGCAAAAACCTTCAATCTAACACAAAGATTACAACAAGATGAAGGGAGGGTTGCACCTCAAGCCTAATGTCCTCTTTGGAGCACAATTACTTTTCTTCAACCTTAAAACCAGCAAATCTGTCCAAGTGATTTCCAGCAGTCAAAACAACCCAAGAAAGATGATAGAAGATGGAGAACCTCACATAGAATGAACCCTTAACTTCATCCTCCCAAAATATCTTCAACAAAGCTTAGAGGGGATCTCCCATTAATCCAACCACGCCTTGCAAATGAGAGTTAATCCTTTTATAGAGGTTTTCGTCAACCCATTTATGATGAAATAATAATTAGTGGATTCTAGATCCACTTTTCTTTCCAAGAAAACATTCTTAAAGTCTCCTCAAAGATAGGCACTCCTTAAAATAATAAAATATACACATTCAAGGATTTGAATGGATGCATGATGCCACTTGTCAACCAACTAGGCAAAACACCTCCTTGACATGTGCTTCTTTGACCATGCAATAGGGTTTGTTATGCCATTTGTCTTTCCTCTATTTGGAGCACTTTGACCGCGTTTTCATCCATAAAACTTCCAAAAGAGTGATGTGCCCTTGGAACATCTGCCATTCTTTGCCTTGGATAAGGTGCACACTTGGGAGATGTGCAAGTAGTGGGAGTGCCCTCATTAATTAGCCCATATATAGAAAAAATAATGATGAATGCCCTTGAGAAGTGTGCAATAATGTGATGTCCTACAACTTTGACATTTTGATCAATCAAGACATTATTAATCACGCTTCAGGAAGTGGTGCGACATTGGAAAATGTGCAAATACTGGACGAGGGTGGTGATGGTCACCCTTAGATCTAGCGCAATAAAACACTAAAATAATTCCCCAAATGTGGGCACCCTAGATAGATGTGCAAACCTCCTTGAAGCTTGGTTGCCCTTATTAATTAGTACTCAACACATGCCATAAAATATATTAATCTTTCTCTGAAGGTGGAGAGCTTCCCTACTCTTAGTGTTTGATGCCATGAAACCCTCCTTTGATGATAGGCACTCCACCTAGAAAGATGTGCTTGATCTTGTAGATGGACTTTGTATACTATTTGTCCACATCTCTAATGCAATACACCCTCTTCAAAACTTCAATGGTGTGAAATGCCTCCAAATATGTGGATTATGGCTCAAACACTATGAGATGCACCTCAATGAACAAATATGCATGACAATATGTAGATTAGGGCTCCAAAAGGTGAATATCTGCAACATGTGCAACCCTGTCTCCAAATGTTGGAAGTCAACCATCAAACATGCCTTAAAAGATGTGAGCATCCTCCAAGCATGTGAAATAAAAAGGTAATAAACAAGAGGATGCTCGAATTATGCTCCTTAAATCCAGATCTCCCTAGTATAGTGTTGCTGAAAAGAATGTCTCAAAATGCCCCTGCATTTTGGGTGGTAACACAACTGAAATTTACTTGGCATTCATTAATTTTCCTATTATAACTCAGGCTGCCTAATCTAGGTTTCAACCAATTCACCATATTTATTCTCACTCAATAATCAATAAAAAAAAGGAGTTTGTTCAACAATATAATATATTATGCTTTGAAATACCTCAACAAATCAAATCATTCAAGAGGATCCACTAAGCGAATACTTCAGTAACATAATTATTAATATCACTTGACACCTCCCACATTACCAAAAAAAGATGAAACCCAATACACCTTACACCTCCCACGTTACCAAAAAAAGTAGATGAAACCCAATACACCTTACACCTCCCACATTACGAAAAAGAGGAGATGAAACCCAATACACCTTACACCTCCCACATTACCAAAAAAAGGAGATGAAACCCAATACAAAATAAGGGAATGAAACCCCAGTTGTGGAATACTAGCATAGCGTAATCACTTTACACACCTCTCCGATTACTTCCGAGAAAGGGATGAAACCCAGAACAAAAGAAGAGAATGAAACCCCAATTTTTGAATACTGGCATAGCTTTCGGTCAGCAGTTCAAAGCGAAGGACTAAGGCTTGTTGGTGCATGCATAAGATGCAATTAAAATAATAAAATCAAAAGAGAATACCTTGTAAATCATTCGAATAACTATAGAAAGTTGTCATAGTGCCTTTGACAAAACGGCCTTAAAAGGAATAGAAATGTTGTACTTTAGTAGATATGATAAAATCAAATTCTACTTAAACCGTTGCAAATATTATTTCATAAAATCTTGAGACCATGGGTTATAACATACTTTCGACTCCAAATGCAGATTTATGGTGTATAAAGTAAAGGTTTGAAAACTCAAGCATTTTCTTGTTTAGAAATTAGAATTTCTCAATACAAAGTAGTCGTGCACAATTTTGAAGGGAAATCACACTTGTCTAGTGTGGAAAATTACTTCCAAATACAGGGTATTTACATTAGTAGAATTTTTAACAAATATTATTGTTATTGGTTGGCCTTGTGCTCCCAATTCAGATGCTTTCAAATATGGGGTATTAACATGAGCAAAACTTTAAATAAATATTGTTGTTATAGGCTGGCCTTGTGCGCTCAATTCAAGCATTGTTCATTTAACCTTCTAAATATAAGTCGTCATGAAACCAACACTATACTCCAGCATGGGATTCACTTGCTGGTATCTTGTTTGTTCTTTGGAGACTCAGCTGCAAATATGTGTTTGAAAATGAGGTCAGGTTTTTTGTTGCTTTTTGTCAACGGTGCAAATATGTGTTTGAGAATGATGTCAAGTTTTTTGTTGCTTTTTGTCAGCGGTGGAGAGAGGAGGTATGTATGTAGCTGTTAACAAATATTCTTGTTATAGGCTGGCTTTGTGCTGTCAATTCAAGCATTGTTCATTTAACCTTCTAAATATAAGTCGTCATGAAACCAACGCTATACTCCAACATGGGATTCACTTGCTCGTATCTTGTTTGTTCTTTGGATCACTTGCTCGTATCTTGTTTGTTCTTTGGAAACCCACCTGCAAATATGTGTTTGATAATGAGGTCAAGTTTTTGTTGCTTTTTGTCAGTGGTGGAGAGGTGGGGAGAGGAGGTATGTATGCAACTGTTAACAAAAGTGTTTTTGTTGATTAAGAATGCCCAAGATATTAGATTCTAGTGCCTATTTTGATTTCATAGTTCTAGTTGCCCTCAAGGAAGAGGATGAAGAGGATGTAATTTCACTGTATACACCACACCCTTCCACTTTCCTTTTTTTTATTAATGTAAATATCATCATGGCTCCCTCAATTCTACACTTTATTTTGGGTTCAATTTGGCTTTCATTAGCGCTAATTATGTGGGGCTTTAAGTTATCAAAATCAACTTGTTTCTTTGGTTATTTTTTTTATCATAATAGCTTTCCTACTTCAAATATGATCATCAACAAACCTATCATGTGGCCAACTCACACATGATCAATTAGGAGATGGGCTTGACAATATTTATTTCACTCCATCATTGATACAAGATTCTAAGAAGAGAAAACCATAATCATCTAAATATAAGAGGTTACATAATGTCTTGACAAAGTGAATAATCTAAGAAGATCCACGAAAAGAGTTCTTCAACAACATTTTGTCTTATGGCTTCCAGGGTCCATCGAAATAAAATGAAAGAAGGAAATAAAATCTTAACAAAGTAGTCGTAGACCACAGCTTGCCTTGTACCTTCCACAATACACAAAAACGTAGATGAAACACTAAAATATGAAAGAAGGATATCAAATTCAGACAAAGTAGCCATATGCCTGGGGTTATGTTAATGCATGCATAAGATGCAATTATATACATAAGGTAATTAAATCAAAAGGAGACTTGCCTGTCAATTACTTCAATAGTTTTGGGAAATTAGCATAATATAGTAGTACATTTAAGGATCCACATTATAAGTCAGAGTCTACCAATAAATCACTCCTTATGCAAAAGAGATAGGGTTCTTAGAGGGGAGCTTTGAAGCAAGCGATGAAGATTGAGTCAATGGCTGGGTACACTGGGACCACAAGTAACCAAGTTGCGGTTGCTTCTCCTTCCGATGCAACTCCAGGGATAGCTCCGCTTAAGAACCAGCGATCTGCCCTCATTGACCAAATAAAGGAACTGACCAAGACTAAAGTTGGCTAAGAATTTCCAATGCAATGAATTAATATTTTAAACATTATAGTTTTCAACATAAATTCTAATTTGATTTATGTTTGTACCAATGTGTATAGTGTATGGTGACATCTATGATCATTGGGTATAAAACACATTTTCAACTTCAAATGTAAAAATCATAGCCACTCAGTTACAATATGTGCAATTCCATGCAAAAAATATGTGGTTCTTCATAATTCAACTTTAATATCATTTGCATAAAATGCACTTTCAAATCTAAATTAGAAGTTGTAGTTGTTCAAAAATACAATTCCAAATAAGTGAAGCTTAATATAGGTCATAAGGCACTTGCAATTCTAAATGAAAAAATTAGTTCAACTTTATGATAATTTGCATAAAATGCACGTTCAAATCTAAATTAGAAGTTTTAGTTGTTCAAAGATACAACTCTAGATTAGTGAAGCTTAATGTTGGTCATAAGGCAATTACGATTCTAAATGAAAAAAATTATTCATAAGATTGTATATCCTAAATATCATCAAAATGTCAGAAATTCTTTTGCCAAAATTTATTTCTTTTTTCTTTTTTAAAAACATTTTAATTGATTTTTTTTTCTTTTTTAAATGCATTTTAATTGATTCTTTTTTCTTTCTTAAAAACATTTTAATTGATTTATTTCTAATAGATATAGAATGACATTAATGCAGTTATATCTCCACCAATTATATATCCAACAACTTAGATAATGCTTTTCTACAAAGAGAAATAATCTAGTCGAAAAAGACAACCTTTTTAAATTAAATGCCCTCAATAAGTTACAACAAACATCACCCATTGATGAGGGAATGGGGAACATCATAAAACCAAGAAAAAGATAAAATACTATTCTTAAAACATTATTGGATTTAGTGGTTATACTTTCTTATGCCTGTATTTCTACCAATATAAATTTGATAAATAAGTTACAACAAACATCACCCATTGATGAGGGAATGGGGAACATCATAAAACCAAGAAAAAGATAAAATACTATTCTTAAAACATTATTGGATTTAGTGGTTATACTTTCTTATGCCTGTATTTCTACCAATATAAATTTGATAAAGAACAAGTCTACATTGAGAAAATATCTACACCCTTATTAGTTACAACTAAGCTTTCGAGAAAAGGAAGTTCAAATATTTAGGCCACGCCATCTTAAAGTAATAATTTCTCACAGGTATGCACTCTCGACTTTCAATTCATGTTTTGCTGAAATTTATATATTTTGATTCTCAATATATATATATATATATATATATATATATAAGCCTTCCAAATAACTAAAGTTGTTTCATCAAAGTTGTAAATTATTTTCAAAAAAAGGATAGAAGCTCAGTTTTAACTGAAATTTCAAGATATTCACATTCACACAAAAGGAGTCATCAATTGAATTCAACAAAGAAACCATCACACAAGCAGAATTTATCAAATATATATTTTACAATCATCTCACGTTTCTATTCAGTAAACAATTTAATAAAAGAATTAATATCTAATTTATGGTTAACTATGCTTGTCAACAAGGAAATATGTTTACAAACATCCCAAATTTCTATTTAGAAAACAATTTAATGAAACAATAACAATCTAATTTAGGTGAACCTTATGCACTCGACAGACTCGCCATGCCCCTTAAGGCAAGTGAGAGGAGAACTGTTGGATCTCTAATCCAACGACACTCCCTTCACAAATATGTTTACAAATATCCCAAATTTCTATTCAGAAAACAATTTAATGAAACAATAACAATCTAATTTAGGCGAACCTTGCACTCGACAGACTTTCCATGTTCCCTGAGGCAAGTGAGGGGAGCAGTGTTGGATCTCTAATCCAACAGCACTCTCCTCACTCGCCTAGGAGAGCCTGTCGGGTACATAAGGGCTGCTATCTAATTTATAATTCAACCATTCTTGGCAAGTGGGAGAGAAATTAATTTAAAAAAATCATTCTAATTTATGATTGAACCATGCTTGGCAACCAGCGGGAGATAATTTAATAAATGAGAGAATCAAGTTTAACTTGATTCAAATTCAGGTTATTTGAGAAGATGAAAATAATTTTATAAAATGAGACAAGCAAGTTTATTTTGATTCGGATTCAAGGTTTTGGGATTATGCAAATTATGATCAAGTTTAAGTCAATTCAGATTCAGGTCATTTGAGAAATGGAAAAGAATTTTGAAAAGTGAGAAAGCAGGTCATTTGAGAAATGGAAAAGAATTTTGAAAAGTGAGAAAGCAAGTTTAATATGATTCATATTCATGTTTTGGGGATTAAGCAAATTATTGTTGTCAATTATAATATTGTATCTCTGTACAGCCTGAGAACATGGGTTTTTTCTTAAGGGGTTACATGTTTAATTCAAGAGGAAATAGGGTATGTACATGTGAGCACGTTGTTATTTGTAGACATTAATGCCAGCATCGTTTAATTCAAGAGGAAATAGGGTATGTACATGTGAGCACGTTGTTGTTTGTAGACATTAATGCAATGCTGGCAATGTACCAGCGCTCTCATTCTTGCTTACAGTCTAGAGTGGAACAATTTGCATTTCCTAAGTGGATCCTAATGCCCAAAACAAATTCATGGAAAAAGAATTGTACCTGCTCTTGCAATGAATAGTAAGCACATTATAACTCTAAATTTTCACTGATGCAAATTTGAAACAATTAAGATCGTCTGTAATCATTTGTCTTATAACAAAGCATGAACAATGGATTTTGGTAAATCCTGACAATAATTCAAGCCTTAGTAGAGTCATATGACTACTATTCATTAGTCAGAAAGACAAATCTGGGTTTGGTTTTTTATGTGATGGATATAGAATGTTTCTGCGAGTCATGTCTAGTATTCTTTAGTCGAGGCAAATCTGGATTTAGTTTCTTATTGTGATGGGTATTGGATGTTTCTGTCACTAAATGACTTTATTGACCACATTTTCAATTATGTGCAGGCAAGTCATACACTTCACACTAAATTTGCTGGTGCTGTTTTAGCTTCCTGACTCGACTGATCGAGCATCTAATCTCGTATCGCAGCATGAAACGAATCGTGTACACGTGCAGAGATCCCATTATTGCAAGATGAAACGAATCATATACACATGCAGATCCCATTCTTGCAGCATGAAATTAAACGTAGATTCTGTGAATCATATACGAGTGCGGGTTCGGATAAGAGATGACGATGTGCAGAGTACCAAAACCCTTTGCAATAACTGAAGTTATTCTAAGGCATTATATAAATTATTGCTAATATTTAGTGTGGTGATCGCATAGACACGGGAGACATCTTCCATGGCATACATTGATGCCGTTGTGCTTTTGGCAGAATGAAAAATCTACAAATCCTTGTCCATTAATATAAATAGAACGAATGACAAATTAGCAAGCCTTTCATCTAGAATAGACTAATATAAATGGTGGATTGAAAAATTTAGCAAACTTTTGTCGTAGCAAGCCTTTCATCTACAATAGACTAATATAAATGGTGGATTGAAAAATTTCGCAAACTTTTGTCGAATTAATTGCAGTTTGAAGTATGAATTACAGTTCGAAGTGTGAATTAATTGCAGTATGTGTGCACTTGAATAAAATTTAGAGGTTTTATTCTCACGAGTGACATATTGAGCTTCTAACAAGTATGTTGCTGTAACAGCTTTGAGCCCTTTTGTTGAGTTGGCCCTGTGGCCTGAAGACTCTAAGGTTACCTTCGATACCATTCTCAAAATGAGAAGTGCTTAGGATCTACCCTGGAATAATTATCTGGAAAAAGGATAAAGCTTGTTTGAACTAGTGATTAAATTGAATAAGCAACTTTGTTAATTGAAAACACAAAATAGAAAAATAGATTCAAATGGAAGATGTATAAATATATCATATGCGTGAGGTTTCAGTGATAAAATTATTACAAACAGTTCAAATATGACAAATAGTGCTTTCCACACATTCGTGACAACAATTTAAACACCTTCCGGATGATCCATGTTCAATACTCTTTACAATATACATACTTCTCCATTGCTGCTGCTCGTCATGAAAATGTTTTGCATGTAAAGAATAATGAATTGGCACAATGCCAATTTCTCAATTAAACATTCAATGAGAATTACATACAAGAGTATAGACTAATTCTATTGGGTATTCTAATAAGAGAATCCACATTTTGAGCAAGTGGCAAACTCCAAAAGCTGTGATGTTTCCTTATTATCTAAACCATACAACAGCAACCACCATTAAATTACACCTCTTCACTGCCATTATCGCCATTCTTGACAACGTTGTATTTGCAAAGAGGGCAAGTAGCATTGATGCGCAGCCACTTTGCAATGCATGCACAATGAAAATGGTGGTTGCAAGGAAGTTCATTCAATTCCACTCCGTCTTCATAAGCAGAAAGACAAATACAGCACTCCTGCAAAGTATTTATTAAAAAATAAGTACAGATACCACAAGCTAGGAATCAAATCTGCAATGATGAATATATGCTAGAGTAATCACTCTCGCAATGATGCATATGTGCTAGTGGGACATCATGTTTACTGGTACCAAAGATGGTTATTAACCATGCATCATGCAACACAGATGAATCATACAACATTCATACAAAAACTGAGTTAAATACTAGCAAAGCTTTTTTACACGTTAAAACACTTACTGCATCCTCCGGACCAAGAGCTCGTTCAGATGTAGATTCTCCACATATCAAAGTCATAATTCCTCCGTAGGATGGAGATTTTTCACCATTGTTTTTCTCAGAAGGGCCAATTCGACAGAACCTATACTTAGGAAGAAGGCTAATTTCTGTTTCAGAGGCACCATCCTGCTTTCAAACCAGTTGAATAGTCAATAACTTCTCTGCATTATTAATGGCAATGGCAAATTTGCATAGCACAGATATTAATGCCAAAACCTGAATCCAAATGTGACAGAAGATAAAAAGCATACAATGTTGTTACTACATATATTGTCTTTTTTGGAAGGGTTGTAGCCCTGTGGGTATACAAAATGGCAGAGTTTTGAACGTATTGAAGACCAACATGTATCAACCTCTTGTGAAAACAGAAATATTGGTAAACATTCTGTGGAGGAAACACACGTGCCAGTCTGATATTAAATTTATTTGTGTGACTAGAAAAAACAACAGATAATAAAAATTGCGTTCTATGCTTCTTAGTTTGTGATATTTGCTGTGTCACAAGACTGAGCATGCAAGCATCCCCAATAATATCTATTGTAATGTACATTGAGCGTTGCCCTAAAGAATAAAGCAAAGCTTCACTTCACGCAGGAAAAAAATTGTTAGTTCATAATCCATCAAACACCGAAAGTTGTACGACTATAGAGGAATGTCAGAAGATTCAAACAGCACGTGATGTATACAAGTCCTTCCATAGTAACGACTATAGAGGAATGTCAGAAGATTCAAACAGCACGTGATGTATACAAGTCCTTCCATAGTAACGTCGTTGTGCTTGATGCAAGCAAGCTCTTTTCATCCTGTCCATAGACAAACACCCAATATGCCTGGAAACTGGGGTATAATTCCAAACGCAATAGGGTGTAGCACCAGGGAAGTCAACTTTTAATAACACAAAAACATGCTTATTAGCCAATTTGGGGTCACATGACTTAAGCTATGCACTGAAGCAAAATGATCTGTAAAAGGCATATTTGCACTTAAGTAAAATGATCCGTAAATGGCAGATTTGCACTTTAAGTAAAATGATCTGTAAAAGGCAGATATGAATCTGCATTGTACTTCAGTCTTCACCTCACAAATATGATCAATTATGTTGAAATTGTTGATGTAATCTATACATGTGGCCGTGGCCGTGGCCCATTCATATGTATCATTATGCATTTGTAATCATGGCTAAGGCCATATTTTATTTCATTTATTGTATACTAGGTTTATGGTTAAGGCCGACCAAGTGAAATTTGATATGTAACCTCGATGACCCTTGAGTTGTATATAATATTATAAACACACAATTCAAGCTCGCGTTTGTATCATCTCATCACGTGATCCTCTTGATATGAAATAACAATTGTTGTAAAACTAAGGGCGCTTAATTTTGGCATTTTTCTCTTGTGACTGCCATTTTTCTCTTGGGCACATTTGTGTATCTTTATTTTTAGCACTTGTACTTGGCTTTTACACTCTCTTTCTTTATCACACTTGTGAGGAGCCTATTTCAAAATTTCTGTGAGATTTGGTTCATAAATCCCTCTATTGAACCTCGTAAATCTCAACATGGTTTCAAACTTCAAAGTGGATGTGAACCCTACTCTCTCAATTCTTTTGGATGATCCAAAATATTGACTAGTGGCATCTTTGTTACAATGCAGAACTAGGTTCTAGAAACAAAACATTCTGATCCATACCAGCCCACATTTCCAAATCGCAAAATGTGCTGAAATGTTTCAGATGTGTTTTGTACTCATTTCAGCATTTTGGGCCATTTCAGGCTTCAATAACAAGGGGGCCAAGTGTTTTGGGGGCATTTCAGACATGTTTCATATCCATCATGGCATTTGACTTTAGTGAAGGGGGTATGGGCATTTCCTGCAATGTAGAAGAAATTGCTTTAATAGAATCCATCCTCAAGTTTGCACCAGTGGATATAGTAGGGATTGGTAACATGTGATGCAAATGGCAATAGTAGCAACAGCAAGTATTTTTTAAAATAGATCTCATTGCCTACTGCATATGATAGGGGCTTTGACTGTGGCCTGTGATGAACAAAACATTTACACTGTTTCTCATGATCAACCCCCTGATTTGAGGCTTCTATGTTACAGAGAGACAGATCCATGGTGGCTGATATCATCTTGAATGTAGTTAAAATGCAAAGAAGCCATAATTTTATTATCAGGACTGTCAATATATTATGACAAACTTTGCAAAGATTATCTGTGTTGGTAACACTGAGCTCACAAAGTTCAAGTTTCCATAACTATGTAGATATTTAGATTTTTTCATTTTATTTAAGAAAATAGTCATTTTGATGTCCCTAATATTCTTAGGTGTACTGGAAACTGAAATCCTGCAGACAACTGAAATACTGGAGACACTTGAAGCAATAAACAAAGTCCTCATTAAGTTTGAACATGAAACTGCAATAAAATCACTGTCAAGTGACTTACTTGGTTAGCCACGGCATATAGAATGGCTATAATGCAAGGCAGACAACAGCAGACAGCAATGCCAATCATACATGCTACCGCAGCACAAAATGCAACAAAAAATACATCAAATGCCAGAAACACGACACAAAGCCTGCAAAGTAACCATGCGATGACACAACCCATCAGTGAAAGAAATTTGTCATCATAAAATCATTTTGAGCCCTAACTCCATTTGTTGGAAACAAATACTAGAAAGGAGATATTCATGTACCAGTAAAGCCGTGGAGCATCCACTGAAAGAGATTTCCCACCAGCAAGTAGCCAATAAAATCCAACAATCCACCAAAAAAATGAAAACATTGTGTTCACAGATTCTAGCCGCTTTGCTACACTGGATAGAAAAACATTAAACTGCATAAGAAAAAACACATTTTCATACAAGATAAAAGCTGATGTAAAAATAATGAACATCCATTGACAATGTCAGAAAAACGATAAGCATCAAACAAGCCATGTGATTATTTTGATACATGAGATAACTGGGAAAGACAGTTGTTATGGTTGAAATAACTTTCCTACTTAATAATTAATTCGAATATTTCAACATCTGAGTGTGTTGTCCTAACAATAAAGTAGTTGTCCTAAATGGAGCAACCTTCCAACTTCATAATCAATTTGAAGATTTCAACATCTGAATGTGTTGTCTCAACAATAAAGTACTTCTCCTAAATAAAAGTAGCATCCACAAAACAATTTGATTTATAGCTGTTTGTAGAGTCTTCTGCAGGAGTTAAAAAAAATTGAAAGAGCTGTACACATTTTTCATTAAGTTTCTATCTTTCAATTTGCATCAGTGATTAAGTTCAAAAAATTCAGAAAGCATGTTAATGTTGCATATCTTTATCCAGCTGTGCAGGAACATTCTCAACTTGAAGTTACTAACAAGATGCACCATTGTTCTAAGTTAATACTAACCTAGATCCATCTCAACCTGGATCTATCAAGTGCCAAGAGGGATCAAATCCCTCTGCAAACCTTTTTAAGATCCCTCTCAGCGCTTGATAAATCCAGATTAAGATGGATCTAGGCTGGTTATATTTATAATATATACAAGTATGATTTTTTTATATATATTTTATTGATAATAATGTGTCCGTCTTATATTTATTGTTATTATTTTTTACTCTTTCAAGTAAACTGTTTGGCCCACATATTCAACATACAGAGATGTGAGATGTCTCCCTGTACTATAGAATGCACTTTCCCCACAAAAATCAAAGCAGTGTGTAATCAAAGTTAAGAACCCTCACCATGTACATGTGAGGGCCACAGAGGGCTAGAGAGGAGGACAGAGGAGACGATGACATCAACAAAAACAACTATTGAGACCCTTGGTTTGGATCATACATAAATTTTATTTCCAACCTTTTGGCATTAAAATAAGTAGTAAGATAATAAACATCAACAAAACATTTATCTTTAATTTGGATATTATTGAATAATTATATATTGAAATAACTAAATAATTATATATGTATAACTATAAAAATCTAATTAAAAAATCATGATGTTAATGATACAATTCTTTGTAGAATATAAGGCTTACTGAGCAATAAAGTCACTTCATGACTTTAGGTTGGGCTCATATTCACTTTTTCTATAAAGCAGTCTATCCCACATTCATAAGTGGAAATGACTTGCTCAGTGAACATTGATAATATACGGAGGTAAACTCCATTGTAATAGATGCACCATTTATTCATGATATTTTATTGTGTTTATCTCTTGTGCTTTGTGATGTTTTCTAGTTTTTTTAATATGGTATCAAAGCAAGAGAGTGCCTAGGGCTAGTCCGCTAAGTATGTTCTCTTGCATCAAATGATGATCTAGAGAATCAAAAAGGCATGATTAAATGAGGCTGGGGGATTGAAGAGCCAAGTTCTGTCCACCGCCAGTTTAAGATATGCCCATGAAGAATCGGATCAGTCTATTGGAGAAACGAGATTCTGTCCACCACTGGTTTTAAGATATGCTTGTGAAGAATGTGAAGGATCCGTCCAATGGAGAAGCGAGCAACCAACATACCCAGTTCGATCTGCCATTATAGAAGTTGACCAGCCAGCAGTCGTACGTGTAATTTTTTTGTGGTGTGATTTGACACAGTGGTCGCACAATCCATCCACCATACAATTTAATCCAGTCGTTGTACAATCAGTCATACAATTCTTCCATTCTTGTGCAGTTGTCATACAGGAGTTTACAAAGAATTTCACTGCTGATTAAATTTGTTTTTAGCAGATCTGACATGAAATTAACAGATTTTGTGATTGTCTTCATTTCTATGGCTAGATTTCAGCATCTATCACTTATTTTTGTCTTCTTAGGATAAAATACCATTTTGTCAGCAAGATCTTTGATAGACTAGTGGCAGATCTATGTATTTATTGCCTGTTCTCTCTGTTTTACCAATTTGTGGCAAAAATTGATGTGAGTAGATTTGGCAATAAAACAATGGAAATTACATTATACAAATATTATGGCTTCAATTTCCACACTTGGAAAGTAAAAATTCAGATGCAGTTGATGAAAAAAAACCTATGGGGAATTGTAACCGACAGAGCTAAATAAATTATCGGAATGGCAAAGCAGAGGTGATAAAGCCAAAGCTAATATTGGTCTTGCTCTCTTATACTCTTAATTGCATCATATAGGCCTAGAAAAGTCATCCAAGGTAATCTGGGACAATCTGAATAAGCTATTTGGAGCACAAGCAATTAATGCAAAGTTTTCTTTGAAGCTACAGTTATTCAGATTTAAGATGTTTGCCAAAGTTACTATGTCTAGCCACATAAGTAATCTAAAATCTGTCATCAGACAGCTAGCTCAAGCTGAAGTCAAAGCTATGATAGAGGAAGAAGATGCCAAAGCCATTATGTTAAACAATCTTCCTTCTCAACACATCAATGTAATATTTACTCTTAGTCAGTAACCTTCTCAAACTTTAGAAGATATGATTGCTGCTCTCCTAGCTTAAGAAAAGAGAACCTGAGATGGCATTGTAGTAAAAAAACAATCGTAGTAGATTAGCTAAAGACAAGGGGGAGATGGAATGATACTATTGCAAGAAAACGAGTCACATAGCTTGGAAAGTTGGAACTGTGGATTTCAAGCCATTGATGTTCTTAAGGGAAAATTCAAAGACAAACCACATGCAGCAAATGTAACCATTGTTGAAGATCCACCAGATGCTAACGATGGTGATGACCTTATTGAAGAAAGAGCCTTCTACGCATTTTTAGAAGTCCACACTTTGAAGACAGGAAGGGATCAAATGTAGATACAGCTCAGCATGGATGGTTGCCCAAATAGTTTGGGAGTTTGTGGATCTCGAGAATTATCCCTTGTGAGGTTATGACATGCATGTGAATTGTTGTCTAGTAAAATTTGATTTTGGAGATTCCTAATTCAAGAGTTCGGGGATGTGGAATCTGTGAACTCAGGAATTCAACTTGGGAGCTACACATTTATGAGGGTTATGAGGCAGCATGATGTGCTACTTGATCCAATAACTGTTTGCAAAGAAGAAGCTTCTAAAGAATGTTTGGTTCTAATGTTTTAGTTTTTAGTCAATGTGTTTTGTCTTCAGTTAGTATGTTTTGCTTTCAGTATTGTAATAAGCCTCAAGAGGGGGTGTTACAATATAAGGCTCAATGAGTAAAAAGTCACTTTATAACTTTAGGTTTGACAAATGTTCATTTTTTGTGTAAAGCGGTCTATCTCACATTCATGGGTGGAAATGACTTGCTTAGTGAACATTAATATATGAGATAAACGTTACATCTCGGACTATGAGAGCCATTGCTCAGGTTTTCCAATTTTCCATAGAAGAAAATTGGTCCTACTTCAGATACTTAGGGATTCCAATCTCCCTCAAATCCTCCTATTCGAAGGTCTGGCTGCAAATCCTTGAAAAAACCAGTAAGAGATTAACCCACTGAGGCACTCAATGGCTAAACCAAGCAGCACGAGTCATTCTTATCAAAGCTGTTCTTTCATCTCTCCCTATTTACCAAAGCTCTGCCCTTCTTGTCCCAAAGTGCATCTCCAATCAGATGGCCAAAATAATTCGAACCTTCCTGTGGCAAGGAGGGAACTCAATGCATAAAAAATTCCATTTGATCAAGTGGAAGCTGGTAACTAGCGACAAAAATAATGGAGGATTGGGTATCTGGGAACTAGCTCTCATGAACGTAGCAATGGGAGCTAAACTGCTTTGGAGATTAATCACTGGGAAACTCACTTGGTGGAAGCAAGTTATTTGGCAAAAATACTTCAGAGGCAATAGGAAAAAAAGTGTAGATCTGCATGCAAAAGTGAACAGAGGATCTCCCATTTTTTTTAACTTCTTGCTGCCATAGATCTCATTCGGGCCAAATTGAACTGGATTCCAGGGAATGGGCGTAGAATCAATCTATGGGATGATCAAATTATGGAAACAGAAACACAGCCCCTGCTCGAGCCGTTTCTTCATTTACGCTCATGGATGAAAGACCAGGGTCTTATAACTCTACACGATCTCTCTACATGGACAAGTGATGGTCTTTGGAACAGCTGGAAGATGGTTCTGCCCCCAGAGCACCTCTCAGTTCCTTATGGCTTGTTTTTACACACGCTCCAGGGATGCGCCCCCAAAGATCGGATGTCCAGTAATTCGTGTGGATGGGGGAAACTTGACATATCAGTTAAAAAGGGATATCAGCATCTTGCTGAAGCAGAATTTCAACACCCTCGCTCAAGTCTATGGAAATTGATCTGGCACACAGATGGTATGCAAAAGATTAACTTTTTCTGCTGGCTTCTGGTTCAATAAAAAATCCTCACCTCTGAAAACTTATGGAAAAGAGGAATAAATGGTCCATCTTGGTGTGTACTTACTACTTTGTCAAAACAATGAGGAAAGCATCTGCCACATGTTTCTTGAATGCCAGTACAGCAAAGACATCTGGAGATTTGCCTTGTGGTTGTTATCACAGAGGTTGTCTTGGCCCACCTCAGTTTCTGAATTTTTTTATAGATGGGGGAACCATTACCTTGGGAACTTTACCGGCAAGACGGTTCTGTGTTACTCTACCCAAATACACTTGCTGGGGCATATAGTTAGATAGAAATAAATAAAAAAATTCAGAGGAGAAATCGCCAGCCCATCACAAACTGCAATGAGAGCTTGTGCTCTTTTTTCAGAATACATTAGGCCTCGGGTGCAATGGAAAAGGAAAAATATGGACATGCAGGAGGCCAGCTGGATGTCCTTGTTCCAGCTGATCAATAATCCCCAACTTGCTCCTCCTAGCAGAATCCCAAAATGGGCCTTACGTCTATCAGTGGAAGCTTTCAAAGATTGGCAATCTCAGCAGCAGGACCACTCTCTCTTCTTTGATGGAGCTTCGCACAGCAATCCAGGGACAGCTGGTGCGGGAGGGATAATCAGGCATCCCGGAGGACATACCATTATCAAATATGCTTGGGGTCTTGGTAATATGGTATATTGACCAATAACAAGGCAGAGGCCTGTGCTCTCTTTGAAGGAATTAAGCTGGCTCTCGGAATTGGAATTCGTAAGATCATTATATATGGAGATTCCATGATACTAATCAGGGGTATTGGCAGTCAAAACATTGCAGTGGGAAACATTTATAAAGGTTTCACCACTTGGATCTTGGCTCTTCTTCGCAAATTTGAAAGCTTCTCTCTGTTTCACATCAAGAGAGAACACAACTTGGATGCAGATCAACAGGCAAAGGAAGGAGCCAGCTTGCGGAAAGGAGAAATTAAGGTTAATGGGGGAATCAGACACCTCCCTATCCCCTCAATCGATATGACTGAGGAAAGCAGATCAATGTATATTCTAGTGGACAGCAGGGATAGAGGACACGAGCATTCAATTTTGGCTTTACTTCATCATGTGGGAACTATAACAGCTGGGACGCACAAGCAGCGTGAGGATGCTTTGAAGTTTAAATACCAGAAATGCAGAGCTACCATCATACTTAATCAGTCATACTCAGGATTCTACATTCAATCGGTACAAGAAACTCCAACAGCGATTCAAGAAAAGTCATTGGGAGACAGCAATTCAGCCTTAATGGTGAATGAAGACCAAGATTTCAGTCATCGTGAATTCCAGCAAAACAAATGATAATGACCCTGCTGTACAAAGATGTATTTCCACTGTATTATATTGTTAGGACAGTTTATCAAAGTATATAGCAGCAATTCTGCTCGGATATATGAGATCGTTATTCATAATATCTTATTGTGTTTATCTCTTATGTTTTGTGATGTAACCCTAACAAGGGTTTCTACTTTTTGTAATAGTTTTCAATAGCCAAGAATGAACATGAAATTGCAGAAAGCATCAACGATCCTAATGATCCTAGAAACATACCCAACATTTCCATGTGTGAATTGGTGGTCAACTTATGCACATTATGGGAGACTATCATATTTCAATTATTTGACATGGATTCATAATAGTGTACATGTGCTTCATGTCACAAATACATTGAAAAGGGGTAGAAGAAGACCTATAAAAGAGATTGAAATCAATGAGAAGTATGTCAACAGTCAAATACATTTATATTTTAAAACAAGTACTAGGGTAAGTGTCACGATCATGGTATAAGATGTGATGCCTAATGTACAAGTTTTATTCACCATAACATAGAAGGAACTCTAAAACACTAGTTATTCACCATAAGACCAAATCCGCTCTAGGTAATTGGGCAAGGACATATAATCTTAAAAGAGAACATCCTCCAGAATATCCATTTAATGCTTTCACATTGAATATGCCATATCCACCACTGCTCTTTTGTGTGTCACTGATTTTCAATGAAGCACATGGAATACAAGATGCTCCACTGGCATTTTGGAAAAAAGAAGATCATGTCATGTTTATATATTTGGCTGAGGAACACACCCAACAATGACATGCAACAATTTGACAACAGTTCACAGAGACATTATAGCTACATACTTCGAATTGAAAATAACAAAGTAACTTGATCACATTATAATAATGAATAATGAACAAAATAGTAAAGCAGCGGATAGGCAGCAAACTCCAGATGAAACACTAAAAAGATATGTCCAATTTGGTATAATTATGGTTTGTAAAACATAACTAGAGCTACATAATATTAATCAGTCAAACTAAGGTCAACTACACATAAGTTGACAATACATTGATGCTATCCCAGTAGGTTGAATGCAATGGTTGTGCTTGGATAGGATACAAAACCCAAGATTGCATAAATGGCTTAAACTTGTTTAAGGTTGCAACAGTATGCAAAGGCCATGGCTTCCAGTTACATGGGTTTTTGCCTTTGGTACGCAAATATTCACATACTCAAGGGACCCACTTACGGGAGTGTCTAAAAGGTTCAGCATTTGGTCCAAGGGAGTTGACCCCCAAATAATCAATCGTCATTTGCGCATTTAAGACTGTAAACTTTAAGAGCAACTTCATTCTGTTGTAGCTTACAAAGTCAAGGGCATAACCAATCATTTTGATATCCTAGCCATTTCTCTTGGCTTAACTACACTGTTGTGATACAGATTTTTTTCACTACCCTTGTTTTCTCACTAATTGTCATGTATGCATTTCACATCACTGCACCCTCAGTGTGGACCCATTTAAACCTTACTCTAAACTTGCAATTTGAAGATTGTCTATTAGATACTGGCTTGTTTTGAGGCATGATTAAAACTCAACTCATATTATCTATCGCTGCCTGTTGCCGCCTAATACACACCTGGGGGGGACGCGGCAGGAAACCTTCAAGCCGCTCGGTGTGTCCTTGGGGGCAAGTGAGAGTCAAGTGCTATCACCTGATTACTCGACTCCTCCGTCTAGGCTTACTCCTAGCGAAGCCAAGGGGGGTGGTCCCTATGAAAAATAATCTAAGGCTTTTAATCTACAACAAAAGATGAAAGTCTATTCTAGGAGTTAAAGATGACGAGATGATAAAATATAACAACAAAGCACTGCTTGTGAATTAAATCAAATAGCTAACCCAACATAAGATAAATAAGCATTCACGACATTTATGATTGACTTAAACACAGAAAATTAAAGACCAGTGCCGAGAATGTAAAAATGCTTGTAAATACTGTTGTGTGGGGTTGCTTGTGTAGTCTCGGTGAAAGTATTGCAGTGGCTCGGTTGGTAAATTTTATAGTTATTAAATGAGTAGTTAAGGAGTGGGTTGATTTTTGGTTTGGCCCAAAAGAAAACCTAAACTTCGAACTGAGTGCTCTAGCAACCTTACCAAGTGTCCAACCAGGTGAGGATGAACCCGCTTAAGAACCTGCTGACTCTGTGGATTCAGTCCATGCAACCTCCCGAGTTCTTAGAATTGGATTTTAATGGATTGTCCTATTAACACTAAATACCGTACACCCGTTTCCGATTGAGCCAACTGTTCCGACTAAGCTGCAGTGGTCAAGAGCATACTCCGAGTTTGGGGCGTTGTTCGTTTTATTAAACAGGTATGAGTGGATGATTAATCTACACTAAACCCCAAGCATAAAGCAAGGGGGGTTAATTTTAGGATTAAATTTTAAGCACAGAATAATAATTTGAAATAAACACAAAAGCATATAAAATGAAGAACGGGTCCTTGGAGGACGTTGTGTGCTCGAGTGTGTTATTTAATTACTACTGCTTGAATGAAAACTAATCTAAAACGAAAAAAAATAAAATAAAAAATAAAATAAAAAAGGGTGCGAATCCCCCCTCGGGGGATTGGGTTCAGGCGCTGGAATTGCCTGCTGTGCTCTTTTTATTTTTTTGATTACAACTCGGAAACTTAAGAGAAATGCTGCTTGCCCTTTATCATTAAGGAACAAGTCAGTTTACAATGTTAGAATGATGTAAGGGAGGTAAAACTAGCTCCCCGGATGGCTACGGACACCTCCGAATCTTAGACTTTGAGCTTTAAAAAGCTCGGACCTGCTAAAAGACAAAAAAAACCAGCGAACTGAATTAGTCTTAAAAATGCCAAGAAACACTTAAAAAGTGTCTTTGACGTTGCTACAAAAAATTGCAAAAATTTCTAACTTAGCTAGCAACCTAGAACTATATAAAAATGAAGCTATTAGACTCTTTAGATTGCTACTTGCTTAGATCTATTAATCGAATGAACTTTGAAGTAAGATTTAGATTTAAATAGAACAGTAACCGAGATAGAATAAAAAAATGGATCTAGAAAAGTGAACCCATGGGGGTTGAGCGTTTTGAAGAAAGGACAATGGAGTCAAGCTCCCAGATGCACCGATAGGATCGAAACTTGGTTTGTATTTACTGAATGAAGGCACGATCTAACATGTTCGTGGACTTCTCCAGCTTAGGCTACCTGTAAACAGCTGCAAACAACTAGCAAGGGGATAAGAGCATATGTGTAGATAATTAAAAGAAAGCAACGATGCAATGAATTCAAACAAGAAATTACATTACTCTTAGCCTCCTAATATTATCAACATGAATAAGCAAACTATACAGTATTACTTACAGATCTTATAGAAGATAGCTTCCCTTTAAAGACATATAATCCCAACAATACTAGCTATGAAACATAATACAGTATACCTCAGATGTACAAGCATGAAGATCCAACCAAAGACAATCACCAGACTAGCCTCCAAAGCCTTCTTTATTAAACTCAGAAAAATATTACAATACAAATATAAGCAGAGGTTCCACACTTTCCGATCCTTACAATGGAGCCAAGCTCCTCAATTTATAGCAAATGGTATGAATCTAGGGCGCAAAACCCTAAGGAGGGCAAAGCTCCTAACTTGTAGAGCAAGGCAGCTGAATTGTAGAGCAAGCAAAACCCATAACCAATGGAGAAACACCACTTCATTTGGAAAAAATCAGTTCAAAGCATGGAAACCGCCGAATGGAGAAAGAGCCATCCGCGTGAGGAAAGCTAATCGTGATGTTTCCTTCTATGCTCATGCTTTCGCGTGGGGGTTGGTTGGATGCTCTAATTTAGAAATCATGCGGTTCAATGCCACCTCAAGAGGTAGGCTCCCACCTTTTTCGAAGTCCTCCTCAATCAAAAACGAAATCTGTTCATGGCCGTGTGGACAAGTCGGCCCCACGTGAAGGAAGAACGATCTTGGAAATAATACAAATGTTTCAAACCTGAATTTGACCACCCTTTGACTCGGTCTAAATTCTTAGCATAATCACCCACCGAATCTAACTAATGCCATGTCACGAGGTAGCAGCTGTGTTTGAAGGAAGCTGGCCCACGTGAAGAATCGTACAGATCTGGTTTTTAGCTCACAACCTTTTAAAACTTGATTTTAATATATGCTTTGAACCATATGATATAATCTTCCCTCATTTGTGAATTAAATCCAAGTCACCAAGGGTGGCCCATTCTTTCAAGCTCGCCAATCACATAAGAGACTGTACGGCCGTATGCCCACGTGAAGGATGCATAAAATAAAGTTATAACATAAGCTTTGCCTTTGGACATAATCGCCCTCCTTAGTTTGACTTAGTGCCAAGTCATTTTCCATGTGACTTATTCCATTTTTTAATACTTTAATCATTTGCCCATAGTGCAATTTGTCACAATTCTGGCATTAAAGTGTCATTCTGTAGCTCTGATAGGCAAAACTGCTTCACGGGTCGTTTTGACTGCCCGAATGATAGGAAAACCGGGGTACCAAGGTAAAGAGGATGCTTTGAGCTTGAAAACGAGCATCCTTGCGTCAAATTTCGACTCCGGATAAGACTTTTATCACTTTTTGAAATTTTTTAATTAAACCATTAAAAAATGGCTTAAAAAAAGCGAAAAATATTTTTTCTCGGAATCGACTGAAACTTCAGGGGAACCTAGTACATGACAAAACGATGAAATTCTAGCGCCTAGCATGTTTATACATGTTACAAAATGGGCTCTAATAATCCCCTAAGGCCTAACCCCCACTTTGGGCATTCCAGCTTTGGAGGAGCAGGAGAAAACCTCATCGATTATACTCGGCTAAAGGCAAGGCATAATCGACAAGGGAAAAAACTCCTTGGAATAACTTCTTTGGTTGTCAAGTCCTAGGGAACCGAGTCACTCAAAGACCACCATGCTAGTACGCTTATTACAAACCCCGTGGGGCACAGTCATGTACTACAAAAACTGACAAATGGGCCCTGAAAAGGCCAAACTTGGAACTTCTGAACTCTGAAAAAGGCACAAGTAAATGTGCAATACTGGCGGCTCACTGAAGTCCAACTGTAGTGCAACTCAGTTGGTAACACTGCCCATTTTAAATATGCCAATTAATGTTCAGTTTTTCTTCAGTTCAATCTTTTTTTATGAGGAATTGTAATGATCCCTTTTACTAATTCTAGGAATGCTTTCCCTTATATTTTCATTAGTTCATAGTTGTAGCACCTCATATTTCCTTCATGAAGCACAAAGGATTTAAGGATTGTTAGTTTTTGTACCTTGATATGTGTTCCCCCTAGTGATTTTAGCCTAAGTCACTAAGAAGGGGGTAATGGGACCCTCACATTAATTAAACACATTAATGAGACTTTATGTTTTTAAAGTCACTTTTTGTCTAAAGTTAAAGTGGGTGAGCATTTAATTAATTAAGTGATTTAATTAATGTGACTTTTACTCACATCTAATCTTAGCCATTGATTTGATTTCATCTCCACCATTGGATTAAGATTCCCATTTAGGGATTGGACAAAAAGGAGGGAGGCTCCAATACCTAGCTCATTGTGATGTGAATGAGTGAAGAAGAGAGAGCACGAGAGTCTGAAGGAGGTCGAGCTAGGGCGCAGGTACTGAAATCGTGACTCCACTGGCACGAGTTTCTAGGCACAGGTTTCCAGTATTAGCTCAGATTCAAGGCATTCATTCTGGCAGGTTATTAATCAGCAAAGGGAACAGTGAAATCAGCTGTCATCTCAAGCACAAATCATGGAGAGAACGTACAGCAGGACCATTCAAATAGCACGCAATTAGAGGTAATTTCTGGGCTTAGTTTTCGTGGTGGCTTCATAGTGTTAAGACTCAGACATTGTGATAAAACCCAGGCACTATTCCCGTGTATCTCTGTCATGCTGTTGATGATATCAGTCTGCACGATTCTGTAGCAGTGACTGGTACAGTGGTCCACACTCGAGTCACCTACAGCCACAGTTTTTGAGGTTGGGAACAGCACTAATTTGTGTAAAAGCAGCAACAGCAAGTTCATGGGGTGTTGCACCAAAATCAAGGAGGATACAGCAGTCAAACCCAGCCCTTAATTGCACAGAAATCGAGAGGCCTCAGCACGTATTTCTAGGGAGCTGTAATGCACAGAAATCGAGGCATTCTGGGGTGCAATTAAAGTGGAGATAAGTTGTATTTGATTTTGTACTGCTGTTAAATTGCTTTGCTGAAGGAATAATAAATCTCTCTCTCTCTCAACTGGTTTTCCCCGTGGGGGTTTTTCCAGGGCTCGATTTGGCCAAAAATCTCTGAGTCATCTTATGTGTGAATGTTGTCAAATTTGCTTGCAGCCTGTTAAATGTTTTTTGCTGTGTGTTTATTGTTCTAGTCATTTTGTCATAAGTAACCTACAGCCAATGCAAAACCGGCTGTAGGTGAAAACCACCAAAAACTGACATAAACCAGCAGGCAGTTTAAAGGCAGAAAATTCTTCAAGGATGAGAGCATATGCAATAAAAGTCTATAAAAGAACAGAACAAAAGAGCATACAGTAAACTTCAACGTTCAGACACGTGCAAATCCAACCAATATATAAACTCAGAATTAATCTCATGAAGGCCATATGTGCCATCTCACTATCATAATAAAGTATCACCTGAGTTCAATACAATCATCAACATCATTGAATCATCTTTGGTAAAATTTGAATTTGTTGAAGTATCTGTTAATAGAAATGAGAGAGAATGCCTCTTAAATGGACCAAGGGAGAACCAAAAGCTCAACATCAAACTTTAGATATAGAATTATTCTTAACTAACCAACCAGCCAAAACTAATGAAGTTTAATGTGCTTTGGTGGCTAAACCAGTATGCATTGTGAACTATATAAGAAGATAATAATGTGAATCGTGATAAACTCAAAAATAATTGTGTTTTTGCATAGGGGGACTCATGCAAGTCAGAGACTTATCATATGACAATTTAATCTTCCATAGGAGCCACTATTAACAATCTAATCTGTTAGGATTTTCTAGACATCTACATCAATTCCACAATCCATAGTCCACATAATCAATGCCTAGACACCATGGAAGCATTAAGGGGCATTTAGTCATTCCCACGGATTTTGCAGACATCCCATGAATATCCCCTTTTCCAAGAAAATGTCCTTAGGAAGGGAAGCAGTCCACAAAAAAATGGGACATCCTCTTGACAGAGACACTTAGGATGAATCCTGGGTGCTGCATAGTTTTTTCTGAATATTTCCATGTTTTTAAGGACACCAAGCTGTTTATCATGAGAATTACCATTTCATGTAACTAGTTTTCATTGTCTCCTATTCTCAAAGATTTGATGAGTATTCATTTTGAATTTAAACACAGGATGCATATATCTAGGAAACGTTCAGCGATGCAATAAACGGTGTTCTTCCACTTTCATGATCACCGATATTTATTGTAAACAATCCAATGCTTTCCTAAAAAAAAACAAATTTGAAGCAGCAAAAACCTAACAGAACAATTTTAATGCCTAAATTTGGCTAGGTTGTGCCAATGTTTCTTTGCACAAACTGCAAGATTAAATGCCTCATAAATGAACTTTGTTCCAACATTGAATTATTGGATAAAAGATTTATGCCTAATTTGGTATACGCCCACATTTCTTTGCACAAACGTGAGATTAAATCCCTCATAATTGAACTTCATTCCAGCATTATACTATTGGATAAAAGATTATGCCTAAACAAACTTGATTTTTATCTGCCATGCTAGTTTAGCCCAATGTTATAACAATGCCTCAATCGTTAAATACTGAAAAATCCAAGTACACAATTTTGGATTCTTTTGTTTTCAGCAAATCACTAGTAATGGAACCATGGATTCTATGCCTAACAATTTATATGCACCCCTAGATTAGAAGGGGTGGTGGTAGATCAAGCTTCCAAAGTGCTGAATTGAAAAATGTATCAAAATTCTAAGCCAGTAATTTTCTTTGCTTCACCCAATAATGTCGTTGGCAATTTTCAAACCAAAAAACAATGTTGTATTCACACTAGATGTACCGTTTAGTCCCATTGGCGTACCTTTGTGGTCATTCATTGGACATTAATAAAATTATCTATCTGAAAACAATGATCTTTGCTGCAAGTACATATATTTGATCCAGTTATATGTGGGTCCACTTCCATAAAAGGAGCCCCACACTTTTACATGGACATCTTCGTGGCAAATTTGTGTAATAGACATTTTAATTGTATTAATTAATGTTTAGGATGCTATTATTATTATCAAGAGGTGTATCTATAAGGTCACAACCTTATATGAAAAGTCACTTCAAGGCTTATAAATATTAAGCCCTCCTCATTGTAATGGATCATCTTTTATTCAATATCATATTATATATATATATATATATATATACACACTCTTGTATATTTAAGCACTCAGCTATAAGTTTCCGCTTTTACGCGCAACATTGGTATCATAGCTAAAATATCGACAACCGCAACATGCGTTGCACATTAGACATCACTGAAATGCTTGAAGCAATTAATAAAAAGCTAGATTCAATTATAACCGCTAACCGGAAACCTCCCGACAAGGTAGCAGATAAAGACAAATTAAAAGAAGACAAGAATTCTGATGAAAAAAATAATACGAATATGGAAGAATATGATTCCAAGGAAAGGGAATTGACGGCAAATGAAGTATCTCTTTGCTCTGCTCTCCTACCTAGTCAAACTCGTGAGGTTCCATTGTTAAAAACTCCTAAATTGAAAGGAGAGGCTCCAAGCTCTTCAAAAGCAAAGGATTCTAGAAGTGTACTAAGACACCCTCCTTCCGCACATAGAAGGGCTCTTCTCTCGGAACGGGATATTGAGAAAGAAACTATTCCGAGAGCTAGTGCACAAACACTGGAATTGGAGCAGAACAAGATCGAAATCTCTACAGGGAATGATTATTCTGAAACTCAGGTTCAATATTTGTCTGAAAAGAGTAACCTTGATGAAAAATTTCAGACATTCCAAATAAATGTATCAGTTCCACCTAAAGGTGAGGAACATCAACACAGTAAATTAGCCACAGAGGATGTGGGAATAAGTGGGGTTGATGTATTAGGAAATAACCTCAAGATCAATAGAGATAGAAACTTCTAAAAGCCTGTAGAGTCCGAAAGTGAGAATGATTCTCCAACACAATATGATAATGAGAATGATACTGCAAGTGAAGATGAGGCCAATAGCCCAAAATCAGAAGACAATGAAGCAAGTGACATTGATGTTGATGAACAAGAACTGAAGGTTCGCAGTTGAGCGTTGTTATCACCTATTTTGTACAAATAGTTGGATTGTCTAAAGAGCCGCCATTTGACAAACATGATAAGTGTTTGTGTTCCAGTGTATCAGATGATCCACCTTTTGTGCCTAGCCAGTTTTGGCTAGTCAGTTTTGTTTTTCAGTCGATATGACCATGGCCCCTTGGGGGTTTGTAATAAAGTGTGCTAGTAGGATTCTGAGTGGCTCGGTTCCCCATGACTTGGTTAAGCAACTAAGGTATTCCAGGGAGTTTTTTTCCTTGTCAATTATACTCTGCCTACAGTCGAGCTATAATCGATGAGGTTTTCTCTTGCTTCCTCCAAAGCTGGAATGCCCAATTTTGAAAAATTTAGCCATGGGGGGTTATTAGAGTCCAACTGATGTATATAAGCCTACTAGACACTATTAGAATAGGTTTGGGTCATATCCTAGGTCACTAGGACCCTCAGAAAAAATTTCAAAAAATTTTTACCAGGTCCTCTGGTTTTGGGTTTATAATTATTTTTTAAATTTTAATAAATTTTTCCATAGTTTAAATGGAGAAATTTCAATTTGTAATATGTCAGTCATCCGGGATCCGAATTCAATGATTGAAGGCCCCAACCTTAAGCCAAAAATCATTCATGATCCCCGGTCCGGTCTATCCTAAGTTTCGGATGTCAATTCAGCCTCATAATTAATAATTTCTCAAAAAAGTCATTTACAGAGAAATTATTAATTAAAATATTAAAAATGAATATTTTGGAGATAATCCAAATCTCTCCAGAATAATCCAAAATGACTAAAATAAAAGGATAATTGACATGGCACTGGGCATTAATGAGGATTCTAGTCATCTCCAATCAACTCCAGTCAACTATACAGTCATCACAAGTCAATCTCTCCATGCAAATTCGCCCTCCCTCATGCAAAAGTCGAGTTTATGATGTGGCAAGTGTTTGGTGGGTTGATTAGGTTGAAGTAAATGCTAAGGTGGGCACCCTCCTCAATTAGGGGCCACCTCATGCATTGGCTCTCATTGAAGACGAGTTGCATTCATGGCAACTAAAGCCATCACTCCAAGTTCAAACCTCGCGTGTTCTCTCCAAGCTCACGTCAATCTCTATATGGGACTCGAGTTTTACACATGGCAAGTATTGTATGGCATGGTGGAGTTTCCAAGAAGTAGATGGGGGGCGCCTTGCCTAGGTGGAGGCCACCTCCCCATCTCCTTCAATGCATTTCGAATTTGTATGTTGGAGTTAGCACTCCAAGCTATGATTTGATTGGATTTTGACATGGAGTTCGAATTTGTGACTAGTGTTATTGGCTCCTTCTATGCCAATTCGAATTAGGGTAGGGTGTGCTCTTGTTTTGTTATATAATAAGGCTCTCTTTCCTCATTCCAAATGGATTGTTGATGCAAGAGAACTCTGCTGAGAATTGTAATATTGTTTTTTCTCATATTGGAATAAAAGATCAAGACTTTGGAGGTCCATGTGGTTTCAATTTTTGTGGTGAATTTGTCTAATGCATTGAGGTGATATCTTCCTAAAACCTTCCTCTTATTTGTGTAAGTGTTTCTTTTATCATTGCTAACTTAAGAAGGCTATTTCTAGTCCATAAGAATAGTCATTTGTTGTATTCAAATTGATTATGTGTGTGATGTTTTCCAAGATTTAAATGAGCAAGAAGTATTCGGTTATACCAATGTTGATTTAGTTTTGGTTATCTAACATACTAGTACTTGATTTCACTTGTATGCTTGAGTGTGTTGGGGTTTTACAGGGATTGCCAAAGGTGAAGACAAGTGTGAGCTAGGTTGCATCTAGCTTGACTTCACAAGCAAAGCTTTTTCCACTAATACTTTTTGTTCTACAGGATCCTCAAGCTCCTTCAATCTTTCTCCAAAAACCGAGCTGCAAGGAGCTCTTTTTCTCACCCATCAAAGTTTCAAAAAAGTAACATCTTTCAAAACTTGGTTACCTTAGATTTGAGCTTTCCTCCTCTAGTTCTCCTTTCTCTCCCCTCCATTTTGCTCTCGTTTTCCACCCTAGATCTCCATTTCCTCCTTACCTTTCGTTTTTGCCCATCTCCCTTAGTTTCGTCCACCTCCCTTCATCTTCTCTTTAGGCTTCCACTTTAGCCTTCCTCATTCGCTCCTCCACTTCTTAGGTTTTTCCCCCTTCTCGTTTTAGACCTCTTCCATCTCTTTCGTTTCACCTTGGGCTTACTTCTCCATCCCTCTTTCGTCAATCCTCTTTGAGCCCTAAAACATTTACAAAACAAACAAAAGAGTGTTAAGTATTGGTTAGTGTGTAGATCTCATGCTTTGAAAAGTTAATAGTTAGTTGCTTTTCTCATACTAGTTTTGATTTTTTTTTTTAAAGTAAAATGTTTTAAGTGTTTGACATAGTTAGATCTCATTTCTAGCATTTCTAATATTTGTTTGTTTGTTGGTCCGTTTTCACTTTTTAATAAATTTGAAATTGAATCTCATGCTATTTTATACTTTAGATCTCATTTTGCAAGCTTAGACTTAGCTAGTTTCAAAGTTTATTTTATTTTTCTAATGCTAATGGGTGCATTGTTGAGTGTTTACTAAGCTTGTGTAGGTCTCTTTGAAAAGAAGAAATACTTGTGGAGACAAGACTCAAAAAAGATAAAGATTATATTCAAGGAGAAGACTTAAACCAAATCAGAAATCCAAAACCATTCTCCTTTGTAAAAGCCATTAAGGGCTTATAAATTTTGCTTCACTAAGTTGTAACCCAAGTAATAAAAAGGCTAGGTGGGATAGTGCCTCCCACACTTAGTTTCTCCTTCCCCATTTGGGGAAGTTTGTTCATGTATGCTTAGACTAGTTTTATTTTCAATCATTTAGATTAAAATTTCAAATTTCGGTTATTAGATTTAGTTCTCTTCCAAGTCTTGACTTGAGATAGTATCCTTGGGATTTCATCCCAAGGGCAGGGCCACATAATTTTGTGGTTACTTCTCTTTCCCCATTAGACTCCTTGTCAAAACTCAGCTAGCTGAAATTTCTCAAGGACTGGTGGTTCTAGTGGTCATCCTTGTTCGGAGGTTGGCCCCACCTGTTGTTTATTTCTTAGATTAGTGGTTAAACTTGGCCTTAGAAAGCGTGCTTTGCTATCAATATTGTTCTACTGTTTTACTTCTAAAAGTGCACTTTTCTTTATGCAAGACTGCCTCTATTCTAATAAACAAACAAAGTCTCTTTAACTTGCCATAATCCAAGTCAAGAGCACTCTCTGTCAGAGAGCATTTTAGCTTGCATCTTTTCCCCCTGCATTAGGCATATTAGATTAGATAAGTCTCTTGAACCTTGTCATAAGACAAAGTCAAGAGCACTCTCTGTCGGAGAGCTGAACTGTGTGCTTAAACAACAATTAAAATATTCCAACTCATACTCCCATAACAATTTATTTTGGTTGCTATCTAACACCCGTATGCTCTGCCAACCTGAAAGGGTTGGGCTAGTACTCAGAAAGGTGTTAGATCTGATTAACTTCTATAACATAATAAAATTTTACCCCATAACCAACGAACCGGCGTTGACTTTTCGAGATATACTCAAGTAGTAGGCAAAGTTCATAAACCTAGTGGGGCCGGAGGTTTCCGCTGTCTAGACATCAGGGTGGTCAAGCCATTGAACACTTACTCTTTGAAATCTGGGCGGACTGACATACCATCAGAAGGGGAAGCCACTGAAAGTATCACTTTCCGGACTTCTGCTTATCTCTTTGTTCTTATCCTAATAATCAAGACCACTAAAACTTATAATTTACCAAGATAATTTGCAAAACGATCTCACAAACAGATACTATTGAGACTCATTTTTCAGCATCCCCAAGCACTATATCTGTTGACTCCATTTGGCACTGGTCCTCAAAACTTACATGTATTACCTAATTTCGAATTGTTGATCAGTATATGTTGAAACATATTGTGGATACTATTTAATTTTCTAAGTCTTCATATTCTGTTGTGATCTTTATCTTGCAACGTGGATTGCGTTATCTTGGTCTTATTCAAAGTGTTATTGTGTCTCTCATCTTCAAAAAACTCCTAAACAACACCCATCCGCATCACCACACAATTAAAACACTTAACATTGAGCCATAGTTAACTCTTTGTAGGGACTACCCCCCTTGGTTTCGTTAGGAGTTAGCCTAAACGGAGGAGCTGGGATTCAGGTGACAGTACCTGGCTCATTGCTTGCCCCCAAGGCCACACCTCTCCCCACTTCCAGTGAAGGAGACAACTTTCGAAAGATTTCTGCTGCTGGTGTGCATCTCGGCGGACAAGCGCTATAAATGCATTTTCTCAAATAATGCCATCATTTACTGTGTTATCACAAGTAATGACACTTCCAACTACAAGTCCTCAAGTTGTATTGCCATCAATGGCATTATCGCAACTTCCCTTGCCAAAGAGCACATCTTTAGCATTTGCAAGCATAGAGGACACAAATAACACACCAACGAGGGAAGTTTTTATGTTCGGGACAACTAATAAATATGAACCAATAGTACTAACAAAAGTGCCTACTTTATAATCCTTAAAATCGTCACTTGCTGCATCAATTACAGCCATGTCCATGCATTCACCTTCTGGAACTGTGGCGGTGCCACCAATTGTAAATTTAATTGAGGAGCAACAAGCTTCATTAAACAGATCAACACTTGAGAGCATTGTTGATGCATACAGACAAGATTCTTCAGCTCATGTGCGACGGAGGTTCTTAGATATAGTTCACCAGTGCATTAAGGGACATATAGTCAGTAACAAATATGCTGGTGCCTTGGCATTGACTGCTTCAAATGATATCAAAGATGTTCAGGCAGATGCACAAATATACTTAACAGATCTTGTTGACAGTGAAACTTTACTGCGGCAAACATCTACGCCTAAGAAAATGGAAGGAGCCACACTTATTGTATACCCAGAATATATTCTGACATACTTGGTTCATATTCTTGGGCATCATTCAACCTTTCCAATGGGGGGTGACGCTGAAGATGAAAAATCCTATGAACCTTTTTATATGCAGTTTCTATTTTATTCCCAGGCATTAATTTCTCAGGAAAAGAGTGGATCAACAAATTCACAGCAACCAGATAGAATAGGTGTTAGTTATGATAAAGATAAGGAGCAATCAACGTTGTGTAAGAGAAAAAGGGTCATAGCTTCTAATGTGAATTCCAAGAGATTGAAAAATATTTGTCAAAATGTGAAAACTGAAACGGAATCTGATTCTAAAGATAAAGACTGCGAATCAGATTGCAAAATTAAAAACAGTGTCCTTAAAAAGGAACAAAAAGTTGCTCCAAGTATTGAAGGAAACCAAGGACCTAAAGAAGCCATAAAAGAACCATCACAATCATATATCGCGTACAATTCAAATGACACCTTGGACAGCTCGATGGGCTGCAACTATTCCCTTGGTTTACACGGCACATTCATTTCTGAAAATGTGTCACTATCACCTAAAACACAAATTTCAGTCAGTGAGGAAGAAACACAGTACAAGTTGAGTGAACATGACGGACGGGCATCTGAAATCAATTTGTATGAAAATTATAATGTTGAAATACCTAGTAGCACAAATTCTGAGCTAGTCCATCAGAAACACTATAGAGATGAGGTACCCACCAAAAGAGAATCCAAAAATAAGAAGAAAAAAATACATCCATCATTATCCAAACAATAGCAACCTTGCATTTGATGATTCCATCAGAGGTAAGAGGAAATCTATTTCCATGAAAAAGTATACTGTCAGCCAATCCGATGAGAAGGCAGTAGCCGCCAATAAACTTGACATCAAAATCGAAGAGTTCATAGGCAAGCTTGAAGTTGCGACAGAAGAAGACGCAGAGCTGAACAAGAATGGTAAGCTTGTTGTTACAAAACCTTGTATAAATTTGCAAAGGAGTAACAGATCAGCACCGGATACACATGTTCAGAAAAATCTGTGTATGATGTACCAATCCTATAATTGTAGGTCTCAACTGCTCCAGAGGGAAATCAGTGTAAAACCTACAATCTCCAATCAATGCAATATATTTTGTGATTTTCACTTACAGGAATATGATACCAAACATATCGAATTTTTAATAACACAACAATGTTCGTACTCGCCATCCCTCATGGTTCGATACACCAATGTATACGGAATTCAGATAACCTTCAGAGGACAAAATGGCAGATGAGAGTGCAGGTTTTCGTGAGTGATCCAAGGGAGCTTGATAACATTCGTAAAGGAGAATTAGATATAAAAAGTGGACTTATTAAGAAATTCTTGAAAGTTGGTATGAAGGCCATATTAAGACCAAAAGAAAATCCAATTAAAAAAACAATGGCATTAGATTTGGATGGAACGCTGGTGCATACAACTAGGATGCCCACATTCCTCAGCTATGATTATTCGATCACATTTGAATTATGGGACATGATGACCCTTGCTATTGGGTTACGACAGTTGAACTTTTACCTATCCTGGGTAAAACATCATTCATGACAAGAGACAGAAAAACTGCCATACCATGCAGTAATAAAAAGGAGTTACCATCTAGTATATCACACATATTACAACAATGGGGACAAGCAGATCTCGAGACAGGATCTCAAAACCATGGCGCATAATCTTTTAAATGACCATATCTTATTTGGTTCAGCCGATAACACAGTGCATCCTTGGATAAGCATATCAATAAATTATGTAATGGTGGACTATCAAAGAAATCAAACGGATCCTTATTACATTGAGCTCTAGTTGACACGCTATTAACCATAAGTCATGACACTTCAAGTCATAACTTGTGGTTTAAAAAGTATATATATATATAATAATCATCATAAAGGGAGGATTAGGCAAGGTAAAGACTAGCTGTTCGCAATATTAAGAGAAGTCATGATTCATAAATTCCATATCTTGGTTCCCGACTTTTCCATGCAATGATAAAAGGTGAAAAGTCATATAAAAGAATTCCATACAATGATAAAAGGTGAAAAGTCATATAAAAGAATTCCATACAATGATAAAAGGTGAAAAGTCATATAAAAAAGTATTATTATAAAAGAAGAACATGTTAGTGGACCTTAAAAGAAAAAAGAAAAAAAGATGGGACCATTGGTTATAAGGAAGTATTATTACTTTCATAAAAATACTAGACTCAAAATGGTAAAAGTAATTAGAAAGAAGATGAATTACGAAGTTGTTCTATGATGTCATGAAGTTTAGGGTTATATCTATATTATAGCTTTGAGGACAAAGCTATTTTAAAGGGTAGGCAATGTAATAGACATTTTAATTGTATTAATTAATGTTTAGGATGCTATTATTATTATCAAGAGGTGTATCTATAAGGTCACAACCTTATATGAAAAGTCACTTCAAGGCTTATAAATATTAGGCCCTCCTCATTGTAATGGATCATCTTTTATTCAATATCATATTATATATATATATATATATATATACTCTTGTATATTTAAGCACTCAGCTATAAGTTTCCACTTTTACGCGCAACAATTTGTTTTCCCCATTTATCTCTAGCTGCACCCATATCATGACTCCTCATGTTTTGATTTGTACCTACAAACTTCACACTTCTATACACTAGGGAACATTAAATTATTATCCAAACACGATAACAGCTCAATCTCACTTCAAACACCCATCATGGCATTTCAAAAGACAAGTGATGGCTCCAAGATTCTGATTATGGACTAGCAAGACACTTGGATCACAGCCATTTAGATGCCTCTAGCAATTATTTGTTTGGTTTAGGTGAGTCATATAGATATTCATTGTAAATCACATAGATTGTTTGCACAGGGTTTGAAGATTGAATAAATTACTTTCCAGACCTATAATGATCACTTGTGAGTGAACTGTAGTTGATTAAGTCCTAACTCATTTTTTCATTGGCAGATTCATTTCATTGTTATCAGAAACAGAATTAGAACCACGCCAAAACAGGAAACAAACTGGTTGATCAAAAACAATAAAATTATGCCATTGGACAGAAGATTCAATGAAGAATCTACAAGCACCAAATCCAACACATTCCATCGAAGAGATGAAGGGATTTCACCTCCTCAAAGTTGCAGCTCTATGAAAACATGCAAAAATAGGGAATGCTTTTGGCTTTGAAAGCATTGATCGATGTTTAGACCTCTATCAAGGGTTTTTAGATACCTCAATCAAGGGCCTTTTAAATGCCCTAGATTGAGGTTCTTTTTACTTGAATCATCAATTATGGTATTAGGCTCTAAATCAAGAGCTTAAAACCTCAATTGAGAGTATTCCTCGATCGAGGATCTGCAGAGACCATTTCCACGTGCCCCTCTTAACAAAAAGTGCAACACAACTTCACAGATTCACCCTACACTCTACAATCAAATCATTTGAATCTAGATCCTCTACATTGTTTGCGTGGGTATGCTTCTTTGAAGCACCCTGAATAAATGCAAGAAGCACTCAAAATCAGCACAAGAAATCAACAATCTTGCTACAAACATCAAATCCTCCACAAGACCACAAACAAAGAATGAGAGGCATGTGAGGCCAACAGAGGGTTTCCATTAAATGGATGAAAATCGGGTTTTAAGTAAGGTTTAGGTTTTTTTATTGTTATTTTTCTTTTTTGGTATTGCACTAGTATAGAACTGTTAAGTTATAGCTTCGGAAGCTATAATTCATTTTACAAATTACCATGTAAACTTGTGTTAAGTGTCAACAATGGAGGGCAGCTTGAGCTGCCTAGCTGGAGGGCAGTTTGACCTGCTTAGGACGGTGGAGTTGAACAGCTAAGGCGGTGGAAAGGGGCAGCCTTTGACTTCCCCAAAGGCCAACCTTTAGGGGGGCATCCCTTGGCTGCCACATGGGCCAGCCTTTAGGGTGCTGCTTAGGGCAGCCACCCATGCTATTTAAACAGGCCCTCACCCCCCATGTAAATCATTCGTTTTTATTTGAGTTTTGAGAGCATAAGGCAAGGAAGATTTATGCCATAGTTTACTGCTGTCCTATACCTGAGTATACTGCTGATATACTGTTGATTCATGAGCTGATATCTTCTGAGTTTGATGCTGTCCTGTAGCTGAGTTTACTGCTTTAGTGAAGATTGAAGAAGGTTGTCCTCAATTCTAAGTTTGCTGGTCATACAGTCAAGTATTTATTTTCTTGGAAAAACTCATTGAAGAGCATAGTTCATGGTGATTTTGTAATCTGGGCCTGATATACTATTTATATAAGGAAGATTGTTTGCTGGAGTTTTTCTCTCTTCTAAGGGTTTCTCCAGGGTAAAAATATCTGTGTTCATGTGAGGTCTATTTGTGTACTTTCTCTACTGCTGATTATCATTTCAAGATCTATCTATCTGCTAGTTTAAAGTTATCAGATTTGTTGAAATCAGAAGTAAATGAAATAACGGTAAACTTAGACTATGACGTATCTGTGCTTGAATAAAACATAAAAAAATTCACATGGTATCAAAGCTTTGGGTGTGAACAGAGCTTAGTTCTATAGTTCTTGAGCCTTCACAGTTCCTAGGATTTAAGTTTTATAAAGCACAGTCCTAAGTTTCCTGTTCAAAGCATGTCTTCTTCTATTTCTGTTCGGCCTGAAGATAGGCTAGAGGGAGCTTCAAACTTTAATGTTTGGAAGCTCAGAATTATGAATATTCTCCAAGAGTTAGAACTAGTTCAGTTTGTGACTACAGTGGTGGTGGAACTAGTTTCTAATGCTGGTAAACCAGCCTTCAGAAGGAATCAAGCCAGGGCAAAGAGAGTTATTTTTTATTCTGTAAAAGATAGTATCATGCCTGTACTAACTTCTCTGATGACAGCTAAAGACTGTTATGATACTCTTGTGAAGTTGTATGAGAAGACTACACCCAGTCAAAAGAGAAATCTGAAAAACAAATTGAAGTTTTTACAGATGGAGAAAGGTGAGTCTGTTGCATCCTTTTGTTCTAAAATTGCTCAGATTCGTGATCAGTTACTTGTCACAGGGGTAACAGTTGATGATGACGATCTTGTTCAAACCATATTTGATGGTCTTCCATCTTCATGGACTACTTTCCTTTCCAGTGTGAATGGCATGACTGCCTTCAGGAGGAAAGTCGCATGACTTCAAGAAATCATGTTGCTAATGATGACAGTGTTGTTTTGGTTGCAAAAACAAGAAGAGGAAAGAAACCTTTCTTTAAAAGGCATTTCCAGGAAAACAAGCTCAAAGGAAACTTCAAAGGTAAAAATTTTGATATGTCTAACATTACATGCTATAGTTATAACAAGATGGGACATTTTACTAAAGACTGCAGATCCAAGAAGAAAGTCTTTCATAAAAGGAAGCATATGCATCTATTGCTGAAGAAAGAGGATCAGGTAAGAAGGCAAGTGAATCTCCTGAGAGATAGGAGAACAGAAAAGAATACTACCTAGTGTCTGCTCTTTCTGGTCATCTAACTACTGATCAGAACACGTGGTTGGTTAATAGTGGAGCTTCAAAACATATGACTGGTTACAAAAATATTATTTCAGATTACAGGAAGAAGTCTTGCTCAGTGCAGGTTCAGCTGGGTGACAACTCATGTTATGATATCAAAGGGGTCGATTCCATCTCTCTTCAATTAAAGTCTGGATCCATCATTCATATTGATGAGGTCTTATTTGTTCCTGGCATGAAGAAGAACTTGTTGTCAGTCTCTACACTTGAAGACAAATGCTACAAGGTGGCCTTCATGGATGGGAAAGCAGTTCTATGGCCGAAAGGTGGTCAACTAAGTTCAGCTGAAATCATTGGAATTCGAGAAGGAGGTCTTTACAAGGTAACGAATCATTCTACTCGTGCTCTTGTTCATTCTACAATCAGTCCCAACGAATTGTGGCACAGAAGATTCGGTCACCTTCACTTCAAACCTCTTCCTGGACTTCAATCTATGGTAAGTGGTATGCCTTCTATTTCTTCTCATAAAATTGAAGTATGCAAAGGTTGTTTACTTCGAAAAAATGCAAAGAAGTCTTTTCCTCACAGTAGTAGAAAAACTGAAAATATCTTAGAGCTTATTCATTTTGATACTTGTGGACCAATGTCTTCTCCTTCCCTAAATGGTTTTTTGTATTATGTCATATTTATTGATGATCTTTCTAGAAAATGTTGGATTTATTTTCTGAAGTTGAAAAGTGAAGTTTTTTCTAAATTTAAAGAATTCAAAGCTTTAGTAGAAAACCAGACAGGAAAACACATTCAGATCCTAAGATCTAATAATCGAGGGGAATATGAATCTTGTGAGTACGAAAGTTTTTGTAAGGAAGCTAGTATCAAACATCAGTTAAATGTTCCGTTCAATCCTCGGCAAAATGGTGTGGCTGAAAGAAAGAACAGAACTATTCGTGAGGCTACAAAATCTATGATGTTTGATCAAGATCTACCCAATTCTCTTTGGGCAGAAGCTACAGCCACAGCTGTATACATTCAAAATAGATGTCCACATGCTATCCTAGAAGATAGAACTCTTGAAGAAGCTTTCTCTAGTAAGAAACCAAATGTAGGTCACTTAAGAGTATTCGGATGCCCAGTTTACATCCATGTGCCTAAAGAGAAGAGAACAAAGATGGAACCCTCAAGAAAGAAAGGGATCTTTGTCGGATACAGCGAATCTTCTAAAGCTTACAGAATCTATATCCCAAGTCAGAAACAGATCGAGGTTAGCCGAGATGTAACTTTCCATGAGGAAGTTGTTTTTAAACGATCTAGACAGCTTCAGACCTATGTGGAGCCAGATTCTCCTCCTACTGAGACTTCTGGTTCTGACTTTCAGAGGGAGGAAAGTCATGATGATCCAATGGATCAAGATTCAACATTGGAACCTGTTGAGGTGTTAGAAAGATCTCTTGAAGAACCTCCTATCAAGAGAAGACCTGCTTGGTTCAAAGAAACTCTACAACAAGCAGAGAAACATATAGCCCCTTTAGGAACCTTTAGAGAGAGCAAGAGGCCTCAAAGATTTACAGGTTATGTTGCTTTGGTAAGTAACATTAGTGATGTTGAACCTTCTTTGTTTAATGAAGCTAACAAATTGCAGGTTTGGAAAGATGCCATGTTGGAGGAATACAAGTCCATCATGAAGAATAATGTATGGGACATAGTTCCCAGGCCCAAAAATAAGTCAGTTGTCTCATCCAAATGGTTGTATAAGATAAAACATGCAGCTGATGGGAGTGTTGAAGAGTACAAAGCAAGATTTGTTTCCAGAGGCTTCTCCCAAAAGGAAGGTATAGATTATGATGAAATATTTGCACCAGTAGCCAGGTATACTACTATCCGCACAATTATCTCTCTTACTTCTGTACTTGGTTGGAAATTACATCAAATGGATGTAAACACTGCTTTCCTTAATGGTGAAATAGAGCAGGAAGTATATGTAGAACAACCTGATGGATTTGCAATGCATGAAAAGGAAACTCATGTATGTAAGTTAAAAAAGGCCCTGTATGGTCTTAAACAAACACCCAGAATTTGGTATAACAGAATTGATGGCTTTCTGCAAGGATTAGGGTTCAATAAAAGTACCGCGGACTCTAACCTTTATTTTAAGGTTGTTGAAAATCAACCTTTGATTTTGGTGTTATATGTAGATGATCTTTTCCTTGCAGGAGAAGAAAAGCAAATTGCCAAATGCAAAGAGAGACTCACTGTTGAATTTGAAATGAAAGATCTAGGAATGATGCACTATTTCCTAGGATTAGAAGTTTGGCAAAAACCAAACGAGATTTTTCTATCTCAAGGAAAATATGCAGTAGACATATTGAAAAGGTTTGGTAATGATGAATTGCAGGAGTGTGTCAACTCCTATGGTTGCAAATTTAAAGAAGTTACATGACTCAAGCTCAGGAGAAGATTTGGTGGATCCCACCATGTACAGGCAACTTGTTGGGTCTTTAATGTATCTAACTCATACCAGACCAGATATGCAGTTTGCAGTGAACGCATTAAGCCAATTTATGGCTGAGCCAAGAGAACGACATTGGGTGGCAGGTAAGCATATTCTGAGATATCTTAGAGGTACCATAACCTATGGGATAAAGTTCACATCCAGTGGTGGTGTGATGTTGCATGGTTATGCAGATTCAAATTGGGTGGGAAGTCCAGTAGACAGAAAGAGTACTTCTGGTTACAGCTTCAGTTTGGGATCATCCATGATCTCCTGGTCCAGTCGGAAACAGGAATCTATTGCTCAGAGCACAGCTGAGGCTGAATATATTGCTGCAAGTAATGCCAGCAGAGAAGCAGTATGGCTCAGAAAACTCATTTCTAGGTTGTTTAATGAAAAGCTTGAGACTACAATTATCCACTGTGATAATCAAAGTTGCATGAAGCTCACAGAAAATCCGGTATTTCATGACAGATCAAAGCATATTGATCTAAAGTACCATTATATCAGAGATATGGTACAACGAAATGTGATCAAGCTGAAGTATGTTGCAACAGATGATTAGGTAACTGATATCCTGACAAAACCACTGCAGTTGGTGAAGTTTGCTCACTTTAGAGGCAAACTTGGAGTTGCAGAGAATCCCTCCATCTCTGAGAAAGAGAATGATCAAAAAGGCATTCTCCAAGGTCTGAGGTCATAAATGACCACCCAAATGCTAGCCAGGGAGATCTAGAGATTAAACAGTTCTGTGAGTCATGGCAAAAAAGTCAAGGCAAATATACAAGCCTTGTGAACTGGGACAAAAGTCAAAACGAAAGTGATAATGCCGTAATAAGTCTTGTGAGGTCATGGCAAAAGTCAAGGCGAATGAACAAGCCTTGTGAGCCATACCAAAAGTCAAGATACTAAGTCTTGAGAGACAATGGCAAAAGTCAAGGCGAATGAACAAGCCTTGTGAGCCATACCAAAAGTCAAGACAGTAAGTCTTGTGAGACATTTGCAAAAGTCAAGGCGAATGGACAAGCCTTGTGAGTCATGTCAAAAGTCAAGACAGAAAGCCTTGTGAGCATTTAGCAAAATTCAAGGCATCCAGCAAAAGTTAGGATGAATTTAAAATTCCTATGAGCTAGAAACAAACAATCTTCCTTATGTAAATAATGTATCAATTGGTAAATTATATCTTCCTCGCTAAGGGGGAGTGTTAAATTATAGCTTCGGAAGCTATAATTCATTTTACAAATTACCATGTAAACTTGTGTCAAGTATCAACATTGGAGGGCAGCTTGACCTGCTTAGGACGGTGGAGTTGCCCAGCTAAGGCAATGGAAAGGGGCAGCCTTTGACTGCCCCAAAAGCCAACCTTTAGGGGGGCATCTCTTGGCTGCCACATGGGCCAGCCTTTAGGGTGACCTTTGGGGGCTGCTTAGGGAAGCCACCCGTGCTATTTAAACAGGCCCTCACCCCCCATGTAAATCATTCGTTTTCATTTGAGTTTTGAGAGCATAAGGCAAGGAATATTTATGCCATAGTTTACTGCTGTCCTATACCTGAGTATACTGCTGATATACTGCTGATATACTGTTGATTCATGAGCTGATATCTTCTGGGTTTGATGTTGTCCTATAGCAGAGTTTACTGCTTTAGTGAAGATTGAAGAAGGCTATCCTAGATTCTAAGTTTGCTGGTCATACAGTTAGGTATTTATTTTCTTGGCAAAACTCATTGAAGAGCATAGTTCATGGTGATTTTGTAATCTGGGCCTGATATACTATTTATATAAGGAAGATTGTTTGCTGGAGTTTTTCTCCCTTCTAAGGGTTTCTCCAGGGTAAAAATATTTGTGTTCATGTGAGGTCTATTTGTGTACTTTCTCTACTGCTGATTATCATTTCAAGATTTATCTATCTGCTGATTTAAAGTTATCAGATTTGTTGAAATCAGAAATAAATGAAATAACAGTAAACTTAGACTATGACGTATCTGTGCTTGAATAAAACATAAAAAAATTCACAAGAACTAGTTAGCTTTGGACTGATTTTGTATGAAACTGGCCAATTCAAGACAAAACTGGTCAAATACAGTTTGAACAGGTTCTGATAAAAAAACCCTCAAAGCAATCCAAAAAGGATTCCCATCCGATTTGACCGATTTCAATAACATCGATTCATGTATACCTTTTGGAATCAATGTTTTAAAAGTCGCAGCCTCTAAAGGTTGCCTACTGCCCTAATACGGTGGGTTGTACTTGTGACCTCTTGTGATCAGCCTGGTGTATGTTGTGGAGGTCACCGACCCCTGTGGACTCAATTGTGGGCTTGTGTGGAGGTCGCCGACCCCTGTGGACAGTCTTGTGGGCTTGTGTCGAGGTCACCGACCCCTGTGGACTCTCACTCAATTGTGGGCTGAATGTTATTTTTATGAAGGCCGCTGACTGCCGATGCTAGATTTGGGTCCAGATCTATGTGTTGATGCTTGCTTTGGTCCAGATGTATGTGTTGATGCTTGCTTTGGGTCAGATCTAAACTATTGATGCTTGCTTTGGGTTAGATCTATCTGCTAGGGCTGCCACATGTAACTTCTGAAGGTCACTACCTGTTGGAATTTTTCTTTGGCTCATACTCACTGAGATTTGAGGTCTGTCATATCCTATTGGTGACTGTTTTTGAGTTTGCTACTATCTTGGAGCTGCCATTTAATTACTGGGTATCTGTTGACTGTCCTAAGTCCTTCTTTACCTACAGCACATCATCTCTCTCCCTCAGGTTTGTACTATCCCTCAAGTAAGAGTCAGATTGTTCCTATTAATTGACTTGCCTCTAAGAGGCACAGTTAATCAGACTTGTTCTTTTATTATACTGCTATTATAACTTTGTTTAATTAGTTATATTGTTGTTGCTGATTACATGTTACTGTAAGTTTCAACTTTAACACAAGGACCTCTTTCGGAGTGTTAAAGTTGAAAGAGATGAAAATTATGTTTTAATTTTTCTTGCCTTGTTAGAGTTGTACTAATCTGCTTCTAGTATTAGTTTAGAATTTTATTTTTCCATTAAAGTATTAATAATTTTAATTTTCTCCTTCAAACCCTAACCTAACCCTAAAATTAACACCCAGCACTAGGGCTTTCTGTGTTGGTTGTTCATGCTGGTATTTTATGCACCAACGCTCTTTCCAGCTTCTACTCTGAGCTGATCCAAAAAAATTGACAAGTTTCTTTGTATTAGGGATTCCATGGAAGGCCCATTTTTCAGCATTTTGATCCAGAGAATTGCTTGGCAGCAGAATTTTCTGGGTTAATCAGTTGATCCGTGAGACTATTGGCTAGTGGTATTTTCCCTAAGGGTTGTGGAACTAGGGTTTTCAAATCATCTTTATTATACGGTTTCAAACCCCTATTGGCCCCTTCAAAGGGTCTTCTTGAAGACTCTTTGGAGACTTGTTCTTGTTGGACCGGATGGACTGTTCTTACAATACACATGGTGGTATACTTTGTAGATTGGGTTGTACCGATTTCAGATGGTGATGTTCTTGGTATTGACTACACCTTATTTGGAGAAATTATTCACATGCCAAAGGTTGTTACCTTTATAGTGGATATAAAAGTTAGTGATGCGAGGCCTACTCAACTATTGGCAGTGATTCATAGAAGCTCTAACAAGCCCGTGGCCGCTTGTTTGCGAAGGGACACACCTCTCAACTGCTTTGATGCAATTTCCACACACAAGTCCATAGTATCTATCTCTCTTCATGATTCTCAACTTCTATGATGTAGAAATTATCTAACACATGGTACACAGATTCTGCACTCCAAATTGTTTCTACAGAAAACTAAAACACTACTCAAAACAGCAATCTGTAAATCGCGCTAGAATCTATGAACAGATGCAATTAGAGAATATAATAACTCAATTAGGTCACTGTCAACACCTGCCACTGCTTTTATGATTCTGAACATGAAAAAATCTGCTACAGAAAAATACTCCTTGTTGTTAGTTTTGTACCTAGGGATGTGTTCCCCTAGTGATTTTTAGCCTAAGTCACTAAGAAGGGGGAAAAGTGACCCTCACATTAAAAACACAATTAATGAGACTTTATATTTTTAAAGTCACTTTTTGCTAAAGTTAAAGTGGGTGAGCAAATAATTTATTTAAGTGACTTCACTTTTTGTGATTTTTGAAGAGAGAGAGGTCGAGTGAGAGGAGCTAGGGCACCAGCACAGAAATCGAGACTGCCATTTCCATTGGCACGAATTTCCAGGCACAAGCTTAGCATTTAATATTGGCTCAGATTCCGAGGCATACACTCAGCATTTATTATCAGCACCGAGTTCTAGCTAGCAGCATTCATCTTCAGCACGAATCCCGAGGAGATAAACCGTACAGCAGTCACATCCTTCAGCACGCAGTTCGAGGGTTTCCTGGGCACAGTTTTGAAGGTTCTCGGCACACATTTCGAGGCTTTAAATTCTGGCTCTGTTATCGAGGCAACTGACAGGAAGTTTGGGCTGAGTTTGCACGGGTTTCAAGAAGCAACAGGGTACAGCAGGTCCGTACAGACCGTACCACTGTTACCTTCCAGCACGGATTTTGAGGGTGATTTTAGCACAGAATTCGAGGGACAGCAGGGCACAGAAATCGAGGTGGATACTGCACTGTTTGCAAGGAGAGTACAGCATTAATATCAGCCTGATATTGGCACAGTTTTTGAGTCTGTCTCAGCACACATTTCGAGGCAGCTCTGTGGGTGTATTTCCTGAGTGGAGATAAGTTGTATTCTTTTGTATTACTGTCCTATTTTTGCTGCTGAAGAAATAATAAATCTCTCTCTCTCTCAACTGGTTTTCCCCGTGGGGGTTTTTCCAGGGCTCGATTTGGCCAAAAATCTCTGAGTCTACTTTCATGTGTAAATATTTAAAATGTGTTTCTGCCTGTTAGTAGCATTATTTTGAGTGTTTGACTGTTACAGTAAAATTTTATAAGTAGTTTCCAGTCTATGCATAACCGACTGGGAATGAAAACCACAAATTGTTAACACAAACCAGCAGTCAATTTAGTACAGAAAATTCTACACTTGTTACCAACTGATTTGCACACAGTTGGACTTCAAGTGAGCCGCCAAATTTTGCACAAGTACTTGTGCATTTCGGTGTTCAAATCAGGCCTTTTCAAGGCCCCCTTTTTTACTTTTTTACCACATGTTCATGCCCCACGGGTTTTCTAATAAAGTGTGCTAGCATGGTGGTTATGTAAAGAACTTGGCTTCCTAGGACTTAACAACCAATCCGGGTATTCCAAGGAGTTTTTTCCCTTGTTAATTATGCTTTGCGTCTTAGCAAAGTATAATTTTCGAGTTTTTCTCTTGCTCCTCCAAAGCTGGAATTCTCATCTTGGGGGTTAAGCCTTAGGAGGTATATGCACATGCTAGACACTATCCTAGAGTCATATGAACATGTGCTAGGTCCCCATAGGTTTTTTTATTGTTTTGGAAAAATAATTTTTTCCCGCAAAATCAAGCCATATTCAGAAAATTAAAATTGTAATAAAAAAATGGTTTGTGGGTGAAATTTGCCAATGGGATGCTCATTTTCTAAGCCAGAGCACCCATTTTACCCATAAACCCACTTTTCCTAAGTTTTGAGTGAATATTTCTTACTCAATTAAATATTTGCTCGAAAATGGCCAAAAAAGACAAAAGACATTTTCCTATATCAGTGGAAACATGTCCAGAGTTGATCTAGAGTTGAATTGAGTTAACTGAGGATCAAATCCTAATCAACTCAAACTCCGATTTGATGATTCCAATCAACTCCATTGAAGATCCAGTTAACATCCTCTTGGGAATTGCGCCCCTCTTTAGCATGGGCGACTTCTCCATGTGGCAATTTATGTTTGGTTGTGATGATATCAAGGTAGGGGTGTGCTTGCCTACCTCTCTTGAGGTGGTGCATTCCCCTTGGTTTGGCTTTCAATCAAACCAAAGATCAAAACCTGGAGCTCTAAGTTAACCATTCAATCAAATGGATGCGCCCTCCTTGAATAATGAGCCCTCTTGTACATGCAATTGGCTATAAAGAGAGGCCTCTTCTTCATTGTAAAGCATCAGAAGGTCGAACCTTTGCTTGCTGCTGTTGTAATATTTTTCTATTTTAGAGTTAATAAAAGGCTTTGGAGGCTTACTCTGGCGTTGTCTTCGGTTGGATGGCTATGCTTTGATAACATGAGGTAACCGGTATCTTTGTTTCATGCTTGCAATTGTTGGGATTCATTTGTCTTTTGAAGGGAAGATATCTTTCTTAAAGAATAGTAAGTGACCTTTATAGGTTACTTGCTTTTGTTAATGATAATAAAAAGCTAGAGATAATGTGATTTCTTGTTTGAATCCGTCATTTCATATGTTTTCTTTTAAATATTTACACATGCTTCTAATCCCCTCTGATAATTTTGTTGTGATTCTGCAGGTTGCTTAGGATGGAGGACGTGGTGAGCATGCTAGCTCTACACTTCATTCAGTAGATCCGAACAAGGCTTTCATCCTACCAGTGCATCAAGAAGGAAACTCCATTGCCCAATCTTAGCGCTCAACCCCCATGGGTTCATAACTTCTCGATCTACTTCTTCTCTCACCTTTCTTGGTTACGGGTTTTGCTTTATTTAGATCTTGATTCAGAAGTTTATTTTCGAAGTAGATCTAATTTTTTGCAATCTAAAAGTTATAAAAGGTTTATCTAATATTTTAGATCTAGGTTGCTTTCTTCCATTTTTGCAAAGTTTAAATTGTAGATCTAAAGGAGCAAAATAGAAGAAAATTCGAAGTTTAATTTCTTATCAAGCAAATCCAGTGCTATGTATTTGCTTGCCATCTCTTAAAGAGGCAAGCAAAGATCCTAGAAAAGTAAGCATTCTTGCTTGCCTTACTTAGTTAAATTTTTGCCTTTTTATTCACTAGTTTACTTAGAAATTTTTGTAGCAATTTCGTAGTATTGCCAAAGACACTCTTAAAGTGTTTTTGGCCATCTTTTAACTAATAAAGCTTGCTGGTTTTCAGACATTTGTGAGCAGGTAGAAAGGCGTGCTGGCAATTTTTTGAACTTTGGAACCATTCAAGACCATCCAGACAATCTATGCTACCTTTCTTTCACTTTTTCTGAAAGTTCGTAAGTTGTCTGGTACCTAAATCATAAAGGACCAGCAGCATTTCTTTTTCGGTTAATTTGTAATAAAAAATAAAGAAGAGCAAGCAGGCTTTCAAGCGCCTGCACCCCATCCCCCCAAGGGGGATCTGTGTCTTTTCGTGGTTTGGTGATTTTTGTTAATTTTTGTGTTAGATTAGTTTCCTTATGCAATCATTAGAAGAAAATAACACATGCACACAATCCATCCTCAAGGACTGTATAGATTAGATTTTGTTTTATTTTTGTTTTGTCATTTACTTCCTGCAAATCTAAAATAAAGCACCCTCACTTTCTCGAAGTACCGCATCGGTCAAAAGAGCTTGCTCAAGTAAGCAGTGTATGGAAAAGAGACTATTGGGTTTTAGATTTGTTAAGTAACTCACAAGCAAAATTAATAAAATTTATTGTTATTACATCCATAGTAGTTGGAGCAAGAGTTGAAAAAGTCGCTGAAAAATCGCGACATTTTGTAAAAGTCGCGCGGTAATGATCATGCCGAAAAATCGGCTCACAAAAATCGCCGATTTCTGACTTTTTCCAAAAATCGCCGACTTTTTCGAAAAACGCACGAGTCGATGGAAAAAAGCGCCCAATCCATCACACTCACAGTTTAAAGAGACCAAAATTGATTTTTTTTGGGTCATTTGTTTCATTTGGTAGTTGGAGAAGGAGTGTGAAGGGCAAGAGGGCACCATCAACTACTTTGGAGGCATCCAAGACTCCAAACAACATCTAAGCTCACCATTGTGAATTTTTGTGGAGAAAGGGTTCAACTTCAAGAGTCAAAACTTTGCCAATCAACCAATTCGTCTCACAGGTATGTAGTGATTCATTTTCTTGTATTTTTTTTATGATTTTTGCATGTTTGCTTGCCTATATTCTTTCCTCTATTCTTTTTTTTTTTTGCCATTTTTCCAATGATTTCCATGTCCATAAATATCAAAAAGAGTCAAAATGTAAGGGGGTTTTAGAATGGAATAACATGTTTTCTTTCTTAGATCTTTAGCCACCCTCTTGTTATCATTTTTCATGGCCAAAAATATAAATTTAGAGGTTTGATTTTTTAAGCCAAATTGTTGCAATTTTTTCAAATGGGGTTTAATTTCTTGTTTTTGTATTTTTGTGCCCTAGGTTTGCATTTTGAGGCTGCCATTCCATTTTCCAAGATGCCAAAGCCATTGGACCCGTTTTGGCAGTATGGTGAGCCCGAGGATGATGGAAACAGGCAAAATTTGAGTTGCAAATTGTGTGGGCATCACATGTCAGGAGGGGTTAACAGGTTGAAATACCATCTAGCTAAACTCCCTAGGCATGATGTTGGCGTTTGTACTGCAGTGACCCCAGAGATCATGAGATCTACCCATGACGCAATCCATGAAAAGAATAAAAAGAAGGATGAGATCGCCGCAAACTGAGCTGAGATTGCAGCTTTTGGCCTAGCAAGAAGTGTGGGGGCAACAGGATCTGCCACATTCGGTCAGGGTAGTGCGAGGGGTTCCACAGCCACGGCGGGGACCTCATACCATTTTGGTCCACGAACAGGAGGTGGACCACAACCTTCTATCAAGGCAGTGATAAAGAAAAATGACAAGGTAGAAGTGGACAGGGTGATGGGGAGGTGTCTTTACTAGAGTCACATACCTCTCAGCATCGTAAAAAAAATCCATTTTGGCAGCCGATGTGTGATGCCATTGCAACATTTGGCTCAGGGTATAAAACTAAAAGTGCCACCTTTGATGAGTTGCGGGGTCCAATCTTTCAAGCAGAAAAGAAGGACATCGGTGCTAGGTTGGAGGAGCTCAAGCAGTCATGGGAGAGCACTAGATGCACAGTCATGTCAGATGGTTGGTCAGATGGTAAGGGTAGATCCCTTATCAACTTTTTGGTACATTGTCCTAGAGGTACCTTGTTTGTGAAATCAGTCGATGCATCGGCATATGTAAAAGATGCAGCGCTCTTATGTGAGTTGTTAGATGGGTTCCTACAGGATATTGGGGTGCACAATGTTGTGCAAGTTATTACGGATAATGCAGCTAATTATGTGGCTGCTGGCAGGATGCTTATGGAGAGGCACCCCACTTTGTTTTGGACTCCATGAGCTGCTCATTGTATTGATTTGATGCTGGAGGATATGGGAAAAATTCCCTTTATCAAGGTGATGATTGATCAAACTAAGAGCATCCTCAAGTTCATTTACACCAAAAACAGGGAGTTGAAGCGTCCCGCAATCACGCGCTTTGCCACCACCTTCATTACTCTTCAGTCCTTGCTTCAATGTCAGTTTGAGTTGAAGCAAATGTTTGTTTCTGATGAGTGGCGTGATTGTGCTTACAGCAGGAGAGAGGATGGGAGAAACATTGCCAAGTTGGTGTACACTGACTCCTTCTAGGAAGGAGTGGAGGAAGTGTGCTCGATGAGTGAACCTTTGGTAAGGGTTCTGAGACTTGTTGATGGTGATAAGCCCGCAATGGGCTATTTGTATGAGGCCATGGATAGGGCCAAAGAGACCATCCGGAATTATTATGTGGGCAAGGGTACCCCGAGGCACGATAGGCACATGTTATGGGAGTTGATTGATAGTCGATGGACCGGGATGCTTCATAGACCCATTCATGCAGCAGCACTCTTCCTCAACACTGCATTTTCCTACAAATGCAAATTTGATTTTGATGGTGAGGTGTTGGAGGGGCTCTTCACTTGTATTCAGAGGATGGTACCTGATTATGAGACTCGCAATGCAATCAATCGCGAGTTAGAGGTGTATCAAGATGGTACTGGAGTATTTAGCTTTGCTGATGCTATTCGTGACAGGACCAATTTCATGCCAGGTAAATTATTAAAGTGTTTAACTTTTATTTGCAAGTTGAAATTTGAAATTTTGAATTATGATTTATTTATTTCCTTATTTGTTGTAGCTACTTGGTGGCAAACCTATGGTGTAAGGACACCAAATTTACGGAAATTTGCCATCAAGATTCTTAGCCAAACATGTACCGCTTCAGGATGTGAGCGGAATTGAAGTGTGTTTGAAAAAGTACACGCAAAGAGACGCAGAAGGTTAGAGTCTTAGACTTTAAATTTTCAACAAATCAATTTCATTTAATATAATTTGTGAATCTATCATCCTCACACATTATAATTATATTTCATTAATTTTTTAAACTGGAACCTCTAGACTCATACAAAAAAATTATTTTCCTCTTACAGGTTGGAGTTCACACTTCTCAATGATTTGGTCTACGTCCATTATAATCTCTGCTTATGGATGACACAAATAGATAAAGCACCAAATGCTGATGCCATCGCCTTAGACAATATTGATATTTTGTCTGATTGGAGGGTGGAGATTGAGACTTTTGTCATGGAGGAGAAACCTACATGGCTAGAGGGAGAGGAAGGGCAAGCGGAGGAGGCAGAGGAGGAGGAGGAGGAGAAGGAGGTCAGAGCCACCACGGAGGGTAATGTGCTAGCATCGCCACCACCGCCTACACCGATTGATACATCTAGTCCTCCATCCGTCACTCATCGTCCGATGTTAGATGCAAGGGCAGGGTCTTCTGCTGCTACTTCTAGTGCTAGGGGCAGGCCTGACAAACGACCCATGACCTTTTCCCGTAAAAGGGGAAGAGGGCGTTGATATTAGATAGATAGCTACTAGTTTTCTTGAGATACATTTATATATGTGATGTCATTTTGTATTGGTTATCTACTTTTGAGTTTTGAGTCCTTGATTGGACAACTATGGTGTTTCAAACTTTCAGACTTTCAGGATTCAGTATCGACTTTGATGTATCATTTTATATTTGACATGACTACATGATGATGATATATATCAGTGCTTTCTACATATTTATGTTCCAATGTGTTTATCTGATGTTATTGTTGCTTTATATGTTTAAAATTCTGAAAAAAAATGAATGTATTTTGTATTTTTTAATGTTTGCCAACTTTTTTTGATTTTTCCCGATTTTTTCGCCGATGTTGTCGAGAAATTGTTTTCGGGACCCTTGCCGACTTTTTGTCGAGTCCAACTTTTTCAACATTGGTTGGAGATACCATGTCTTCAAACCAGATTCCAGTACTTTTCTGAGCTAGTCCTTTTTCCATGAGATGCATGAGATCAGCAGATGATGAGCAGCTATTCTATGATCACTCATATTTTCAGCAAACCCAAAGCAGATACTTTCAACCTTATGCCATGACTGAGCCTCATGACCCCAGATTTGATGACTGAGGTGGCCATTTTCTTTTACACAGAGTAGGGTGATGATAGTGCCCAGAGTTATGCAATAGCAGTGTTCCAGTGACAGTTGAAGGTTCAGATGACGGATACAGGTATATGGTTGTGAATTGGATATCTATGTTGTGCTCTTTTACTAATCTTAGTAGCTTGATTGGGTATTTAGTGGTCATGATCTGGCAATATATATATATATATATATATATATATATGGTTATTGGTTGATGATTTAGAATAGAAGTGATTCAATTACTTGGAATTAGAAATTCTTGTGTATACTCATTGGTCTCACCCTCTTAGTAGTATGGACTTGGTCATTCCCACCATTTATGGCTTGCTAGTTATGGCATCACTTGTCACTTTCCCCGTCCATCTGTTATCACCCATCCTTGGTTGTGTCCTGACTTACTCTTTAGCCTATGATATGGAGGACCTCCCCACTTATGCCTCTATGTTGGATAGTTTCCCTGTTGTTATGTGTCTCGGCTCTGAGTTGTGCAACAGTCCCCTCTAGTTGCCTGAGTTGTGTCAGCTAAAACTTGAAGCAAATTGTACTACCATTATTACATGCACTATGTGATTCATTGTTGTATCTTCCTAAATGCAAGCCCGTGTTGAAACAAAGTAAAACTGTGCTTTTAAGCACAACAAAGAGGTATATGAAATGAAATGTAAATCACCCTGGATGAAAGTTGCAATTAGTTGTGCTTTCAAGCACATGAAATCCGAAGGGTCAAAGGCCTAAAAGCAGTAGGTAAATAAATGTTAAATCTACAGACTGCTGGCCATGATTGAAATGTAATGATTAATTGCTCACGGAGCCTACGGGTTGGGATGTGAGATGGAGTAAGGGACAACGAATTCTAAGTGTCCCCTAGAACCTAATGTTACGGTTAATTGTGCACCTAGTCATAGTGGTTCTAGAAAATATCCTCACAGGGTTGGTTTCAAGCTTGGATGTGAGTTGTAGACATTTGTTAAAGTTGAATGGGCACTCCTCTAAACAACTTATTCCATTTGTGAGACACCACCATTCCTTGTGTGTTTTCTGTCCAACATATGCTTAGGTGGTTTTCCCTTTCCCTTTATCCAAAGTGTCATAGTGTTAAAGTTGTAAAGTCATCCCTTGTCCTAGCCTTGTCTTTTCCACCTTCACCCACTTCTAGGAAAATGGTCAAGTCCATAAAATGAGTATACACTTGAGGGTCTTTTTCTTAGTAATTGAGTGCTTTAATCTAGACTTATATTTGATGCTTTATTTGCTTAATCGCCAGTATAATGCCACTTTATGCTTTAGTTTTGCTATTGAAATATTTAAAGGAGCATAGTTTATCCATTTGCACTTGCAGCATCAGTTAGTTTGAGCCTGGGTCATTATTTTGATCAGTTTTGACCTGGTCAACCCAGTTTTACCAAGTCAATCATAGGATCCAGGATGAGTTGGACCAATGATGTTCGAGATTGATTATTTGTGGTCCTATGGTGCCTTCTTGATGATTCCATGCATCAGACACAGATTTCATATGATGGTTTAGTGGATTTTTATTATTATTATCATTTACAGACCATTATTTTTATTGTCCGGGCATGGTTGAGCTTACAGATATTATCCGGGTGGTCACATGATGTATGAGTACTCATCCTTACTAGATTTGGACCTTCTAAGTTCATTGGTATCAGATATCAGTTTTAGGCACTTACAGATGAGGTTATGATCATTTTATCACTGTATTGCATATTTGCCATATAAAATGGCCTGTCAGCACATTTTGAGATTATTTTGGTTCTCCTAGGGCGCTACAGAGGGAGTATGGGGTCTAGCCACTTGTTATTACTATATTACCATGCTCCCTGACATTTCGGTGCAGTCAGATTGGTGCCCGGGGCACCAAGAGGAGAGATACAGGCATTTTATTATTTTATAGGTGATATTTTGACAATACAAAATGGAAGAAATGGTCACTGAGGAAATCGATTTGGGAAAATGAGGTAAGGAAATGGCATAAGGTTTGTTCAGAGAATTTTTGTGATGCATCCCACACCTTCTAGCACAACTTGTGGCGTTCAATGGGGTCCACATACACTCTCGGTTATTATTTGGGGGTTTTTATTATGTTATTGGGACAAAACATCCTAGTGATTTTATCACTTTATGATGTATTTATTATTTGATGTTGTTGGGGGCCATGTCTAGTGAAGATAGTATCTCCTAGACCCCACCCAACAAGGTGTTATGTTGTGTTTCCTAGTCATGTCATGTTATATGTTCCCCCTAGGGCGTCATTGAGGAAACACGTCCCCTCACTTAGAGTGATCCATCTATTATTGTTCCAGCTCATCTTAGCCATTGATTATCAATGTTGTATCTTTTAATCTCAACTACTCATTCAAAAATTGGTTAGGGTTTTGGTCTCTCTCATTCCTATTTAAAGAAGAGATCCCCCACATTGTAAAGGGACTTTTGGCTTTTGGCTCTTGGCTATTGGAATAAAATTTGATTCTTGTGACAAAGTCTTGGATCTTGGTTTGGATGTATGGCTATGATGATTGAAACTACTTTTCCATTGCATTGAGGATCTTGGTGGATATCTTGCATATTTTTCTATCCATATTTTTACTTGCAGGTGAAGAGGACGATTTGGTAGAGGTGTGCATTGGCTGGGGAGACTCACCCTCTATCGCTCTCTCAGGTCCGGTTTATTCAAGGAGTAGTTTTGTCTTTGAACCAATTATTCTCTGCAAATTATTCTTCAGGTGCATTTACCCTCGTTCTTGTTTACTAATTGAGTTGATCTCCTTGGTTTTGCAGGAAGAGAGGGGCGCACTTGTAGACTTGGGCAAATCGTGGGAGAAAGAGAAAATGCCAAATATTCATTTGATCTTTGCAGGAGTAGTCCTCATCATGCCAGCATCCATTCTCATCATCCAAGTACGCTCATAAGGTGAGTATTTTATTTCTCTAACTTACCCATCTGTCATTTTCATTGAAACCCTAACTGAGAAAATTTATAAAAATTCTATAGCTCTTTCAATTTGGAATTTTGGCGAAAGATTTATGGGTTTTGCAATTTAGGCCTATCCCTAAGTGGGTCCTCAAGGGTGTCACCCTTGGGAGACTCCTTCTGCCCTTAACCCCTACGCATTGATCTTCAACTATTGCGCCCTCCTTGATTTTGCCTCTTTTTCTGGGTTGTTTGAGTCTCTTCTTGGCTTGTGAGCTTAAACACTGTCAGATCTATCATCAAGCCTTGCTAGGAAGCCCCTATCATCTCAGATCTACTCCTTGGGACCAATTTCCACCTTTTAAGTACACGTATCCCAAGGCGGTTGATTTTGATAATTTACCTAGCACCTAAATCCTAGATCCATTCCTAATATCTGATCAATGTGTCCAAGTACTTTTAAGTCCATCCTAAGCCTCTACAGTGATCTTGTCCCTTGGATCTAGGGTTCTTCACCACTCACCTTACGTATGTTATTCTCATAGCTTCATCTAGTGATTGGGTTAGATCTCTCCTATCGGGAGTGGATCAGGGTCTCCCCCTTTGCTATCTAGGGCTTGGATGGCATAAAGCGAAGAGTGCCTCGATTGGCATGACAACCAATCCATCTTGGGGATCGAGGCCCTCTTAGGTCACCTCTTTAGTTTCCTATCGCCTCTACAGTCCTGAATAGAATCATCATTAGGGGAAGCTACAAGTTGTGTGATAACAGTTACCAAGGCTTAAGTTCCCATATTCTCTTGACCGTTGCAGCTCAATCTAAACAGTTGGCCAATCAGAAAGGGACTTGAGTGACTAGCATAATAGGGAAATCCAATAAAAACTCAATCACTAGAACTCGGGAGGTCGCGTGAAACTAACTACAGAGTTAATGGGCTACTTTAAGCAGGTTATGCCTCGCCTAGTTGGACCCTTGGTATAGTTGTCACTACGCTCAGTTCAAAGGAGTGAGTTAGAGTTGGGCCAAACAAAGAATCAACCCACTCCCTTAATCACTCGTTAATAAAATTAAAACTAACAACAAGACATCAGTAGCATCCCCAACACAACAACTATTTTCACATTTTTCAACACTAGTCTATTATACAATCTTTTGGTTTAAATCAATCTACCAATATGTCATGAATGATACTTTAATTACAATGTTGCTCATTTAATTGATCTGCAGATGCTTGTGTTCAGTGATTTATTCATCCACCTTTTTTTAACTCTTAGAACTTTTGCTTTTTCCTTTTGTAGTGTAAAAGCCATAGATTTATTTTTATGGGGACCACCCCCATTGTCTTCGCTAGGAGTAGCCTAGACGGAGGAGTCGAGTAATCAAGTGACAGCACTTGACTCTGACTTGCCCCCAAGGACACACCGAGCGGCTTGAAGGTTTTCTACCGCATTCCCCCCCAGGTGTGTATTAGGCGGCAACACTCCTCAACTGCTAACTCCTAGACTCGAGACTTAATTAATGAATCCATGCATTTTCCCTCTCTCTTATAGATCTGGGAAGGGCGTACTAGGGTTTACAAAATAGGTTTGCATGTGACTCAAACTCAAAAATAGAACTTCTTTTATCCCAAGTCAAACTCATAAATAGAACTTCTTTTATCCCAAGTCAAACTCATAAATAGAACTTACTCAAAAAACTATACCCAAACTAAATCTTTAACTGGAAGGTGCATGAATGCATGCCTCTAAGATTAACTGGTGGCTAGCCAAGGCTAGCTGGAAGGGGCATGCACCTTCATCCTCTATAAAGCAAGAGTGATATTCTCTAGCTTCTACGGTGATGTTGAACAGGTGCCCAGATCTGCTGCTGTAGAAGACTGTCCAAGGTACACTTCATTAACATATGAATGAACCGACATGTTTTCGAGGACTTTATTCTTCCACACTATGGTATTTGTCCTTATTGGACATCCTTCATGTAGCATATTTCAATGACTCACATGGATCTTGATCTCTCTTGCATGTACTATTTTTTGCAATATCGTACTCATCAACACATCGTGCTCTTCTTTGCTCCTTTAGTAGACCAACCTACTTCAAAAGAGTTATTTTCTAGACTTCGTCCAAAGGCCACCTTTGCTAGGTTGTGAAACCATGTTCGTATTGGAACTATGGCATTTTGGGGTGGTTTTATCATCAGATGGTCTACATTTAGTATTAAGGTGGGGACATGCGATCCAATGCTCTCTCTTCTTGGCCTCCTGTCCATATTCAAGGGGGGGATGTTCTGCATAAGGCCAACCCTATGTTGAGATGCATGCTTTTAAACCTTCTCATTTATTTATCTAGAGTACAATCAATCATCTATTTGTGTTGGATCTCCACACATTAACCCTCTCACTTATTTATCTTGAGTAAAGTCAATCATCTATTTGTGTTGGATCTCCACACACTAACTCTGGCTTGCATCCCAATTGCCTTCACTCCCACTTATATTTGGGCTAGGTATTCACAAACCCATTGTCATCAGTATTTTGGCGATGGCCACCCTCTTTGCAAAGTTGGGTAGTTATTAGCCCACTCTCATCTTGTATTTGAGCTTTCATCCGAGCTATGCTCTCTTAGGTGCATCTATGTTGGGTATTCACACAACCACACCCCTACTGTATTTCAACTTTCTCAGTTGTGTTCCAACTCACTCAAATGTATGGAACTAGTTCTTCATACTCTCATTTAAGCCATGGTTGATCTTATTAGAGTTGGGTAGTCCCACCTAGTCTCTTTTATAAGATGTTCCTTCTAAGACCTCTTCATCCAATGGGTAGATCATCGACAACATTCTTCCAATGAGATGTGCAGTATGGTTGGGATGTGTCTCCTAACACTCATCCACTACATGAATGGGTCAATGACAGTTTTTCCCAGTAGATAAGCAATACAGTGGCAACATTCTTTCAACAAATGAGCAATTTCATAATGGCAGTCTTCCATGAAATGAGTAGCTTAGAGTTGATTCCTATTACTTCTATAAAAGATGTTCCTTCTAGCACTTCTTTACTGTATGAGCAGTTCAATATCGTATTCTCCCGGATGATGAACAACTCGGTTGTAGCATTCTTCTATCCGAAGAGTAGGTCCATATTTGTATTGAGTAGGGTAATAACAAACCTACTCTCTCTTCTTCGAACTATCGTTGACACTACATTGAGTTGGGTATGCCCACTCACTTTTGGTCCTTCTCTCTCTTGTACTTACCTCTTTACAACACTTCTTTATTAGATGGACAAATTAATATTGTATTCCCCTAGATGATGAGAAGTTCAAGGGTGGCATTTGTTCAAGAATTGAGTAGTTCTATGTCGATAGTTGTGTATTCACTCACCCATCCACCTTCGTATTCAAGCTGGGTAATACAAACCCACTCTCTTTTACATTTCATCTACAATTGTCTTTCTATTGAGTTGAGTTGGGTATGCCCACTCCTTCATTGTACTTCATCATCTTTCTCCATGACCTTATGCTCAGATTAAGGGGGGTGTTGAAATGACAGTGTAATCATCAGTTGGGGTTCCTTTAAGTTATGGTTCAACAGTGGACGTAGTCAACACTATTTTATTATATTCTAGGTGGTTATGCCAACCTAAGTCACGGAGTTCGCTGAACTTCAAGGTTGAAGTTCGAAATTCGGCAAACCCTAAAAAAGAATTTGAAATTCGTTAAAGTTCATCGAACTTGATGCAGTCTCAAGGAAGTGGCGCTAAAGCAAAGGGCGAATTCGTTCCTGTTGGTGAAGGGTGACTTCATTCCTACTAGCGACGGGCCACTCCATTCTTGTTCATGGTTAGTTTTATTGCCTTTCATTAGCCCATCTACTATGAGGTTCATGGTTAGTTTTATTGCCTTTTGAAGGACTACCAAAACTCCCTCTCCACCTTCTTCCGTCATCTGGACCAATGGTGTTTGGCTTTGTTCATGAGGGAGGCCCTCAAACTTCAATCTTACTCACTCCAACCACCACCTCCCCAGTTTGAGACTACCAAGGTGATTAAAACTTTCTTTTGGGTGCTCCCAAAGGATAGGGGCATAGAGAGACAAGCAATGATCATCACCACTTCAACCATCAGATCCATGAGACCTCGAGATGCAATCCATGTTTCGCTAGCGAGAACCTTATAACAATGTTATCTCAAATCTCCAAATAGTTTACACAGTATCAGGAGACAATCTACTACCTCCAGATCTCAACGGCAGGATGGATCATCTAAACAACAAGATACACCATCTAAACAACAAGACACACCAAAGACCAACTCTTTTAGGCCTTTCGAACAATCTTCTATCACAAGTTTCTTATCCACGATCTTGGATGATAAGAGATATATAGATATTAAATCCTTGTCTCTAAGGAGGAAAGTTGTCCCTCCTCTTCATCCTTAGGCGACCGCATCAAAGGGCATTGATGTTCCCTTTTGAACACTCCATTGTGAGATATTCTTCTTTCAAGGGTGTTGGTTCATAGCAGTGCTAGCACTTTTCTAGCTACACCACTGCTTTGTATTCCTCTCTTATTGATCTTTGACTCTATTACCAGACAAACTAGCAGGGCTAGTGTCCAATAGACAAATGTAAGGAGAGTGTTACCCAATGTCACCTCAGCCACGCCTCTTACTTCTTAGGAGTGCCATAACCTCCAAGGGGAGAGCCCTTTAACTATTCTACAAGACACTTGGACAAACCAACTATATCTTCTACACAATTATATTAATGACCAGTTCCTTTAATGGATCAATTTGAGAATGAAGAAGACATACTATGTAAATGATAAAGCTGTAGATGTACAACAAAGTACATCAATGTCCCTAGCAAATACTATTCACACAACATTCATTGCAAACATGTGATCATTCATAGACAAGGTAGATGCCCTGATGTATCAATGTAAATAAAGGCATCCAATAGAAAATTCAACAGTCAATTTATGACAACAGTAGATAACCAAGTAGCTATTCAACAATGTAATCATTCACCATTAATAAGAAGACAAACATATGAGTATTACAACTTCAATAGCAACCATTGGTTATGATCGCAATCCGCAACAGTGGACAGTCTAATTTGCAACAATAATTGCAGCAGTAGGTTACAGTAGAAAGGCAACAAATTATGATATCCCAAAACAGTGCTTAACATTCAAATTGAACGTGCTACGAAGAGACCTTTGTGTGAATTATCTAAGTCTGAAAACACAGTCCTGTAGTATACATTCAATGTGAAAATTCAGTCCCTTAAATAAACAGTAATTAATGTATCATTTTGCTAACCTCTTTCAGTGTTTGCATTGTCTTTGTTACAGGTGTTAGGGCTACTAAGTAATGGAGACAGGCAGCTACAAGAGCAGACCTCAGAGAGGGTTTTAAAGGCTGCAAAATGGACAGGAAAAAGGTTGTTACAGCCTGGTAGAGGGCTTCCAAGGGAGAGGGAAGGCTCCCTAAGCAAGGCCGAGCCTAGGGCAGGCCTGGGAGGAGGGGGGCGAGCCCTTTTGAAGGCAGGCCGAGGGTATTTAGGGGAGGCCGAGGGGGTTTAGGATGAGGCCGAGGGTGTTGCAGGTTAGGGCGAGGGCCAAAAAGGAGGGCCAAGGGTAGAGGGAGAGGATAGGAGAGAGGCCGAAGGCATAAGGAGGTAGGGAAAGGGGGTAGGAAAGGAGGATGAGCTTCTTATGAGCAGGCCAAGGGTTGCTTAGGAAGGAAAGAGAGGGTCGTGAGGGAGAGGGAGTAGCCCTAGGACTGTTAGGGTTTGAGGGTTAGGGACTGTTTTTAGTTTTGGGGGTTTTTTATGATATAGAACATAAATAAACAAAACTAACTAAAACAGTAAACAAATTTGCAGACCTAATTTACATGAAATGCCGATATTTACATATGCATATGCAAGAGTAATTTGGTAAAAAATGTGATAACTAGGATTTTTATGGATGAGACCCTTAACCCTAGCCCTAGAGGAGAGGTGACCAGCCTCCCTCTTGGAGTAATTTCTCCTTGTCTACTAAACTAGGGCTTTCTATAACAACCTCTAGGATTCGTTATAGGAGCCTAATCTAGGGAAAAATTGGAGATCCAAGGCTAAACTTGGGAAAACCTCCTCTAGGAAGCATTTTCCACCATGCAAAGAGGATAGAAGGTAGACAAAAAGGCTCTATTCAGAAAAAATGCAACTCTAAGGCCCCCATTCAATCATTCAAGAAGCAAGAATTCACCTACCTTTCACCAAGCAAGGCTAAAAACTAGACTTACTTGAGCTTGTGCTCTTCCAACAATTTCTAGCATCCACAAAGCATGAGCAAAACCAAAGACAAGGATCCAATTTTATCCACAAGGCAAAGAAAAGCCTAGTTCAAGAGGTGCGCATCACTTCCAAGAGAGCTATCTAGGGTAAAAGAGAAACATATTGTAATTTTATCCCATGTGTTATGATTCACAAATGAGGTGAGGAGTTGTATTTATATGATTCTCAACTCACTTTTACAAAATAACCAGGTTGACAGGACAAATAAATGTCAATGTAAAAATATAACATGAAATAATATAAAATAGTCTAAAAATGGCCAAACAATGGTTACCTGGGGTATTTTCCCCTAGGTGCCTAAAAACGGCTAAAAATGACTAAAACTGAGCAGAAAGTTTCACTCTGAAAAGTGGAGTGATAAGGGGGTGATCGTCATGCCCCATCTAACCCCAATAATGTTGAAAATCCCTCAACGTACCCCCTCTATAAGCATGTAGGCCTGGTGACCAAGGATGATGTCATTAAGGAAATTGCACCAAGGAGAGAGGGTGCTCTACTGGAAAGGGACCAAGATGGGTACACAAGGTGAATGGAAGGGGAGGCAAGAGCCTTAGAGCTGGAATAATGTCACCGGTGTGGAAAACAAGCAAAGGGGGTCATGTGACCCAGTGACCTAGCCCTAGGAGCCCCAGACACCAGTCTCGGGGCTACAAGCCCTAGAATGAGGCAGTCAACAATGCCACTAAGCCGTAGTACTCCTAAATGAAGGACCAAAGGGTCTGGCCATAACCACCTCTCAGAAAGTACTGATAACAGCCCATCATGGCCCTGAAGAAAAGTACGACCCCTCTCCTTGGGCAAACATTTGAAGTTGCACTAGTACTAGTACCACGTAACAGACTCTAGATCTTATATCTTTTGGTTGGACCTGCTTTTATCTTGCTTTTATAATCTCAAATCCCCAAATAGTTTACACAGTATGAGGAGACAATCTACTACCTCCAAATCTCGACAGCAAGATGGATCATTTAAACAACAAAATACACCAAAAACCAACTCTTTTAGGCCTTTCAACCAATCTCCTATCACAAGTTTCTTTTCCACGATCTTTGATGTTAAGAGATATATAGAGATCAATATCCTTGTCTCTAAGAAGGAAAGTTGTCCCTCCTCCTCATCCTTAGGCGACCACATCAAAGGGCATTGAAGTTCCGTTTTGAACACTCCCTTGTGAGACATTCTTCTTTCCAGGGCGTTGGTTCATAGTAGCACTGGCACTTTTTTGGCTGCACCACTACTTTGTATTCCTCTCTTATTGATCTTAGACTCTAGATCTTATATCTTATGGGTTGGATCTACTTTTATCTTGCATTTATAAGAACATCCTTTGCACTTTCACTTTGTAACAACATTCATGTACTTAGCAGTCCCATTGAACTATTAGTGGTCGTTTGTTAGACATTTATAATATATCTTATCTAATCTTATTGATTGACTAAGTATACATGTCCTTTATTCTTAAGGGTCCCACCCCTCAACAACTATCCCCTCCCCTTTAGTCCACACCATATTTATTGACTTTGACCCCCTCTATGATGAATCTTATTGAGAATGCTTCATCCAACTCAATCCTCCATTCATCTTAAATAGTACTTAGCTAAAAAGGCAAAGATTATTGTAAAAACTCTCCATGGCATATAAATCAAGACTATCATCCAACACCCTAAGCATCAACCCTATGAAACTTGTCCAAATAAAGTGCTTTGATAAAAGAGAGTAAAAATAATTCAATAAGCGATTTCAACATATTATCGCAAGTACAATGTTAAATCCTAGACATGGTCACAAATCTATATTTCAACTCAAGCATTGATAGAAAGATAAATCTATTTACCACACCACTTTGATGCATATAGTATGGTTATTGGGGCTAGTCAATTTACATAATCTAGAGGAAACCAATCCAATTCCAAAACAAACAACATCGATACTACTTCAATCCAATTTTTCACCAAATGCATACCAATTTGATTTTGTTTCGAAACTGATCTAGAATTGTGGTGCATTTGGAGCAAAAAATCACTCCAAAATAATCCCTCAAAAAGCATCCCCCCTTTAAACCCTAATGGAAGGTTATGTAATCATGCATCTACCCTCGATTTGCCCTTCCTCATTGATCATTTGTAAGAATTGGATATTTTGGTGATATGAGAAAGAGAGTTGGTTTGGAGCGAACTTGGAGCTGATTTGGCATTGTTTGTGGGTTGCTTTCCGTGTATAGAGAATCTACATCAATGGTCTACATACCAGCATAGATCCATTTTAAACCCGGATCTATCAAGCACCGAGAGGGATCCAATTTCTTGAGGTGTAATTTTTTTTTAATTTAAACTCAAGAAATTTGATATCTCTTGGTTGATAGATCCTGCTTTAAGTTTTTAGTTTTTATTTTATAGACGAACATGGATTTTTTTAATTACTTTTCATAATTTTTTATTTTATGAGGCCAACATGGATTTTTTTTAAATACTTTCCATAATTCTTTACTTTATGAGTCGACATGAATTTTTTTAATTATTTTGTTAGGTAGGAACGTTACAACATCTCCCCCATACTGGGCTGTAGAGCACCTCGCTCCTCTCAGTGCAATCATCTACAAGCTTAGAGGAGATTTGAGACTATATTCTTTTGAGATTTCCACAACCTCAATTGTCTAAATTCATCTTATAACCCCTTGTTGAATCTTTTTGGATGCTATCAGTGCACCTCTGGGGCCTTCTAGGCCCCACATTTGCTTCATCTATACCTTTCTAGTGTTTTTTTCATTTTTTAGCAGAAACAAACCTCCATAAAATTTGACCAGTGGTCACCCTTGGATTCTCTTCACCTATAACCCTTCAACGTGCTTGCAGCCTTGATCGTGCCTCCTTGCCATTGTTATGCAGTATAGAGAGATGTTAGCGATGAAATTACATGATGCAATAAAGGATTTAGTGATTCACCTCCTTTGGCTATAAATATATGACAACTGCAGTTTTCTTGGCAGCCAATACTAATCAAGATTTCACATGTGAGACAACCTTTTTCTCCTCTATGGCTACAGCATTGCATAAAGTTTTGGCTTCCACTCTTGGAGTTTTCTCTCATTTTCTATGCTTTAGGAGTCATTTTTGGGGGTGGGTTGTTGTCAAATCAGATATTTGAGGTCAAGCTCAAATTCTATATAGGGTCACATCCACAGATATGTTGCTAACAGTGCAAAACAATTTAGCACTTTCCAGAGTCGCACTACCCTTCTCAAGTTGAGTAGCACTTCTCTAGAGGTTGTTGTTGCGCCAAAAACATTGAGAACCCAAATGATTGCGACACCGTCAATCTCTCCTAGTGCACTTGTTCCTTTCTTCTTGATTTTTTGTTTCAAATGTAATCATTTAAATTAGTAGATGTTATCCCTTCTTACCATATCTCCATTCCTTAACAATAAGTATCACCCATTAAAACTTAGTTTTTGGCATAACGATGTTGTCCTTTTTCTACCATATCTCTAGTTCTAGATTATAATGAAGCAACCCTACATCTATTATTTCAAAGGCATCATGTGACTTGGTGTTTAACACCTGAATGATTTTTGTGTACTATCCCCCATAACAATGATGACATTAACATAAAGATGACAGTCATTATGTCATCCATATCATAGAAATTACGGACTTCTTCTAAAACCTTTGGCTCTAAAAAAATAATCAATGCTTGGATACAAGTTCTAGGAGCTTACTCGAGACCATATAGTGCCTTTTTTGCCTTGCTTGCAAAATGCTCCTTTCCTTTTTGCAAAAATCCTTGTTGGAGTTGTTACACATAGACTTCCTTTTCCAAAAGATCGTTCAAGAAGGCACTTTTAAGATTTCCACAACCTCAGTTGGTCCACTCACTAGTCAACCTCAAGACTCACACCCATTTTGCAAAAATCCTTGGAGTTGTTACATACAAGTTCCTCTTCCAAACCACCATTCAAGAAGGCACTTTTGAGATCCCCAACTCAATTGGTCATCGTACTAGTCAACCTACAGACTCACAAGTCTTGAGTAACTCAATGTGACCGGATACAGACTTCCTTCAAAACCAACATTCAAGAAGGCACTTTTGAGATCCCCATAACCTCAATTGATCAACTTACTTGTCACGTTAAGACTCACAAGTCTAGAATAACTCGATGTGACCAGTGAGTACTTGTTGAGTTATTGTTGAGTTGCTGTAGAGTTATTAATGAGTTTTTTGAAATTAGTTGTCAATTATCCCCAAGTTAGTATGTGGAGCTACTATTGAGTTATTGTCGACTTTACAAAGCTGAATCTCCTCATTTGGTTTGTCAAGCCCAAGTCATGTGGCTTTGATTTCAAGGCATGTCAAGTAAACCAATTTTCATAAATGTAGAATTTTTAGGGATAAATACCAAGAAATATATGGCATTTTTAAAGTTAATTCTCAATCATTGATTCTAAAAGCCCACATTCATTCACACTAGAGTGAGCAAGAGCTTGTGGGGAGGATGTACACACACACAGCCATAATAATTCTTGTATACAGTAAACTAGTACATAACCATGGAAAATCAATTTGCACGTGTACTCTTGCCGGGAAAAGATATTAAGCAAGATATGGCATTTTTAAAATGAATTGCTGGTCACACTAGCAAACACATGCTAGATAGCCATTTGTTCACTAGTGAGGTTGGCAAAGTGCTAAGCTGTCCACCAAGGTTCCATTCTTGCTACGGTCTACTCCATACATATAGCATAAGATCCAAAGGGATGAGACTAGGTGCAAACTACTCTTCAGGCTGACACCTAAGCCAGAGGAAATAGAACTACCACCCTCTTCCCGCTGCAGCCCCTTAAGGCATGTTTTCTGAAGCTATTTCAAAGAAAGAAAGAAAGAAAAAGGCACACACACCTGCAAGCAAGCAAGCAATTGGAGGGGTTGCATATACATGCATGCAAACTGGGTTTTTTACATGCATTCAAGTAGCCACAAATAGAAACCACTCTGCGAGCAAGTAAGTGTGTGGTCAGATTGTAGGCCCCGCATTACTTTTTTAATATAATAATTCAGATACAAATACAGTAGACGTTAAATTGTTTCTGAGTTTAGGGGTAAGGTATGGATGATAATTTGCAAGTTGAAATGCAATATAAAATTTTGGCCCTTACTTATAATATATGCAAAACTGCTTTCATTTTTTAATGATCATTCACTCAAATAATGCCCACCACTTAAAAATGTATGCTTTGATTTTTGCCAATTAGCTAGCTTCAAGCCATATTCAGGGCATCCTTTCACGCGGATAAATTCAGAGAAAGTCGATCTACCTGCTGCGCTCTTCCATCCCCTGGCGGCCTGTCTCTGCCTCTTGAGGCGCCCCACCGTCCTGGGAATTGACCTGCTCACCTGCACTGGAAGCGCTTTCCGAACCACCCGCACTGCCAACCGAAGGCGAACGTGGCCGATTGCGCCTCGTATATTCATAAGCCACGTAAATCATATGCAATAAGCACTGCAGGGCGTAGCCTGCAATCCAAACTCTCAAGGGCGTCCCGGGCCTTTCTTCCAAAGTGGACGTCAAAATCACAACCGAAACGACCACAAACGACAGGTTCCACAGGAGGTCCAATACGACCACGGGCTTGGAATACGCCCAGTCGCTCTGCCGTTCTTCCAATTGCTGCGCCGCGTTTTCGCGCACCAACATCGAGGGCTCTCTCATCATTCGTCTGCCGCCTGCCCTGCGAATGAATCGCGCGGCGCCTTGTAATGCTGAAACTCGCGCATCATTGTTAGTAGTGCCGCTTTCCAGTAATGGACTGCTATCCACGCCTGTATCTGGCCTCGTTCTCTCCATTTTTACCGTCAAAACCTTCTTTACATCATCAATTCGCGGTGCATGGGCCAAATTTCACTGCGTCAGGGGTTTTGTTTAGGGTTTCATCGCAAGTCTTGCAGCGCTTTGGCTTAATTTTAGCTGTAAAACCTTCGGGAGGAAGACACGGGATCGATTTCAGAGCCCGACACTCATTTCGACCAAAATTGAACTGTGCTCTAGAAGAAACAAAAACCGTTCCAGGATAGCATGTTAAGGCCGCGGGATCGAATCGCTGAGTTGCCGTGGATAGACTATGGCCGCTAGCAGAGATTTGCGGCAGGTATTGGGCTTCCAAATAGTAATATAAATTTTATAATTTCAATAGCTTGTAAGCAATTTGTTCATCTAACGTTGTCGGTGTGTGGAATATGAGAGCGTGCACATGATCGCCACCTAATGGTCAATGCAAAATGTCCAGTATTTATATTTGCTTGTTTAAGAAACGTTCACCACATATTAGTAGTCTCTGGATATTTTTGTTAATTTTCTTTTGAGTATCCAGACTCTGTTTATCCAATCTCTCAGTCACGCTTGTATACCAATTTTCATATTAATATTAGAGTGATGTTGGTGTTATGTTTTTTAATATTAATAGTTATATTATTCTTCATTATATTATAATTCTTAACAAATATATTTCAATGTAAACAATTATTCCTTTTATTGATAATTATATTTAATTGTAAACAATTATTCATTATAATTATAACTCTTAACAGATATATTTAAATGTAAACAATATCGTTATATTATAAATCTTCATAAATATTTTTAAATGTAAACCATTATTCATTATTCATTGTATTATAGCTATTGATAAATATATTTACATGTAAACAATTATTTTTCCTCTCGAAAAACCATAATTTTTATTCATAAAAAAAATTACATTTTTCACATTCTCACTATATCTATTTAAAATATTCTTCACATTCTCATAGTAGTTGGTCACATGACCTATTTAGTGTACTGGGCTTATAATCTATCTAAATAGACTTATAATTGCCTCCTACATATTACATTCAAAAACTCTATAGAAAGCTCTTTGCAAGTCATAGACCTACAATACATTACAGTACTTCGAGGAAGATCCCAAAATTAAAATCCTTCATTGTTCTGAGAAGTATTCTTTTAATTCGACTATATATGAGCAAAGCAGAAAACTTATTTTGTAAGTCATGGACCTAGAGTACAAAGTTTAACAAAAATATCAAGGAGGATCCCAAAAGAATGATTGTTGTTGATTAGTGATCAATCCTTCCTTCTCCTGCATTATCTCCGCGTTTTAGGGACAAACCACTTTTAAAAAACATGTTAGCTTCCATATTTCTTTCCTTGTAGATGTGATCAAAAGTGATCATCTACAAGTTTGCTTTTATACTCACGATCTCTTCCAGAATTGGAGAAAGGAAAATATTATGGTAGTGATGTTCCCCATTTATCCAGTCTATTATAATTTTTGCATCTTCAAAGACTTGTTATTTTTTTAAACCCAGATGTACTGCTAATAAAAGAAGGAGCTTTAAAGCACAAAGTTCTACATAATTATTAGTACCACTACTCAGTTCAGCTTTGAAAAAAAATTGAAACCTTTGATATGTAGATCACTCCACTTGCTCCTGCTGCATCCTTTTGCGCTCCATCAAAATAAGACCATGGGATGTCTTCTTTTATGTTTTCTTCAACCAACTACCTTGGAATGACTTAAACAATTACACATAAGTGTTTTTTTTTACATAATGTTAAGAGTTAATTGTGCATTTTGCTAGCAAAGAGATATTGATTTACAAAGGATCCATAACTTTAAGATTGATTTTTTGTATTTTTAATTTTACTATAATTAATAAATTAAAAAGACATTATTAACTTTTTTTAATAATTAAAAAAAAACTAGGAATAAATAATGATCGAATCCTTTGAAACCTGCGTTTTAGGGCACGAGATCGCCATCCGAACTCGAGCCTGAAGGGTTACATGCTGAGAAGGTTCGGTCCTCTGCCAACCTCTCCTTTGCACTCCTTCACTGGCTCGTGGTTCTGGCTTCAGCCCTCTGGTCCGTTGGCCTTTTAGGGTGCCCCTCATGGCCACGGGAGTTGGGAGCATCCCTCCCGAGCTTTCAGAATTTCTAAAACTTGTCTCAGACCAAGGCAAGAAGCCGATCTCTTCCACCCAGAAAAAATTCGCAAAGAAATTAAACGAGATCCCTACTGTTGTGCTTCCGATGGATCTCCCCTGCAAGACCACCCTGAATCTGGCGGAACGGGCACTAATCGGACAATTCACTGGATTATGGCCTTCCCCAAAGACCACCGAAATTTGGGTTCAAAAAAACTGGAGACTGTTGATAGCCGAGGATGTTAAATCCTTCTTCCTTGGTAAGGGATATTTTGCATTCGTCTTCAAAGACAAGCGGGATCGCAAGCTTATCTTCAGAAATGGCCCTTACTTCATGGGGCCACAAGGTCTGTATATGAATAAATGGAATCCGAATTTTGATCCAACAGTGGATGATATCCCCTCAGCCATTCCTGTCTGGGTAAGGCTGCCCCACCTTCCTCTCCATTGTTGGAATACCGAGTCCCTGGAAGAAATTGGGAATGCCCTAGGTAAATACATCAATAAAGCCGATCGTAAAGATCAATTTCATGCGCGAGAATATGCATCGAATTGGATTTGGAACACGGCCTTCCGGAAGCAATAAATCTCAAAGTAGCAGACTGGTCGCACATCCAAGAACTCGATTACGAGCAGATTCCTTTCAAATGTAAGTTTTGTCACAAATATGGGCATTTCACACGATCTTGCAAAAAGAAGCCGGTGGATCTAGAACTGAATGGGAAAAAAGAGCAATGGACAGTCCAAAAAAACAATAGAGCAGGCTCGAAATCTCTCTCAAAAATCCCAATCATGCAGAAAACAGATCGGCAACATCTAGATCCAACAGCCTCAAACAATGGGAATAGCTTCAAAGTCCTGGAGTCAGCTGAGATCCAGGAAACCCCCGAGGCTGAAGAAGAAGGAGAAATTCGGGAAGAATAGGTAATCCAAACAACTCAGCAGGACCCCGGAATTCCAACGATCCCCTTGATCCTGACTACACCCAGCCCCACTAGTTCTACTTTGATTAAAGAAACACCCTCCTATGCTTAGATCACAAAATCTAGAACCCAATCTCACCCTCCTCATCAGAAGAACCATTCGACAAATTCAACAAAAAATTGGGTCGAAAATCCACCAAAGATCTGATGGAAGAAGAAGCAAAGAGAGAGAAAGTAAAAGGGTCCCAAGCAACAATAGATATGGTTTTCAGCAGAAACACCAGAACCAGGAACACAGAAAAGAAATTTGGGGATCTTTCAGGAGGAACACCCTCCTCCATTTTCAATCCTAAATGATGAATTTGGTCTCCTGGAATTGCAGAGGGCTTGGCAATCCCTACAAGGTAGAAGCAGTCAAAGATCTGCAAAAAATTGGTAAGCCTGATATTCTACTTCTCCAGGAGACAAAACTAGATGAGACAATTGTTTTAGCAATTGGAAAAGATCACTGGAAGCACAATACAGGATTTGCAGTAAGTGCCCAAGGAGCATCAAGAGGATTGGCAACCTTATGGTCATCGGACAAATTTCATCTTCACAACCAATTTGCCACACAACATTGGATTTATACGGACCTCGCCCATCTGAAGAGCAAAAAGCGCATCGGCCTTTTCAATATTTATGTGCCTAACCTCCATGCTGAGAAAAAAGACTGCTGGAGCCTTCTCGAAGACTTCCTGGATTTGTATAACCCTCAAAACATAATCCTTGCAGGGGATCTAAATATCATCCTGTCCAGAGAGGAAAAGAGGGGAGGCCTTAGTGGGATCGACTATTTCAAGCAACAGGTAGAAGAGATTATCCATAATAGAGATCTCATCGATATAAAGCCAAAGAAAGGTAAGTATACATGGTCCAACAAATGTCTCGGTAAAGGGAATATAGGCTGGACAGATTCCTAGTCCACAACAATCTCCTGACGGACACTCAAATCATCTCCTCTAGTATTCTAGCTAACCTTGCCTCTGATCATAAACCTATACAATTGAGTTTCAATGACTTGGAGGATCTTGGCCCCATCCCATTTCGGTTCAGCCCTCAATGGTTGGAGCATTCTAGCTTCTGGTCTACTCTGGAGAAGGCATGGAGAATCCCTATCACAGGCTCTCCATGCCACGTATGGGATCAAAAATTAAAGAATACCAAGAAATCTTTAAAGATATGGGCAAAAGCGAATTGTCCAGCCCCAGCTGAACCCAAAAACAACACCGTGGGAGTCTTAGAAGAGATGCAAAGCGAAATGGACGACCATCTAATTGATGTTAAAACGATGCATGAGGAAACTAACCAACATAGCAGAGTATACCAGGCTTTTAGAAAGGAGGAAGAGTATTGGCGGTTGAAGTCAAGAGCTACGTGGTTAAAATCTGGCGATAAAAAAACAGATATTTCCACAAACAATTCAAAATTAGAATGACGAGCAATTACATAGAAGAGATCAAATTGGAGGACGGCACCATCTGCAAAGGTAATAATGATATTAAAATCGTTGCATATGAGCATTTCTCTGCGTTATTTACTGAGGATGACAGGCCCGAAGTAGAGGAAGAGCGCACACTGCTGGAGTATATACAGAAAAGCATAATGCCTGAGGAGAATTTGAAGATTCTGGAGCCATTCTCTGAACAAGAAGTGGTCAACACAATCAATTCTTTTGACTCTAATAAAGCCCTAGGCCCCGATGGCTTCTCCATTCATTTCTATCAAGCTTGCTGGGAATACATTAAAAAAGATTTTATGAGAATGGTTAAGAATTTCCATACAAAGGCTAAGATAGGTGGAGGAACTAATAACACCTTTTTGTCCCTCATTCCAAAAGATACAAACCCAAGCTCCTTCAGCAGATTTAGACCAATTTCCTTATGCAACGCCTCATACAAGATAATAGCTAAGATGTTGGCATCCCGGATGAAGCCCTTACTAAGCAGGATGATCTCGGAAAACCAAGGCAGCTTTCTGGAAGGGAAGCAAATTTTGGACAATGTCATCCTCGTTCAAGAAGCTATCCACTCAAGTAAAGAAAGAAAGGAAAAAGGTATGATTATCAAGCTAGACATGGCCAATGCATTTGACCGGGTCAAGCATTCCTTTCTTTTCAATATTATGTCTCGTTTTGGATTCAATGAAACCTTCATCCGGTGGATTGCAGCTTGCATCAACAATCCCTGGATTGCCCCTCTAATTAATGGTCGTCCCTCAGACTTCTTCCAAGCTTCCCGGGGCATTAGACAAGGATTCCCTCTCTCCCCTTTCCTGTACATTATCTTGGCTGATTCTATTAGCCGAAAGTTAAGCCATGAGCTCCTCATTGGCACCCTCCCCGGCCTTCAATTGACCTTTGACTCCCATCCCCTCAATCACACTTTGTTTGCAGATGATTCCTTATTCCTTGGAGGAGCCTCTTCCCACATAGCACGCAAATTCAAGCAGAACATGAACATGTATTGCAAGGCCTCCAAAGGAATGATGAACCTTAAGAAAAGTGCAGTTTATAGTTGGAATACAAATAATGTGCTGGCTGCAAAAATCAGCAGAATCCTGGGCATTAAGGTATACAATCATTGGGAAAAATTCACTTATTTGGGCCTACCTATCACTTATGGAAATGCCAAGGCTGGAACACGGGATGAAACAATCAACAAAATTAAGAGGAAGATCATTAGATGGGGAGGATACTGGCTAAGTAAGGCTGGAAAACTGATCCTTGTAAAGTCAGTAATCTCCGCCATGCCTATATATCAGTGTTCTACACTCCTAGCGCCAAAAGGAATAGCAAGCCAAATTAGTAAACTCATGAGAGATTTCCTTTGGTCAGGAGGGAAAAATAACGGGGAAAAAAATTTCATTTGGTGAATTGGGAGACGATCAAGAAGACCAAAGTTGCGGGAGGTCTACAAGTTCGGGATCCTCGACATACAAATTTATCTCTGGGTGGAAAGATATTATGGCAGATTCTCCACTTCAAGCAGAACCGAATCAGCCAAGTGTTCCAGAAGAAATACCTCAACGGAGATAACCTAAGATGTTTAGATCATAAACCCAACTCCAAAGGATCAAGCACCTGGTCCCTTTGCAAAGAGGCCTGGGAATTCTTCTCAAAAGAATTATACTGGGTACCAGGTAACAGCAAGAAAATAGAAATTTTCAAAGACATAATTATGGAGAATGAAGCTTTGCAAAATAACCAGGACTTAAAAAATATTGCTGACTGGCTGGCCCATCAAGGAATCAGAACTCTAAAAGATTTCAACTGCTGGGACTGTCATGGAAATTGGGACAGTTGGAAAAAGGTAGAGGTTCTAGCAATTCATGAGGCAGCGAAAGACATTCTCATTAAGAAACTGAAAGGTTGTGCCCCTCTTCATTTATTGGCCAAGGATGTTCGAGGCTGGGGGCCTACAGGTACGTATACGACTGCCCTTGGATACAAAGCACTGCAACAGAAAGAAGAAACTATAAATGATACATGGAAAATGGTCTGGGATACATTCGGACTCCCGAAAATTAATCTCTTCTCCTGGACTTTAAATCATGGTAAAATTCTCACCGATGATAATTAAAATAAGAGAGGTATACTCGGGCCATTTTGGTGCATTCTCTGTCAGAGCAACAATGAAACCTGTAATCATCTCTTTTTGGAATGCCCCTATGCAAAGGAATTCTGGAACTATATGCTCAGGGATCTCAACATCACCTTGCCCTTCTTCACCTCCACCACGCAACTTTTCAAAGATTGGAAAACTTCTTATCCCACCCCCCTATCCAAGGAAAAGCTTTGGTATCATCTTTGGATCTCCATCCCTAAATTTGTGTGCTGGAAAATATGGATTGCTAGAAATCAGGCAATCTTCCAAGAAAAGTTTTGCAAACCCATTCACACAGCAAGCCAAGCTAAAGGATTACTGCTCAAGTGTCTCAGTCACTCCAAGTTTAGGACAGAGTTAACCCTAAGCAATGATGAATTGGATTGGATAGGAAATTTTAGACCGCAGCCCAAGCAGGTACAACACCAGAGACTCATTCTAGTCTGGCAAATAGATTCACAACTAAATATTTTCAAGAATGGAGGACAAACCAGGAGATGACAGCCTTCATTTCGACGGGGCCTCCAAGAACAATCCAGGAGTGTCAGGAGCTGGCGGGGTCTTATGGAATAAAGTCGGGAACATTAGATTGAAGTATAGATGGGGCTTGGGCATTAGCTCAAATAACCTCGATGAAGCTTTAGCCTTGCTGAAAAGCTGTCAGATAGCTAGAGAATTTAATATTGACAAGATTCAAGTGTTCGGGGATTCTCTGAACATTATCCATGCCCTCAATACTAGCACCAATAGCAATAACCTCCCCCTTAGCCAAATCATTCAGAGAATACGTCAAATATCGACCACTTTCACCCTTTTCAGATCTTATCATATACTCATAATTTTAAACAATGAGGCAGACACATAAGCTAAAGCTGCTACAAGCCATCAACAAGGCATGCTCAAGCTCTCCAACTTGGATGCTGACTCCCAGCATATTCCATGAGCCTGGGTCTTCTACTTGCTTAAGTCAGCGCAATTCGAGTAAATAGTTTGTTTGGATTATTCTTCACACTCTGCCTAAGAGTCGCTGGAAGTGAAAATATGATCCCAGTGTCCCTTAATTCTCCAATTCAGAGCCTTTTCACCAAGCCTAAGAGTCACTAGAAGTGAAAATATGACCCCAGTGTTGTTTTAATCCTGTCTTTTAAATTTAATGGTGCATTGATCGATGAGAAATGACCTCGATTGAATTGAAGGACTTAGCATCACGATGAATTGGATAAAGGGATTTTAAGAGTTATTAATATCTTTATTAAGTACTCTTCGTCAGTAGCTGATATAGCAATACTTTGAAGCAATGAGTAGCAGATGATAGATCAATTTATGAAGCTGACTGCGCTATAGTTGGCACTAGAGGAAAGGGTATCCTATATTTTTTTTGCAATTCCAAAGGAATAATAGGACACTGCTGAAGTAATCTCTGGCAGAATCTACAGTTGTAGACATAGGGGATTTCACTCCCACTCACGTACCCAAATTTTCGCAGCTTGCAGGAAAGGCCAATCTACAGAACTGCATATTTCCTGTAGCATTCAAAGTGAAGTAAAAACTCTGTTGCAGAACAAATTCAGATAGAACTCAGAATGATGCTTAATCACAATGGTGATAGATTAGCTGAAGCAACAGATCGGGAACTCAGAATTATATGTGGCATGTTGAAGAACAAGTCAGGTTTCCAGAATATGAGACACTGATAAGAAGGAAGTGTTATGAGGCAGTTTCTGGAATTTCCATCAGGCGTTTAAAATTTGTAATCTCTCCAGCAAAGGTTATAGGGCAGAAAGCTTTTCCTCATTGGCACAGATCTCAGAATGTAACAATCATGCAGATAGCATAATTCTACAGCGCATCTTCTTCTTCATATTCTCGGATTACAGAAGATTTAATGATATATTCAATGGCAGAAGCAGAACTCGATCTCAAAAGTAACTTGAGCTCAGGGCAGTTGGGCACATCATTTTTTATTAAATAGCAGCTCCCTAAGTGCTATATTCATTTATTGAAAGTCTAATAAGCTCTTTCTGAAAGAGAAATAGCCTCCCAAATTCATTTTCATATATTGTTGGCCAAAATAGGCTCTCGACAATGCAAAGCTGAATTAGAACAAAGAACACATTGATTCCTATTGTACTCGGCTGATTTGGTTTCAAAACCACAACCCTTTTTTTTTATACAATATTCGTTTATGTTAAAAAAAAAAATTAAAAAAAAACAACTTTTTTATTTATTTATATAAAACAAATTACATTATGTAAATGATATATATAATGGCTTATATATATATCTTTTCAAAATCACTCAAAAACAAAAACATCATTTAAGATTTCATAGTAATATCTTTTCCAAAGCACCCCACCCAAAAATAAATCATTTAACAAATTTTCACAATAATATTGTATCATCATATACCAAAATGAGGTCCTACAAACAACAAATCATAGTTAAATTGTTTATTTTTCATTACCAACATTTGGATCTTTTCCTAAGAATCATGAAATGGAGCATGATAATATTCAAATATGATTATGACCACTTCCTCCATTATATATCAGCAACCACTTATATTTATATAATGTTTATAACATTTTTTTTAAAATTGATACGGATAGATTATATTATAAACAGTTGAAAAAATCAGCTTCAAAAAAGTACATTGTAATAGTTCAAAACATATCTAATAGAGTTTTCAACATAGTTATCAACACCATATACAGTCATCTAAAGATTGAAAACTATTTCAAAATGACTGGTTATTACTATAATGCTATAGATTTTGACAAACTGTCCTAGCAGTTTTTGGAAAAAATTAAACATTCAAAACTGAAAGTTAAGCATAACTATTTCCACTTTCCATGACCTGATCAATTGGTTCTTCAATAGCATTAGTATTCACATATTCACCTAGATCTTCTTCAGCATGCACGCTTGAACTCGAGATATTCACATAAACACAGGTGGGTTTCCGAACATAATGACCATCAATATTCTCGCTTTCTGAATTTTCAGCAATTCTGGAGTTCTTTCCAGAAATAAGATTTTCATGCTTTGCCAAAGTTGTCGAAATTTCTTGCACTTGTGCTTCACAAAAATGGATAGTCTCTTCAACTTCATTAAGATGAACGTCTAGACAAGATGTATTGGCTAAAATCTATTGAGTGGCTTGCTCTACTTCATCTAGATGAGAGTCCAAGATAGGCACATGAGCAGTTAATTGATGGATGATTGCAATCAAACCTTCCATTTGCAATTTTAGCCATCTTAGTTGACTGTGAATATCATGAATATCAGCTTGGGTGTCTTGAATTCTCTCGGAGAGTTCCTCAAACTTTTTTTCCATTGCTACTCCAAGCTTTACGACAACACGGTCACATGCCTCCTTTGAAAATCCTATAGCCTAGTCTCCCCAATTAGTATGCAAGGAAAACCATGTGTCTGGTCCTCTACAAATTACCAAAATAAATTCCACAATATGCTCTGCACCATCTGCACCAAGAGACAAATCACCTAAGGCATAAAGAGAAATTGTTGCTTCCTCAAACGTCCCTAAATCCCAAACCTTCATGATCGATGAAATAGCAGAATCCAAATGAAGCCAACATAAAGTTACCTACAAATGGTGCTCTTCGAAACAACAATAATTAGAGTAGGAAGTCGTTCTCCTAGTGCACAGGAGAAGGCATCAGAATCCACAAAGTTCCACACCACCATTCCAGAATCGTTGTTCACACCATACCACCTCCCTCCAACGTTGTTCACAAAATGGCAATACTGATACAAGCTATCCCCTAAACGCGAAAAGGCTTCCCGACAAAGCTTCCTAGAAGTACCTCCACACGCCCATAAGATAATCCCATATGTGTGAACCCAGATTGCTCAAGAAGCTTCATTTACCCAAGAGCCTAGGAACCTCCACATGGTTAGTTGGAGTAAAGGGTGCATTGGACCTTCCTGTCATCAATTCTAGTAATTAATGCATGATGAGACTTGATTCTTGTAATTAATGCATGACAAGACTTGATTGTCATCGATTCTTGTAATTAATGCACGAAAGACTTGATTCTTGATGAATGGGAAAATTAAAATTTGCATATATAACGTTAGGGGAGCCAACATGATAATAGTTTACCCCATTTTTTCATACCCCTCGAGGTATACGCAATGATTCATTTGCTAATTTATCCATTGTAGCATTATGCTCTCGTCGAACATGATAGAATTGAATGTTCAGAATTTGAAGAGAAGACCAATAATTCATTTATGAAGTCTTCCTGCAATTTGATCCACAATTTCTTGTCGATGCCCAGTTTGAGAGATGATTAGGAGAGAATAGCTTATCACCACTAGCGATCGAACAACAGAGACAGATTGTTCCAATCCCAGGCACAAGGGATAGTGCTCTACTAGGTTATTAAGTTCATTCCATGGGCCACATGCAAAAGTTGATACTACATTCCCTCTGGGATAAAAAATAACTCCACTCGCACCTACCTCCCCAATATAACATTTACAACACTTTTAGATTTGTTTTAATAACATTTATATAATATTTTCTTTTAATTTTGATTTGAATTTTTTTATTTACGTATTTGTTTAGTTTTTTTTAATTTTACTGTAATTAATAAATTAAATAAATAGTATTATTTTATCTAATAATATTTTTTTAATATATATAATAAAGGTTTTTGTAAGAATGGATTTTATTTCTTAATCATCTTTCAAAGAACGCTGGGTGAGATAGAATTATTTACTTATGTTTGGTATATATACTGAACTTTGCTTAAGTAGATTTACTATTAGATTGCTTTTTAATATGAAAGATCTTTACGTGTGAGGAAAATGTTTACCATATATATGTTTAATATATTTTCACGATCCAAAGGTTTGTGTCAATCATGATTCATATGCTCCCAATATTTTTTTGGGAAAATTCATGGATACATATTCAAACAAGAGTTGCATGCAGCTTAGTTCCTGCAATTTAAATTAGGAAAATAAAAATAGAAAAGAAGAAATTATCTAAATAAATTTATATATAATATAAAAATCATACTCCTACCAATCTATATTAAATGTTAATATTAAATATGTTAAAAATTAAGACTTAGGTAAACCTAAGTGAAACTGAAAACTTAAAAAAAAACATCACTATAATAAAATAAACCAATAAAATCCATTTTGATTATCTAAAATTAATCAAGATCAAATACAAAAAAAAAAAAAAAAAATTGTTTAGGAGTTGAATAAATAAGTAATTATTTGGCATTTTCTCATGATATCTCACCAAAACCCAACATTTCAATTCAAATTAAGTGAAATGCACCTAGAAAAAATGTTTTTTTTTTATGTTTTTTTAATTGATTCAAAAGCATAAAAAACTCTAAAACACATGGATTATACAATCTCAACTTAACACCTAAAATTCATGAATTTATCAAAAGAAAATCAAAATTGTTCCAATTCTTATGAAAATGTCAATAATTCCTTTGTAATAAGATTTTAAAATATAGTTATCTACTCTACACTTTTTATGTTTCTCAATAATATCACTTACAACTATAACATCCAAAATTTATGCAAGGTTTAATAAACATATGGGAATCACATATTTATAATAAAGAAGGCTAAACATTTTAACTTTTTGTATCACTAAAGTTCAAAAATTACAAATTTCAATTGATGAAATTGTTTTTTAGATTGATTCAACACCATTAAATACTTTTATTATATGTTTAAAAAAACATATGTAAACTATCAAAATTTAATTTTATGATTTAAAATAATTCTTACTAAATTTTAAACAAAAATATCAATTTCCCTTATCATTTTTTTAAATTTTCAAATAAATATTCACGTATCAACCAATATTGGAAAAGTTTCAATACAATAGCTCCAACCCTAATGCTATCGAACATGTAGTGGTAATTTGTTAAAAATAAAATGAATTTAATATACTAAAAAAGTTTGTATATATATATATATATATATATATATATTTCCAATGTGGCATACATAAGCTTTCTTTTTGTCATTATAACCTTCATATATATACCGGCACTACTCCATGAGGCTTCGTTGCCATTATAACCTCTATGCGATGTACATAAGTTACAGGGTTTGAAGGAGGACCTTAATCTTATACCAAATAGCCAAAAAAACAAAAAACAAAAATCTTACATCAAATAGTCATTATTTAGATTACTTTATAATTATATCGCATACCAATAATTATAATTATACATATTGGGCGCGAAGAACCTCGGGCCCATGAGAAACATAGGCATAAATGTGTATAATGGCCGCTAGTCCAATGAATTTGGTCCTTTCGCGTTATTTGAAAGTGACTATATTAGTAACCTGCCTATTTTAGATTCAATTACAAGAATTCTTGCTTGCTCTTAGCTAGGGTCTATAGGAATTTGCGTAGAGTGTTTCTAGTGGGGTTTTATGTTTGTTTGTTCAAACTTTAGCTATGTCGTCACAGTTGATGATGAGTTTCGCTTTTGGTAACCGACGCCTCTTTCTCTTCTTGCAATCCCAAGTGCATTGGGATTAATCCAACCATTATTTCAGCTATCGCTTTCTTTTTTACCAACTAATTTGAAATCTTTCTATATGCTACAACTTGCTTGCTAGTTGTTATCCACCATTAGCCTTTTTTTTCAAAGTTTTTAAAAATGAAAAAGAGCAACTTCATATTATTTAAATTAATAGAAGTACAAATAGTCTCAAGTAAAAATAGTCTTTAAATAAAATCTACAATCTACTTCTGCAAAAAATTGGCAATTACAAAATTACAAAGGCAATTAAAAAATTAGCATCTGTCTACCGCCACCATCAAATTACAAAGGCCTCTTTTATAAAACTGACAGAGGCCGTGTTCACCACTGTTGGGCAATTACAACAGTTTGATTCTGTCTTTGCGTCCATTGCTCAACATGTCAAGGGACTGTGTGAAGATGGACGACTTGAAGAGGCTATGTAGCATATACAGATGATAGACCAACGTGCCTTGGCTTGTCTATTGCAGTGGTGCACCCACTCAAAAGGTGTTTCCCAAGGCAATCGAGTTCATCTTCACATGATCAAAGCTGAATTGATGCAGAGGCAGACCTCTTCCTGTTGAACAAGCTTGTGATCTTCTATGCCAAATGCGGCAGCTTGCCGGAAGCTCGCCAAGAGTTTGACAAAATGCTTGAACGAGACGTCGTCCCATGGAGTGCCATGATTAGTGGACATGCCCAACATGGGTATTGTGAGGAAGCCCTCCGTCTTTACTGCCAAATGTTGCAGTGCTAAGAAGTTGAACCCAATAGAGTCACATTCATGAGCACTCTCGGGGCATGCACTGGTCTAACAATCCTTGAAAGGGGTAAGGAAGTTCACGCCCACATTATTAGAATTGGGACTAACTCAGAAATAGTGTTGGAGAATGCACTAATTGACATGTACGCCAAATGTGGAAGTATGGAGGATGCCAGCAATAGACATCCAAGTAAAAATAGTTTTTAAATAAAATCTAAAATCTACTTCTGCAAAAAAATGGCAATTGCAAAATGCAAGAATGTTATACTTGTAAAAACTCACGTGAAATTAAACTCAAGAAGAAAGTCACACTATCTGGACTCATCCTTCAATATTATTATGATGCAAAACCATAAAATTACCTGGATCTAAAAACTTTCTTAAACTATCAGCAATAAGAAATCCTAAATGATAGTAAAGTCCACAATATGAAAACAAGATCCCAAAATTTCATCAATTAAAAAAACAAATCCTTACCAATTGCATATATAGAATAGGCCAAAAGGATTATTTATGGGTTTGTAATCATGCCAATTACAAACCATGTAATGTAAAACTGTCACAAACACCATTCAAAGCAAGATGAAAGTCATTTCATAAACTGTAAAATTGAAATTGATAGTTTATAATACATACCTAATTAAATTAGTTTTTCTTGGTCTCCATTATGTATGTCAAAATCTGTTTGGAATACAAAATAGGGCCCTATGAGACATTAAATTCCATGCCTTTAGCCGTATCTCTCACATGTCAACCTGCGGCCTCAAAATACCCTCGCGCAGGCCCTGTCATATCTCGATTCCTGTTAATGTTTAGTATATGAAAAATACTTTTCTATAAAATTAAATTAGATTGTAATTTTTATTTATTTTTAATTTTGCATAATTTAGTTAATAATGATAAATTTTTCCAATAAAATCGTACCTAACTCGGACCACTGCATACAATTCTACATCAAGACCAGAATTAGTAGCTGGAAAAAAAGATGGATCTACATTTTTAATGGAAGATAAACAAATACACCGTTTGGCCATTCATCCCTGCGGAAACTACATGTACCACTAAAGGAAAACCTTGGCAATCGTCCACAATTTTTCTGGCAGTCTTCTATATTGATAGAAACGTCGTTGTCTTTGAAAACAACTTAGCCAATCAACATCCAGGCTTCCTCTTTAGAGAGGGGTTGTATTACAACGGACTATCCTGCGCTCATCGATTCAAATCTTTCCTAGGAGTAGATAATAGGACTTTATTGTGCTTACCATCCCCAAATGCCACAGCTAATTCTTGCAAATTGAGCGGACTCCACAAGCCATCCAATAATGGAAGAAAGTTCTTCTCCTTCAGATAGATATGCAGACAGCTTCATTTTCTTGCCGTCAAAACTGCCTAGAAGACTTACACTCGTTTGATCTTCAATAGACCTCTGTAAGTTGAACATTTTAGCATACTCAGAAACTATGACCCAAATCAACTCTTGAAAGACATGATTACTAACCTTTTATTTGTTGTAAAGCATTATGAGGAGAGACATTTTCCCAATGTTGGGCAAGCCATAAACACTAATTAAGGGAAACCTGTCGTGAAGCCACCTCTCCACTTGGACTTGTGCATCTACTATGCCTGAACCTACAAACATAGTGGCAACTATTTCTTAAAGTAATGCCCCATCTTTATGCAAGAGTTTCGAAAAAAAAACTCCAGAGATGTCACCAATATTGACAAGTCGCTTTAAAAAGCCATGATAGAGTTCATCAAAAAAATGCATTCCAAACTCTTATTTCTTTGGAGAGTCTCCTCGAATCGCACATGTGACAGTCAAGACATCTTTGTCGCAACCCCGAGAAGAGAATTTCCCAGCAATTGCAGCCAAATCCTCACGATCTCCGGATGTGCTTATGTTGATCTTGAAAGAGGCTGTCATTATCTTCTAAAAGGATACCCATATGCTTCAAATAATTTTGCAGAGTCTGATGGTTATCCTCTAATTGTTAATAACGTCAGGCATCAGTCGTCCATCTGCAATCACCCCAACCTATTATCTGCTAAGTTTTCACTTTTCATTATATTACTCACTACACTAGTTCTGAAAAAAGGAACAATGGAAAATAGTTTGTCAAAATGCATCCAAAATTGCTAAGGTTTCAGTTTTCAATTATATTACTCATTGCACTAGTTCTGAAAAAAGGAACAATAGAAAATAGATTGTCAAAATGCTTCCAAAATAACTATAGGTAGTTTCTTCTCTCTGCAAGAGAAATTATATTTTCCCACTTGAATGTCAAATATTTGTTTCTACAATACAAATAACACTCTATAGGCACATACCCAGTAGCAATCACCCAACCTATGATTGGTATCCGCTAGGGTTTTAAGTTATAGTTCGGAAAATATAAACAATAAAAAACATTTTGTTAAGATGCTTCAAAAAGAACGTTTTACCACCATGGAAGCGATTAAACAACGCTACCTTTTGCCGCCATGGAAGAAATTAAACAATGTTGCAAGTTACCAGACCGAGATAGCAAGAAACTTTGTGATAGAATCCAAATACATCATTTTTACAAGGAAACAACCCTTATAGTTTCAAAACCAAAGAACACTAGCATTCATAGTCCATATCAACTCATACACAACAATTTTTTATAAAAATCCTAAACTCACCTGCACAGAGACTAATGTGCAGTGTTTTGACATTGCAATTCCCTGTAAGGGCCTAAGGCCTGAGTATTGTTGATAGGAAGCCCCAAGTTGTTCTTACACGATTAAATCGCCACTCTAAAAATTGTGAAGGGATGAGGGAATCCTCCAAGAGCTTCCAAATCCTAACCTCATTCCATGGATCCTTTTACTGTAAGTTGTTGACTACTACCGAGTGCGGTTCTTGCTGGGTAGATATGGAATAGACTAGAGCATGCCAAATTCCAATGCCTGACCAATGTCTGCAACTATAGACTGTTTGGATGCCTTTCAACCTAACCCTATCAATCCACTAGAAACCAAATATTTAAATTTTACATTTGGAAGATTAAAGTCATGTTCATTTTTATTTTGTTTTTTATTTTTTTTAATTAGTGCCAATGATAAAAATTATCTTTTCAACCACTTTGGGCCAATGAAAGTTACACATTTGCTAATATATTTTATAAATAAATACAAAAAATAACAAAATTCATTTCACATTACACAAAGTATAGTAAGATTTTAGAAATATTTATGTACGGAATAAATTAATAGCACAAACTGGAACATATAGTCTCTGCCTACGACAAGGACTAATAATGAAGATATCTTGATTATTATGTCCTTGCGTATGCAAGAACATATAACAATCACCGATTTTAAATAATCCAACCCGCAGTGAGCTAGGGTTAAGTTAATGTTTGTTTTTTAATTATTTAGGAATTTGGTGAGTTGAAGCTGGACGTATTGGAGCATGTGTACTGCATTGAACTTGGAATGGGGTTTTTGTCCAACGGTTATTGTTTGAAGCCCTTTGACGTCAACGCATTGGGCATTGGAGCCCCAAGGGGTGGTAGGTGTCTTGCGTCATGTTCAATTATGTTGGTGCTCGTATGTCTTTGACGTGGTGGCATGGGATGGCAACAACTATGTGTTCTTTGTTGTGCTCGTATTTGGTGCATTGGACGATGGGTGTTGTTTTAATGTAGGGGATTAAATGCAATGGGCTTGAATGCGGTGGCCTAAGTTTGGTCTCGATTTTTCTGTTTTAATTTTTCTTTTGGTTCAGCAATGGGATTGGGTTTTTAGTTGTTTTCCCAAGTGAAAGTTAATGCCAATTATTTTTAAAATGGACAAAATGATCTAATGATAAAGTGGTTCAAAGCATTGTAAGCTTATCAATAGGTCCATCCTCAAGCACTCCATATTTATTTAGTTCCCTTTTTTACTATGGCTACAATCATATACATGTCTTAACTACTATTAATTGTATTTTATATATAATTAATAACAATGTTAAAAATATCTACTTTTTATATACCATTGAACATAAATGCTAAAAACCCCACATTTAACTTAATGCAATATGAAGTAGGCTTATTGTTAAACTTGATACATACCATTAAACAAGAATGCTAAAAATAAACATATTTAATATAATGCAATATGAAATAGCTTTAGATTTTGGTATATATATATCAAACTTAAACTTAATGGACAACTTAATTTCAAAGACTCTATGCATATCAAGATTTGCACATGGATCTTTACTATGCAAAACCAATTCATAGTTGTACAAACATTGTTTGGTTTATGTTACTCAAGTGAAGCATATTTCATTCAAATCTTATTATATATTTTTTCCAAACATAAATACCGATAATATAAATTGATATGGGATGTTGTGCATGGCATTTATAACCGCAATCCGCAATCTGCAATGCGGGTTCGAAAAGTCGGCACCCTAAAGGAACAACTTCGAGAAATTATGCCCCTGACTTCCGCAATCCGCAATGGAGGTTCGGAAAGTCGGCACCCCAAAGGAACAACTTCGATAAATTACGCCTCCGATTTCCGCAATCCGCAATGCGGGTTTGTAAAGTCGACACCCCAAAGACACAGCTTCGATAAATTATGCCCTCGAATTCCGCAATACGCAATACACAATGCGGGTTCGGAAAGTCGGCACAAATTCGAGAAATTACGCCTCTGATTTCCGCAATCCGCAATCCGCAATGTGGGTTTGGAAAGTCAGAAGTCGGTCATATGCTCCTGTTACTGCCAACTTCTCAGGTCGATATCCTTCTCATCCTAAGTCCATTTTTGGAAAACTTGGTATCGTTGGAAAGCTTTCGGCGAGCTCTATGCAACAGTGTGATCCTCTGCCACACCTGAGAACTATGAATTTTTCATTCTTACAATCAAAGTATTTCCTAAACTTCATCAATACCTCTTTTAAATATTTTGATTATCTGTCTGTAAGCTCATACTTTGGCCCAAGCAGCCCCAGTGTTGCAACCTTGGGATCTGATACCACTCTGTCATGTCCCCAGTCACCTCGGTGCCCTTTAGAGGTAATGGGGGAGCTCCTTAGAATAACAACCTGATAATTTTTCTTGCTCTGAACACTCTGTCACGTTCCTTCCCATCGATTTGACTCCAAAGGGAATATGAGCAACATAGGAGGGGTGCTAATTTTCGTCCCTAGTATCACATTATGAAATTATTCACAACTAAATATGTGTGCAATGCATAATAAACATACACAGTGGAATTAAGCCATATTAACACACACACATAATGCATTTACCAACATTTCATCATAGGCATAATAACAACATAATGCACAAGCATTCAGTTCCATTATTCAGCTGGATCAATCTATGCATTCTGACATAAACAAACAATCATTCATGTATATAAAATTGGCATAATCAGAGCCAGCATGAAACACTTATCTTTTAATTGAAATCACCAAGCAACTGGCTATGGACTGCAATGTTCCAACCCAACCGTAGATATATTCCCAACCTATATTCTTTTAGCACTCAGAGACCACCCCCGAGTTGGGGATATGTATCCACTAAGGAGGAACTACTCAAGTTCACTCACAGCCTTAGGCACAAACATTCAGGCTCATCCAACACACAGTTGGCTCTGTCAAGCAAGTGGGGGGGACAGGGAAGGAGTTTCTTAGCCAATGATCTCAACCACAGAGCTATAGGCATATCCAATTGGCTTCATATAGGCCAGGTACCCCCATCACCTCCACTCTCAACCTAAATAAGGTCCCCTTCTCTGCTACATAGTCCCTCAGGCACCCCTTACCTCAACGCTGACCTGGGCAGGTATGGTTGGTCCCGACTTCTAAACCAAAGATAATTGAACCTTCGTTGGCTCTACCATAAAATCTGACCCCTTGCTCTCTCTCCCACTACGATCCACTCTTGGATCTTCCTCAATTCCTGCCCACGTGAATCTCCTTCACGGATTTCAAATTTCGGACCCCAAAAACTAGGTGCTCCCATGAATTTCGGGGCTCTTCACACTCTCAAACTCACTCTGGGGTTTATATATATGAATTCCCCGCATAATTTCACTTCCCACACAAACTCCTGGGTGATTTATGCACTTCAAAATGTAGGTTCTTTCCAAGTTGCGATTTCTGGTTTTTCCACAACTGGGAATGCATAGCATCCTCAGAATAACAGTCTGGTTGTTTCACAATGGAATGGGGATGAGGGAAAACTTCCTCCCATGAGGTAGAGTGACTTGTGGGTCAAGTAAATAGAGCCCATACTCTGCCATACGAATTTATGTGCTGCCCATACTCCATCAATCTCATGCGCTGATTTTTTAAGTACTTCCTTACAACATAAATAAATGACAGCAAGGAAAATCAAAGTGGGTTCTCAAGGTGACATTTGGCAGCATAGGTTCAATCCCACAACCCCCTCACCTCTCCCTAGTGGATACACATAGCCCCCTCATTTTAGTTGCATCCATAGCCAGCCCCTTGGTATTTTATTTGCATTATAATTATTTACATGCTTTTACAATTTCCACATGGCTTACTAGCACATGGATAGCACAATATAATATACCATCCCTTTAAGGCTGAGCATTCACTAGCGGGGCCTTGGCCTTGAGCTCCATGCTAGGAATCACACATCACATATGCACAATATTTACATATCGAGTTGATACATTCTAAGGGCCAAAATGGGGGTATTACATTTACTCTCTCACATTTGATTATTTTGTTTTAGTCAGCTATAGTCTGTAAATTTACTATGTTTATGATAGACTGAATTATTCCATATCTATCCTTTGTTTAAACTCTGCAAATTAATTAGTGTAGCCAAAACTGTCCATGCTTTTTATTTATCTCTTCTATTTAGATATAAACTTGGAAGTTAATTATTTTAAAATGCGGATATGAGGAATTGTTCATCTTCTACTATTTTATCTTCTTTTAAGATATTTAGAAGTCACATATCAATTATTCTATATGTTTATATCGTGGGAAAATAATAACATAGCCTTGCTGCTTATTAACTGTTTAGAGTTAGGGTTTACATGCAAATTTTATAATCTTGAATTCGATTCAGAGGTAGGTCTAATACTTAAATAAGTTCTTTTTGTAAGTTATTATTTTTTTTTTTGTAAAATTCAATATTATATTATATAAATGAACAAAAAAGAGTACAAATGTCACAGTTTAGATAACCATGAGGGTTTGAGGAGAGATTTTTTCCCATAGAGATGCATGCTGATAGCTAACAATGAAAACTAGTCCAAAACCAGAGATCTAAAAAGTAGAGTGCATAGAGATTTACCCCCACAACTCGAGGTTTATAAGTTCCATCAAAAAATAAGTTTGCTAACATCAGACCAGAGACTAGATAGACATAGATAGGAAAAATTTGAAAGGACCTGAAAATCAGAAGAGGTCGTAGCTGGGATAATCCGAGTGGGAGATGTAAATTGGCTAGGTCTCGAACTTCGTAGCAGATTCCTTCTCCATATTCAAGCCCGATGGATCACTGCAAGAGGGGGGATTGGGATGCCAACGATAGATGAGACCCGAGTGCAACAAATATGTGTTTGGTTTGATGAAGACCTTGTCGGTGAGTTTTCGATCCATGGAATTCAACTTTGCGTTGGATTCCATCTGAGCATTTTCCATGTGATGGGTCCAATTATACAAGCAACCCATTCTTTCTACCAGGGTTAAACCACTATTGTCTTGCTGAAGCTTCATTGTTTCACTATTAGAAATGGCCTGGTCTAGGAGAGCTTTCATGTACCAGAGTAAGGTGAGCGTTTTTGGTGTAGTGGGTTTTGTGAGTGTGAGTGGAGCCTGGGTCCTCCATAAGGCATCCCAGATCTCCTATAATTTCTTGAAGTTCAGGGTAGTGAAGGTTGATTAGATGAAATTCCATCGCACCAAGATGACGATAGGAATCCGAATGAACCACACTAGTGAAGCTAGATTTGGCTTTTTCATGCTCAACCATAACCCGTGACATGTGAGAGCGGCTCACACTAGCAGAGTGATTACACTCTATCTTCTTAATTCTAACCATGGTGATACAGATGGGAAGCTCTCGAAACTAGGAGACCGTGTTGTTCTAAAACTTATGGTAGCCCCAGAGCGAACTACAGACACAATTCTACGCAATGAGAACAAATTGAGGCCAATTATGGTGCTTTCTACCTTGAATATCACTACTTAATGAATTCATCACGAGGAAGGTTGGGATGTACTTCCCTCACTGATGGGAATGACTGTGAGCAGGCCTAGATAGATTCATCATGGCGCTTAGATGGTTTCCATGATGAAGGTACCTTCACGAGGGGGAAATGAAGGTTCTCGGGATCATCTTAACTCCTCCATTACAAGCTCACACACTACAATGATGAACATGACTTGGGCCATTTCCAAGTGGAGGTCAGTTCGTGCTGCATGGTGATATGCGTGTGATATACCCATCCTCATGTGAGTTGAGATTTATCTAGTGGGAACCCTCCATGAGGAACCATATCCCACTGGTTGATTTTGAGACATTACTCTCTGAAGAGGGAGGGTGGTATGAGCTGCCATTTTCTATTGAGGTATGGGGGAGAGAGACACTCCTGCGTTGGCCAGATTGTTTGCCAATTTGTTAGCAGTCCTATGCACATGATGGGGGATGATTGTCGTCGTTTGAGGAAGGATTAAGACAATCTATTCCATCTCTGTGGCCAATCTATAGTTGGGTAAGACTTTGTTGATGGAAGATCCATTGAGGATTCAGGTAAGGATATAGATCATGAGAAAAGAATTGCTTCAACAATGATTTTGTGGTAGCCTTCCTGATTATCTATTGAGATGCCTTGAGCCATTGCATAAATTTTAGATGCATTATTGTTGTCAACCCCTAAGGGTCCTACAAAAATTATGAGAATATGCCTTGAGTTGTTTCGGAAGACACCTTTGTATCCAACAGGGCCTGGGTTGCCTTTGCTTGGCCCATCAAAGTTGAGCTTAATGTAGTTGGGGATGGGGGGCGACCAGGAGTGCGGGATTTTGACTCTGGGTAAAGATAAGGTTTGGGATAGGTTTGAACTTGCAAGATACCAAGCTTGAAGGATATGTTTATCTTTATGACTCCCTTACCAATCCTGGTCATTCCAAGTTTTAATGGAAATCATCTCCCTGATCTTTGATTGGATTCTAGACCAAATTTGATCAAAGGTATGGGAAGTGCCTTTGAAGATGCGACAGTTACATTCTTTCCATATTTCCCATAAGAGGAATCTTGGGAAGAGCTTCCATGTACGACATACCAGATCATTATCGAAGGCTTGGGTTCTCCAAATGGCGATGGTATAGGTGATAGTTTCACGATCACAATCCTGCGTTTTGAAAATAAGAGTGTCTTGATCTCAGAGAGGAGAGATGAGGTGGCAATGGTTGAATAGGTGTTCAAGACATTCAGAGTGGTTGCTGCAAAGAACACATCTGGAAAATCCTTCAAATCATCTCCGGTGTAATCGTTCCCAGATTAGAGTTTTCCTTCAAGCCACCATCCAGAAGAAGGTTGAAACTTTCAACCATAGATTCTGCTCCCAAATTTGCTTCCATATTCTTCCCCCAGGTTCCCTATTGTGTTGAGAAAGAAGAGATCAAGCTTCTTTGATATTGTAGTTTCCCTTACTTTGGTGGCCCCATCGAAGAATGTCAAGTCCATTGTGAATATCGATACATTTGGATTAAAGGTTGGTCCATAAGTCCTCCCATGAGAAGTCATAATGGGTAGCCAACCAATGATTCCTTTCTTTCCAGGTTCTCCAATGGCTTTAATCAATTGTTTCATCCCACAAATGGGAAACCAAGGTATCTTGGAGAGCCCTGTTGAAACTTTCATGATGAGGAAAGTTGTTCATCTTTGGAAGTTGGAGTCAAGCATCTTCCCAGAAGAGAGTCGATTGTCCATTTCTAATTTCCCAAAAGGAGTGTTGTTGTATAAGGGATTTATTGCTCCAAGTTGTGTTCCAGATGAGGGATCCCAAATTGATTCCTTGCATCTAGATGAGATTTTCCTGGTTGAGGGTGGGGTTGTATTTCCATTTCTATCCTAGAGGGTAGTGGAGTTGTTGAGCTATCACCACTAGATATTTGCACATAGAGCTTTGTCTTTTACTACTGGACCTCGGATTCACGGTCCTCGATGTGAATTGGGCATGCATACTTTATCCCAAGCTACTAGGGGCCATTTTTGTTTGGCTTGGGATCCTCCCCAGAGAAAGGATCTCATGAGCTTTCTAAGGTGGTGAAGAATAGTTTTGGGAGAAGTACTCATGACCAAGAAGAGGAAAGTAGGCATGCTTCCGAGGACTAATTTAATGAGGGTTAAGAGGCTAGCCAAATTCAGGGATTGAAAGGTCCAATTTGAGAGGTGATTTTCCATGTTGACTAGCAGGGTGGCCCAAGAGGAGTGACGGGTGGTTTTTGCAATGAGAGGGAATACCAAATACTTAGAGGGGAGGGAGCCAAGATTAAAACATAGAATACAAGCAATGCACAATTGCAAGGCCAGGTGAGTGTTAAAGAAGAAAATTTCGGATTTCTCATGGTTGGGGGAAATTCCTAAAGCTGACATAAATATATGGAGGATAGAGCAGAGAGTTTTCACCTCTCTTATAGTGGGGGTGGCTATCAACATAGTATCATCCACAAATTGAAGGTGCGAGGCCACAATATCATCATTGGAAGGGTGAAGGGCGGATAAGTGTCTCTGGAGAATGACATATTTGAGAGCGTCGCCCATGCCTTCAATCATGAGAATGAAGAGGAAGGTGGAAAGAGAGTCACCCTAGTGGATGTCATAGGAGGGAGAGAAAGTGGAGTATGGGGATCCATTGACCAAGATGGAAAAAATGTTGTGGAGGTTAAGGCCATGATCCAATTGATCCAATGGGGGGAGAAATTGAAGGTAGAGAGGCATCAGTGGATGAAGTGCCAGGAAACTTTATCAAAGGCTTTGGATAGATCCAGTTTGATGACCATTCCTACACATTTGGATATGTTTAAAGTTTGGATAGTTTCATGAGCGAGGAATGTGCCATCCAAGATTTGTTTCTCTTCAACACATCCTAATTGCTCCTCTGATATCAGATGAGGGAGAATAGGGTTGATCCTATTGGCAATGACTTTGGTGATAATTTTGAAAAAGACATTGCAGATGGAGATGGGACAGAACTTGCCTGGAGTAGAGGCATTCTCCTCTTTAGGGATAAGTGTTAAGAATGTGGAGTTGAAAGCATGAATGATTTAGACGATTTTTGGATTTTTCTACCTCTATCCACATGTCCTTTTGCATGATTTTCCAGCTACGATGTTAAAAGTCAGTTGTGAAACCATCAGGTCCTGGATATTTTCCCGACGACAATTCCATGAGTGCTGATTCCACCTCTTTTAGAGTGATTTGCCAAAGCATGCTATCATTTTGTTTAGCTAAGACAAGAGTGGCGATGTTGGAAACAATTTGGTTTATGGTTTCTTCTCTATTTGTGGGGGTTTCAAGTAGGAGATTCTTGTAGAAGGAGATCATTTTTTCTTCGATGTCCGCATGCTTGGTAAGCTTCTACTCTTGATCATTGAGGAGATGGGTGATTCTATTTTGATGCCCGTGGTGGATCATTGAAGCATGAAAGAATTTGGTTTCTTCTCCCTTTCTTTGATCCATTTGACACTGGATTTTTTCCACCATAGGATCCCTTCTTGTTTCATCCTTTGATTTATGTCAACTTCTATTTGCTTTTCGGTTTTTAGAAGTTCCTCCAAGGAACCTTCCTCAATTGCGACTTGTTGGAGTTGGTTCAATTTATTTTCCAAAATTCTTCTGGCTTCAAATATGTTACCAAACACTTCTTTCTTCCAAGTTTTCAACTTTCCTTTGACATATTTTAAGAGTTGTTGGAGGTGATACATTTTTTTATCCATAGTGAAGGGGAGCTTCTTGCCACCATTACGAGAGGGAGTCTCAGAAGGTGGGGTGCTTCAACCAGAACTTTTCAAATATGAAGGGTCTATTTCTTGGTCAGAAACTAGATCAATTTCGACGCTGATAGGCTAGTGATTGTTGACACAAACCAGTCGAAAGGGGTTCCCAGCACTGTCGACACCCAAACCACCGCGATCTCCCTGAGCACCGGCCTAGACAGGTTTTACCCCGTCCAACAACACCTGCAGAGCAGATGAGGTCTCACCCGAGATGTTCAAGGGAGAGTTGACGGAACTATGTTTCCGCCGAATGAAGGAGGATGATGCGGCTCAATTACCCAATTCATTGCAACTTTTCCGAAATAGATCTAAGCCTTTAACTCAAGCATTATTCATATTCATGGAATCATTCAACAAACGAGTCATAATTGCGACAGATATAACAGTAAAGCATTAACCGCAACAAGGAAACATCGCATCATTCAGATATACATATTGCGAAATGCATTGCCATAGATAAACATGAAAACACAGGGATTCTGCTCAATAACTCAATCACATCATATTAACTCCGCAAAAAACCATATACAAAATATTCAGTCTTTAGCTCATACTCCGCAAAAGATAGATCTAACAGATATCTCTAGATCTAAGATACACGATCCAAGATGATTCAACACTTACAACTCTATGTCTATTTATAGGATTTCGCCTTTAAATTGCTTGTCCACTTTCTAACTACTTCCTAACTGACACTTCAAAGCAAATGACCCAAAAATTATCTATTGTGGTCCAAATGACCCAAAAACCCGCATACTGCGGTTCGACAGACCCAAAATTACATAAAATATCATCATTTGTGCTTGACTTCCTGCCTTCTGTGGTATCTTTGGCCTTGCGCATCATCCACGATGTTGTGATGCTAGCTTGTCCAAACCGCCTACCAACAGGCCCCCAACATAATCTTGTGGCTCTCCCTCGAGCCACGTCACGCGGACAGGGTGTATGCGGTGGTCTTGACCTTGAAGTCCTCATACTGTTGGTCAATTCTCGTGACCTGCTCCTTTACTGCTGTAGCCAGTGCCTGACTGTCGATCATATCCTGGGAAGATGGATGCTCACTCAGCTTTACCGCAACTTGTTGGCGACCTTCCTATACATCCTGGAGTGCTACACCGACTTTAGTCATGAACTGACCGCCAATCTCCTGGAACTCCTCCAGCTACGCAACACACTTCTTCTGACGCTTCGTCGGCCTTGGTGATGCATTGCTGCAACTCTTTTAAGTCCACGAATTTGGAAACCTGCTCAATTGGAGGCATCGTATGCATCACCGTTTTGAGTGTCGCCAACTGCCCCTCCGCTTCCCGCTTGAGCTTGGTCAACTGTTCAATCCGCTCGTCCTGAACAATGCGTTCCCAAAACTGTACGGTGTCTGCTGTAAGTTTTGTCACTGTTGTTTCCAGCTCCCCTATTTGAGTTGTCGCCTCCTTAATGGCATGTTTGCGTTCATCCACCTGCGCTTTGGGTGTACCAGGGTTCACCAGGGCTGTTAACTCCTGATTTTCATGTTGTAGTTGGGAAATGGTAGCCCCAAGTCGCTGCCTGCATTGAACCACGTCCAATGCTGCGGTGGGCTCCGACACATGGTCACAAGCCTCAGCAATGGCCGCCTCCACCCGCACATTTTGATCCCACAAAGTGGCCTTCTCCACGACGAGGCGATCCTGTGCTTGCTTCAACTCTTCAATCACTCGAGCCTTCTCAGCCTGTTCTTTCTTGATGTCCTCTTCCAACTCATCCACGGCTTGTCGTGCCGTAGCGGCCCTCCCTGTTAACTCTGTGACCTCTTCCTTAGCCGCTGCCTCGCTCTCCTGTAAGCACAGGCACTTACCGCTGATCTCATGCATCCTGTCTGCCATTTCCTGGCTGGAAACCGCCTGCATAGTTGTTAACTCCTTCACCGGCAGTGCATTGATGTTGATGGTCACTTTCTCTAACGGCTGCAACAAAGCTTTCAAAGCCTCATTATCAGTCACAATCGCAGTCGGGGGAATATTGACATTTCAGACCCGCGGCTCAGTGCCGATTGCGCTAACTGGCTACACCGGTGCTCCCTCCGGTGCCTTCTTTAAAACAATGTCACACAAGGAATCTGGACGGGCAGTGAGCGCATGCAAACCTTCATCCGCCTTTACCGTCATTGTGTGAGCCGCTACATTGGTTGCATTATTTATAGTGAGGAGGAGTTGGCCAAGCTGCGCCTTCGACGACAGGGGGATCCCACTGATTGTCCCATGGTCATAGTGTCCTTTCATCCTGCCTTCTTCAACCTCGCGCTCGTCATCCGTAGGGGTCTGCGATGACTCCTGGTCCGATGCATGTTGTTGTTGGTCCATCTCTGGAACATCTGATGGTATTCCCGCAGACTCCTCCTCCTAAACAACTGGTTCTCACCAGTCGATCGACCACTCATCAATGATTGCATTTAAGTTGTCATCTGACAGTTTATAAGGAGTCTGCAACCACTGCCGATCCTTATCGTGTCGCGCTTGCACGTAGATACCGTGCAGTCCAATCACAAACTGGGCGATCCCCTTATACTTCTCAACCGTCGTCTGAGTCAACAATGGAATTCGCTCAACTGCCGCCTGCAGTGCTTCCCAATAGAGCCAAAACTGCGTGGCGCACTCCCTGAGGCGCTCCGGTTCCTGCACCCACCACAAGTTTTGGTAGCGTGCCCCCTTTTGATCTTCCACCGCGTCCACCTCCATTCCTTGATAGTCATCGGGCTCCATCAAGGTGACAAGGGTGATCAGGATTAGCAACCAGCTATATGCGAATGGCCGCTGTCCCACTTGGGCTGCCAACGCGTCCTCCGTCAGTTGGTTGAGAAGAAACAGGGACCAATTTACTTGCATGCCTTTCGCACAGAGTTTCCCGCATGCGACAACCCCTGAGTTGCCTTGGTTGGGCTGATTGTTCCGAACGATTTTGGTCGCCGGGATTTGTGCCCCAATTTTAACTGCGGGCTCGTTGATGGTGTCTAGGCAGTAGGCCCGTCCGTCTTTCTGTATTTTATATTGCTTTCGTAACCTTGCCACGAGCTTCTTGTTGTTGTTCTTTCCTTGAAAATACTGTGATGGGTCGACCCCGACCTTGGGCAACCTTGTGATTTCAGAAATCAAGTCCACCATGACAGTGACCTTCCTGTCCAACCATAGAATGCCGCCATGAAGACAGGCCAATAGTTGTTTCACGCAGGCATTGGCTTCCGTTAACCGCCCAAAGTGTGGTAGGTTGATCAACCCTAACAACCCAACCTTCTCCAAACCACCCACCCAATCGTGTGGAATGCGTGGTGTCGGTCCAGTCTACCCCGGTGCTCGTGGCTTAAAGGGCTCCGTCATAACATCTTCCAACGCCAACAAATCATGATCATCGTACCGCAGCTGCATCAGCGCAGACACAATGTCGGTGGTGCAACTCATACTTGGTGGAATCACCGGCATTCTGATTTGGTATCTCTGGTTCTTAGTGGGCTTCCTCGGCTGCATCCCAGGTCGACATGGAGGTCGATAACCCAGGATATCTGCAACAGAGATGCCTGCTCGGACTGCGAACTCCACAACACCAGAGCTCGATGGGCTCACCTCCGGGACCCCTTACAACACTTGGGCCGTAGAGCGGGTCTGTCGCTTCTCTGGCCGCGGGGAGCTAGGTTGCGTCCCCGCCCTATTCTAACGCACAACGAAGGACGATCCCACTGGCATGCTAGCAACTTCTTGGACAAGATTGATCTCCTCTTCAATACTAACAACGAGGACGGGGGATTCTGCTTCACTTGAAATCTCCACTGTATCCAGCTCACCCGGTATGTCGTGCCCAATTCCTGCACTGCCAATAGATGGCTCAATCCTACTCAACCCTGGAAATCTCTCAACACGGCTGAACTGCACTCTACAACACAACTCAACCTTGAAAAATTCAACAATGGAGAGCTGAACTTACTCGTTACAAACATGTGCCTTCCGACTAGCCTCGACTGGTTCTTATAGCGCTGAACCTGATCCCTCGTAATCATGACTAAATCACACATTAATTCAGACCAAATCCTGTCTTAATGACCCAAATCCGTCGTTTGATCGGTCGGATCCGCCATTAATGCTCATCATTCGAACGAGCGTCGTTAATTAACTATCTTGAACTTTCGGCATTTATTGCTGATTTGACTCGCTCGCAATCCTGCCATTGTCGTGAACCTACTCCCAAACTGCGATGCAAGCACTTTCACTTGCACATTCTGTTCTTGCCGATGCGCCATCCTGCCACCGATCTTTCCTGCAAATTTTTTTTTTCCCGATGCGAATCAAGCATCGCGCTGCTCCGAGCCCAACCTATAGGGCTTCAACCTGCTACCAATGATCAATTTTGGGAGAATCGCTCCATCTAACTACTACAATTGGACTGCCCCCCTTGAAGTAATGCTACTGGCGTGATATGGGCCGAGCCGATGCATCTGCAACTTTCCTGGATGCTTCATAAACTTGTTGTCATACAACAACACCAAGTCACCCTACTGAAACTGTTTATTTTTTATGTAGCGATCATGCCAAGCCTTTTGGCGATCCTTCTCCACGCTTTGGTGGAACCCTGCGATAAAGCGATCTTCTTCAAGTTGGACTAGTTATGCTAAACGTTCGCCTAATGCCGCTTCATCATCCATACCTGCTGCTACTGCGATGCGCAGACTCGGAATGATGTACTCCATCGGCATAATCGCTTCTTTCCCATATACCAGCTTGAATGGTGTCTGTCCTGTCAGCCTTTTACAGGTGGTGCGATACGCCCACAAGATTGTTGGGATCTTCAGATCCCAGTCGTCGCGGTTTTCATTGCACACCTTCGTCAGCGCATGCTCCAGAACCTTGTTGAATGCTTCTACTGTCCCGTTTTCTTGTGGATGATATGGCGTGCTCTTTTTATGCTATATCTGTAGTTCTACTGTCAATGCGATGACGGTGCGATTGATGAAGTGAATGCCCTGATCGGTCATCAACACCTTCGGGCAACCAAACCGAGTGACAATGTTGTCGAATAAGAAGCGTGTCGCTGTTGCAGCGGTGCAATCGATGACTGGTGCAACCTCTGACCATCGTGTCAAATAATTTGTTGCCGTAATAATGTATCTTGCACCAGTGCGCTTTCTAGGTGGGTTGATAGGGCCCATGAAATCCACTGCCCATTTATCAAATGGTTGCAGTGTCACTTGAGGTTTCAGGGGCATCTCATCCCTCCTATAGGGTTTCCCCATCCTTTGACAAACATCACAGGTCTGTGCATAATTTGTTGCATCATTGTGAAGCGTGGGCCACCAAAGCCCTACGCGAAGCACCTTCTTGGCAGTTGCACGACCACCATAGTGCCCACCAGCTACTCCTGCATGTGCTTCTGATAATATTTTCCCTTGCTCATGAGGCAAAACACGGTGCCTCAATATCTCGTCTGATTCGAGTTTGTATAACTCGCTTGTAATCAGTTGGAAATATGCAGCCTTGACCACCAACTGTTTCTTCTCACTGGTTGTAAATCCTTCTGGTGCGGTACCTATCGCCAGGAACTGAATGATCTCTTCGTAATATTCATCAGCCACTTCAACCTTAAACAGCTGTGCATCAGGCAATCCGTCTTCAATGTTGGTTGGCTCCTCTCCTGTCTCAATTCACGATAGATGATCTGGTCCTGCATTCAAATGTCTTGGCTTCACAATCACCTCAAAGTCGAACTCCTGAAACAGAAATAGCCAGTGACATATCTTCCCCCCCAACACAGGTTTATTGACCAGGTATTTCAATGCATAGTGGTCTGTAAACATCTTAAAGTGTCTTCCTAGTAAATAGTGCCGAAACTTCTGCAGTGCATAGACCATCGCGAGACCTTCCCTCTCTGTTGTGGTATAGTTCCTTTCGGCAGACGATAACTTCTGACTAGCAAACGCAATGGGGTGATCCAGATCCCCTTCCCCAGGTTGTACAAGCACCACTCCCAGAGCGATCGGTCAGGCATCGACATGGACATGGAACTCCTTGCTCCAGTCCGAAAATACCAGTATGAGTGCTGAAGCCATCTTATCCTTCAATGTTTCAAAATTTCCTTGACATTTAGGACTCCACTGGAATACCGCATCTTTCTTCAGCAACTTCTCCATAAGGGGCTGTGATGGCTGCATAATCCCTGATGAACTTGCGATAATATCCAGTGTGGCCCAACGTCGCTCTCAACTGCTTGACATTAGTCGGCGGTGTTAAGCTTAGAATGAGCAATTTTTACTGGGTCGACTAACAATCCCTGCTTGCACACAATGTGACCTAGTAATATTCCAAATGGTGCACAGAAGATGCACTTCTTCAAGTTCAACGATATCTGATGTTGTCGACAATGCTCCTACATCAACCGCAGATTTTCCAGATGATTGCTGATCAAGCCGTAGATGGTCCAATCATCCATGTACACCTGCAAAAACTTCTGGATGAAATCCCGGAAAGCAGCAACGACAACCCGCAAAAATATTGTAGGTGCATTCTTCAGTCCAAACGGCATCACTGTGTACTGAAAACAGCCCCATTCTGTCACAAAAGTTGTCTTGTGGCGGTCTTCCTTCGCAATGCGGATCTAATGATAGCCATAGAACCCATCCGTGAAAGAATACATCTCTTGGGTGCCCACGCCTTCGAGCACCTCATCAGTAAACGGGGTTGAAAAGGGATCATGAAAGCAGGCGTCATTCAACTTCTACAAATCGACACAAATGCGCACTTCACCGGTCTTCTTGTCCCGCACCACCATAGGACTTATCCAATATGACTCCTCAACCGGTTCAATAATGCCAGCATCCAACATGCGATCAAGTTCTACCTTGACCCTCTCCTTATGGGATGGATTCAGTCGATAGGGTCGCTGCCTTATTGGTTTAGCATCTGGTTTCAACAGAATCTTTATCTCCCCCAGATCGCCCAAGATTCCCTTCATCTCAAAAAACTTTGTAGGGAAGAGGTCTTGGAATTCATGTAGCAAGTCTGTGACTTTCCCCATCATCTCATCATCCCAATAGTCCCCAACATTCGCGAAATTTGGACTGTCCTCTGTCCCAATGTTGACCTTATGGAGCTTTAGCGGTTGACTGATCGGATCACTTGGCGTGTCAGGTGCTACAATATCGTGACTTCCTTCAGGCTCTGGAATATTGACATTCTGCGGATCATCACCATCTTCTGGCCCACCCGTGATATTATAACATTCCATCATGGACTGCATCTTGTAGTACGCATGCGGATCCGCAGGATATGCCACCGGAACAACCTTTAAAACGACGTCGCGGATGAGCTGCAAGGCATTAGGGACATCCGGGTTGGAATCCGCGAAGCTGAACTTATGAGTAAAAAAAACCGTCAACTCCAACCAAGTGGTAATTTCTCCTCGCAATTGAGTTGTAGTATACCATGATCTTGGCATCTCATCCAACGTATGAACAAAGGCATGGACCCACTCATCCTTGGGTCGCGATGCCCACAATGTCTGACATTCCATCAAATGACTGCCAGGGTCAGTCCAGACATCATATTTCCCTTTGTGGTAGACTTCAGTATCACCAAAGCGAACCATCATCAATCTCTGGCACTGCGGTCATTTTGCGATCGAATTCTTATGTGTCACCCACCAATGTGCTGGAGCAACCTTCAGCGCTTCCTCCAATGCCAGCAGTCGCTGTGGTTCTGAGACCTTCTCTTCAAAAGTCGCTAGAAAATCAGACAGGTCAGGCAGTCCTTCATATACTAGTAGTGTAACAATTTCAGTCGCAACGTGGCATAATGATTGCGCGACTAATCCACACTTACGGAGCGACACTTCATGCAAACGGATCTGCCAGTTCTCTAACGCGTCGTCAGAGTCGGAAGATGCAGAGCTGAAGCTGCACCACCCAAGCTCACCGTTGGCAGTCGGATGAATATAATATTTTGAAATATTGAATGCATGGTCCCATCCGTTGGGGTCTTCATCTTTCACTGGTTCAATATACCTGCGTCCCTCAGCCGGATCCAACAGGTCGATGACTCTGAGATCGCGGTTTTCAAAAGTCATCATCCGCTTCTTAAAGTTGATAACTGCTGCATTGTCATTATCCCATCCAACCCCCAACAATGCGGGATAGGAGCTTCCTCCTTCAACTACTTCGATGCCATAGAAGTCGGCATATGTCTTCATTCCCTCAATGTCCACCATCAGTCGTGGAACTCTCCCAATTGGGGTCACCTTGGCCTGATTAGCCAGTTGAAGCTGTACGGGAGACCAGCTTAACGTGGGACTCCCCATTTTCTGCTAGGCCTGCTTGGTTAAGATGTTGACATCTGAACCAAGATCCAGAATAACTGAATCAACGTCATAGTCTCCAATTTGAATGTTCATACGCATCTCCTTACCTGTCTTCCGCTGCTGTAAAGAATTTACCGCAGACTCTTGTTGTCCCCTGGCCGGTCGCTCTAACAGCCCCTCGATCTCAGCAAGAGCATCAAGATCCCTAGCTAGCGATAAACAACTCTCAAAGAATTTCTGCAAGGTTCCGTACTACTGCGATGGACCGGCCTCTGAAGTGGCGTAAAAAACAGGAGGCATGTCACAAACAATAGCCTTACTTCGATCCTTTTCCATCGCTCGTCACACCTGAAAAATGCATCACGCTCGGAATCAATGTAAAACGACACCTTCTTCTGTCCTGCTAACCGGATAAGTGGATGCGGGCTATCCTCTCCCGTTGTTGCACCTCCCCGAGTGATAACTGCGACAACAGTATCTTATGGCCTTGGCTCCGCAAAAATTGTCGCAATAGTCGCTCCCTGGGTCTGGTTCGGCGGATTCCCAGGTTGATTCACATTCTGGTTATTATTCTGATTCGGATGCTGGTTTTGATTCTGCGTCGGTTGTTGTACTTGATTCTGCACTGGTTGTTGTACCTGGTTTTGGTTCTGCAGTTGCAGAACATTCCCTGCTTGCCATCGTGCAATCAATTGTGGGCAGTTTTCCACAGTGTAATCTATAACAAAACAAAACATACACTGCGTCTGCAATAGTGGGCAATCTCGCTGGTAGTGTCCCCATACTACGCAGTGATAGCACTGAACAGGTCCGGGACCTCCTTGTCCTCCTCCGCGACCAAATCCTCCACCATATCCACCCCGAAATCCTCCCTGCTGTTGGTACTGTGGTTGATTGAACTGTTGCTGCATAGGATTCAGTTGCATGCCTTGCCCTTGCTGCACATACTGGGGTTGTTGAACGTACTGTGGTTGTTGTGGAGCCATCTGCATCGAGGTATATTGCGGCATAAACTATTGTGGTTGTTGCTGCGGTACAAACTACACCTTCGGTTGAGGTAGCGGCTGGGCCACCTGTGGCTACGGTTGCGGTTGTTGTACGACACGTTGGTCGTCCTTCACATAGAATGCATCGTACGTTCTTTTGTGAAGCATCCCATATGCACGACAATCTTTGTCTTCATGTCCCACTGATTTGCAAAATGTACAATATAGATTCATCGGTTTTGTGACCATCTTCTACATGTATTGGCATTCCTCATGGCGGTGCCCATATACCTGACAGATGCGACACCACGGCATACTGCCTCCACTCAATGGATTCAGTGCTCTTGAAACCAAATAATTGCGGAAGTCAGGGCAATTGTCCTTAGTATGCCCCTCTCCTCGACATTGCGTACACCATACTTCTTCACGTTGTTCCTTGCCCTTCTTAAGATCCTACAGCTGTATAGTCAAATCGGCCAGCTGTGTCTGAATCTGCGACATACCAGCAACATTCTCACCAATCGGCGAGACTTCCAATCGCATTGCAATCTCCAGAGCTTCACTTGGCGTTGTAATGTTCTGTTGCATCAGCGGAAATCAGATGTGTGGGATCAATGTCGCGATGAACCATTCTTTGTGCTAGACAGTGCTCATGTCGAAACTGACCCTTGCCATCAATGTTTTGAATCGCTGGTCAAAATCCCACACAGTTTCATTGGGGTACTGCTTAATCTCTTTTAATTCTGTAATATGTTGTGCTTCATGTCGTGCCCACTATATGTCAATTAATTAAAACTTAACATGCAGAGTGCTAAACATAAATTATCAACCCGAGGAAGTCTTTTATTTCAAAGCTATCGTGCAAAATATATGCGAGTACAATTTCTACCTGACATTGTTATCTATTGATATGCAATCGAAACTATTTGTAACTAGGTCGCACTTGCTTGAAAATAAATCAAACCCAAACCTATTCATGAAATCACACTGTAAATCGAATCATACTTCAACAAAATAAACAAGATCTAATTATGTACATCTAGAAGGATTGTTATGTTGGCCAACGATCTACCAAAACGAATTAACAGAAAAACACTATGGTAAATCAAATGAACAACACATGGTCTTAATAATAAAATAACTATGATAAATCCAATGCATGAAAGAATTAACAAATAAACAAATCTGCAAAATAAAACACTTACAATCAACACTACCAGCATCTGCTCAGGGAAGAGGGCCCTTCCTCCACTGAGCAGATCTGGATCTCCACAATGAAAGTCTACAACTCAAGAATTAAGAAACTGCTAGCATGTATTATCATAATGGAAGAATTACAACAGATCTGGATCAAATCCTACATCATAACATTGTGTTCTCTCCTATCTTGCATCTCCTATCCTACCTAATCTATCATGCCTAATCTCTATCAATCTATCCCCCTTTCTCAATGAGATTGATTACATATTTATACATAAAATTATCTCATGGAAATGAGGAACTGGACCCCCAACTTGTGATCTGCAACAGCTAGAACACGGTCGTAACTGTTGGCAACTTTGGAATCGGCCGCAACACCAAATCTGGAAAATACCCTCTCGAAGAACCACCTGTATATCGCAAACCGTAGATTTTTTTGACGATTTCCTCGCGAGTCAGGTAAATGAGGATGTTACGCACAAAACCCATATCTCGGATTTTTGAGATTCATTTCCATCTGCCCGCAAATCAAGACGCGAATCAAGATGTTCTTATGTGGCATGCGTTTTTGGTTAAGGCTGTAACAGCTGGCTATGAGCATCCTGTACGTGACAACTCACTCCACAAACCATCATTATTAAAATTATGCATAATAGTCTTTTAATTCATCAAAGATAAAAGAAAATAATCACTATTAACCACTTAAAAGATCAATGGAACTAGCATGCTGTTCAATGCGCAGCTACAACAAATGGATGAAAAATGGAATGATAAATGAGAAATAATGGTAAGAAAATGGATGAAAGGTATGTCGATAAATTATGAAAAAATGGACAATTCCAGGGCCCAACATCTCCCCCAAACTGAACTTGTTGCATGTTCTCATGCAACCCAATATCTGTGTAGCATCCAACTTGAAAAACTCATTCACTTGTTCCTTCATTTTACCATTTGCACACTTGCAGCTAGAAAAAATAGAGAGTTTAACACAAATTGGCAGAGTCACTTAGCGGAGGATTTAGCAGAAAATTTGGCGGATTCGCAGCTCTTTAGTAGAAATTTGGCAAAGTCACAGCTTATTTTAGCAAAGAATTTGGCGAAGGTTTTAGCGAAGATTTTGGCGGAACAACGCTAAATGTAGCGGCAAATTTGGCGGAGTCAGCTTATTTTAGCAGAGAAGTTGGCGAAGGTTTTAGCGGTGAATTTGGCGGAACAACGCTAAATGTAGCGGCAAATTTGGCGAAGTCAGCTTATTTTAGCAGAGAAGTTGGCGAAGGTTTTAGCGGCAAATTTGGCGGAACAATGCTAAATGTAGCGGCAAATTTGGCGGAGTCAGCTTATTTTAGAAGAGAAGTTGGCGAAGGTTTTAGCGGCAAATTTGGCGGAACAACGCTAAATTTAGCGGCAAATTTGGTGGACTTGCAGCTGTTGGAAAACGGAAAACGGCAATATTTTACGGCGTTTTAGTCTTTTTGAACAGGAAACTTCTAAAGCCATTTTCTCCCAAACGACGAACTGGGTTGGGCTGAAATTTTGCAGGCAAGTAGCTACCACTCTAATGCATCTCCACGCCAAAAATTAGATAAACCCACATCACAGATTTTGAGAAAAATGCGAATTGGATGTAGGTGATTATGGCCATTTTCTCAAAAACCGCGCACTGGATTGAGCTGAAACTTGCCACGGTTGTTCATCATGCTGTTATGCATTCCCTGTCCAAATTTCATGAGAATCTAACTTACCAATTGAAAGATATGCCCAAATCAAATTCTGCACTTTTGAACATGAATAAAAATGTATTGCAGCTGAACTTCCAGAGCCAATATTTCAAAAACTACAAACTGGGTTGGGCTGAAAATTTTCAAGCAGGTAAATACCATTATAGTGCATCTCCTCACCAAAAATTAGATGAACCCACATCACGGATTTCGAGAAAAATGCGAATTGGGTGTAGGTAATGATGGTCATTTTCTCGAAAACCGTGCACTGGATTGAGCTGAAACTTACCACGATTGCTCATCATGTTGTTATGCATTCCCTGTCCAAATTTCATGAGGATCCAATTCGTGGCTTGTGAGATATCCTTAAATCGAATTCTTCATTTTTGCCAGCTGTGAATGAATAAAAATCAGTATGCACAAAATGTCAAAAACCACTCTCCCAAACTGAATATGTTGCATGTCCTCATGCAAAAGAGGAGTTTTCGTCTTAGTTGTGAACAACCATTTCCCCCAAACTGAGTATTTTACCTTCCATTCATGAAATCAAGTGAACTTTGGGACTTTTGTTTTCTTGTATCTGCACTATCACTGTCAACATCCAATTTTTGTATATGTGCTAGCTGGAAACACATCTTTGACTTACAAAAATGACTGTAGGCTGCTTGAAAAATGACTGTATGCCATTTGAAATTCACTGTGTGAGCTCAATTTTTGATTCCCCATGGTTGTGGTTAAGTGCTCGTAATGTATTGCAAAAATAAAATGACCTTGCACAGGAAATCTTCATACCAGCAAGAGATCAGATTTGCAAATTTCCTTTTGTGATGACCCAAGCTGCTCAAATATCATCTGACAATCACAGAATTTGTAGACCCTCCATATGTCACAAGTGCCAAAAAAAAAATACCAGTGATCTTCACAAGCCAAACTCACTACAGGAATTATCATTCATGGGAAATAAAAGAGTTTTATAACCATTTTCTCATCAAATTCATGGCAAATTCTATTGCAATAAACCATAGTAGATTTCATCCATTCTCATGGTTGAATGAAGGCTGCTAGAATTTTCATTGGTTATGCCCTTATCATGGAGTGCTTTGTAACACTTCAAATAATGTCAAGCATTCTTTTGCACATTCCACAACAATCAAACTCATTTTAGAAATTCTGTCGAACTTGACAAATGACCAATGCTGAGAGTAATCATTACCTTCATGCTGCTGAGATATACTTCACATCAGACCTTGAAAAGGATGCTACAGGATTTCCATTATGCATGTATCATGTTCATGACGGCTAAAACCAATGTATGCATTAGTGGATGGTAAAGATGCCATATGTATAAGATGGTGGAAAATCCATATACCATATAAAATGTGGCTCTCAATAATTTTGAATTATGAAGATGTGAACCATTATGTGCACCACTGAACAAAGCAAACAAATCAAAGAAATCATGCCTTTGTTTTCTCTCGTGCTTGTGTGATAGCATACTCTTGAGAAAGAATGGCTTCTACATCAATTTTTCATGTTGTAGGTTCTTGTGTCTAGCCTATCCTTCTCTTTCAAGATGTGTATCAGCTGCTTTATTTCTCCTTATTATTTTTGTATGGCAACAGAGCACCGTTCCTTACTATTGGTTCTTGTGTGGCAGCAACAAGACTTCTTTTCTTACTGCTGGTTCTTGTGTGACAGCAGCAAGACTTCTTATTGTTGGTTCTTGTGTGACAACAATAAGTTATCCCTTTTTTTTTCATGCTTGGTCAGTTGGGTTGGTGAGATGTTGGGTTGGAATTTGAAGTGGATGTGCATGAATGATGAAGTGTTAAAACTGAGTGGGAAATGACGGGAATGGATGGACATAAAATGCTATTTAGAAAATGGAAATGGCTAATGCTTAGTGGTTCTTCATGACATTTCCCTAAATCTTTAATAAATAAAAAACTCATGCTATTTTACCTCAAGTGTTACCTCCATGGAAGCCTTGGTTGACATGAATGGACTGGTGTATGCTGGAGCTATGTAGGCTGATCTGATGCTGAGACATATGTATATGAGAGCTGAAATTGAATAAGACTGAATTTGATCCATGATATTGTGTTGGTTGCATGTAAGACTAACTGCTGAGACAATTGATGAGCAGAAATTCTACCATAGAAGCAGAAAGTCCTTTCTCTTATTCTGAAAATCAACTGCTGAACTGAAAATGGAAAAGAATTGCAAAACTACTGAACAAATGATGCTCCAAATCATTGTTGAAACCATTAGATCACATAATCTTCAACTGCTACAAACCCAAGGTACAATTCTTACCATGCGAATGAATGTGCTGGAGTCGAGCATGGGAAGAAATCATTGGATTACCGGCCATTAATGTATGCCGTTAACCAATGTGAAGAAACTCACCTTTGATGACAGTGAGCTCTAAAGTACCTTAGTGCATCTTGACAGGTACGAATGGATGTGCTGGAGTCGAGTCACCTGCAAGATTTGTCAATCAAGAGGCATTGATGAATCCCCATGATTAACAACAAGAAAATCTGCCATTGATTCATGTAGATACCAGGGCACTATAGAACTCTAATCTCGATCCCAGATGATGTGTCGGAGTCGATGGGACAAGACCATTGGAAGGTGGACCTTAATGAATTCCACATCATCTAATACGAGTACAAAATAAATGATTGTGAAGAATCACAGTGAAAAATAGAACCAACATGAAACTCAGAAGTGGAAAGTATATGTGAAGTCATGATGCAGTAGTGATGGGAAATAAAACGGTTATGGCGACTACATAAGCAGTGGAAAAGGGGAATTCGACATGAATGGATTTTTAGGGTTTTGAAATGAGGAGAGTGAATGAATCTACCATAGGGCAATTGGATTCTTGAGGGGTTTCTTTCAGCAACAAGTGGGATGACAGGTGTCTAAAAATGATTCTTGGCATGTAGCAATGGAACTTGACTTCGAAAACATTGGACTCTATATGGTTTTCACATCAATCTCTCCAATTTTTTTTATGTGCTCAATCCATTTGCAAATTGATAAAAAGTCTTCAAGAGTCACTCGTGCATGCATTGACCTTGTTCTTCCAAGGACCTGCAAAACCTAGCATTTGCCTGCAATAAAACATGAGATGATGGAAGAAGAGGGATGATTGGTCTCTCTTCACCCAACACTTATGAAAAAAAACAACAAGCAATTACTCATAAAACAAATCCAAATAAAAATGAACAAAGCAAAATCCATTTTATACCTGCAGGAGAGCAATGTCCATCTAGACTCACCCACGGTATTCTGATCATAGCTTCTTCGTTCCTTGTCCAAATTGAGTGATTCCAAAGCCAAATGAAAGTAAATTCATAGGTCTATTTCCATTAGAAACATGTTTTTAAAATTCTATGCAATGATCTTCCAAATCACTCATTAACAGCCTGCATGACAAGGTGTCTTTTCGAATTCTGGACTAGACCAACAGTCACGGCTTTAGGCTTAACTTTTTCGTTTGATAACGAATTGATGTGATTCCAATTGGAGATGAAAGTAGATTCATGTAGCTATCTCCACTAGAAACAGGTTTTGAATCCAACAAGAATTGATGGGTGAAATAAGCCAATGAACAGTCTAGAAAATAGAGTTTTAGGAATGCAGATTTGGGACAGACAGTCGGTATTTTGGTCATAAAATTTGCGTACGACATCGGAATGGAGTGATTCAAATTGCATTGTAAACTAGATTCATAGAGGAATATACCAATGAAACAGGTTTGCAAAATATGTCCAATAAGGCATCCAAAAATGGACTGTCCTAGCTCTGTTCCTAAGCTGCCAGCTTGACACCCTGTTAGTATTTTGGCCATAAAATTTTCGTTTGACACCCAATCGTAAAAATTCAAATTGTTTTGGAAACTAGATTCAAAGGGCTACTTGGAGTATAAACAGGTTTTAAAAATAAGTTCATTTGGTCTCCCAAAAATGGACTGTCCCGTCTATGTTTCAATAAAATTTTCAAGCCAAAATGTCACAAAAATCCAATAAATTAAATTTAACCCCCCAAAAGTGATCGAAATAGGTGTGAATGATTTTAATGATATAAATTTAAATATAACACACATCCATACCAAAAACTTCAAGCATTGAGAACCTAGATTGGCTTACACGGTTTGTTGCAGCCACAGCTGCAATTCTTAAAAAATGACATAATGTTGAAATAAAGAATGTGAATTTTTATGGAAAATAAAAACTAAAGACATATCATGATGTGCAATGCACACATATCTCAAGCTCATAAATTTTTACCTGTAGCACAGTCACAGCTGGGTGTTGCAGCTCCTTGTCACAGCTAGTGTTGCAGCTCAATGTTGTAGCTGAGAGTAATCACTCACAGCTGGGTGTTGCAGCTAACAAATTCATGTCAAATTTCAAGCTTGAAGGGTTCCATAATCATGGGCTCATTTTCCTGTGGATTCTTCATTCACTTTCCCTAATTACTGTAATTTTGTTTTCGTGATATTTTTATTTTTATTTGTAACAAATAAAGACAAATTAGGAAATTGATGACAAAAAGGACTTAAGCATTTTTGTTTAAATAGTCAACAATCTCAAAGCATTCATGAAAACATTTCATACCCATTCCTTATCTTTCTACTTTCTGATCTTCCAGATCGCAACAAGGCGCAGGAAGAGAGCATACTTATTAAAAAAATAAAATAAAATAAAAAACAAAAGCATTGTTTTACTATGTTACTCTATCCTACCCTATTTTACTTGGAAAAAAAAAAATTGTTCAAATGTATGCATATTTCCAATGGAGCCATTTCCGAAGAAGTGACTCAAGTATGCTCATACTCCCAACAAAAAAATATAACTTTATGAATGCTAGGATATGAGAGATCAACTTCCCTTGAAATGATGGTGCCAAGATTTGGTGAAGTATGAAATGATGCTGCAGACCGAAGACATATTGAAACCAAGCTTCAATATAGTCTTTGTTCCCTTGATTGCTCATGGATGTGACACCATGAAGATCCTTATTAAACTGATCTTCCTCAATGCATAAGATTTCCGGATCTAATGATGTGAATGATGCTTTTGGTTTCAATGGCTGTTCTCCATCAAATATTACATGTGTATTGTTGATCTTGTCTGCTTGCTTATGAGGACTAGAAGAAACTCCATCTGCAAAACTTGGATTTAAAACATGTTCAGGCCTCATATGGATTTGCTGCAACAATGCACAGCCTTTTTGCAGCGGTGCAGATGAGGTAGAACAAGAGGGAAATGTAGGAACATTTTGCAGTTCAGCAATGTAAGCATACTGTACTGCTTTATTATGGTTAGGGTGGAGGGTGGATTGGACAGGAAATTGTGTTGGGTACCAAGGAGTTTGATGAGAAGATAGATGTGGCTGATGTAGATGATTGATTTGTGAGGTTGATATTGAAGGACCAACTTGTGTTGCAGCATGAGGGAGAGTGGCCATATGATCATAGGATGGGGCATTCCAACCTTCTGGATAAGGTAGGTAAGAGTTAAATTGAGGCTGCAACAACTGCCATGGTGGAAGAGTATTCAATGATTGAGTATGAGAGTAAGAAAATGGAGGGATAGAATTTCGAACCATAGATGTAGGCCATGGTTGACATGACTGTTGCAACAAGTTGGCTGCAACTCCCAGATCTCTATGATATGTTTCTTTCATCTTTGGTAAGGAGGGACAATGATCTGTGGAGTGATTCAAGTCACATATACCACAACTTTCAAGACTATCCAAAGGGAAATCCCTTGCTTCTCTTATTTCCTCCTGCTTTTCTTTATCCTGCAAAACACCCAATTGTAAATCAACTTTAGAAATGTCAAATAAATTGCTAATTTCAGCTCGTAAACCTCTTGTTTTTGCAGCAGATTCCAAAAATAAAGATAAAAGTTCCTTAGAATTCTTACCAGTCTTGAAGTTTCCTCTTGAATACCTTCTGCATAACTCACAAATATCATCATATGCTAATTGAAATACATTACCTGTTCCGATCAGATTCAATATTTCTAAACATTCAGCTTGGATTCCCTTGAATAGAAGTGTTTTTAAGATCTCCTTCCCTAGTTTCCTCTGTTTGGATCTTTGGAGATTATATCGAAATCGTTCTATGTATTCCTCCAGACTCTCTTCTTCTCCTTGTGTCATTTCGAAGATGTCTTCATTGACCCTGCAATAATCTTGGTACCTTTTCAAGAACACATGTTTCATGTCTTCCCAAGTTTGTATACAATTCCCACCGAGGCTCATGAACCATCGGAGGGCTGTTCCTTTTAGAGTAAGGGGAAATACATTCAACTTTTGATCATTAGCACAATAACCATATCCTCTACAAAGTACTTCAAACTGAAATAAAAATACATCAGGGTCTTCGTTTTCCAAACCGTGAAAATTTGGTAGAACATGTGGGGGAATTCTTTTTGTTGGTGCCACTTCGCTCGAATCTCTGATGGGAAATTCGAAGGTAACAACTTCTCCATCTTTTTCACCTGCCATCCCTTCATTAGATTCTTTGTGTGCTATCTTGAGGCTCCTCCTTCGAATGTTCCTGTCAACTTGTTAGTAGAATGGGTGGTGCTCACAACACCACTAGGGGAATGATAAGATTTATGAATCAAAGATTGAAAATGAAATAAAACTGAATGTAAAGACAGAAAATTAACACTCAAAATAAATTCAATAAACTGAAATGTAATCATGCAACCTACATGCCCTATTTTAACAATGCATCTGCAAAACAATGTCAGATATACTATTGCACAATTGATAACTTCCCCGGCAACGACGCCAAAATGTCGTGCCCACTATATGTCAATTAATTAAAACTTAACATGCAGAGTGCTAAACATAAATTATCAACCCGAGGAAGTCTTTTATTTTAAAGCTATCGTGCAAAATATATGCGAGTACAATTTCTACCTGACATTGTTATCTATTGATATGCAATCGAAACTATTTGTAACTAGGTCACACTTGCTTGAAAATAAATCAAACCCAAACCTATTCATGAAATCACACTGTAAATCGAATCATACTTCAACAAAATAAACAAGATCTAATTATGTACATCTAGAAGAATTGTTATGTTGGCCAACGATCTACCAAAACGAATTAACACAAAAACACTATGATAAATCAAATGAACAACACATGGTCTTAATAATAAAATAACTATGATAAATCCAATGCATGAAAGAATTAACAAATAAACAAATCTGCAAAATAAAACACTTACAATCAACACTACCAGCATCTGCTCAGGGAAGAGGGCCCTTCCTCCACTGAGCAGATCTGGATCTCCACAATGAAAGTCTACAACTCAAGAATTAAGAAACTGCCAGCATGTATTATCATAATGGAAGAATTACAACAGATCTGGATCAAATCCTACATCATAACATTGTGTTCTCTCCTATCTTGCATCTCCTATCCTGCCTAATTTATCATGCTTAATCTCTATCAATCTATCCCCCTTTCTCAATGAGATTGATTACATATTTATACATAAAATTATCTCATGGAAATGAAGAACTGAACCCCCAACTTGTGATCTGCAACAGCTAGAACACGACCGTAACTGTTGGCAACTTTGGAACCGGCCGCAACACCAAATCTGGAAAATACCCTATCGAAGAACCACCTGTATATCGCAAACCGTAGCTTTTTTTGACGATTTCCTCGCGATTCAGGTAAATGAGGATGTTACGCACAAAACCCATATCTCGGATTTTTGAGATTCATTTCCATCTGCCCGCAAATCAAGACGCGAATCAAGGTGTTCTTATGTGGCATGCGTTTTTTGTTAAGGCTGTAACAACTGGCTATGAGCGTCCTGTACGTGACAACTCACTCCACAAACCATCATTAGTAAAATTATGCATAATAGTCTTTTAATTCATCAAAGATAAAAGAAAATAATCACTATTAACCACTTAAAAGATCAATGGAACTAGCATGCTGTTCAATGCGCAGCTACAACAAATGGATGAAAAATGGAATGATAAATGAGAAATAATGGTAAGAAAATGGATGAAAGGTATGTCGATAAATGATGAAAAAATGGACAATTCCAGGGCCCAACATCTCCCCCAAACTGAACTTGTTGCATGTCCTCATGCAACCCAATATCTGTGTAGCATCCAACTTGAAAAACTCATTCACTTATTCCTTCATTTTACCATTTGCAAACTTGCAGCTAGAAAAAATAGAGAGTTTAACACAAATTGGCAGAGTCTCTTAGCGGAGGATTTAGCAGAAAATTTGGCGGATTCGCAGCTCTTTAGTAGAAATTTGGCAAAGTCACAGCTTATTTTAGCAGAGAATTTGGCGAAGGTTTTAGCGAAGATTTTGGCGGAACAGCGCTAAATGTAGCGGCAAATTTGGCGGAGTCAGCTTATTTTAGCAGAGAAGTTGGCGAAGGTTTTAGCGGTGAATTTGGCGGAACAGCGCTAAATGTAGCGGCAAATTTGGCGAAGTCAGCTTATTTTAGCAGAGAAGTTGGCGAAGGTTTTAGCGGCAAATTTGGCGGAACAGCGCTAAATGTAGCGGTAAATTTGGCGGAGTCAGCTTATTTTAGAAGAGAAGTTGGCGAAGGTTTTAGGGGCAAATTTGGCGGAACAGCGCTAAATTTAGCGGCAAATTTGGTGGACTTGCAGCTGTCGGAAAACGGGAAACGACAATATTTTACGGCGTTTTAGTTTTTTTGAACAGGAAACTTCTAAAGCCATTTTCTCCCAAACGACGAACTGGGTTGGGCTGAAATTTCGCAGGCAAGTAGCTACCACTCTAATGCATCTCCACGCCAAAAATTAGACAAACCCACATCACGGATTTTGAGAAAAATGCGAATTGGCTGTAGGTGATTATGGCCAATTTCTCAAAAACCGCGCACTGGATTGAGCTGAAACTTGCCACGGTTGTTCATCATGCTGTTATGCATTCCCTGTCCAAATTTCATGAGAATCTAACTTACCAATTGAAAGATATGCCCAAATCAAATTCTGCACTTTTGAACATGAATAAAAATGTATTGCAGCTGAACTTCCAGAGCCAATATTTCAAAAACTACAAACTGGGTTGGGCTGAAATTTTTCAAGCAGGTAAATACCATTATAGTGCATCTCCTCACCAAAAATTAGATGAACCCACATCACGGATTTCGAGAAAAATGCGAATTGGGTGTAGGTGATGATGGTCATTTTCTCGAAAACCGTGCACTGGATTGAGCTGAAACTTACCACGATTGCTCATCATGTTGTTATACATTCGCTGTCCAAATTTCATGAGGATCCAATTCGTGGCTTGTGAGATATCCTTAAATCGAATTCTTCATTTTTGCTAGCTGTGAATGAATAAAAATCAGTATGCACAAAATGTCAAAAACCACTCCCCCAAACTGAATATGTTGCATGTCCTCATGCAAAAGAGGAGTTTTCATCTTAGTTGTGAATCTATCTAGTCGCAAGGCTATTTGCGAAGGGCCACCTCTTCTATTGTTCTAGGTATGCAAGCCTTGCTTAGGTTCAATGTCTACAAGATTGGGTTCAACTATCACGGAGTTAAAGGCTTGGCTAGCATTATCCAACCAATGGATATCGCCCCTTTTTTCAAGGATGGAAGTAATCATGTTGAAATTTGCCTCAATGATCCAGTTGGGATGTTAGATTTGATTTCATAAGGTTCAAAGGTAATCCAAAAATCTGGTCTTAGCTTTGGGGATGGATAGGCCATAGATATTAGTGAGGAAGCCATAAGAAAATGGCTATCTTGATGAAGATTTAAATTAGTTGTAATCATAGGAAGAAAATACATGCATAAAATCGAAAGTGCCCATGTATTATAGTTCTTTGAATAGATGCCCACAATATGATAGCTTGTGTTATGCTAATAATTGTTTGGAGTTGATGGAGAACAAGAGCTTTAACTATAATTGCAGCATCTTAAAAACGTCTTCATCTTAAGAAAAAGAGAGATCTCGAAACTTTAACCTTTCAAGAATTTTAAAATAATTTGAATGATTCGTTTTCTGTGGAGGAATGCAAATGTATTACATGGAATATTAAAGAATGGAAACAATACAAGATCACCCATGATTTTAATTTTGTTTATTAAAGTTTCATTTATTTCTTAATAGGTAGAAGCCTCAAGTTGTATAGGTTAGAGTTAATATTTAACAAATGATTCTTGAAACTTCTTATTAAACTACCACAACCGTTCACAAATTCCTTAAAAGAGAAATAAGTTCATTATTTTTCTTTTTCATTTTGTTCATATTTTTTCCCAATAAAATTTAACAATGATGTAAATGTTGAATTTGGTTTGAATGATTTAAGGTAGATTGTAAATCTTGTAACCATTTTTTTTAATTAAAAAATTATTAACATTATGGGTTAATTAATTGTTTTGTGTCCAAGAAAAAGGCATTGTAAAATTAATTATTAATTTACTTAGTCCAACTCCTTTTACCCTTTCTTTATTATAAAACTTGATAATGTTTCGAATGATGAAACATACAACCTTATGTGATTTTGAGAGTTATACCTACTCCAAAACTTAGTAAGTTTTAAAAGCAAAATTATTTCCTAAAAAAATGTGTGAAATGATTTATCAATAAAGCAATTATTTTATTGCTCAACTATTTTTAGTTTTAAAATTTTTGTATTCATTTTCCTTTTTCTTTATTCCGTTCAATTTTTATTATTTATATATATATATATATAATTTAAATTTTACTTTTTATATTTGAATTTCTAAGATTTTAGATCCTAGATTCAATCATCAGAATTTGTTTTTTTACTCTATTTATTTATTATTGTTTATTTTTTGTATTGTATTTTATTCATTGTGTCAAAATGTATATAGATAAGATAACATATCAAAAAAAAGTTTCAAAAATATAAACAAAACGTATACATATGAAACATAAACGTATATATACATAAAAAAGGGTTTAATTTTATTTTAATTAGGTTTAATTTTATTGCACAGAGTTTTTGCACTGAGTTTCTGTGCTCTGCAAAGACTGGGTGCTCTACATCTCAGTATGGGGGAGATGTTGTAACGTTTGTTCCTAACAAATAATTAAAAAAATTCATGTCGGCCCATAAAATAAAAAATTATGGAAAGTATTTAAAAAAATTTCATGTCGACTCATAAAATAAAATGTTATGAAAAGTAATTAAAAAAAAGATGTTCGTTTATAAAATAAAAACTTAAAAACTTAAACCTAGATCTATCAATCAAGATCAAAAAATTAGATCCCTCTAGATGCTTGATAAATATAGGTTTAAGATGGATCTATGCAGGTTTTAATCACATTCCTTTCCTTTTTTCCTTTTTTAAATTAATGTACATTTATTTTAGAATTAGTTTATACATTAATTCATTATTTTAACGATCTAATATTTTATTCTATTATTATTTCTTTTGTAAATAGAAAAAACTAAAACTAATATGTATAAATATTTGAAAAAGGTTTATGTGTTTTAAATGTTTTTGTTTCTTTATTTTATTTAATTATAAAGAAATTTAACTTGGTTTGCTTTATGTTGTTTTAAATGTTTTTGTTTCTTTCTTTTAATTAATTATAAAAACTTTAACTTGGTTTGCTTTGTCTTTTTGTTTTATGTTTAGGATTTATGTTGCCATTTTATTTTTTTATTTTGTAACAAAAAAGAAAGAAAATAAAAATTATAAAACATAAAATAATTTAAATAATAAATTAAAAAATAAATATTTTGGGATTAATGTTTAAATTGATTTAAGAATTTATTTTTGTTTCTTATTTATACTTTTAATTTAAGACAAGTGTTTTTATCGCTTATTTTGCATTAACCAATCAGAATCTGAGGTTGTTGAGGGAATCTTGTTGTTTTCAGCATGAACATTTATGGTGACCATATTGGAGAGAAGTGTTCTATGGTTCATCTCCAGTTTTAATTTAATGCCATATCTTTTTATCAGCATAGCATTCCTTAAATTAGTTTAATCATGTCAAAAGCTAATCTTGATTTAATTGCAAGCATCTATATGGTTGAATGTCCTATTTTTACAAGTTATTCTTGGGAGTCTTCTAATGATTATTTACTCAAATTCATTCAGTTTTATCAATCAATTGGGATTCAAGACATTCATACTTCTACATGCGTATTCCCCGCCTCTCTTCAGAATAAAGCGAGAGATTGGTATAATTCTATAACACCTGATCATAGTCTTGAAGGAGGAGTTCTTTTTGTAAAATTTTATACTAATTTTCCGCCTTTACTCAATCTCTCTTATGGATTTGAATTTGTTGACGAAGAACTTGCACCTCACAATCCAACTGAGGAGGCCATATCTAATTCTTCCATGATTGATGAAGACACCCTATTTGAGACCTATTTGACAATTCTCTTCTTAAAGTCAATCAACAAAATCATAGTGAATCAAGTTCATGTCTTTTGAATCATGAAAATAATGATTTGTTTTGTGACTCATTCATTGAATCATTAAGAGTTAGTACATAATTACCCAATGATAAAATTCTTCGTGATGTTTTTCTTTTTGAAGATGAAATTTTTTACTTCAATCTTGATCTATGTAGGCCTATTCTCATCAATTATGAAATTATGGCTTTAATATTGATCTACATAGGCCTATTCTCATCAATTTTGAAATTATGTCTTTAGATTCTAATATCGAGATTTTTTTTTTATAACAAAAATGATTAAATATATTAAAAAAAAAAGTGCCATGGCTGAAAGCCAGAATTGACAAGATACAATAGTTATGATCAATATATTGCTAGGATTAAGTTTGATCTATGTATCAAGATCTGAGTTCTTCTGAGAGTTCTGATGGCTTCCTTGTTGCTTCCATTGGCGGTTGTCATGATGATATTCGATGTCGAGAGTTCAATTAGTTCTAGCTCCTTAGTCTTGTGCTGAAAAATCGAGACGAGGAACAGAGTTGCAGACGTATTTTAGATTGAATGCGTGTTTGATGTTACTGCTTCCTGTGCGTTGTTGTTGCTTCTGCGAATTTTCCATTTGATGGTAAAGTCCTTATCGAGATGTAAGACGAAATCGTATGTTGTTTCAGAGAGGTTCCCTGAGAGATTCGAATGATTGTAATTTTGTGATCAAACTTGAAACTTAGAAAGCCAATATGGCATTCATGAACGTTGTCTCGTTTGAGCTAATAAACAGAGAAGCTTCGTTGTTCTAGTGAGATGAACCAGAGGAGAATGTGATCTTCTGAAAGCTGAGGGCGTCCACTAAAACGTTAAAAATGTAACACAAATGATAGGATCAAAATGAGAGAGAAGTAGAGGCCCAACTCAAGTAACTGCGGCTCTGCAAAGTGGAGTCAATCTCTGAAGGTGACTTGGAGCTCAATCAATGTCTGAAATGTGGATTGAATGCGTGGGAGGAGGGAATCTCGTTAGCTGGAGGTTAAGGGAAGAAAGACGGATTGTCAACATGAAATTCGAGTGCCCTGTTCCAAGAATTATTCATCAGTATTATGGAATTTGATGTGCTTCACTGTCGTTGCTGGAAAATCTAAGGATCCATTGGCTGAGATTGGTGCTAGCACTTGCTTCTGCATCTGCTTTGTTGTTTAAATTTCTTAAGATATGGAAAGCTTTGAAATGTGCAAATGTACTCGCAATTCGCTGCATACGCTGAATAATTCGATTTAGAGCGAGGTTGTTGAGGTTATTGTTTGAATTGATGGCTCTGATGATTATCATGGAGTCTCCGAACACTTGTAAATTGTCAATCTTTTTCTCTTTGGCGATCTGACAGCCTTTCAACATGGCTAGGGCTTATGCTATGTTGTTTGAGCAAATGCCCAAACCCCATTTGAACTTCAATCTCGTTATTCCACCACTAGTCAATAGGACTCCCCCAGCTCCTACTACACCGGGGTTTCTCTTGGAGGCACTGTCGAAATGTAAACTATCCATAGCTTGATTGTTTCTCCAGTTTTGGAAATCGGGGTTAGTTAATCTGATTTGCCATGTTGGAAGGTGTCGTGGTTGGAGGATTTTACTCGGGCTAGGGAAGGTAGTTCCACTCCAATTCATTTCTTTCTTACTGAGAGTTGCATATGGCTTGTAATTGGAGCTGTTGAGGCATTTGATCAATAAACCTTTGGCTTGGCCTGCGGTCTGCATTGGAGTGTAGTGCTTATCATGAAAGATGACGTTGTTTCTTGCAATCCAAATTTTCCAGCAAGTGTACTTTGGAATGGATATCCAAACGTGGTACCATAATTTCTTTTTGGTGAGGGGAGAAGGATAAGTAGATTTCCAATCCTTAAAGAGTTGGGTAGTGGAGGTGAAGGATGGCATTGTAATATTGAGGTCAAGGAGCATATGTTTCCAGACAAGTTTGGAGTAATGACATTCTAGAAAGAGATGGTTGAGAGTTTCGAGGTTGCTGCGACAGAGAGGACACCAAAAAGGCCCATGGAATTCTCTTTTAATGAGATTGTATTCGGTAAGCACTTTGCAATGGATTAAGGTCAAAAGATGAAGAAATTGATTTTGGGAAGACCAAAAGGGTCCCATACAAGGTTCCATAAATATTTTCTGTCGTCGTCTTGGATTTGGAGAGTTTTGTATCCGAGAAAGGAGTTATAGGAACCTGTAGGGCCCCAACCCCGTTCGTCTTTGGCTAGCAAATGTATGGGGGCACAACCTTTCATATTGTTGATGAGAGTGATTTTGGCAGACTTAAGATGTGGAGGGATGACCATAATTTTCCAGCTTTTCCAATTTCCATGAATGTCCTAGGTGCTAAAATCTTTCAGAGTTGTGATCCCATGTTGATTGAGCCAAGCATTGATATTGTGTAATTCATTGGTGCTTTGGAGTGCTTCATTGTCCATGATCTTGTCCATGAAGATGTCTATTCTCCTGTTGCTGCCAAGAATCCAATATAGGCCTTTTGATAAGAACTCCCAAGCTGCCTTACATAGTGTCCAGATGCTGGAGCCTTTGGATATTGGCTTTTGGTCTACACATCTTAAATTGTTCCGCTGTAGGTATTTCTTGCTGAGTACTTGACTGACTCAAAGGCATTTGTTGTGCAAGATTTTCCAGAGAAGTTTACCACCTAGTGCCAAGTTTGCTTGGAGTGGATCGCATATTTGAAGGCTGCCTGATGATTTTGGCTTCTTTATGGTCTCCCACTTCACTAAGTGGAATTTGTTTTCATTGTTTTTTCCACAAGACCAAAGAAAGTTTCTCAATAATTTACTTATCTGATCTGAAACTCCTTTTGGAGCTAGGAGGACGGAAAATTGGTAGATGGGTAGAGCGGAGAGGATGAAGTTGATTAAGATCAGTTTCCCAGCCTTGCCGAGCCAATGCCCCCCCAATATTCGAATTATGCTTTTTATTTTGTTTATCATACTGTCCCAATTTCCAGATTTAGAGAGACCTTGTGTGATTGGGAGGCCAAGGTAAGTGAAATGGTCCCAGTGGATGTGGACTTTGATGTCGATAATTCTGCTTATTTTGGTTGCAATGTTGTTTTTTAGATTCCAGTAGTAGACAACGCTTTTGTGCAAGTTGATCTTGCCTCCGGATGCATAGCAATACCGATTCAGGTTGCGCTTGAATTTTCGGGCTATGATGGAGGAGGCACCACCCAATAATAGAGAATTGTCGGTGAAAAGGGTATGATTGAGGTGATGGGATTCAAGGGTTAGGTGGAGGCTAGGTAGGGAGCCCGAGATCATTTCATGATTCAGTTTTCGGCTGAGTGAGTCATCAAGAATAATGTACAGGAAGGAGGACAAGGGGCAACCTTGTCTGATGCCACGCGTGGCTTGGAAAAAATTAGTGGGGCAGCCATTGAGTAAGGGAGCGATCCAGGGATTGCTTATGCATGCTGAGATCCAGTTGATGAATGTTTCTTCAAAACCAAAGCATCTCATAATTTTAAAGAGGAAAGAATGCTTGACCCAGTCGAATGCGTTGGCCATATCAAGCTTGATTAACATACCTTTTTCCTTTTGGGATTTGCTGGAATGGATTGCTTCTTGTACTAGGATGACATTATCGAGTATTTGCCTTCCTTCCAGGAAGCCACCTTGGTTGTCAGAAATAATTTTATTGAGTAAAGGCTTCATTCGAGATGATAGCATCTTGGAGATGATTTTGTAAGAGGAGTTGCATAATGAAATTGGTCTGAACCTGCTGAAGGAGCTTGGATTAGTTTCCTTTGGGATGAGAAACAGGAACGTGGAGTTTGTGCAACCACCAATTTTTGCCTTTGAATGGAAGTTCCTTATCATTCTCATGAAATCTTTTTTGATGTATGCATCAAGTAGCCGTCAGGGCTCGATGCTTTGTCAGATTCGAAGGAGTTGATTGTATTGAGTACTTCCTGTTCGGTGAAAGGTTTGTGAAGTTTGAAGTTATCCTCCAACATGATGCTTTTAGGAATGTGCTCCAGGAGTATATGTTCATCATCTCCATCAGCATTGTTTTCTTCTGTGTATAGCTTGGAGAAGTGAATATAGGCTGCATTTTTTATGTTCGTGTTCCCATTGACGGTGGTGCCATCTTCAAGTTTGATTTCAACGATATAATTGGATGACTGTCTGACTTTGAATTGCTTATGGAAGTAAGTGGTGTTCTTGTCACCAAATTTGAGCTAGGTGCTTTGTGACTTCAGCCTCCAATATTCTTCTTCTGTTTGAAATGCATGGTAGACGTTGGATTGCCGTGTGACTTCTTCTTGTAGCGAGGTTGCTTCAATAGGATGGTCTTCCATATCAAATTGAATATCTTCAAGTGTGCCCACAGTTGTTTTTCTGGGATTTGTGGGAGCTGGACAGCTAGATTTAGCCAAAGTCTTGAGGGTTTTTTTGGTATTTTTGAGTTTTTGTTCCCAAACATAACAGGGGGATCCTGAGATGGGGATCTTCCATGCATTTTCCAGAGTGCTCCAGAAGCTGGCATGGTCAAGCCATAGGGGGTTGAATCTGAAAGGGATTGGGCCAAGATCTTCGTTGTTGTGGAAGAGGAGTTGGATGGGTTTATGATCAGAAGCTAGATTGGACATAATGCTAGAGGAGATGGTTTGGGAGTCAAACAACAGGCTACGATGGACGTGGAATCTGTCCAATCTAGCCATGATATTTTCTTTGCCAATACGCTTGTTGGACCATGTGTATTTACCTTTTTTGGGTTTGATATCGATGAGGTCCCGTGTTTGGAGAAGGGATTCAACCTGAGGTTTGAAGAAGTCATTTCCAATGATAACACCCTTTTTTCAGAAATGGAAAGGGTGATGTTCATACCGCTGGCAAGGATGATATTTTGAGGATCGTAAGCATCCAGAAAATCTTCAAGAAGATTCTAGCAGTCTTTTTTCTCTGAGTAAAGATTGGGTACGTACATGTTGAAGAGAGCGATATGATTGTTGATTTGAATATGAGTGAGATCAGTGTAAATCCAGTGCTGCGTAGCGAAGGAGCTTTGGAGGTGGAAATTTTCGGAAGACCATAAGGTTTCCAGGCCGCCCGAAGCTCCTCTATAGCTGACTGCATAACCAGTGTTTTTCTTCCATTTTTCTTTTCCAATAGCTAAGAATACACTATCATCGAGTTTGGTCTCTTGGAGTAGAAGGAGATCAGGCATATTAATTCTCTGGAGATCCTTTACAGCTTCAAGCTTGTTAGGATTGCTTAAACCTCTGCAGTTCCAAGAGACCAACTTCATCATTTAGGATTGTAGATGGAGGAGGGAGTTCCTCCTGCCAGGTCTCCAGTTTTATTTCCTACCATTCTGGATCTAGTATTTTTGTTGAAGACCATATCTATTGTGGTTTGGGATCCCTGTAGTTTCTCGCGCTCAGCTTCTTCTTCCCTCAGATCTTTGGTTGATTTTCGACCAAGTTTTTTGGAAGATTTGTCAAAGTGTTCTTCCGAGGAGGAAGGGGAGTTGGGAGGTCTCACTTTAGTGATTTCAACATATGAAGGAGTGTCTTTGTTCAAGATAGATTTGGTGGGAATAGGGGCGTTCTGAGGTAGGGGAATATTCGGATCTTTGGGGGCGACGAGAGTAGCAAGAGAGTCTTGTTGTTCTCGTATTTCTCCTTCTTCTTTGACCTCTGGGGTATCTTGGATCTCTAGTGTTTCTAGGGATTTGAAACTATTCCTGTTGTTTGAGGCCATCAGATCATGGTGTTGATGATATGCTTTCTTAGTATTTAGACTTTTTGAGTGGGATTTCGTTACCGGTTTGATATTTTTTTGGACGGCCGTCCATTATTCTTTTTTCCCAACTGATTCTGGATTCGCGGGTTTCTTTTTGCATGATTGTGCGAAGTGGCCGTATTCATGACAGAATCTACATTTGAAGGGGATTTGTTCATAGTCGAGTTCTTGAATGTGGGACCAATCTTCCACGGTAAGGTTTATTGCTTCCGGGAGTCCGTGTTCCAGATCTACTTCGGCACAGATTCTCGCACATGAATATTGATCTTTCCAATCGGCTTTGTCGATGTATTTACCCAAGGCATTTTCGATAGCTTCTAGGGATACAAAATTCCAGCAGTGAAGGGGTAGATGAGGGAGTCTCACCCAGACGAGGACAACAGAGGGGATGTCGAGGGAAGGATCGAAGTTCGGAGTCCATTTGTTCATGTAAAGTCCTTGAGGTCCCATAAAGCAGGGTCCGTTCCTAAAGATGAGTTCGCGATCCTGTTAGCTCTCGAAAACGAATGCGAAGTATCCTTTACCCAGAAAGAAAGATTTAACATCTTTCGTGATCAAGGGTCTCCAATTTTTTACACCCAGATTTCGGTAGATTTTTGCGAAGGCCATAGGCCAGTGAACTGGCCGATTAATCCATGCTCCGACAGATTGAGGTCAGCCTTGCAAGGTAGATCAACAGGTACAATGCTACTGTCAGGATCTCGTGGAGTTTCTTCACGAACTTTTGTTGGGAGGAGGAAAGGGGCTTCTTTCCTTGAGCAACTAAAAGTTTCAAGAAGTTAGTCAGGTCAGAGGGAAGGTGTTCTGCTCCCGAAGCCAGTGGAGGCAAAGGGAGCAATCCCTAGGAGGGGGACAACAATCAGTCAAGGAGGAGGTGGGAAAGGGATATCCAGGAGGGATCCCTTTGAGGCAGGAACGAGGTCAGTTTAGACAGCAAGGTCAACGATTTGGGGAAAAGTAGAGGCCAGGCGGGCCTGCGACCAGCATCCAGTGGGGCCGAGAAGGACCATGGCCTCACTGCTTAGCGTCCGGCTTGATCCAATGCAAAACCTCTGCCTATCTACTCAACGTTCAACACCGATCCACGCCAGTCCAACCGATCCACGCCCGACAAATGTCCATCGTAATATCGATATTATTAATCCATGTACTAAGGATCTATTTCCACATATGTCATCCGAGGAGATAACTTTTGAGGATGAACCCCATGAAGAACTAATTTAGATTTCAAATCATAATACCATGCTTGACTATTCTCTTTTTGATGATTGTTTAAATAATAATCATATTCATGATAAGGATGAAAATTTAGGGACTAATGGAATCATTTTTTAGCATCACTTTGAAGGCATAATTGAATTTTTTTTTTTTAATACTCATCACATCAATGATTTGAACCTACCTAATAATGTCGATATAGGATGTAACAAACTAATTTTGATATCTTTAATAACAAATTTGATCATGAAGCTTTGTTTTCTTTTTAGGAACCTAACTTTGAAATCCCACCTCATGGTCAACAGATTGACATCGACATGAATCCATTTTTTGATAAATATGTTTCTGAGGAGTATAAAACCTCCCTTGATAAAGAAAATTATGATGTTTTCGGAGCTAATGATTAATCCTACTCTCTTCATTCCTTTGATAATTGTTCAATCTCTTTTGATAAAGAAGACTCAAGAGATTTTTCTATATTTCCAAATCACTCATCTCAATTGAAATGTTTTCCCTAACAAAGACTGCAACTCGTCGATGTAAATCCCATATAAAGTATAAGCACTTTGAAATGGGCATGCGAGTGAGTAGTTGGACATTTAAAGTAAAGGCAAAGAGAATTTTTAGTGTACTTTGAATTCCACATATTAAAGAGTCCACTCTTTTGATCAATACAAATAAGAAGCTTGTTTAAGGCTCCTAATTCAATAAACGCCAACAAATGAGTCAAGTTTTTATTCTTCTTACTTATTAACTATGCCCTCCACACATACAATGGGTATCAGTTAAGGTGGCATAGCTGGCTTTTACTTGAGATTGGTATTGATCGGCTCAATTGAACAATTTAAGAATGTGATCTTTAAAGATGATGAACCTAATTATCATGAAGAAATCACAAATCACATAGATTACTATATGTAAAGATTGCATAGATTTCATAAATGAAGACATAGAGATGGATTACATTTCTTTAAATCATGAATATTTTTTTTGATGTTTCCACTTGTTTTACACATACAAAATTTCTTGTGATTCTTATTCCAACCTTAATTCAAAAGATTAATGACCATTTTGCTCTTAACATGAGATGCAATGCAAATGTTGTTGGTTGGCAGGTTAATTCAAAAGATTAATGACCATTTTTCTCTTAACATGAGATGCAATGCAAATGTTGTTGGTTGGCAGGTTATGTGAGACGATGATAATTTTTTCTGGATCTTAAAAGGTTGCATTCACATCCTGCATAGCTTTGTTATTGGCAAGTAAGAATTTGAATTTTGCCAGATGTTTTCTTCACAAACAATTTTGTGTGTAAGATTGAAGACACATTCATTTACTTGAAATTTCATTTAGTTTGAATAGATACAAATTTTCTTTTCCTTCTTGTACATAAATAAAATTTAAAAAAATTAAAATAGCAAAAATCTCAAAAATAATTTAATTTGATGTATTTTCTTTAAATCCCATGTCTTGTTATGTTTCTTCATGCTTTTTTATTTTCATTTCATTACCCTTTTTATTTTATTTTTTTGTAATTGTTCTTTAACCATTCAGTTATGGCTAATTGGATTCAAGTAGATCAATAATTTGTGGATTAAATGCTTCTATTTACTTAACTATTAATTGACCTAACTACGGTGGATATAGATACAGGTGAAAGATGCTACCATCTTGCATATTGTAAAACCTCACCTTTCAACTCAATGCTCGTGGAAAAGGGAACGTTGCTTGAAGACAAATTGTCAAAATCTTTCCCCCCCGCTTCTCTTCTTTTCCCTTGCTTCACCCCCTCAATTCAGTTCCACACTCTAGCATACATGCCATGGGAATTCAGTGTTGATAAAGTTTTCCTTCAACACACGTTCATGAAAGATATTTAGTCCAAATTTGTTAGAGTGTTTTTAACCATTATTCCAAACTTCCATCTTTAGAGTGTGAGCCTTATGGTTTAAATCTTCATACATCTTAGTACTATCACTTGTGAAGTCAAAGGTATTCATACATATTGTACATTGCTATAAGCAAAGCACTTTGTTTGTTGGCAAATGTTGATGACAATTTTAGTCATCAACATTACTTAGCTGGCAAAGAGTTACCAGGCTCTCTTACTCACAAAAATTTTCGGCCAAAATGCAATGCCTATCAATTCACCGGTTCTAATTGTCGAGTACAAAAAATCTAGTCTATATCTCTACTAGCTTTAGATTATCTGGGGTTTCCACCTTTAAGAATTCAAGGAATTTTTAATAAACTGATCAAGATATCATATATGCCTTTTAAAGACTTAATGTGCAATTGCATACAGTGACATACATATGGTTGGATGTTGGCTTGATATTCTTGGCATAAGCTCAAGTAAACACTGGCATTCTCCAAATATGCTTCAAATGCCACAAATATCATTAAGTCGAAAGGACTGGGAACTGAAGTAGGAAGCATTTCGGAAATGGTCAAAGATTTAACCCATAAACAATGGATTGCTTCGAGTGATGCTGCTTGTATGAGAATTATATTAAATGAGCATTGTTTTCTGAGTGTTAATACATTATCAATCTTTATTTTTGAAAGATTCTCGATATACAATGTTTGAGATTTTCATATGTAAATGTGAGAAGACATTTCTAGCAAATTCTATATATATAAAAAAGGTTCAAACTTTCAAATTACTTAAACTAATGGGTCCGCAATGTCAACTCTAAGAAGAATATGCAGCATGAAAGACCGGAGACTTTCTGCAAGATTAGCAAACTTCCGTTGCTGTGCGATAAGTTTGTCAAGTTTGTAAATCATATGTTGAAAGGAATGATAATGAAGCTTCTTATACAAGATCACCCATGATTTTAATTTTGTTTATTGAAGTTTCATTTATTTCCTCATCGGTGGAAGCCACAAGTAGGTCTAGAGTCGGTAAGGGTATAGGTATAGGTTAGAGTTAATTTTTAACAAATGATTTTTGAAACTTTTTATTAAACTACCACAACGGTTTAGAAATTTCTTAAAAGAATTTATTTCTTTTTTTCCAGAGAAAAAAAGACTACTATTGATATTCATTTCAGAATCAAATAGTACAAATATATGTTCCTGATCCATCCTGCTGGATTCTTCTGAGATAACTAAAGAAGTTATCTTTCAAATTCTGATTTACAATAAGAACTGAGCCTATCCCAAAAAAAGGATATATCAAATCATAGCATGTGTGTCAGTCTACCCAAAGCACTTGGCTAATTACATCCCAAAAAAAAAACCTAAAATGATGTCCAGTAATAACATACATTACAAAGATTGATCAAAAGTAGTCAAAAACATGAACAACAAATCAGTCATAGAAATAGACTGAACCACAATCCAGAATGTGGCCCTCGCACCAATCCTCCCAGATCAAGTGACCTTCACAACCATCAAGTGCTTGTTTTGAGAGCTTGTCCGCCATACTGTTATGCTCACGATAAATATGTTCAAATATGATGTTCTGCTGTTTTTGAATTTCAAAAAGTGTCCTGGAGGCCCAGTGACGCAGATTTAAGACATTTAGCTTGAATTTTCCTTCTGCCCATTTGATGGTTACCCGAGAGTCACCAAATACATTTATGTTGTTCAGTCCAAAGCTGTTGGCTACCTTTAGTACACACCAAAGTGCAACTAATTCTGCTTTCATGTTCGATCCCTTTCCACAATTTAGCTTGAAGGTATAGTAATGGGAATCATTTAGATAAATTACTCCACCTATTGCACAGATACCTGCTTGTGAAGCCCCATCAAAAAACAAAATAGGACGATCCACCTTGAGATAAAAAGTACTAATTCTGTCAGTTTTCAACATCACCTCGTCCATCTTGCAGGAGTTATACATCCTGAGAGCAGTCAAGCAACATTTGATGTGTTCAGGTGTGGCGTTTCGAAAAATGGCACAGTTTCTGGTATGCCAGATTGCCCAGGGTATGCAAACAGCCAGAAAAAAGAACTTTTTGCAGTGTCTATACCAGTGTAAGAAACAGGAATTAAAATCTCCAATGTCCCAGCATTGTGTAATTTTAAAATGTATAGATATCATTTCCCAAATTTTTCGAGAGAAAGAGCACTGTACAAACAGATGTAGTCTAGATTCAGCATCAATTTTGCATAGTACACAATAACTTGGACCAGTCCACCCTCTCTTACATAGATTATCCCAGGTTTTTAACTTATCTTGTAGAATCAGCCACGAAAAGCATTTCAATTTTACTGGAATGTGCCACTGCCATATCTTCAAATACCACCAGTCCGGCGGAAAAATATACTTGTGCTGGAGAATTCTTTTGTAAGCAGCTTTAGCCGTGACAGTGCCAGTTTCAGTGTTACCACTCCAGATCAACTTATCCTCAGAATTATTTAAAAGGACTCCAGCAGAGTTCAGAGAATGTGTATAATTATCCCAAATGCTGGCAAGATACCCTGATAGACCAATCTCCTGCGCTGTTAACCACTTCGAGCTGCCAACAATGTCAAAGTTCCGATGCTGAATCTTGTCTAGAGTGGATAGACCAATGACTTGTAGATAATGTGGAATAATAGGTGGAAGACCCTGGTCCTGTTCAAGTCCAATAATGGGGTCAACCCCTACCCTGATATGTGTCCCAGACCCCACATGCCATGCTAGGTCACTTTTAATCCAATGAAAAACTTTCATGAACCCTCTCCACATAGGAGAGTAGTCCCAATTGGTCAATTTTGGATTTCTGATCCAGGTACTGATATCAATCTTGATGTATTTTATATGTAGAATTTTAGACCAAAGGGAGATGCCATGTATACCACGCCAAAAGCTTTTTAATCTGAGAGCTATATTAAATACCTCCAAGTCTTTAATGCCCCAGCCTCCGAGTTTGTATGGTCTTGCTAGATATTCAGCTGCTACCATTGGAATCTTTCCACTGAAAGAAGTCCCATTCCACAGAAAGTTGAAAAAATATCTCTTAATAGATTTAATGATGGAGATAGGGACTTCTAACATCGAGAACCAGTACACAGGTATGCTGGAGAGAACCGACTGTACCAGAATAAGCTTGCCACCGATTGACAACAGTCTATAGGACCACTGCGCAATTCTTTCCTCTATTCTTTTCAAAAGCCAATGCCAATCACGGATCAGATAATTGTTTGGTTTAAGAATGTATCCCAAATATTTAAAGCCCTGTCCAAAAGATGAACAATTATAAGGCAAGACAGATCTAATATCTCTTATCTGTTCATCTTGAATAGAATGATGTACAAAGCTGGATTTAGCCTCACTGACCAGCATTCCAGTTGCATTGCTGAAAGTAGTGATGATGTTTTTATACATTAACCATTCTTCCACTTTGTCAATACCTGCAACAAGAACATCATCTGCAAACATCAAATGTGTAAAAACACAGTCTTTAGTGAAATTGATACCTTTGATCTGCCCTTCCATTAGTGCCTTGTTTACCAGTCTGCTAAAGCCATCCATTATCAATATGAATAGAAGAGGGGATAAGGGGCAACCCTGTCTCAAACCCCTGGAGCAGCTGAAAAATTCAGTAGGGCTACCATTCACCAAAACGGATATATTCATGGATCTTATGCAGGCCATAATCCACTTAATGATAACTGAGGGCATGCCAATCCTGATCAGAATCAATCTGATGTATGCCCAGTTTGCCCTATCATATGCTTTGACTAGATCCATCTTAAGCAGAATGGCTTTCTTTTTGTGTATTTTGATGCTGTGTATCAATTCTTGTGTAATACCTATTGCATCATGTATCTGTCTCCCCTCTAAGAAGCCAAATTGCTCCTCAGAGATGTGAGCAGAAAGTATCTTCTTCAATCTGTCTGCAATAATTTTTGTGATAAGCTTATATAATAGGTTACAGAGTGCAATAGGCCGGAATTCTCCAAAAGTAGCTGGCTTATCTTTTTTAGGGATCAAGGTGACAAAAGTAGAGTTTAGTCCACCTGGTATGTAGCCATGTGTCATGGAATAATTGACCATTTCCAACAGTTCCTCACTCATTACTTCAAAAAAGTGAATATAGAGCTCCACTGGCCATCCATCCGGCCCAGGAGCTTTGTCTTTTGCAAACAGTTTTAATGTCTGCTCAAGTTCATCCTTTGTAACCTTGCATTTAATGTTATCTGCTGCTTGCTCATCAAAAAACCTAGGGTATAAAGATGCCACTTCTATCTGTGCTCTTTGACATACTTCCTCAGGATCAGAGTATATGTTTTTGAAAAAATTGTATGCTTCAGACTTGATACTGTCGATACCTGTGTACTATATCCCATAATCATCCTGTATTTCCCAGATATACTTAGACCGCCTCCTAGCTGAAGCAAAAGCATGAAAGAACTTAGTATTTCTATCACCTAGAGAAATCCAGACTGCACGGCTTTTTAATCTCCAAGCTTTTTCTTCTTGTAAGATAAGTTCTTCTTTTTTCAATTCCAATTTCTTCAAAATCTCAAACTCCTCCATAGAAATGGAATTGTTAATATTTGCTTTAATGGCATCTTGTAATTGAGACTCTAACTGAAGTAACTCAAACTTATCTGCCAGTTTCTTTTCCTTGATCCATTTTGTAACAACTTCCTTAAGTTTTCTCAGCTTAAAACAAAAATTCAGAACTGGATTTGATTCAGAAACCTCACATTGTGTCCAGAAATTTCTAACCATAAGACAGAAAGAATTATTTTCTAGCCATGTAGCATTGAATTTGAAGGGAATTACATTATACTGCTCAAATTGTTCCATCTGCAGAACAATGGTCCAGTGGTCCGAGAATTTAACAGTGTGAACCCATGACCTGTGTTTTGGAAAAAATGTCAGCAGGTCCGCCTTTACAAGGAATCTGTCAATTCGCTTGTGAACACCATCACTTCCAAATCTACCGTTTGTCCAGGTAGGGGATAGCTTATGAGGCATGACATCAACAAGATTTTTATCCATAAGCAAATTTAAAAAGAAATCCCCCAAATCATCCATTCTGGCAGAGATGCCCCATATTTCTGAAGCTTGATAAGTGAAATTTAAATCACCTGCCAAGATTAAATCAGGAGTATCCATAAGCCCCGAATCTCTTAATTTTGTCCAGAAAGTTTGCCTATCTCTGTATGGAGCATAACAGTTGAGCATGGATATGGATTTTTTACAACTACAAAATGAACCTTTTAATAAAATTCCCCAAGGTGTATGAAAGGCCTTTAACTCAAAAAAATTTGGATTCCAAGCTACAGCAGTACCTCCGGATTGACCACTAGAACTGACCGCTGTAACCTCCCAATCTGGCAAAATATTACAAAGCTTTTGTATGGCTACAGAATCCTCACACATAGTCTCCTGTAGGAAAATGACAGCAGGGCCAGTATCTTTTATGAGACTGGACAAGGCCTGAGCCCGAGTCACCTTGCCCAATCCCCTAGCATTTAATGACAGCAAAGACATCAAGAGCCAATTCTAATGGGGGTCTCTGCTCTAAGCCCCAGGGTAACAGACTTGTCAAGTGAATCAGCATCATCCAACCTCTTAGAAATGGGTGTGTATGGGTCAGGAATGCTAGAGGCATCCTTCTTTTTCTTGCCTTTCCTAATGGTAACATTTTGTCTGTTAAGAGAAAGAATAGGATTGGCTTCAGAATCTTTGCTAGGGTTCTTGGTATAGACTTGAAGAGGAGGGAATTCCTCCCCATATTTTGTCATCTGATAGCCACTGCTGGATAAAATATCCAAATCAAACTGATTGGGGAAATTTTCAGAGTTGTTAGCAATCATATCACCTTCCGGGATAATCCTCTCAATGACATCAGAGCCACATAGAACATCCCCAGACGCTTCAGGTAATGTCCCACAAGAACCATTGGGGTGAATTCCAGGCTGAATAACAAATGTGTCTTTATCACCTGGTGGAAATGGCAAAGATGCTCGATGTTGATGTCTATCTGAACGAGCATTATTCATATCAGAACATGGACTATGGATTATCAATGGGTTTGTAGCAGAAATTGAATTAGGAACCAAATCTAAATTTGGATTGGGGTTTGTAAAAGTATCTCCACCAGAAACTGGAAAGTGGTCCAAATCAGAAACTGGGATAGGGTTTGACAAAGGATTCAAGACAGAGACAGACATAGGGTTTGACAATATGTCTCCAACAGGTGCCGAAGAAGAGAAACCCTTATCTGAAACCGCAGGAGCCAAATCTTTAAATAATTTACGATTCACAAGAGAATCTGCGGGACCTAAAGGCTTATTGGAGACTGGTAACCCCGTGACCATATCATGCCGAAGTAGAACTTCCCCTTTTGAGATCCGGGTAGATAAATTATATTCAGTAGATTCGAGAAAGGCCAATTCTTCATTTGACAGGTCTTGAAAATTTAAAGCAGGGTCAATACGAAGCTTACCAGTTTCTTTAAAAGCCGGAAATTGAAGCTCATTGTCGGGCGAGGAGAATTCCGATGAACTTTGAGAGCTTTCTCGAATAGCGGGGCATGCTGCTTTAAGGTGACCAGTCTTGCGGCAGAAATAACATCTGAAAGGCATCTTAAAGTAATCCAACATTTGATGCCATACCCGGGAACCCCAAGCAATAATAATCTCTGCAGGAAGACCATCTTTCAAGTCAACTTCAACCATCACCTTAGCAAATCGCCGGTCCATTCCATACAGATTTTGTCTATCAAAACGGATAAACCTGCCCACTTTGTTTGCAATGCCTTTAATCACCTCTTCAGACCATATTTCAATAGGCAATCCTGGAAGGATCAGCCACAGATGGCGCAGGGACTGAACTTCCTTGGAAGGATCGAAATTTAAGTGCCAGCGTTTTATGAACAAAGACCCCTTCTTAAATTCCCAAAGATTTGACAAGATTATGTCCAAATGTGATGCCTCCGTAAAGGTGAATAACATCCACCTATTTGGGAGCAGGTTAATGCGGGGAGCCAAACCAGTGAGGGGAACCCACAACCTATTAACCCAGTCTGCAATTTCCATCTTGGTGCCCGAAGCAAACTCAAACCTGCCAACTAGTGCACGTTCAGACAAAATCCGGATTCTGTCAAGGTTTTGATCTGAATCAATGTCATACCTACAAATCTCAGAACGGGCTCTGATAGACTTCAATGATCTCCTGTGTTTGGCCTTTGCCCCCCGGACGAGTCCCCTGCGAGATGCATTGCCAGAGTCCAAGTCCGGCCTCGACCCCCGACCAGAAGCTTCTGCCGACAAAGGAGGGTTTTGGACTTGTGCAGCATTACCCAACGATGACATATTGCCAAATACAATTCTCACCCTGCAGCTGTCAGTCACCACGCGGACACCTGTCTTCCGCTTTTTAGTTAGTGAAACCTCCACCAATAGTGCCGAAACCCCCAAAGGAAATCCCAGCCAAAATTAGAACCAAAGATAAAATGGGACCCAATATGAAACCTGGCACCACTATATAATAATAATACCAATTCTGCAGAAAAACCCAAAAACTCTAGTAGACGAGAAGAAATGAAGTCTCCGGCTAAAAACACAAACTTCCCACTTTTTTTCCTTGGCTGGTACTAAGCCGATTCAATGAATCAGCGGACTCCAAGTCGCCGAAAGACCCCAAATCATCAGATCAACTATCGTAATCAGGAATTCCTGCAGAAAAAACCAGAAACCCTAGAGGCAGCTCCATCGAATCCATTTTAAAAGAATTTATTTCATTCGGGCAGGGTTTATATAACAACTATATTATTTTTCTTATTTATTCATTCATTTCATTTATGTTTTTCTCTTAAAAGCTTCCAAAGAAATGGAAGGTTGATTTTGATTTCGATTATTTAAGGTAGATTGTAAATCTTGTATCTTTTTTTTAAAAATTAAAAAATCTACTAGTAGTATGGGTTAATTAATGGTTTTGTATATAGAAAGAAAAACATTGCAAAACTAATTATTATTGATTTACTTAGTCCAATCCCTTTTACCTTTCCTTCATTGAAACATACCATCTTATGTGATTTAGAGAGTTATACCTCACGACTTCACGGAGTCTTGAAAGCAAAATTATACCTTGATAAAATGTGTGAAGTGATTTATCAATAAATAAATCATTTTATAGCTTAGCTATTTTTCACCCTTTAAATTTTTGTTTATCCTTAATTCATTTTCTTTTTTCTTTATTGAGTTCATTTTATTAGTTACTTTTTTTATATATAAGTTACTTAAATTTTACTTTCCATCTTTGAATTTTTAAGATTTTACATTTTGATTCAATTCTCAATTTTTTTTTTTTTACTTTGTTTATTGTATTGTATTTTATTCATTGTTTCAGATGTATACAAATAAAATAACATAAAATAATGTTTCAAAACATGTTTAAAAATTTATAAACAAAACATATGTATATTAAATATAAAAAAATTATAAACAAAACGTATGTATATTAAATATAAAAAGATTTAATTTTATTTTAATCACATTTCTTCTTTTTAAAATTAATGTAAATAATTTAAATAGTATTTGTTTTAGATTGGTTTTTACATTATCTCATCATTTTAGTTATTTAATATTTTATTATTATTATTTTTTCAATTAAAAAAAATTAAAATCAATATGTATAAATATATAAATAAATAAAAACTAAAATTAATATGTGTAAATATTTGTGCAAAAGTTATGTGTTTTAAATGTTTTTGTTTCTTTCTTTTATTTAATTATAAATAACTTTAACTTGGTTTGTTATCTTTTTCTTTTTATGTTTATGATTTATGTTGTAATTTTATTATTATTATTTTTTCAATTAAAAAAATTTAAAATTAATATATATAAATATGTAAATAAATAAAAAACTAAAAGTAACATGTGTAAATATTTGTACAAAAGTTATGTGTTTAAATGTTTTTGTTTCTTTCTTTTATTTAATTATAAATAACTTTAACTTGGTTTGTTATTTGTTTTTTTTTTATGTTTATGATTTATGTTGTAATTTTTTTTTTGTAACAAAAAAACAAAGAAAATAAAAATGATAAAAATATCAAATAACATAAAGAATAAATTAAATAAGTATTTTGGGGACAATGTTTAAATTGATTTAAGAATTTATATTTGATTCTCATTCATACTTTCAATTTAAGATAAGTGATTTCATTCTAATTAAGTTATTGTCTTGTCTTAAGCGGCTTTAAACACAGAGTGATCATTCCCACCTATTTTGCATTAACCAAGCAGAATTCAAGGTTGTTGAGGGAAACTTGTCGTTTTCAGCATCAACATGTGCCACCTTTAGGGATTGACTAGAGCCTACTAGACTCTAATGTGCCACCTCTAGGATACTTAATGCCATCTCTAGAGTGGACTGAGACTAAGTAGGCTATCACTCTAGAATAAACCTGGATTGAGTAGGCCTTCATGGGCCACCTCTAGGGTGAACTAAGATTGAGTAGGCCCTCATGCATCACCTTTGGAGTGAACTAGGGAGAGATGAGGAGTCAATCGCACTTGACTAAATTGACATGCAATACTCATGTAGTGGATTGGATCTCTAGGAGAGTGTGCCCCCGAAAAGGAATATTCATTTTCCTTAAATCAAGGAATTGGTCTCTAGACACCATAATTTATGGAAAATTATCCAAAAAGGGTGCACTAGGATTCTGATGTGTGTATAAAGGGGTTTAATAGGTGTATTAACGTGTTTGACACCCCCCTTGACCACATATTACAACATTATTATATATTTACCCCCTCAAGAGACTTAAAAAGACACTTTTTACAAGGAAAAACAAGGTGACACACTACTGCATGACATCGAAACTAAGGAATCAAACAAGATCATGGGTTAGATGCATTAGTATATACTCATGGATTTGGAGGATTGAGTGAAAAACCCTCGATAAACTCTGATCACTAGGATCTAAGTTCATCTAGGTGAAAAAAAACACTCCATAACAGTATTAACACAACTGACCCATTTGGGCTAGACATTTTACACATATAATATGATGTCATTTCATTTTACAATCATCATCTTTTGGCTGTGGGAAAAATAGATGTATAAGACAATAAACAAGGACTAGAAGAGCGCTTGAGTTGGATCATGGAATTGAGGGTTCCCTAGGTCTTTGTCATCTTCTGTCTGCTAATTATCACATGCTAATTGGGTGGTAATAGGCCTCAACAACCTTGTTGGTATCTTGGATATCCACATTCTTCTCTAGTTGTGGAATATCTATGGCATGAAATTCCATTATTATACGTTTAGTTCTCAAAATTGCATGTCAACCGTGTTTTCATATTATTTCATATAGTCACAAAACCAACATATGAGCTAATTTCTTCAAATTATCATCATGTCATATTGAATGAGTTGTAGTCGTGTTTGATAAGATGGTTTTATATAAGAGATAAATATAGTGGTGATTGTGCCCAATATGTGTTCCTAAACTAGTGCCATGACTAAGGGACCTGTGTGCTTATTGAGGACAAGTTGAGCTTGAGTGGAAAGGCTATTAGGAATCCCGACCTTTACTGCTTCTGTAACTCACCCATTTGTACTCCTAATTATGCTCACAATATTGATAACGCTCTACTTAATGAGATTGGGCATTCCCTCAATCGATAAAGCTTGTATAAGATGGTAGAGTTGGAAAGAATGTTAATGACTTCAAATATTATTGATCTACAATTGGAAAAATTCATTGATACCTAAATTTAATGAAAGTTAAATATCATCAATACCCAAAACTCAAACATTTACTATGTGTAGTAATTTACAATGGATATGGGACCGATTTATCCTTCAAAGTTGATCGTCATACCTCTACTCTTGAGCATTGACATTGATCATCGACAACTCATTCACCAACATGGTAATACAGATAATGATCATTAAAAAAATGAGATTAAATTAATATTGAAAATGATGAAGTTATATAACAATTGAGAAATCCCTAAAATTTAGGTTGAATTCAAAAGAAAACTACGCAATGCGAACCCTAAAAACAAAAAACAAAAAAAACAACTTACCCATTTGTTTGTGGTTGATAGTATTGCATTATTCATGAATCTACCATCCCTGACATAAATGGAAAGCAATATTGCCAGTAAATAGCATTTGCAAGAAGTGAGCACCTTTAAGGAAATTCTAATATTTTTTAAAACACTCACTGGAGCATGGAGATTACTTCAATCGAATAAGCCAATGACATGGAAGATAAAATCCAATTTTTTGAATTTAATTGATTATTTTTAACATTGTTTTAAACTTTGGAGAAATGGTACATGTTTTTGGTCTATAATACAAAATCAACGTCCCTAGCCTACAATAGGGATAATAACAAGTACTCTATCATACTTTGACATACTATCAACAATAAAGACTCTTCGCAAAATCCACAATAAATAAAAATATTTTTTGTTAGTAAGAAAAATGGGAACTATTAACCTCGCATTGTATACACACAAAGTATTATATTTTCCAACCTCATCACTTATGTTTTCCATTGAAATCGAACATAACTCACTTATTTTCACACCTTCATAGACTTTAGGAGTCAAATCACTACGAGGAGAGGGGGCCTTTCTCCCCCAAACAAGGGGGTCTCGTACACCAAATTGGTGTTTGGCTAGGCCGTGACCTTCAAAATAAATTATTATTATTATTATTGTTTTCATTATATGCTTTACAATATTAATATTTTTTTTACTTTTTAAAATTAATAATTTCTTATTATATTTTAATGATAAATTGATTGACTTTTGAGTGTGTCTAATAGTTAATAACATGTGTTTCCTCTTAAAAGGTCACAAGTTCAAATCCAAGAAGAGTAAGGTATATACACCCATGTAAATTTCAATAATCAAACCAATGCATGAAGAGAGTCCCTTGTCCTACAAATAAAGAAATTTAATATACCAATTTGATGTATATTATTGTTTAAAAAAGTTTAAAATATTGTTTATTTGTATAATACGCAAATAAAGAGATTTAAAATTAAATATTGTTCATCTCACTCAAAGTTGTGTAATTTTTATTTGCTCTATATACATATATATAGAAAAATAAAAACTCACTTCATTTTTTGTTGTAATGAAAAGGGGAAGGGAGATGGAAAAGAAGTTTTATCTACCTTTCATCAAACCTTATGTAGAAGTGTTTAAACTTTTCTCCTTCTATTTCTGCAATTATGTTTGCTTTTTTATCTTCTTATACTTTGTCATTGCGTGTGTTTCTGTTGTTGTCCCTCTTTCTTTCTCTTCCCCTATCCCTGAATATCAGTATGAGAAGAGATGTCGAGTGTTGTTTTCCCCAATTTAGAGTGGTACTAACTACCCTTGTTGCGTTATGTTGATCTCAGCATCCCTCCACACTATCAGGCATTCCTCTCTAAGGTTATAAAAAATAGAACGGGTGTCAGCCTCTTTTGGTTGGTAGTATGAAAATCTAATAAGTTCCTTCCACCTTGTCCTTTCAATAGTAACATCGAAGTCTACGAATTGTTGATAATAAGGGATAGTTTGTAACAAGAGTGGAAACCTGAACTTTAACCCTATCTAAATAAATATAATCGTTTGGAGGCCTTAAATATATAATTCAATTCTCAAGAGAGTTGTTCCGAGTCTTGGAAAATAGTGCAACTCCATTGTCTATAACTTTGTAGGGAGTTCCTTTTGTCTTGCTTCTGCATTCGACAACAACTCATCTCTGGGGGTGTTGATTAGTCAAAAGTTGTAGAGTGAAACTGCTGCTAGTTGCCTCATCTTTAGTATTACGAATTAAATTGGGTATACAATTGACCTTACATGGTTCCTCCAAACATCATTTGGGTTGGCACATTCTCCTCTTAACCTCAATTCAGATATCATCTCGTTAGCCATGTAATTTTCCATGGTTACAAACCTAGTTCACTTGTTTTGCCGACAAGATATGAATGCCCTGAGTTGTATGTCTTTAACATCAGGGTTTGGGGACCACCTCGGATTCTGAGGTAGCACATAATTGTACAAAGAGAGATCACACCAAATATTTTTCATTTTTGGAAGGTTGTGAAATAAAGTTCATAGAATTTCCAATGGGTTTGGATGTCTACCTCCAATTGGGAAACACACCATACAATTTGATATTTGTACCACTGTTTCTTTAGGTACAAAGCATAAAATATTGCAGGTGGCCAATAGGCTAGCATTTTGTTAGCATATTCAATAATTTGGTCACTCATGGATGTTAATATTATCACCTTCTTAGCCTTCTCCGCAGTCTCTTCTAACCATTTTTCTATCTCATATTTTCGCTCAACATTCTCATTCATCATTGATTCATAATTATTAGCATATTCGGAAGTGGCAAAAGTGAATTTCTCATCCAAATGCTTAATTACTAGTTGGTGCTCTTGGATAGAGATGACACCTTCTCCTCATAATTTAGCTTCATATCTCCACTTGAATGCTTCACCTATGGCAATCCATGACTACTTCCTTAAATCCTTAATGTTGATATTCGTAGTAGGCCTCATAATTATCTCCTTCAACCTGCTTGCACTAAACTTCTCATTCTCACCTATTTGACCCACTCATTAGTGTGAATTCTTACATCTTCCTTCTCTTCAACAACGGGGATCCTAAATCCTCAACATATATGGGTTATGCAACATATCTTGAAGAACCCTCTTCAATAACTTTATAAATCTTTGATTTAAGTTCTCTTATGGGATGGGGACCCATCCATTTTCTTCTTCATCACATGTTGATGTTGGGTTCTGCTACTTCTATAGTAGTAGGATCCACCTCTGCAACCATAGTTGTGGGCTTTGTAGGAGCAAGCACAATTTCTTTAACTCTTTCAACAATTTTGTTTTGCTCTTGCACTTGGATTTTTGTAGCTCTCCAGATTGGGTGCCAACAAATTGGTCCTAGCTTAGATATGGTTACTTCCTTTGTAAGGCATCTAGAATAAAAAACTTAATCAAATTGTGGTATGCCAATGCATATTATCTTCTAGCATGTACTTCTACAACCATTTTCTTTATTGATTGTAGCAAGAAGAATGGGACATTATGAATATTTGGTGTCTCAGGTGCTCTAGGAACTTGAAATGGTAGGAAAGTACAATGTTTTGCCTACCTTCATAGGTGATATAATAGATACATGTAGGGAAAAATCATTCCATGGTCTCTATAATGTCTCTCTTTTAACCCCCTCTCTCATGTCTACTATAGTATCACCAACATGAAAGAATCTTTTCGTAGCTTCATGGTTTCTATTTTGTTTTTGAACTAACATTCACCTACTATTGAAAGGTTAGTCACCTAGGAAATGGACTCCTTGGTGATTTCCACAATCAACCCCCAAACACTGGCAGCATTGCATAGAAATGTTGCGCAAATTCTAGAGCAACTGTGTCACTGTACCCTTGAAGTCAACTGAAGAATTCCATCCATTCCATTTGCTCAAAAATCCGCAACACTCTAAGATTGTTACAAACAAGGTTTGCCATTGTAGGTTCATGTCTACTTTGACCTCCAAACAACTTTGTTGTTGAATTATTCACCTAGCTTCTACTGAGCAATGTTGCTCAACCCTCCTTTTTCTTTTTGTTCAAATTGAATCACATTTCCTCAATTTTGCAAAACTTTGCAACGCTTTGTTATGAGATTTGAATTGGCCATCACCATTTGTACATGCTAAATCTCACTTGAGATCAACCAAGCAATTGAGAAGCTAGCAAACCTCTAGTTCCCATAACTGCTCATGAGTGTTGTAATAATTTCCATGTCAAACTAGTGATTCCATAACATTACACCATTAGTTCCCATTAGTCATCATAACTAAGTCAATATGAATCCATCACACAAGCTTTATAACCGTTCATTGGTAGATTTGACGACCTATGGATACAACCACATTTACTTATGACTCGGATGGGATAATTAAAAGTGCCAAAATTCATCACTCAATAAAAACAAAGGTTGATGAACACTGATCCCCTCACATTTTCAACTAAAGATTGTTCATCCGTAGGCAACAAAGTAGGGTGCAATGGCTAAGGAATGTGTGAAGCATGCAAGAGTGTGGAGTTATAGCCACTACAAAGCACCAATAATTATAATGCGAATTGTTTTAGCAACAATTAAATAGAGAATGGAGAATCAAACTCAAATTACCTGTACTTATTGAATTTAGTGATTTCAATAGGTTGAATTATTCATCAACTTGTTTGTGACTATGAACAATTTGCAAAAGCAAATATGTCAACAATGCTTGGTAGCGTTCGAAAAAATTACAAGGAATGGATGGTGTTGTTGAAGATCTGTATTGACGGCATGGGCCCCCTCAATCAAATCTAGGTGTTGTGCTCGAATGTGTATAGAATAAATAAATTCTTCCTTAGTCAAAGGATTATTGTAGACTTTCAATTGGTGTACATTGACAATAAGGGTAATTTTTCTTCATCATTGGCACATATTTGAACAAAGCCATTGTTGAAGTATGTTACTATTTCATAAGGACCAATCCATCTTGTTATGAGCAGGGAAAATTTTAAGGATCCATAATTTTCTTTAAGTGTAGAAACCTTGGTAAATATTACTAATTCTAAAACTTTTACCATAAAATGTTTGGAGATATTTTTGTAAAAATGTTCGAATTTTTGAGGATTTTATATAGTTTTTGGAAACATTTGTGTGATGTTTAGAGTAAAATATTTGTATCCTATGGAATTTGGCAAATCATTTTAGAAAAAAATGGAAATTGGTGAATAATTTTTTGGAAAAAGAATCCCATGGGGTAAATTTTGCCCCTAAATTTTTCCTTGGTTATGAGTTTTCCCTTGAAATATTTGAATATGGAATCATAGAGTAATGTCTAGTCACCAACTTAGAATTGTTTTGTTTTGATGAAGCGATCATGCCAACAAATTCATTGATGTAGAACCACCTCTGTATGGAAAACTGCTTTATGTCAAATCTCGTCAAGTGTAGTGTGTCGATTAACTCGTTATTTATGTGTTGCAAAAGGGTTAATCCCGTTTTTAATGTTGTTCAGAGGGTTATGATTTCAAATTATTCAATAATGTAATTGTTTTACCATATACAAACTCACAAGGTTTAAAACCTTTAGCTATTTTCCAAGTTGTGTTGCAATCCCACACTACTTTAGTGAGTTTATTGGCCTAATCCTTTCTTTGAATCTGGACTATCTTAGTTAGAATGTTCTTAAGCTCCCTGTTTGTGACTTCAACTAGACCATTAGCTTGTGGATGGTAGTAGGTAGTCTTCCTATAGTGAATGTTGAGATAATGACCCAAAATTCTAATTAGCTGTGAAGTGAATTGGGAACCTTGATCTCTCACTATTTCCCATGAAACGTTGAATCCAGTGAAAATGTTTCCATAAAAAGACTTAGCTACTTTGTCTTCTTTTTCATTTGGTAGCACTTTGACCACTACTAATTTGGACAAATAACCTTTGCAGACCAACATATAATGTTGCTAATTGGAAATAGGTTCAATTGGTCCTACAAGTCCAAGTATTGTTTGTTAAATGGTGCCAAGGACACTTGTGTCTAGAGATGCATCTCATTTGCTAGAGTAGTCCTGCTCATTCTCTAGCATTCATCACACTTGCTAACATATTCCCTACAATATTTGTCAAGGGTTGGTCAATAGTGTTCGACATGTGAGACCTTTAGGTTAGTCCTTTTGGTAACAAAATTCCCTCTATTTGGCCATCATGACATGCACAAAGAACATCATACAATTCATCTTCTCACATGCAACACTGAAGTACATGATTTGATCCCATTTTAAACAGATACCCCTAAATTGAGCCACATGGGACTCTTTTATGATAATTATGCAACATTCTTTAATAGAGAAGTGATGAGGAAACTTTCCAGAAACAATATAGTTTGCAATGTCAGCAAACCATGGAGTTTATAGGGACATAACAAACAAGTGTTCACAAAGAAAAATATTCACCTACTCATTCTCTAGCATTCATCACACATGTTGACATATTCCCTAGCATCTTTGTGAAGGGTTGGCCAATAGTGCCTGACATGTGAGACCTTTACAGCAGTCATTTTGGTAACAAATTGCTCTCCATTTGGCTCATCATGGCATGCACAAAGAACATCATATACTTAATCTTCTCATAGGAAATGCCAAAGTACATGATTTAGTCTCATTTTAAACAAATACCCCTAAATCCAACCATATGGGACAATTTGATGATTATGCAACATTATTTATTAGAAAAGTTTCAAGGAAACTTTCCAGCAACAAGATAGTTTGCAATTCCAACAAACCATTGAGTTTATAGGGACATAGAAAAAAAGTGTTCATAAGGAAAAATATCTTAGTACAAGGCCTTCTTCTAAGCTATTTTCTAACCAAGACATAAAATTTGCAACCACATTTTCTTAGTCTTGCTTATTAAATATAGTCATATCATACTCTTACAATAAAAATAACCATCTAACAACTTGACCAATATGTCATGTACCAAAGTTTTCAGACCATGAAATCACCATTCATTGGCATCTCCTTCTAGATGCAAAATAGCCATTTTTAAGGCATCCTCTTCCACCATTGGATTCAGCTGAAAGTACACATCTAGTTTTTGCACCCAAGTGTTAGCAGAACTTTGAGATGAACCATCAAAAGTGGGAAGTGGCATTTTACCAATAGCACAATTTAATTCTTTGTTCTGGAATAGAGCCCTATTATCTTCCTTCTTTTTGAGTTTGTTTGAAACAAAAAAGTATTGGTCAAATGGTAGAGTCCTTCTACAATCTTCACTCAATTTTCCTATTCTTCCACCACTGCACTAAGATCAAATTGGGTGTTAGGTTCTTCTTTTGGCACAAGAAATTTAGGTGCAGTAGGCCTTGGTGTGATCTGAAATTCATTAGGTCTATTATGGGGTCCTATGCTTGAGAAAATATGCTCACCTATTGTCTTCTTTTCTTCTGAATGTGAACTACTGCTGCCTCCTATGACTCCTTTGTTTCCAAATTAGCTAGCCATCAATTCGAATCCTTTCATAAGCTGTTGGGTCATGTTCTTGGTCATGTCTTCAAAGAGGGGTTTTATGAGTTTAATATATTCCTCACCATCATCTGAAGTTCCCTTAGTCATAGTTTCAACAAGATACTCTTCTTCTCCTACTTCCTCCTCTTCAACAACAACACCTTCAATTTCAGGTTCTAAGGGTGGTGGCTTATTTGTTTGACTCTTTATCTTCATGAATGGTTAACCACACCAGGTTCCAATACCATGCTCTGATACCACTTGTAATGTCCCTTTTTTGAGTTTTTATGAAAATAGTGAAAATTTCAATTTTTTTTCCCAAGTTCGACCTTTGACTAGTTATGATGTCTTGGTCTACAAATTGCTCCAATTTATCCCAAATATTCTGAGAAGGTGTATGGATGATGTTATAACATAAATATGAGGTTCAGGGATTCTTTTGGACCTTTAAAATACTTCTGCAAATCCTCTTTTAATTCTGGCCAATGTAGGGAACCTGCCTAGCAATTTGGGGTTCAAATCCCCCTTGGGTAGATGCTGAAAATGGCTCTCCAAGTGCTGTTGGATCCTTTCGAATTTTAGGACAGGAGGAGGGGATGTTTAGGGGACATTATTAATGTCTCATATGCATCACTATTCAGGTTATTAAGTCTGTTATAACTCTCTTCAAATAAGGTATAAAATCCTAGTTTCGACCTTGGGGGAAATGATAGGCAAACCTTTCCAAATGCTATGAAACTGAACCAAATGACTCCAAAAGCTTAGGAACTGAACATGAAACTTGTAACACATTATTAACAGTCCATATATCATTATTCCATCAGTGGTTCACTTATTCATTCGAAATTATCATCACAACATTGGAAAACATCAACATAGTGGGGAAAAGGAACCATTTTCTCTTTAATGATTAGATTTATACATTTCCACTTGGAATATCGACCTGAAAATTTATGAAGGTGAAGAACAGAGCATTTACATCATATTACAAACTAAATGGGGCATTATAAGCTCCCCCAAAGAGTACAATAGCTCACCAAGTGCACCTTCCCTCAAGGATCATGAATATGCGAAGCAAACTGGAAATGGTTGGAGGAATGAGATGAACCAAAAGCTTCAACCTGTAAGAAAAGAATCCATTAAAGCTCCAAATGAAAGGTCTGAATGGACTTTCCAATTATACCAACTAGGATGGGAATCTTTCACCCTCGAAATTGGTGCTAAGGCAAGTAGAGTAGCACTCCACTAGCTCTCCTCTCCCAAATGCAAAATGCAAATTCTAAAATGAAAAAAAGCTACCATCCTTCTTTTTTATTGTCTTTTATAAACTTCTAAGGTCCTCCATGGGTCGAATTCCTCCTAAGAGCTTCATACCAACTCAAGTTGGGAAGAGATTCCTAAGTATGCCACTTGTCCTTTCAATTCTAGCCCTCTCCTTCTCTAAATTCGAATTGGTGTCTCTTTGGCTGCCCTAACTCACTTGAGTGCCCTCTTGGAGGATATTTTTAGCCCTAACATATCATATATGTCAGATGTCAGCCTTTAGGTCTGATTTGTGTCATAGATGTCATATCATCTTCATCATTGTTGTCATAGAGCTAGGGAATCTAGTCCAAGTGTCTCACTAGCTCCAAAATGCCTCTTCCTCTTCCATGGGAGTTACTCTTCCACTCCAATTCGACCTTAATTGATTCATGCCAATTATATTGACCTTCCAACTCATCCCAAGAACCTTGGGCTTCTTATGGATTCGAAATGACAAGAGGAGGATTCCATGTGGCATAGAAAATCTAGCTTGTGTGGGTCCCACATCCTCCATTTGTCTTCATAGTCAATTGCCACTTTGATTTTCCCTTGTATTTATTTATTTAGCTCCTTTATTAAATATTTATGCCATTCTAATGTTCAAACATCATTTATTATCCCCCTTATTTCAAATCCCAAAGCTTCCACCCCCAACCTAGGGAACTAGTAATTTTCCTCCATGGAAGTTCATTTAGATGGGTATATTACAACTTTGAATTGGGAATTTCTCTTAATGTGACCCACCTTGTCCATTTGGATCTAATTTCACATTATTACTAACTGGACTTCATTCTTGGCATTTATTTGACCCTTAGCATCCATTTGACAAACTATCATGAGTATGGCCAAGGGGCTTAGGCCATTGTGACCCAATGCAAAATTTTGGGACATGACACAGTAACAATAGGTTTATTTGTCGCATATTTAATAGTAATTATCCATGTCAACAAAAAGAAAGTATCGAGTGATTTAATCTCATAATTTATTGATGGCATATATGACTGCTAGAAACTCCCTTTTAGTGACATTATAATTTAACCCAATAAAAGAGACTAGATATTATTGATATAATAAATGACATACTTTTGAATAGCTTTACATGTTGTCCTGGGACAACACCTAAGTATTTTTATGAAGCATCTGTGTGAATGTGAAAATGAATATTCTGGTTAGGCCCTTTAACATGGGGGTTGAGATTAGCTTTTCTTTCCAAGGTTTTAAAGGATTTTTGGCATTATGTAGTTGTTGGTTCAATTTCTTAATAGGGTTTGGACCGATGTCCAATAAGGGGGGTCCAATGTAGTGTAAGTGCTGGAAATTCCTATCCCCATAAAAAAGAAGTTATTACTCGAAGTGCTATGCAAAGTTTGTATAGGGATCCCCTAGTATCATTGTTGTAACTGATACCCAACCCATTACTCACACCTTTACATCAATTGTTATGAAAGAATCAATTCATTAACTCAAAACTAGTCTCAAGGTACTCAATAATCAAAATACCAACACTATTAGAACCATTGTCTTACTTGAGAGCACAACGTAGATCCAAGTTGATTGCAATCATTCAATAACATAACTAAGGAACACTGATAAAAGACAACATCACAAGAAAAATAGAATATTTTTTTTTTAAAATGCAGGCCTCATTCCATTAATCTTCGACATGAGCCAATACATCATCCATTAGTAGGTTAGGATCACAACTATATATAATATATTACAAAGGATATAACCTATAGTAGCCCAAAAACCTTGTACAATAGTTGAAATCCCATAGAGACATCATCACTCAACAATGAACAACAACACAATCATAATAACCACACCAACAAGCAACCCTCTCTTAGGCCAGTTACGCCCCAGATTCTTAGCAACACATCTTACCAGATGTGCCAAAGAAGGGGCCGTCATATTTCCATTGTAAAAGGCCAAGTTCAGACTTGTTTATGTAAAAGTGTTGGTCTAGCAGGGCTCAAGACCCTTGGTCTAGTCATGGCAGGTTCTCTTGGTCCTCATTTCAAGGCGTGTTGGCCTAGTGGCTCTATTGTCTACCTCTTAATGGGCAGTAAAACCTCATCATGTTGGGAATTTATGCCTTGAGTGGGTGTCTGGTGCACCTTAGAATGGATTTATTATGACACATGGCTTTGGGGCTCCTAGCCACACTTATGATTTTATGCTTTGTAGAGGTGATTGTGCTTGTAAGGGTTGTCACACCCGCCTTAACACACCTCATTGGCACCCCCTTGGAACTTATCTTTTTATATCATCCCTCCCTCTCGTTCATCTTGGTCTTGAATAGAAAATCGTCCACCATCAAAGCAAGCTTCTAGAGGTCGTACCAACCTAAGAAGGAGGGGATTGAAGGAAAATGACACATGTTGGTGTTAGATGGGGCATGAAGTCCTCCTTCCAAGCTCAAGTGTTCATCATGTTGAAGCATTTCATCGTTTTTTAGCATTATTTTATCTTTCATGAGGTTTAGTCCTTGGATTGTGGGGGGCTAATCTCAACCGTCGATCTCACCAAGATATTAGGGTTTTAGCTAAAGTATAAAGGCAGGTCAAGGTAGAGGGTAAATACAGATTCATTATTCACAGGAAGAAAATTTTGGTCGGAAGGTGAAGAAACTCAACAAAGGATCAAAGTTAGAGTGCAGGAGAGGAGCCTGAATCAACAACTAGGAAAAATTTAGTGTGCAACTTGTAGGTACATCAGATCCATATAGTTGTACGGATCTGTACAATAGATTTGTACCGTCATATGAATCCATACAACAGGTACGTATCATATTATGGATTTGTATGGACAAGTCCATACATGCTTGCAACAAATCCTTACATGCACCAACAAGTGTTGGGGGTATTTCTCGATTGTTTGAGGGTAGTTTTCCTCAATAAGTTTGTTAATTTTTGCTTCATTTCAAGTATGTATAGTTGTAAGTTTTTGCAGCTGTGGAGGCTTCCTTGTAAGCCTAAATTTATTAATGAAAGGTTGATTTGAAGGTGTAAATTTTCCGTGCATTGTGTTTTGCTCCTGTTGTTCATTTTCTAGATATATGTGGAATCCTGCTATGTGAAGAATTTACTATTATGCAAATTAAATATCAATTAATTTATTTGAGAACACAAGGACAACATTCACCCAGGGTTTAGAAAATTTACAGTATATGATTGGAATCATAAATTTTCTTCAACTCTAGCCTACAACCTCGGGTTTGTATTAGGGTTAACCTATCCCAAGGCCTTAGGGATTTTGTCCTTATTCTCTCTAGAAGCATAATGTTCCAACAACATGTTCATTATGCCACCTTTCCCAACTTTCATTGTCAAATCCCTAATCACCACATATGTGATTGCTCATTATGGCCCAATCACCATCTTTCTAATCATGTTTCCCCAAGGCACCCCGAGATAAGAATGTTGATAGTGGTGCATGGACCCAAGTGTAGAGAAAAAATAAGTGGGTAAAGCTGCATTAGTGTCCATGACCCCAACCCTTATAACCCCAGCCCCTAAGGTATTAGACCCAAGTAGAGCTCTTCATAGCCCATGGCACTTAGCTTGTCACAACTTGCAACATCCAACTCTAGCAAGAGATCGATAGTCCCCTCCTTGTTGAGTAGTGGGGTTAGGCAGTCTCATTCCCCCCGTTCTAAGTCTCTGTCATTGTGAGATACCTTGGCTGGTGCATATGACCCAAAGAGACCAGGAAAACATTTTTTGGTAGCTTCTTTAATGGAATTAAATATTTTGGTGCACTTTGAAACTTTGAAAGAAATGAGACAGAGATGGAAGATACACTAGGTTTATTATGCAAGTGACCTCATAGAATGTTTGAGGCTTAAATGTTACCTACCCAAATTTTGAGACTATTTATTTTATTGCAAAAACATTATGTTAAATTATAATTACAAAGTTTTGTAATTATGACCAAATCTGGTCAAGGATGATTGTAATGACATATTATTATTATTTAATAAATTAAAACAGGAGACAAACACCAAGGGAACTGTTGAATGAGTGTTCACTGACCTACTAGGAGGAATGGAAGCTGTTAGAAGGCATGGAGCAGGTGTCAGCATTTGCACTCCACCACTAGCTGTTGGTTATGGGACAACTACCCCTAAAATTGTGGCATTATCCCCCAGGTGGGTGGAACAGAGCTGTTAGCTCATTAATGACTAGGTTAACCACTAAAAAGGCCTAGGCAGCCTAGAGAAGGAAATTCGAATTGAGCAGGGAGCTCCATAATTATTTTCTGCAGAAATAATTCCTCAAGTGGAAGTGCATTGTGAGTTTGCTGAAAATATTCTGAGAAGGAAACCAGAGGTGCTGGTGCAGGCCTCTTTGACTGCTAAGTCTATATGACTGGATGATTTACATTGTTGCTGCAAGTTGATGACCTAAAGCTTCTATAGATTCTTCTTCCTAGTGGTTCAATGAACAGGCTCGGGGGTCCTAAGGCAAGTAATTTGGCTATCTTCAGGAGTAGGTTGGGTGGAATAGGCTCCTTGGGTTGTTTGTTTCTCCTACATTCATCAGGTTCTACTGTTCTGTCTTGTTTATTTTTAGTTGAATGAACGAAGTTGTTTTATTAAACCTCTAACCCTTTTTCCTGGCTTGATAATGAAGACTTATTGACTAAATTGTTTAGTTGAACTGTATATTCTGATTAGTTAGGATAGGTTAGAATAGTTCTGTTTTTGAATAATTAAATTATTTTCCTATATTTTTCTATACATCAGAGATGTCGTACTCTAGTACAGGAGGTGGAGAATTAAATAGGATATTTAAAGGATGCAGAATGAAATGATAATTGATTTAGTATTTAGTATCCATACTTATGTATTGTTTCCTAAGTCAAATAGTAACCCTAAGTTTTTATTTTCAAGTAGTTGTAAATAACCTATGCTGGCTAGAAGTAGAGTTCATAGATTTCTTATAGTTTTTGTTATCGAAACATTGTTCTATTATTATCATAACATACAATATAATAACTCTGTAACTTTGTAAACCTAATGAATAAAAATGATCTTAACAGTTCATAATACATTATAGATTTCAATTAAAATATAATTGTAGGAATCTTTTAAATATTTTTGATAAATAGAAATCACACAGTAGAAGTATAATCATCATACACAGAACCAAGTCGTGGTTTAAGATCTTTAATATCAAACTAAGTATTATTTTAACCAACACATAAATGCTCCGATAAACCCTAAGGGTTTGTAAATCAAGGCATGAATCAAGTCTGCATACACAACACTTACCAGAACGAACTTTCGAAGTTTTTAAAGTAGTACATAATCGTGACAAGGGTTCTAGCAACCCTGCCCGAAGATAAAGTTTAAGCATTATCAGCATTGGTCAAACCCAAACCTAAAGAAACCTATCAATATCTTTATTTAAATAAAAACATTTCTTATATCAATTCATGGGCTCGAGTCACACTCGCCCAGTTTATATCCAAAACTATCATAACAAGAATGGTTCGAGTGCTTCACTCACCCAGACCAGGTATCGAATCGCAATGGTTATAACAACAATAGTATTGAATACATTAAAAACAACACAGTGAATTCAATATCAAAACCAACATTAATATTATTTGTCAAATGACTTAATAACCATCGAACGGAAGCATGCACAGACTATACAAACAACAAGTCTGCCAAATGCTCAAAATAACTGGTTACAACGAAGGCTTGAAGCCTCGAAACTCAGACTTTACATTCTTTTGCTCACAGATATCAAATTACATCAGAGAAGAACAAAATCATCTTTCGACGAATCCAGGGCACATGGATGAACCCGAGACTTACCAGGACATTAAAGTCCTCGGTGTTTATCCTCCGCAGGAAACGTAGCTGAGAGACCACCAACCCTACATTGTGTGCCATAAAACTTTAGTTAGTTTCATAATCATTATAAAAACCAAACTTACAAGTTTAAAATAACCAATGCAAGCAGTGACGGATCTGTACCTATGGATATCAAGAATCGGATCAACAGTTATCATTGGAAGGTCGAGGTTCAAAACCCATGCATTGCAAGGTTTAGGTTATCACCATTAAAAACACACAGAGGTTATGGTATCGAAACCCTGAATGACCACTTTGAAACCCTAAGACCTTGCGGCCTATCGGCCTCACTTCCAAACTCACAACCATAACAATGAATACAAGGGTTTGGGACAAGAGAGGTTTAACGCTATCGCATGTGTGATAACACAGTATCCAAGAAGTGTTCACGTGTTGCAAGCCAGGTTGGATGACACCAAGCATTCCACCGGGATCTCAGTTAATGCTCATTAACATGGTAGTGTTTGCCAACCTGCACACATAATCATTAGTTCCATTACTTACCTTGTGACCATAACTCCTACCAGTTCGTAAACCTTTGCATTTTAATGTATATACCATTTGTTTAATGCTAGGATCATCGTATAGTTTATATTTCTAAAAGTGTTAGGTTGTTGTAACAAACTCGTAACCCTAACTACCCAATAATTCAAATATCATTGCTTTATGTTTCGTTTATATATAGGTTGATTTAATATTATAATTGTTACATAGTATAGTTGTTTATACAATCGATCATTGTATATTAATGTTAACCATAGAATGTTTGTATAACATTAGAATTATAACACCAATGATATGAATTATAACCTATATCATAAGCAATTACATGGTATGGGTAGAGTCATTGTAAAGTTTTCATGTACATAGACAATTATATAATTTCGTAGAGATATGAATGTTGATTTGTTCTTATCTATATGCGTAAAATATCAAATATACATAGTAACACTAATACTTACAATAAGTCTTGATAGTGTTAGATTTATACTACTTTCTATACAAAATATTATTTGAGTGATTACGATAATCTATGGTTTCCATAGCAAAATGTTAGCTACACAGTAATGTAAATGAAATAGAACCTCTTTGTGACTTTGACAAGATCATGTTAAGTTTGGGATAAACTAGATAACTTCTATCGTAACCAGTATAGTGTTTCAAAATTATTATTTGATCGCAGAACTAGAATCTAAGTTTCAGGTATGTATCTATCGTTTGGAAACACCATGAGAAATATAATTCAAATTAATAATATTCATGCTGAACCTGTCCTACAGAAGTCATAGTAAAAGCTAGGATCTCACCCCGAAATAATTTTCAAATAAAATTACTGTTGGTTGAATATAAGCTGGTAAACTTTAAATAACTTCAAAGGCTGGAATTATCTTTACCTGTAACCTACGTCAAGTGTAATAAATTTAGCCATGCAGCTAAGTAAGCCCCGGGGTGCCATAGGACCCCTTCATTGTCAGAAGAGGCGTGAACAGTTAGTACAAACAAAATAATCAAACATTAAGTAGCGATCTTAACAAACATTTCGTTAAGGAACGTAATCGTATTTCAAAAATTAATAAACAACAGATAGATGAATTTCTATAGTTAAAATAAACAAATCAAACAGTTAATTATTTCCGCATACTTAAATATCATATTTATTGATATTATCAAATTTTTTAAATTTTATGAATTTTTGGGATGTTACATTAAACCACACTAGGAAAAAAATCTATTACCCATCAAATGTTGATTTTTCCTTAGTAGGATATGTGTTATGTTTGCAAGAAGTCAAAGACACAAGCTTGATGTTGCACATAACCTTATCTGTTATCTGGTCAGGTGTAATGTCCCCAGTTGGACCCCATGGCATTAACATTATAAATGATGTAATATTGTTATGAAATCATGGTGAGGAGCTCAAGGCCAAGGCCCCACCATAGATTTAGTGATGCATATGGTTTACGTGCTAGCAATGCACATTGGAAATTCAAATATCATGTAATATGCATTTTAATAAAAATACCCACAACTAGCTATGCAATGCAACAAAGAGATGGGGGCATGATTTCACAAGGAATTGGGAGGGAAAACATTCAAACCCTTGAGCCAATCAGGTCAAGCCAAGTGTCAATGAGAGAACCCATCAAACCCTCAACTACCCATGTTGACTTTTGTACCCAATCATTGATTTCTCCCAAGAGTTGGTTGAGGTAGTTAATGCCTTGGGGAATGGGAGGTATGGCTGTCCAAATTCGGGTATGGGAAAACCACCTTGCATGGGAATTCGCGTTTTGCTTCTTGGGCAAGAAAAGAGCCATGAATTTCTCCCCCAAGCCATTATCCATGATCATTCCTTCTCCCTCACGAGTTTAGAGCTACCTGGGCGTTTTCTAGGCATGTTTGCTGTGTTTTCCTTCATTCTCCCAGTAGAGAAGGGCGTTTTTGTGTTGTATACCGGTGGGGAAGAAGAGGAATGGAACGGGGGTTCCCTAGAGACCGTTGTTGTTGTTAAATGCTGAGAGAGTTGGGGAGAAAACGTTTTTCCTCCCTGTGGATGCATTTCCTTTCTCATAGCTCGTTTTGGGTGAGCCACGATTTGGGGAAAATCTATGGCCATCTTGTTTGTGAATTCCATTACTGGAAATGTGCATCTATGCCCAATGTTTGTGCTTCCTGTGTGAGAAACGAATATGTTGGGGTTTGGGTATGGGTATTCATTGCTTTGGCTTGAGCTTGAGAATAAGCATCCATGGTTCAATTGTAGCCTAATAAACCTAGCTATGGACTGGCTTGGCTCAGATGGAATGATTAATTGGTTGTGAGAGAGTGAATGTCCCCTTTCCTTGTGAGAATCATGCCCAGCTCGGGGGTGGCCTTCGGACGGACTCGGTATAAGATATCGAAGAGCCTATGGTTGGGTGGAACGTTGCAGCGACATAGCTAGTTGCTTGGGACAATTGCACAATGAAGATAATTGTTTTCTGTCTATGTATTTACTTCTGCAATGCATCAATTTGATGACTGTTTTGATATGCTGGATGGGCATGAATTGAGTGTGTGGATTAGTTTTAAATTCCATTGTGCATATTGCCTAATTTGTATCTGCACACCAATGTTTAAATTCTTATGATTCTAATTAGTGGGCTGAGTTTTATGAAATGCCCAGATTTTAGTGCCATGTTCCCTTCCTTGCATTGGGTCAGCAGGTGGGTACATTACATCAGGAGCCAAATATTCTTTTCTAATCATTCTAATGGAAAAGAAGGGGTTGATTTTATGGCCTCTCCTAAATTTGTTGTTTTAGTTGTTGACTAGGGTTTTGACCCCTCGCAAAGACTTATTTGGATTATGCTTAGTCTGGACGGTCGTTTCCTTTGGCTAGCCAATATCTATGGCCAATGAACTTCCTAATGCATCGTGGCTTCTTTATGGAAACTTTAACATGGTAGAATTTTTCTAAAGGCAAAGAGGGAGAATTTTCGATCCACTTGCACTCTAGTGAGAATAAAGATTGCACGGCTCTTAAGGCCCACCATGGGTTGTATGATCCCAATCGAAACTGCAAGCATGATTGAACATAACCTTGGTTTACTTGGACCAACTTTTGCAAAGGTGCTAAAAGGATTTATCAATAGTGATAGAGCTCTTCTCTCTAAACAAAATTCATTCTATTTTGATGTGAATGGTGACTGACCAATGTGTGTGGTTTCCATGGCCACCCTCTCTAACCATCAACCAATTTAGTTATCTCTTTCATGTGGTGCACATAAATGCAACTACCAAGAACTCTCTACATCCTCAATGTATCCCATCTCCATAGTCCTCACCACCTTGCATGTATTTGTACTATTTGGAATGTGGTCCCTTGGCCACACGGTGCCACAAGTTGGATCCTTTGGTGGGAAGATGCCAATTTGAGCATGGTGGCCTTTATCAAGTCCTATGACTATCAAATAGCCAAAATTATAAGGCAACATAGAAAGGCCATGCAGGAACAATTGGAAGTGTTGTAGAAGGAGCTACTTTGGTCCCCTTATGATGAGGATAAGCAAATGAATGTGGTGAAGTTACGACATCTGTTCTAGGTACATGATGTTCGTCGTGTGAAATATTTCCAAATATGTGCACGACTCTATTGGACTAAAACATGTTATTAGCCTACCAAATCCTTCTTCAAAGCTATGACTTCCAAAGAAGTGACTGAGCACATCCCGATGCTCAAAAGGGCTCATGGTCATATCACAAATGTTGAAGCCGTTGAAGTCAAGTTTATTGAACACTAAAAAATGGTCTTTCAAGTCCAAGACCCTACTAAACAAAGGCAAGAGGCTATTCAAAATTTCCTTGACCTAAAGCCTTGCAAAGTTTCAAAGGATCAACAATGAGCTTGTGATGTGTTGATATCACTTGATGAGATCAAAGCCACCTTACATGAGATGGCATATGGCAAAGCGTTTGAATTAGATGGCCTTCCTTGTGAATTTTACAAAGACACTTGTAATTTTGTGGGCCAAACCTATTCAAATTCTATCATGAAGGCATGGCATCTAAATCCCTAGAAACTTGTTAACCCCCCAGTTGTTCCTACACTACTAGAGAGTTAAGATCCAACAAGATTCCATCAAGTTGGTAAATTGTTCATTGATCGAGGCATGCACATTGATCAAGAGGGGCACATGACATGGATAATCATGCATGTGGGGCTTGTAAAAGAAGCAAGTCCAAATGATACTGCTTATTTGCTTTTTGATTCTATTATTTGTAGGGCATCTCTATTATTACCATTTTTTTTTGTAACAAGTACAGATTCATTTTATTCAAGCAAGCGATGAGGATGATGGTCAATGTTTGGTGGTGAAGAGTTTTTGAGGTAACAAACAATGCTAGAGTTATGGAAAGGGAAAATTATCATGGGCCAATGATGAAATAGAGGAAATATAGGCAGTATTATCCTCGGGAAATCTACATGAATAAGTGACCCTTTTGTAAGGAAAAACTATCCACAAAGAAGAAAGTAAAGCCTTATGAAAGGTTACTTCACCAAATAAATTTGAAGCACCTAGTCAAGAACGAAGTATGTCGTCCTAAAAAGCGCCTTTGACAATAAGACAAGCCTCCAAAACCTGCATCAACAAATCAAAAGAATTAGTCTAAGGAAAATCCCACATGTGAGGGTGCATATATCATTGATGAGGAGGAGAAGAAGAGAGGCACATTGGAAAGTACGGTGGAGGATGCATTTATGGAGGGTGAAGGCCACGAAATAAGGATGAAATCCTTCAGTAAACTGGGTGCGTGCATGGTGAGGAGGTTTTGTTGAGTCCCAATTAAACAAACAGGGTGCATCATGCATGCAAAGTAGTTCAATTAATGAGAGTGCATCCACTTAAGTTCGGTTAAAGAGAGCGAATCCATTTAAGAAGATAGTTAATGCAAGCAAATGGTCTAGTTAAGGAGGGGCACACTTGATTAAGTGGAAGTCAAGGAGGGTGCACTCACTTGTCTTACAGTTGATCTTAGTGAAGCAGGGTGCACTCCACTTGCATGCATGTTACTTTCAATTAAGGAGGGAGCACTCTCTTAGATGCATGAGCTATCAATTAAAGAGGGTCTCACTTCACTAGACTTCAATTACTCTGAGTGAATGGAGGGGACACTCTCTTGCATGCATGAGCTATCTTAAAGAGGGGTGTACTTCACTGGACTTCAATTACTCTCAAGGACAGAGGGTGCATTCTCTTGCATACATGAGCTATCAGTAGAGGGACACACTTCACTTGCATACATTTACTATCAGAGAAGGAGGGTACACTCTCTTTCATGCATGAGCTATCGGTGAAGGAGGGACACATTTCACTAGGCATATAATTACTCTTAGTGAAGGAGGGCACACTCTCATTAGAGGAAATTTGGATGAAAAATGGTCCACACAACCCTAATTCAAATTCCATGTCATCATGTATTAGCTAATTAAATTGCTTAAAAATTCAAAAGAGGTGCCTCTATAAAAAAATTGGAGGGAAAAAACAAAAACTAATATTTTTATCGTATTTTCAACTTATCTCTTTGTAGATTTACTCAAATTTCAAGCGGGAGAACTCGTTGGATGCGAAATTAAATTCTGAATCCAATGAGTACCCAACTTGAATACTTTTAACATCATCTACATCGTGAAAAATTGAAAATACCTGAAAAACACGCTTTTTTCACTAGAAACATGTTTATTTTTTATTTTTTTATTTATTTTATATATATATATATATTTATGTATTTTCAATTTTTCATGATGTGGATGTTCTCAAAAGTATGCAAGTTGGGTACTCGTCATATGAAGAATTTAATTCCGCATCCAACGAGTGCTCCCACTTGAAATTTGAGCAAACCAACAAGAAGATAAGTTGAAAATACGATCCAAAAAATTAGTTTTTTTACTCTCTCTCTACTATTATTTTATTATTTTCCTTAGGAGGACCATTTTTCATCCAAATTTTCTCTAATGCTTGCATGCATGAGCTAGATCAACATGCATGGAGAGGGAACATTAGTGCTTGGGGGGATTTATATTCACAGAGGAATACATGGAAGAGGTTTAGATATTCATTTAGGAGTACTATTGGCCACAACATAACTCTCTTCACTTCTTCATCCACCATTCTTTGAAAACTGCCCTCATTTTTTAGCGAGGAGATCATTGGCAGCTTGTTGCATTGTTATACCACATTATGTATGGGGTGTTATACCCTCATTTTTTTTGAGAAGATCAGGCCTGAGATCATTTTCGAATGAGCATATCATATTATCAAAGCAAGGTTATTCAATGATTGTTGAGTTCTTATGTATCAGTTGCCATGATGTTGCCTTGAGATGGTTCCTTGTCATTATGTTTATTGTATCGGATGCATTCCTGGAGGATGTTTTATGGATTATATGGTTTGTATTGGTAGATGTACTATATGTTATTAGATGTTACTCTACACTAGTTTTATTTCTAATAAGCATGGTAAGTAGGAGTAATGTATAGCCTAATGTATAGAAGTAGCTATTGTTTTATGCACATACCATTAGTTAAAATATCTCTTGATTATTGCATGGATCACAAACTTCTCTTGGCTCCATCATTAACCTTGCCATCTTCCATATCATGTCACCCCTACATCTTTAAAAACCCATTGGTTTGGACTTGACAAAACTCGGGATCTCCCCTCGGTGACCTATTTATTATGAAGGACTCCATGTTATTCCTTAGTGTCTTGGTTGTGATGTGTGCGACAAATTTCTCTGAAGTCTTATGCTTTTCATCTTGTAAATCCCTATTGATTGGCTTTGTACCTAGGATAACTGGTTCTCTGATTCCTTATGCCTTTCTTCTTGTAAAGCCTTGTTGATTGGTTATGTGCTAAGATTACCTCCTTTCAACCCAGTATGCTTTTCTTCTTGTAAATTCCTGTTGATTGGCTACGTGCTAAGGTTGGCCAATTGCTAGAGATGTGCTTATTAGTCCTAAAGCATGAAAGGTTTCTTCCCTGTTCGGTGTCTCAAAAAGAGCACATGAAGCGACTCTCGGTCCAAGACTCCTTGTACCTACATGAAGAGAAAATGAAGACCAAATGAAAAATGAAAAATAAAGCAAGAAAGAAAAAGAAGCAGGTCCAAAACTTGCATGAGACTTAAAGAAAAATAAAAAGGCCAAGGTATAAAAGAAGAAACTACAATAAAATAAGTCCAAGAAATAAAAGAAGACAATTCTCTGAAGACAAGTCCAAGAAGGAGCTTGAAATAAAAAGTCAAAGAATATGGGGGGTTGAGTCTAATTGTCAATTTCAAAGGGGTATCTTACCCTAGCACATCATCCATTTGCGAGGCACATTATCCTTAGTGTTTGCATAACCAAATAATTTCATAGAGTCTCATTTTCTCCCCTTTATAATGAGTTAATCAAGTCATCCTTAACCAATCCTTCACTTGACTAGCCTTTTGATTTTAACCACCCACTTCATCCAAGAAAATAATGATCTTTGCAATGTTCTTGATGGTAATCTAGATGGTGTCATGAATATAACTACACTAACTTGATGCTATATGTTATTATATGCATTTTTCCTATGATGAAGCTATGTGATGATTCACCTATATCACTTGTATAAAATATGCATTTGTAGCTCTAGTGCACTATCAATAATGATCATTAAAGATGTTATTTTATCTCCATTTAGGCATTGGTTGATTCCTTTCATCATTGGGCATCATTGTCAAATTTTGACCAAAGTTTATTTTTTCAACTTTTTTTACTTGGTCAAATTTGGGTTTGACTTGGTCAATCGGACCAACAAGTAGTATGTGGTCTTCATGTATCACCATTCATCATATTTCATCCCTTGGAGGCAATTGTACCACTCCAAGTATGATTTTCAGCTATTTTGGATTAATAGGCTTTAATTTATGGTTTTTCTTAAGTTATGATTAAAAAAGCATAATTCCAATTTTAATTATTTAGAGCTACTTGATATGTGACATTTCATATTGGTATATGGCATGCTTTTGATTGGTATGAGGTAATGGAGTAGCAAGGAATCTATCTAAAACATAATTCAAGTGTTTTGAGCAAGAATTCATCTCAAGGGAATTAATACGAAATTGTTAATAGACTTTTATAAAGTTTGATTTAAAAATTCCTAAGTTAAGAGGAGAATTAATCAACCAACAAATGAGCAACTTTGAGGCTGATTTGAAAACTTGGGTCCTACTTAAGTCACCTCTTAAACAAAACCCAAGTTTCAAATTTCTTATTTGGCATGGTATGTGGGCCCAATCGACAACTCATTTTAGGAGGGCGAATTTGCCCAAGGAGGTCGATTTTCAACATGATAGATTTTCTCATATGGCCCACCAAATCCAACAATTCAGCAGGGGAGTCTACATCAACATATAAATCAACATTTTCATGTGTTATTTCATCATTTTGGTCCCACTAGTGAGCAAAATCTCACCCAATGCACCCCATGGGGGCAACTTGGGCAAATTTGATTGGAAAATGTAAGGTTGTGTTCCAACCATTGATGTAAAACTCTCGAGATGAAATCTCCACCCTCAATCCTTATGGATTAGGGTTGTATCTCAACTCCTCTCATTCTATAAGAGAGGGTGATTTCCCTTGTAATGGGGGAGAAATTTATGTGTAATGAAACTCTAAGATTTTTTGTAGATATTTGATTCAATCTTGTGTGTTCTTGTCAATTGTGTAATGAGATTTCAGTTTTTTCTCTTTGGTAGATTCTTGTTGATGGTTTGATTTCTTCATAGTTGAGGTGATATCTATGTTGTTTACATTGTGGGTTTAGATCTCAGATTTTGTTTTACTTTTGAGATTTAGCTAGGAAAATACTTCTCTTGTAATAAATTGATTTCCATTTTCATTAAAGATTTTTATTTTCTCTTTCCCATTTATGAAATCTAACTTGTTAAATGGATTGATTTGCTTGATCTTGCACCGTCATTTCGACTTCTTGATCTCACATTTGTTCTGTTTTGCAAGTTGGAGCTAAGATTTTCAAGGGCGCTTCTCAGTTGTGAAGGTCTCTTAGATAGTTTGGGAACCTACTGAGGCTCATCATCATCCATCAAGGACATTATTACAAGAGGAGCGAGCATAATCCATTACCCAAGAGACCAAGGCACTAGATCCAGGTTTTTATTATGGGTTTTTCTCCCAACTCATATTTCCTCATTCCAAATCAAAATTTTGTCTAGTTTTATTTCCCTACCAAGCATATACATGTTCATAGCATAGTTTCCATTTAGGCATATAGCATATTAGAAATCTGCATATAAAATATTTTAAAAAAAGAACAAAAAGAGACTTAGAGCGAACCCCCTAAGGAAGGCACTAGTTATCATTTAGTTGTCATTTGCATTTAGGAACAAATTTTGGGTAGTTTGATGCATATTTGGCTTGCGATTACAATTTTTACAAATTAGACATATCATAACCAACAAGCCGACATTGAATGTTGAGACTTAATAACCTCAAACCATCACCCATACATTCCTATAAAACTCGGATTTTATGCAAGTGTTGGTTATAAAACTAGGATATAATAATACATATGTGCTGGAAACTTTTTCACTCAACATTTCAAGCTTTAAGGTGATACCATTCCAAGACTTAGGCACATTTAACTTGCTTCCCTCACACCTTCATCCTTTTAATATTCATATTTGGTTAGTAGCAATAATCTTAAGCCTAAGAATCATTTGCAAGTATCACTATCAATTTTTCTAAGGTAGCTTGCCTTGATATTGTTACAATATTTGGAATAGCCTAAGATGTCTAAAGACTAGAAGAGTTATATTTCACTTCCATAAGCAATACCATCCCATAGCCTAATCTCCACAGGGTGCCACATTTGTCCCCTTTGCTAATTTGCAAGGCACCCTATCTTAGACAAATCAATCTTGTAAGTATTGTGGGAAAGTTGGTTTGCTAGCAATTACCCGAGAAAGCTCAACTGGGGACACCTCTCGTGGCTAGTTTGAGTCTACTTTGGTGGGTTCACAAAACCTGAAGAGAGGGAACCATGCTTGTGTGACGCTTTGGGGCAGTGTCCCAAGGTTTCACGGGTCTAGTGATCGATTATTCCTTGCAATCCTAAGATTGCTAAACCGCATGAAAACATTTTGGTGCCATTGTCGGGGAGCAAGGAGTTCCTTGGTATTTTAATGAAAAATCATTTTGGTGAAGTAATCCATCTCTTCACCAGGACACTCCACAACACGACTCCACTAGCGAACCCATATAGAGACTCCACTAGGGAATGATAAATCAAAGAGACACAATGAACTCAGATGTAGATCTTAAGTCTCAAATGTTAAATCAACTATCTTCGACAATCCGACATATAAAGAAAATTAATAATGAAAGGGAATCATCATCGCAATACGAGGATGACTTACAGGATTGGGGAAACAATCCGATGGGTAATTGGGGTTTGACCAGATTTTGGACACTGTCGAAAGGACAAGAAAGCAAAAAGGGGGATTTCAGAAGCGGGGTGATAGAATGAGAAAATTTGGCAAAGAGGGACAAAGAAGCAGAATTCAGAAAGGAATTCTGTGGTAAAATTTGAAGATGATTGGGTGAAATCTGAGGAAGTTATGGCAAACCCTAAAAATAGACAAATGTGAGATTTCAGGCTTTGGGAAGGGGATTTGGGGATAGGGTCCTCAGGAATGAAAGATGCAGAATGGAATGACAGGGGTTCCCCCGAAAATTTCAAGGGAAACAGAGTGAAAACAAGGGAGATATGGAGAAAAAACTGAATTTTATACTCTTTTTTTTCCCCAGAAATGGATCGGCAATAGCGGCACGGAAGGGATCGAAAACGACGACTGGATCTGGAACGACTTTCAGAATAGATCTGAAACGGCTGGATCTGGAGCGGAAGTGATCGGCAACAGTTCAACTGAAAATAGATATGGACCCGAGGTATGTGCGGCTTCCTAACAGTTCTTGGGTTTCACTCGACCACCAATGTTGTCTGACGGCTTGCGTATTGGGGCAGTACCCCTCACTCCATGGCTCAGGTAAAACTAATAACCGCTTTGCCACAAACGACAACTCTTGGTTTACCTCACGGGTGGAAACTAGTCAATCAGGTAGGGGTTGTTGCCCTTTTCGCTGGCAGGTCCTCTCAATGGGCCAGCTACTTCGGGGTTCCTGTGGTACTCCTCACAATGATTTTTAGGGCTTATGCCCAAGTACTTCCCACAGTTAAGCGGATAGGGATTATTCCCAAATCCGAACCTGCAACAGAGGCGAAAAAAATTTTGGCAGAAATTTCACCCAGCGAGCCCAAGAAAGTGCTCTGATACCAGATGTGATGAACCTGCAATAATTAATTAATGCAAATACACGAGATATCAGAAATAACAGAACATAATCACTTTTATATTGATCACGGGCCACTTCGAGGGGGCAACCTCCTTTGAGCAAGCTCAATACAATTAACTTCACGGTGCCTTCAATGACCTCAACACACACTTATATACTAAGTCTATGCCCAATACTATGAGTCAAAACCATGGGACATATAATACTACGGGACGACTTACAAAGCATATGCGTCCAATACTATGGGTCAATACTATGGGCTAATATAAACTACGGATCAACAAATACTACGGGACGACTTACAAAGCATATGCGTCCAACAACAATATACTAACATAGTTAAGAGAAGGGTTGACATAGGTTCCTAACAGCGACATTTAATGTTATGTTATCTGTGCAGAAATATATAAAGTGCTAGTTTATTCATTTACATATGTGCTGGAATAAAAGTTATCATGATCATGTATGTATATTTTGTTTTACGATGCGTAAGAAAATGACTATGTCTACTTTATGATGCTGTTGGATATTTCTTGCCTCAGTTGGGCATCCTAGTTTACTTATGAGTTGATAATGATGATTATATGATTACTTTCTATTCTTTAAACTATACTAACTATTTGTTCGTCTCTTTGATGGTGAAGGGGTCCTATGGGTACCCCGAGGCTTACTTAGCATTTATAGTGATGGGTATGAAAAAGAGTATCGAGAACATTACGATACCCACTATTTCCCTTGACAAATGGATGTGGATCCGTCTGAAGTAACTGTCCAAGTTCCCTTAAATACTTTGACAAATCAACCTTGGCCAAGGGATTTGGGTAGAAGCAGATGGTTAAATAATCATTTTGATTTCTCATAAATAATTGGATTTCCAAATAAAATCCCAGATAAAGCATATGAAAGATAAAGCATAGAGGGGGTAATGAGGAATTTGCTAGTGAGCACCTTGATTAGTTTGGGAAGTCATAATGGGACTGGGTATAGAAGATGACGATATTTGTATGAAATTGCTTGTTGTTATTTTAGATGGGAAAGCCTGTGACTAGTATTTAAATCTAAGATTTGGAAGTATCACTAGGTATGATCTTTTCGAACGAAAGTTCTCAAATAAATGGGGGAAAACCATTGAGCCATCCTCATAAGGACAATCACGCGATGATTATATGGTTGAAAATCAATTTGACGAGGGTGATCGAGAGGTTAGTGATAAAATTGTTGATAATTTCCCTTGCCAAGTGGATGTAGGCTCTTCCCAAGTAGTTGTTCAAGTCTCTGTGAGTCAACTTATGAGTGAACCTTCAATAAACAAGGAAGTTACAGAGTGTCTCAAAATTAATTCTTTCAAACCTCAAGCAGAAATCGAAAGAGATATGCAAAAGATCATTCTAAACACTTTATCTTCACTTCTCGAAGAAGCTATAAATGATGACTTGGACATAACTGATGCTTGGGAAAACACGATGAGGAAAACTTGGAAGAAAATACTAACCCATCCTCTGATGAACTTAATGAAAAGTCCATTGAAGAGCAATCGCTTGATGATGGTATGGTTGAAGATCAACCTGATCAAGAGAAGATTTCTTTAGAACATTTTCAACCTGGGATCAATGTTTGAATAATTATGGGGAATTCTTAAAGAATTATGAAACTAATTCGTCTAATGTTGATAATGTTCCTCAGTCACTCCTTGATCAGGATGAATTGGTAAAATTCATGGGTGAAATTAGTCATAGTGAATCCAATTCTTGTGAAACTAATGTTGACCTTCTCTTAAATAAGGATTTATGGGTGGCACTAACAACTCCAATAACTTCCAGAGCCATAACCCTCCACCTCACGAAAAATCCAGGGTCAACCATTATGGGTTGCATGGGACAACATACATCTCATTCCTCCACCTTGCCGCAACTATTGATTGGATCTTATTTTTCATCATCATCATCAAATCATGTTCCTGTAATAGGGTCTTTCAATAATGACACCCACAAGTGCCCAAATTCATCTAATCATTGTGTGGCCATGAATCGACATGATGAGAACATTCAAGAATTGAATTCTTCTGTGCATTCCTTGAATTTGGATCAAGGTTGGGGTAATAATTATTTGGAATCCTTAGAAAAACCCAACAATGATTCTTCCAATCAAGATTTTTGGGTTTATTAAGTGAACAAAAGCAATCATTTGAAACCCCACTCCTTTGAGTTTAAATTTGACCTCATTCCTAAGCTTGAACCAATCCATAAGATTAATGATGACAATGATCTCCAATCACAAATATTTTCCTCTCATGAAGTTTTAAGGTTAATAATTCTAAACTATATGGGGAAAAATGATTTTTCTCACTCCACCCTCCCATTCCCATTCTTTGAATCTATCATCACTTTGAGTCCCACTGCTTTGATCAAATTTCTAAGTGGAGAAACTGACACGAGCCAACATACCTCATGCAAAATGTCATATAACATGTTTCCACCATCTCTCAAACACCATGATTTCGTGAATGCTACTTTTCAAAGTATCCATGCCATTAACCTTTGAGTGGAGCAAGCATGTAAAGGTGAGTCTCAACCTTGTCTTGAGTTCACCCTTCGACATCATAATTCCGTTTGAAATCCCAATCAAGGATTGATGAAAACCCCATCATTTAATTACTTGTTCATCAAATATGTCTTTGACTTGGTTTATCATCAAATACTAGTGAAGAAGGATTGATCCATTCAATCAATGGCTCCATTGGATTTTTTATTTCACCTAACATTTGCAATAAATTGGTTAGCTTAGAATAGGTAGGATAAATAAGTTCACCTTTGAACATTAGAATAACTTTTGTTTACACATTTTTGAGCACTTTCATTTCAATGTTCATAGATTAGATTTCATTTCCATATTTAGTTAGAAATTTTTGAGCATTTTCTTTCTTTCCTTTAGTCATTTTATTTTATCGTATATATCCAACTACTTAGAACCAGTTCATGAGAAGGGTATAGTTTTGGTATTGTAGGTGTTTTGGTTGTTGATTGCTGCAGTGAAACCAAAGATTATGTGGTTCTCAAGCACTCTCTCCGTCAGAGCACTTGTTCCCCATGGAGCCATATGTTATACCACATTATGTTTGGGGTGTTATACCCTCATTTTTGTCGAGCAAATCAAGGATGAGATCATTTTTGCACGAGCATATCAAATTATTAGAGTAGGGTTATTCAATGATTGTTGAGTTCTCACGTATATGTTTCCTTGAGATGGTTCCTTGTCATTATGTTTGTTGTACTAGATGCATGCCTAAAGGATGTTTTATGGATTATATGGTATGTATTGATAGATGTACTAGCTTTTATTAGATGCTACTTTACACTAGTTTGATTTATGATACGCATGGTGAGTAGGAGGATTGTATAGCCTAATGTATAGAAGTAGCTATTGTTTTATGCACATACCATTAGTTAGAATATCTCTTGATTATTGCATGGGTCACAACATTATCTTGGCTCCATCATTGACCTTACAATCTTCCATCTCATGTCACCCATGCATCTTTAAAAACCCATTGGTTTGGACCCAACAGAGTAACTCGATATCTCTACTCCATGACCTCTTTATTATGAAGGCCTCCATGTTATTTCTTTGTGTCTCGACTCTGATATGTGTGACAAAGTTCTTTGAAGTCTTATGCTTATCTTCTTGTAAATCCCTATTGATTGGCTATGTACCTAGGACAACTAGTTCTCTGAGGCCTTACGCATTTCTTCTTGTAAATCCCTGTTGATTGGTTGTGTGCTAGGATTATTGCCTTCCGACCCCATATGCTTTTATCCTTGTAAAGCCCTCTTGATTGGCTATGTGCTAAGGTTGGCTAGTTGCTAGAGATGTGCTTCCTAGTCTTGAAGCATGAATTGCTTCTTCCCCCCTTCGGCGCCTCAAAAAGGGCACATGAAGCAGCTCCCAGTCCAAGAATCCTTGTACTTGCATGAAAAAAGAAAATGAAGACCAAGTGAAAAATAAAAAATCAAGCAAGAAATTAAACGAAGCAAGCCCAAAATTTGCATGATCCTTGAAGAAAAATAAAAAGGCTTAGGTCTAAAAGAATAAAGTATAAGAAAAGAAGTCCAAGTAGAAAAGAAGACAAGTCGAAGGAGTGTGAAAGCAAAAGTCAAAGAATATGGGGGTTGTCAAGATCAAATGAGTATCTTACTCTAGCACAACATCCATTTGTGAGACACATTCTCCCTAGTGTTTGTTTAATTAATGAATATCATAGAGTCTTTTTTTCTCCCCTTTATCTCGAGTCAATCGAGCCATCATTGACCAATCCTTCACTTGGCTGGTATTTTGATTTTGACCATCCACTTCATCCAAGAGAAGAATTATCTTTGCAATGTTCTTGATGGTAATCTATATGCTGGCATGAATATAAAACATTAACTTCATGATATATGTTATTATATGCATTTTTCCTATAATGAAGCTATGTGATGATTCACCTATATCACTTTTGTAAAATATGCATTTGTAGCTCAAGTGCGCTATAAATATATTATTTTATGATCATTTAGGCTTTGGTTGATTCATTTCAACATTGGGCATCATTGTCAAAATTTTACCAAAATTGATTTTTTCAACTTTTTGACTTGGTCAAAAAGACCAACCAATAAAAAGACCAACCAATAGTTTACGGTCTTCGTGTATCACCATTCATCGTACTTCATTCTTTGGAGACCAATTGGACCTCTCCAAATATGATTTTCAACTATTTTGGATTAATAGGCTTTAATTTATAGATTTTCCTAAGTTAAGATTAAAAATGCCTATGTCCAATTTTAATTATTTGGAGTAGTTTGATTTGTGACATTTCAGATTGGTATATGGCATGCTTTTGATTGGTATGAGGCAGTGGAGTAGCAAGGAATCCATCTAAGGCATAATTCAAGTGTTTTGAGCAAGGATTTACCTCAAAGGAATTAATATGGAATTATTAACACACTTTTCTAAAGTCTTATTTAAAACACTTCTAAGGTAAGAGGTGAATTAATCAACCAACAAATGAGCAACTTTGACACCGATTTGGCAACTTGGGTCCTACTTAAGTCACCTCCTAAACAAATCCCAAGTTTCAGATTTCCTATTTGGCATGATATGTGGGCCCAACTAGCAGCTCATTTTAGGAGGGCGAATTTGTCTAAGGAGTGTGATTTTTGGCATGATAGATCTTCTCATATGGCCTACCAAATCTAACAAATTAGCAGGGGAGTCTACATTGGCCTATAACTCAACATTTTCATGTGTTATTTCAGCATTTTGGTCCCACTAGTGAGCCATCTCACCCAGTGCGCCCCACAGGGGAAACTTGGGCAAATTTGATTGAGAAATTGTAAAGTTGTGTTCCATCCATTGATGTAAAACTCTCAAGATGAAATCTCCATCCGCAATCCTTATGGATTAGAGTTGTATCTTATCTCCTCTCATTCTATAAGAGAGGGCATTTTTATTTGTAATGGAGGAGAAATTTCTATGTAATGAAACTCTGATATTTTTGCAGCTATTCAATTTGATCTTGTGTGTTCTTGTCAATCGTGTAATGAAATTTCAGTCTTGCTATCTGGTAGATTCTTATTGATGGTTTGATTTCTTCATAGCTGAGGTGATATATATGTTGTTTACATTGTGGGTTTAGATCTCAGATTGTGTTTTACTTTTAAGATTTAGCTAGTGAAATACTTCTCTTATAGTAAATCGATTTGCATCTTTCACTACAGATTTTTATTTTCTCTTGCCCATTTCTGAAATCCAACTTGTTAAATGGATCAATTTGCTTGATATTGTACCGTCATTTCGACTTCTTGATCTCACATTTGTTCTGTTTTGTAGGTTGGATCTAAGATTGTCAAGGGCGCTTCTCAGTTGTGAAGGTCTCTTGGATAGTTTGGAAACCTCCTAAGGCCCATCATCATCCATCAAGGGTGCTATGGAAAGAGGGGCAAGAAAGCTCCATTACCTAAGCAACCAAGGCACTGGATCTAGGTTTTTATTATGGGTTCCCCCCCCAACTCATATTTCCTCATTCCAAATCAAAGTTGTCTAGTTTTATTTTCCCTACAAAGCATCTAGAGATTGATAGCATAGTTTGCATTTAGGCATATAGCATATTAGAAATTTGCATATAAAACATTAAAAAAAGAACAAAAAGAGACTTAGAGTGAACCCCCCAGGGAAGGCACTAGTTATCATTTAGTTGTGCATTTTCATTTTAGAACAAATTTTGGGTTGTTTGATGCATATTTGGCTTGCTATTACACTTTTCACAAATCATACATATCATAACCAAGATGCCTCCATTGAATGTTGGGACTCATTAACCTCAAACCAACACACATACATTCCTATAAAACTCATATTTTATGCAAGTATTGGTTATAAAACTCAGATCTAATAATACATAAGTGTTGGAAAAATTTTCACTCAACATTTGAAACTTTAAGGTAATACTATTCCAAGACTTAGGCATATTTAACTTGCTTCCCTCACACCATCATCCTTTTAACATTTAGATTTGGGTAGTAGCAATAATCTTAGGCCTAAGAATCATTTGCATGTATCACTATCATTTTTTCCAGGTAGCTTGCCTTGATATTGTTACAATATTTATAATAGCCTAGGATGCCTGAAGACTAGAGAGGTTATATTTCACTTTCATAATCAATACCCCATAGCCTTTTTTTCCTCGAAAAAAGTGTGATTTTATATCATCAAAATCGAGAACAAAATTACATTCTACAGATGTGCCTTCAACACATATTCAAAAAGTAGGCCAAGAGGCTTGAGTCAAAAGAATTTGAGCCAAGAACTCAAACTTTACATTAGATCAAGGATTGAAATAATCCTCGATTTTCCCTTTCTTTCCATTTTTTTTTCACCTCGATCCATGCACTAGGTGGTGGTTGAGAATCCGCAGTTACCATCTATAAAGCATCTGTCACAAGCCCATAAATCATCAAAGATGACTGCTCCTTATCTGAGTCAAAGCTTGCAGATTCATGGGATTTCTTCAATCCCCTTGCCGAAACATTCAAAGCAACCACAACCCCTTCATGTGCATTTTCCAAAGATAATTCTATCTCTGTTTTATGTTCCAAACCAACATTCTGAGTCTTTAAAATATCTTGATTGACTATTTCTTCCTCAAGGAGGGCAAATCCTCCTTCTGATCATCTTCTTCATCAACAAGAGGAGGGGGGTCACCTGTTTTCCAGCTTTTAGATTTAGAAGACAACCCCTTTTTTCTTTTTTGGGTAACTTCTTGCTTGAGGGAAAGAATATTGAAGATGTCTTGCTTGATGACAATATCAACATCTAAAAACTATATTTTCATAGTCCAGAATCTGTATCCTCTGAAAATTTCCAAGATTCAATAGCAATCTATCTGAAATGCCTTTATTGAGATCAATCTCCACATATATGCGAGCATATGTGAACACCCCTGCTCAATTTTCACTATCAACCTTTATGAATCTACCCAAGGAATTTCCAACATCTTGTAATGCCAAATGGTGCTAGAAGGGAAGGGGCAGATTTGGAAGCCACATCCAAACCGACATTTTGGTTACCACCATAGAAGTGGGGTCAAAGTCTAGAAACCAAGGAGTGATGAAGAGCCCTACTGTTCCTTAGAACCAGGGTCCCTCTTCAAATATTTTCTTGCAATCCTCCTTAGCACTAAAGCGAACTACAAAGAAACCCTTGGAACACAAAAAAATCTCACAGTTATTGATCCAAGTAGAGTAGATCCACTGATGTAGATCTTCTGAGCGAGGCCAAAAACCATTAAATCTGCATATAATTGCGTCAGATTCAAGAGAGAGGAAGAAATTCTTTACCTAAGGATTCTTGACCTCCAGAGATGGCATCTCATCCAATTTTTCAACGATATATGGACTGGAAAAATTAGGAGTCTACACTACAACGGGAGATGCCTTGGGTCGAGAAGCATCCTTATAAGATTTGGAGGAGGAAGAACCCCCAAGACCCATTGCTCCACCATGCAAATGCGTCATTAAAACAATGGTCGAGGTCTATGAGATCTTATACTCCTTCAATAGAGATGAGTCTTGCATTTGTTTTCCCCCATGAATCAAACATTGAAAAACTGCGGGAATCCCTTGGTGTTGTTCCAAGATGAGCTTTGTGGACACGATTGAATCCCCATCAGATACCCAAACCAACATTGACTTCCCTGCGAGGGTTTTAATTATAATCTAGAAACAATATGAAGGATCGGCCCTCGCTCTACCATAAATTGGTCTTGGGAAGAAAGAATTTGTTTTCTTCTTCGAAACCCCTATAGATCTAACATCTTCGGGCATAGAAAGAAGAATAAAAGAAGGGATACTCTTGCAAACGGATATTCGTACATGTCCTTGCTAATAAACCTTGAAACTAAACGAATCTAGCCAAATTTGGGACTTCAAAATCAAAAGAGAAATATATAACGCCTAAGACTTGCCATTAGCAAAGGGAAAATCTCTTAGAATCTCTCGGCGCACTTCATCAAAACTTTCCACCAAAAGAAAACGAGAAGTCACTACCGTGATCGTGTTTTCCCTAACTAAGAGGACGACCCTCTCCAAATCCTTGGCAGGAAGAAACTCCAATACGACTGCAGAGGAAACTGCAAAATCCTTGCCCAATATTTACTCAATCCTCCTTATCATTCTATTTGAATACAACTTATTTTTAATCATATATTCAATACCCCATAGCATATTCCCCACGAGGTGCCACATTTATCCCCTTTGCTATTTTGCAAGGCACCCTGTCTTAGACAAATTATTCTTGTAAGTACTGTGGGAACCCTGGTTTGCTAGCAAGTACCCGAGAAAGCTCGACTAGGGACACCTCTTGTGGTTAGTATGTGTCTACCTTGGTGGATTCAGGAAACCTGAAGAGAGGGGACCCTACCTATGTGACACTTTGGGGCAGTGTCTCGAGGTTCCACTGGTCTAGTGATCGATTATTCATTGCAATCCTAAGATCACTAAATCAAGTGACAACATGCACATCAACCATTATGGTGCAAACAGTCTCTTGATTATTTGTTATAGATTCGATTATGCTTTGTTTCTAGCTCCTTGTGTCATTGGATGCTAATGGTTAACATTTTGTAAATGTTCGATGGTTCCTTGCTATTATTTTGATTTCATTTAATCACTCAAAGTCACAATTTCTTCACCTATTTCATTGGTTTTTTTGGTCAAAAGTCTCTTAAAATTATTGTTCTCAACCTCCAAATTCAACATTTTAACTAACCCTCCATCTTTAATTGTTTTAGGACAGTCAAAAGGGAGCTATAGCATGTTGTTTTCTCTTATTTTCTTATGCATATTTGCAAATCAGATTGAAGTGTGTGACCTCCAAGGACATCCCTCTTGGAATGAAAAAGCACCAGTCTAAAACAGAGAGGCACCTAGTTGTGATAGTACTAGGAATCCTATAATTATTGGGTTGATCTGTTGGTGCAGATTTGCGTGATAACAAGACCACATTGAATCAAGGTCTCTTCAAACCCATCCCTAAGGATAGTAAATAGGATCTCATTACCATTTGGAGATCAATTACCTTGCTCAACCTGTCATACAAAATTCTAGCCAAAGCATTGGCTTTGAGGATCAAAGACTTGGTGTTGAAGATTATTTGACCTGAGCAAACATAATTCATTTAAGGGCGTTGCATATTGGACATCACTGCTCTATGGGAGGATATGGAGTGAGCTAGATCATCCAACCTAGATTTGTTGTGCATTAAAATTGACTTTGAGAAAGCTTATGATAGGGTTGAGTGGCCTTTTATTTTGGCCATGCCAAAAGCATTGGAGTTTGGGCCTTATTTTATTCATATCATGGAAACTCTCTTTGTTGATTCTCTATCGAGCACGGTTGGCCATTGGCCCCAACCCTCTATGTGATAGATACTAAAGCTCCGGGCTATCTATTCAACCACCAAGTTAAAACTGGGAATGATGAAAGGAATTTCGCTTTTAGAACCTGATGTTGGCTAGCTGGTCAATAGGAACTTTATTGCTGACTAGTTTTATACCGTCCTTGAATACCCAACCTCCTAGGTCAACACTATGGATTGCCATAATACCTTTCACCTATATTTGGGCTTGAATATTCAATGGGCCAAGATGCAATGTTATTGGCAAAGCCAAAGGCCAATGCTTGGTTGGCTCTCTGTCCAAAATTGGACTTGGATTCAACGAGGACAAATCTTCAAGTTTTTAGTTATTCCTTTTTCCTTTGGAGCTTCCCCTAGGAGGTTATAGTCCAATAGTTTGAAAAAATGATCGAGAAACAGATTACCAAGTCATTAGCTACAACTGCCAAATTCTAGATCTGCAACAAAATCCTAGAAGCCACCCATGTGTATTACTCTTCGTGCTAGGTGCCTTCCCTTGTGGCCTACTCCTGGCTGGAAAAATACGTTCAATCTTATCTTTGGGATAATATAGACTAAAGCAAGGGGTTTCATTAGGTTAACCGAAAGCTCTACAGCATTGGAAGGTCCTTCTTAGGTTTTGGGTTGGCCAAGGTTCCCCCCTAAGGGAAATCTACCTAGAAGGGACTTACTTTGGAGACTTTGCTAATCACCCGTATTATAGTCAAAATCCAAGGTTCATTTGTGGTTCAGGGCATTTGGAAGTCCTGGAAGGCCATTAAGCCCTTTCTAGCTTGGAAGGAGCCAACTCTTTAAATAGGCTAGTTTCATTCAATTCCCACTATCTCTGGTGGTCACCACTCATTTGTGGGGATGGTAAGACCTTGGCCGAATCCCCTTGGTTCTCAAGCTGTAGGTTTTATCAAAAAAGGATTTGCATGGTGAATGATTTAGTGGTTGCTCAAATTCAAACCTGGATTCTTTTGCTTAATTTGAAGCTTAAGTCCCATCTAGCCAACTCATAAAGATTGTTGTGGAACATGTGTAGAGTTTGATCCCAAACCATTGCACTCTAAAGCTTGGCCCCCCTGTGCCACGAACATGGTGGAGGGATTGGAAGTGGGGCAAAGCCACACCTTTCATGAAATAAAAGCCGACCATGTCCTATAAGTGACTCTACTCACAGCTAGCCCTTGAAGGTTGTCTGAATAAGTTTTGGAGGTTGAAATCCAAACAGAAAACCTACCTTCTGACTGTGCAATATTTGGAAGGCTGTGTTAGAACCTAAAAGAACATTATTTTTCTACTATCTTGCTTTGGGGAGGCTCCCCTTAGATATATGATTAACTTATTTTGGAATTCATAGCTTGTGATACCTCACTGCAAATAGCTTGAAACCTTGAAGCATGTGTTTTAGTTCTTCAGCTTCTTCTCACTAGTCAAATCTGCATGGGCATGTGCAAAGTATCTATGTCAGCAATACCTTCCTGCTTTTTTATTCCGGTGGTTGCCTTGCTTGGTGACCAACTACCCTAGGCTTTAGATTTCCATTCTACTTGGTTGCTTATTAGGGTTGAGATTTTATTTTGGCTATGGAAACAATAGAATGATGGTATATTTAATTATGTTATCACATTAGGATTCTCTTGGTATGATGGCAATCTGATCTATGCCAACCCATCTTGGCAGATTGAGGGACAATCACACAAGGTGCGCTTCGAGATGGAGCACCTACAACAACTTCTGGATTACTAGCACAGACCCCCTGCACTATGATCCATGTGCCTTCTTGTCCTGCTTCTACAGGCTCTTCAGCATGCAGGCCTAGGCACCGTGCTGGCAGATTGGTCCGAGAATGTTGTGAATGTGCATGTAGCCTCTCCACTGGTCCACCCAGCACAGGGACAAGGCTTTCCCAACCATGGATCTTGCACTCTCAATGGGGCCTAGACCTCAGGTGACCACTGATGAATGAGATGTTGTATAGCCCATGGACGTTGACCTTTCACTAACTGGATGGGGCCTGTTATCACATACATAGTAGCTGGGCTACCATGTTAGCAAATATCTGCACTTTTTCGAGCTTTTCCTTTGCATATTTTCAGAGAGATCAACTATGATGAGCATCATTATTTATGATTACTCACACATCAGAGCATCCTTATATCAAACATGTAGTATACCTTATACCAAGGCTGAGCCTTGAGACCTCAGATTTGATGACCGATATGACCTTTTGTTCCATATAGATACAGGGCAGTGTTCAATACTTCATATACAATGTTTTCAGTGGATATAGTTGGTCTAGATTGCAGATATTGATATATGACCCAGTATATATATGATGTGCATTGATGTTATTATCTTGTTGTTTAGGTCATTTTGATAGCATTGACTTGGCATATAGTAATTATGATCTGGCAGTATATATGTGTTAAAATGAAATTGGTTGTTATGGATTATATACATTGTTGTATTACTGACATTTGGAAACTCTTGTTTTATACTCATTGGTCTTTACCTTCCTCGGAATGTTGACATGATCACTTATTGTCTTTTTGACTTGCTAGCTTAGGCACCATTTCCACTTGTCTCCACCTATCCATTTATCCTTCCTCATTTGTTGATATTCACCCTAACTTACACCTTGACTTGTGATATATAGGACCTCCCCACTTTTGCCTCTATGTTGGACATGCATCCATGTTTATTTTGTGTCTCGGCTTTGATTTGGCAACAAAAGTTACCCTTGGTGAGTTGGAGTTTATGCCTTTATCACTCTAGTCGGTTGCCCCGATGTGTGGTTTTGATTGCGGAAGTCCCCCTAGTTGCTTGAGTTGTGTTGACTAAAACTTGAAGCAAATTTGTACTACATGTGGAAATTATTGTTATATCTTGTAAATCCCAATGAAAAGGCTATGAAATGGAAATGAAATTACTTGCTATGAAATGTAAATGCACCCCAGATGAAAGTTGTGATTAGTTGTGCTTGTAAGCACATGCAAAACTCCAGAGGGGTCATTTTAGGCCTAAAAAGCAATGGATAAATGTATGCTAAATCTAAGGATTTTTGGCCATGAAATTATATGAAATGAAATGAAAGGTTCGAATAAAGCAGTGGTTAAACATATGCCAAATCTAAAGACTGCTGACCTTATGTGAAATTTTCCTCATTGAACCTACGAGTTATGACATGAGATGGAGAAAGAGACAACTAATTCTAAGTGTCCCCTAGAACCTCAAGTTACGATTAGCCGGGCACCCAGTTCACGGCGGTTCTAGTAGTAGACATTTTTTTCAAGGTTGAATCAACACTTCTCTGAACAACTCACCCATTTGTGAGACACCGCCATTCCTTGTGTATTCTTTGTCCAGCACATGCTTAAGTGTGTAACACCATTTCCCTCATCTAAAGTATCATAGTTTCAAGTCAATCAAGTCATCTCCATCCAGCCTAGCCTTGTATCCTTAGCCTTCACCCTTTGCTAGCAATTTGATCATGTTTACAAATGACTATATTCTTGAGATTCTTCTTGAAAGTAAGTTATTAACTAACCTATTATTATTTATTAACTTCCAATGAAATGATGCTTAAATGCTTTAGAGTCTTGCTATGAAAATGATTTAGAGGGCATGTCTTAACCATTTGCACTTGCAACAACATAGCTTCTTTGGCCAGGGTCATAATTTGATCAGTTTGACCAAGGCGAACCTTGGGATCCGTGATGAGATGGACCACTTTTATAGTATGATGTTGATCCATGATCCTTTATATATCCCTTGATGATTCCATATGATGGGCACAGACTTCAGATGATGCTTGATGCAGTTTTTCATGATTATTATTATTTCCAGATCATCATATTTTTACTTGTCCAGGTATGGTAGATGCTACAGATGATCTTACAAGTTATCATGAGGTGTATGAATACTCATATCTAGTGGATTTGGGTCTTCTGGATCCATTGAGACACCTATATTTCAGTTTCAGGCACTCCCGGGCATGATTTGAGCAATCCTCCACCTGTTGATCAGTTTGGCCATGTTGATGTGGCCTATCCAGCTAGAGCATTGGAGGCTAGTTGTTTCCTAGGGTGCAACAGAGGGAGGGGGTGGTCCAGCCACTTTTTTTTACCATATTACCCCCCTTCCGGACATGTTGGCACAGTCAGTTTTTGTGCACAGGCACCAGACAATGGGATGTGGGCAGTTTGGTGGTTTTTCAAGAGGATTAAAAATGGAATAAAAAGGTCATAAAGGAATTCGACTTGGGAAATTAAGGCAAGTTTTTGGCATGAGGTCTGCTCTAAGGTAATCTATGGTGTATCCCACTCCTTCCAGATCAGTTTGCGGCAGTCAGTGAGGTCCACACAGTCAACAGGATGTGATTTGATGCATTCTTCTCTCAGTTGAGAGGGGCAGGATTTGATCATTTGTGTACTTGGACATGTCTTTGAGTCTTATGTTATATTATTGTGCCATGGGGTGATGCTAGTGAAGGGAAGTAATACATCCTAGCCCCACCATGTGCTCCTAGCTGTCACTTGTCCTAGTCATTTATTGTGGCATACTTTTGTCATGTTTATGTGGTGCGCACCCCTTGAAGGCCTCTTTTAGATAGTGCGCACCCCTCCATGTGAGTGATCCATGTTATGTTGTATTGGATCATCTTAGCTGTTGATTATATTATTGTATCTTTTGATCTCAACCACTTGTTTTCAAAAGTGGTTTAGGGTTTTGGTCTCCCTCATCCTATTTAAGGAAGAGACCCCCCTATTGTGAAGGCACCTTTGGGCTCTGGAAAACTTGGGATAAAATACTATTTTGTAGATCTACTTCTCTGGATTTTATTGGGATGCTCTTGTACATGATTATACATCTTTTTCTTTAGACATCTTTGCTTGTAACAGGTGATTTTGACAGCTACAGAGGGAGGTCGAATTGACTAGGGCAAAGAGTGCGAATTGCTTGAAGGGAAGATTGTTGGGTTTCTCACATCCCCCTTGGGCAAGACGTTTTCATCTTGAAGGGAGTTTTTTCAATTGTGCTTTGTCCATTGATTTGCTTCTTTTGATATGCCATGCTTAGATCTCATTTATATGTGGATCAAATCTAACTTATTGTAGTTTGTTTTACAGGTTAAGTGAGACGTTTTTCCTCCTAGGGCTTGGACCTTTTTGCTTGGAATCACTTGGATCTAGCTTGGAATTGTAACTAAATGCAAGGATCCGCTATGTGAAAGGTAGCCACAAGCTTTTGAGGTAATATCTACAAGGTACGTATCCATTCTCTTGTCTTTCATCCTATTGGTCATCAAAACCCTTAAAATCAAAACCCTTGTATTTTTTTATTTTTTAAATCTATGGAGATCTAGCAATTATTGGGGCTTAATAATTCAAACCCACCTATACATTAGTCACAACATTCCCGATGTAAAGTTTGGTGGACATCCGACTCCATTTACCCCCCGATCTAAGGCATTGGGCCTCTCCAAGGGAGGTCGCACTTGTTGGGTAGGTGGCCATTTGCTAGATCCCACATGTGGGTATTGTTCATTCTTTCTCAAATCCATAGATCCATGTCATAGCATACCCGCTAATGGCATTTCATTTTGATTTTGACCTTGTGGGTCTCATTTGAACCATTTTCCACTTTTTAAGGGTGGGCCCCACTTGGGTACTTTTCTTGGCATTAGATCTATCTAGATCTACTATTCCTAATCCATAAGTGATCTTATCTTACACTTGGTTGAACATTTGTCCTTGTCTTAAGCCTCTTCAACCAAGCCCTAACCATCTTGGGTCCACTTATCATCCTAGATCTAGATCTAATCTCATCTTGGTCTCCTACTCTTTTATCATCACATTTCCCTAGGAGGTCTAGATTGGGTTCGCCAGCCTTCATTGGGTAAGCTAGGGTCTCCCCCTTGATCTTGCTTAGGCTTGATCTAAAGTGAAGAGTACCTCGGTTAACGTCACACCCAACTTGCATTGAGAACCGTGGCATCTCTTAGGTCACCTCTTTAGTTGTCTACTCCTCTACCGTCCTGGATAGGATACCTTTAGAGACAACTACAAGTTGTGTGATAACATTTTTGGTGTTGTTTCCGGGGAGGTAGAGGCTTACCTCAGGTGTCTGCGAGTATCCATGTGTAACTTATATCTTATCGCATTTGGTCTTGTAAACTGGATGGTTATCATTTGTTTTCCTAAATCTTTCATAACCATCCATTTTCACTCATATCTCCCTGCTTATTCACGACATATCTTTTGGTAGAAAAGAACCTAAATCAACCTGGCGACTCCATTTCGTGAGTCCGCTGAGAAACAAACCCATAAGAAAATGTCTTCTCAAAACAACCTTACTCCTCAAATGACCATGTAATTTATGTCAAATATATGTGAAATGGTCACCAACATGGCTCTCTTCCTTAAAAATCAAGATGAGGATCTTAAGAAACGAGACCAGCGAACAAATGAAATGTTAAGTGCTATCTGCAACAATTTGGTCCCTCCAAAGAATATTTCCCCTAGTCCTCAACAACATAAGCCAGTTGACCAACATCCTAGCAAGATGGTGCATCCTAACAACCAACCCGTGCGAAGAATCATGTCCAAACCTTCAAAGCCTTCGTCTAAAACAATGTCAAAAAGTGGAAACAATCCTAATCCTGGTCAAACCCCTTTAACTAAGCAAAAGCAAGACCAAGAAATCAAGATTGATCTTCCTCGTAAAGCCAATACACCTAAAGCAACATCATGGAGGAAACAACAAGGGACTGATAAGGTGAAGGGTTCCCCAATCATAAAACCCTGTATCCAAGATCTACCCAGAACAAATGTTCCTAGTAAGTTGACCAACTCCTCTGCCTTAGTCTCTCTGAAGGACCTTATCAAAATCCCTTCTGTCAAGTATGACATTATGAAATTTTTGGGTTTGGATGTAAATGAAAAAGATAAGGAAAACCCCTACAACTTGAATATTAACGTCTTGGGATTCTTGTCCAAAATGAACATGCATGTTCCTTTCTGTGAGATTTTCAAAATCCCATCTTTTCACAAGAGGGCTACCAACCATTTGGGAATCCAACCAAAGAGCAAAGTAACCAAGCAAGTTCAGGTTGAACCTAAGGATTCCCCTGTCATGATCCAAAGTGTATCAGGTGACAACTTTGGAGGGTGTCCTCCCTTTTACATAGCCTTACAAGTCAATGGCTTGATATTACACAACTGTATGCTAGACTGAGGAACTGAAGTCAATGTTATGCCTCTTAGAGTCATGGAACAACTCGAGTTAGTCCCCACAAGGCCCTACAGGAATGTGTGTGGAATGGATTCTAGAACAATGAAAGCTATTGGGATAATAGAAAATTTTCCTGTTAGATTGGCTGCATGTTCCGACATTGAGCTTTCAATGAACATCCTAGTCCTAGATGTCCCTGATGTCTGGGGAATGTTGTTGTCTAGGGAATGGTTGGCTAGACTAGGTGGAAGTGTGCAAATGGATCTCACATATGCCACAATCCCAACTGGAAAGAGTTCATCTATAACGTTATTCAATGAACCACCCATGCAAGAGCATGTAGAGACAACTGAACACTTGTTTACTGAGGCAATGTACTCAAGTGATGAAATTGGAAACTTCATGGTTTTGGCAAATTATTGGGAAGAAGTAAAGAAGCACCCTTTCCCACTAGATCAAGTATGGAAGATGCACTTTGACGGGGCCCGTTCCCGACATGGTGCAGGGGCTGGGATTGTTTTGACTTCACCATCTGGGGAATAAAGATTATTTTATTTTCGCTTGGAGTTTGATTGCACTAATAACGTAGTTGAATATGAAGCCTTACTTTTGGGATTGGAATTTGCTCAAGAGAGGAACATTAAGTCTATATCTGTCATAGGTGATTCTGACCTCATTGTATCGCAAGTTAAGAATCAATTTGCTGCTAAGAACAATAGACTTAGAGATTACAGAAATGTAGTTTGGGATACCATTGAATGTTTGGATGCCTTCGGAATTAAGGTAGTCCCACGTGAGCAAAACACTTTAGCTGATGAGTTGTCTGTTATAGCCAGTACCCTCCAAGCCTCTAAGTATTTAAAGCAAATAAATTGCAAGGTTGAAGTCTTATTCAGACCCTCAGTCCCCAATAACCAAGACTATTGGCAATTTTTCGATGATGATACTCAAATAATCCAATTCCTAACTGCTTCTCAAGCCCCCATGGTTAATTTTGAAGATCAACTAAAGGATAGTTCTATAGAGGGCATGGACATAACATAAATCACTTTTCCTTTGGAGAAAAACTTTAACAGGGATGATGAGTTTAAGCGTAGACGATCTGAACCAATTGATGAAGTCATCGAAATCAATATTGGTTCTTATTGTTCTCCAAAAATGATTAAGATAGGGAAAAATGCCTCTAAGGAAGAAAGAAGGAAAATTGAAGAACTAATAAGAGAGTACAAGGATGTCTTTGCCTGGACTTATGATGATTTGAAAACTTATGACCAATCCGGTATTGAGCACACTATTCCTCTTAAATAAGGAGATAAACCTTATCGTCAAACGTTGCGTAATGTAAACCCTAATTAGCTCCTTTAGTCAAAAAGGAATTGGAAAAGATGTTAGTAGCCGGTATCATTAGGTCGGTCAGACATACAACATGGGTGTCTAATCCTGTTGTTGTAAGGAAGAAAAGTGGAGAAATTAGGATTTGTATTGACTTCAGAAACCTAAACCAAGCTTCGCTAAAGGATAATTACCCATTGCCTAATATGGAAAATTTATTGCAAAGTGTAACTGGTGTCGGGGTGTTGTCTCTGCTTGATGGTTTTTCGGGATATAACCAAGTCCAAATTAAACAAGAAGATCGCAGGAAGACTACTTTCACCACACCCTGGGGAACATAGGAATATATATGAATGCCATTTGGCCTGCTTAATGCAGGATCAACTTTTCAAAGGGCAATGGATGATGCATTTGAGGATTTAATTGGTAAGATTATTGTCATTTATCAAGATGATTTAATTGTGTTTTCTAAAGAGAGAAATGACCATGTGAAGCATTTAAAAAAAAAAATTGATAGGTGCAGAAAGTTTGGAATTTCTCTAAATCCTAAAAATTCTACCTTTGGTGTCGATGAGGGGAAGTTGTTGGGGCATATTGTCTCTAAGGAAGGCATCAAAATTGATCCTGAAAGAGCGCAAGGGATCCAAGCCATAGCCCCACCAAAAGATGTTAGCTCCTTGTGATCATTTTTTGGAAAGATAAACTTTGTGAGGAGATTCATCCCTAATTTAGTAGAGTTGGCCAAGCCATTAAATGTCTTGTTAAAGAAAGATGTAAAGTTCGTCTGGGATAATAAGTGTGCAACCTCATTTAATTCTTTGAACAAAGCCATCTCTTCTGCCCCCATTTTAGTATGTCCTGATTATAATAGGGAATTCACGATTTACTCATATGTTTCAGAAGACACTATAGCTGGTGTTTTGTTGCAAAAGAATGAAAGTAATCATGAGCAACCTGTCGCCTTTATGAGTAAGAACATTAGAGATGCCAAATTGAATTACACAACAACTGAAAAGCAAGACTATGCTTTGGTCAAATCCTTAAAGCATTTCAGGACATACATAGGATACTCTAAAATTTTGGCTTATGTCCCGTATCAAGCAGTTAAGGATGTTTTATCTCAGCATGATGGTATTGGAGTTAGAGGAAACTGGATTTCTAGAATTCAAGAGTATGATATTGAGATCAAACCAACCAAGATAGTAAAAGGTCAAGGACTAGCCCAACTCTTAACTGAAGCCAAAGCTCAATTAGATGAAGATCATCAAGACTTAAACATTGTATTTTATATTGATGAAGATCATGAATGGTATAAGGAAATTATCTTTTTCCTCAAACATTTGTCATGTCCTGATCATCTCCTATATCACCAGAGAAGAGCTTTAAGATTAAAGGCATCCAAGTATGTTTTGATAGAAGATGGCTTGGGATGGAAAAACCCGGATGGAATTGTCTTAAAATGTGTAAACCTCGATGAGTCCCAAAGGATCATAAATGAAATGCATTCAGGATTATGTGGAGGACATTATGCCCCTAGAACCACAACCGTTAAAATCATGAGAGTTGGGTATTATTGGCCATCTTTGTTTAAAGATGTGCATGCTTTTGTGAGGACTTGTCAAGAGTGCCAGTTCTTCTCAGGAAAACCTAGATTACCTTCTTTGCCTTTAACCCCAGTCATCGTAGAGGCACCTTTTCAGCAATGGGGAATGGATTTTGTTGGTCCTGTTGACCCTAGTTCTTCTAATGGGTATAAATACATCTTGACTTGCACATATTACTTCACCCGCTGGGTTGAAGCTATCCCTACTAAAAGAGAAACAACAAAAGTGGTAATTAAATTCTTAGAAGAGAATATAGTCTCTAGGTACGGTTTTCCTATGAAAATCACAACTGATAATGCCAAAGCTTTTAGCAAGGAAGAGATGACATCATTTTGCTCTAACCATGGAATCACTCTTTCTCATTCCTCCAACTATTATCCACAAGGAAATGGTTTATCGGAATCTAGCAAAAAGAATCTAATCTGACTTTTAAAGTGAATGATGGGAGAAAACAAAAGGAGTAGGGATAACAAACTCAAGTATGCACTTTGGGTAGATCGAACAACGGTTAAGAGAATAATTGGTAAGGATCCTTTTGAAATAGTATATGGACAGAATTGTAGACTACCCATCAACCTCCAGATCCCAGTTTATGAACTCTTGCAACAATGTTCTTCGGATCAAGAAGCAATGCAAGCCATAATTGATAAATTAGTTGAGTTAGACGAAACCAGAAGAGAAGCATGGGATAAGATGATTTTGGAGCAAGAAAGAGTGAAGGGAACTTTTGATCAAAGGAGTAGAAAGGTCCAGTTTGGAGTAGGTGACATAATCTTGCTTTGGGACAAAAATAAAGAAAAACCAGGAAATCATGGAAAATTTGAGAAAATATGGATGGGCCCTTATCGAATGAGCAGAATAGCAGGAAAAGGTTCGGTGTGGTTGGAAACACTTGATGGGGATGAATTGGAATTGCCAGTAAATGGGGTATTGTTGAAACATTACTACCCCCTTGTTCCTTTGGGGTAAAAAGCTCCTCTTGCTTATTTAGGTTAGGTATGTCCTTGAATAAGCTCACTTGAGTAGTAGGATTTGAGTGCCTTTTGCTTTTTCTGAGTACTAAGTACTGCGAGAATGTTGAGTTTCCTTTTGGTGATTTTTCTTTTTGATGAGTCTTTTGAGTGTCCTTCATTTTTTATGAGTCTTTTGAGTTTCTTCTGAGTGCTTTTTCCTATTGCTGAGTTGCTTGAGTTGAGTCATGCTCCTTCCTAAGTGTTTCTCATCTCCTGCATTCACATTAATAAAATTTGAAAAGGTTAAATATTTTATGTATTAGTATTTTTATTTTATATGCACTTTCTTTTTGCTCTAGAATAGAATTTCATTTATGCAGTTTATTTTGGTTTATTTTTTATTCCATATATGCATCACGTGGTATCTTGCTTTCTATGTGTACATAAATATGTGCAAATAAAGATGAAAGCAAAACAAGTCGAGTGTTGGATTGAAGATTGATGCAGTTAGTGTTGGGGACCTGTTATCACCGATCTTGTAGTTGCCCCTAAAGATGGATCCAAGGTGGATGGTAGAAGGGAAGGTGGATGGTAGAAGGGACTAAAGTGGTGAACCAAGAGAGCCCTAGTTCCCAAATAGATGGTTGTCATGCCAACCAAGGCACTCTTCGCTTCTACTACCAAAGCCAAGGTAATAAGGGGGAGACCCAAACCTACTCCCGATATGAGAGATCAACCCAATCACCAGATCAGATCAGATAGAGTGAAGTACGTAAGGTGACATGTATGGAACCCTAGATTTAAAGAGACTGAGACACTGTGGAGGCTTAGAGATGATATGAATTGATGAATAGATCTTAAGCGCAGTGATTCAGGGATTAAGTATGATTCCAAGATTCAAAGCTAGTTTAAAATGGTCAAATTTAACTGCCTTGGGAAACGTGACTCTTAAAACAGGGAAAGTGTCCCAAAACGTAGATCTGACAGTTAGGGATTTCTAGCTATGCTTGATGAAGGGATATGACAATGTCAAAGTGTGCAAACAACCAAACGGGGGTCAAACCGTAGGAAAAACGAGCAAGCCAGGAAAGTCGTGAGGGTGGGAGAGAGGCCAACACCTAGAAAAATGGGCCAAAGGAGTCCCCAAGGGTGATGCCCTTGAAAACCCACCATGGGATTTACCCGATCTACAATACCCAGAAATGTTTTGCCAATTGATCAAGGGGTTTGATTAGTAGAATTTTTAGTATATTTTAAATGAGGGTTTTGAATTAAATTGACAGATGGGTAAACAAATGGAATGAGAAACTTACCTTGAGATCATACCTGTGTGATGGAAGTGCTTGCCATGTTGTTGAGGAATGTTCCCGCAGAGATCAAATGAGAAATTGTTGATGTTTCTTGCCAAAGTGAGATGCCCAAGTCCAGACATGCGCCCTCCTCTTCCTGTCAAGCCAAGGAAAATCGATTCAATCAGATTGATCAAGAATGGAGGAAATACAAGCGAATAAGCAATGATAACATAAAGTAGAAGGTACTAAGACAATAATACTCCCTGTAACCGACAAAGAGACCCAAAGAAGAAGCAGGGAGAGTCTCCCGAACCAATGCGTCCTCCTTGAAGCAATTCGGCCTCCACCTGTAGATGAGAAAAACGTGGAACAAAAAGATAGGAAGATAATCTCCAATATCGCAGTGCAAAGGAAGAACAAACAGTCGAACTCCAAAAGCATTCACCACCACAAGACAAGTAGATGCAATAATAATTTTCTATTCCAATAATCTAGAGCCAAAAGTCTCTTTACAATGAGAAGCTCTCTCCTTTAAATAGGATGGAGAGATACCAAAACCCTAACCACCTTTTGAATGGATGGCTAAGATTAAAAGATCAAAATGTTCTAATCTACGCTTGAGATGAGCTCAACATAAAGTACATGGATCAATAATAAAATATAACATATCAATGGACAAATCGCCCCTAGGAGAGGGGGTCCCACTCAAAGTGATAAAATAAACATGACTAAAGCCAATGGTGGGTCTAGGGGGTCAGATCTAGCCTCCCCAGTGTGTCCCCATGGCACAATATCATCAAATGACTAACACAAGCATCAAATCGTGCCTCTGGGAAAGTCGTGAGCCTTAGAAGGCTCCAGAAAACCATAAAAAGTACCGGAGAGATGGGTGTGGGCCCCACTGAAAGTTGAAACTGCTGAAGAAGGGGTGGAAGACATCACACTCATCATCAAACATCATCCCATGCCATTTCCTTGCCTCAGTAACCCAAATCGAATTCCTCTGTAGCCATTTTCACCATTTTTAATCTGCCTTGGGAAATGTGAACCTGCACAAACTGCCTCCTGGAGTGCCTGCGTTGTCAAGGTGAGCCCACCAAGATCTCTGGGAGGGGGTAATATGGTAAAAACAAGTGGTTGGACCACCCCCTCCAGATACAACGCCCTAGGTGAACCAATGAAATCCTCCCTCTGCTTTGACAGGCCATCTGATATGGCAAAATTGCACCAGGATGGCCAACTGAGTGAGGCCAATCATTACTGTAATTGCCTGGAACTGAAAACAGACTGTCTCATTGGACTCAGAGAGCCCAAATACATCTAAGGTGTGTACTCATACACGCTATGGATCTCTGCATTATCATATAAAATATCCAATATGCCCAAACAGATCAAATAATAATAATCTGTAAAAGTGTTGAAAAACACAAATCATCATCATAAGCCTGAAACCACTACATAGAACCATCTGGTGACCTGTACTAGACCATATATCATATCTCTGCATTATCTGAGGTCAATCCACCTCATGTCATGTAGTTGACCTTGGTCAAACTAGGTTTGACCAAGTCAACATGACCAATAATATGACCCAAGTTGTCATCAAACTGCTGCAAGTGTCAAAGGTTAAACCATGCTCTACAACTCATTCAAGTAACAATTATAACAAGAAGTAATCATTTCTCTGGCGATCTAATAACCAATTATAAAGAGTTTTAAATATTATTTATGACTCAAACCAGACTTTCAAAACCATACTCACTTCCCAGTTGTGATCATTTTGCTAGTGAAGGGTGAAGGCTAAAACTGAATAGCCTAGGCCAAGGGATGACCACTAACTTGACACTGTGACACTTCGGATATGGAAAGGGAATACACACTCTAGCATATGCCGGATGAACAATAACACGGGGGATGGCAGTGTCTCACAAATGGGTAAGTTGTTTCAGAGGTGCTTATTCACCTTAGCAGATGCTCACAATCCATGTCAATACAAATGAGGCCAGCAATCGTTTAGATATAGAGTTTAAGAACCATTGTTTTTTTGGGCCTTTGAGTTTCCATAGCCTTCGATTTATGTGTGTTTAAAAACACATTGCATAGATTTACATTTATATAAGGCTTTCATTTCACATTTCATATTTCATAGCCAATTTCATTAGGCTTGCCTTGCATTCACGTGTGTTCATAAACACTTGTTACATGAATGGGCCTTTCAATAGATATACATTTGATTTCCAGAGCCAGTTTCATTTGGCTTGCCTTTCGTTCACGAGTGTTGAAAAACACTTTCAAGAACAGGCTTTCACATAAGATATACATTTTATTCCCATATATTGTATTGATGGCAGTACTATCTGTTTCAGGTTTAGCCAACACAATCTAGGCAACTCAGAGTCGAGACACAATAAACAAGGGGAGGCTCATCCAACAAAGAGGCTAAAGTGGGGGAAGGTCCTCCATGTCACTAGCCAAGTAGTAAGTCAGAGTTAAAACATATCTGGAAGGTAATGGATGGGTGGAGACAATGAATAATGAAACCAACACTAGCAAACCAAAAGATGGTGGGAATGATCACCTCTATTCTCCCTAAGGAGGATAAAACCGATGAGTATAGATCAAGAACTTCTAATTCTGAGTAGGGACAATACATATAATATAAAGATACAACCAAGTCCACATATCTATATGATCACCATATCATGATACTAAATGTTAAGACATGTCACAAGAATGAATATAAAAGCAATATAACCATAACACAATAATATACCTGCTGAGTCATATACCTGAATGCACACAATCTGAACCATCATCTGTCCACTGAGAACCTGCTGCTGCAACTTTGGGCAATACTGACTGCTCTGTAAATGGCTAAATGGCTACATCAGTCCTCAAATCTGAGTGTCTTGAGACTTGGTCATGGCAATGGGGAAAATACTGTTGTCCAATATCAAATAGTGATCCATAATAGATGTTCATCTCGGCATCTCAATGTAAGGGAACTAGCTGAAAAGTGTACTGGAATCTGAAAAATAGAATATGGTATCCAGGCTACTATATATGTGATAACATCTGGCTCCAGCTGGGACAAGTGCTCTACTGAAAAGAGCGCTTGAGAACCTCAGAATCTCTGGTCCTCGCACTCTGCTACTCGTATCCTCGATCCAGCACTCTAGCTCTGCATCAGCTACCAAAATGACACATGTTATCTGCAAAATGTCCAGAGCTATACCAAACTCATAGACCAGTCGTCAGAACAATGCATGTATATACATAAATCTCAAATAACAAAAATACTGAAACTGAAATGCATGAAATATAAATGCATAAATTAAATCTAAACTACTAACATAACTTGAAAAGTTTTATTCTTATTGTGCAGGAAAAGAAAATGTCAAGTACTCAGGACTACACTAAGAGCTTAAAAAGTGAGCTTAGGGAAAAGACAAAAGAAGGTGCCAGACTCAATGGCTGAAAACTAACTACTGCCCAATTGGACTTATTCGGTTCCTACCTACTCTAACCTACCAGGCAAGGCAAGCACGAAAGTCCACACTAGGTAAGGTCGGGGATATAATCCCTCAACTCCCTCTGATTGATAGGAAGTAATATACGTCGTCCACTACCAGTAGTCAAGAAGCACATGTCACAAAAACATTGCTCTACCATGAAGGGTCCAACCCAAAGATCATCAGCCTGTCCAGATCTGATATGCAATAAGTGATTGGGAATAATGACTTGATTTCCCGTAGGAAATCTATTCCTATTGACAGACTCAGGAACAACTCCAATGTTACGTATGGGCATGGGATGAATTTCAGCAAGGTTTCGCGGCTGCGGGGTGACAATGCTTGAGTTCCTCCTAGGAGGGACTGCACTAACTTTGGGTGGACCACCATCAATAGAAATGGCTATCCTACCAACAAGGACTTCTTGAATCTCTCTTCTCGCTTCTTGGACACTCTCATTAGGCTCATCCTCATGAGGAGAACTACATTTTTTACAACTTCACCTACAGTCCAAAAATCTTTGTGTTCTTCCAAGGGAGGTGGCGTATGAGATATGACATTATTACGACTAGAGCCTTCCCCTGAAGGAACTGGAATGCGCATATTTTCCAACTCAGTTAGAACTACTTCTGAACGAGATACCAAAGAACTAGGAATGTGAGAAGGATCATGACTATGATGACTAGATGACTCAGGTGGTAGAATAAAATCAAGGACAAGAGGATATGCAGATAAAACATTGTTTTGAGAATCTGAAGGAGTTTGAAAAATAGCAAGATTGTTTAAATTAAAATCTCCTTCAAGTGCATCATTAATTAGGGCATCCTCTTCCCAACTTAAAGAGTTGTCATGAATTTGATTTAGATTACCATCTTCTAAGGATAAGTGAGACAAGGAATCATCCACATTAGAATAGTGGGATACATCAGATTCATCATTGGCTTCTACTACAACAACTAGCTTAGGACGGTTTGCCCATGGGTAAATAGGTTCAAGCCCTTGGCTTTCCCTTTCTCTATTATGGTCAGTTAAAGCAAACCATTCTCTAACGGTAAAAGGAATTCTTTCACCACGCCTAATGTCATGAAACTCATCAACTACAGGCATAGGATTCTCAATATCATCATTATTATTTCGTTCAGCATTCGTTTGCTCAGAATGATTTTCCCATGGTATGATGGGTTCCAGCCCTTGACTCTGTCTTAATAAATTATTATCAATAAGTGCATTGAGTTCTCTAACTGACCTGGGAAAACGTTCACCACTTCTGATATCATCCAAATCATCAACTTCTTCAGGTGTTTGATTTTCAATTACTTGCTCTTGATTCATTACTTCATTCCGTTCTTAAACCTGAGGTTGATTTTCATTTCTTCTCAATTCTTCTATCTCTTCAGCAAACTCATTCCTAAGTAAATCCAAATTAATCCTCCTAGCAAGTTCAGCTATCTGCTCTTCTTCAAAAGAAGAGTCAAAATCTTCCATTACCATGAACATGTTTTCTACCTGATCATTTTCATCTTCAACAAAATTAATTTTGGCATTATTTAGCAATTCATCCCCATATGTGTTTTTAATCCCTTCCTTAAAAGTTTCCAAATGCTTGTCATAGCAAGGTTCTTTGTTCACCCTAATTAAAGCTCCGTCAGAGTTGGGAACACAAATATATGAAAGATCCATCATAAGGTATCCACCTAAACCAGCTGCCCATTTCCTAGATAAAAGCATTCCATATGATGGGGGCAAATCAATCACTACTACATCCATCATAGTAGAAATGTCTGAACATGCAAAAATATCAGCTCTAAGGTTCTTGATCAAACCATAAGACTGTACACGTCGAGAATCTATACCACAGACATTTCCATAAGGTCTAGTCACTTCCAATCCCATTTCCTTCATAACATGTAAGGGCATGACATTTATAGCTGCTCCAGAATCCAACATGCAATTATGCAGGAGCATGTTCTAAATGTGTAAGGTTAGGTAAAAAGGAGGGTGACCACCGTTCTTTCTTTCATAAATGGCCGAATGGATGTTTATTGGTGGATCATTTTCAACTTTGCTAGGTTGTGTTCCACTAAGGCTCTGTATATGACAGGATTCTAAAACAACCTCAGGAGTCTTCTCTTGGCCAATGCCATCAAAGAACTCCTCTACTTGGCTTTTGACTGAAGGCACTTTCATTAACTTAGTGACAGGGATATTACACATTATTTTGCCTAACTCTTTCTTCATATCAATTTTTAGATCATAGTCACCAATGGCAAAATTTTCTTCTTCCTCTTTATCTTCATTAATCTCTTTGTGTTTGTCAAGGAAAGAAGGTTGGGAATTATTTCTTCGATTATAAATTTGGATCTTTGATTGCTCTTTTGGTTCTGGGAGATTTATGGCACAACATGAAGAGTTGGGTTCATCATCAACTTCTTCCTGCTCCCATGGCTCTTCTTCTAGAAGGATTCTTCCAAAATCATCATCAAAAGATAGATCATTAATAAAGTTGATGTTGTCAGGTTGGTCATCAGGATAATTGGTGTCAGAAGGTTCTCCTTCTGCTTCATCACACCAATTTACATTCTTTTTCTCAGAATTTTCTGGATATTCAAGTCGTCGTCTATTGTTATCTCCCTCGGGCCTTCTGTTGTTGTTCCAATAAGGTTTAGGGCCATAAGGGTTTCTATGTCTCTTAGGATCATGCAAACTAGCGACACTCTTAGTCAGGACAATGAGTTGTCTCATTATCTCTTGCATGGTTTCTAACGTGTCCTTTGATTCCTTTGGCTCATTCACAGGTTCCTTAGGCTTTCGGAGCTTAGGGTCAGATCTAGAAGTGGATGGGGCAAAGTGATCGAATTTTTTTTGTTTCCCCATAGATGCTGCATTCTTCTCAGCCATCTTTGCATTGAACTAAGCGGTCTTTAGGTCATTTGGGTTTTTATCCTTCAGGTGATAACCAAGCCATCCTTCAAATGCATTCAAATAATGAATAACAATTGCTTAATCTTTTGGTTTAATCTCTTCAAGGATATTGGCTACAGTCTTGTCAAATCTTATATTAAATTCATGCACTGTTTCATTCTTTTTTTTCTTAATATCAAATAGTTGATGTAAGAGAAATTTCCCATCTAACTTTCCGGACCACTCATTGTTCAGCTTTGTGACCAAATTGTCATACCCAGTGACAGATGCAGCAGGCAATCTATCAAACCACTTCCGGACATCTCCTTCCAAAGATGCCAGAAGGCCCTTCATGAAGACATCTTCATTAGATGCTCCATATGTTCCCAGACTTTGTCAATATGATCTTCAATGGAGATAGCAGACAGTCCATCAAACTTGGGAACTTTTTCGAAATACTTTTCAGGCATGTCATGAGGGGCTCCCTAGATCTGAGAAAAATTTAAAGGAGATGGTTTAGCCTTCCTTCCAAAAATCCTAGGGTTCTGTGGAGGAGGAACATTCTGGTTTCCACCAGCGTTTGTTCCAGCCATTGGATTAGATGAAGTTGAAGGAGATCCAAAAAGATGACCCGATGAAGGAGGATTAGAAATCTTCCAAAAGAAATTGGATGAATTCTCTTTACTTTGTCTTCGATTCCAAGTATAGGTTGCAGGGATTCCTTAAGGATTGGCACGTTCTAAGAACTTAAGATTAATACCTTGGGTTCGGTCCTTAGTAGAGTCACAGGGTGGAGTCGCCAAGTGAACCAACCAGGTAATTCACCGAAATGAAATGAATAATGTCGTAGGAGAGGTGAGATGAGTGAATTAAAATGGTGATTGAAGTAATTATAGAATTTGGAAATGCAATCACCAAGGCAAAATACCGGATGCGATAAGATAGAGATTAATGCACGGACACTCACAGACACCAAAGGTAAGCCTCTACCTCCCCGACAACGTCTCCAAAATGTTATCACTGATCTTGTAGTTGCCCCTAAAGATGGATCCAAGGTGGATGGTAGAGGGGACAGGAAACTAATGTGGTGAACCAAGAGAGCCCTAGTTCCCAAATGGATGGTTGTCACGCCAACTAAGGCACTCTTCGCTTCTGCTACCAAAGCCAAGGTAATAAGGGGGAGACCCAGACCTACTACCAATAGGAGAGATCAACTCAATCACTAGATTAGATCAGACAGAGTGAAGTACGTAAGGTGATAGGTATGGAACCCTAGATTTAAAGAGACTAAGACACTATGGAGGCTTAGAGATAATATGACTTGATGAATAGATCTTAAGCACAATGATTCAGGGATTAAGTATGATTTCGGGATTCAAAGCTAGTTTAAAATGGTCAAATTTAACGGCCTTGGGAAACGTGACCCTTAAAACAGGGAAAGTGTCCCAAAACGTAGATTTGACAGTTAGGGCTTTCTAGCTATGCATGATGAAGGGATATGACAATGTCAAAGTGTGCAAGCAACCAAACAGGGGTCAAACCACAAGAAAAACGGGCAAGCCAGGAAAGTCATGAGGGTAGGAGAGAGGTCAACGCCTAGGAAAATGGACCAATGGAGTCCCCAAGGGTGACGCCCTTGAAAACCCACCTTGGGATTTACCCGATCTACAATACCCATAAATGTTTTGCCAATTGATCAAGGGGTTTGATCAGTAGAATTTTTAGTAGATTTTAAATGAGGGTTTTGAATTAAATTGATAGATGGGTAAACTAATGGAATGAGAAACTTACCTTGAGATCATACCTGTGTGATGGAAGTGCTTGCCATGTTGTTGAGGAACGTTCCCGCAGAGATCAAATGAGAAATTGTTGATGTTTCTTGCCAAAGTGAGATGCCCAAGTCCACACGTGCGCCCTCCTCTTCCTGTCAAGCCAAGGAAAATCGATTCAATCAGATTGATCAAGAATGAAGGAAGTACAAGCAAATTAGCAATGATAACAAAAAGTAGAAGGTACTAAGACAGTAATACTCCCTGTAACTGACGAAGAGACCCAAAGAAGAAGTAGGGAGAGTCTCCCAAACCAATGCGTCCTCCTTGAAGCAATTCGGCCTCCACCTGTAGATGAGAAAAACGTGGAACAAAAAGATAGGAAGATAATCTCCAATATCGCGGTGCAAAGGAAGAAAAAACAGTCGAACTCCAAAAGCATTCACCACCACAAGACAAGTAGATGCAATAATAATTTTCTATTCCAATAATCTAGAGCCAAAAGTCTCTTTACAATGAGAAGCTCTCTCCTTTAAATAGGATGGAGAGATACCAAAACCCTAACCACCTTTTGAATGGATGGCTAAGATTAAAAGGTCAAAATGTTCTAATCTATGGTTGAGATGAGCTCAACATAAAGTACATGGATCAATAATAAAATATAACATATCAATGGACAAATCGCCCCTAAGAGAGGGGGTCCCACTCAAAGTGATAAAATAAACATGACTAAAGCCAATGGTGGGTCTAGGGGGTCAGATCTAGCCTCCCCAGTGTGTCCCCATGGCACAATATCATCAAATGACTAACACAAGCATCAAATTGTGCCTCTGGGAAAGTCGTGAGCCTCAGAAGGCTCCAGAAAACCATTAAAAGTACCGGAGAGATGGGTGTGGGCCCCACTGAAAGTTGAAACTGCTGGAGAAGGGGTGGAAGACATCACACTCATCATCAAACATCATCCCATGCCATTTCCTTGCCTCAGTAACCCAAATCGAATTCCTTTGTAGCCATTTTCACCATTTTTAATCTGCCTCGGGAAATGTGAACCTGCACAAACTGCCTCCTGGAGTGCCTGCGTTGTCAAGGTGAGCCCACCAGGATCTCTGGGAGGGGGGTAATATGGTAAAAACAAGTGGTTGGACCACACCATCCAGATACAGCGCCCTAGGTGTACCAATCAAATCCTCCCTCTGCTCTGACAGGCCATCTGATATGGCAAAACTGCACCAAGATGGCCAACTGAGGCCAATCATTACTGTAACTGCCCGGAACTGAAAACAAACTGTCTCATTGGACTCAGAGAGCCCAAATCCATCTAAGGTGTGTACTCATACACGCTATGGATCTTTGCATGATCATATAAAATATCCAATATGCCCAAACAGATCAAATAATAATAATTTGTAAAAGTGTTGAAAATCACAAATCATCGTCATAAGTCTGAAACCACTGCATAGTACCATCTGGTGACCTGTACTAGACCATATATCATATCTCTGCATTATCTGAGGTCTATCCACCTCATGTCCTGTACTTGACCTTGGTCAAACTAGGTTTGACCAAGTCAACATGACCAATAATATGACCCAAGCTGTCATCAAACTGCTGCAAGTGTCAAAGGTTAAACCATGCTCTACAACTCATTCAAGTAACAATTATAACAAGAAGTAATCGTTTCTATGGCGATCTAATAACCAATTATAAAGAGTTTTAAATATTATTTATGACTCAAACCAGACTTTCAAGACCATACTCACTTCCTAGTTGTAATCATTTTGCTAGTGAAGGGTGAAGGCTAAAACTGAATAGGCTAGGCCAAGGGATGACTACTAACTTGACACTGTGACACTTCGGATATGGAAAGGGAATACACACTCTAGCATATGTCGGATGAACAATAACACGGGGAATGGCAGTGTCTCACAAATGGGTAAGTTGTTTCAGAGGTGCTTATTCACCTTAGTAGATGCTCACAATCCATGTCAATATAAATGAGGCCAACAATCGTTTAGATATAGAGTTTAAGAACCATTGTTTTTTTGGGGCTTTGAGTTTCCATAGCCTTTGATCTATGTGTTTTTAGAAACACATTGCATAGATTTACATTTATATAAGGCTTTCATTTCACATTTCATATTTCATAGCCAATTTCATTAGGCTTGCCTTGCATTCACGTGTGTTCAGAAACACTTGTTACATGAATGGGCCTTTCAATAGATATACATTTGATTTCCAGAGCCAGTTTCATTTGGCTTGCCTTTCGTTCACGAGTGTTGAAAAACACTTTCAAGAACGAGCTTTCACATAAGATATATATTTCATTTCCATATATTGTATTGATGGCAGTACTCTCTGTTTCAGGTTTAGCCAACACAACCTAGGCAACTCAGAGCCGAGACACAATAAACAAGGGGAGGCTCATCCAACAAAGAGGCTAAAGTGGGGGAAGGTCCTCCATGCCACTAGCCAAGTAGTAAGTCAGGGTTAAAACATATCTAGAAGGTAATGGATGGGTGGAGACAATGAATAATGAAACCAACACTGGCAAACCAAAAAATGGTGGGAATGGTCACCTCTATTCTCCCTAAGGAGGGTAAAACCGATGAGTATAGATCAAGAACTTCTAAGTCCGAGTAGGGACAATACATATAATATAAAGATACAACCAGGTCCACATATCTATATGATTGTCAGATCATCATACTAAATGCTAAGACATGTCAGAAGAATGAATATAAAAGCAATATAACCATAACACAATAATACACCTGCTGAGTCATATACCTGAATGCTCACAATCTAAACCATCATCTGTCCACTAAGAACCTGCTGCTGCAACTCTGGGCAATACTAACTGCTCTGTAAATGGCTAAATGGCTACATCAGTCCTCAAATCTGAGTGTCCTGAAACTCAGTCATGGCAATGGGGAAAATACTGTTGTCCAATATCAAATAGTGATCCGTATGGCAATGGGGAAAATACTGTTGTCCAATATGAAATAGTGATCCGTAATAGATGCTCATCTCGGCATCTCAATGTAAGGGAGCTGACTGAAAAGTGTATTGGAATCTAAAAAATAGAATATGGTAGCCCGACTACTATATATGTGATAACAAGACCAGAGATTATGAGGTTCTCAAGCACTCTCTCCCTTAGAGCACTTGTCCCAGCTAGAGCCAGATGTTATCACATACATAGTAGTTGGGCTACCATGTTGGTAGAGCGGATATCTACACTTTTTCGAGCTTTGCCTTTGCATATTTTCAGAGAGATCAACTATGATGAGCAACATTATTTATGATTACTCACACATTAGAGCATCCTTATATCAAACATTTAGTAGACCTTATGCCAAGGTTGAGCCTTGAGACCTCAGATTTGATGACCAATATGACCTTTTGTTCCATACAGATACATGGAAGTGTTCAGTACTTTAGATACAATGTTTTCAGTGGATATAGTTGGTTCGGATTGCAGATATTGATATATGACCCAGTATATATATGATGTGCATTGATGTTATTATCTTGTTGTTTAGGTCATTTTGATAGCATTGACTTGGCATATAGTAATTATGATCTGGCAGTATATATGTGTTAAAATGAAATTGGTTGTTATGGATTATATACATTGTTGTATTACTGACATTTGGAAACTCTTGTTTTATACTCATTGGTCTTTACCTTCCTAGGAATGTTGACATGGTCACTTATTGTCTTTTTGACTTGCTAGCTTAGGCACCATTTCCACTTGTCTCCACCCATCCATTTATTCTTCCTCATTTGTTGATCTTCACCATGACTCACCTTGAATTGTGACATGGAGGACCTCCCCGCTTTTGCCTTTGAGTTGGCAACATAACTTACCCTTGGTGAGTTGGATTTTATGCCTTTATCACTCTAGTCGGTTGCCCCAATGTGTGGTTTTGATTGCGGAAGTCCCCCTAGTTGCTTGACTTATGTTGACTAAAACCTGAAGCAAATTTGTACTACATGTGGAAATTATTGTTATATCTTGTAAAGCCCAATGAAAAGGGCTATGAAATTGAAATGAAATTCAATGCTATGAAATATAAATGCACCCCGGATGAAAGTAGTGATTAGTTGTGTTTGTAAGCACATGCAAAATCCCAGAGGGGTCATTTTAGGCCTAAAAGAAATGGATAAATGTATGCTAAAGATTGTTGGCCATGAAATTATATGAAATGAAATGAAAGGTCCAAATAAAGCATTGGTTAAACATATGCCAAATCTAAAGACTGCTGACCTTATGTGAAATTTTCTTCATTGAGCCTACGGGTTAGGATATGAGATGGGGCAAGGGACATCTAATTCTAAGTGTCCCCTAGAACCTCAAGTTACGGTTAGTTGGGCACCCAATTCACGACGGTTCTAGTAGTAGACAGTTTTGTCAAGGTTGAATAAGCACTTCTCTGAACAACTCACCCATTTGTGAGACACCGCCATTCCTTGTGTATTCTTTGTCAAACACATGCTTAAGTGTGTAACACCATTTCCCTCATCCAAAGTATCACAGTGTCAAGTCAGTCAAGTCATCCCCATTCAACCTAGCCTTGTATCCTTAGCCTTCACCCTTTGCTAGCAATTTGATCATGTTTACAAACGAGTATATTCTTGAGATTCTTCTTGAAAGTAAGTTATTAACTAACCCATTATTATTTATTAACTGCCAGTGAAATGATGCTTAAATGCTTTAGAGTCTTGTTATGAAAATGATTTAGAGGGCATGTGTTAACCATTTGCACTTGTAGCAGCATGGCTTCTTTGGCCAGGGTCATATTTTGATCAATTTGACCGGTCAAACCTAGTTTGACCAAGGCGAACCTTGGGATCTGTGATGAGATGGACCACTTTTATAGTATGATGTTGATCCATGGTCCTTTATATACCCCTTGATGATTCCATATGATGGGCACAGACTTCAGATGATGACTGACGCAGTTTTTCATGATTATTATTATTTCTAGATCATCATATTTTTACTTGTCTGGGTACGGTAGATGCTACAGATGATCTTACAGGTTATCATGAGGTGTATGAGTACTCATCTCTAGTGGATTTGGGTCTTATGGATCCATTGAGACACCTATCTTTCAGTTTCAGGTACTCCCGGGCATGATTTGAGCAGTCCTCCACCTGTTGACCAGTTTGGCCATGTTTATGTGACCTGTCCAGCTAGAGCATTGGAGGCTAGTCGTTTCCTAGGGCGCTACAAAGGGAGGGGGTGGTCCAGCCACTTGTTTTTACCATATTACCCCCCTTCCGGACATGTTGGCATAGTCAGTTTTTGTGCACAGGCACCAGACAGTGGGTTGTGGGCAATTTGGTAGTTTTTCAAGAGGATTAAAAATGGAATAAAAAGGTCATAAAGGAATTCGATTAAGGCAATTGAGGCAAGGTTTTGGCATGAGGTCTACTCTGTGGTCATCTATGGTGTATCCCACTCCTTCCATATTAGTTTGCAGCAGTCACTGGGGTCCACACAGTCATCAGGATGTGATTTGATGCATTCTTCTCTCAGTTGAGGGGGGCAGGATTTGATCATGTGTACTTGGACATGTCTTTGAGTCTTATGTTATATTATTGTGCCATGGGATGATACTAGTGAAGGGAAGTAATACCTCCTAGCCCCACCATGTGCTCCTAGTCACTTGTCCTAGTCATCTATTGTGGCATACTTGTACTTTTGTCATGTTTATGTGTTGCACACCCTTGGAGGCCTCTTTTAGTGAGTGCGCACCCCTCCTCATGTGAGTGATCCATGTTATGTTGTACCAGCTCATCTTAGCCGTTGATTATATTATTGTATCTTTTGATCTCAACCACTAGTTTTCAAAAGTGGTTTAGGGTTTTGGTCTCCCTCATCCTATTTAAGGAAGAGACCCCCCTATTGTAAAGGCACCTTTTGGGCTCTGGAAAACTTGGAATAAAATACTATTTTGCAGATCTACTTCTCTAGCTTTGATTGGGATGCTCTTGTACATGATTATACATCTTTGCTTGTAACAGGTGATTTTGACAGCTACAGAGGGAGGCCGAATTGACTAGGGCGAGTGTGAATTGCTTGAAGGGAAGATTGTTGGGTTTCTCACATCCCCCTTGGGAAAGACGTTTTCATCTTGAAGGGAGTTTTTTCAATTGTGCTTTGTCCATTAATTTGCTTCTTTTGATATGCCATGCTTAGATCTCATTTATCTGTGGATCAAATCTAACTTATTGTAGTTTGTTTTACAGGTTAAGTGGGACGTTTTTCCTCCTAGGGCTTGGACCTTTTTGCTTGGAATCACTTGGATCTAGCTTGGAATTGTAACTAAATGCAAGGATCATCTATGAGCAAGGTAGCCACAAGCTTTTGAGGTAAGATCTACTAGGTACGTATCCATTCTCTTGTCTTTCATCCTATTGGTCATCAAAACCCTTAAAATCAAAACCCTTGTATTTTTTATTTTTCAGATCTATGGAGATCTAGCAATTATTGGGGCTTAATAATTAAAACCCACCTCTACATTGGTCAAAACATTCCCGATCTAAATTTTGGTAGACATCCGACTCCATTTACCCCCCGATCTAAGGCACTGGGCCTCTCCAAGGGAGGTCGCACTTGTTGGGTAGGTGGCCATTTACTAGATCCCACATATGGGTATTGCTCATTCTTTCTCAAATCCATAGATCCATGTAATAGCATACCCCCTAATGCCATTTCATTTTGATTTTGACCTTGTGGGCCTCATTTGAACCATTTTCCACTTTTTAAGGGTGGGCCCCACTTGGGTACTTTTCTTGGCATTAGATCTATCTAGATCTACTATTCCTAATCCATAAGTGACCTTGTCTTACACTTGGTTGAACATTTGTCCTTGTCTTAAGCCTCTTCAACCAAGCCCTAACCATCTTGGGTCCACTTATCATCCTAGATCTAGATCTAATCTCATCTTGGTCTCCTACTCTTTTATCATCACATTTTCCTAGGAGGTCTAGATTGGGTTTGCTAGCCTTCATTGGCTAATCTAGGGTCTCCCCCTTGATCTTGCTTAGGCTTGATCTAAAGTGAAGAGTGCCTCAGTTAACGTAACACCCAACTTGCATTGGGAACTGTGGCATCCCTTGGGTCGCCTCTTTAGTTGTCTACACATCTACCGTCCTGGATAGGATACCTTTAGAGACAACTACAAGTTGTGTGATAACAGGGCCCAGCCCCAAATGATTTTTACCGACACCCCCGAATGTCTGGGGTTAATGTCTAATGTTTATTGTTATGTTGGCATATTTCCTCTTCTCTAAAGGATAAAGGTCCCAGCTCTTGTACATTTTTATACAGGGCCCAGCCCCTACATTTTCACTTTGCTACTTGATGGGTGTTTTGGCATAAGGCAGCCCGCTTTTTTGTCTTTGCTACTCGGGTGTTTTGGCTATAGCCAGGCCAGCGCATGTCTATGATGTATTTTACTCTGCTTGTGTAGGTTGCATAGGCGGCCTGCTCATTCTGTTTGATTTTTTTGTACATATTGATACTATAATAGTCAAAGGAAGTTTTTTTTCAAAAAAAATTCTGACAGTATCATACAACAATCTATTTCTTCTTCTTTTACAACATATTCTTTTGTAGGTTTTGGTCATTGCATCTCCTGAAACTCTAGCACCTGCTAACTATCTCTGTTGTACCTCATGATCATTTGCATCAGCCCCTACATCTTGTGACTCATTAAGTGAACTGTTGATGACAACCCCAAGGAAGCTTTCAAGGAAGCCTTGAACTTTTAATTTAGAGAACAATTTGGCAATTCTTTTAGATTCAAGTCATAAGGTGAATCTGAATATTAAATTGTGATAAGCATATAAATTATTGGCGAACATTTTTTATGAATGTTCTAATTTTTTTCCCATGGACAATAGTTACCACCTCCAAATAATCTTGGAGTATACAAAGATGGAACTTACAACATGCGTTTGACGATTTTACTCACTTTGCTGTTAGACCATATGCTTGTGCATTGCCATGCATTTTACACATTTTTATTTAGTTTTTAAATTTAAAAAAAATCAATTATATCAAAGGCAAAATGTTATGTTGAATCTTTACATGATAATAAAGCTACACACATAGGCCCATAGAATGAAAGTAAATCTTGAACAACAATGACCAAATTATAGTACAAGGATGTTTTGATTAGATTTTTCCTGTCGATAGTTAAGAGATTATCTTGAGCATAGTTTTCTAATAGATTGATTCATTTAGCTGATGAAATAGCGAGCCATTTTCCTCTAGAATATTTCGACATAGTTTAAAAGGTGAATTCCAATTCATAGTTTACAATGTACATTGTTTGATCAGCAAATTTACAGTCTAATCAATAAATATGTTAACTTGGTTTAGCCAAAAGGTGAATAGTTTCTCACTCAAATTTTCTATGGATGACCCCCCTTTCATCCTGGTCAAATCATTTTACTACGACTATCTACAATGGTTGTTACCTAGAGCATCTATTCAAATTTTCTTGCTTGCTACTCTACAGTTGTAACACCCCAACCTTAGGGATTACTATATGTACACAAATAGTAAAAAGAACAAGTAATATATCAAAATAAAAATGAAATGTGCACTTGGTATTTAATTTAAGTGCATGGGTTACAATTGTCTCACCCATGCATAATTAAGAAATTGGGTCAAATATGGGAATTGTGTAATAAAAGGGGGCAAGACCAAGAGGTCAGGGGCTCCAATCTGGTTCTTTTGTTTAGGGGGTTTCTTGCTTGTTGCGATTTGTCTGTGGTGTGCGCATCTGTGAAGAGGGAGAATAAGGAGGAGGAAAGGGGGAACACAAATTGATAGATCAAAAGAATTAAGGGACAACCTAGTCTGGCATAGTGTTAATTGTTGAGGGCTCGGGGGCCTCAGCCTTTTGGCTGGGGGTTTGGTTGGGTGGAGAGTTGTCCCCCCAACTGTTGTTGCAGACAGAGGAGCTGGCATCTCAAGCAGGACAAGGTCTGCATGCAAACTGGTAAACTGGTCATCGATCAGGTAAGCAGATCAGGTATGATGAGATTCTTCTCAGAGGCTTACAGTTTTATTTTTCTGCTAGTCATCTGTTATCTTTTTATGATGATATATATTTAAAACTGTATATGTTCTTTCCTAAAATTTTGAAGGAATCTGTATTTGATTAGAGCCAAATATGTTATAGGATTTGAGGTCCTTACAACAGTACTTGTTGTCTCCGCAACTGTGGAGGATGCTATGGATACTACTTGCTCATCCAACCCTATTGTACTAATGTCTTCTCTGGTATCTTGCTGTTTTGTGTACTCCCATGAGCCAGTATCACTGTTACTATGGTTGGCCAACTCCTATCATATAAATATGCTTTGTCTCGAACTAGTTGTCTTGCAGAATGCTATATCTGTGGTCTGTTTAATTCATCCAACTCGGTATCTTTGGTGCAGTTGGCTTGATGACTCTGGGATTGGTGTTGAAGTCAGCTCCCCAAGTCCATAATTGTTGTTGCCATGTAGGACTGTATTATTTTCTCGTAGCTATATAGATACAATTCTTGCCCAAACTTAATATACTATTGTGGGTGACTTTCTCAATTCTATATGTGCCATTTGATTGGATCATCCAATATCGTATCTGTTACTATGGCTTGCTGATTATGGTTGACTCATCTAGTTTGGCTGGCTCTTCCTGCCAGTGTTGCAACATAGTTTCAGCATCTTGATTAGTATTAATTCTCTCATTACTTTGCAGAGATTTTGGCATCTTTACTTGAAATTATTTCTGCAATTAACAAACATATACAGCAAAGATCTGATGTTTTGAAGATTGCATGGTACAAACTCATATAACAGACTTTCTTGAAACTTGACAATGGGATAAAGGCACATACTACAAACGGTCATAAATAAGAATGGTCAATAATAAATAGTGCGCGATGTGTTACCTTAGATTTGTGGGCTTGAAAGAGTAATGATCAGCAAGCACCGTTCAGTATTTTCTACTACAGAACTTGAAACAGCATTGATTGTCTTGATAAGAAACTCAAACTGAATTATCCCTCTTGTATATCAAGAACACTGACCATAATCTTTTCTTGATCTGCTAACTACTTCAGTTGGCTGTAGCATGCTCCTGCTCGCCTATCAAGAGACATGCCCCTCTCCAGCACTCCACAAAAATTCTTATTTTTTTTTAGATCCAGATGTCCTTGCCAAGTCATTCATGAGTGATGTATAAGCAGCAATGTCTGAAACCAGACCAGTCTCATCGTGTAGCTTCTGAAACACTTCCGAGTTCTCGTTCTTACCATGTCCATGAATTAAAGTGTTATAAGTAATATCATCTGGCACTAAGCCCCTTTCAATCATTGTCTTAAGGAGCATGTTTGCCTTACGCATCTGCCCTTTCTTGCAAAGTCCATTGATAAGTGCATTGTAAGTGATCACACTAGGTGCCGGACCACTATGATGCATCTCATTGAACAGCCTAAAAGCCAGTTTTAAATCACCATTTCTGCAGTGCCCATGAATAACCATTGTGTAGGTTGCATCATCAGGCACCAAACCCGCTTTCAACATTTCATGCAATGTGCTATCTGCATCCCCCACTCTTCCTTGCCTGGTAAGTCCAGTTATCAGAGCAGTGTAAGTGATCTTATCCAGCTTGATACCTTTCCTAACCATCTCACTTCGCATCTCAAATGCCCTTTGCAAATTCCCTTCCTTACAGAAACCATCAATTAAGATAGTATAAGTGACCTGGTCAGGCACCAAGCCTGCTCTCCTCATTTCATCCAGGAATCTTTTGGCTTCCTTTAACTCGCCAAACCGACAAAGTCCATAGATGAGTGCATTGTATGCTGCAACATCAAGCTTTATTCCTCGCTGCAGCATTTCATCGTGCAGCTTCAAGGCATCCTCAATGCTGCCTCCCTTGCAGTGCCCATCGATCAAAGTTGTAAAAATGACATCATCTGGAACCAAGCCCATTCCCTTCATTTCTTCAAACAACTTGCTTGCTTCCTCCAATCTGCCTTCCTTGCAAAGCTTATTGATCAAGGCACTGTAGGTCACAATATCAGGCCTAATTTTTTGTTCTCGCATCTCACCCAAGAGATCAAAAGCATCACCCATATTACCCTTCTTACAATGCCCATTGATCAGAGTATTGAAAGTCACTACAGTAGGCAAAAGGCCCCTCTTTCCAACTTCCTCAAACAATCTACATGCTTCTTTTATTTTGCCCTCTTTACAAAGAGAATGCATAATCATATTAAAAGTATAGACATTAGGAGGGACACCATTATCTAGCATCTCTGTATAGAATTCCCAAGCACCACTTGTGGAATTTGATTTAAGAAGACTCTTAATAAGGGCATTGCAGGACTGCAAGGAAATCAGGCAATCGTGCTTTCTCATCGACCTAAAACATTGAATGGCATCTGGGAGCATCTCAGCCTGAATGTAAGTGTTCATTAACATATTGTAAACCGCAGGGGGTGAATTTTTATGGGGAAGACATGTCTCCATGAATACCTGTAAAGAACCAAATCACCCAAAACCGCACCATAAATCATAAATGCACCAAATATAGAAGGGGGAGCATGCCTCGAAGTACAATAATAATAATAATTAGTCGAACAACTCCTAAGAAACAAAAGAATATGTCCGGAGGTGATAATGTCAAGGAATCCCTAAAATTGTGAATCATCTACAACTGTGTAACAGAGTATGATATTCTCTCGTCTATAGTAATATTGCTTATTAATTCCAGGCTTACCTTTTATTTAGGCGTATAGGTAATCCCTTATATTGGCAAGACACATACTTGGTATTTACTTTATACAATTATATTGGATGAGGGAGGCCTCTTGTTTACTTGTACAACTGATCCCTTATATTCACCAAACGGTTATAACAATACCTGAAAGACAGAAGCAGCTGAATGGCGGCCCTTCCTCAAGACTATGACTTCAATCAGGGAATGCGCTTGAGGGAACATCCTGGCCAGGCAGAGAATGTGAATCATGGTACAATAGGAGTGAACTGTATGTCTGAATCCCTTTTGCTGGCCGATCCAACTGAAGAATTCCAACAAATAACCAGCTTCCAATTGGCTTCTGAGCAGTACTTGTATGACATGATCGGCAGTCAATCTGTTGGTGAGCTTTTTCAGAGAATCCAAATTGGGTTTTTCTCTCAACAGTATGCAGAGATTTTTCACAAGTTTTGCATCGTCATCGTCGTCTGCGGGTGCGGAGGGGATGGGGAGAACTGGAGAAATTGAGATGGGCTTGTTCACCGTTGTTGCATAGAAACTGGAGAAATGGCGAAGAAGGGGATTGCAGTGATGGGAATGTAAAAGTATGATTCTTCTGATGATTAACAGCATGATCATCCTTTGGGTTTGCAGATGCGAATTGAAGGATGAAAGATTTTGATATCTAACAGGAAGGAGGAAAGATTTTAAAAGGAACCTAAATGGAGAAACTGGAGAAATGGCGAAGAAGGGGATTGCAGTGATGGGAATGTAAAAGTATGATTCTTCTGATGATTAACAACATGATCATCCTTTGGGTTTGCAGATGCGAATTGAAGGATGAAAGATTTTGATATCTAACAGGAAGGAGGAAAGATTGAGATGGGCTTGTTCACCGTTGTTGCAGAGAAACTGGAGAAATGGCGAAGAAGGGGATTGCAGTGATGGGAATGTAAAAGTACGATTCTTCTGATTATTAACAACATGATCATCCTTTGGGTTTGCAGATGCGAATTGAAGGATGAAAGATTTTGATATCTAACAGGAAGGAGGAAAGATTTTAAAAGGAACCTAGTTGTTGATCAACGGGATTCAGAGGTTTTACGGGAGTGAGTATTTCGGACAATTTTTTTTGTGATTTCTGTTTGTATATTTGTCTGTGGAGTGTCTACCTACCTAGCTACATGATATTATTATTTCAACACTATATTTTATTATAAATTATTATAATCATACGAATTTAAATTTAAGAAATATTATTTTAAAAATATATAAATATTACTTTTAAAAATATATATTATAATCTAATAAAGTTAATCTTCAAAGTGTGAAAGAAAATTTTATTTTTACGAAATAAATATTTTTGGTAAGAGTCGGCTATTCTATATGAACCTGGGTAGAAAGTGAAGAAGACCCACATGTCGATCTAACTTATTATGTATAGTGAATAAATTATTCACTAAATTTGGGCACACTCAATAGAGCAAACCCATCTAAAACAAATTTTGAGAAACCAATCCTTATATACATAATTGTTTTGGCTCGGTTTGATGCATAAGAGATTTAGAGAGCTATAAAGTTACATGGGGTGATAGATTTTTCATAGCTTACTATGGAGATTTTTGCACGAGGTAAGGACATGTTCAAAACTGTTGAGCACAATCCATTTGTTACTTTCGCCTCTGTGATCTTGGTTTTGTTGTTTTTCTAGAGAGAAAGGTAACAATTTGAGGTTTATGCAAGAGTTGAAAGCTGGTCCAAACACTTATTCATTATGTCGAGGCTTGCTTACATCAACATTGTCTGGAAAAACAAAGTTGGAGGTAAGAGCTTTTCACAATATATGCAAAGGGATAAGGATAATTCCCCCCCTTAAAACTAGCTATGGAGAAGAGATCTTGATTTGGTGGATTTTTTAAGGCTTGCATTTGCCTTCGATGCTTGCATATATGGGGTTATGGGGTTTCATATCATTCTAGATATATTGCTTTTGGAAGTGCAACTAGAAATATCATAAATTTTAACTTGGGAAAGAATTGGATTACAAATTTGATCTAGATTGCCTTGTGTTTAAACATTTATTTCACATTTCTAGTCATGATGAATCATGTTTATGAAGTCGGGGAGGTTTAATAGACCACAACTTTATTCCCTTCATACTCCTCAAACACACAATTGGGTAGCTTGTTCGTGCTTTCAGGATGTGAACTATTTATAAACCCGACAACATTTCCTAAAGCTTTTGGACTTCCTTCAATATATATAGAATATCCTTTATGTTGATTGTTTTCTTTCATTTTATTATAATTTGCACATAGTCCATATCTACCATACTCAGTAAATATTGGGTTAGCCATATCCAATGTTTATAATCATATGTTGGACCTACATAATCCGTCAATTCAACTTCACAGTTGTATGGAACATTTACACCATCTATTGAAAAGAGCCCCAACCCATGTAAACTAGAATGAGCAATTTGATATGTTCTCCCATCGATACAAAAATTGATGTTTACCTCAGAAAGTGCGTTTGGTTCCCATTTCTTCACATAATGTATGCATTTCAATGGCACTTCCTTGTCTCAGTTAGTCTCATTGTCATAAGAGAATGAACCTACTTCAACAAGAAACAAATACATACTTTTTTAAATTGTCTTTTGACACTACTACCTCTCTAAGTTGTTATTGACATGTTGCTTGATGTTTCTCCTTCTTGTGCTTCAGGACAACCATCACTATCTGAATCAATATCTGATAGATGTCTATTCGGTTGTCACTGCGATTAACGTCAAATAACAACAATCAAGTTGAAACCATATGAATGAACATTTGTGAGTTGCAATTAACGTCATATACCTTCTCACACTCAATTGATTTATCTAATTTACTTTCTAATCTAATTGCTATGAAATTTCTCTAGTTGTATGCCACCTCATCCTATGAAATTGAAACACACCATCTTGAGTTCTATGGTCTGCATGAGGAGTCTTAGATTCCCACGCTATTAGAGTTTCTTTAATTTAACTTGGTATACTTAATGTGCATTAATTTTATCTTTACTTTGCATGTTTTAGATCCAATTGGTCAAAAAAAGGTAGCAAAACAATACATATAAGATTCATGCATAAAAGGAAACAAAACAAGACATATAAGATTCATGCATAAAAGGAAGCAAAAGAAAAATTATAGCGACAAACATTAGTCCAAAAACTTGGATACCTAACAAGACAAGAGTTGCATTTTAGCCATGTGATTTCATAAAAAAAATAGAGAAGAAAGAACTTATGCTTCCATTAAAAAAAAAACTGATTAAAATATATTGATCAAATCCTCCTAGTCAAGGCAAAGAACTTATTTGCATATGGAATAGCTTTATTACATTCCTAAATATCATCATTAAAACATACACAATCAACTTCTCCACAAGTGCACCCTAATGGTTGAACACTCGAATCATAATCCCAATCTAATTTTGGTTGAGCCATTTTTAATTTCAAGTGAGTGATCGGGCTAAAATGATGCCATGGGGAACCTATGGTTCGCATTGCCACAAACATTTATTTTACAAGAATTCTCTTCCAATTGTAGGTTGTAGGGAAGTAGGTGTCAAGGAGGCTAGTAAGAATTATATTGGTGTATTTGACAGATCTGTCAATGATGAATGTACTCGTGCATGATACATTCAAAAGCATGTATGCAATCATACCACTGTAGCCCTTGTTCCCATTGGCCATGGTTGATTTGAACAACAGGAAGATGTGTTGAATCAACATAAACTGCATAAGATGGAGAATCTGCATAGTAGGACTCAGATGGAAATTCATTCGTGATGGCTTTGCAAATTTCTTCATTTTTTTCTAATGCACAAAGAGGAAATCTTTGCGAATCTTGTTCAATACAGAGAAGAGCATTTTCAATCTGCAATATATATATTGAAGGTATGCTAATTATATAAAATATATTGTAGAGCAAATTTAAATAATGAACTCATATTTGAGATGTAAAACACCTTTAAATTTCAATCTATTTATTGTATTGTGTACATTTTATAAACCTTATATGTGGTCCGAAAAAATAATAATTTTCATAAAGGTGGTCATTATATTGGTTGAGTGGTCACTTTATTGGCCAAGTGGTCGAAAGTGGCAACTTCACAATCTTTGAAGAGTATCAAGACCCAAAAAGATTATGATCTCTTGATCATGCGCTTGTTTGTAGAAACTTAATTTGTTTTGTTAGCTCTATACAGGTTTGCGTGAAGAATTTTGATCCCTTAAGGCTACAATGTTGGATGACTCTCTTTTGAGAGCTTGTTTTCGCATTTTCATGGTCAAAATGTTGTCATAATCGGACATGATGTTATTCAATAGTTAATAAAGGATACATACATTCATCTATAATAACTCACTGAGGTCCAAACATTCTCAAATATTTGGGAGGCGTCAAATTTTATACTCTATTAAGGATAAGGAAGTAGTTATTAATGGTGTAATCATAATGTCCTTTCTTTTCCTCCAAGTCAACCTTAACATAGATGTTAGTGTTGAATATTTAAATAAATTTAATGGCCTTTAATAGTCATTTATTTTATTAATTGTTAATATGTTAATAATGTGTGAACCAAAAGATTAGATCTGTTATCCCCTTATATACGGGTTTTTATCTCATTTTTATAATCATGAACTATTTTGCATATCCTTTATATTCATGTTCATCGTTTTATGTGGAATCTAACTAATATTTGATCCTCTAGTTTAGTGTGCATGTGACTCTTCTCTTAAATTGAAGATGAATAATCATTTATCAATGTGTCAAAATACTTAGATATCACATCCTCAACCTCTAAGTCAAGCATTTAAAGGGCCAAAACATAATGCTATAAACATAGCCCACAAAATTGACAATTGATTTGAAAATGTGAGGTGGACCTAGATCCAATTAGGTAAAATAATTTATATTGTAATTCCCTCAATCTCTAAAGCCTATATAATTGGGATTTAGCAATAGGTAGTAAAAAGTATAAGAAAAACAAGATAAGGGAACAAAAAAAACATGTGATTGAAAACCACTTGTTTCTAAATTTGCACTGAAGTGTTGGGCTTCATATATGTCTACTCATGGATGGATTGCCAAAGTGCTCCGTTGCTTATGGAGAAATATGGACAAGAGTAAGGGCTTCCACAAAGTGACCTAGAATATATATTTTATCCTAGTGAACAAATGCCATTTTAACCAAAATGAAATCCTTATGTGTCAACTGACTCCTTTAACAAATAGGGGCAAAGAGACTCATAAGATTCTTTGATTAATGGCATGACCACATGCACACCTCATGGGAAGAAAGGTTCACAAGGCTCTAGTTATCTTCCAAGACCTACTTCTAATACCATCTTAGTGTTCTTTTATGGTTTGGGCATTTCAAAGGCCTCAAAGGTTATTAAGCCTAAATTGAGATGACAAGGAAATCAATTTAGAAAGAATATTTTTTCAACAATCACAACCTCACATCTAGTGGTTTCTAATTTCTACAAGGAAAACCGTTTATAAACATCCCTTGATTATTTTTCATTTGCCTCTTTAAAAGAGACTCTAAGACTATCAAAGATATTTACACCTAACTCCACATATATTATGCACCCTAAATTAAACTTACAACTCAATTCAAGCTTAGAAATATGAATAATATTATCCTACAAGGAATTAAAGATTTGATGTAGATCTCTTATTTAACAAGTAGGACCAAGGACCCTAATACTAGTGGAAGGATTGGAAATGGTTGCACTCCAAACTCTACCTTAATACAAGCCATTTGATGCTTGCTACTTATGTAGGAACACACTTCAAATTAGTAGGATTAAATAGAACCTAGAAATTGAATTTAAAATATCAACTTAATGTCACGAGATTAAGACAATATAAAACATAAGAAAGCATACTTTGGACTACACAAACATCTTATCCATCTAGGCTTCCCCACCACTATGTGTTTTTGTTGTGCCCTTAAAATTCCCAATAATATTATTTTGGTTCAGTTTCCTAAAGCCTCTATGGTCATTTTTCTTGGATTGACAAGATCATTGTCATTACTAATATATCCTCAAAAAATCAATGAGAGAAGGTGGCCATGGATATAGTCCACCTTTTGTAATCAACGGTACAAAGACAATGTACCTTGCTTTGTCAACAAGGTCACATTAAATACCCTCCTCCAAGCATTCCAAGGAACAAATGTTCTTTCCAAAAAGTAAGAAACAAGGAAGGAAAACATGAATGGAGAGAAGGCATGGTTGGTCAAGGCAACCAATCTCCCCGAATAATGATAAGTTTTCAACTTTCCTAATTGTAATTTATGAAAATATACTCCCACTAAAACTTGCATAGGGATGGATTAATGTACCAAATGATGAGTCATTGAATGGTGATTTTCGGGGTTTTACATTAAAGAAATTGTATTTATCAACCTTTGTGTAAAATTTGTGGGCTTAGGAGATTACCATGAAATGGGTTTTCATTGTTTTAATGCAATTAATGGACTAATAGATTTGGTTTCCCTATTAAATAGGATTCGGTATTAGTTTATGATTTATAAGATTGGGTAGAATATTTTTTGTGTACTATTGTATTTTATCATAATGAAAAAAATCCAAATCAGATAATGCAAATATCCAAATCACAAAGAAAGAAAGAAAATGAAAGCAACCATAAAAGGAATGGAGTTAGGGATTGTGCAAGGTATTTTGTTTAGATGGAACCAACAAGAGTTTTCAAAACCCTACTCACTGATTTAGGGGGCATTATGGTCCCATGTCTCCTTAATTTATTCTCCTCTATCTCTCCTTGTGCCCTGCCTGTCTCTAGGTCAGCTCCTTGTACCTTTCCTGTATGTGGCTCACGAGATCTTTCCCTATCAAATCCTCTATGCTTGCGGGCTCTTTCCCTATCAAATCCTCTATGCTTGCGGGCTATTTCCCTATCAAATCCTCTATGCTCACGGGCTCTTTCCCTATCAAATCCTCTATGGCTTGTGGGCTCATATTCTTTCCCTATGGGCTCCAGCTATGGGCAATTGTGGGCTCCTCGATTCGTGGCTATATGTATGGGCGGTTGTGGGCTCCTTGATCAGTGGTTGTATGCAGCTACGTGCGGGTTCATTTGTTGTATGGGTTATATACTGAAATATATTATAAATTGTAAAATATAATATATATAATATATAATATATAATATATTACAATATATTATATATTATAATTCATATAATATATAATATATATTATAATATTTTCTTTTTTAAGTTTTTAGGTTAGTATTTTTAGGGGTTGAGAGGGTTAGTGATTTTTAGGTGGTCCATCATCATAATCATCATTGTGTACATCCCCATCATCATCATTTTCATAGTCATCATCTCATCATCCTCATTGTTTTCATCACCATCATTAGCATCATAATCATTATCACCATCATAGTCATCATCATAATAATCATCATCACCATAATCATTGTCATCGTCATCATCTTTGTCGTCATCGTCATCATCATCTTCGTCGTCATCGTCATCATCATCTTCGTCGTCGTCGTCATCATCATCATCATCATCATCATCATCTTCATCATAGTCATTATCAAAATCATCATAATCATCATCATCGTCATCATCATGGACATCGTCATCATCGTCGCCATCGCCATCGTCATTGTCATCGTCATCCTCATCATCCTCATCATCCTCATCATCATCGTCATCGTCATCATCATCATCATCATCATCGTCGTCGTCATCGGCATCGTCATCATCGTCGTCATCATGGACATCATTGTCATCATCATCATCATCGTCATCGTCGTCGTCGTCATCATGGACATTGTCATCATCATCATCCTCATCATCATCCTCATCATCAACACAATATAACCCCAAAACCCTAAAAATCACTAACCATTGAATCCCCATCATGTATTAATTAAAACCAATACCATATCTTAAACTTAACATGTATAACCCTTAACCTTGAACCCTGTAGCCCATAACCTAATCTATAAGCCCATATATCTATCCTTAGTCATTATAACCCATAATAACTAACCAATTCCTAACACCTAATCATATATATACCCTAACTAATGCATATGCCTAATGATATAACTAACGCCTAACACCTAATAATAACCAGTATAGCCCATATAACTCCTAATGCCTAACACATCATGATATATACTCTACTCCCTAAGACTTATATCCCTTAACACTTTTAATAGTAACCGCTTACACCTAACCTCTAGAAATAAATATTCAAATATCACTTAACTCATAATCCTTATAGCTTATATAACTCATAATTCCTAAACCTTATAATAGCTAATTCGTATAAACCCCAATCCCTAAATTGAAACACCTAACCCCTATATCATATATAGATCTTAGTCACTACCATTCATTAACCCCAAGAACCTAAAAAACCTAACCCATATAATCCCTAGCTTATCACTCGTCTTACCCATTGTAACCACCAAACCTTATAATATCTAACCAATATAATAATAAACCTTTGTAAACCTAAACCAATTTTAGGAACCCAAATCAAAAAATATAATATATCCCCGAAATGAGCCTTACAAATCCATGGCTTCAAATTTCCACTAAGAAAAGAACCAGAACATATAACAAATTATATAGTGATTGATTTCAATGTTACTAGTTAATGTTTGTTAAGTAATTATTGTGTTAGGGGTTGGTTAGGTAAATATCTATAATGTGTTAATGAATGATTATGTAAGAGGTCATAAGGGTTGGGGGGTATAGTATTTCTATGGTCATAATGGTTAAGTTGCAAAGTGTGTTTAGAAATTAGTGTATTTTGGGTCATAGTGTGTATGAGGATGATTATCTCAAGGGTCATAGTGTTTGGAGGTGTATAATGTGATTAGGGTGATAATTGCTATGGATTATAGTACATTATGGTTTTAGTGTATTTGGGGTCATAATATGTTAGGGGGTGATTACATGGAGATTCATATAAATGGGTTAAGGTAATATTTTATAAGGAATTCAGTGTGTTCAAGGTAATAATATTTTAAAGGGCGATTTTGACAAGGATTGTATAGATTGGGGAGAATAGTGTATCTAGGTTCATAATTGTTAATAAAAGGTCAATGTGTGTGAATGGAACAATGTGTTAGGAGTCACACTATGTATGGGGTCATAATGGTTACACATTATACTATTTTTGGGGGTCAATGTGTTCAGGGTCATATCGTATTACACTAGTAAGGGTTAAAAAAATAATTTTTGGGCCAACACATCCCATCGTGGAAGTCGTATCTCAAAATACTTATGCAATGATAATCATATTGGTATAACTCTTAGTTAACCCCTTTAGTGGATTCATTAGCACCATTTGACGACAATGATGACAATGATAAGGATGAAAATGATGATGATGGGGATGATGAAGTTGTCGATGACGATGATGATTATGGTAGTGGTGGTGGTGGTGATGATGACAGTGATGATGATGATGATGACGACGACGATGATGAAGAAGATGATGATGACGACGACGATGATGATGATGATGATGATGATGATGATGATGACAATGACGACGATAATGATGAGGATGACGGTGATAATGATGGACCACATAAAAATCACTAACCCCATCACCCCATAAAAATCACTAACCTAAAAACTTATATCCCTTAACCCTTTTAACACTAATAACTTACACCTAACCTCTTGAAATCCCTAGTCAAATAGCACTTAACTCCTAATCCTTATAGCTTATATAACCTGTAATTCCTATGTTAGGAACCCATGTCTTTCCTTTGTTAGTATATTGTTGTTGGACGCATATGCTTTGTAAGTTGTCCCGTAGTATTTGTTGATCCATAGTTTGTATTATTGTTGTTTGGCGCATATGCTTTGTAAGTTGCCCGTAGTATTGTTGATCCATAGTTTGTATTGGCCCATAGTATTAGCGCCTAGACTTAGTATATAAGTGTGTGTTGAGGCCTATGAAGGCACCGTGAAGTTATTTGTATTGAGCTTGCTCAAAGGAGGTTGCCCCCTCGAATTGGCTTGCAATCAATAAAAATGATTCTAAGTTCTGTTATCTCATGTATTTTCATTAATTAATTGTTGCAAGTTCTTCACATCTAGTATCAAAGCACTTTCTTGGGCTCGTTGGGTGGAATTTTTGCCAAACAAAAATTTCGCATATGTTGCAAGTTCGGATCTGGGAATAATCCCTATCCGCTTAACTATGAGAAGTACTTGGGCATAAGCCCTAAAACTCATTGTGAGGAGTACCACAGGAACCCCAAAGTAGCTGGCCCATTGAGAGGACGTGCCAGCGAAAAGGGCAATGACCCCTACCTGATTGACTAGTTCCCACCCGTGAGGTAAACCAAGAGTTGTCGTTTGTGGCAAAGCGGTTATCAGTTTTACCTGAGCCGTGGAGTGAGGGGTACTGCCCCAATACGCAAGCCGTCAGACAGCATTGGTGGCCGAGTGAAACCCTTGAACTATTAGGAAGCCGCACATACCAGGGGTCCATATCTATTTTCAGTTGAACTGTTTCTGATCATTTCCGTGTCGTTTCAGATCCATTCTGAAAGTCGTTCCAGATCCAGCCATTCCAGATCTATTCTAAAATTCGTTTCAGATCCAGCCATTTTCAATCCATTCAACGTCGTTTCAGATCCCTCTGTTTCCGATCACTCTGTTTCCCTTGAAACTTCCCTGACACCCCTGTAATCCCATTCTGCATATTTCATTCCTGAGGACCCTATCCCAAATTCCACTTCCCAAAGCCTAAAATCCCACATTTGTCTATTTTTAGGGTTTGCCATAACTTCTTTGGATTTCACCCAATTGCCTTCAAATTTTACCACAGACTTCCTTTCCTGATTGTGCTTCTTTGTCCCTCTCTGCCAAATTTTCTCATTCTTTCACCCCGCTTCTGAAATCCTCATTTTTTGGTTCTCTGTCCATTCGACAGTGTCCAAAACCTAGTCAAACCCAAATTACCCTTCAGATTTTTTCCCAAATCCAGATTTTCCTTTACTGAAACAGTCTCTGTTTTTGTTTTTCTACCCACTCAACAAAAAAACAAAACAAAAACAAAAACAAAAACTCCTGGTTATGGTTGTCACCCACGCAGGAGCAAAAACCATGGAAGAAGCACTTGCAGCCATCCAAGCCAAACTCCAGGATCTGGATGAAAAATTTCTTGGCCTCCATCTTGAGCATTCAGTCATGAACAACAAACGACAGTCCGAGTCTTCATCAGACAATGGGTTCTCTTCTTCCAGCAATTTCCGTGGTCCAGAGCTTGATTTTCCTCGCTTCAATGGTATTGATCCGACTAGATGGATCTATTGTGCAGAACAATATTTCAGTCTGCATAATACTTTTGATGTCAACAAAGTTCCACTTGCATCCTTTTATTTGGAACAGGAAGCTCTTCAATGGTACCGTTGGTACATCAAGGCTCATGAAGAGCCAAAATGGACAGATTTTTTCCAGCTCCTTTTGCAACAATTTGGTCCTAGTGCTTTTGATGACTTCACAGGATCCCTCACTAAACTTCGCTAAATTGGCACTGTGAGAGAGTACCAAAACGAATTTGAGAAACTCGCCAACCACACCAAAGGATTTCCTGATGAATTCTACCGGAGTTGTTTTATCAGTGGTCTAAAGGATGCAATCCGCTCTGAGGTCAAAATGTTATGTCCCAACACAATGATGGAAGCCTTGGGGTTAGCTAAGTTGGCAGAAGACAAGATTGCAGCCCAACAGCGCTCCAAACCCACTTTTGTTCCCTTCCGAAATATGGGTTATCAATGACCTCCCATCCCGCCAGCTCCTCGACCAACTCCTATCAACCATTTGTCTGAAACTGAGATGCAGGCACGCAAAGAAAAAGGGCTTTGTTATAATTATGATGAGAAATTCACTTGGGGACATAAATGTGTTCAGCAAAAGCTCTATCTCTTGGATATGGATTCTCCGCCTGCCTTTGAAATTGGTGAAGAAGCTCCAGATACAATGGATGCTCAGGTCGACATTCCGGAGCCGCCTATTGACCCTCTGTCTCAGGAATGACCAGCCAGAGATATCTCTCCATGCTTTAGCTGGAATCACCACCCCCCAAACCATGCGGGTCAGGGGTTACTTCAAGAAGCTTCATCTTACAATACTCATTGATTCTCGTAGCACTCATAATTGCATTGACCCTTGGATCGCCAAACAGGTTGATTGTTTTATCCATCTTTGCTCCAACTTTGAAGTCATGGTTGCTAATGGGGGCACCTTACCTTGCAAAGGGAAGTGTCGTAATGTGCGTATCTCTATGGGAAATTATAACCTGCGCTCTGAGATGTTTTTCTTGACCTTAGGCGGATGTGATGTGGTTTTGGGCGCTCAATGGCTACGCACACTTGGCCCCATCTTATGGGATTTTGCTAAACTTTGGATGCAGTTTTCTCCCAATGGACAAAAACACACATTGACAGGCTTACAATTGGGGTCTCTCAGCATCATCAGTTCACATCGCATGGAAAAACTCCTTAAGAAGAATTCACATGGTGTCATCGCCCAGATCCATTCCATTCAGATGCAACCATAAGCGGTCTCCACTACTCCTTTGGATCTACAACAAATTCTGGATCGATATACAGGTGTCTTTGCTGAACCATTGGGATTGCCACCTTCCAGGCCAGAGGACCATCATATTCATCTCCTTCCTGGAAGCGTTCCTCCCAACATTAGGCCCTATCGCTATCCATTTCACCAAAAAACAGAGATTGAAATGCTCATTCGGGACTTACTGAAGCAAGGTATTATTCGCCCAAGCACTAGTTCATTTTCTTCAGCAGTTCTTCTTGTCCACAAAAAATATGGGCCATGGCACCTCTGCATTGAATTCCGAGCACTTAATCACCTCACTATCAAGGATAAGTTTCCAATTCCTGTTGTTGATGAGCTTCATGGTGCTCAATTTTTCTCCAAGTTGGATCTTCGTTATGGGTATCATCAAATTCGGGTTCATGAGGATGATATCCCTAAAACAGCTTTCCGCACACATGATGGCCACTATGAGTTTTTGGTCATGCCCTTTGGCCTCACTAATGCTCCTTCCACATTCCAGGCCTTGATGAATAAAATATTCCTGCACTACTTGCAGAAATTCATTATGGTATTCTTTGATGATACCCTCATCTACAGTAAAACATGGGTTGAACATCTCTAGCATCTGGATCTTGTAATGAAACTTTTATCTGACCATCATCTCCACGCCAAACAGTCTAAATGTGTTTTTGGACAGAAGGAAGTCGAGTATCTCGGGCACATTATCTCAGCACAAGGGGTTCGCGTGGATCCTGCCAAAATCGCTGCTATGAACAATTAGCCGCATCCTAAGACACTCAAGAGCCTTCGTGGTTTTTTGGGGTTGACTGGATACTACCGCAAGTTTGTCAAGGATTATGGGAAGATTGCAGCTCCATTAACTGCCCTATTGAAAAATGATGCTTTTACATGAACACATGCTACTGAGTGTGCATTTGACAAACTGAAACAAGCTATGTGTACTACACTTGTTCTAGCTATGCCTGATTTTCCCAAGCCCTTCACTATTGAGAGTGATGCTTGCGGCAATGGAATTGGTTTTGTTCTCCTTCAAGATGAACACCCCATTGCGTTCACCAGCAAAGCCCTTTCAGGTAAGAATTTAGCTGCCTCTACATATGAGAAGGAAATGATGGCTATTTTGCATGCAGTATAGAAGTGGCGACCATACCTATTAGGGAATCATTTCTGCATCAAGACTGATCACCAGAGTCTGAAATATTTCCTAGGACAATGTGTATCATCCCCAACACAACAGAAATCGGTTAGCAAACTCATGGGTTATGACCATGAGATCACTTACAAGAAGGGTAAGGACAATATTGTGGGGGATGCTCTTTCTCACACATTTGATGACCAAGGTTCTCTTTCAGCTATTTCTATGCCTATTCCAAATTGGTTGCAATCTGTTCAACAGGGATATGTCAATGACTCTTCATTATCTCAAATCATCCAACACTTGGCCAACAACCCTTATGTTGTACCACATTCCTTTTGGGATGGTGCTTCCCTAAGTTACAAGGGTCGTCTCGTGCTCCCCCAGAGCACAGATCTTCAACATGATGTCTTCTATGAACTCCATGCTTCTCCATCGGCAGGGCACTCTGGGTTCCTCAAAACGTATGAGCGGGCACGGCGTAACTTCTTTTGGCAGGGCGTGAAAAGGACAATTCAACAGATGGTGGCTGAATGTGATACCTGTCAGCACAATAAGGGTGAAACGACACTCCTTCCGGGATTGCTCGAACCCTTTCCCATACCTACACGGATTTGGACAGATATTTCAATGGATTTCATTGAAGGGCTCCCTAAATTTGGAGGGAAGACAGTGATTTTGGTTGTGGTTGATCGCCTCTCCAAATATAATCATTTTTGTGCTCTCAGTCATCCCTATATAGCCTCCTCAGTCGCTCAAATTTTCCTGGACCATATCTTTCATCTTCATGGCATCCCTTCTTCCATTGTCTCGGATCGTGATGCGACTTTCACCAGTCATTTTTGGACAAAACTATTTCGCCACATTGGCACCAAACTGAAGATGAGTTCAAGGTATCACCCACAGACAGATGGTCAAACTGAAATTATCAATAAATGCTTGGAAACTTATCTTCGTTGCTTCACCTCTGAACAACAACATCAGTGGGCAAAGTGGCTCCCTCTCGCTAAATGGTGGTACAATACCTCTTACCACACTGCCTCTAAAATGACCCCATATGAAGCATTCTATGGTCAGGCACCGCCAGTTCTTCTTTCATACACCCCCAGCAGTTCACCAGTTCAAGAATTTGACACAGTCCTTCGAAACCGCGATCAGATTCTTTGCATTTTGCGGGACAATCTTCACATGGCAAGAAATTGCATGAAGCAACAAGCCGATCAGCACCGTTCTGAATGCACTTTTCAAGCAAGTGATATGGTTTTTCTTCGTCTCCAGTCGTACAAGAAATCCTCCCTAAAACTCAAAGGGTATCATAAGCTCGCTCCAAATTTCTATGGGCCATATCGGATTCTTCAGAAGATTGGGTCCATTGCTTATAAATTAGAACTTCCTCCTTCTTCCCGCATTCATCCAGTATTTCATGTCTCTTGTCTAAAGAAAGTTCTTGGCACCAACATCAGAGGACAAACTATTTTACCCGAACTGGATGATGAAGGATCCATACTTTTGGAGTCGAAGGCCGTCCTCAATAAGCGCACTCGTCAGCTTCGCTCTCTATCTATCACAGAGGTCTTAATTTAGTGGCACGACATGCAATCAGAGGATGCTACATGGGGACCACTCCTTCAGATTCAACAACAATTTCCACATCTAAATATTTGAGGACAAGGCTTTTTCTAAGGGTGAGGGGTTGTTAGGAACCCGTGTCTTTCCTTTGTTAGTATATTGTTGTTGGACGCATATGCTTTGTAAGCCATCCCGTAGTATTTGTTGATCCATAGTTTTTGTTATTTTTGTTTGGCGCATATGCTTTGTAAGTCGCTCGTAGTATTGTTGATCCATAGTTTGTATTGGCCCATGGTTTTGACCCATAGTATTGGCACCTAGACTTAGTATATAAGTGTGTGTTGAGGCCTATGAAGGCACCGTGAAGTTATTTGTATTGAGATTTCTCAAAGGAGGTTGCCCCCTTGAAGTGGCCTGCGATCAATAAAAGTGATTATGAGTTTTGTTATTTCTGCTATCTTGTGTATTTTCATTAATTAATTGTTGCAGGTTCTTCACATCCTAAACCTTATAATAGTTCATTTGTGTTAACCTTAATCCCTAACTTGAAACACCTAACCCCTATATCCTATATAGATCCTAGTCACTACCATTCATTAACCCCAAGAACCTAAAAAAACTAACCCATATAGTCCCTAACTTTTAACCCATCTTACCCATTGTAACCACCAAACCTTATAATATCTAACCATTGTAATAATTAACCTCTATAACACTAAAGCAATTTTAGGAACCCAAATAAAAAAAATATAATATATCCTTAAAATGAGCCTTACAAATCCATGGCTTCAAATTTCCACTAAGAAAAGAACCAGAACATATAACAAATTCTATAGTGATCGATTTCAAATAATAGTTACAAGTTAATGTTTGTTAAGTAATTATTGTGTTAGGGGTTGGTTAGGTAAATATTTGTAATGTGTTAATGAATGATCATGTCAGAGATCATAAGGGTTGGGGAGTATAATATTTCTATGGTCATAATGGTTAAGTTTCAAAGTGTGTTTAGGGATTAGTGTGTTTTGGGTCATTGTGTGTATGAGAATGATTGTATAAGGGTCATAGTGTTTGGATGTGTATAATGTGATTAGGGTGATAGTTGTTATGGATAATAGTACATTAGGGTTTTAGTGTATTTGGGGTCATAATGTGTTAGGAGGTGATTACGTGGAGATTCATATAAAGGGGTTAAGGTAATATTTTATAAGGGATTTAGTGTGTTCAAGGTAATAATATTTTAAAGGTTGATTTTGTCAAGGACCAATAGATTGGGGAGAATAGTGTATCTAGGTTCATAACAGTTAATCAAAGGTCAATGTGCGTTGATGGAACAATGTGTTAGAAGTCATATTGTGTATGGGGTCACAATGGTTACACATTATACTATTTTGGGGGGTTAGCGTGTTTAGGGTCATATCGTATTACATTGGTAAGAGTCAAAAAAAAAAAATTGGTCCATCCCATCCCATTGTGGAAGTAATATCTCAAAATACTTATGCAATGATAATTACATTGGTATAACTCTTAGCTAACCCTTTGAGTGGATCCATTAGTACCATTTGACGATGACGATGACTACGATGAGGATGACAATGATGATGATGGGGATGTTGAAGATGTTGATGATGACGATGACGATGACGATGACGATGATGATGATGATGATGATGATACAAAAGATGATGACGATGATGACGACGACGACGATGATGGACCACCTAAGAATCACTAAAACCCTCACCCCCTAAAAGTCACTAACATAAAAACTTATATATATCATTGCTTAAAGGACACAAGTCCAACGTAACATCGACGTATAGTTTGTTTGTCAACATGCTTTCGACGTCAAAGTAATGTCGATACCATAGATTAAACATTGGAACAGATTCGCTTAAGCGACATCAATATATATATATATGTATATATATATCATTGCTTAAACGACACAACCCCAATGTAACATCGACGTATAGTTTGTTTGTCGGCATGTTTTCGATGTCAAAGTAATGTCGATACCATAGATTAAATGCTGGAACATAGTCACTTAAGCAACATAAAAATTTTATTTTTTAATTCTTTTTAAATTCAAATTGAAGGCTCACAAGTTCTTTTGATTGTAGGTGTGAAGCATGCGAGTAAGGGTTATGTTCCAATTGGTCTACAAATGAAAGGTTGTAGATATGTCAATCCTTTTTGTCGAGCACTCTTCAAATATATTTAAGAAATATGGACATGAACTTGGATATTTGTTATTGAAAATGGATGTGTGCATTTTGAAATTGGCTTAGACATGCTTGAATAAGTGTTTCATGGTGTCGTCGGCAAGGGTGTATCTCAACCGATGATTCACTTGGTATGAAGGAAATGTTGTAAATGGAGGTCACGAGTTCAAATCACCCCAGCTTACCCGTGCCCCATGCTTGTGGGCTGTGTGGGTGCACCTAGGGGTATGGTAGCGAGTAGAATTGGATCCCTGGACCCCATGTCATGCGAGTACCAACCCCTTCCCAATTGTCGATTCCCCTAGTTACCAAAAAAAAGTGTTTCATGGTGTCGTGTTGATTTAATATTCTTGCAAGGCAAAGTGACTGTGATCTTTGCTAAATAATGAAATACAACAAATGATACATCAAGATTGTGGTGTGTGGTCATAGTCTTATTATAAATTGCATTGAGATGAATTTTTGTGGGTGCAAGGAATAGGTAAAGGTGTGTAGAACATTTACTTCATATTGCCCATTTTTTATTATCATGCAAGCAATGCATTTGCTGAATATATTTATCTATGTCAACATAGAGTCGTTTCTAATAGATATACAACTAGTATAAATATATTGATTTTTTATGGAATGATAAAATAACTTGTTGTCTTGGAATAATGTGCCTCCCATATAATTTTATCATTCTCATTTCCAATTGGAACACAATTTTACAAGGAAAAACTATAAGAGATCCCACATATGAAAACTTGATCATGATGATATACTACATTAACCTTCTAGAGATAGGTTATTCACTTCATTTAGTAATAATTTGTAACTTGTTTTGTGTATCATGTCATTCACATTTATATCTGATGGGATTTCCATGTTTGTAAAGAATAGTGTCAAGTGGAATTGGTATGGATGAGGTAGATTAGGGATATTTAGGAATAGTGTTTAGTATAGTTTTAACTTTAATGATATAAATGCCTATTCCCACTTTAAATCTCATTGAACCACAATCTTATTTGCATATTTGTATAAGAGAGAATAGAGAGGGTGCATGACATAAGAGATTCTTAAAAAAAAATTGTAACACCCCTCCTAATGATGATGGGTGTTAATTAACTAATACAATTACTAGTAACTATGTTAAGCAATAGGGATTGAAAGAGTTGGGGGGTTGCATAGGAATCACCACAATGAACTAGATATAGACTTATGCTTTGTATCTAGGGACATAATTCCTCATAAATTGTTGCATCAAGAAGTGATGATCTTTGGAGACTCCCTATTGGTGGCCAAGAAGGGGTTATTACATCGACAATACTATAGGTAAAGGGAAATGTTTCCTTTTTCAAATCATATAATTCATAAATTCTCAAACTATTTGGCATTCAAATCATATTTGTAAGTTAAGGGTCATAGAGTATTAATTCGGTTAGTGTATTATGAGTCGGTGTATTAGTGGGGGGGGCATAACGTATTAAGAGGGTTAGTATGTTCAAATTAATAATTTTTTAGGAGATGATTACTTCAGAGGAGATAGTCATTAAGGGTCATAACATGTTCATGTTCATAGGGTGTTAGGGGATGATTACGTGAATGGCCATAATGTATTAATGGGGCTTGTGAAGGTAATAACATCATTAATACAAAATAATCCTCAGGAACTGCATGAAAGAATGTAAAGTGAAAAACACACCATAACTACATAAATGGAACACAATATTGTAGTTAATTGGTAAACTTACCATGCAATCCCCTATCATTCCAAATCACCAATATATTTATCAATGCAAATTGACATGTTTTCTCTATGCACCAACATTGATGTGATATTCCCTTCACCACTTGCACTCTGTGTTGTTAATGTGATACCAAAAAAACCATGTTAGGTGGTTAGGTACTCATGTGGCTTGGGTGGATTTAGGTTAGTTTCTTAGGTGGATTACATGCATGGATTAAGTTAGTATCAATAAAAACTTCATATGATAGAAATAGTGCGTAATTATTTAAAACAAAAACCAATATTTAAACAATGAAAGGAACTATATATCACCCACATACTATTCAACTAATTTGTTTATTAAATAAGATCTATTATATATCCATAGCAGTTTCATCTTGGACTTCATCCAATTCTATATTTGACTCATAAAGATTATAATTTGTATCCAACTCTTCAGAATCATTAAAAGGATTGTCCATAACAACATCTAGTATCTCTAGCACTAAGTCATCAACAATATAATCATCATAGTCAAGATGAAGCATAGGATCTGAGAAAAAGACTGTTTGGGCAAATTGATTTCCCTCTTCATCCAAGTACACTTATTCATCCTCACATGCATCTTCATCTTATTCATCGCGAACATCTTTGAGGAAAAATATACTTTACAAGGCTTCCTCTCGGATCAAGTCTAACAACATATGACCAACCTGTTCCACCTAGTAATTTTGAATAAAATACCTACTCACATTGTGTTGGAAGTACATAGAGCTTTGTATTTGGCTTCTACCTAGTAGTATTAATCATGGTAAATCCATTGTCATGATCAATAATAATCATTTCATCACCTTGTAGCAACAACATGTACCACTTTACCTTGAAGAGAACCACTTTGAAGAATTTAAAATCTATATCCAATATGTCTTCCAAATAGCCATAGTAACTCAAATCCGATGTGACCGGATGTTTGTCACCCCTATGGAAAATATTAATAACGTGTAAAATTGTAGTCATCCCACTGTCATAGGTATTCTGCTTATCATCCAATTATTTGATGCGATATTTTCTTCCATTATACACCACATAGCTTGATGATGTTTCACCTACATGTTCAGCGTATTATAAATGCATTGTCATGAATTGATAAATGTGTATAAGCTAATTTCATGGACAAAAAAATACAACAATGGGATTTGAAATGTAAAAAGCAAAATAAAATATTGCTTACATTTCTATCTTCTGCGCCATATGCTAGATCAATTTCTTTCTGGGTCAAATTTGTATCATTATCCATAAAAGCTCTTATAATCAACTTGGACACCTTAGTCCATGATAAGGTATGGTATAATTTTTTACACTGTTTTATGCATATCTTCATCCAATCAAAGAGTATTTGCAATATATAAATGAATTGCATCCCACTCTACACTACCTGGATGGAGGAAAAAAATATATTTATTGAACCAACCAAGCTTCAAAAAGCATGTATGAAGATAGTAAATACAATAAAAGAATTACATGTCACTTTTCTCCATTTACATTTCCCCGACAACACCCCTCCTTCAAATTGTTCATGGAATTGGGATCCCAAAGGAGAGGCACGTTGATATCACCCACTACTTGGGGCAAATACTTACTAAAATATATAATGGATTGATACACCATATAGCCTTGAACCATTGAGCCCTCTGGATGTGATCTTTGTCTAACAAAAGTCTTCAATGCTTTCAAGTGCCTCTCCACCAACCACGTTGAACTTGTGTGTATGGGTCCACACATTTCAATCTCCTCCACTAGGTGTACGAGGTAGTGTTCATGTGCATTGAAAAAACTTGGAGGCAAATTCAGAAGCTATTCTTATTATTGTTGTACCTCCTACGGGAGAATATATTGATGTATTTGATCATGTAAAACCTTGAAAGAATCAATGTAAATCTTGGGGTGAAAACACACAAAGAAAAGTATTTTTAAATGTTATTTTATCTTCTCCCAAGATAGGTTGGCCCAGTGGGTAAACTGCCCCAAAACAGTGGGAAGTCTGCCCTAGACAATGGGAAGAACTGCCCCAGTTAGGTCGACCCAATTAGGGAAAGTCAAGTCATCTCAGTAAGTGAAAAAGTCACTTTTGAAAAAACTTGGAGGCAACTTCGGAAGCTATTCTTATTATTGTTGTACCTCCTATAGGAGAAGATATTGATGTATTTGATCATGTAAACCCTTGAAAGAATCAATGTAAAGCTTGGGGTGAAAACACACAAAGAATTTTTTTTTAAAATGTTATTTTATCTTCCCCCAAGACAGGTCGTCCCGGTGGATAAACTAGCCCAAAAGAGTGGGTAGTCTGCCCCAGACAATGGGAAAAATTGCCCCAATCACGTCAGCCCAGTTAGGGGAAGTCAGGATCCAACAAATGTCGGTCTCTCTACTACTGATGATTGTTTCTTCGATGATTATGGAAAGCAGTTGAATTCCAATTAGAGTCATGACATGAGATTTAGAGTATGTTAGTCCTGGAGGACGTGAGTTACTCAGATGGTTTCTGAAGAGGTACACATCCTTTCAGTTAGAGTTGTGCCTCAAGATTCAATACATATTACTAATGATGATCCCCTATTTGTGATATTGTATACTAGTGATCTATTCCTCACCAAGACAGAGAGATTGATTTCCAGATATAAAGGTGTTATAGAATCTTGGCTTATTGCATCATTGATTGATGGTGTGGCAGAAACGTGATGAGGTATTCCTAGGATAAGGAAGAACACAGTTGAGATATTGAACAGATATAGCATGATGACTATGATTACATAGCTACACCGATGATGATGCTATTGACAGTCGAGAGGATATTTGATGTACCTGGTCATCACCAGGACGAATACTTACGCCCCATAGAGGAAGCAAGATGCTCAGCTACAGACGGAGCATTATGCTCAGATGCAACAGGAGCAGAGTGCTCCAACACAAAGGGAGATGTGATGAACATGATTTCAAAATCGGACAAGTATTAGCCATGTGTCTTGGCTAAGGGTGAGTGGTACGATGGTAGTACCACATCTTCTCCCAGACACCCTGTGATAGGGTGGGGAGACTAGTCCCTTGATACTCTCCCATACAGGTGTATGAATTTTGTTATGTGATTTGTTTCATTTATTGGAATTTCGTGTCTAGAATAGGGCAAGACATAAATGTATGCCCTGATATATTTGATTCCTTTGTTAGATGATATGTGTGTAGGCCTATATGTTCTTAGAATATTCTACAAGAACATGTTAGTACATGTATGATCCAGAATGGGACAGTATTTTTCTCCCAGACACTCTGTAATGGGGTGGGGAGATTGGCCCTTGATGAGTAGTGATGATGCATCGAGCAAGTGTTCCCCCATTATTAGCCATGATATTTGGATAGGGGTGAATGGCTTAGGGCAGGACAGTGACTTCTCCTAGACCTCCTGAGATGGGATGGGGATATTGGTTCCTAGTTGCACACATTATCCTCCTAGAGGTTGAGCAAAGGGAATTCCTTTAGTATTGGCCTCTGTAACTTGGATAGAAGTGGATGACCCAGGGTGGGACAGTGCCTTCTCCTAGTCATCTTGAGATAGGATGGGGATATTAGTCCCTAGTTGCTCACTCATCAAAATGGGGAAGTGCCCTATCTCAACAATCCTGTGAAGGGATGGCGAGATCGGTCCCATGATTGACTCCCTCGATAAGAGGGAAGGTTGAATTTGCTCCCAGACACTCTAAGAAGGAGTGGGGATATTGGATCCATGATTATAATCCCTCGGTAAGAGGGAAGGACGATGATATAGAGACCAAGCATTCTCCAGATCACTCTAGGATAGAGTGGGGAGATCTCTCGGACATCCTGATTGGATGGATAGGCCACTGCATTTTTCGGATCACTCTGGGATAGAGTGAGGAGATCTCTCAGACATCCTCATTGGATGGAGAGGCCACTTCATTCTTCGGATCACTCTGGGATAGAGTGAGGAGACCTCTCTGACATCATGATGGGATGGAGAGGTTGTTAGACACAATGGCACACTGAGAGGGTGGGGGTGAATCAGTGTGGTAGCACTCTTTTCAAATTTCACTTCTAAACACTTAAGCAGATTTCATCATTCACATTAAGCTACTAAGTACATCAACATTCAATAATTGAGCATGTTACCAACATAGATCATAACAAGAGACACAACACAAGACTAATGTAGTAAAATTTATTTATAATATGATATGAATTACAATGAAGACTTCAATCTTCGCGATTACATCAACACCAACTGACCAAAGAGCACCAACTCCTATTGCAAGGCCCAACCTGGTTTTCTTAGCACCAACTAAGAATAGTTGAGGTATCCAAACCTCAAATATGAAAGGCTTAGCTTGCCTTCACATACTAATAACTGTCATCATCCTTTCACTCACTCATGTCACTCCTTGCCAAGTTACTGTCATGCACTTTTCACTTCTATCACTTTCCCAGTCACATCATTGTCTTGTTATTTCTAGACTGTAGTTGTAGCTGCCTTTAGATGCTTGTCAAATCATACACTTTCAAATCAACTGTCAAGTGTATTTTTTTGTCAAAGTCAACTCAATCTCTGTTCACTATCAATATGATCTAGAGGTCTAGAGCCAATTCAGTGCTCTTCTCTAAATACTTCAATCAATCAATCCAGGTCACGCAATAACTTTAGAACACAATCAACTTGTGCTCCACTAACTTCTATCACATCAACTTAGAGATCTCATTCAATTACTCGTTATGTCATATTCCTTATCTGAAGAAGATTTTAATCAAGGCTGCTTGGATATTACTGTAGCTTCTCAAAATTTGCTTGAGTTCTGAGTTGTCTCAATAGGGCTTGTACATTGTAACCAAAATTGCAAATGTCTTCGAGATTGACTTTTACATACCTAATAATCATATGCCTGCCTAAATTAGTTCAGAACTTCGTTTGTACATACTCCTTTGGCTGCCACTGTAAGTGCCTTTGTAATAGTGCTATGACTGGCTCAAAGTAGAGTGCTTCAGTATACTTGTATCTGTATCTGTGTCTTTAGATGTCCTCTTTCAGATCTTCATTTTCACAAACACCTTGCTTATTCACACAATCACAATACAGAGAACTTCCTTCTATGAATACTTTTGTATTGTGGCTTCGAATAAGATCAACACTTTATTTATGTGAACTTTGGCTGCCTCACAACAGAGTTTCAACAAATCAGAGTTAAATCATTTAAAAAAATGGGCTGCTAATGTATCCTTGTCTTCCCCCACTGAAATTAGTCTTCAAATAACTATCATGTTAAAAAACTTGCACAGTAAAATACTCTTGTGGCTGCCTCACTAAGCCTGAAATTCAGAGCTAGATCATCCAAGCAGGCCCTGTCTAACCACCGAATTTTTGCCTCATAAGTGGTCAAATTTCAAAGGTAGAATATTTCATGTGTGGCTTCCCGAAATACAGAGATGGAGCCTCCACTGTAGCTGTGTAATGTCCCCAATTTGAAAATTTTCCCATTTTAGTCAATTTTCGAAACTTGGACTAGTAAAGCCCCAAACTGTCCCAAATGATCCCAAATATTTTCGAATGGTGTATGGAGTGGATTGAGATGTATTTGGACACATTAAAGCATATATTATATACTTGTACACTTTCCAAATACTTCATCAACTTGCATTTACAATTAGAGAATGAAAGGCATAATTACTAGGAAAATCGATGTTGAAACCCCCAATGGTAGATGCCTCCAAAAGACTCCTAAGGATTTTGAATTGGGACTGAGAGTGTTTGAAAGGTATTGAGACATAAAAATTAAGCTGATGGATCATTTGAAACTCTTAAAAGACTTCTGCAACATTCATTTAACTTCAGGAGAAATAGGGAAATTTACTAGTAAATTCGAGGTTCAAACCCCCAAGGGTAGAGGTCACTAATGGCTTCCAAAATGCAGTACAACCTTCTCAAATTTCAAAACAGAGACATGTATTAGTTAAAGGACTTCAATGGGCACCCAAATTAATCATTAATCAGTTTCTAAATGTTGTTGCAACTCCCATAAATCAGAAGTTTGTGGACATGTCTTCACATAGGGGGAAATGATAGGAAACTTCACCACTTGCTATGCAATTCGAGATTTGTGTTCCAAAGGCTTATGTAATGTATATGAAACTTCTTCATGACATTAATGAATCTCCATACATCATAAAAAACACAGATATGTACTGATACAAATCGAAATATAACAACTTCAAGCTCTCATAACAAGATATAGGGAAAATGGCACCATTTATGCATTGTTTGGTATTTTTACATAGTTTCACTTGGTATTTCGACTTGAGGATATTCTGAGAATCAAATACAGATCAAATATATCAGATTAAATATAAATGGTGTATCTTGGACTCTCACAAAGAGTTCATCATCTCACCATGTGCGCCCTTCCTCCAAGAGCCAAAATATGCAGAGAAATGTGAGATAGAGATGGGAACAAGTTGAAGAAGAAAGAATCACGAGCTGCCATGTAGCTTCAACCTGAAACAAATAACTCCATTGTAGCTCCAAATTAAAGTTTTGAATGGCCTCTCCAATTTCCAATTAGGATGGGAATCTTTTACCCTCGAAATTGGTACTAAGACAAGTAGAGTAAACACTCCACTAGCATGGACAAGCTAGAAGCTCTCCAAATTGCAAAGATGCAAATAAAAAATGATCAAAAGATGCGTTCATTCTTTGTTCTTGTCTTTTATAAACTTCCAAAGGCCTCCTTAGCTCGAATTCCATCCAAGGGACTCATCCCAACTTGAGTTAGAGAGAGATTCCAATGTGTGCCACTTGTCCAACAATTCCTAGTCTCCATTTTCCCTCAATTCGAATGGGGAAGCTTCTTGGCTTCCATAACTCCCTTGTGCGCCCTCTTGGAGGCTATTTTTAGCCCTGACATGTCATATGTGTCATATGTCAGCAACCAGGTCTGAACTTGTCATAGGTGTCATAGAATCTTCATCATTGTTGTCATAGGAGTTAGGGAATCTAGCTCCAAGTGTCACAATTCTTCTAAGATTCCTCTTCCTCTTCCATGGGAGTTATTATTCCACTCCAATTCGACCTTACATGACTCATGCCATGAATAATACCTCTTAAAATACCCCAAGTATGTTACTCTTCATCTTGAACTCGAATTGGTGAGAGAATCATGCCAAGTGTAGTGGGGAATCTTGCCACATGTGGGTCCCACAACCTCTTATGTGCCTTCATGATCCAATGCCACCTTATTTTCTTTGTATTATTATTTAATTAACCCATTTAATGTGAATTTGTAAGTCTAAGGTCATTTTGGGTCTTGTAGCTCCTTTACTCCAACTTTTAATGCTTCCACCCCCAATCTAGGGAACTAGTAATTTTCCTCCATGGTAGTGGGAATATTACAACTTTGAATTGGGAGTTTTTCTCTTAATGTGAACCACCTTGTCCCTTTGAATCTAATTTTACATTATTACTAACTTGGACATCATTCTTGGCAATTACTCGACACTTAGCACAAATTTGCATAGAATTCCAAATTCCACCTCCCTTTCACAAAATGAATAAAATTATGTATATATATAACAATTGAAATGTGGAAAAATCTTGATGATGCAATTTACCTCCTTTTCCCAATCTCTCCTCCCAATTTTCCTTAAACAATGATTTTTTTCATACCAAATGGCTTTTCAGTCTCATGCACAAAAAAGGGGGGAAATACAAACAAAAAAAGACAGTACGTACATCGCTTAAGCGATGTTTGTCGAAGCCAACCCCAAAATTCAACTAAAATTTCCGCTTGTTAGACTTCATTTCGATGTCAGGAAGTGAATTTTTTCTCAAACATCAAATTTGTGGTCCAAATGTAGTAGAGTGTGTGTGTGTGTGTATACAACCACAAAATAATTTATGAATGGCCACAAGATAGCATCCGTCATCCTCATGAACGTTGTTGGAGCGTTAGTCAAGCCAAAAGGCATGACCAACCAATCGAAAAGGTTTTCTTTAGACTTGAAGGTTGTCTTCCATACATCAGTTTGCTCAATGGATACCTGGGGTCATCCTAACTTAAGATCAATCTCATTGAAAAACTTGGCACCCTTGAGTTGATCAAGAAGATTATCACTATAAGGTATTGAATATTGGTTCTTAATTGTGATTTTGTTTATAGCTCTGAAATCAATACAAAATCTCCATGTCTCATCCTTCTTCTACACCAATACAATTGGGCTCCGCAATGTGAGGATATTGGTCGAATGTGTCCCTTTTTCATGAGCTCCTAAATCTAATGTTTGATTTATTCATTATCGAGAAGAGAGTGTATGTATGTTGGACTATTAAGAATAAGAGATCCAAGTATTAAATCAATTGAACGCTTAATCTAGTAGTAGATGCACTCAATCATTGACAAGAAATCAAGGACAATTCCTTGTCATCCTCAGTGGAATGCTCTTCCACATCTACTGAAGTCAATGAATGACAAGTAATAAGGGAAAATTCCTTGTCAAACCTAGTTGCAAACTCTAAATTTCTTGCCCAATCAAGCCTATAAGCTCTATTTTGCATGCTATTTGAAACAACTGAAAACTTGTTTAAAAAATAAGAACATCTATTTGATTCTTCTGTAGTTTAGCTTCATTACACTCTTAGAAATTCACAAAATTACTTTTCATGCATTTTGCACTTTTTCTATAGATGCAATTAGCTCAGGAGACCAACTTCGACCACCTATAAAAGGAAATCTAGGAAGAACTAGAAAAACTTTTCTATCGAGCGTTGATAACACACATAAGGATCATTCGGCAACTTTCAGATCCCTGATCCATGCCCCAATCAATTTATATAAATTTCTAGAATTGACAACTTTTCACTATTGCACTTTTTCCCAAACTTAGAAATTTTAGCGAAACTGACCATCTCCCAAACTAAGCATTTCTGAAGAAACTTCCTCTAACGAAAGTTGTATGTTTTGATGAGTAGGTAAAATGTCGAGTTCAAGAAAATTTCTTGTCTCAACATCTAGGATTACTTTTACCTCCTCCAAGTTTTCTGAAATACCCAAAAAGTGCTATGGAATAGTGGATTTTGGCCTTCTTTCACACCTTGGCTTCACACCTTTTGAAATTTGGCCACATGCTACCAGAAATATTTGTTTGCCTAGTCCATGGCTACACCATAACAATTTCGTCCCAAACAAGGCCCTCATCAAGCCTCTGGACACTAATCTTTAAAAGTCACTATTTCAAAATTTATGTCAAATTGAATAAGAATAGGCTTGTGCCCCTCACTAACAGTTTTATAGCTTTCGTCAATGGCATCGGAACGCCTCAAGTCTCATCAAATTCCGAGTTAAACTACTTCTATTATGGCCAAAACAATTTTTGGGCTATAGACTTTCTTTTTTTTTAACTTTTCCGATGACATTCATTGGATCTCTTCTATCGAACTTTTCACATCACCTAGTCCCGATCTCTCCAATGACCTATCTCTAATGGTCGGCATTCGATAGCCAATATCGGACCTTCTCCATCAACCATTCCCGCAAACTCCATCGTGTCAATCCTAAAAAAGGTACTCCCAATATCACATTCTTAATACCACACTCCTGAAACGGTATTGGCTTTGGTCCATCGAGCCTTTCTCGGATACTCTATCGCAACATTCTCAGATACTCTATCAAGGTATTCTTCGATACTCTATTGCGACATCTCTGATACCACACTTCTGATACAACATCAAACTCGGACCATCGAACCCTTCTTCCAATCACCTTCGAACTTTCCTCAATCACTCTCGGCTGGCTTCTCGACAATAGACCATAGATAGGGCTCTTCTAATCGAACGATTGTGATTGCGTCCAAGATCTCATTGGATGGCTATGATCAATTCTCGCATTAAATCAACTAATGAACTCCTACATCCCCAATACATGATACCGATGAACTTCTCGGACCTTAGACACATCAGGCTACCTACAAATTCATCCGACATGGTTGGTCCACATCATACTCCCTATCCACATGGCATGAGTGGAGTCCATCTCAAATTTTCCAAATTTTTTTAATTTTTTGTAAATAAACAAAGTTTCAATTTCCACCATTGCGGTTTGTTGCATAACAAAACCATAATTCCTCATCGATAGCTCTGTAAATTTTAAAATTCAAGGTAATGCACAGTTTGATAATTGGTAATGGCAATCGAATGAACAGCAAAAGCAAGAAGTTTGTGTAGTGTAAAATTGTTGTCTGAAAATCTGCATAATGAAAAATGGATGGTAGACTCCAAAAGATGAGAGAATGGTGGCAAAGACAACTGACATAACTTCTGAACATATTAATCACATGCTTCCATAACTAAATGAGAAGACTTTCCTCACCAACTCCACACATGCATTCAATGATTGGATTTAACAGTTAAAATGATGTAAATGGCTCATTTAAGGCACATGGCAGCAATTGGAAGAGTTCTAAGGTTGACACTTGGCAACACAGAATTTAATCTCCCATAGGCCCCCTTTCCTCTTCCTCTCTACTAGAATCATAGTCCCTCTAGTACCCTTCACATAGCCATCTTAGACCATAAATATTATTTTCCAACATAATATTTAACTAGATTTTACATCATCTTGACAAGCCAACCACATGATGCATATAGAGATATTTATATCACATTTGTCTAACCATTCACTAGCTAGGCCTTGGACTTGAGCTCTGCTCTAGGAATCCATACTAGCACATTTATATAATTTTTACATAATCTAATTCAATACATTACAAGGGTCAAACATTTCTTTATTCATGAAATTGACCAGATAGAAGAGATTTGAAATGGCATAAAATAAAATTTATGTCAAAGCTAAGCAAATGAATTCCAAAACAAACAAAGAGAATTGCTATATAACTGGCATCACAGCTGCAATTTGTGAATTATTTCCTAGCGTAAGAAAGTCATCTGCCTTCCCAAACACTCAACTTATTTCTTTCCAGTATTCAGTCAAAGATGTGGTATTGATGGAGTCAGTTCAACTCACACATTTTCAGCTTTTGACAAGGATCGCTAACAGTTTTGTGATTCACTCTTGGCCTCAAATCCTCTTGGATTAGCAACCCATATGATGTGACGGGTCAACTGCCATAAGCTATTTTGTCTAGCAATTCCTTCACAATTGAAGTTGCAAGTAGTTCTTGCACAGTCATCTACATGACAGCAAGCATTCCTTTATTCATGAAATTGACTAGATGGATGAAATTTCAAACAACATAAACTAAAATTTATGTAAAAGTTTAGCAAATGAATTCCAAAACAAGCAAATCACAAAGCAACTACATCATGATATGGTGTTTTCCATAATACCATATCATTTGTGCCACATCGTGGGCTGCAGAATTTATCCATATGTGGGCAGCCACTTTTATGTGAAGGGAAAGGGAAAGGGAAAGGTGGTATTAAGCCTGCATCCTGGGAGATAGCTGCGGCTTAGTGTCCATAATCTCACTATTCCAGATTAGCATCCATCTTGCCCACTCAACCATCTGAAGAAAGAGTGTTTTGATTCACCCTCCTTGTATTTCTTTAATCTGTATTTGTATTTCCAGTGGAATACAAAGACTGATACCTGAAGCATTTGAAACAAATAACACGTGTCAGAAAAGTTATCCAAAAAAGCCCATTGGTATGTACCTGACCTAATCTATAAATGATGTAAGTTCAATCTAGCAAAATGATGCATCATACTTAAATAATAATAAAAAATAGCCTGTTTGGTAATCGCATACCCATTAATTTTGGGCAAATAACATAATCCTTTAGCTTCCAGGGAATACTCAGCCACAAATGGTGAACTATCTGCGGTGTAGCATAGCAATCTGTCTCATCCAGTGTTACCAGATCCACCACTTGAGTGTGTAGTATCTGAGGATCCAGATCCAGATCTGCCAGGATCCGTCATGGAAACGTATCCCCTGGAGAAAGAAACGGATCCCCTGGAGAAGGAAACAGATCGCACGGAAAATCTAAAAGATCCTAAATTTTTTAACAGATCCTGAAACTTTCGGTGCCATCTTGACCCATCGACCCCTTAAAAAACTGTTTTTTAATGAAAAAACCTTCCAAACCGTAAACCCCATTCTTGGTCAAGGTCTGATCTATCCTTACGTCAAGATTTGCTCTCGGACCATGATCTATCAAGGTCCGCTCTCAAGGTTTCCAATTGATCTATATTTATGGTCAAGGTCTGATCTATCTTTATGTGCTATGTTGTAGCTCACTTCACCCACACTGTTATTTAGTCCTTTCATAGCCTTCAAGAAACCACCTTATTCACTGCTGATATGGACATGTGGATGTGGCTCACAAAATGCCATTATGACCTGCTTCATGTTCATGTTGAAATGGTCTTCAAAATTATCAATTATTAATCATGGTTATAACTTATCAAATTATCAATTATGATACATGAATGGCTAATACTAATGTGTGAAAACCCTTTTTTTAGCTGTAACTCAAAATTCTTCTCATGTGTTTCCTGAATAGTTTTGACTATTCACTCTATTTTTTTATTTATTATAACAATATTTTTATCTTTTTTTGTACTAGCAGTTTCCCTGCCATATCCGGAACCTGGCTTTTCAAAAAACTAGCAAATCAGTGTCCTAGTAACTTAGGTCTCATCCAAGATGGATCAATCGAAGACCACATAGGTGATGGATTTCATCATTTCTCTGCTTATTCCTGACGATTCCCAATGAACCTAGCGCAAATCAGCAATGAATGTTTTATTTAAGTTCCAAAATAAAAAGGAAATGGGCTGCTTACAACACATTTGGAGAAAAGAACATAGAAATTCTACTTCAACATCCTCAGGTGAATGCTTTACAGGCTCTTAGGTCTTCCACATAAATCATAGTAAGAAAAGTTTTCCTTCTTCAGAGCTTCATCCAACTTTTCGATTTGCGGACATAATAGTGGCTTCCCCGTAGCCATGTAGTGACTTGCCTGCAGACATGTTAGTGGCTTGCCTGTCAGAAAGCTCTTTATCCTCCCTTGGCTCCAAGTACTTCAAGCAAAGATCTTCTAATTCAGCTTTGCAACTCCAAATTCCAAGTCATTTGGCTAAAGGAGCAAAAATCTCTAGCATCTCTTTTGCAAATAGTTGTTGCTTTGAAAAAGGTAGAACTCCCAAGGTCCTCATGTTATGCAATCATCTGCCATTTTGACCAAGACTACCCTTACATCCATCATTGCAAGAGACATTGTGTAAAGATGGTCTGTTAGTTTTCATACATTCATAGCATAATAATTCAAATGCATAAACAAGATCACTAGAAGAAAGACAAAGCACAAAACAATAACACAGAGTTTATCCTGGGAAACCCAAACGGGAGAAAACCAAGCAACCTTCGTATAGAGATGATAATCCCGAGATCAGAGTACAATCATAAAAGAGAAAAGATGGAAAATGTCTTCCAAAAGTAGAAACCCCAAAACAGTCTTCTTCTCCTCCGGCAAATGCGAACTTCTCTCTCTCAAGTAATGCGAACTTGAGTGGATGAGTGAGTGTGTAAATGAGGTGAACTTTACCTCTATTTATACAAGTGTCAAATTTACCTTTTACCCTAACTGGGCCGACTTCACTTGGGGAGCATTTAATAATTAATTTTAATCTTTTCTTTTGCTTGCTTTTCATCCCAAGGTTTACATTGATTCTTTCAGGGTTTACATAGATAAATAATATCAAGTTCATCTCCCTTAGGAGGTACAATCAAGTACAATAAAATACAATAAATAATATCTTCCGAAGTTGCACAAGATCCAACACTCCCTCTCAACAAGGAAGGTATTCTTCGGTCTTCATCAGCATCATGATCATCTGGGTTTCATCTTTGTATATCTATATTGTCTCCATCATCTCTATACATACTGAAGGTTGTCAGCGCAGTCTCAGTCCTTCGAGAAGTGTCTTCATGTATCATCTACACCAGTCCTTCGGTGTGTCCAGGAGAATCACTCAATCCTAGATATCTGAGATATCAGCTATACCATCTCTACTATACCATTTGCTACCTGTCTGTCTCATCTGCTGATGGGATTTCTCCCACACCTGGCTGAGATCCTCGACGAGCAAATGGGCACGACCATCTACTGACTGTCCGACTCATCTGCCAATGGGATTTCTCCCATACTTGGCTGAGTACCTAGACTGTAGAGACACTTGTGCAATCACACGGCCAACTAGTGACTGTCCGACTCATCTACCGATGGGATTTCTCCCATACCTGGCTGAGTACCTGGACTATAGAGGCACCTGTGTGAACCCGACCATCTACTGACCATGCGACTCATCTCCCTATGGGATTTCTCCCATATCTGGCTGAGTACCAGGCCTGTAGAGGTACCTAGGCAAAAGCAGGGTAAGCATTTCGATGTCATCTTTCCCTCTCACGGAGGGACTCGTTCTCTTCTACTCCAAGTCTTCCGTGAAAGTATTCGAACTTCACCCTGGGAAGAGCCTTGGTGAGAACATCTGCAATCTGGTCGTCTGTCGGCACGTACTGTAACTCGACCGCACCTTTCTGCACCATATCACGTATGAAGTGATACTGAATCTCTATATGCTTTGACCTGTAGTGAAATATAGGATTCACTGATATCTACACACAGCTCTGGTTATCACAGTGAATCACGGTTGGCTCTGGAATCTGGCCAAACAATCCTGCCAGGAGTTTACGAAGCCAAACTGCTTCTCGAACTGCTGTACTAGCAGCCATGTACTCAGCCTCTGCAATACTGAGTGCTACCGAGTTCTGCTTCCTGCTGCACCAGGAAATAACTACAGAACCCAAACTGAAGCAACATCTGGAAGTACTCTTCCTATCTGCAACACATCCGGCCCAATCTGAGTCTGTAAACCCCTGTAATCTCAGGTCACCATCTGAAGCATACTTCAATCCATATCCCATAGTGCCACGTAAGTATCTGAGCACATGTTTTGCAGCAATCCAGTGAATCTGCCTCGGATCGCACATGAACTGGCTGAGAGCATTCACAGCAAAACATATATCTGGTCTGGTGTTTGTCAGATACATCAAGGACCCAATCAGCTAGCGATACAGGGTGGGATCAATCAAATCTGAGTCAAAAGTAGAATCTCTCAACTTCTTCCAATTTGCATCCATTGGAGTGGCCATGGACTTGCAACCCAACATTTTGAATCTCTTCAGTATATCTATGGTGTACTTTCCTTGTCCTAGGAAAATCTCTTTCTTCTTCTGCCATACTTCGAATCCCAAGAAGTAGTGCATCAATCCAAGATCCTTCATTTCAAACTCAGAGGCGAGATTCTTCTTACGCCGTACGATAAGTTTCTCATTTCCTGTGAGAAATAGGTCATCAACATATAGAACCAAAATCAGTGGCTCATCATCTACAACCTTGTAGTAAAGGTTGGGGTCTGCATCACTCTTGGTAAATCCCAAGCTCAACAGGAATCCATTTATCCGTCCATACCAAGCACGGGATGTTTGCTTGAGTCCATACAATGCCTTTTTCAATCTGCATACATGAGACCCCTTTCCTTGGACAATAAACCCATTTGGCTGCTCGATGTAAACTTCTTCCTCAATAACACCATTGAGAAAGGTTGTTTTTACATCCATCTGATGCAACTTCCATCCCATAGCTGAAGCAATAGCAATGATCGATCTAATGGAAGTATATTGAGCCACGGGAGCAAAAGTCTCATCATAATCGACTCCCTCTTTCTGAGAGAATCCTCTGGCAACAAATCTGGCCTTGTATTTTTCAACACTTCCATCTGCTCCATGCTTGATCTTGTATAGCCATTTAGAAGTTACTAGTGACTTCTCCTCAAGTCTCAGCACAACCTCCCACACATCATTCTTCATAATGGATTGATATTCTTCCATCATGGCATCCTTCCAAACTTGATGTTTGGATGCTTCTTCATAAGTGGTTGGTTCTAAATCAATGATGTTACTCATCAGTGCCAAATAACTGGAGAACCTCTGAGGTCTTTTGCTTTCTCTGGAAGCACCATGTGGAGCTTCATGTCCCTCTGCATCCTGCAGAGTCTGTTGTGCCCATCTAGGTCTTTTCCGACCTGCAACATTTCTGGGGATATCAACTGGATCAATGGGATCGATAGGTTCATCATTTTTTGCTAACTCCCTCTGAACTGGAGTGGGAGATGATCTCATCTCCTTTGGTTCTAGCATATCTTCATCATCGATCTCCATGTCTGGTCCTCTGGCTTTTCTGACAACCATTTCTTCTTCAAAGGTCACATCCCTACTGACTTCAATCTGTCTGGATCCTAGAATGTAAATTCTGTAAGCCTTTGAAGACTCACTGTATCCCACAAAGGTTCCCTTCTTGCTTGAAGGTTCTAACTTCGATCTTTTCTCCTTGGGCACATGTATGTAGACTGGACAACCAAAGATCCGAAGATGGCCCACTTCTGGTTTCATTCCTGTGAACGCTTCTTCTGAAGTCATGTTCTTCAATATCTTATGTGGACATCTATTCTATACATATACAGCGGTTCTGGATGCTTCTGCCCACAAGAACATTTGAAGACTCTAGTCATGTATCATAGCTTTGGTTGCCTCCACAATTGTTCTATTCTTTCTTTCTGCAACCCCATTTTGGTGAGGGTTGTAGGGAACTGTAAGCTCCCTCTTAATTCCTGCTTCCTTGCAGAAATCATTAAATTCTGTAGAGGTATATTCTCCACCATTATCAGATCTCAAAATCTTGATCCTCTTCCTTGACAGATTTTCGATTTGTGCTTTTTGCTGAGTACTTCTTCAGATTCCTTAGACTTGAGAAAGTATATCCAAGTCTTCCGTGAATAATCATCAATGAATATTATATAGTAATGATATCCACCCAATGACGCAACTGTCATGGGTCCGCACAAGTCAGAGTGTACTAGATCCAAAATCCCTTTGGATCTACTCTCGCTGTCTGGAAAAGATCTCTTGGCATTATTGCCAAGTGCACATCCTCTAGATGTCCCATCATGGTCTACCTGGAGCCCTGGTAAACCTGTCACTATATTCTTCAGTGCTGGGAGAGCTCGATAGTTCAAATGAGCTAGTCTTTTGTGCCATAATTCGCCCATACTTACAGCATCGTGTATTAGGGCTTGGACTGGTGGAGTGTTCAGTCGATACAGGCTCTCCTCTCTTATACCAATAACTTTGGTTGTGTTCATGCTTGAGTTCTTGTGCCAAGCAAGGACTTTCCCTTCTAAGAAAGCTACTATATATCCCTTGTCCTCCAAGGTTGAGATGGAGACAAGGTTTCTTTTCATTCCAGGTACATATAGCACATCACTCAGGCACAATGTATCATTTGATTCTAGTTGAAGGGAGGTGGCTCTAGATCCCTTCACAGTGTAGTTTGCATCCTCTCCAAGTACAACACGGAGATGTGAATCTTTCTCAACTAATTCTGAAAGATACTCTCTATAACCTGTCATGTGTCTAGATGCACCACTATCTATGAGCCAAGTGTCACTAGTGGTGGGAATAGTACCTAATAACGCTGATATGAATAGAAATTTTGTGTGATCTTCATTCTTTTGCTTCTTGTGATGATGATCTTCTTCTACATCAGCGATGGATGCTTCATGCTTCCTTTTGCTTGAACTTCGGCAGCTACTGGCGTAATGTCCATATTTTCTGTACCTATAGCATTGAACTTGAGATATGTCCCTCTTCTTCTTCTGATCTTGGCGAGGACTCGATCTCCTATCTCGGTGCTTGTGTTTGTGGAACTTCTTTCCTTTTCCCTTACCTTTCTTGGCATGGGATACAAATGCTTGGTTCTCCTCAAGTTGAGTGCCATGGAGTCTTTGTCGTGCTGCAATCCTTGTCTCCTCCTGAGTGCAATCTGCCCATAGCTTGTCAAATTTGGGTAGTTTAGATCTACCACTTATGCTTTGGATAAAGGACTCCCAAGATGGTGGAAGACCATACAGAGTGGTGATGACAAGCTCTTTATCATCAATGGGATCTCCACTAGTGCTAAGCTTGTCCCTTAGTTCTGTGATCCTCATAAAGTATGAGGCAATGGATTCTGATTTAGATATCTTCATATTTGAAAGCTGGTGCCTCAATGTAATGGATACATTGATGCTAGTGTGTTCAAACAACTTCTTTATGGTCTTGAACATTTTCCTAGCAGACTTCTTCCCTGAGATTTGTGGCACCAAATGATCTCTTACCGAGTCCACCAGAATCCTTCTTGCTCTGGCATCATTCTTCCTCCATCGGGTTTTGTCTTCTTCGGCTTCTAGCTCAGGGACCTTCTCATTTACATATTGTAGTAGGTCATTTTCTTCTAGAAGTAGAAGAACCCTAGACTTCCAAGAGATAAAGTTGGAAGCTCTTTCTAGACAATCTTCAACCTTCATACCAATCATCTTGATTGCATATCTGGTTCAGAAACCCTAGCAGGAGGTCAAAAATGAAAGTTGGAATTTGGAAAAACTGATTCCACAGGTAGATGCACCTTGCCAAGGCGAGTTGAATAGAGTTAGGTCAAAAGCTGAAAATTCTTGGAATTGAATTTCGTCTTCACCAAAGATGCGCCTCCCTAAAATCGAAATTCCCAAGGCTCTTTTTCTCCAAAATGTTGGGTGAAGACTTCAGAAGATGAAACCCTAGTTCTGACAATGGCTTCTTCTAGAACTGCTCTGATACCATGTTAGTTTTCATACATTCATAGCATAATAATTCAAAAGCATAAACAAGATCACTAGAAGAAAGACAAAGCACAAAACAATAACACAGAGTTTATCCTGGGAAACCCAAACGGGAGAAAACCTAGCAACCTTCGTATAGAGATGATAATCCCGAGATCAGGGTACAATCATAAAAGAGAAAAGATGGAAAATGTCTTCCAAAAGTAGAAACCCCAAAACAGTCTTCTTCTCCTCCAGCAGATGCGAACTTCTCTCTCAAGTAATGCGAACTTGAGTGGATGAGTGAGTGTGTAAATGAGGTGAACTTTACCTCTATTTATACAAGTGTCAAATTTACCTTTTACCCTAACTGGGCCGACTTCTCTAGGAGACTGGGCCAACTTCACTTGGGGAGCATTTAATAATTAATTTTAATCTTTTCTTTTGCTTGCTTTTCATCCCAAGGTTTACATTGATTCTTTCAGGGTTTACATAGATAAATTACATCAAGTTCATCTCCCTTAGGAGGTACAATCAAGTACAATAAAATACAATAAATAATATCTTCCGAAGTTGCACAAAATCCAACATGCTGCAACAGTCTTACTTGTGTTGTTGAGAGGAGAGAGAGGAGAAATAGGAGATCTCTGATCAATCATCTTTGGGGTTCTAACAGTACAATCACCACTCGTAGATGTGTGAACAGTAGCAAAGTTGCCATCCTGTTTTAGACTTAAATCTGTTGAATGAGATGTGAAAAAATTTCTCCAACCACATTGGAGATTCATACTGATTTCTCCAGGCACGTATTGCACACTCATGTTCTTAGAGATTTTTGGAATAAATAGGAGGCTTCCATGGTACCAAGAGCTAGTCCCATAACTGTTATCATCTCCCCTCGTTGATTCTTGGTATGCAGGTGCCAAAGACATTGCTTTCTGACAATATCAAATCACATATCTAAGATTTCTACCTGTTTGGTTACTACTCACTGTATTTCTTCGAAATGTTGATAAGGGCTGCTTGCAAGCATCCAGTTCATAAGCTGTGCGTTAATCCATTTTCAGTATAATCTGCAAAAAGTGAGAAATGAGTCACCTATTGGATGTTCTTTATGTTGCACTATTTGAAGCGTGAACATTCACAACAAATCCACTTTTCGAAATTAAACTTGTTGTAAACTGGAATTCAATCCTCGTCAGAAACACCAATCAATTAAATTATATACAGATTAATAAATTCTTGACGTGTCTTGCAAAAGGAGGAAAAAAAATCTTAATGCATTGAGCAACCCTTTGCTGATATTAGTTAAATAATGTATGTTTTCCCTCTAAATGACAATATGCCTTTTATTTATGAATGTTCTTAAAAACTAATAATCAAATGCACTACCATTGTTCCGGCATGAAAAAATGACATGAGTCTCAAACTCTGTAACTACATGCAAATCAAGTGATTGACAGTAACTGGGGATTCATAGCAATAAAAAATATGAAAGGGCAACAAGCCCCCAAGAATTCACAGTGGCTAATGATCTAGTTGATGAAGATAGGAGTTTGACTGCCTCCCTTGGGAACATTTATTTTATTCATCCAGAAGAAGATTCCTTACTTTTTTCTCTCAGGGTTAATGGTGTCTAAGGTCTGGATAGGACCAAATTCGGCAAGCTCTTTGTGCTATTCAAATGAGTGTTTGCAAAGGTCAAAAGTTCGAAACAAAGGGGCTAACATTCTCAAGAAGTACCCCATTATGGCATGAACCCACCTACCAAGCAGACCTTAAAGTAACAACTCCCTCCCAATTGCTTATTTCAACTTGCTTTTCAAAACTATAAAACTACAACTGTTCTGCTGCTGTCACTGTGAAAACTTGAAAGCCATGGCATAAATATGTCAAACAGATCTACCAGTAACAGCATCCTAATTTGTACTTGATTCTCCATAACATATTATACTCATCTAGAAATGCCCTTTATTAGTAGGATTTTAGGCCCTAAAACATATCATAAATTTTGGAGGCCTGGAACAGTTTATATGAAAAATCACTCAGCAGTAATCTCTCCTAGTCCCTAGATATAATAGAAGCTATCTCTCACATAAAACAGTAAAACGATTCTTCTATGGCCCACAGCTAACTGACTCGCCAATCCTTAATCAACACTCTTTAACTCTGATATTGCATACGACCAAACCAGCACGTCAATGCCCAAGAAACACTAATATATAGCATCTATAAATGATAAATCATAGTATCTGGGACCATTAATTAGTAAATAAATTAATGGAAGCATGAAATGACCTTTATGCTTCCTTACTTTATGATGTGCCAATAGAAACTTTAAATCAACAAAAATGGGAGATGAAAGAAGGCCAGATAAATCTTAGTTTTATCCTATCGATCTCTGAGCTTCTTATATGTGAGAGCTACAGCCATTCTAAAATTAATTTTCAATAGATCTAGATCAACCAGAGACTATGCAACAGAAATCAGACCAGCATACAGGCCAGTTACTTCTCATCAGGCTGCCTCTTGACTTGTTGACCTTACAATATGGTGTCACTGTCTTCAGTTATTCATCCACTGACAAGGATGCTGTGACACCGGCATACCATGAAATGATTTTGGGTCCTGTTTAAGTAAGTCTTGCAAATCCATTACTTGAACTGTACACTGCTTCTTCTTGGCTGTAAAAACCATCATTATTCGATTAGTTACCAAGTTCTTGGGCTGACATCCACTTCATAATTTAATAGTATTGCAGGAACAAATTTAAAAATAAAGATACCATCCAACATTAGAATAGAAACCATTTTTTACATGTCAATATCCTTCCTGAACCATTCTTTTGCTGCTTTAAGCTTCACTTTTAACAGATGCATCATCAGGAGATTTTGATTGCTGCTATCCAAATAGACAAACTCAAGTTTAAAAACATGTTGTATTACAGATAGATCCAAATAAGCGATGTATATTTTCCAGCTACATGATCCATCCAACAAAACTAGCAGGTACAGAAATATCTTGCACTTAAAAAAACATTGTAGATCATTAATGTTTTTGAACTCTCAAAATAAACAAAACTTATCAGTTACATTAAATCCAAAAAGCAAGCGATATTTTGGCAAAAGTATGGATTATCCACATGTTTATCTTCAATTTGGCTTTTCAATCCTACTTTGTGGTTACATTTTTTATTTTGGAGAGGAAAGGAATTGGACTTGATTTGGTTCCTGTTCAAATATGACTCTCGACACAAATTGTCTCTATATCCTTTACCTTCTGAAATATTGGAGGTCTCCCAGGGATAGAATTGGTAATTATACAACTTGAGTTGCTCATCATATGGCTCTGGTGATCCCTAGGCAGCCTGAATTTGAGCATTCCCTTTCAATGCCTGCCTTTCCATGTTTGTTTCTTGCTTGCCACGAGGACTGCTATACCTTCTCAGATTACAATGATGAGCTTATTGCTTTATTTTATAGTTTTGTTGTACTGTACATTGTTTTTCATCTTTACCATCATCATATTCATCATTCTCAGTCTTTTCAGCAACACAAGTGTCCACACATTGATTTCAGAAAACAATGCCATTGATGATCATTATCCATAGAAGAAATCAAACTAGTGTCTTCAGGAGTGAAACAACATTACCTTAAACACAAAAATAGAGATTGTATCATGAAATCCAATGCGTATTGCCAGAGCACGAAGCAGAGTGGGAGTGGGACTGCCATTTCCCAAAAAACACCAGTGCTGCCCTAACATGCATTAAAACCAAAAAGTATCACAATGGGAACTCAATATAATTTTCCTGTCTAGAACACATCAATTTTAGCATTGAATTACTAATGGATAAAGCTAACCTGGAAAGAAAAGTCCTGCATCAGACTCAGTGAAGATGTCCACTGTCTGCTTCTATGACACGAGTATTTGCCTCTTGCATCTGGCAAATGCTTTAAAAGTTGTCCTCCCTGTATTTGCCTTCTGTATCTTAAACTCCTTTAAATGCTAACAGTTAGACGGAAACCCACCAATAAAACAGGGTCCTTGTTTCGAAGCTTCATTTTTCCTTCCTCTCTAGGATTTAAATCAATCTAGACGCAGTCAGCTGGGAAATCGGAAGCCCGTTTCCAGCAATTTAGATAGTATCCTGTCTGCGGCCTGATATTTTCCTCCTTTCCGAAGTCCATTAATGATGGCATTGTAATTTCTTGCATTAGGCAGAATACCTTTCCCTACCATTAAATCTAGTAACTGAGACACCTCCTGACTATTTCCTTCACTGCAATAGGCCTCAATAAGTATATTATAGGTGATTGCATCAGGGATCAATCCACTTCCTGACATTTCGCTAAACAGATATTTTGTCTCCTGTATCCTGCCTGATTTGCAAAGACCATTCAGAAGTGCACTGCAGGTCACAACATCGGGCCTCAATCCTTCTTGCCACATCTTACTGAACAACGTAAGAGCCTTTTGCAACCTTCCTTGCCTGCAATAGCCATCGACCATCGTTGCAAAAGTAAAATCATCAGGCCAGCACCCACAACTCAACAATTCATTCCACAGCTGTGTAGCTTCCTGCATATGGCCCCTCCGACAGGAATAATGAATAAGTGCATTGTAAGTAACAATATCAGGCTTAATATTACTATTCTTCATCGCACCAAAATACTTGAACGCCTTTTCACGGTCTCCATTTCTGCAGTAACCATCAACCATTGCATTGCAAGTAACAACATCAGGCACTATGCCTCTTTTCAGCATCTGATAATTAACCTTCTCAGCCTCCATCATGTTTCGAGCCTTGCAGAATCCATTAATAAGCACACTGTATGTGACAACCGTCGGCACTATACCCTTTTCCAACATTTCATCAAAAAGCCTGAGAGCCTCATCCATAGACCCCAGCTTACAGTACCCATTCATCAGCGTTGTATAGATGACACAATCAGGCAACAAGCCCAACTCACATATCTGCGCAAACAATCTCTTCGCCTCATCCAACCTACATTCTCTGCACAACCTACTCATAAATACGGTACAAGTCTCGATAGTCGGCAAATAGCCCCTGCCCACCATCTCATCATAGAGTCTCATTGCCTCCTCCAATTTGCCTCCCTTGCAATACCCATCGATCAAAGCAGTATAAAAAACATCATCAGGCATCAAACCCATTTTCATCATCTTATGCAGAAGAGAATTCGCCTCCTGTAAATTCCCCCTCTTGAACAGAGCATCCATAATAATAGTATATGTGGCAACATTGGGTTTACATCCAAACTCTTGCATATCAGCAAACAATCTATGGGCTTTGTCTAGTTTCCCTTCTTTACAACAAGCATGAATCAATATACTAAACGTGTATACATCAGGCCTTATTCTACTCCCCAGCATTTCCTCGTAAACTCTCCACGCCAAGTCCCTGTAGCCCAACTTGAAGAGAGTGTCAAGGAGAATATTACATACACGTGTGGAGGGCTCGAAGCCCTGCAGCTTCATGCGTAAGAAGACATCGAGGGCGTCGTTTACTATTCTGGCCTTGGCATATGCGTCAACGAGCATGTTACAGACTTCAACACAGGTGCCCCTATCCCCCCGGTGGGTTTTCATGAAAGCGTCAAATATTACTTTGCTTGACGGCCTCGGATCAGCTAAAATGAGGTCACGCATGAAAGTGTGGGCAGTTCCGAATTTCTGAGCCTGAACGAGGACGTGGATCATCGTACACGTAGAATGAATGCTGTGGCAGAAGCCATGGCACCTGCTCGCCCATAGGAAAAAACAGAGGGCAAGCTTGGCGTCGGAGGTGTCGTCAAAAACGTGGTTGAGGATTGTAATGACGAGGGCGGGCGTCAGCATTTGGGCGTATCTCCTGATGAAAGACGAATCCCACCCCCTGTTTCTGAGGACTGCCGAGACTACCTGGAACAATGTGGGATATTTTCTCCCAACATGGGATTTGCTGTGTATGAGATGGCATTGGACCGAGGTCTGGATATGGAGAATGGATTTTGTAATGGTTCTCCCACTGATATTGAGATTGTTTGCAATGATGTTAATGGCTGCTTTCATAAACATATACAGAACCGGAATCAGTAAATTGAGAACAAACAACAAACACCAGTGCCTTGAGGAAGCAGAAATCCCATCGGAATAGCCAGGGTTTTCCTAGGGTTTTAGCTTTCATGCTTGAGGTCTCGTCCATCGCATCCGCAAGCCTCCGTGGATTTATTATATCAATAGCATAAAGCCTTTCAACCAAGTAGAAATTTCAACATAGCCTATACTACCAATTGCCCCAAGAAGGTTCAATAAATTTCAACATAGCCTATACTACCAATTGCCCCAAGAAGGTTCAATAATACGTGGATATGTGAAAAGGAGTCAAAAGGAGAACTAAAATCGAGTTCTCGCCTATATTACCAATTGCCCCAAGAAGGTTAATAATACGTGGATATGTGAAAAAGAGTCAAAAGGAGAACTAAAATCGAGTTTGCGTAGACGTGTAGAACTTCAAAATTTAGAAATTAAAGAAATTTATGACAAGTTGTAGCATTAGACAATATATTTAAATATATTCAAATGCACAATGTAGTAAATTCAATAAAAATAGAAACCATTCTTAGAAATCCCACATTAAATATACAAAGTTTAAACTAATCCGGTGAGAAGTATTACATGATGTATATCCCAAAAATCACCTATAGAAAAAAGTTGAGTCACTGGATAATTGTTAATATATAGAATATCCCAAAAATCACTCGTAGAACATGTTGAGTCATTGGATAATTGAAACCCTCTAAACTGTAAGAAGTATACTAAATTTTCATTGCATGTGATAATGCATATTAAATTGTAACAAAATAGGAGAGATATAAGATGAGCTAACCTTGAATATAGACATTAGAAATTATGAAAGGAACTAAACAAATGATAAAAGATGCATGGCGTCGTGCTATAGCATATTATCGTGGCTCGGCTCACTCTGTCCCATTTTTTATGCCATATTATATCTGAATGTAAGAAAGATCATACTCGACAAATTTGTCCCATTTTTTATGCCATATAATATCTGAATGTAAGAAAGGCCATACTTGACAAATTCAAATTTCAGACAACATCAAATGATACTTCACTTGTTGAGGTTGTTGCTTCTAAAATATTGCTCTTGTCGTCCTCATTTTATTTCACTTCTTATGATACTGTGAAGATCCAAACCATCATGGATACTACAATTCGTTGTTATGCAAAATGTGCAAGCATTGTAAGCATACATGTGTGTCAAAAATTACTCATGGATATGCATAAATTGTCAATCTTCACCTCACACATTTATGTAATTTCCAAACCCATTTCTCATGAACTTCACCAAGTTCACCAACCAAGATTAATAAAACAACATGATATCCCAACTTTTAAGTTTTGACATATGATATTGTTTCATTTATTTTGTATGTTCCCCGGTTCTATATTATTGTACTGCATAAACTGGGATAATTTTCTTGTCAATCCAGGTAAGCTAACTTAAGAGGTGGGGCCACTCTCCCAACATAAAGGTACAATCTGTTTCCAATAATGAGCCCGAGCAAAGTATTCATTAGGAATAAAAAGGCTGCAAATTTCAAACATAGAACTTCACTTCCCTTTATCATAGTGACTACTGGCAAGAGTTGTGTGCCATAGAGAGAGTAAATGTTAGTTGGTAAAGTATTTATGCAAAATTTTCAGCAATAACATAAACCAGACACCTTCACTGCCCTTGACCATAGTGACCACTGGCAAGAGTTGTGTCAAAGAGAGTAAATGTTGGTTCTATTTTTGCTGACATTTGACAATGTGGGTTAAATGATCATTAAAATGCTTACCCTGTTTTTAACGTCTCTTTAATTTTCCAACAATAAATAACCCGAGCATCGAAATGCTCCTGACAACCAAAATATTACAAAGATTCCATTAATTCTTCTTCTTTCAAACACTAATATGTTAATCTAAGTTCCATAAAACAAATTTGCTAGAATTGAGTAACTTATTATAATATCATGAACGACACAACACTCCAACAAATTTAACTTACCAAAGTCGTTCAACTTATGCTCTCCTCAACCCGTATAGACATTTTCTTAACCGGCCTCTGAGGAGCTCCAAATGCTCCTGAAAACCTAGGAGGACCTACTCACAAGTCCATAAAACCAACTAAAGAAATACCGTTGCTATAGGTTTTGGTTTGAAGCGTTAGACCTAAAGAGTTGAGTGCGCTTGTGGAAAGAATAAGAATAGAAAGACATGGGATTTGAAGATCGGATCTGAGAAAAAAGTTTAAGAATTTTTTTCAAAGAGGAGAAGTCACCGTTGATGTCTGTCATTTGAGAATAAATCCCAGCAATTACTCGCACGAGTTGAAATTTGTTGGAAAAATCATGTACATGGGTAACTTTCTCAGTTCTTGTTATGGCAACAACCCCATTGTGACCAATCCTCATCCCCAAATCCCCACTCTGTCAGATTTGGCTAAAAACACACCCTTGTCCACACATCACCTTAAGCAAGATCAAGAGCTTGTCCCACCCCTTGAAATCCCTGAAAATTTTAGACAGTAAAAGCAATGGTCATCCATGAGACCCGGCGTGATGAAACTCGAAGTATAGATAGGTAGCTCAAGGAAAACTAGAAAACTGGATGTGAATTTGCTAGTGGTCGTTAAGGCCAGCTAGAGGCATGAATTATGTAGAAATCCTATGAATGGGATCGAGACCTGCCCACCATGAAATCAAACCTACAACATCTCGAAGATTAGAACCCACTCCATCTCCAAGAATCGAACCTGCGACGTCTAGAAGATCATAATCCACGTGGTCTCGACGAATCGAACCTACGACATCAAAGAAATAGGAAACTATTGATTCAAGGTTGGTTTCGAGGTGAATTTAGGGAAATTAAGTGTAGGGATGGGAGGGAATTGTAACACACCCCAAATTCCTCATTACTATTCGAGGAAATGGGTATAATTTTTTTATTTTTTAACCTCACCTAACAACCAAAACACGTTAGTTTCTTTGTTTACAGTAAAATCATTAATAAGAAATTCCTTCCCATATTCTTACATATAAGAAGTCATGTGAACCTATTGTACAAGCTTTTGATCCATGTAATGGTTTCAGGTCTAAAACCAATACGAAGCTAAACAACCGAAGTTCTCTATCACTAAAATCTATAAACAGAACCATAAGGACTTTGTCTAATCTTCATATTAATCCAACTAAGCAATTGAAGTAAAATACTCTAAGAAAAACTCAACTCTTTATGATTACATCATCACTTAATGGTATCGAAGTACCAATACTCTAAGTTAATTTCCATGTCCAAGAGTATAAAAACTTATCACACATCTTATACAAGTGAATCTAATATGCATCTATTTAATCATTCTTTGGGTTGATATTAACACAATTTTCAAAATCCTGTTTACTTGTATGTTATGAATCTTTAAACACTAAGAATTTAGTCCCCTACATATGAGGTTAATAAAGTCTATCCATATATATCTATATAGCATAGATACCCTACTTAGACTCATACCTCCATCTATTAAGTATAACACAACCCCTTAACATTTTATTTAATACTAAACTTAGGCATTCAAGCACATGGAGTAAATGGTCAAGTCTATTTTTTGAAAAATCCCGATTGATTACTCTTACAAACAAATACTTTTAATATAACCTTTACTTCTACTGATACAAATTTGTTAGTAAGATATCATGGGTTTATTACGCCGTAAGGCGTTTCTACAAGTGGGAGTCGACTTCCCGAATTCACTTTATGTTTTAATGTTAGCCGTTGGATTGCTTGTCCGACGATTGGAAAGAGGTAGCTCGTCGATTCTCAGCCTGGATCTGCATTCCTTTCAATGCATATATGTTTTGCACTTGCAAGATCAATGATGCATTTTCTCCCATCATCGCATCTGTTCAATGTTGCACCTGCTCCCATCATATCCGTTCAATGTTGCACTTTCTCCCACCGTATCCATTCAATGCACATTCCTGAGGCAATGCATTCTCAGCTTTACCGATATTTACCTCTACCTCTTCCTCTGTTTTTATTATGTTGCACAGAGGCTCTGTTATCTCGCGTTGCATGCTCTGTAACACCGTAGGCAAGAAGGTGCCGACATTGTTTCTACGGATAACGGTGCTCTGAAGGATGTGACGGGTCTGGGTCTCGTCTCAGAGGTCTTTAATGAAGAAAATATCTGCTAGCTGAGCGGTTCCTCGTCCATTGGCCACGTTAGATATGCTACGGTTGGAGTCTTTGTGGCGAGGAACATGCAACTGTTTGTGGTGGGATACAGGTTCAGGTCTGTGGGCGTTGCGCACAACGAAGTGATTTTCTTTTGAGATACGAGTTTCTAGATTTGGAAATTTTTGGGATAGAACACTGGCATTACATTGTCATGCTTCCCCCAATTTAGCATGTTCTCCTATTTCATAAACCTTCGCAAGCTTCTTTATGTAACTGAAATATCTATCATGTTACAGACTTACAGTCTTTTATTCACCTTGTATTCTACAATAACATTATGACATAATTCATGATCAAGTTGGAAAATAATTTCAGTTTGGGCCACTTCAAATTTTCATATTCCACTAGAAATCATTGGTGTAATATATTTCTATTTAAATTCTTGATTATGCTTTGAATCTTTTATTATGACGTGGATTCTTTATAAAAGATTAATTGTTATTATTTTCTTATTTTACCTATCGCTTTTGATGCCCACCAACATTATTATGCCTGAATGCTTGGTTTATTCTTGATGAAAATCATGGTACACGAAAAATTAGGTTTGAGTTTTAAGATTTGAACTCTTGGGTTTTCTTTTTGCTTGTTCAATCAGATGATGGGCAAAGTCAACAAGGAAAGGCTTGCAGAATTTTGGGTGAGTTGCAAAGGAAGGAGAACACTGAAGACAGATATGTGGCTACTTTACAAGGAGAGACATTAACTCGTAATCTGTATGTGAGAATTCATCATGTGCCAAAATAAAAGCCAAAAACCTTCGAAGCAAAAACAAAAACTACCAGTGAAACAAAGTCTGTATGATAAATACTAGTTTTATATTTCTAAATGTATTCCACTTTATAGTGTGTAACAATTGAGATAGGAATGATCTTCTGATGAGTACTTGAAAAAGTAGCGGCTTCTCAATTCAACAACCAAATCTACTGTTAATTTCCTCGATAGAACAAATCAAAGGCTACTTTCCATTGTTCAATCTATGCAAATTTGACAGTATTCTTTATGTTATAGAATAAAACAACATTGCTCTCACAATCGCATGTTTGTTTTAGAGAACCTAGTATATCGAGTATGTTTAAGCTTTTTTTTATCTTGAGCTCTAATAAGGCTGCATATTCTTTATTTCATTTCATGGCATTGTTTATATTCTTTAGCCTTATCTTAATATGCTTCTTGAATTTTCTTTAAATGTATTACATTTTGGAAACCATACAACATGTTTATTACATTTGGCTCTTTAACTTTCTATAATTTTATGCTAAAAAGAGATGTAAATTCATTTATATCTCTACTTATTTTAGTACTTCAAGATGCACATAGGGGCACAAGTGTCTTCATCTATGAATATCTCACTATCACCATCTTTCATCCAGCAAAAGAAAAATAGTAATGATGGCACAACTAGAGTTTGGCATGAAAAATAATAATGATGGTACTACTGGAGTTTGGCATATTGGATTTTGTATGCATGAGCGTTGTTTGCTACAGGACTGTGTATCCTCTGTTGGATTGGGAAGGAATATTTTCTGTCAAAAACAAATAAATTATGGCACTCAATGAAGTAGTTAGCACTGTTGAGCTAAGATAAGCACTTAAACCAAAAACCCTCTGTGCTTTTTATTTATGTGTAAATCTATGTAATTTGTCGTATTCATGTGTGTTATACATGCCATTGTAGGATAAATGTAGGAGATCGCACGTATTTGGGGGTCGACATATGGACCCAAATAGCAAGTTTATGGTTTGTTGGGTTAGTACTTATACCTGCTAGCACCCTTGTGAAAGGCACAGGTGAGAGTCTTGTACCATTGAACTACATTGTAAATATAATCCAGAGTATGATCAAATCTTGATTTATACTTACTCTAGTAGGTACTAATAAACTCACGAGTTAGTTTATGTTAAGAGGTTAAGTGAAAGGAAGATTGTTTCATTTAAAATCCATTACTAGCCTTATTACTTTGTGAGTGAGGCACTAAGCCTTCTTCAAACCACATTATTATCTAAAGATTTAATTATAGGGACTCACAAGTTTCCTTGCTTAAGATATAAAATCCTTCGTATTTTGTCTTCAAGCTTTAATGTTTTAGTTGATGGAGGATCCATATGCTTAAACATTTTTTTGAACATTAATTGAATGAAAAAAAGGATTGAAAGAAGCTTTATATGTATTTAGTGAGGTTGTATCAATCCATTTTGTTGATTTCTACTTGTAACAATCCATTAAAATAGACACATTTGTTTTTAGACTAAATAGGACCCTAAACAAAAATTTGTTTCAACTTCAAGTAAAGCTTTGGCATAGTTCCTTTTGCCAACAACCTAAAATAATAAGAAGAAGTACCTTCACAAAATACCTAGGTTACTCTTACACATTATATTTAATACCAAAGCTCATAAAGAACAACTTGAAATTCACACCATTAATAAACTTGAATCATTATTTACCATCCATTACATTGTTTTCATGTCTTTAAGGAAAGAGGTCTAAAGACCTTATTCTATAGAACAACTGAAATTAACAGTAAAAGAACTTTAACCCTAAGACTAAGAAGGGAACCTTTCGTTTAATTTGATTTTTTCTTAGCGTTAAATGTGGTTATATGATTTATATGAAGATTCCCACATGCACATTAACATTAATTTGATTACTCTACTTTCCATGGTTCAACACTTCAAATTGTGATTCTCATTCTATATTTCTTCTTTAGATGCGCCTACTACATCTCATTGCTTCACTTGCAATACGATGTTCTTTTATTGCACCCCAAGGTGCAATTGATATTCTATTGTCAAGGGCACAACTTATTCAAAGATTGTGAGAATGATTAAAGATGCAGGTGCCAAGGAGGTTCACATGAGAATAGTAAGCCCTCCAATAATTGGATCCTTCTATTATGGCGCGGATACTCCCATCAAAGAGAAACCGATATCCTACAGGATGAGCATCGAGGAGACCGGTAAAAACCACTAGGTATCAACTTCGCTTCATTAGGGAGACCTCCCACCTCCCCAGGGCAGTAGATATAATATATTATCGTTGTTTTCTCTGCATCTTTTGTTTCCATTTGTATTCCTATAACCAAAAGAACAAACTAATTTGTGAAACCCACATTAGTAAACAAGAACAATCATTTTTCAGAAATATATCAACACCGAAAAAGTAAAAAACATCAATCCAACCAAAGAAAAGATAACCCACCTGAGAAAATATGGGAATTCACTGAAAGTAACATTCCTACCTTTGCTTTCAACAACCTGCTTAGAGAGCTCTTGCTGAATACATTCATCACATTTGACAAGCGGCACAACACCACCAACCCACTTATTGTATGTCTTCCCGAATCCAAGCCCTAGCCCAACTCCGATTCCAACGTTGAGAGATGACAACAATGTTGCCTTCCCCTCCATAGTTTAGAATAAGGAACTCACAGAGAAAAGATTTATTAGGAGAAAAAGAAGAAAAATAATCCCCTCTGCACACACAAAAGGGAAAACAAAAATACATGTAACAATGAAAAGCAACATAAAAACGCTTATATAATAAGGAGGAGAAGAAAAAGGAGGAGGACTGATAAAAAAACAAATATTCTCCTTCTCCCTCGCCTCCGCTCCCTCCATTCCTTCAAAATCCTTGTTCGTGTTAACTAAACCTGTAAATGATGTGATTTAAGTTGTTAATTACCAACATTGATCTACGCAATTTTTTATTTCTTAAATCAACCTCTGTCCCATTACGCCGCCTCATGCTGCTCCATCATCGCCACATTTTTTTTCCCTTCTTACTGCTTCAGGACATCACCCAATACAAAAGAAAGCTGAAAAAAATCCCACGCCTCTAATACATTGTTTGGGTCATTCAGTTGGTTTTTATTTCCATTAATGCTACCACTAAAACAAGAAAAAAATGAAGTAGGTATCAGTAAAAATTAAGTGGGTACTTAAAAAAAATAGAATGAAAACCCAATTTAGTTTGTTGATAATTTGATTCCAATGCTTAAGTAAATGAAATGGGCAAAAACATAAATGGAAAAACCCATTCCAGTTTTACTGATAAGTCGATTCTACAGAAAATTGCATTGAATACCTTCATAGTTGATCCCCAATTCGAACCGCGTCTAAACCAAAAGCGAAAATGCCAAATGTCCAAGGCAAGCCAACCCAAATGTCTAGAGACCCCTCCTGTGGTGCCTTTTCAAGGGGTACAGGCTACTCTTATATTTAAATCTCACAAATATCTCAGGCTCAAGTAAAATATAGAAAAATACATCCAAATCAAATTTAGCAGCTCTGTTATTAGACAATATAATAGAACGAATGATAGCAAATTTAATATTGGCTTGTTATGCATGGAAAAAAAAACACCTCTACGTTACAAATCAATAATCTTCTATGTTATGAATTAGTGCTCTTTTTGGATTCCATTGTACGTTTCTAGGAAACAATTACCTCTGAATGTAAGGAGACTCGAACCCTGAAAAATCATCCACATCCAACAACAATTATAACATCTCTATTTTTCCTTATGAGAATTCTATTTTTTTTAATATTATTTAACATCATAGATATTCTTCTTAAAATACCATACATTATGTACATTGTTTTCATGTCTTTAAGTAAAGAGGTCCAAACTTCTTATTCCATAGAACAACTGAAATCAATATTTCTATGGAATAACCCTAAGACTAAGTCTTGAATTTTTTAATATGTCTTTGTTTTTTTTTAAATGATGGTTCACCATTTGTTAGAGGGCTACATCCATCGGGAAATTGCAAGCACTTGTTATTCCGAAGAATCAAGGAGTATTACATTCATTACATAGTCAAAGTCGACTCCCAAGGAGCAAGTGTCACAAAGCTAGATTTGAACACGAGTGGAGAGGACAACAACATTCCTCCCAACCACTCGATCTACACTCAATTGACTGTCTTTGTTTTTATATTAACATGTGTAAAGTTATGTTGTTAAAAAATAAATATGGTCTATATTTCATTTATTTATTTATTTTGCGTTAAATGTGGTTATATTTACACCGATATGTGTTTATATCTTAGAATTTGGGATGGACTAGGCCTATGAGATTGCACGAGGATGAGACAAGTGCACAGTCCATATTGATGAGGATGAGACAAGTGTACTGTCCATATTGATTTTATGGCAGTCATTCCAAATTTGAAATAAACAATTTAAAAATACAAATATTATCAAAAATCACTGGTAGGTGATGGATGCATAATGGGCAATCCATCCATGGCATACAATAGGTGACTACAACTATGCATGGAGAATCATCCACAAGTTAAGCTCTTGCAATACAACGTTCTTTTATTGCACCCCAAGATGCAATTGCTAGTTTAACTCTCCTCATGCTTAAAGTGGCCAAAATAAAATCTTCAAATGTAATTGTCTACCCTTAACATATAAAAAGCACGGACAACTTTAAGTGAGATTCAAAAGGAAATAATTAAATGCATTAGAACAAATTCAATACATTATAAGTATGTAATTTTTAATTAATACAAATATATATGAATAAACTTCTCCAAAATGCATTACAAGAATATAAATCCATACATTATAAGTATACACTATAAATGCAACTTATATATATATATAAACCGTTCTATTTATATAAAAGTCATGAACTATATATATAACCATTTATATATTCATTAACCATTCCATTTATGCATACAACCATTTGTATCTTTATAAACCCAGATACATAATATTGTCTATATGAAGTATATGATCCTACCATGAATTGCACACTTCAATTGTTTGTACATAAACTAGCATTTGCCCCTTGAGGGGCCAAAATGAACGCAGGTAGGAAAAGAGGAAAGTTAGAAGGAACACAAACATAGGCACGGGCAGCGAAGGACACTGGTAGGAAAAGAGCAAAGTTTGTAACAATCTTAGATTACAAAGACATAAGCACTCAACCCATAACACAAAATAATGGTAAGTTCATCAACAAAGTGAACCAACTACAATTTATTTTCTCACAATCTCTATAGTAGTAATCTCAACACTATAGATTACTACTATATTTGGAATATATAAGCAATTCGAAAAAATATTTCTACGATAATATCAATGGAAATAATTATTATAATAGCTCCTAAACTGCACAAGCCACTTATGAACAAAAGTTTGCTTTCATGCCATGTGTTGTAGCAATAAATTTAGGAATCTCCATATACAAGTATAGGTATAGAACTCTTTCATGGACCAGCTCTTGATAGTGCCACAATCTAAGTTGTAAATGAATCTTCATTATGCGTGCTTCAAGAATGGAATACATAGTGGGAAACCCAAATATGTTTCCACAATAAAAACTTTACATCCTTTTCAACCATGTAAAGGTGAACAGACCTGTCACTACATGAACTAATCTTCTGAAAAGTACTAATAAACTAAGGAAAGTAATTGGTTATCAATGACTCTCACGCCATCAAGGATTCACACGGATTTTGACAATATAGATAGTTCACAACAAAGCACAATAAAAATGCAGACTTACAACACAATAGGAGTGGTGAATCTTCGTTATGCTTGCTTCAAGAATGAAGGATACAGTGGGAAACCCAGATATATTTCTTTCTTCTCATTGAGGATTTAAAGTCCACAATAAAAACTTTACATGCTTCTCAACCATGTAAAGGCGGACAGACCTGTCACTATATGAATTAATCTTCTGAAAATCACTAATAAACCAAGGAAAGTAACTGGTTATCAATGACTCTCGCCGCATCAAAGATTCACACGTCTTCTGACAATATAGATAGTTCACAACAAAGCACAATAAAATGCAGACTTACAATACAATAGGAGTGATCGTAGCTCTCAATATAAAGGTTGTATTTATTCAACGTGGAGGTAGAGGAGGAGAGGTCGCTTTGCTTGGCTTCTTTGTTTTTATGAATGTAAAAGAGAGCACACATTTTACAAATCAGCTGAGATTAATATTTATATCACTACTGCTTGGGATAATCCATTATGAGCTTAGCTTGAAAATCCATTGCCAACAAGGAAACTGAAGAGCATTGAACTAAAAAAGTAGTAAAATATAGCACTGTTACAAAAATATGAACAAGCATTTAGGTTTTTTAGAGAAAAGGAATCCCAATAATATCCATTGAAAAGTACACACTACATATAAACATTTCTGCAATAGTTTCTCAAGAAGGGAAATTTGTTTTCATTGATAAAGAAGAATAGATGAACAACAAAAAGGGTTGGTTCACCACTATATAGCCTTGGAAGAGTTTGTTATCTGGTGAAATTGCAAAAATGATAATAGTAGGCAAAGTTTTTATTTGAGTGTTGTACATATGAGAAGATACAAATGATATTTACAATTAAAAAGTCCAGGTTTGATTGCAACACTTGCTGGAGTTCTGCCATCTGTTGATCCTTTGGGGGGAGCTCATCGATATTGGCTGCCATAGGGAGCTGACATTTACGGCGAACCTGATGGATTTCCTCATAGAATTTTGTGCATTTTTCAAGAGTTTTATCAATCTCGGCATTTAGTCGATTAGTGGCTTTCCTACAAAATTCAAGGAGTGCAATATCTAGCTTCAGGGTCGCTAGTGTTTTTTGAGGGATGTGAGGAGGAAATGTTGGGTTATTTTCTCTCCAAGTTAACTGTTTGTTAAGCTTGTTGCCAGTAGTAATCAAATGTTGATGCATTGCTATTGAGCTTGCAGCAATTTCCTGCATCCTTTCCATCAATTGTTTGATATTGTAGATTTGTTGAAAGAGTGTTGTTTGACAATTTGAGACTTGCTCTTGAAGCTTGCATGCTTGTGCCCAGAACGGTTCCATGAGTGATTCCTTATCTCTCAACAACTTATCTACTTGAGTCTTCAATTCATTGGCCTTGTTATTCGCCACTGATGCACGTGTTTCAAAGTCTATAAGCTTTGCTTGAAAATCATTTGTCTCCCCTTCCATTATCATTAACTAAACAGTCAATGCTTCATTTTTTGTGTTAAGGTTGTTGTACGTAGCTAGTTAATTGTCTTTCTCAAATAATGTGGCCTGTAATTTTGTGTTTAACTCAATGGTCTCTCCATGTTCCTTTACCAAGGTGGCCTTGAGTTTCAACATTTTTTCTTTGTTTCACTCAATAGTGGTAAGCAGCTTGTCAACATTGTCAACACTTGCTTGTGCAGCTGCGACATTGACGGAGGCTGTGAATTTGGGGTCCTTTTGGGTGCCTTCTGCTTGCCCTTCTTCTTGTTGGATTTTTTAATCATACCTGATGTGAAAACATAAAGGATGAATAATGGGTTTTGCTACATTGTATTGATGAACATTCATGTTGTTGAACAAATGATATGAAATATTTATACCCACACCTAAAATCATAATATTATCTACAAAAAAATGTGGTATATATAACTGTTTTGTAATTTAATACTCCTTACATGTCTAGCCTCCCTTTCTTATACAAGTATAAACTTCAAGTAGATATATTGCAATACAGTCCATATATTTACACCAACCAACATATGAACATCAACGCATATATATATATAACAATTCAGGGAGATGAAAAATCTATAAGGATTGTGGCATCCATATCAACATTTATCTCTATAAATGATTTTAAATATATTCTCTACCTTTGTGTGTGAATGAGATGGCCATATTCGTTTTTCTAAGTGAACATGGTAAGACATGAGTGTTAAAGTGACTGAAATGTACATAAATTAATTATTAAAATGGTCAAGATTCTCATGGCATTAGGTCTCTCTCACTCCAATCTCCATGACTCTGATCTCCAAATATGGAGTTGAAGAAGGAAAAATCCTCTTAAGTCACAAAGAGGAGGGTAATATTGATGAAGAGGATCCATGTCAAGAGACATTTTTTATAAAAAGCTTCAAGGCTACATGGAGTAACTGTAGCGGATTCTGAAGAAAACAGTGGGTGGCTTGAGAGAGCCTTTTGAGCATATTAGAGGCGAATGGGGGTCAGGCAAGTGATCTTATCTCAGGGCGAAGGGAGGTTTCATCTTGTCAAGAACAAGTCCAGTTCTTGTATATTCCTCAGACTGCTTATAGCTATAACACCAAATTAAAGTACAAGTCTTAGGAGGTAGCATCTGAATTTTCTTCTTTGAGTGGGATTTAATCACAGGGAGGGAGATCTCTCTTACAAGCTAAAATGGGAAGGAAAACACATATCTACAAAGGAATATCTCAAGTTGTCAGAGAAGTGCATATTGGGATACAACTTACCATTGTTGGGCCTTTAAAGCATCAATAGCCCCAAAAGGGGTTCAACCATGAATATTTAAGTATTTACTTACAGGATGCTATGATGTAATCTAGACATGTTGAATATATGCTACAAAAAGATTTCAATGGTTGGGAATTCAAAGCTAAAGTTGATGTAGGGAAATCTTCTTGCAGGAGGGAAATTGAACATGACTACGCATGACTAAGAAAAGTGAGGTTTTGTCGAAATGAGGAGACCCTATGGAAAATTTATTTTTTAAATTCTTAAAAGAGCAACACTGACCTGACAACATAACCTCTGCATGCATGACACAAGCATAGTTATTATAAAAATATTTTCAATTGCAATTGTATATAAGAAAGTAGAGCAATGCTCTCCCCTGAAATCAAAAAATCATGGTGTATTCGAGTCTATATAGGGAAAACTAATCAAACATTGGGGAATGGAAAGATCTGGTGGAGGTTGGAACATTTCCAACTGCACTCATGAAACTGCAATTGATCAGTTGTCCTAAATTGAGGAAACTAGAACGATTATATTGTTTTGCAAAACTTCAGATGCTGGACGTAAGTCGGTGCAAAGAAATGGAGAAGCTGCCAAATATTGAAGGCAAAAGGGAAACATTAACAGAGTCGAGAGGGCAAAGAGCATTCAGTAATTTGGACTCTTCATTTGACAACTACTTGCTTCGTCTCCAACACTTGGAACTACAAAACACACAAATATTAGAGGTATCATTTCCTAACGGTGTTTACCCGAACCTCCAACATATTGACATCAGGGAAGGTAAAGATCTGGTGGAGGTTGGAACATTGCCAAATGCTCTTTTACAAGTGCAATTGTTCGATTGTCCTAAAATGAGGAAAATACAACGGTTGTGATAGATCTTTCAAAACCTCAAATGCTAAAGATTTGTCGGTGTGAAGAAGTTCATGAGCTACCAAGTATTGAAAAATTCGAATCTTTGGAAGAGCTGCTCAAAATACATTTAAACTTCAGCACATTTTCTTCCCCATTTCCTCTTCTATGTTTATGGTTCTTTTTCTTCCCATTCCATCTTCTTGGTTTATGACTCTTTTGGTCTTTATTGGTACAAGTGTAAAAGAAGAGCAACACATTTGGGTTGTGGCGAGAGAGTCATACTAATGTCTAACTAAATCCTTTTGTAAATGATTGTTTTGGAAAAGGAACTAAACATGAAGAAGAGTAAACCCAATATAATTGTGAGTATTACACAGTTTTGCATGATCCTGTGAGACTGTCTTTTCATATTTCTTTATTTTTATTGTAGTAAAATAACCAAAAACCAAGACTACTTAAAAATAGGAAGACGAGATCAATGATGCACTTTATCCTACTAAACTACTTTGAAAAGGCAATGATATTGAAATTGTACATCTCATCAAGGAAAGGTTCTGAAAGTTCATTCCATACAGAAGAAACACAATCATTAGTTGTTCTTAAATGATTCAGAAAATCTCTTGTGATGGATAATAAATCTAAATTTATAATCTCAATCAATTATTGATTTGGACACCTACACTTCAAATCCATCTGCATAATCGACAGGCTTTTGGTATGCACAATACTTTCAAACCATCCTAGGGAAGACATATTAATTAGCTAATGAGAGAGCAACTCCTCAATTCATAGTTTTGGCACAAACTTTTTATTTTTGAATGCACGACAGTCACCTAGCCAAAGAGAAATAACTACAATTAGATGCACAAAATATGAGAGGCAAGGTGTATGTTTGATGAATAAAGAAAAACTATTTGAGAAGTTTTAACACTGCAGACAAATATTATGTGTACTTTATTTTCATTTGAGCTTGCACTGCTTGGGGCTCAAATATAACTATGTGATTATAGCTATTTATAAGGTCAAATTGATCAAGGATTGGGTGCAAAGTACTTTTCAAACCAGTCTCAACTCTCTAATGTAGAGAGTGGGATATTATAGATTCAGACCTAAATGTTCTCTAGTTCTTTACATGAGAACACTGCTTTGGAGATTTATGCTTTAAAGAAAGTACTTATATCTCATCTCTCGAGGGAGGCGATAGAAGAAGAAGAGCAAGTCTTTCTGGTTAATAGACACCCAAACACTAGGTCTTAATACTTTATTTTAATAACTTAATAGCAGCAAAGTGTTTCTAAGGGAATTTTCCTCTGTTTTTAAACACTAAAATGGCAAAATTATGAAATAGTTTGAATTTCAGCAAATGACCAAGGGGACAACAACAGGGAACCTCCAGCAAGCATTGTGTTTTTATGTAAAGGAGGTCGTCGCTGGGCTTCTAGTACCTCATAAACAATATGACTCACGAGTAGAAATGTGAAGAAAGGATTTTGATAGGGAATCTGAATAAAACCTTATCGCTCTATCAGCAACGGCCCACGGCAGCAGTTTCTAAATCGATTTAAGGATATACGGGTGAGAATATCATTTTAACAAACGTCGCACTATTAGATTTCGACAAACCATAAGCAGTTGCAAGAAATGTGGTGAATCTCGTGACGAGTTTGTAATAGTGGGGTGTAAGTGTTTATATTTTAGAATTTGTTAGAACTACTCCACCACTGTCCTTGCATGCCTGACAAGCGAAAATATATGAGAGGTCACCTTTGCAAGCCGAATCCAGGGAAGTAGTCCCCACTTTGCGAATCCAGTCCTGCTTGGTTTGTATGCCCGCGCGGAGGAGAGGGCTCGATACAAACCCAAATATACTATGCTCCAAACAGATTGCCACCAAGTTTGGCGAGAGACCTAGAGAGTCCAGCTGTTGTTGAAATAGCTTGAAACAGGTGACGACAAAGGCATTGCTAGGAAGCTCAAACATGGATTCATCTCTAAGTACTGAGCTAATACCACTCCAAACAAGTCAAGCAGTGTCTGGCAGCATGGGCTATCGACCCGGCCGCTAATGGGTCGTTCGCAGGAAGACTTGTCCCAAGGTAATTTACGGACATAGTGAAGATCCATCGGACATTCTGCATCAGCAAACGCCAATACAATAACAACAGCAGTAGGAGGAAGACAATCTCCATTTTCATTTTTCTTATCTTATACAATGGCCGAAACAAAAGGTCACATAATCTCAATCTAATGTAGGGAATCAAGAGGGTAATGCATACGAGTACCTGAAATACCTGAAAAGAGATCTATGCTCAAATTAAATTATACTTCAAATTCAATGCCTCACCGCTGAACTCTTCATTAAATTCGACGCCTCAGGGTTAAACTACGACAGCATGGAGTCTTCACAAGCACTGAAGCAACCTCTACTCTCAATCTCTTTCCCTTCCACATCCTTTTGGGCATCGATGCTTGACACAGGATGGCCGCCATGATCGGCAAGCAAAGGAACATCCGGCCTATGATCATCTTATTATGGGCCCTTTAAAATCTCCATCCGGCCCCAACATCATAATCTAAAGTAATAACACTGATGGACACAGTATGGATTCTTCTAAATGTCTATCTGTCAAATTGCCAAATGGCGTAGAAGTTTTGGTCTTCTTATGTCTGTGTAAAGAAAGTCAGATTAATGGTGGGAGACACTGGGAGTATTAGTACGACCTGGAGTTTCTGCACTCCTCCACGTTGTTAAAAAAATTTATTATTGCCCAAATGCGTTGGAAAGTGGAATTCCATACCGGTTCCATTGGTTAGCTCATGTCTTCGATGTCAAAATGCATTGGAAAGTGGATTCGATATTCAGTTGAGAATAGTGCCATCAGTCAGCTCATGTTGAAGACAGTGAGATCACTGCCCAGCTAAAAGTGCCCATCGGTTTTCTTTCGGCTCATGTTTGGAAGTTTAATGGAATTAATTATTAAAAATAATATATGTTTAGAATAAAATAATGTTCATGATCAACTTCTTTTGCATTAACCAATTCATTATAAAAATAATGAACATTGGTTTTAATTTTGATTGTTTATTTTGTTTTCTAAATTTATAATGTTAAAAAATGAATAGTTAAATTAAAATTAAAATTTTCTATTTAAATTTATAATGTTAAACAAATACTTTTGATAAACAAATTAAATATAATAATTTACCTAAATTGTTCATCTAAAATATTTTAAATTAACCAATTTCATTAAAGTTATTGTTTTAAAGTTTATAATGCTGAAAGAATATAATTACAAACAAAAATAAATAAATAAATATTTTGGTTCTTCTCTAGAATCAAGGTATGGCTAAAATTATATAATTAACTTAATCATTATATAAAGTTCAACAAAAACATCAATGTTATCATAATCATTTAGGCTAGGAGGATAACAATATTAAAATATATATAAATCTACAATCAAAATGATTAAAAAAATCTTACAATTTAACATTTTGATATATAAAATAGTCACTCTCTATTCTTAATTAAATTAATTATTAAGAATAACCCTTAAGTACTACCTTAACTACAATAATAGATAATAGTATATATAGAATACTTGTATAAATAATGTTACAATTTAAATATAAATATTTTAATAATAATAATAAATCTTAGTTTTATATATTTACATTATGAAATTTTAATTTATTTAATGGAATAAAACTACAATTAAAATAATTTAAAAATTTATGTTTTAAATTATTTATATGATGAAGATTAATGTCCATTATAAATATTTTAATAATAAAAAAAAAATCTTAGTTTTATATATTTACATTATGAAATTTTAATTTATTTAATAAAATAAAACTACAATTAAAATAAAAAATTTATGTTTTAAATTATTTATATGATGAAGATTAATGTCCAGTGAAACCAACTATAATAGTTATTATCTATTCTTAATTGATTAGTAAGAATAAATCTTTAACCACTATGATAACTACAATGCATGTGATGATTATTTAGCTATTAAAAATAAATACTTCACAATAAAATATAATATTTAAATAAAATATTATAAACATTTTATAAATTATCCAACACTCAAAGATAAAATCCACTTTTCTTATTTTAATTATTGTTATAAATTAAGTTCCCTGGTGGGATGGCATCACGACGAGGGAAGGGTATTAATGACTTGGGACGATACACGAAATGGAGGCGGTGGCGGCTTCAATGTAGCATTTATCGCCCTCCATTCCCGAGCATAGGCAGGTACAACACCATAGGGGTCATTCATTATGCGTTAATGGAGGAGAAAGGGTCAGAGCTAATAGCTGCCAAGCCACTTGTTAATAGTAGGAGGGCTTTATTTGGGCCTTTGTATCCCATCTATCCAAGCTCTGGCAATAGCTTCTTAACTCAGAGTGTCCTGAGCGTTGATTTGCAACATGTGTTCAGGTGCAAAGGTGGTGGTGGAAATTCGAAGATGGTGCATGGATGTAACAGATCCTCGATGATGTCATTCCCGTCATGGGCAAACCTAAGAGACTAGTGGGGTTGGCATTGCTCGACACAGGTAGCGAAGGATACTGGTAGGAAAAGAGCAAAGTTTGTAACAATCTCAGATTACAAAGACATAGGCACTCAACCCATAACAAAAAATAATGTTAAGTTCATCAACACAGTGAGCCAACTACAATTGCTTTTCTCACAATCTCTGTAGTAGTAATCTCAACGCTATAGATTACTACTATATCTGGAATATTATAAGCAATTTGAAAAAATATTTCTGCAATAATATCAATGAAAACAATGATTATAATAGCTCCTAAACTACAGAAACTACTTGTGAACAAAAGTTTGCTTTCATGCAATCTTTACAGGAAAAAGGCCTGAAAACTTGTTGGTTCCAAGATACAGGTCAGTCAAACTCACCATGTTTCCAATATCTTCGGGAATGATGCCTGAAAGAGAGTTGTTTGAGACATCCAGAGACACAAACCTGCTTCGCTTCCCAAGCTCCGATGGAAAACTACCTGTAAGAAATTTGTTACCCAAATGAATTAACAACCGATCAAATGAACTTTTTGGATTATCAATGATATATGAATGTAAAGCAATTGGAGTTAGGGTTTTATCCCTCATATAGAAAAGTATAAACAATGAAGAATTTCTATGCTTTTGTTGTAAATGAAGAAAGACGAATATAACATGTAATTTATTATTTTGTAAAACACAAAAACATATTCAAATCAACATGAAAATTTAAATAATTAAATATCAAAAATATATAAATAATATGAATAATTGGATAAAAAAAATTATATTGCAAGTCAAAAACTTTTGTAATAACATTAAAGTTATAAATAGAAATTTAAATGTTGGGCTATATCAGGAACGGGCCCACTATGAGATCTTAAAATCCATGTGATTTTCTGATAATCTCCTTTTTCCACTCACAACGCACTCTTATCCGTTCGATAAAGCAAAGCAGCGATCCTAATATCAAAACCTTTGCTACTGTCAATCATGATTTGGAATTTGGGAAGTTAATTTATAAGTTAAGGCAGGTTTCATAAAGGTAATGGCTTTGGATGAATTTTGACAGACTGGTTCATTACTGTCGTAAAAAAGGTTGAGATTGTAAGAAAGCTTTGTTTACAGATACTACAACAAATGAAAAACTAAAAATTGGAAGGGTAATTTATTGTCTAAAAAGTTACAAGGATTTTTGAATGGATCGAGATGGTAAAAAATACAATTCCACGGATTTAAAAATGGTCAAATTTCACACTCAAAATGAAGTATTTTAATGAACGTTAGACAAGAAAGATGACCATCTTCATAACAACAAAAGTGATTATTCATAATAAATTTGCTGGGGCTGAACTGTGGGCTACTTGAAATGATGGAAGTGTATTTTCAAATCCTTGTGCCGACCTACCCTAGAAGCAGCTTTATGAAAGATGCATTGTACCTTAATGTGAACATGAAATACAACCTGGGGCTATAGAATCATTCGTTTGGCTCTCAACATGGTTTGTGTGGAATCTATTGCCCAAGGGGTGAGATGCACTAGTGGGGTCACGAGTATGAGGATGTAAGTGAATTTTCATGTAGTGTTCTTACCTATATGTTAGATGTTTGTATAATGTCACTATGTATAGGTTGGCTACCCAAATTTATTAAACACAAAATCTAGATAAACCGAAAATTAACACAGAATTGGAAAAGATGAAACAAGAATTTACCTGGAGCAATGTAGCCATAGGATCCTGCAATGGCAGACATGCATTCCGAGGTACCAGAATCCTGCAAGAACTTAGCGAGCCCGAAATCTGCAACATTTTAAAAAGCGAATAAATTATTTTTAAACTATATAAATACTACAATTCAATCCAAACCATTATCATTATGATTTAAATAAAATTTTAAAAAGTGAATAAATTATTTTTAAACTATATAAATAGTAGGTGTATTGTAGTTGTAAGTTTTATCAAGTAAAAGGCCATATAAGCAACACAAAATAATTAAGGTAAGTCATCTTTATTGCCACAAATCAAGATGCTCACATTCATTATCTGAACTATAATGTCCAGCATACACAAAACGATTCAAACCCAAAATGACCGTCGTTCTATCCTATCGATCACAGTGATCAAACAAAGCAAACATTAAATAGGCATACGATGGTGGTTGATTACGCGTAGTTGCTACAAGCCTCTTCGCTACCACTTGGATGATTTTCTAGTGTGATGTGTATTGCTTCAAGAAAAACAATGCAATGTGCATTGCTTCAAGAAAAACAAATGGCATTCTTCTACATCTCAGACCTGGCCTTGATTCCAGAGCACATATGACATATGGAGAGTAAATGCTTGTTCTTGTTCCAGTCTAATAACAATTTGTTCTATTTTTCTGAACATTATCTTCACATTATTTTGGAGATACTACAACTCGAGCTCGTTATGTTCATGTTATCAGATTTAATTCAATAGAACTGTGCTCACAACACCCGCATTGGAGCGTTTGCATTCTGCTCTCCTCTGCTGATCTCTGCGTGGAAATGCCGGAAGAAGGATTCGATTCCCCGATGGAGTGTGTATGGGAAACGCCTAAGGAGAGCAGTAGTCCTCAAGCAAACAGGTGGAGGAAGGGCGAACTCATTGGGTGTGGAGCTTATGGTCGTGTTTACATGGGCATGAATTTGGACTCTAGAGAGCTTTTGGCCATCAAACAGGTATTCTTTTTTTCTTAAAATTATCCCTGTTAACATGGGTCAATCCGCATGAAGCACGAAGTCCATATGATGGTCCGCTTTAAGTCCATTTCGGCTTTCTGGAGTCTGTATAATGGATGTCCGCTTTCTGTTGTTTGCTTTCTGCCAACTGCTACAGACCTGTATGAGGGCCCCCCTCACATGTTTGCAAAGTTATTTTCAATATTCATATTGCTTTTGCTCTTTGCTTATCTGCTCATCTGTGCTTTGACATTGCAAAATCCATGGAGGCCGTTTGGACTGGAGCTGTAGCCAATACCATCAGCAGTGTTCTTAGTGTTTTTATTGCTCCACTTGTTCAAGTCATGGAGGATGCTATTCACTTGGATCGAAACACTCTACGTCTGCAAGAGAATCTACGCACGGACACCCAATTTCATCATCAGCAAAGAAGCATCTCACCCGCGTTGAATGATGGGTTCGAAGGGCTCCGACATTCCGTCGAGGATGCGGAAAGCGTCATAGCAAGCTCGGCGGCAGCAGTATGTCCAGGGGCGCAACTTAAAACAGTACCAAAGTCTGCCTATGTGGGGATGCGGATAAAAATATCAAGCATTTAAATTCGCTTTCTTTGCGCTGCTCTTCCCGATGGTGTTCTTCGATGATATTTCTAACGAAAGTTGTCACATGCGGCACAGGCGGGTGTAGCGAGCATGGATTTGAAGAGGGTCCAGCAGTCGCAGCCATGGTGGATGATCCACCCAGTTAAACTCTCCAAGCAGCTGGAATCCTTCGTCCACCATCTCTCGAACAACAGCTGGAATCCTTCGTCCACCATCTCCCGTTAAACTTGCAGGCGACCACACCATCCACGTGGCAGGATTCCATTCGACCACACCATCCACGTGGTAGGATTCCATTCACTCTATGCGTGAGGAATCTAGCCGACGTGGAGGTTATGCACCTCCATGGTGAAACGCCTACGGCGTAAATATATGTGAGTTTAAGTTTAATTGCATGTTATTGAATATATTTATATGTTTCCTGCTAAGATTATATATTATATAATATATAATGATGAACCACTTTTCTTATGTCACATACAACCACCGAAGGTGCATCCACTCATTAGAGCTGCCAAGCATGGAAACATTTACACATGGGAAAAAGGAGAACGATCTGACTAACCAAAGAAGTCGGATAACGGTAACAAAAAGACAGACTAATAGCTTTAGTCCGATTTACAAGCCGATCATAGAGAATTGCATAAATAGAGAAATGAACAGAGAGCCATTCTTTGTGGCTAACTCGATTCATAAGTTCTACAAAGTCAACAGAATCTATCTCTGAAAGTTTACCTCTCTTTTCTTATGTATTAACAGGCGACAAATTTACCGTCGTTAACTCCGCTCAATAAAATAAATCAACAACAATAAACTCTATACCGTCACAGCAAGTCGTTTTTTTTAACCCATAAGTTTAGAATATACTAATACTATACAAAAATCCAGACTCTACTCGAACCTTATCTATAAAATAGATAAAATCCATAATCCATAGAGGCCTTTCAAGAAAATCATAGATGAATCCGGCGACTGAAATCATGTAATAGGGATTTTTATCCTTGGATTAAAAAAATATATATTATATTTTACTAGTATTCATATTTTCAGTAGAAAGTTTAATTTCCAAACTCAGTCAAATTCATAGATAATCTTTTTTTTTCAAGCCGAAAAAAAAGTAACTTGTTATTCAAAAGGGATGAATCAAAGCTACATTAGAAAAAATTTACATCAGGACTGACAACAGCAGCAACCTTCACCATCAAACTAACAACAACTCATAGGATACAGGATTGATACCAAAATATCTTCAAAAACGACCACAAACTAAAGTATACAGAATTCAGAAAACAGTTGCATTGGAATACATTCTGAAAGGTCAAAAAAGGAATAAGTGCCACTAGCATCCCCAGGACAACTCCAAACAATATTATAACAAGTGCAGCGAGCCCGACTCCAGAAAAATGCCATCCAGAAATTCATGAAAAGATAAGCACCCATCCATCGGACCAATGGCTGATTTGGAAAGTGAATCGGCAAGAGAATTAAATTCACGATAGAGGTGAACAAATTCAATCTGAGCAAAGCCAAAGATAAAATGTTGAACCCGATCCCGCCAAGGCAAGAGTTGCATGACCTGCAGCCGTGATTTCCCAGCTACCCAGTTGATAATCACCAACGAATCGCCAAAAAGTTGTAACGTATCAAGTCCACGGTACCGAGCAAAGAATAAAATCCCCCAAAGTGCCAGAAGCTCCGCGCGAGTGTTAGTCCCAGAACCTGCCTGCATCTTGATGTGGAAGAAATGCGAGGCAGTCAAGTAAAGGACCATTCCCGCCCCACAACTGCCATTCTGTTGCGCACCATCGAAGAACCCCACCGGACGAGCAAAATCCAAGCAAGGAGGAATAAGAAAGCGTTGCTTACACCCCACTTTAAGCTATTTGCAGTCACTAAACGAGGCCACCGCCTTAACAACTAGCTGATGAGGACTCAGTTTGATACCCTAAAAAATTAGACGATTCCGTTGTTTCCAAACTTACTAGAAAATAAAAAAGGGAATTTCCGTGAGATCATAACTACCCTCCACCCAGTCGCCAAACAAGCATTAAAGGTCTCATGTTCCCACGGGATCTTACAAGCAAACAGCAGCTGACAGGATTCAAGGATAGAAACAAAAAATGGACAGGCAATAAATAAATGTGAAATCGATTCTTCGTGCCGCAAACGGAGAGGGCATCTACCAGGCCCTACAAAACCCCTTTTGCAAAGATTATCCCAAGTTAGAATGATGTTATCCCAACACAACCAAATAAAACACCTCACCTTGAGAGGAAGATTCCAGCGCCACAGCTTTTTAGCAATCGGACAAATCATCACAGGAGACTGTGATGAAGCAATAAAATCATAAGCCTTCTCTGCCGAGATGATTCCATTAGAAGCATTCCAATCCCAAACCAGAAGGTCAGCTGAATTAGAAAGAACAATACCCTCAGTCTTCAACTTCAAGATATAAGAGTTCCACTCGTCTGCCAACCTACTAGACAGACCCAAAGCACTGGAAGTCATCCAATAATTTTCCCCGTCCACCCCCACCTCAGGATTACAGATGTGGGCCACAACATCAATATTTTGATCATGTAGAGCCTTAATAAGACCAGTCGAAAGCTGAAAATCCTCAGACAACCCCACAATGGGATCGATACCGATATAATTCCAAAGTCCCCTGTCGATACGCCAAGACAGGCGTTGTTTCAGAATGGGTAGATTTTTTAATAATCCTTTCCAAATCACAGAGGCTGATCCACTAAGAGGGGAAGTATCCCTCAGCCAGACATACAGGTGAGTAGCCTTGAGATATTTTTTCTGAATTACCAGACTCCAAAGGGTCGACCCAAACAAAGCCCTCCACAGTGATTTAGCCCCTAAAGCTTCATTAAACCAGAAGATATTCTTGAGACCCCACCCGCCAAGCTTTTAGGGAGAGCCAACCGCCTCCAGGCCACCAAGTGGTATTTTGAATTTTTCAGGGAACCAACCCAAAGGAAATGGAACATGAGGCATCTAATCTTATCCAACACCGAAAGAGGCACCAACGATAAAGACATCCAGTATACCTGTAGCCCTTATAACACAGATTGCAGAAGGACTAAGCGACCACCCAAAGACAGAAAACGATACGACTAGACATTGATACGTTTTTCCACACGACCTATGAGCCAACTCCAGTCTTCAATCAGATAGAAATTAGGTTTCAAAGAAACCCCAGGTATTTAAAACCATCCCGTAAAGTACTTCACTTAAAGGGAAAGAGTGATTCGATACTCTGTCGCAGCGCATGATCAAAGTCCTCAGAAACAAAAAAGGTGGATTTATCCGGACTAACCTTCATCCCAGAAGCGAAATAGAAAATATTTAACATCACCAAGAGGGAATGCAAATGCCGAAAGTTCCCCCGTCCAAAGATCAACACATCATCAACGAACAATAAATGAGCAATAAACAAAGCCGGGGCTAACTTCACCCCTAGGAACTTTTTGTCCATCTTTGCACCATTAATCAGAAGGCTCAGCCCTTCGATGACGAGCAGAAATAACAGGGGTGACAAGGGACACCCCTGCCGCAAGCCTCTTTCACCTTTGAAGAATGTCGAGGGATGCCCATTAACCAGCACCGCAAAATTTGCACTAGTGACACACACCATAACCCACTTAGTGGCTTCCACAGGTAGCCCAGACTGAACCAGGATGAACCGAAGATAGGACCAATCAAATCTATCATATGCCTTCAACAAATCCATTTTCAAAACCAAAGCATTCATCTTTTTCTATTTAATGGAATGAACTCCTTCCTGTGCCACTCCAATAGCATCGAGGATTTGCCTATTCGACAAAAAACCAAATTGTTCCATCGATAAACCAGACTCTAAGTAGGGCTTTATTCTATTCGCAATGATCTTAGAAATCAACTTGTAAACCAAATTACATAGGGAAATCGGCCTATAATCATTAAAATTTAAAGGCTTACCCTTCTTGGGAATCAAAGTAATGAAAGTTGAGTTGAGATTTGCCAGAATGACCCCTTTAGTTCTAGATTCCTCCATAGCCCTTAGTAGATCAAGGCCCAGAAGGTCAAAAAAATATAAAAAGAATTCAACCGACCAGTCATCTGGTCCAGGGATTTTAGCCTTCTCAAAGTGATTGAGAACCCCCTTGATTTCATCCAAGTTCACAACCACACCAATAACCCCCTCAGCTTCTGGAGGAAAGATTCTAGGGTAATTTCGAATAACCTTGAGCTGATCAGACAAATTACTAACAATATCTTGATGGTAAATTTCCTTGAAATACTTAGCTGCACCCAATTCCAACTCCTGTTGATCAGCTAGCATCTGACCCCCATCATCCTCCAGATGCCAGATGGCATTGCAGTTTCTCCTCATATTTGCAAAATTCTGGAAGAATTTCGTGTTGCTATCACCACACCGGATCCACATAGCCCTGCTCTTCAAACGCCACCCTTCCTCCTCTCTATCCAGGATGACACGTTTGGCATTTTCCAAAAACAGAAAACGAGCTCTATGCTCAGGAAGAAACATAGAAATAGTATCATCACCCAGGGTCTTTAATTCAAGTTCAATATCAAGAAGCTCAGCTTACTGCTCCTCCTTAAACTTTCATTCCCAATTGATAACCTCAAGACACAGCTTGTGCAGTTTAGAAGACAAAGACAAACACGCAAACCCAGTGTCATTCCTGGAAAATGCCTCCCACTTATCACGGATCAATGAGCAGAAACTAGAAATCTCCAACCAACAATGATTGAATTTAAAGGGATAACTCGCCCGCTGCGAGCCCAGATCCACCTCCAGAAAAATGGGTTTATGATCCGATATGCCAGTAGATAAAGACCAGCTTCGGTATTTACCAAAAGTGTTACCAAGCTCCTCCGCCAAGAAAAAACGATCCAGCCGTCTCGCACAACCAGCTTTGCCAACCCGACCATTACTCCACGTTGGAGTGAGAACCGTCAGCACCACATCAATATGTCCAGCAGCGTCAAAAGAATCTCGAAAATATTCCATGAGAGGATCCGGATTACCCTTCGAACCCCAACTCTCCTCCGAAGAAAGCGTAAGGTTCAAATCACCAGCCAAGATCAAGGATGAATCATTAAGTAATCCACTCCGAAAGATTCCACCCCAAAAATGTTCCTTACTAGAATATGGACCATACACATTAAGAATACGCACCTCTCTATCAAGGCCTTTCAGCTTCCCATCCAACAAAATGCCTGCAGTCACCAAAGATGCTGAGAACTGAGCTGACAAAGGATTCCATGCAAACAATAGTCCCCCCGAGAGACCGACCGAATCACAACCACAACAATTCCAATTAGGGAGAATTTTTAAAAAGGATTCATAGATAATCTAGCTTCGTATAATATCAATAGAACATATTCTCCTTATTAGCTATCTTCTAAATCTCGAATCCGTTTATGCGATAACAATAGCAATTTAATATTTCAAACAGAGAAGAGAATTGTGAACCATTTAACTCTGTAGAAATCGCAGAGTAATCTATCGATTTGACATCATCATTTTCTTCATAGTAAATTCAACATAAGTATAATATCTTGAAATATTGTCGGCATATAACATTGCAAATATAAAGAAACAACAAAGATATCCCAATTAAAAATAAGTTGCATCATTGTTAGCTCATTCGAGAGAGATATACTTACCTGAATGAAATGGGAAAAACACACTTGGAGATTCAGTTCCTTCCAACAATATGAGAGGACAACAACCTACTTATTCCAACTTCACTTCCGAGTTGGATCACCACCATGAACAAATAACTAGCAAGCAAATCTAAACGCAAGACTCTCTCCAAGACTCTGTAGTAGATCAAGTGATGGACTTAAAATCAACAAGAGAAATACTCAACAACCTGCCCTTGTAGCAATAATTTCTCCATGCACAACACAACATCATATGCTATCTCAATGCACCAATTTATAATTTTTGCCCTGGTCTTGTGCCATCCCAATCAAATCTCAATCAATTCTTCAATCCCTATGATTTAGGATCTTGTCTAGTAGTTGAGATTTTAGATTGGATTTGATTGGTATAATATCTCTTGCTTGCTTTACACTTGTTCTTTGTCTCATGGTGGTGTTCCCTCATTCCCATAAAAATGAAACACAGAGGAAACCTCAAGAAGACATTATAAAGTGAACGTGACAACTTTGTATTGGAGTGAACATGTCGTATTTCTATTTGACGGAGGGACAACAAAATTGGGAACTGTGCCCAAAAACAAGCCTTCAAAGAAAGAACTCATTGATAATTTGTTAATACATATTAAATCCGATTTTAAGAACTCATTATTAAGTATCATGGACACAAACAAAAATATGTGCAAAATACAAACCTCGGTACTTGGGTGAGTACAATACGATGATTGAATGAGTGAATAAGATGATTGAATGAGTGAATGATCCTCATCTCCATATTTCTTAAGTGTAGATAGAATGCTAGAAATGAAAAATCTTTTATGTCACTGAATAAGACAGGTGACCTTGAAATGATCACATCGGGAACAAAAATTATGCTAAAACTACCTATCTATATTCTAATGAAAACTTGGAGTCCAGTGACCGACCCACATAAAAATTGTTTATCTCATCCATGTTGTAATAACAATCTTCCTCTTCCACTGCCAACAAGACATTTTGGCCGCAAGTTTCTTCCATGGTTTCCTACTGTGTAATATTATCCTATGTATTACTATCACCATAACATTCCTCTCTTATTTTTTTAACGGTGTTAAAATCAACTTGAACTTGTCCTTTTTATTCTGATAATTTATAGTTCTCAATCTATGGACCTAATAAATCATAAAACACCAATTGACAAAAATGGGTTATCTAAGTATTATAGACCATTTTCTTATAACAAATTTCATTTCAATAGAATCATCACAACAACAAGAAAATGATCCCTAAATTGGAATGAATATCTTGACCTCATATTGGAGTGGTTCTCTTCGAGGATGTGTGATAATGATCCTTGAAGAATTCATATTCTTGTTTGAGAACACCAAAGTATTCTCTAGCTGCTTGGTTTTCCACTTGGCTCTTTTGTTCTGGAACCAAATAGCTATTTGCCTTGAGTACAGTCACAGAGACCCTGCCAGCTCCTCATCGGGATCATACTTTGATTTAGAATACAATGACGTTGGCAAAGAATCTTCATGCTTGCCCTCTTTCTCCTCGTCTTGAAATATAATAGGTGTTAGAATGTACATTTTGATTGCTACACAAAGCTGGGTGATTGTGCATACCATTGGAAAAGAATTTCTCAATTCTTTCTTGAAATCCGCTAGAAGCAATATGTTAGAAATAACATTAGTGCAACATCACCTCCAATATCAATCAAATCAACACCATTGAAATATTACTGTATTTTTTTTTCTTCGAAAAATACCTTAGAGCAAACTCATGGGCAATTTCCCTCATTTTGAGGATGGTACCCAAGGTAAACTCTATGTTCTTCAAGGCACAAGGCTAGTCAACAACATAGATCGATTATAACAACATACTAAGTATGATCTCAACATGTCACTTATAGGAATAGAACTTGAGTGGGGAGAATTATACTCCATTCCACAATTACTAAGATTAGGCCCAATTGAGAGACAAATTCACTATTATAAACATGCATTATCATTTTTATGGATATATTTAAATATAATGTATTTCAATAAATATGTATTGCAGTCACCTTTTCACTACCCCAAGATCTCCATATGGTCTCCAATGAATCATGATTCCAATAGCCCCAAGATCATAACTTCATAATGCAACCAATTCAGTTGTTGGTGAAGTTTGGGGCCTCATGCTTTTTTTGTTCTTCCTGTTTGAGTAAAGCCAATATTGCATTATAAGAATTTCAATATAAATTTAATGTTACATTTATGCTATATGAACAAACAAACAAAAACCACCAGCTCTGAGTTTGTAATATATGAATCCCATAGGTATAGTTGAGCTATCTACTCCATAGTTGTTTGAGTTGGACTATAAATTGACTTGCCAAAGACTACGCAAGTTTTGGAAACCCAAGCATATGTAATATATTCAAATTATGACCAAAGGAGATTTTGGTAAGTTTTAGATTTGGTTGTTGGTTTGTTTTTTCTAAGTTTTTTTGTTGTTGTTTCAACTACATTTCACCTTGACTCGTCTATATTTAGAACTCGACACCAAGCAAAATTACTTGGGAGTATTCAGCAAAATACTTAGTCATTGTAAAATTACTCTAGTAACTACACTCTATAATATTATTTATTTTTAACAAATATCAATACATTTCTTGGGCATCATATCAACCTTCTTAGTGGTAGATCATTATGATAAATCAACAATCATTTATTAATTTTTTGTCCTTCAATTTCCTTGTATTCAAAAAATGAGTTTATTTTTGGATTAGATGCTATGGATTCAACCACGACTTGCACCTGACTCACAACAACGAAGTGAGATATTAGAAGACAACACAATGACCACAAGCGATAGCAACTCTGATATTTTTTATCACAATGTTAAGAAGAACCATGATTTATGACTGTGTTTCATTGACATTGTTGCAAATTATTTTCCTGTTCAAATGCTTATGTCAAGGAAGAGGGGTGATACTGCATAAGCAAGGAAGCACAAGGTAGAGCTCACAAAAGTCAAACATGCTCAGTCTTGTAAATGTCTATCAAGATGACGTAGAAGAGGACCACTCTATTCTACAGTAAAAATTTTATGCATGGAACTGAATGGATGCATCAAAATTTTAATTTTTTTCACCGGTTAAGGATTTGAAAATATAGTTTAGAATCACACTTCATTCCCAAGTATCCATATTTTGTTACATTGGAATATATAGAGATTTCAAAGGAGGTTGTGAAAAATGACTTAGGTCTTTTGTGAATATGGAATATTCAATAAAGAGTTCATAAATATTCTCAAAGGGTTGTATTTGTTTTGGTGCTTCCTATCAGAAATGATTCAACCATGTCGGTTCCATGCTTTACCCATTGGCATTCTCTTTTGGTGCAAAGAAATCCATGGGTTCTCAATAGCATGCCAATGTAGTTGTTGTCACAAGGGCTCTCTACTACCTGGTTTCTTCTATTTATGTGCTCCTTTTATCCAGTCTCTCCATTTTTTCATTGTCAAACACATTTTAACATAGGGCGTTTTTCATTCAAAGAGTATCATTCTTTCGATCTATGGAGTTCAATTTTGTATATCCATAACCTAAGTTTAATTGAGGGATTCACTACAGTACCTTATGTGATGATAGTGCAAGCTTAATTATACCATAAATGCAATATATGCAGTTGATTTTGTGTAATAGGCAACGACCTTGATGTTCCATCATAGTCATAAATGACAATGATAAGATTAGATCCACTCACCCTAGGGCATGCAAACCAAGTCAGTGCCATAAAAGGGATTTAAAGCTCCCATTGTGATGGATTTAGAATGCAATGACGTTGGAAGAGAATCTTCATGCTTTCCCTCTTTCTCCTTGTCTTCAAATACAATAGGTGTTGAATGTACATTTTTCTTGCTACGCAAAGATGGGTGATTGTGCATACCATTGGAAAGGAGTTTCTCAAATATTTCTTTAGGTGTTGAATGTACATTTTGCTTGCTACAAAAAGCTGGGTGATTGTGCATACCATTGGAAAAGAGTTTCTCAAATATTTCTTGAAAGTTGTTAGAAGAAATCTGTTGAAAGAACAATAGTGCAACATCACCTCCACCATCTATCCACTCAACACCACTGAAATATTGCTAAACCCTTGCAAAAGCTTCCACAGGAAACCCACCCTTCTCTTCCCCATTCTGTGTTGCAATATGTGGTTGTGAAGGAGAAAGGGATTCTACTTCTCCAAAGAGAATCCGAGGTCAAATATTTACAAGTAAATGGAAACAATTTTGTTCAAATGAGATGACCAATTGTTCTCAAAGTTTAGAACTGTTGACTCAAAGCAAATACAATTTGAAAGATGTACTTCAACTCAATTTTTTTTTGAAAACCATTCCTTGGAATCCCAGAGTATGTCAAGATCATCTACATCAATCATCATAATATTGGACCAGATAAAAGTAGTATTGAACATAACTCTGAACATTAGCTTCTCTCTCTGGATCTATCTATAGATGAATGCATTCCAAAACAACATCCCCTTGTACCATGCATTGGATGTCAATTTTTACAACATCACAATCAACCTGCTTAAAGAATGTACGTTGTCATCACACAAGTTATAAATATAAGTAAAACAATAATATTCAATCTATCAACATAAACCATACAAATTGGAACACATGAGAAGCAGATTGCACACATGTATGTAGTGTCGCAAGGTTTTTTTTCTTAGTCATGGAGAAAAGAATCTATGTAGAAATACCACCCTTATTATGAATATCCTGCCCAAAAACACCAATAATTGGACGACAACCATTCTGAGAATGAAAGTTAGGTACAACACGAAGAATGAGATAGTCCAAAGAAAGTTCCCGCTCTAGTCGTGGCCACTCAGGGGACGTATTTATTCTAGCAGCATATTAAAGATAACGCAAATGTGGAGGAAATGGATTTAGAGGTAATAAGAGCTACAAATAACCTTTTGGTGCCTCTCTGTAAACATTGTCGAGAATCCTTTGGTCACCAATTTGGAGTTTTTTGTAAATGTGAAAGCATGAAAGAAGAAAATCTTTCTCATTGATAGCCACTTATCACTTTCATGAAGAAGATGATGGATCAAAGACAACAAAAGAAGAGGGTAATTATCATACTGTTTGGGGTAGTACATAACTTTAACATCACATTCACACACAATTACTGCAAACACACTTCTCTTCTCTCCCTCTCTGAAATTGAATGCAAGAAAGGCAGAATCGAGATACGGTTCATACAATTCAGTGACAATTTCTCGCAAATAAATTTTGTAGATCTCATCTGGTAGAACCTTAGTTGAGAAATAAGAATCGAATATTGCTTGTCATGAAATGAAATGGAAATCTAGTTGTTAACTCCTAAAAGTCGCACACATGCAACATTTCAGTGATCCATCTAGTAAAGCGTCATCAACATAAAGAATGCATCTCTCCATAGGCATCCTCAATAGATCCAAAACATATCATGAGTCCATAAGTGCCAATAAACAGTCAAAACAAAGGGTAGCGTGGGTATTACACAGTTGACCCGCGCTATAGCGTTGGTTACTTGAACAATGCCCAAGCTACACCCGCGCGGATTTTCCTTCGATAACTCCACTATTGTCAAAATGGCGAGACCACTCACCCCAACAGCACATTAAAGACTCAATCCTCCCCGAGGATCAGAATTCAGCTCCTCACACACTTGGGGGTATTAATTAGTCCCCCTTGTGTACCTTGGAACTAGTTCATGAAGGAGGAGAGTTCACATTTGGATCTAGTTGTTTGATGCCTACCTCTTGGCCTATAAAAGGAATCCATTGGTATGCATTTTGTAGAGAGAAATTAGAGCAAGGTTATGCTGCTGGATTTGAGTTGGATATTCCTTATAACCCACCATTTCCTACCATTGTGAGCATTCCCAAGCTTGCTTTCCACCTACCATCAAGGGGCAAGTGTTCCTCTCCATTGTTCTTCCATCTACTTAGCATTTAGTTTGTACATGAAAGGCCTCCCTAAGGGATATTGTTGGCTTCCCTTGAATCCTTCACCTCCTAGGTGTTGTACAACTATTCCATTGGGAAATACAAGAGTGGTTTAGCATATATTTGGTTGTTGTTGGAGTTTGCATCTTTCCCCCATCTCTTTCATTTTATTTTCATCAATATTTTCATGTTTGGATGTGAACTACACTAACAATCTCTTGCGGGATCACTTGGAGGAATACCAACCAAACCAAAAAGGGGCTCCAAGGACTGAGGCCTTGCAACAAGCTACAAGGATTAGCCCCTCACCAAGTGGAAGAGTGCACTTGTGCAATTTTTTTCACAACAGTTCTAATGAAGACCATACTTATTTTTGTTCATTTCTTTTTAAACTAGGTTGTTTTATGCTAAGTATCTAATTCTAGGTGTTTGTCACTTGCAGGAGATCAGGTATTCCACCTATTTCTTCCAGAGTTCATCCCCATCACGGCCCCATTTATTTTTCCACAGTCGCGTGGTTCCAAGCGTCTTTGTCACGCTGATAGTGCATAATCGACTCTAACAGTCACGCGCATAACACAGGTTACCAGTATAATTCCCACACTACACTGCTCATCGCACCCGCGCGAAAGGTTAGTGTATTACCCACGCTACATCGCGTCTGTTTTGTATTAACCCGCGCGACAAAGTCTGGTTTAGTCGTGCTACCTTTGTTTATTTTTTTTTATCTACATAGCTTAGTTTGGCAGCTCAATTACTGCTTACTAGTGAACTTAAATTAAGGCTAATTCACCCAATTACTTATCTTCTTAGTAATTAGTGCACCTAGACCAATATTAGGAAGTAAAGGGTACATCTCTCTTGAAACTTAACTAGGTAACCAACTTTGAGGCTTTAAACAGGCCCCATTGTTGTCACTAGTATTCAAGACCATCTCTTGTTTATGCATCAATGGAATGTTGTTTTTAGTAGTATTGCTAGTGTAGAAAACACCTTTTGCACACAAGCAAGGACCTAAAGACACTTGTCTCCGGAAGTATGCTCTTCACCTCTCACTTCATGTGAGCTTGGTGAATAAAACAAGGGTGAGAAGTGTAAAATACCTTCATTGCACATTTATCTATTAGTTAGAATATTTTATTTTGCAAAGTGCCACTAACATCTCTTAGAGTTAAAAGTACATATTGCTTGATATACTCTTTTAGTTAATTTGTCAATAAAATCATTTTTTTTGCTTCCATCACATGCGTTTGCCCCACTAGCACACAATAAGAGGCCTAAAGACTCTTCCAATCCAAGTATGCTCTTCACCTCTCACTTCATGTGAGCTTGGTGAATCAGAAAGGTAGCGATTATGAAATACCCCTCTTACACTCCATAAGTGAAACATACAAACACCTTAAAATCAACATTGCAATTGTCTTAACCAACTAAAATCCTCCACAGGAGGTCACAAAACAACATTTTAGTTAGGTAGGATTGATTGGGCTAGGCATCCATTAATGCCCGCCAATCTAGTTTCATTAGGAATATTTTGAAACATAGCATTGTTTCCTTTTAGGGTACTTACAAAATCCTGCTATAAGCAAGTGTTGAAAGAAAACCCGGATCAGAAGTGCACCGTGACCAAGGAGGTGAAATCCGAGGTATATATGCCCTGCTCTCCCCTACAAGCCACTCAACTTGTTGTAGGGATATGACACTATACCGTGCAGGCCAAACCACTGATCCGCACTTAACGCAAGATATCTTAGTAGCCTAACTTAGGATATCACCAAGGAGCAATTATGAATGCAGTTTACTCTTGAATTTAGCTATTCCTGTTGGGAGGTGTTGCCAATTATTCTTGATTAGATCATTGGCCCCATCGTCGGTAAAACTAGTTCTTTGTTACCTCCACTATTCAATTGGTGAGTGGATACCATTATCACCACCAATTGTACTTTTGAGAGGCCCAGTTATACTTGAGAGGAAGGACGTTAGATCTTCTAGGGAATTTACATCTATTTTATTTTTTAAACTACAAGTTCACTAAATCGTAATAAAAAGAACCTACATGTGGGAAATCATGCACTAAAACCAATATTGCACATATCACTCACTTATTGCACCATTTTGCATATGTTGTGGTTGGCATATTTTTGCATTTGTTCAATTGTGTTTATTCCACTATCACTCCCATTTGACACAAATCCTTCACCATTGAGGAACAAAACAACATCCTAAGACAATCTTGTAGACTACAAGGCCTATCCCATCTCTCGAGGGGTGTTATTACACCTCCCCCCTGTAGTACACGCGAAGGGAATTCAAGCTGGGGTTGTTCCCGAACAACATTAAAAGGATCATCTGGTCGAGGCCACGCCTTTCCAGGTACATTTTCTCCCCTCACAGAATATATTAATTACACCACTTCTCCCCCCATCGAAAGTAGCACCCTGCTGGCTTCTCCCCAAGGAGATCCCTCGGATCCCTTAGACCCATCCTCTCTCATAGGAGTTCATCCATTGTTTACAACACCACCTGGGTCTCCTACTCGTGGAAATCATATCCCAAACAGAATGCCAAGACCCGTTGTCCCTACCTTACCATTTATGGCTAGTTTAAATCTACCTGATTTGGACAAACTGATAAATGACCCCATTTCTCATGATGTGACATGACCGGCTATGCCAGAAAAGATTCCTTCCGATATTCCCAAATTCAAAGGAAAACGGGGAGATGATCCCGCCAACCACGTTATGTCTTTCCACTTATGGTGTTCATCTAACACTATAGTGGATGACCCCGTGAGGCTTTGCCTATTCCAGCATACCCTCATCGGAACAACATCAAAATGGTACGTAAACCTATAAAGTGGCACCCATTCCACATTTGTGACATTGGCCACCGCATTTCTTATGTACTTTCAACTGCCAATCCGACATGATCTAGGCCTCAAAATTCTCATTGAGTTTCGTCAAAATACTTCCACCCACATCGCAGACCACATCCACAAGTGGCGTAGATGTCGCACACCATGCAAGATCGAAATACAACCTCCCTTTTTGTTGGATTGGTTTATCAAATACCTCCAACCTTCCATAGCTAACTATGTCACCACCTCCATGCCACAAAGCGAGGAAGAGGTTATTCTGAAGCACAAAGTTTCGACCTCATATATGCACAGTCTGGATATCTTTACACAATCCTCCCTGATGCCCCGCGACATCGTTCGTTGGATCCTACACCTTTGGGATCGTCACATTAGGCGGATGGGATTATTGGGTCCATTTCCCATTTAGGAAAGGTTCCTCCCACCACATCAGTACCATTCAACATGGTTCTATATTACCCATCCATGCCACCTACGTCAGTACCCCCTATAGCGGTACCAACACCATCAATTGGTCAATTACAGTATGGACCATATAGTCCTACATATTGAAACATTATCCAAACAATGACGGTTCCTACACCGCCATTCGCTCCAATCGCTAATACATCCACCTCTTATGGATCACAAATGACATTTATCCCACCGTCGGGATATAATCCAAATTACCCTTTCCCATTCCCAACTGGTCAGCAACCTTCCCCCCACATGGGGGTTAACTTAGTTCAACCTACTTATGTTCAACAAGCTCAACAATTTGAGCAATTGAACGCTGCAAAACCCCAGAATCCATAGACTCGGGGGAAGAATAAAGGTAAGAATAGACAAAACCAGCAGCTGGGGCAAGGGGGAAAGCCACTCAAAATTGAAGACAAGTGAGTATGTAGAAATTTTATATTTCCAACCCCTTCACCTAATGACCCAAAATCCAAAATCCACTATCAGAGAAATATGTAATGGATAAAATTCTATCTCTTTATTTGAACCTTCTACTGTATACTTGTGTGCATCTCAATCCCTTATCTTAAAGTTTTATGTGAACAATGACTTTTTGACAATAAACTCAATGCAATATTTTTTTATTTATGTGAACCTAATTGTTTGAGAAATTGAATCTTCTCAAACTTGTGATTACAATAACTAATTTTTTGACAAGTTCTCTTCACAATATTTGCTTGGGGCACTTGCCCCATCTTAGAATGCTATGTCTTCCCCAAAGTCTGATATCTTACCAAAGTTGTATTGAAATCAAAGGAGTGTGAGGACTTGGTAGAGGCTATTGGAGGGCTTGTGAATGCCATTTACCATGCATGAATGATTTAGGAAGCAAGATGACATGCTCTGGTTATCTCTATGTTGGTCAAAACCATCATCCATGTCTTTGGTAGGGCCACAGATTATGTTGGTGATGTCGTGTGTGTCACTTCTACTGCTTAGAGCCATTGCAAAAGGCTGTCATTATGACTATTGTTCTTTCACAACACGTGCATATTGTCTAGAATGATTATACAGAGAAAAATAAGAGAAATGAGAAATGTTGTTAGATTTTGTGAAGAAAGACTCGTTAGCTGAATCATCATTGTTGACCTTTTACCTTACTAATGTGGTGCCAATCTAGACCACCAACAAATGATTAGGCCAACATTCTCATAATCTTCATGAATCCATTGTTACAACGTCCTAAATGTTGCGTACTACTCTTGATAATGGGATGATGGCACCATGTTTGAGTGCATATGTTGGCAATTTATCTCTGAAGATGACACAACATTGGGTTGTTGTTATTCTACACCAATAGAAGGAACATATCGTTGGGATCCCTTATATTGCCCACTCCACAATGTTGCTACTACTAAGGAGGGTTTTATTGGGTGAGGACACATTGGCTATTAACCTTCCCATTGTACTAGTTTTCCCTCACCTCCCCTTGTGGATTGTGGCACCATTGAAGGGGAGGTTGTTGTAGGGGAAATACTACCTACTACTAGAAGAGTGTTAATGTTATCACTAGAAATTACCTGTATATTTTAAATTAATAATCAAGGCTAGTTATTAATGGGATTCTTATGCCTACCAACTAATCATTATCTTCAAACTATTCAAAAATTGTAATAGCCTTGTTAGAGAAAAGGAGTTGAAAACATGATTGAACCTCCACTAACACTAGGGCTAATAGAAAACCCTTTGTCACAACCTTGCATTGTAGGCTAAAATCCCACCGTGGAGCTATGGGCAAGAGACTCACTTAGCAAAGAAGAGCTTGGTGGCACCAATTCAATTTTCACCTTATAAATAATGAATGTAGTGAGATTTACAATAATGTAATGTGAAATATTTCCAAGATTTAATGCATATGTTCTCATAGCCTTGTCTCCTTATGTATTGGCAATAAATCTTAATTGTCTCTACCATTCAATTATATAAAGATCAAGCCGTTAAAGGTCTATTCAAGCTCTCTCATGGAAGTCTTAATCGTCTACGGGGGCACGGTTCTGTTATGGCATCATCCAAAACCCATGCGGTTTTAGATGTCAGGGGGGAGACAAAGAACCATCAAGGGGGACTTAGAAAGCAGTGAGAAAGAACCCCCAGCCAGGTGGTTCGTTGATGTTATGCTTATCCTTGAATGTAAGAGGTCTGGGCCATACCTCTAAAAAATTGGCTCTGAAACGATTAGTTACTTTGCACAATTTGAATGTACTGTTATTACAGAAGAGACTTGTTGTAGATGATTCAATAGTCAAAGAGATTAAGTCCATTCTTCATGGCTAGGACTTTTTATCATTGGACGTTGTTGGTAGGTAAGGTGGAATTTTAACTGGCTGGAACCTTAATACTATGTATGTATCTTCCTGTTGGGGTATATCCTTAGGTTTGGGAATCAAGTTTAATTCCAGATATTTGGGCATTTCTTTCACCCTCTTAAATTTATATGGTCCTCACTTGCATAGAGAGGAATTATGGGATAATATCTTCGAATCAAGCTTCCATCTGGCACATAACTTCATTCTAGTTGGGGATTTGAATTTTTCTATAGGCGAGAGAGACACTTGGGGTAAATCAGCTCAAAAACTTACCCACTGTCTGAATACTTTGTCAGAAAATTGGAAGATGTTGGCCTTTTGGATCTTCCTCCGATGGTTCTTAAACCAACCTGGAGGAATAAGAGAGTAGGAAATCAAGCTATCGCTAAAATACTAGACCGGTATTTACTCAATGAAGGATTTTTTAACTCACCATCTTGTGTCAAACAATGGATAGGAATAGGAGGTGATTCATATCACTTTCTCGTTTTCCTTCAGGTCAAAGGGGATCAGAACAAACCACCTTCACCCTTCAAATTCGATGCAACGTGGTTAGATGATGACGATTTCCATATTCTGGTCAAAAGCTACTTGGGCTCTCTTTAACCCTTCTTCACAGTGCTCGGCTACATTACAATTTCTGAACAATCCCAAAAGGTTGAAAGCACATACGATCCCTTGGGTGGAGAACTGCAAAAAAGATAGGAGTAAGGAAATCCTTGAAGCTGAAGCAAAGATAGAATCCTATTACTCATCAACTGTTGACAATTTGACTTTAGATCAGAAATTATGTATGATGGAACTAGAGTATAGAAGAAGGAAGAATTTACTTCATGAGGAAGCCACCCTTTGACTCAAAATCCAATCTATTTGGCTTAACAAAGGTGACAGTAATTCCAATCTTTTTCATCACTTTATTAAGCACAAAGAATATATTAATTCTATAAGGTAGATTGAAGATGATGAAGGACATTTGGTCTCTGTTTTTAATGATATTGCAAATGTGGGGGTGAGGTTCTTCTCCAATTTGTACAAGGAGGACCAAGGGGACCTATTGCTTCAATGCTAGAGATTATCACACACTTTCCCTCCTTTGTTTGGGAAGAACATAATGCCTCCCTTAAAAATATTGTTACAAAAGAGGAACTATCAACTGCAATGAATTCTATGCACAAGGACAAGAGTCCCAGGCCGGATGGATGGCTAGTTGAATTTTATATGGGCATGTTTGAGCACATTGGTGAAGATCTTCTTGCCGTCGTAGAAGAATCCAGATTGGAAGGTAGGGTCTTGGCATATTTTAATTCAACTGTTCTCACTTTGATCTCGAAAGTTGACAGGGTCAAAAGAATGGAAGATCTTTGACCAATTTCATTATGTAATTGTATATACAAGCCGATAGCCAAGGTCCTTGCCAATTGAATAAGGGGAATTCTCTCTAAAGCAATTTCCCCTTAACAATTTTCCTTTCTAGAAGGCCGAAAAATTCATGATGCCATTAGCATAGCTCAAGAGGTGCTACACTCGGCAAAAACTACTCGCTCTCTCACGGTGGTTATTAAAGCATATATGTCTAAGGCATATGACAAGGTTAACTGGAATTTTCTCCGCTTAGTGCTCACTCTGAATGGATTTGATCTTTCAATGATTAATTGGATACTATCCTCTATGCAATCAGTGAGATTTGCAGTACTCATCAATGGCTCTACCTCATGCTTCTTCAGACCGGGTAGAGGGACCAAGCAAGGCTACCCTCTGTCTCCCTTATTATTCTTGTTGATTATGGAAGGTCTCAGTAGAATCGTCTCCTCTTCCAAATCTAACAGAGCCCTCAAAGGATTTCACTTTGGTGGAGTTGTATCCATTACACATCTCCTCTTTGTGGATGACATCTTACTCTTCTCTGATGGTTGCAGAAGGGAGATTAAAAAGATCAAAGTTCTCCTAGCACTATTCTCACAAGCCACAGGCATGTTATGTAATCCACTTAAACTTCTCCGTCCTTCCTTAATCTAGAAGATGAGACAACTGAATGGATTACTAATCAATTTGATTTTGAGACTGTGGATATATATCTAGGGATCAAATATCAAGGTTTTGTTATTAAACCAAATGATTATACCTGCAAAGATTGGGTGTGGCTTATAGGAAAAGTTGAAAGTAAACTAAATTTATGGTGCAACAAGTGGTTATCCAAAGCAGGTAGAATGATCTTTATGAATTCCAGGTATCCTAGTGTATTGGGCTACACTTGCACATGTCTCTTTAGGTGTTCTTGAATATATCAAGAAACTTTGCTTTAGTTTCTTGTGGAGTAATAAGCTCTTTGGAAAATATTATCATTGGATATCATGGAATAGACTCACCCTGCCTAAAAAACTAGGAGGCTGGGGACTAAAGCATTACTTGTGCTTCTCAAAAGCACTTGTAGCAAAGGGGATTTGGCGTTTAGTGCAAGGCATGGGTCTTTGGGTCAAAGTTATTCACATCGAATATATGTATCCAATGTCTGTTTTTAAATGGATCAGGTCAAATTCCAAATCGACGAGGAACGTGTCGATTATGTGGAAGGCAATGGTCTCTACATTTGAAATTATTGGAGACTAGATTACCTACAAAATTGGTAATGGAAGAACTAATAGGCTGGGTATTGACCCTTGGATTGGTTATACATCCTCATACATGTTACCAATGGATTTGGTCGACTCTCTCACCGACAGAGGTTATATTTTCCTGTATCAGATCCAAGATTTACTCAATACTAGTGTGCTTTAGCAAGAATGGTTATTAGCTGACCATATGGAATTTGTGAATGACGAGAAAGTAAAGTGGGACAGTTATATCAATGATATAAAAAATAGTCACATATCTCTTGTTGATGGAAAGGACCAATTGATTTGGTCCAAAAATGAGGTTGAAGGCAACTACCTACTGAAGATTGGATATCAAACTCTTAGAGAGGAGGAAGAACATAGTCCTCCTCCATGGTGGAACAAGGTGGTTTGGGACATCAACTATCCATTAATGAACAAATTATTTATGTGGCTCACTTTGGCTTGAAAAATTCCTGTTTGGAATCATATCACAAGGTTCTTTGGTAATGGGACTAGCAAGTGCTCGTTATGCAGAATGGATGAGGACTCCATCAATCACATTTTTATCAGTTGCTCCTATATGAAGGATATGTGGCAGTTTGTTGCCATGATTTCGGGGATCAATTTTATTTGGGAAGGGGAGGAGATATCTGTTGTATTCCAAAATTAGATGAATACTCCAGAATATACTGATTGTTGCGCTCTTCCTGTGCTCATGATATGGGGTGCATGGATTGCCCGGAATAAATTGATCTTCCAGAACATCTTCATTCCACTTCACATCTATGCTACCAAGAGTCTTGCAATACTGGAACATTTCCCTCAAACTTGGAAAGAACCCACGTGGAGGAGGATATCCAAGGAAAACTGTGATGAAAATAAGCCTTGGTGTTTTTTTTATGGTGCAGTGCAAGGTAATCCTAGTTTTGGTGGCACAGGAGGTCTTCTATATTTTTCTGACTGTCATTGGTATAAAACCTCAGCTAGTATCGAACCTGCTACAAACAATAGAGCAGAACTTAATGGTGTCTTCAAGATCATCAAATTGGCTATTTCTCTTGGAGTGAAGACACTTCAAGTATTTTGGGATTCACTTCTTGTCATTGAATGGCTCTCAGCAAAAAGGCCTCCCAAGAATATCTTCCTTGGGCCAATTTATGATGATGTCTGCAGATCTCTAGAACTCTTTGAAGACATATAATTCCAACACATCTACAGGGAACAGAACATTGAAGCCGATCTTCTCTCCAAACAAGCTCTTCTTCTTCTTGAAGGTTGCACACAAGTATGAGAAATAAACAGAGATTCCATTAAGGAGCATGATTCGAGCCCCCTTCTTATTTGAATGTACCGCCCATGCCAAATGGGCCTGAAGAATGTTTGGGGAAGTATAACACACTCTCTTTTAGAGAAGTTACCAAATTGTAGAATCTTATTGAATTGTCATTTTTTGTTGTTCTCTTGAAGATTATATATGGATGGAAGAAGTATGTAATGCTATGTATAAGGGTAATGTTGATGACAACATACTATACTGGACGTTAAAAATGTATGACTTCTTGCCTATGAACAATATGGTTCGATTTTTAATAAAATCTAAGCGATGATCTTTTTTCTTACTACAAAGATCCTACGAAGTGTAATTAGGATAGGCCTTACGAGTTTTCACAGCCCCAGTCTCCGAATCACAAGCCCACAATAGCTGATCCAAACACTCTTGAAGGCAGATTCCTACATGCCTGAGGAAATTCACGTAACTATCCCATTCAATTGCTTCACTTGAGATAAGGTTTAACTCTGTTACCAAGAGCCAATAGTCGGTCGGATTATCACCAGTGTCTGCCTTCCGAGCGTGATTGAGAAAGTAAATCCCACGCAAATGTAAAGCCTGAATGGTAGTGAGAGATGGAGCTGATTGTTGATTATCTCCTATAAATGGGTCTACACCCACTCGGACTTGAAAACCATCCCCGACCCGCCAAGCTAACCACCTGTTAAGGAACATAAAGGAATTTCTAATAAGCAAAAGGAAGGAATATGATTCACATTAAACGGTCATCACTATTTCAAGTTAGTTCTAATAACGATAACACACATTGATAATTTATGAAAAGTCATGCCCATCACCTTGAAGTTCACGTGCCCTTTACAATGTATCACATCATCAATGGTCAAAGATGGGTAATCAAGTAATAGGACAAATGGTGATTATAGATTTTTTTTACTTTGTTTTCTTAAAACTTCCTTTGTATTTGAAAATTCCTTGTAAAACCAAATGAAATTAGTTACATCAATTAACTATAAAATAAAAATTTAGATTTTAGAAATAAAAAATTATTGTTTTTGAAATTTTATAATATTTAGTTTAATATATAGTTTTAATAAACTTCGATGCATTTTACCTTTTTTCATTTTGCAAACTAATTAAAAGTCAAGGCTTTCATATGAATATGCTTTCATCTTTCATATGCTTTCATCTTATGATCGCCCAGTTGATTTCTTTGATGGGGCATCCAATCAAGGCTTATGTGCAACAGGAGGATCCATTTTCCTGAATCAGCATCACTATTTCACCTTACGTCTCTTTTGTGGAGAGGGCACAAATATGAAAGCAGAATTGTTGGCCTTATGGTTGGTTGTGAGAGTAGCAAATTTATTTGGTCTCTGCAATCTGAAACTTTTTGGTGACTCAAGAGTCACTATCAAATGGGCAAGCAGAGATTTTACTCTAAAGATAACAAATCTAATGCACTGGTGCAATAGGATCAAAGCTAAAATCATGCAGATTAAAAATATATCTTTTGAGCATATATATCGAACTCACAACTCAATGGCTGATAAAATTTCAAAGATTGCTATGGAAGGACAAGAAGGTGTCATCATTTGGGAGGAATTCCTGGATACTCAACTTTCAAACTCGGGCCAGTTTGTCAGTTTTGACATTTAGTTTTGTGATGATTAACTTATGTCCTTTTTTGGCACAAAATTGTTTGATATATTTTCTGTTAAACTCAACTCCTATGTATATCTTGATGAAGTTAAAATGTAATTTTGTTCATTTCTGGACTGGTTCTGACTAGATGCAAACAGTTGTCTAGATAAGAGACTCATGTACTATTTGATTCTGAATTGAATATCAATAGTATGAATATTTTTCACTGGAGAAAAAAACCATAACCATAAATGTCCAAACAATGTTGTACTATTGCTATAGTGGTTTAATTTTAAAATCTAAGATTTGTAGACAAATTGGTTCCCTAAGTTTTTCCTTGGGATTTCATTTGCTCCCAGCCATTGTTTTTCTTTTATGTCTAGGGTTTTGTATGTTGTCTCTTTCCTAAGCACTTGTACAATAATTTAAAAGTGATCATTCATATTAAAGGGCATCATTCTAGATATACAAACTCCTTAATTTTGATTTCAACATGCATCATCTTCTTATTTCGAGGAAAGCCAATGGCACTAAACTAAATCACAACTAATACCCTTGATAAGTAAATAAGAGTTACCTAACACTATTTGATTTTTGAGTTGCTCTAAAAGTGTTTACAACATGTTTTGGGGTGATCCATGGGATTTGGGGTACATGGTGTATGTCTATCCCCTATATGGTTTGAGATGGATTGTAGCATGAGAAATGGTCTGTGCAGGATATGCACAGTTGAGATAGATTTATTAGTGGATGCTTGACCTCAGGATAGTGTTGGCTTGGCTTTCTTCCCATAGGTGTTGGAGATCTTCTTGTAGTTTGGAGGGCGCCCTTCATTGAGGCCCCATGGAGAAGCCACTTACTTGGAAAGCACCCTTGAGTGGATGTTGAGCAGTTTGCATCATGGAGGAAGACTTCAAGCCCTAGTGAGCACGTGGTACCTTATTTCATGTATAAAGGATTGGAGATGGCTTGAAGACATCTAAGGTCTTGTCGATGTTCTTGCAGGGGGTAGTTGACCCAATGGAGTACATTGCTTAGGAGGATTTAAGGCGTCTACAGAGTTTTTTTATGGAAGCACATGGACTTACCTTGTGTAATTAAATCATCTTGGAACCCTTATTGTGTATGACATCACTTGGAGTATGAAACATGTAATTTAGAGTGGACGTCTCACTTGTGTTGGCCTATAAGGGCTCATTTATGTTATTGTAAGGGCTTGTGCCCACATAGTATTGTTGGTCTCCCTCACCTTTCCTATAAATAGAGGAAGGAGGGAGGCTTTCCATTCATATCATCATAGTACTCTTTTATTTGTACTTAGCTTCTTGGAGGAAGTCGATAGTGCTTCCTCATGAACCCTAGGAAGAGATATGAAGTCTAGAGGAGACATCTTTGTTGGACCTTGATCCTTGTGAAATTCCAGGGTTTACTCTTATGAAGGACATGTTGATGATGATCACCCATCTCTCTCCCACTTGGATAGTTTTATGTACTTGGTCTCTCTTTTCTTGGAGTGTTAGGATTTCTTGAATATTCCTAGCGTTAGGTTTTCTACCCTAAGAAGGCAAGAAGATTATCTTTAGTGATAAACCCTGCAATGGATTTGTGCAAAAGAAGAAAAGAAGATGACATCTTGCCTTCGAGAATTGAATTTGGATCTTGGTTGAGCTAGGTTTTGATAATTTACCCTAGTCAAGGCTTTTTGGATGGTTGGATTTGTGTACTAGTCTTGAGAGAAGGCTATGTTATGTACTTGTACTTCATCTTTATCTTATATATGATGTTTTCAATTGGTCTTATGCCATCCATAGACTTGAATTTCCAGCTATATTTTCCTTATGCATTGTTATTATAACCATTTAAGTCTTGTTGATTTGACATAAGTAAAAAAGCACATTGTTAAGTGATCTAACACCTCAAGGAAGAATATAACAGGTTGCATTTACTATTGTCATACTATTGTTAAAAGTACATTTTCAGATCTAGTTGTTTGTTGACAACTTTCCCTAAAAGAGTTGAAAACTTATGTCTTGGTTTGGTATCTTTTCTCCTTGGATTGGCATGAAGTTTGGGGCATTTCGAAGTGAATTATCGTTATCTTTCCACTGTGATTTTATACACTAATTTACAACAATTTTAAAGACTAAAAAACCTAGGGTTAAGATCCAAGAAACCTTCTAATTAGAAGAAGGTGAATCTTAGTTTTGCATTAATTTTCTGAGTGTTTTAAATTAAAACATGGAATCAAAGTGGTTGTACCTTGAAATCACTTTTGAGTAAGAGGGATTTTATATTTTAGTTGGAGTTCACCTGAAATAGGTATTTGACCTAGTTGAGGTCAATGGATGAGAAAATCTAGCTTGCTTGGAGAAGCACTTGGTTTAAAGAAAAAGGTTTTTCTTCTTCAATCATTGATGGTATGTTCTTGAAATGAACACTTGCACCTATGGGAGGTGTTGATGGGATTCTCTCATGATTAGAGATAATGGATCTTCTACATTGATGGCTATTATGGATGTATTTTCAATTGGTGTGATGCCTTGGATGACTTCTAATAGGTGGTTGATTTGTTCCAGTGGTTGCCAATGATAGGTGGTAGATCTATGTGATTATTAATTGGCATGGTTATACTCCGAAGGACCTAAGATAGGTGGTTGATTTGTTCTAGTATATGCCAATGTATTTTTCACTTGTGATAGGCGGAGGATCTTCATCATATTGCAGATTTTCCAAGATGGATATGACTTTGGACACTTGATTGACCACTATGTCTATGGTTGAATGGTTTATGGTGGACAATACATCTCGAGACGTATGACATATGATGGATCAGTGTTCGACGGATTCCAAAAGCAAGAGGGAGGCATGGTCATGGAGCTTGGTTATGATGCCACTTATCCAGTCAGAGGAGTTGCCTCCATTTCCCTTCAGATGCCTTTAAGTGATGTTCTTGAGTTAGATTTTGTTTTGTTTGTCCTCAATTTGAAGAAGCATCTTCTTTTAGTGTGTTATATGACATATGTGCAATGGATAGTTGCTTTTGAGGGATAATAATGCACGATTAGTGATTGTAGTCTAGCAAGTTCGAAGACTCTAGTTAGAGGGGTGAGAGAAGGTGGTCTTTACAAGTTACTTACTAATCCAGTGGATCTTTCAATGACAAGGTTCGATGAACTTTCTAGTTTTGAGGATCTTGCAGAGCAGCGATGGTGGGATGCGATGGACATAGGCTCAAAAGCTGTGATGGATTCAATGATTGATTCTAGAATTCGAGATGTTGTGACTACATCTTGTGATGGGTACAATGATACTTCTACAACTTTGAGGGTTGATATTCCAGCATAATGGGAGTCTGTGGTGAGAAGAGATGTGATATTTGATGAGGATGTGAAATATCCTAGTTCATAGTATTCTTCTTCAGTGATTAAAGAGAATGTAGAGGTCTTTGTACCAATGATTGATTCAAAGACTCAAGGTGAGTCAAATTCCAAGATTCGAGATGAGTTGGATTTAGAGGGAGTTGACGTGAGATTGAGTGTGTGGATCTACTCTCACCAACTCTAGATTATAAGAGGCTAAGATGGCTCACTCAAACATTACAACATGCATGGAAGGACACCTTTGATCCAGTGAAAATTTTAGGGGCGAAATTTAGCCCATGGGCTAATTTTTGTCCTTTTAAAAAAAAAAAAGATTCGCCAGTTTCCATTGTTTTCAAGATTGATTCGCCCAAATTTCATGGGATAATTTTTTTACTCTAAAAATTGCCAAAATTAGATAGAAAATATATAAAACATTTATAAATTTGAATCTTTCTAGAAAAATATCGCCCAACATTTTATGGTTGGAAATTTAAGAATTAGTAAGATTTGCCAAGGTTTTTACACTTTAAGAAAATTATGGATCCTTAAATTTTTCCCTACTTTGAGCTAGGTCATGATCTAGGAATTGACATTTTGATTCCATCTCATGTAGATGTGAGATCTTTCAGTTCACAAGGTTCTCCTTCCATGATCAAGGAGAATGTGGATATTGTTGATCTAATGGCTCTACAACATATACAAGCAAGTGTACCTCCCAAGAGATATGTTAGTCATATTGCATTATTTATTTTTTTCATTTGTGAGACTTCGAGTAGTACAAAGGAGGAGAGGCATGATGATGAAATTGACATCACCCATGACCCTTTTAATTGTCCATTAGAGGACATGTGTGCCGCTTTGATGTAGTATGTTGTCAAGATTAATTCTAGAGATGCTACTAATAGGAGTATTATAAAGCACAAAGGCTAGGATTCCATATTCTCTCAAACCACTCTCAAACAAAGAGAGTTTCCCTTGTTGATACTCTTGCTTCAAGATTCTTTTGGGATGAGGGAGTTGACCTAGTTCAAGTTATTTCAATTTCCAGAAGATTTGAGGTACATGAGAGGGATTCTTCTATTGATAGGTTGATGATGACCTTGCATGATTTCATTACTATTTCACAAGCTTTATATTCTAGGATCAACTTGTTGTATAGAGATGTCATTGTCTTTGCAAGATTTCCTAGAGAGTTCATGATGTGGTGTCCCTTGATGTTGGCTTATGATGCCAATTTAGAGGATGCCAAAGATTGACAAGTTGCTTTTTTTCCAAGGATATGCTCTTTCATATTCATAGGTGCTCATTATTCTTTGTAGGATTGAACTGTTATGATAGTATGGTTGATAATTTTGTTGATGATGGTGGTTGGTTCTAGGATTGCAGCTAGTACTAACTTGCAAATAACAAATTTGGTAGAGATACAAATGGATTCGATATGTGTTAGACACTTTCCTCATAAGAGAGAGGGAGTGTTAGAGTTGCAAGTTAATTCGAAAGTGTTTACACCATGTTTGGAGATGCTCCATGAGATTTGTGGTGCATGGTGTATGACTAAGTCTTGGATGGTCCATGGTGGATATGCACAACTGAGATAGCTTGCTCAATGTATGCTTGGCCTTAAGATGGTGTTGGCTTGAATTTATTCAATTAAGCATTGGATTTGTTTTGGTAGTTTGGTGGACACCCTTCAATGAGGCCTCACAAAGGATCCACTTACTTGGAGAGCCCCCTTCAATGGATGTAGAGCGTTTTGCATCATGAAGGACATCAAGTCCTACCTAGCATGTGGCAACTTGATTTCATGTTGTAAGGATTAGAGATGGCCCGAGGACACCTAGGGCTTTGACAATGTTCTTGCAGGGGGTAGTTGACCCAATGGAATACATTGTGTAAGAGGATCAATGGAGTTGTGAAGGCTTGCGATGTAGGCATGTGGACTTACCTTGTATAATTATATAATATTAGAGCCCTTATTGTTTATGGCATCACCTTGGAGCATAACATATGTACTTTAGAGTGTATATTTCACTTGTGTTGGCCTACAAGGGATCATGTAGGTTTCTTGTAAGGGCTTGTGCCCACATAATATTGTTGGTCTCACTTACCTCATATAAATAGAGGAAGAAGAGGAGGATTTCCAGTCATATCATCATTTGTATGCATTTCTTTTTACCTAGTTTCTTGGAGGAAGTCACTAGGGTTTCCTCATGAACCCTAGGAGATATATGAAGTATATATGAGACATCTTGTTGAAACTTAATCCTTGTGAGCTAGGGCATTGGATATTTAGGGGTCCGAAGTGAAGTTTCTGTTATGCACAAATCACCCCAAAATTGATATAAATGAAATTGCAAAAGGTGAGCTAATGCCATGAAGATCATCAAGTGAAAGGTTTTGATACCATCCATACATGTGTAGAATCAAGAATAACCAAGTAACCCAAGAAAGACAGCATGAGCTAATCAATCATCCATCATCAACCAAGGCCTCAACATCATGAAGAATCGTATGCTAGACTCTAGCGACAAGACCCTAATCCATCCAAATCTCCATTAAGCTGTAATCCCTGGTAGAAATTGTGATAAAATTACAAGTGGACACAAGTGCAAAATGGGGGCGACAACTAGCTCCAACTATGAGACATGTGCTCATATTGAGAGTGCATGAGAACCTCAAAATCTCAACATGTACATGATAACAATGACCATCCAAACTATCAAAACCAAAAACCATGTGGGAGGATGGATAACCTCAACCTATCTAAACACCACATCACGTCCAATATTTTATTACATCATGTTTGGCTTTATGACAAAAGAAGCCATCAATAAAAAATAAATTTTACTCTAATGCTCAGTGAGAGCTTATTCATCGCTTACCTACCTACTCTAACATGTGAAACATGAGCATGCTAGGTAAAATCATAGATCCAGTGCAACCACCTTAGCATCTCATCAATGTTAAAACCTCTTCCCTTGTGCTTGGTCATGGACCAAAACAAGACAATATCAATCATATGTAAGCATGTTGGAATCTCGAAGGTGATAGGGGAAAACATGAAATCATGGGCATGTATATCACGGCAAGTCGTCCCATAAAAGCCACTTCTATCCAACATTGGATAAGGCTAGTACAAGCATATCCATCACGAGGTAGCCAACACTATCCTACAAAATCACCTAGAATACCCTCAAGAGAACAAGCATTAGGCTCCTCCAATATCGCAATGTCTTCAACTGGGCATGAGGATGAAGATTGAGAAGAAATGGACTTTTGCCCCAAATAACATAGCAAAAAATAACCAAAAGAATTGTTGATTTGTATATTTTGTTGCCCCATAACATTGCTAGAATGTAGAAACAAACTTCTATGTACAAAATCCAATGTAAATCCCAAAATTCACAATGAAGGAGAGGGATGGAAAAATATGCAATGAAAACCCTGCTGCCCAATGCAAGTTCCAACAACCAAAATGTATTTCCAACCATGAATTCATGTGCAAATTTGCCAATAAAAGAGTGATAACTTGGCTGGAAAACTCTGCACTAAATCACTGCTATGATGTCTCATTTTCAACCTTTAAAATGGGTTCAAGGGTTGATCCTTCACCCCCACATGCATCCAAAAACACATAATTTCTTGGCTAGAAAGTTTCTTTAATAATATCAGAACCAAATACCCCAAATCATGAGATAAATCTACACAAGAAAATGGTTGAAAATGACCATCCAAAGATTGCTCCAAAAGTGACCCATAAATGAAGGTATAAGGCTGCTCCAAAAGTGCCCCAAAAATGAAGGTACAAAGTTTCTCCAATACATCATCATGGATGCACAAACATGGTTGAAAATGATCATGGGAAATCTCTTCATCCATAAGCTATCCATGGTCTTCAAAATCAACACTTTCATCACGATAAGAATTATAGATGGGATCACCAACAAGTTTCCAATAGCCCTTAGCCATACTATGAGCAAAATAATGAACATGTAAATTACTAACATTACATCCATGGTTTCATCAACTTCATTGCATGCAAAGAGATCCTCAAATCTATCATCTTGAAAAGACTTAGCTTCAAAGCTATGAGAATGAGAACAGCTCACCAAAACCTTATCACCATGAGGAGTATCAAGGCCCTCTCAACTAAGTTTTCAATTTGCATTTCAATGGGAACATGTGGAGGCTTTTCAATAAGATGCTCTTGATCTTCTTCTTAGACTTATTCATGTGTTTTATCTTCAATGAAAAGCTGAAATGTTTCATCTTCAATGCATTCTTCATGTCCAATTTCCTCAAGATATCTCCATTGTTCATCTAAAAGGTCAAGCTCTAGAATTTCTTTTGATATGGTGATCGGCTTGTCATTACTTTGTCTCTTTAATGGACATGGTTCAACATATCTCTCTTCCATGAAGTCAACCAAGAACATTTAAGCATAATTTCTATAATTTATTTCAAACACAAGATCACTTGAAGGATTCTTCTCTTGTGCATTTACAACAAAAAAAAACGAATTTTTCTTCTACTTTAATACAAATGAGGCCCCAAATATATGCATATTCAACTTCTTCATCTTCAACCATAAATCCAAAAATTCTAGATTTTTTTAACAAAATACGAAAAATATTTAATCTCTTAGGACCGAAACTACAATATCATTCCCATGCATTGAAAATGGAAAAATCCTCATCAATAACATTAATTATTGCTACATACACTATGAAAAATGCAATATGATTGATAGCCATGTAAGAAAGCCCATTAAACTTTGGGACATTGGTAGTCAATGTGCCCTATGAATCTAATGTGGTTATGAAGGAATGCATTAGAAATCCAAAGGAGCAACTAACTTTTCTCAAAAAGCCATATTTTTTCTGCACGACTTCAAGCACAAAGTATCAAATCTGAAAATTGCATATAAGCATACCTTATACCAATACAAAATGTGTGGAGTTGCAAATATGAATTTCAAAGCCTTCACAATGTTGAATGTGCTTATCTCAACATATAACAAATTTTCAAAAATATGCAAGAAACAAGGGCTTTGTCCCTTCTTGGAGTCGCCATATGAGAAGGAAAATTTGCAATAAGAATTGTCACAAAAGATAATGAAGCATAGTCTTCAATTTTTTGGGAATTGGACTTTCTCCCCAACAACAAACACCAAAAATATTACCTCCTAAACTAGCATGTGCAATTAATGTCCCCAAGAAATAAGTTAGTCAAGGGGGACCAAAAGGAAAGGCTAATGACATTACACTTGCACTTTAGGTTGGTTCTTCTCCAACTCAAGGGGGGCTTCCCTAAGATAGGATTAAGACTATTGATAATGAAGTATAAGGTGTTAGTTTTTGTAGCTTCACAAGTACTTCTATGTTGGGGGTGTCTAACAACATAAAAGCAGCCGAGGAGATTTCTAGACATACATTGTAAAGGTGGATTTATAACACCTCATGTAAATGGTTTTAGTTGGCTCATGGTATTGGAGGGTCCATGGTATTTGCCCATGATATTTGCATGAGTGTGAGATTATAAAAGGAACCTTAGAGTATGAGTTGAGCATCACAGTTATAGGAGTAAAGGAGATCTTCTATAGTATTCAACATCACAATTGCAAGAGACGGATTTCCTCTTGTAGTGAGCAGTCTAGATCCCAGTTTGAAATCACAGCATTTCCAAGGAAGAGTCACTTCTCTATTGGATCTAGGGTTTGTCTATCTAATTTGCAAAAAGGGTTTGGAGCATCTTCCTATGTGTTTTGGTCCAAATCTGGAGGGTTTATCTTGAGGACTATTGTAGTGCTATTATAATCAAATCCCGCAATAAAAAATAAGACAAGCGTTTGTTGGTTTTGTATTACTGTTTCTGATTTAGTTTTGTGATTAATTAAGATTGGGGTATAAATCAGAGAATTAATAGTAATCAAATCCAATAAGTTGGAAAATTTTCACATGGTATCAAAGCGGGACTGAGAAGACCCCGCACAAGAAAATAAATAAAAAAAGAGGTTTGAGAGCACCGTACGGGCACGGTACGGGCCGTACGACCAGCCGCATATGGGATTGCATGGAATTGCAGTAGGAAAGAGTGTGATCAGGCTCTAGTGAAGTCAACCGCAAGGAGTGAAGCTCGCAGGAGCTGAGCTGGCAGGGCTCGATCTGCTAACTGGGCATGGTGGTGAACGGTGGAAGCAGTGGTCGACAAAGTGAAGTGTTGAGCTGATGTTAGTCTTGCAGTGAGGGGAGAGGAATAGGCAACCCGCAAGTTGTTTGGGAGTGTTGGCATGCTGGGAGTGTTGGGATGGCAACATGTGATCGTGGAGCAATGATGGTGGGATCAGCCGTCGGAGAAGACAGTTGGAGACACGGCCAACGTGAGGGCTCGGGTAGAGCTGGCACGGGACTCGAAGTGTCGATACTCTTGTGATCAGTTGTCATCATGTATCATCGTGATCTGGATGCAAGAGCAGCCGGTGGAAGAAACGTGTAGGAGCCCACGCAGGTGTGGATCGGGCTCGAAGGAAAGATTCACGACAACAAATAGCAATCAAGCGTGCTGGATTGTGGTGGGCAGATCAGGCCGTGAGCGAGGCCGAGTGAGCTACACAGTGGACAATGACCGCGTGAGCTCCTGTGTAGTAGCTGAAGATCGGGCCGGAGCCGTCGGGAGTGTTTTCGTGTGCACGGAGGTGGACACGGGAGTTGAGCGACAGTGGAGTTTGAGTTGAAGCCTATAGTTGTAGACTTGGGAGGATCTGTCAGGAGGAGATAGCAGAAATCCCATGAATCGAGACCACGGTAGGGAGAGACGTCAAGTGGGCAGTGGTGGAAGCTCAAGCCGCTGACAGACAGGGAAGCGAGCTGTCGACGTGAAGATGAAATTCGTGGAGCAGCTGCAGAGTAGAAGATTGGGTCGCCTGAGCTATAGATGGTCGGGCCCGACGAAGTGAAGATATTGCAGCCGTCGACAAGATTGCATTCGGCAGCGTGCTTGTGGAAGCTAGCAGCCGCTAGCGCCAGAGAAGAGGGAGATGGATGCTAGGGGAGGATTGCACCAACAAGTGCAAAGGGTCACAATAAGGCCGTCAACAAGCAAAGCGAGCTGCCGGTGTGACAAGTCGGGGCAACCAGCCACTAGACCGACACCAAACAAAGTGAGCTGCCACAGCCGCCAGAGATAAAGATGTCGGACAGGGGAGAGGCCTAGGGTAGCCAGGAAGACCACGGGAAAGAGGCAAGAGTGCCTAGAAATGCTTCAGGAATCCCAGGTAAGTTTGGGTAACGCTCAGGAAGCTGTAGAGCAGTCCAGGAAAGGGAAGAATCAACCTAGATCTGCCCAAAAAGGACCAAAAAGTAAGCTAAAAAAGGGTCTGGGCAGTTGAAGATGGAAGTCAGCTTTAGAGGGAGTTTTGAAGCACATGGATATTCATATCTAAGTGCAACGGATGCAACCGAGAAGCCTTCCAGTTCAGACCGAGCAATCCTAGAGGTGGTGTCTCTGGAAGTACATTCCTCACTTAGAGGGAGTGTTAGTTTTTGTAGCTCAGCAGGTGCTTCTATGTTGGAGATGTTTAAACAACATAGAAGGAGTCGAGGAGACTTCTAGACATACATTGTAAAGGTGGATTTATAACACCTCATGTAAATGGTTTTAGTTGGTCTATGGTATTGTAGGGCCCATGGTATTGGTCTATGGTATTTGCATGAGTGTGAGATTATAAAAGGAACCTCACAGTATGAGTTGAGCATCACATTTATAGGAGTAAAGGAGATCTTCTATAATGTTTAGGATCACAGTTGCAAGAGACAAATTTCCTCTTGTAGTGAGGAGTCCAAATCTCAGTTTGAGATCAGAGCCTTTCCAGGGATTCAGAGTCACATCTCTGTTGGATCCAGGGTGGATCTAGGGTTTGTCTATCTAGTCTACATAAAGGGTTTGGAGCATCTTCCTATGTATTTTGGTCCAAATCCAAAGGGTTTATCCAGAGGACTATTGTAGTGTTGTTGTAATCAAATCTCGCAATAAGAAAGAAGATAAACATTTGTTGGTTTCCCCAAATGACTAGGGTCTCCAGGGTACATCTTGTGTTGTGGTTTTCTCTATTTATGGTTTTTTTTTTTTTTTTTTGTAAGCAGCATAGTAAAAATATATTATAGTACAAAAAGAGTTACAATCTTCATGAGAGTCTGAGAAATCAGCTTTCTGAAGCTTCTCATGGAACCAACATTACAAAAAGAGTCTCTGTGGACATGTCCAGTAACATAAACCTTATGATAGTCGATCAGGAAAGATAGAAGCAGAACAAGACTATAGATGTAGACTAGCATCTGAAGAAGGACCATAAACAGAAACAGACTAAACATAAAAGCTAACCGCCAAAACCAGGAGAACTGTACTCATACCGAGCCGCATTAGGTATTGGCTTCCGCATTCTGAGAGCTGTGATTTTCCTCAGGGATAGGACATGGGCTAAAGAAGTCGTCTTCCCACTGTTGCGTCGGGAACCTGATTGGCAGGGGCTCATCTTTGCGAGGGAGAACCGCCTCATCCTCAGCCTTCCGGATTCGCTTGTAATGCAGAACGTCAATGGTTGAGGGGATGGGAAAGGATATCCCCGGGGGAGAAGCTCCCTGCAACACCACCATTGCTGGAGAACTTGGGCCAGAATTGGGGCCGCGAACAGGGACCACTCCATCATAAGCCACAATACCCATGGAATCCTGCAGGGAACTGCCAATAGCCCGAGCAATTGTTGTAGTAGCAACGCCTTTAGTGTGAACTGTTAACGCCTCCGCTGAACCAGCAATAGGACCAGCAGGACCATAACCTATCGGAGGAGCCAGGTGAGGAAACAGAGAGTATCTGCGTCCAGTCATGCTGGCCTCCAAAGTGACAGCACCCCATCCAAATGTGCCATGTTGGCCCTAGTATCCATGATGGAAACCTTGGCCATGTTCCAATTGGTGAGAATCTCCTCCACCAGAGTGGCAAGCATGTTTTTCAAAAGCCAGTAGTAGTTCACTTGAGTGCCTTGGCTGCCAAAAGCTAGAATTTCTGCCACATTGCGCGACTCCCAGTCGTCAACCAGAGGGCGAACAGGCACAGAGTCGTTGTCCTTGTAGCCAATGTTCGCGGATTTTTCCTTCTCAGCTGCAGACGTTGATTTACCAACACCATGGCCAGAGTCCCGCTTGGACGTGCCTCGCGTGTGCGTCATGGCAGTATCAGTAACGTCACAGGAAAACTGAGCAGGAGCCGAGCTCTCAGCAATGGAGACAGACAGAGAGTAGCAAAGGCAGGTAATGACAGCGGGAGCGTGAATGGGGAGCCTCATATCTATGAGAGCGCAACTGGAAGGAGGAGACATCGCATGAGAGAGCTTAATGGCAGAGATGAACCAGAAGGGAGGGAAGGACGTAGGAACCAGGGCCATCATTAATGCCACCCACCAAGCCATGTGGGTTATAATACCAAGTGCATGCGAAGGGGCCAAGTGGAGAAGAGTCGTGTCAACCATTAAAGTTGGAATCTTGGGGAATGCGTAGCTTGGGGTTTGGTGCTAGGTGGAGGCTCCGTGCTGCCAGGTGGGCAGGTGGCGCTCCCAGCTGTGACGCTGACGGTTGACGTATCACCCACATCCGAGGGTTTATGGTTGCTTATTAGTGTATTACTATTTCTGATTTAGTTTTGTGTTTAATTAAGATTGGGGTATAAATCAATGAATTAATAGTAATCAAATATGGTAAGTTGGAAAATTTTCACATAATGTGATATGAAGAGTAGCTCTAACAAAATGTTTTTTTTGTAGTATATGAATATATAATAGGTGTTGGGAGGATAAAGGGAACCACTCCAAGGACTAGTGTAAATCCAATCAAGGAGAAGTGGAGTCAACAGATAGCAAACTAAGAGAGCCATGCCAAATAGGTCACAAAGAGAAGAGAATTGTGTCCACTAACCCCAATGTACTTGGTGAATTGAAGGTGAACTAGGGTTGACAAGGGAAGGGATCACATGAGATGTTCGCTTCCTTTCAAGCTTCATGAAGTGATCCCTATAGAAAAATGTTTAGGACTGCACAATCTGAATTAAAACAAATATACAACACATAAATCTCATATAAATAAGATGGCAAGAAAGGATAAAATAAAATTTTAACATAAAACATATTCCTCCAATGAGGTAGTACTCTACCCTTTCAATGGCCCAAGCAAATCATAGAAATGTTTTAACAATGTAAAACATCTAACCATCTTACAACCATGAAGCTCCAAGCAAGAGAAGTGCGCCACAAATGATAAAGAAGGGAACACTTGAGACAAAATTCGTTTCAAGAAAAATATATGTCAATTAGCCTCAAGAGAGAGAGAATAACTCCAAACATCCAAACATGTGAGAATAAATGAGAGGATAAACACTTATATAGGTTTGAATCCTTCTCTTCACAACAATAAACAAGCAATAAAACCCTAGATCTAGCATAGGATGGAGTAAACAAATCCAAAATGCTCCAACTTATAACCAACAATGATAAATGATACTTGAAAGAGGTGGTCAATGCCACATGTACAATATCCAAGAGATATAATGGCTCAAGAAGGGGATGCATCCATCAAATGAGGGCGAATGATTGCAAGAAGAAGTCAAACCTAGCCTCCAAAGGTAGAGTGTTTCCTCAAGAAGGTGAACACTCTCCATGAAAAGGATCCAAAAGGAATGCATGGCAAAAATATAGTTCAACTCCTTAACAACAATTCTGGAATTACTAACTTCCTCAATATTTGTCGATTTTTCTATTATAAATTCTTTTCGAAAATCCCATGACCACTGTGCATCTAATGACGTTGAGATGGCACAAATATGGGCATTCTATCAAAAGATAACTACTCTCGAAGCTAGGATGCCCCTCCAAAAATGTCATATAAAATGTGGTTTATATGAGTGTGTAAACAACCCTCCAAAGGGGACAACTCAATGAATGACGCATCAAATCAATAAGAAAACCTCTTGGAGGGGATGACCCCTCCTAAAATAGCATGGCAAGTGGTTAAGATATCCTCCAACTGGCACAGTGCATGAACATATGTTCAATAAAACCCCCACATGTAGTAAAAGATGACCAAAGTGCCTCAACATGTGTGCTACCATGCCAACTCATCACTATAATAATATAAACATGCCTCCACATGTGTGCCAAGAGAGGCACTCAAGGAAGATGACATGTCAACTCAAAATACTCCTCAAGATTTCCATCATGCATAAAAATATGTAGTACCATGCCCCCAAAACCAAGATTTGATGTCCAAAAAGAATGTCCAATTTCTCCAATTCCTTGAGGAATGAGGAGCATTCAACACTGCCAGACAAGTCTGAGAAATAATTTTCCAACTATATATCACATGCCGCCAAATCACCCTAAAATTGGCACAAAACAAAGTGCAAAAGGTGAGCCAATACCATAAAGATCAGCAAGTGAAAGGTGTTGATACCATCCATATATGTGTAAAAGGAAAATCAAGAATAAGCAAGTAACCCAAGCAAGACACCATAAGCACATAAATCACCCATCATCAACCAAGACATCAACATCATGAAGAACCATATGCTACATTCTAGCATCAAGACCCTAAGCCATCCAAATCTCCATTAAGATGTAATCCCCAGTCAAAACTGTGATAAAAGTCACAAGTGGACATCTATGCAAAATGGGGGGTAATGGGTTGAAAGCTTGCGTCTTGGTTTGGTATCTTTTTTCATTGAATTGCCATGAAGATTGGGGTTGTGGAAGTGAATTACTGTGATCTTAGTTTTAGCTGAAAACTTGTGTCTTGGATTGGTATATTTTTTCTTTGAAATGCCATGAAGTTTGTGGTTGTTGGAAGTGCATTACTGTGATCTCAATTATATGCGCTAATTTATAGTTGTCCTAAAGGCTAAAAATTCTAGGGCTAAGATCCGAGAAACCTAGGAACAAGGTGAAGTTTCAGTTTTGCATTAGTTTCCCAAAAGCATGAAATTTCCACAAACATCACCACAAGGAAAAAGTAATAATAAATTAGAGTAAATACACATACCTCTTTAGATCAAGAGGTCATTTATACTAAGGGGAGGCAAGTGCGGAGGGAGGGGGTTATTTTTGAACCCGATAGGAATGTGGTGAAATCTTACTTACGCATGGGGCCTAGGTCGCAAGTCAAATAACCAAGCAAAATGGTTAGCTCTTCTGCAAGGAGTGGAGATTTTAGCCTTCCTTGAGGTTTCGAAAGCTCATATATATGGAGACTCCATGCTTGCAATTCACAAAATGCATAATTGTATCCACGGAAAGGGCCTAGAATCTGGAAGATTATGAAATAGAAACCTAAGCTTCCTTCCTAAATCCACCTCCTTCTTTCACACAAGGAAGAAAAATAACATAGAAGCATATGAATTGGGAAATGGAGGAGTTAGGCTTTAGCAAGGTTGGATTGTGCTAGATCAACTCCCACCTCAACGAAATTGAACTCCATGCATATAAAACGTAGGAATAAGGTGATTTTCACTGCATTTGGTGGTCATTTAAAGGAGTGCACTATAGAATTAAAGGAGTTGGCAATAGGTGGTGGATCGAAGCTTGAGAAGGGGTCGTAACCTAGGTCGGATGTCCTCAAGGTGTCAGGGGAGTTGAGAGGGCCTCACACGAGTGCTTAACCCGCTTGGTCTGCTAGGCTCACACAAGTGATCTCAAGGTCTTGGTCTGTGTAATCGATATGGAGGGATCCAAAATTCAATCGATTGTTCTAATGTTTGAAACGATGGGTGAGAGCGAGAAGGAGTTTGTGAATTATGTGAAGGCTCATGAGATTCCCCCCTTTCTACAGGATTTATGTTCCTAGCTTTGTTGTCAGTGTCTCATCAGGGTCTCTGAATAGAGGGAATCGTCTTAGGACCATCCTGCTAGATATTGAAGTGAATCTTTTCAGTGTAGTGGATGCGAGCTTGGGATCTCCTTCTTCCTATGTTGAAAACGTAGACAATTGGAAGCAGTATTGGGAAAGTTGAGGGAATCCTTGGTGAGGAAGTCAAAAGTGCATTAATCCACGGGTTTTGAAGCCTTGAAAAGAAGGGCTCATACAAACCACATCCATTTTTTTTAGTAGCAGGAATTCAAGGACCTGAGAATATGGCCACCTGGAGGAACCTGTTCAACAAATTTCGAATTGATCTTTGGGGACTTCAAACGTATGTTAAGGATCATCTGTGACAGGATTGGAGGATTGTTGGAAGAGTTAAGACAAGTCTCCTATTACACTTCTAACCTAGAATCAAGAATCAACAACATCGAAAGCAACATGCGTGAGCAGAGCGACATCTTGAAAGAAATGAGAAAGGACATGCACAAGTTCGTCAAGATGAATCAATGTAGTCGTTGCCAGTTCTTTCCTCCGGTGGAAGCTAAAGAAATGGACGAGGACTCCATCATCCAACCTGTTAATGAAGGAAATGGAAACAACTGATATGGGTAGTTCTGGTTGTAGTAACCGAATCCGACTCTTAATGAAGAGAAGCTATCTTCAAAATAATATATAAAAATAATATTGAATGAAAGTAGATGATATATTTTACAAATGTTGGGCCGCCGACACCTATTTGAGGAGTCACGTCCTCTTAGATCAACTATAATTAATATTTATTAATTGTTTATTAATTTGTCTTCTATTAATTATTTAATATCCATAACATTGTCGCCCCCTTTAAGGGTAGATTTGTCCTCAATGCTGAGTTTGTTGATGTCAAATTTATTTTGGATTTGTAATGAAACACCGACTTGAGATGTGTAGTCTCGATTGGTTCATTTATCTTGATGTGGGCATGGACCTTTGTATTGTAATCCTTTATGCTTGAGTGGTGAGTTTCTCAATCCATTTAACCTGTAATTATTTACCTTCCAACTGAATTCCATGTACTCTTCCTGAAGGTTGGTAGCGTATATGCCTAACTGCATTAGCCATTCAGCTCAAAATACCATATCTAATCCTTTGAGTGGTAACGCATAACAATTGAGTTGTATATTTAAGTCTTGTATTTGCACAGGAAATTTATGGCATTTACCTATTTCTGTGTGTTGGTCGTCAATAGTTGATAGCTTGAGATTCTTCACGGGGTATACACAGAGATTAAGGTATGCTGCTCGTTCAATATCAATTAGATGATGTGTGCTCCTAGAATCAACTAAAATTGTGATGTCCTTATTCCCAATCATCTCAGCAAGTTGTAATCTCTTTGACCTTGTATTTCTTGATTTTGTTGCCAGGAATATGAGTTGTTCATCCTTAATGTTGTTGTGATTTCCCAACTGGGGCAGAAAATATTTTTCTGTAAGTAACTGACTTTCTTGCCTTCCGGTGGAAACCTTCTTAAGTACCACCAAATCTTTTTCTTTGCCAATTTGTTGGATGCATGTATTTGTCGCTGTTGAAACCTCGGGTGAGTTTCTATCCAAATCAGAATCGGACTTCTCTTCTTTGGCAGAAACATACACTTCTTTCCCATCTATGATTTTGCAGTGAAATGATTGACTAGATATGCATTTATGACTTGGGATCCAATCTTCACCACATCGACGACAAGTGTTTTTCTTCTTTTTCTATCATTGTTAGGGTGATTGATGGATTCTTTTGATTCATTTTCAGCTTGATATCCATATGAGTGGGCTTTGTTGCATTGATGTCTCGGTGACCAGTTGTCTCTGTAGTATCTGCATTGCGTCTCTTTCTGTTGTAGATAACTTGTGTCAAACGTTTTTTTGGATATTTATTATAGTTTGACTTCTGTTGCTTTCGCTTTATGTCTTTCTACTTCTATGTTCGATATGTCATGCATCTTCAACTCCTTTCGTATATGCGGTTTAAGACCTCCTAAATAGGTTTCAAATAGTTGTTTTTCAAATAATCCAATGACTCGTGTGACAAGGGATTCCCGCTGATGTGTGAATTTCTCGATGCTTCCTCTCTGTTGTAATATGGTAAGATTTGAGAACAACTCATCTACAGTGATTCCTTGAAACATTTAAAAAAAAATCATTTTTGAACAAATTCCAGGTGTAGAAACAAGTGTCTCCCTTCCACCACATGTATCAATCGTAGGCGCACCCTTTTAGATGCATCAACGCATATTTCACTTTCTCCTAGTCTGTTGTAATGTTGTAGATAGTGAAGTATTATTCCGCTTTGTTTATCCAAAAGACACATTGGTCTTCGCTCCCGATGTATTTTGTCAACTCTATTTTTGCTCTGGCTGGGTAGATCATAAAAGGTTGGTATTGGGCACCTTTTGATCCATAAGGGGGTGGTGACTTGGAGCTACATGATGAGGCGACTGACCTATCCAAACTAATTTATCATTTGCTGTGCTTACTGGACTTTAGGTTTTGTAATATCTCCTTGATTTGATTATGGCTTTCTATCAAGGTGTCCAATTTTTCGTCCACTTTTTTTTGTTTCTCGTTCATGATGTCCAATTTGTTGTCTTTCTGTCTATCACCGAAAGTTTTAGAACCCTAACCCGGTTTCACGTTTTCCAACTTCTCTACATGTAGTTTAATGCCCAAACCCCAACATGCATATATTTTTCTCATATAAAAATTGTTTTGCTTGAAACACATGAAATTCTTTACAATTTAATAACTCAGAAAAATAACTTTCAACCTAACTTTTCATGCTCAGAAAATTATAATAGCCATGCACACATTAAAAATTGACTCAGTATTTTTTACCAAATTGGTCCAGGATAAAACCCCTAAGGGAAAACCTGTTTAAGAGAGATTTTATTTCTTTAGACAAATTTTACAAAAGCACAACAATACTTATCTCCGTTATTTTCTTCACGAAAATTGTGCCAAAACCTTATTGACAATACTGTTGTACAAACTATATAGACTTCTTGAAAATCGTGCTGTATGGCCTCACACGTGCGGTTGTACGGACTGTTGTTTCTTGATTTCTGTGCCAAAACATGTGCCTCGAAATCTGTGCTAATTAATGTTGTTGTACGGACGTTGTACGAACATCATTAATTACTATACCATTGCCTCGAAATATGTGCCATCTTTCTGCCTTGAAAACAGTGCCATCTTTCTCAATTTTTGTGCAAGTAGAGTGCATTAAATGAATTACGGTTTGTTGTACGGATTTGTCTTGGGAAGTGTGCCCTTTCTCCTCAGAAAATGTGCCCATCCAATCTCCTCGATTTTTGTGCAAGGGTTTACTTCTCTCCTCTTGAAATTCGACCTCTCATTCTCTTGTTCCTCTTCTTCTCCAAAACTTCTCTCTTGGAAATGTGAATAATAAATTAGGTTTTCCTTCCCCTAGCCTTTTTGTTCATGGCAACTTCCCCCTAGATCAAAGGCTCTCAATAAATGTTGATTAAATAATAATTAAATGATATTTCGTGCACATGCATCATTTAATTATGTGAGGACCTTTTAATTAATCACTCACTTGAAATAATCACTTAAATGAACTTAAGAAATAAACCACGACTTAAAAATAAATAAAGTGATTTTATAAAAAAATAAAGTACTTCACACTTTATTAAAAGTCACTAGGGGTCACTATTTTAAAGTGTTCTTGTCCACCCCAAGGAAACACAAGGTGAACAACACTTTCTTGGTAACATTTCAACACTCCCTCTTAACAAGGAAGGTGTTCTTCACCACTCCCAACTTGTCTCTGAAGTAAACATGCTTCCCTCTACCCAAAGACTTTGTGAGAAAGTCTACCACCTACTCATCAGTAGAAATGTACTGCAACTCAACAACTCCTCTTTGAACATAGTCTCTCATGAAGTGATATCTGATTTCAATATTCTTTGACCTGTCATGAAATACCGAATTCTCAGAGAGCCTGATGCAACTCTGATTGTCACAATGTATAACTGTAGGTCTCAGCTCTTGACCAAATAAGTCTACCATCTACTTGCGAAGCCACAATGCTTCACAACTAGCATGACTGACTGCCATGTACTCAGCGTCTGCAGAACTCAAAGCAACAGACTTTTTCTTCCAACTGAACCACGACACAACTATCGAGCCCAAACTAAAACAACAACCGGAAGTGCTCTTCCGGTCTAAAGCACTTCCTTCCCAATTTGAATCCGTTAAACCAACCAAGCCCACTCCATCAGACCTCCTGTAGTCCAAACCATAATCTATTGTCCCTGCAAGATATCTCAAAATGTGTTTTGCTACAGTCCAATGCACTCTCCTGGGCTCCACCATGAATTGACTGAGAGTGTTTACCGCAAAACTCAAATCTGGTCTGGTCTTGACCAAATACATTAACGAACCTATAATCTGACGGTATAAAGTAGGATCCACCAACTCTCCCTCAGAAACATGAAGCTTCGTCTAGTTCGTGGTCATGGGTGTGGACATAAGTTTGCATTCCTCCATCCGAAATCTCTTTAGAACATCTGCAACATATTTTCCTTGCCCCAAGAAAACATGTCCATCCTCCTGCCAAATATTTATCCCCAAATAGTAATGCATCGGTCCAAGGTCTGTCATCTCAAACTCTGAAGCAAGATCTTTCTTACTTGCTTCAATCAGGTGCTCTCCTCTTGTAATGAACAAATCATCAACATACATCAGACGAATGAGCGGATCACCTCCAACCACAATCAAGTATAGGTTGGGATCAACCCCACTCTTCTGAAACCGAATCGAAAGAAAATATGAATCTATCCTCGAGGAGCTTGCTTCAGACCATACAAGGCCTTTTTCAGCCTACACACATGAGAATCTCTCCCATGAATCTCAAATCCCCGAGGTTGCTCCAAATATACCTCCCCTTGTAGAAAATTGTTCAGAAAAATGGTTTTCACATCCATCTGATGAATCTTCCAACCCATCTCTGCAACAATGGAGATCACTTCTCTGATCGAAGAAAATCTAGCAACCGGTGCAAAGGTCTCATAGTAATCAACTCCATGTACCTATGAGAACCCTCGTGCCACAAACCGAGCTTTGTACTTCTCAATGTTGCCATCAGCAATATGCTTGGTTTTATAAAGCCACTTGGAAGTCACGATTGACTTCCCCTCCGGTCTCAGAACAATCTCCTACACACCATTCTTCATGATGGAATTGTACTCTTCCATCATGGCATCTCTCCAAACCTTATGTGTGGTAGCCTCCTCAAAAGTAGTAGGCCCAGACTCACTCAAGCTAGTCACCATCGCCATATAGCTAGAAAACCTCTATGGTGCCCTGCTCTCTCTGACCTCCCTCCTGGGTGGCCCCACAGAATCCTCAACTTCCTTCACAAGCTCCTTAAGCCAACTTGGCTTACGTTTCTTGGAAGTAGCTTCCTATGGTAGGCCCTCACCCTAAACTTCCTCATCTGACAATTATCTCCCTGAAGAAGTTCATGTGGCCTGAGATCCTGTACCTGGTGAACCTGAAACTGTACCATGTGTGTCTGAATCACATGAAGGTGAAACCTGTGAAGCTGTGATTTGTGAACCTGTCCCTGTACCAGAAGTCGTTGTGGACTGAGTACCTGAAACTGATGAACCTGTAACCTATCACCCAATCATGCTTGAGACCTATGACCCTGTGCCCTGACTCGTTGAACTCTGAGATGTTGTCACTTGTGGAGTCACAACCTGATGCTCCACTATCTTTGAATCATAAGACTTCCTGAAGGATTTTTCCTCCTCAAATCTCACATCCCTCCTCACCACAACTTTCCTCTATGGAGGAAGGTATAAGCGAAAAGCCTTTGAAGTCTCATAATAACCAACAAAGATGTCTTTCTCTGTCGTGGGCTCTAACTTTGTCCTCTTCTCAGAAGGGACATGAGAATATGTAAGGCATCCAAATATGCGGAAGTGACCTATCTCAGGTCTCTTCCCGGTGAACATCTCCTCAGGATTTTTACACTTCAATTCACGGTGTGGACTCTTGTTCTACACATAAACATCAGTACTACATGCCTCTGCGCATAGAAATAAAGGAAGACTCTGATCATGCAGCATGGATCTAGCTGCTCCCACTATAGCTCCGTTCTTCCTTTCGACAACTCCATTCTGCTGGGGAGTATATGGAACTGTCAACTGCCTCTTGATGCCCTCCTGTCTAGAAAACTCATCAAACTCCTTGGAGGTATACTCACCCCCATTGTCTGACCCGAGTGCCCGAATCTTTCTCCATGTTTGGTTCTCCACAAGAGCTTTGAACTCTTGGAACCTCTTCAAGACCTCTTGAGACTGTTTGTTTCTCAAAAAGTAGATCCAGGTTTTCCTGGAGTGGTCATCAATGGAACTGATATAATACTCAAATCCTGTCAATGAAGCAGAAGACATGGGTCCACATAAATCGAAATGTATCAAGTCCAGTACTCCACCTGATCTAGTATTACTGCTCATAAACTCAGTCTTGGTGCACTTTCCCAAAGCACACCCTCTGCACACACCACCTTGCTTTGTGTTGAACTGCGGTAAACCTGTAGACATCTCTCTCAGCAATCTCAAAGTTGAATGATGAAGGTGGCCCATCCTCCTGTGCCACAACTCACACATCTCACTGCTACTGCTAGTATGGGTCAATGCCTGATGAGGCTGGAAGAGAAGCTTGTACAGTTTCCCACATCTAACTCCAATAGCATATGAAGTAGATGGTCCTGCTGCTCTGGGAAAAATATACACTTTCCCATCTAGGACACATAATCCAAAACCCCTGTCCTCAATAGTGGAAACTGAAACAAGGTTCTTCTTTAGCCCGGGGACATACAAGACATCCCTCAATGTCATGGATTGCATAGACTCCCTTTGAAAGGTAATAGTCCCTCGCCCAGCTACTCTCACAATCGTGTCATCACCCAACACTACCTCTAGACTCAATCATGTCTTAGTCATCTCGATGAACACATCTCAAACGCATGTCATATGGCTCGAAGCCCCACTATCAATGTACCAAGTGGAAGTAGTGGTGGAAGCACTCAATGAATGGCCAACCAATAAAGAATATTGATCCTGACCCTCCATATCACTGTTGGTGATAGATGTCCTCTCTATACACCCAACATAGAGAGAAAAATCCCCCTCAAAACGTGAAGCAAAATCATCCATATCTGCTGTAGCCGTCATCTATTGTCCTTTCTTCTTGTTGTTTGGACATTGTCTAGCATACAGTCCAAACTTCTGGCAAGCAAAGCAGTTAACTTTGCTCATATATTTCTTTTACTCACCAGTGTGTTGTTTGGCACCACCCTTAGGACCCTTCTTGAGCTTGTTCTTCTTTCCCTTTGCTGCCAATTCTACATTGTCCTCATATTCCTTGTTATGTGACGAATTGCCCTGTATATATCCTCTCCGAGTCTCCTCTTGTATGAAGTCGTCCCAAAGACGATCCCAAGAAGGCATGTTCTCACGAGCAACCATCGTTTATACGAAAACACCCCATGGTTGTGTCACGCCATTTAAGGTTGTCTGCACCAACTCACTGCCCTGTACAACCTCCCCAACAACTGCAAGTTCATCCCTCACCTGTGTAATCTTGGTAAGGTAGGAAGCCATGCCTTCACCTTTACCCATGTGAACATCCTTCAACTTTTCCCTCAACACCATCTTCCTGTTTTCATTCAAACTTTGGTAAAGACTAGTCAAATTTGTCCACATCTCAAAGGCATGAGCCTTTGCTGAAATGTGTGGGATCACATGATCGTTCACGGCATCAAGGATGATCCTCCTTGCCTTCACATCATTTTTCATAAAGGTTTCCCTATCTGTAGCATCGATAGGAACAATGACTGGGTTCGTTATTGTACTATAAACTATTTCCCATAGTTCATTCTCCACCAGTACCAACATAATCCTAGCCTACCATGGGCTAAAATTTGCAGCCCCATCCAACCTGTCCTCTAATCTTAGTCCAGTAACCATGACTACAACTTGTACCTGTACTTCTGAAAATAAATCTGTTGAAGAACCTATTTTTCACAAACCCTCCTCTTTCTCAAATCTGAAATATTTCTGAGTGTTTTAAATCTGCTCTTTACCAACACTCTGATACCATGAAATTTTTAGAACCCCAACCCGGTTTCAAGTTTTCCAACTTCTCTGCATGTAGTTTAATGCTCAAACCCCAACATGCATATAATTTTCTCATATAAAAATTGTTTTGCTTGAAACACATGAAATTCTTTTCAATTTAATAACTCAAAAAATTAACTTTCACCTTAACTTTTAATGCTCGAAAATTATAACAACCATTCACACATTAAAAATTGACTCAGTATTTTTGACCAAATTGGTCCAGGATAAAACCCCCAAGGGAAAACCTGTTTGAGGGAAAGATTTTATTTCTTCAGACAAATTTTACAAAACCACAGCAATACTTACATCCTTTATATTCTTCTCGAAAATTGTGCCAAAATCTTATTGACATAACTGTTGTACGAACTGTACGGACTTCTTGAAAAATGTGTTGTACGGCCTCACATGTGCAGCTATATGGACTATTGTTTCTTGATTTTTGTGCCAAAATCCATGCCTTGAAATCTGTGCTAATTAATGTTGTTGTACGAACGTTGTACAGACAACATTAATTACTGTACCATTGCCTCGAAATCTGTGCCATCTTTCTGCCTTGAAAATAGTGCCATATTTCTCGATTTATGTGCAAGAGTTTACTTCTCTTCTCTTGAAATTCGACCTCTCCTTCTCTTCTTCATCTTCCTCTCCAAAACTTCTCTCTTGAAAATGTGAATAATAAATTAGGTTTGCCTTTCCCTAGCATTTTTATTCATGGCAACTTCCCCCTCTTCATCCAATGGCCAAGATTAGATTAGATCAAAGGCTCTCAATAAATGTTCATTAAATAATAATTAAATAATATTTAGTGCATGTGTATCATTTAATTATCTGAGGACCTTTTAATTAATCACTCACTTGAAATAATCACTTAAATGAACTTAGGAAATAAACCATGACTTAAAAATTAAAAAGTGACTTTATAAAAAAATTAAGTACTTAACACTTTATTAAAAGCCACTAGGGGTCACACCTTTAAAGTATTCTTGTCCACCCCGAGGCAACACAAGGTGAACAACACTTCCTTGGTAGCATTTCAATAATCACTAAAATAACTTTGTATTTGAAATCCTTCTTAGGCGTTGCATTGTTATTATTTTGTATTTCTACTCTTAAACTTTCTTGGCTCTTGGCGATGAGAGCGTCGACGTCCCTCTTCAATTTGTCAAACTAGTTTTTTTAATTCCTTCGTCATGATTCTCGTGTGTTAAGGTGAATAATTAAACCCGATTTTGGTTTATATGGGGATGAAAAATACAAATAAAAAATGTAGTTATAATAATTATTATTTAAAATAATATTATTATATTATATGTTTTTATTTTTATTCTAAGGTTTGGATAATAAATTTTTAATAAAATACAAATATTATAATAATATTGTTATATAATATTTGATTTACTAAAATTTTGGATGGTGTAGGGCTTATGTGGAGTAGGGATGGCAAATTGGATGAGAGTGATGGCGGGAGAGCAGAGCGATGGGAGTTAGATGACAAGAAGAGGGATGCGTGGAAAGGGTAGCCGCAAGGAGGGCACGTGGAGGATGCAACAGGGAGGATTGGTGAGCACGAGCAGTGTGGGAAGGTAAGTGCTTGGGGATGAATGTAGAGGCGGGGAAATGGAGTAGCGAGGGCGTGGAGATTGGAGAGAGCTTGAAGGAGATGGGAGGATTGGATTGGAATGGGGGCAACAATGGAGGAGTGGGGTTGGGAGGGCATTGAAATAGCGTGGGTGGCGATAAGGGGTGCGGAGGGCCAGCGGTAGGGAGTGTGGCAAAGAGGAGAGAGGTAGGTGGTGGCCGGAAGTGGGAGAGTGAAAGGGAGGAGGGACGACGTGGGAGTGAGAGGAGGGACGACGTGCAATGTAAGGCGACGGAGGAGGGCCGAGTGGGTGGGAGCGCAAGGTGCAGGTGCAGGCCGGAGAGAATGACGTGGAAGATGGAATGTTACGTGCAACATATAGAGAAGGTGTGAGAGTGGATGGGTGGAGTAAGATAGAAAAAAGGCAGTGGAAGAACAAAGGAGTCGGAATCGAGCTCTGATACTAATGTAGTAACCGAATCTAGTTCTTAATGAAGAGAAGCCATCTTCAAAATAATATATATAAATAATATTGAATGGAAATAGATGATATATTTTACAAATGTGTTGGTTGTGGAGCTTGATCTTTCTCGTATATTGGTGTCTCTCTTTTATTATGTTTATGTGTTTTATATTTGCATCTTGTTTATTGTTATTGCTCTGTGATCATGTTTTCTAACAATTGATATCAGAGCCAACGGTCTATTTGGCATATAAACTCGCAGGAGCGAAGGGTTCCTAGTTCGAGTGAGAGCAATGGCGGAAGAAGAAAAGTTTAAGGTCGATAAATTTAACGCCCAAAACTACCAGTTATGGGAGATGCAAATGGATGACTATTTGTATCATAAGGATCTATTCCTATCATTGGGAGAAAAATCGAAACAATCGGTTACTATGAAGGACGAAGAATGGGATGTTCTTGACAGAAAGGCGCTAGAAACAATACGACTGTGCATGGCTTCATTAATGGCTTTCAATATTTCAAAAGAAAATACAATGGAGGCTCTAATGAGCACATTGGGTAAACTGTATGAAAAAACCCTCGACCTCCAACAAGGTATTTCTAATGAAGCGTTTATTTAATATGAAGATGTCAGAAGGTGGATCTGTTGCTGATCATTTAAATGAATTTAATAAGATAACAAATCAGCTAAGTTCTGTAAAAGTGAACTTTGTTGATGAGGTTAGGGCTCTTCTAATCTTGTATTCAATATTGTCGGAAAGCTGGAACGACTTGGTCATTGCTGTAACTAACTTTGTCTCTGGTTCAAACACTTCGAAATTTGATGATGTTGTTGGTGTTATTCTTAGTGATGAAATGCAAAGGAAGAGCACAGGTGAGACATTAGGTAATGCGTTGACCATGGAGAGCAGGGAAAGACAAAGGGAGAGAGGAAAAATCCCAAGTAATCGCAGCAAGTCTAGGAAGGGCATATCCAAGTCCAGACTGGGAAATATAAAGTGCTAAAACTATGGCAAGAAAGAGCATATGAAGAAAAACTGCAAATCTCTAAAGAAGAAAAGAGATGAACAACATGAAACTACACATGAAACAAATGTAGCAAGTGATGTGTTACAAGATGCTTTGATTTTTGCATTAGATAGTACTAGTGATTACTGGGTAGTAGATTCAGGGGCTTCATGTCATGATACACCACATAGGAAATTCTTTCATTATTATGTTCCAAGTGATTTTGGACATGTTTTATTGGGTAATGATGAGCCATATAAAATTGTTGGAATGGGTAAGGTACAGATAAAATTAAAGAATGGAACTGAATGACTGCTGAAAGATGTAAGGCATATTTCTGCTATGAAAATAAATCTAATCTCAACATAGCAGTTGGGAGATGGTGGTTGTTTATCTATTTTTAGATAAACACGGTGGAAAATCATTAAAGGATCAATGGTAATAGCAAGAGTAGACATGATAGATACGTTGTATTTATGTCCTCATAATACTGACTATTCTATCTCTTTAGTTTCCACAAGAACAAATACAACATTGTGGCATTATAGGCTTGGCCACGTGACTGAGAAGGGGATGCAGATTCTCCACTCAAGGAAATTGCTCCCAGATATGAAGTAGGTAAGTTTGGAATTCTGTGAGAATTGTGTTTATGGAAAACACAGAAGAGAGTCATATTTCTCAGGGTTGGGAAACAGAAGATGAGTGAAAAGTTAGAGCTTGTGCATACCAATGTATGAGGACCGTATCAGGTACAACCTCTTGGTGGCTCTCGTTATTATGTTACATTTATTGATGATGCAACTAGAAAAACTTGGGTTTATTACATTAGACATAAATCTGATATATATGCCACCTTCAAGAAATGGAAGGCTTTGGTTGAGAATGATACAAGAAAAATGTTGAAGCGTCTAAAATTTGATAATGGAGGTGAATACTGCAGGAATGAGTTTAATGGTTACTGTTCATACCATGGGATTCGTCAAGATAAGGCAATCCCAAGAATACCACAAGAAAATGGTGTCAAAAAGGATGAATAGGACGACCATTGAGAGTGCAAAGTGTATGAGATTGCATGCAGGGTTGTCCTTACAATTTTGGGCAAATGTTGTAGATACTGTTGTTTACTTAATAAACAGAGGGTCTCCAAGCACTTTGGATGGTGATATTCCAAAGAAGGCGTGGACAGGTAAAAAAGTAAATTACTCATTTATGAGAACTTTTGGTTGTAAAACATTTGTCCATATTGATAAAGAAAATATAACAAAGCTTGAGGCTAAATCCAAGAAATATACCTTTATTGGATACGGGGTTGATGATTTTGATTATCGCTTATGGAATTATGAAAATAACAAAATCATTAGGAGTAGAGATGTGGTATTCAATGAAAAGGTCATGTATAAAGATCCTTTGCAAGGAAAGAAACATGAAAAGAAAAACACATATTACACAATGTTTGATGAAATCAAAGAAGATGAAGTTCCAAAAGTGCTGGAAAATCAAGAACAGCAGGTACCTCAAACTCCTATAAGTGTTAGAAGATCTACTAGGTCAAGTAGACCCCCTGAACAATACTCTCCTTCAATGTATTAATTATTGATGATTAATTATGGTGAATAAGAATGTTATGAATAAGCAATGCAAATAGAAACTAGAAAGAAATGGGAGCAAGGCGTGAATGAGGAAATGGACTCATTGGTAAGAAACCAAACTTATGATTTGGTTCAATTTTCTGCAGGTAAAATAACATTGCAGAATAAATAGATTTATAGGTTGAAGGAAAAAGATGGAGGCCAGAAGCGTACAAGGCCAGACTTGTTGTAAAGGGGTTTGCACAAAAGAATGGTATAGATTTTGATGAAATATTTTCTCTTATTGTTAAAATGACTTTAAATATAACTATTTTAAGTGTAGTGGCGGTAGGAGATTTGTATCTTGAACAGTTATATGTAAAAACAACATTTCTCCGTAGGGATTTGGAGGAAGAGATTTATATGTAGCAGCCACACGGGTATGAGGTCAAAGGAAAGAAGAATTTGGCATGCAGGTTGAAGAAGAGCTCGTATGGCCTGAAGCAAGCTCCAAAGCAGTGGCATTTAAAATTTGACAAGTTTATGACAGAACAAAGTTATAGTAAATGTCATTCTAACCATTGTGTTTATTTCAAAAGGTTAGATAATGGAAGATATATTATTTTGTTATTGTATGTGGATGACATTCTTGTTGCAGGGTCTAACATGAAAGATATAAATGTGCTAAAAAAGAAGTTAACTAATTCATTTGCGATGAAGGATTTGGGTGTTACAAAGCAAATCTTTGATATGAGAATAACAAAAGACAAGAAAAATAAAAAATTGACATCGTCTCAGGGTGAGTACATAGAAAAGGTGTTGAAGAAGTTTAGAATGCAGAATGCAAAACCAGTTAGTACACATTTGGTCAACCATTTCAATCTAAGGAAGGATATGTGTCCCAAAACACAGGAAGAGATAGACTAAATGTCCAAGGTTCCATATTCATCAGCAGATGATAGCTTGATGTATGCCATGGTGTGCACACAACCAAATATTGCACGTGTAGTGGGAGTTGTGAGAAGGTACATGAACAATCCAAGTAAAGATCATTGAAAGGTAGTACAATGGATTCTCAGGTATTTGAGAGGCACTACTACTCATGCATTATGTTTTGGAGGTTCAAACACTATTCTACAGGGATATGCTGATGCAAATATAGCAAGTGATAAAGATGGAAGGAGGAGCACCATAATGTATGTCTTTACTGTAGGTGGAACAACAGTAAGTTGGGTTTCAAAACTGCAAAAAGTTGTTGCACTTTCAACAACGGAAGCAAAATATGTTGTTGCTACAGAGGCTAGTAAAGAGACGATTTGGCTACAGAGGTTCATGGAGGAATTGGGTAAGAAACAAGAGAATAACAAGTTGTACAATGACAGCCAAAGTTTCATTCATCTTACAAAGAACTCAACTTTCCATTCTAAGACTAAACATATACAACTCAAGTACCATTTCATACGATATGTTCTGGAAGATGAACTGTTGAAGTTGAAAAAAATACACACTAGCGAATATCCTGGAGACATGTTGACAAAGGTAGTAACCAGAAAGAAACCAAGTTACTACTCAGTTTCTGTTGGCTTTCAAGTATGAAGGTGACGATGAGAAATTTGTCAGGTCCAAAGTTCAAAGCATAGTCCATGTTAGGAACCCATGTCAACCCTTCTCTTTACTTTGTTAGTATATTGTTGTTGGACGCATATGCCTTGTAAGTCGTCGCGTAGTATTTGTTGATCCATAGTTTGTATTATTGTTGTTGGACACATATGCTTTGTAATTCGTCCCGTAGTATTTGTTGATCCATAGTTTGTACTGGCCCATAGTTTTGACCCATAGTATTGGCGCGTAGACTTAGTATATAAGCTTGTGTTGAGGCCAATGAAGGCACCGTGAAGTTATTTGTATTGAGCTTGCTCAAAGGAGGTTGCCCCCTCGAAGTGGCCTGCGATCAATAAAAATATTTTGTGATCTCATATATTGTGCATTATATCAATTAATTGTTGCAGGTTCCTCACATCTAGTATTATAACACTTTCTTGGGCTCGTTGGGAGAAATTTATGCCAAAACCATGTTTTCACATCTGTTGCAGGTTCGGATCTGGGAATAATCCCTATCCGCTTAACTGTGGGAAGTACTTGGGCATAAGCCCTAAAACACATTGTGAGGAGTATCACAAGAACCCCGAAGTTGCTAGCCCATTGAGAGGACCTGCCAACGAAAAGGGCAACGACCCCTACCTGATTGACTAGTTCCCACTCGTGAGGTAAACCAAGAGCTGTCGTTTGTGGCAAAGAGGTTATCAATTTTACCTGAGCCGTGGAGTGAGGGGTACTGCCCCAATATGCAAGCCGTCAGACAGCATTGGTGGCCGAGTGAATCCCCTGAACCTTTAGGAAGCCGAGCATACATGGGTTCCATATCTATTTTCAGCTGATAAATCGCAGATTTCCTCTATCCAAAACTGTTGCCAATCACTTCCGCGTTGTTGTAGATCCATCTGTTGTCGATCACTTCCACGCCGTTGCAGATCCATCTGTTGTCGATCACTTCTGCAACGTTGCAGATCCATTCCTGAAAAAAATAAAATAAAATAATTTCTTCTATTTTTTCGCCATATCTCCCTTGTTTTCACTTTGTTTCCCTTGAAACTTCCCTGACACCCCTGCAATCCCATTCTGCATATTTCATTCCAGAGGACCCTATCCCAAATTCCACTTCTCAAAGCCAGAAATCTCACATTTGTCTACTTTTAGGGTTTGCCATAACTTCTTCGATTTTCAGTCAATCGTCTTCAAATTTTACCATAATGTTCATTTCCTATTTCTGTTTCTTTGTCTCTCTCTGACAAATTTTCTCATTCTTTCACCTCGCTTCTGAAATCCTTCTTTTTTGCTTCCATGTCCATTCGACAATGTCCAAAACCTAATCAAACACAAATTACCCATCCGATTTTTTCCCAAATCTAAACTTTCCTTTACTGAAACAGTTTATGTTGTTGTTTTTCTACCCACTCAAAAAAAAAAAACCTCCTGGTTATGGTTGTCACCCACGCAGGAGGACAAACCATGGAGGAAGAACTTCAAAACCAAACTCCAGGATCTTGATGAAAAATTTATCGACCTCCATCTTGAGCAATCAACCATGAACAATAAACGACAGTCAGAGTCTTCTTCAGACAATGGGTTCTCTTCTTCCATCAATTTTCGTGGTCCGAAGCTTGATTTTCCTCGCTTCAATGGTACTGATCTAACTGGATGGATCTATCAAACATAACAATATTTCAGTATGAATAATACTTTTGATGTCAACAAAGTTCCACTTGCATTCTTTCATTTGGAACATGAAGCTCTTCAATGGTACCGTTGGTACATCAAGGCTCATGAAGAGCCAAAATGGCCAGATTTTTGCCAGCTCCTTTTGCAACGATTTGGTCCTAATGCGTTTGATGAATTCACGGGAACTCTCACTAAACTTCGTCAAATTGGCACTGTAAGAGAGTATCAAACCGAATTTGAGAAACTAGCCAACCACACCGAAGAATTGCCTGATGACTTCTACAGGAGTTGTTTTATTAGTGGTCTAAAGGATGCAATCCGCTCTGAGGTTAAAATGTTATGTCCCAACACAATGATGGAAGCCCCAGGGTTGGCTAAGTTGGCAGAAGACAAGATTGCAGCCCAACAACGCTCCAAACCCACTTTTGTTCCCTTCCGAAATATGGGTTCTCAACGACCTCCCATCCCGCCAGCTCCTCGACCAACTCCTATCAAGCATTTGTCGGAAATAGAGATGCAGGCACGCAGAGAAAAAGGGCTTTGTTATAATTGTGATGAGAAATTCACTCGAGAACATAAATGTGTTGAACAAAAGCTCTATCTCTTGGATGTGGATTCTCCGCCTACCTCTGAAATTGGTGAAGAAGCTACAGATACAATGGATGATCAGGTCGACATTCAGAAGTCGCCTATTGACCCTCCGTCTCAGGACGACCACCCAGAGATATTTCTCCATGCTTTAGCTGGAATCACCACCCCCCAAACAATGCGGGTCAGGGGTTATTTCAACTTTGAAGTCATGGTTGCCAATGGGGACACCTTATCTTGCAAAGGGAAGTGTCGCAATGTGCGTATCTCTATGGGAGATTATAACCTGCGCTCTGGCATGTTTGCCTTGACCTTAGGCGGATGTGATGTGGTTTTGGGCGTTCAATGGCTACGCACACTTGGTCCCATCTTATGGGATTTTGCTGAACTTTGGATGCAGTTTTTCCCCAATGGCCAAAAACACACATTGACAAGCTTACAACCAGGGTCTCTCATCATCATCAGTTCACATCGCATGGAAAAAGGCCTTAAGAAGAATTCACATGGTGTCATCGCTCAGATCCATTCCATTCAGATGCAACCATCAGCAATCTCCACTACTCCTTTGGATCTACAACAAATTCTGGATCGATATACATGTAGGTGTCTTTACTGAACCAATGGGATTGCCACCTTCAAGGCCAGAGGACCATCGTATTCAGCTCCTTCTTGGCAGCGTTCCTCCCAACATCAGGCCCTATCGCTACCCATTTCACCAAAAAACAAAGATTGAAATGTTTGTTCAAGACTTACCGAAGCAAGGTATTATTCGCCCAAGCACTAGTTCATTTTCTTCACCAGTGCTCCTTGTCCGCAAAAAAGATGGGTCATGGCACCTCTGCATTGACTTTCGAGCACTTAATCACCTCACAATCAAGAATAAGTTTCCAATTCCTGTTGTTGATGAACTTCTTGATGAGCTTCATGGTGCTCAATTTTTCTCCAAATTGGATCTTCGTTCTGGGTACCATCAAATTCAGGTTCATGAAGATGATATCTCTAAAACAGTTTTCCGCACACATGATGGCTACTAAGAGTTTTTGGTCATGCCCTTTAGCCTCACTAATGCTCATTCCACATTCCAGGCTTTGAGGAATAAAATATTCCGGCCCTACTTGCGGAAATTCATTTTGGTCTTCTTTGATGATATCCTCATCTACAGTAAAACATGGGCTGAACATCTCCAGCATCTGGATCTTGTAATGCAACTTTTCTCTGACCATCATCTCCACGCCAAACAGTCTAAATGTGTTTTTGGAGAGAAGGAAGTAGAGTATTTCGGGCACATTATCCCAGCACAAAGGGTTCGCGTGGATCCTGCCAAAAACGTTGCCATGAACAATTGGTCACATCCACAAACAGTCAAAAGCCTTTGTGGTTTTTTGGGGTTGACTGTCTACTACCGCAAGTTTGTCAAGGATTATGGGAAGGTTGTAGCTCCAATAACTCCTCTATTGAAAAATGATGCTTTTACATGGACACATGTTACTGAGTGTGCATTTGACAAACTGAAACAAACTATGTGTACTACACATGTTCTAGTTATGCCCGATTTTTTCAAGCGCTTCACTATTGAGAGTGATTTTTGCGGCAATGGACTTGGTGGTGTTCTCCTTCAAAATGAACACCCCATTGCGTTCACCAGCAAAGTCCTTTCAAGTAAGAATTTAGCTGCCTCTACATATGAGAAGGAAATGATGGCTATTTTGGATGCAGTACAGAAGTGGTGACCATACCTATTAGAGAATAATTTCTACATCAAGACTGATCACCAGAGTCTGAAATATTTCCTGGAACATTGTGTATCCTCTCCAACACAACAGAAATGAGTTAGCAAACTCATGGGTTATGACTATGAGATCACTTACAAGAAGGGTAAGGACAATATTGTGGCGGATGCTCTTTCTTGCACATTTGATGACCAAGGTTCTCTTTCAGCTATTTCTATGCATATTCCAAATTGGTTGCAATCTGTTCAACAGGGCTATGCCAATGACTCTTCATTATCTCAAATCATCCAACGCTTGGCCAACAACCCTTCTGTTGTACCACATTACTATTGGGATGGTGCTTCCCTGAGATACAAGGATCGTCTGGTGGTTCCCCATAGCACAGATCTTCAACATGATGTCTTCTATGAACTCCATGCTTCTCCATCGAGAGGGCACTCTAGGCTCCTCAAAATGTATGAGCGAGCACGACATAACTTCCTTTGGCAGGGAATGAAAAAGACAATTCAACATATGGTGGCTGAATGTGATACCTGCTAGCGCAATAAGGGTGAAACGACACTCATTCCAGGATTGCTCGAACCCTTGCCCATACCTACACGGATTTGGACAGATATTTCTATGGATTTCATTGAAGGGCTCCCTAAATCTGGAGGGAAGACAATGATTTTGGTTGTGGTTGATCGTCTCTCCAAATATAGTCATTTTTGTGCTCTCAGCCATCCCTATATAGCCTCCTCGGTCGCTCAAACTTTCCTGGACCAGATATTTCGTCTTCATGGAATCCCTTCTTCCATTGTCTCAGATCGTGATGTGACTTTCACCAGTCATTTTTGGACAGAACTATTTCGCCACACTAGCACCAAACTAAAGATGAGTTCACGGTATCACCCACAAACAAATGGTTATACTGAAATTATCAATAAATGCTTGGAAACTTATCTCCGTTGCTTCACCTCTGAACAACAACATCAGTGGGTAAAGTGGCTCCCCCTCGCTGAACGGTGGTACAATACCTCTTACCACACTGCCTCTAAAATGACTCCATATGAAGCAGTCTATGGTCAAGCACCGCCAGTTCTTCTTCTATACACCCCCAGCAGTTCACCAGTTCAGACAGTTGACACGGTCCTTCGACACCGCGTTCAGATTCTTCGCATTTTGCGGGACAATCTTTACATGGCAAGAAATCACATGAAGCAATAAGCCGCTCAACACCGTTCTAAGCGCACTTTTCAAGCAGGTGATATGGTTTTTCTTCGTCTCCATCCCTACAAGCAATCCTTCCTGAAACTCAAAGGGCGTCATAAGCTCGCTCCAAAGTTCTATGGGCCATATAGGATTCTTCAGAAGATTGGATCCGTTATTTATAAATTGGAACTTCCTCCTTTCTACATTCATCCAATATTTCATGTCTCTTGTCTGAATAATGTTCTTGGCACCAACATCAAAGGACAAACTATTTTACCAGAACTGGATAATGACGGATCCATCATTTTGGAGCCGAAGGCCATCCTCAATAAGCGCACTCGTCAGCGTCGCTCTCGCTCTATCACAGAGGTCTTAATTCAATGGCACGGAATGCAACTAGAGGATGCTACATGGGAACCACTCCTTCAGATTCAACAACAATTTCCACATCTGAAGCTTTGAGGACAAAGCTTTTTCCAAGGGGGAGGGAATGTTAGGAGCCCATGTCAACCCTTCTCTTTACTTTGTTAGTATATTGTTGTTGGACGCATATGCCTTGTAAGTCGTCTCGTAATATTTGTTGATCCATAGTTTGTATTATTGTTGTTGGACGCATATGCTTTGTAAGTCGTCTCATAGTATTTGTTGATCCATAGTTTCTACTGGCCCATGGTTTTGACCCAAAGTATTGACCCCTAGACTTAGTATATAAATTTGTGTTGAGGCCAATGAAGGCACCGTGAAGTTATTTGTATTGAGCTTGCTTAAAGAAGGTTGCCCCTTCGAAGTGGCATGCGATCAATAAAAATATGCTGTGATCTCATATATTGTGCATTATATCAATTAATTGTTGTGGGTTCCTCACAATCCAGCAAGTGCACTAGCGGTGGAGTCGTTGTGATCAATCTCCAAGTTGGAGATTGTTGGTTGTGGATCATAATTTTCATGTATCAGAGATGTTCAACCGTGTTTGTATCCCAGTTTTTTATATGTTCTGTAGGTGGACTGTACACTCATCCCGACAGGGGTGGTGTGGGGGGTTTTGCCCCCCCATAGTAATTCCCCTTTTAAAAAAAAACATTGTAATACGACTGTGTATTTTAGTGTAAAGATCTTTGTGATTGTGTAAGAAAGACTGTGAGAGAGTGAAGATGAAGTTGCAGTGGATGTGTCGCAGGTTGTATCCCTTCATTTGTTGGATGGTATAATAATAAAAGGACTAGCAATTTCTCTGTGGACGTAGACCAGATTGGGTGAACCACGTATATTGATGTCTCTCTTGTATTATGTTTGTGTTTTATATTTGCATCGTGTTTATTGTTATTGCTTTGTGATCCCGTTTTTCTAACAAAATGTTGGCCCGCCTTAAATATGGCTTAGGTACCTATATGAGGAGTCAAGTCCTCTTAGAGCAACTATAATTAATATTAATTCATTATTATTGATTGTTTATTTGTCGTTTATTAATTATTTAATATTTGTAACACTGGCCAACTATGATTCCTATTTTCCTTTTGAATTGTTATGTATTTTTATATTCTGCTAGGAGGGCAGTTTGTGTGGATTTATAGTGCCAACAATGTTGTAATAGATGAAAGAAAGTAGAAGTTATTCTGATAATAGTAGAGCCATTAATCTTCAGTGCTCTGTCTATGCAGTTTTGTTTCTGGGACAATACTTTGAACTTATGTAACAACTGACTAGAAACAACGATTTAATACAAATATACTCAGTTTTTGTTTAGACTAATAAAGAGGTGAGATCTTAGCAACTCCATCACAAAAAGCTAGATGCAAAAACTAAAAGCTTCCAATAATTTTGCAATGAAAAATCCAAAAAGGATAATGCATGAAACAGTGTTGGGGAGTAACGAGGTTGTTGAGTAGTTCAAAATTATTGTGAAAACATTTCTTATAATATTTTTAAGTATATATTTAATGGTCTACACCAATAAGAAAATATTGTTTGTCAAATCATGGTGTAGTGATTGAAACAAAGTGTCACCATTCTAACAATCCTAGTTCAAACCCTGACACAAATAGAGCCCAAGAACAATGCAAGTGTTGGGCAAATTTAACAACTATCCACATTGAAGTGGTATTATGATAATGTAATATAGAGGTTCATAGCTCAACAGAGACGAAAATAAACATTTACTTCACCATAAATACACCAATAAAGAAGTACAACTTTACAAAAGATAAATGTGGCATATATGTAAGTACTTCATTGTATTAACAAATTTCTTTATAAACAATTAATACAAGATGCACCCGGTTGTGTTATGTATTACTGCTGATGCAACTCGCAAGTAAGGTAAAGTTACACCTTGAGATGCAGTACCCTTTGATGAACTCCAATGTACCCTCAGCACAACAAAATGCTATGAAATCATGCCATATAGTAATGAGAACTATAAAAAATTCTCAAAATCTAGAATGTTCTATAATATTTTGGGTCATGGTCGATACTACAAATCCTTTCTCAGATAGATATGTGAAAGGGCTTCTATAAAAAAGCTCAAAATTCTTTGCAAATGTTAATAGCTGGCATGTAGGTCTATTAAGTCACCTTCAAAGTCCTAATCCCTACTTGATGATGAACAAGATGGCACTGCAGCATGAATGTAAACTCGTCTAAATCTTATCAGCATGATACGAGTTATGGGCAATCTCTACTAGATTTTCCTACTTTAATTGGATCCTTAAAACACCTTGCATTACATTTTATTAGAATTTTTTTCAACAGAGGTTTAATATCAATGGAATGTATAGGTAATTATGTTCTACACCAAATTTGGTAATTACAGCAACAAAGGACTGGTCTACTGATTTAGAAAAGTCCAAAATGTAATTAAAACAAGCAGGAGAGCTTGAACACATTCAAGCTAATGCATTACCGTTGTTTTTGCCTATAAAGAATTCAATCTACTAGTAATAGACCCATATCACTGGACTCGATAGATAATTATGTTCTACACCAAATTTGGTAAACCCAAGCAACAAAGGACTGATTTACTGATTTAGATAAGTCCACAATACCATTAAAATAAACAGGAGAGCTTGAACACATTCAAGCTAATGCATTACCATTGTTTATGTCCATAAACAATCATGGCTCTGCTAATAATAGACCCATATATATGTAAGCAATGGTCTACTCATTTCATTGACTGCGGGAACTAAAAATAGATAAAACTCAGGCTTGTCAAATTAACATTCATGAGAAATCATCCCATGACATAATATCGGCAGGCAAATGATTGTTACATTTCACCACACTCAGCAATAACACAAGGTAGCTTGGGTCGATTATTGGGCCCAGTCTGGACATTTTCAATTTTCCTCAAAACCAAAAGTCCTTCTCCTAGCACTCTCTGACCAATAAAAGTGGAAGTCCATCAAGTCTGCAATGTTGAAATACAAGTATAGAAAGAACAAAGATATATAGCAGAAAATTACAAAAAGATCCAAGGAAACTCTTCTGTAATTGTTAAACAAAGTTTCAGAACCTGTTTGAGAATAACACCAATTAGGAAACTCACCCCAAAAACCACATGCTTATTGTCCAGCCAATCACATTTTGCACAAGTTAAAAAAAACTGCAGAGAAGCAACAAAATGCATGATAAGATTTTTAAAATCTCAAAGCAAGTTCACAACCATGATGCTTACTAAAAGAGAAGCAACAAAATAGAAAACTGAGATTCATTTTATCCTTGTCAAATACAAATTAGAGAGCTCAAACTCAGGAGGTTTAAAAGATGTATGAAAGCAGTAGATTCAGAATGTATCCTACCTTTCAAACTAATATGCAATATCAAATTATATCTAAGTCACACACAACTAAGAAACTATGCAATATCAAGCATAAAGAGTATACATTCTGAATATTGATAATCAGAATGTAATATATCAAGAATACAAGTTATAAATCGGCTGATAATATAAGCAGAAAAAACATAGGAGTCTATTAATGTTTACAGGCATGTAACCAGAGCAGTGACTGCCACCGGATGCAAAACAAAACAAAAAAGCTTTTACCTAAATAAAACAACTTTTAAGGGACAGAAAACTTAAGTTGATGGTAGACAGTAATTACCTGGGATCCATTGGTATTAGGTCCACTATTTGCCTGCACAACAGAACAGCCAAAAAAGCATAAGGATGATGATATCACTTATTCAAGTATCTCGTCTGGTTACAAGATACCTTTCTGAGCAAACACACCCCAATTATAATCTTAAAAATGCCATAACAGGCATTATGCAAAATAGCATAACATTCCACAAACAACCATTCAAGAAAATGACCTTCAACATTTCTTTAGTTGCAAATTAATTTATCTAAATGATTTATGGTCAAGCTGAAGTACTACTTCAGACATTAGAGCTAAATTACTCCTCCAAGTTGTCTTGGGCACAGGCTATAATTGAAGAACTGAAAATCCCTTTAAAAGTGCCAAATATTGGATAATGGTAAAGGAACGACAATGTAAGCCTGTACTGAACTGCAATGGTATCTGCATGGCATTTTGTCTACAGTACCATAAGTATGCAAAAGCATTTCCCATATGAATTACTGGAATCAATAGTCGAATCCAAGGGCATGGTCACCAAACCCTTAATATGCTGAAGCACAATAGCTCCAAACTTAGTATAATTTCAATTTAAGTTATTTGCACCATCTATGATGAAATACCAGTTATTTCATTAAAAAGTATAGCAAGGATACTATTCTAGATGTTCACATGCATCAAACTAAGAGATCGAGCATTTACTGCTGAGCACTTGTCCTAGTGTTTGTTTTAAACAAGTCGAACACTTTAAGCAACCACTCACACAGACAAATCATTACATGGTTAAAACTCTTTGAGAGCAAAACAGTTCACAGCCCCAGCCAACACAACCACTTAAGGCAGTGTATTAATGCAAAAAGACAATATTTTACATATGAGCTTCTCACAATTGATCATCAACAAATGACTCTCCAAACTCTTTAAATAGAGATCATGGACCAATCGGTTGTTAAGCCTTCGATCAATATACCCATTAGTATCAAGAAGAAGATGATTGGTCATATGACTCATATCACTTTATGTCTAGAACATATAGTGACCATCGGATTACAAAATTACAAATGCATACTATAAAAACACGCTTTACCTAAAGACACATTAGACAAAGTTGATGATAACTAACTCTTAAGTGTCTAAATATCCTAACACCTACAAGGAGAACATCTGCAAATTCTATAATAAGAGCCGAGGCCCAAGATTGAATATGTTAAACCAACAGTAATACAAGTCTATAAATTACAACGAGCAACCAATACCATCTGTATCATACGAAACAGTATGCACTCCCTCTATTCATATCTAAAAACACATTAGTGTACAAGTGTCAGGAACATGAAAACACAGAGAGAGAAAATGTGATGATCAATTATGGTTGTTGAGTTTTTGTTGCAATGGTCAGCAAGTACAAATGCATACTAGAGAAACACACTTTACCTAAAGACACATTAGAGTCTTAGACCAAGTTGACCTTAACTAACTTGTAAGTGTCTAAATATCCTAACACCTAGAAGGAGAACATCTGCAAATTCCATCATAAGAGCCAAGGCCCAAAATTGAATATGTTAAACGGACAGTAATACAAGGCTATAAATTACCATCAACAACTAATACCATTTGTGTCATACGAACCAGTTTGCACCTCCTCTATTCATATCTAACAACACATTGGTGTACAGGTGTCAGGAACATGAAAACACAGAGAGAGAAAATGTGATGATCAATTATGGTTGTTGAGTTTTTGTTGTAACGGTCTGCTGAGTTGTCCATCCACATCTCTCGTGCATGTCTCAACATCAGATGTGCCTGACTTTTCATTGTGCTTGCACCTTGCACTTTTTCTGATGTGCACCTACAGTTATGAACTCTCAGTGTGCCTGCACCAACTTTCTCCATCATGCACCTTGCTAGATCATGTGTGCACACTCAGACAATTTTTGGAATGAACTTTCATCATGCTCAGCTCCTCCAATCATGGACTTAGTCGATCTTTGACTCTTTTATGTATAAAAGCTCCCCGTTTAATTGTTTTTGGGCCCCAAAAACTATACTTCCAACGAGGAAACTTCACTTGAATATGCTCTAAGTTGTACTACTTGCCGGCCTAAGGTGACTCTCCTATCAACCTGATCTTTCAAAGCTTGTGGATTCCTTATCTAGTAGCCTGCTTTTTACACTATAGAACTGTATCTTCTTCTAGCTCCACACCAACTTCTACAACCAGTTGTAGAGCTTTACACGATCCACATTGAAGACAAGACGAATGCCCATGCAAACTTGTAAGTCCAACTTGAACACATTCTCTCCAATCAGCTAGATGATAGTATAAGGATCATATCTGGAGGCTTGATATTCATATGTCTTTCACTTTGAAGCATCCATAGAGGTATGCCCGAATTATGTTTCCAACACGAAAGTGATGATCTACATAGTGTCGATCATGCCTGGCCTCATGCTTCTGCTGATTTTTGTGCAAAGCTTCTTGAACTTGATCATGAATCTTCCAGATGTGGTCTATAAATTTGGTTATCACCCGGAAACACCCTTACTGTATAGACCACTAAAGTGTCCAGATAACTTGAGGGAAAGCGTCAATGTCACCTCACACAATCCCTCAACTTCAGGCTAGTACTTTGCTAACCTCGGGGAAGTATTACTAAGTGATTCAAAGACTCAGTGATGAACTTTCAAGGGTATGTTTCACCTCAAATCTGCAAGAAAAGCTTGCTGGTCTGCACAAATAAACTCAGAAATCTTCAACTAAATTATTAAATCAGCTAGCTTGAACTTCGAATTTACGATTATATATGTCAAAACAAGTTGAACAATTCATAAATTCACTATAATTTCCCTTTATTTCTGCTATTGAAGTTGCAGAACAGCCAACTAAATTTGCCTCTAATGCAAGAAATACACTTGAAATCATGTTTTATTAATGGTTTTAAGAATTCCCCTCAGTAATTTGCAATTAAGTTAAAAAAACAATGGTATTCATTGTAGTTTGCCTCAAAAAGCTTAAAAAACAATTATGGTCTGTAAATCACGAATGCCTTGTCATTGGTTAGAGGGGTGAATGAAATAGAAGACTTATAAGGAAAAATAGATTATTCGAATCTCACCAGCTCATGTACTTAAGAATTAAGCATTCAAACAAGTAAGAGCTGTGCAAACTAGATCGTATTCTTACCAGTGTTGCACATATCGTGTCGGCGAATATATCACCAAAGGTCCAAAAAGAAAATATCGGATTTATTGGGGAAAATGTCGGCAATATATCGGCGAAATTAAAAAATACAAAAATATTAATTTTTCAACTCATCTGATATTTCCCGATTTTTGGCGATATTTTCCGATTTTTGCCGGTTTTTGCTGATATTTGCCGATTTTTGAAGATATTTCCCGATTTTTCCTTGACATCGCGAAAATATCGCGATTTTTTCGCCACAAAAAATTGCCCAAAGATCGCGGCGATGTTTTCCGAAATTATCGGCTGGCAGCAAACATCGTGATATCTCACGATGTCGACGATATATCGCCGATATTTGTAACAGAGATTCTTACACAAATGTAAACTTGCATTGGTAACTAGATGTTATGTACCGAGGGAGGATATATAGGGTACCCAAGGGGATATTGGATGTAATGTGGTCATAATTATAGAATAGGCCCACTCGGTAGTTGCTAAGTAATAAATAGGACCACTAGGTAGTTCGAGAAAACAATATAATAATAAGGGGTAGTTGGCTAGACCCTGTTATCACCCATTTTGTACAAATAGTTGAAACTCCATTGAGCCGCCAATGTTGGAACACGTCAGTGCTCACTTCCAAAGTATCAGGGTTTCAGATTGCAATAGATAGCCAACTTTGGCTAGCCAGTTTTGTTTTTCAGTCAAAATGACCATGGCACCACGGGGTTTGTAATAAGTGTGCTAGTAGGATTTTTGAGTGGCTCGGTCCCCCGTGACTTGGTTATGCAACTAAGGCATTCCAGGGAGTTTTTTACCCTAATCAATTATACTTTGCCTTCAACCGAGATATAAAAGGTTTTCTCCCACTTCCTCTAAAGCTGGAATGCCCGATTTTGAAAATTTTAGCCTTGGGGGGTTATTAGAGTCCAACTGATGTATATAAGCCTACAAGACACCATGTATGTCTTAGATGGTCATTTTATAAGGTCCTCGTCCAATAAAAACACTATCCGAAAACAAATTTACCGGACGCGTTGGATGAGTTTTTATTATTTTTTAATTATTTTTCCAAATATTTAATTGGAAAAATCAATTTTGTAATATGTCAGTCATCCAGGGTCCGTTTTCAGAGCTTGAAGGCTCAAATCATAAGCCAAAAATCGTACATGACCCTCGGACCAGCTTATCCTAAGTTTCAGATGTCAATTCAGCCTCATAATTAATAATTTCTCAAAAAACCCATTTACAGAGAAATTATTAATTAAAATATTAAAAATGAATATTTTGGAGATAATCCAAATCTCTCCAAAATAAACCAAAAAGAATAAAATAAAAGGCTAATTGACATGACACTGGGCATTAAAGATGATTCCAATCAACTCCACAGACTTTTAGTTAAGTATACAGTCACTGCAAGTCAAACTCCAAGGAGAAATTCGCCCTCCTTCACTAAATTCACGATTTGATGATGTGTAAGGTTTTGAATGGGTGGTTGAGATGCATTGATGGCTAAGGTGGGCGCCCTCCTAAATTTGTGCAACCATCAAAGCATTGGCTCCTTCTAAACTCGAGTGAGCATGAGTTACAAGCTCCTAGCATTTAACTCCTCAAGGATTCACACCATCCTCTATTGATCACGAATTTCTGAGGTGGAGGCTATACATTAGCTTGAAGGAGGTTCCAAGGAGGAGTGGGGCGCGCCTTGCCTAGGTGGAGGCCACCTCCCCTCTCTCCATTCAATACAAGCTCGAGTTATGTGATTGTGTCTAACTCCAAGCCACTTTTTGGTGGGATTTGATTGGAATTTCGTTTTTTGTCAAGTGGTATTGGCTCTCTTCAAGCCAAATTCGAATTAGGGTTTTAAGCTTCCAGTTTTGTATAAAGAGGATGCCTTTTGGCACTCTTAGGATGGAATTTTGGTGCAACATTACTCTGCCCATTTTGTAAGAGCTCATAGCATTTGCTATTTTGGAATATAAAGAAACTTTGGAGGTCTACATGGTGTGCCCTAATTGTTCATGAGAAATGCTTCACATCTAAGGTGATATTGTTCTTTATATTTTCTCATATTGTAAATGCTTGATCATTTCTTAGCTTAGATTTCTTTCTTAAGAACGTAGGATGAACATTTGATGGTACAATTTGTTCATTGATGTTAGATTTTATGTGATTTAGAAGTGCAAGCTGTAGTCGGTAATACTTATGCATCTTCTTATCCCATTTTGTTTAGCATACTAAGTTTGATCAAGTATTTTTATGAGTTGTGTATTGTGCAGATCTTCAAAGAGTAGAGTGGGGTTTGAACTCGGTTGTCTCTCTCTCCACTTCACCAATATTTTTCTAACAAACTTGTGCATTTCAGGATACTCCAAAGGTCGAATCAGTGCTTCAAACGAAGCTTGAGAAGCTTGCTACATTCTCCATCCTTAAATTTAAAATCAAACTTGGTTACTGGATCTAAGAGCTTCTCTCTTCTAGCTCTCTATTTTTCTCCTTGAATCCCCTTTTGCTTGACTTGCTAGCGTTATTCTACTAGTCTCTTCCTAGTTTCGTCCTACCTCCTTGCTAGCTCTCGTCCTCCTCCTTTAGCTCTCATCTCTTCCTTTCATTTAATCTCCCTTGCTAGCTTTCGTTTCTCCTTCAAAGGCCTTTTACCCCTTTCGTTTTTTACCTTTCTTCCAAGCTTCCAAAAACCCCTTGCCCTAGTTCTCTTACCCCTCTTCTCCTTTCGTTTTGCCCTTTTCTCCTTCTTCCTTTCGTTTTCTCTATCCTTCTCCCCTTTGCTAGCCTTTTGCTCCGTCCTTCCTTTCGTTTTGGCCCTCCATCCCTACTTTCATTTCCCTTCAAACTAGCCTCAAACCTTCTCCTCTCGTCTCTCCTTGAGCACTTTAAAAGTTTCACAAAAAAGCAACAAAAACTTGTTAGTAGTTAGATATCATTAACTTTGCATTTCTTTGATTAAAGACTAGTTCTTTTCCTAAGAATTCTTCTCATTTAAATCATTTAGATCACTTGCATTTCCATACTAGTTTTGATCCAAAAAGTAAAAAGTTTGCATTCTGAAAGTGTTTGGCATATAGGTTATCTAGGATTTGCATCTAGCATTACTTGCATCTCTACTTAGTTTTTCCATTTTGTTGATAGTTTCTAGATCGAAATAATTTTATTGTTCCTTTTTTTATTTTTTTTGGACTAATGCTAAAGGGTGCATGAGTGGCTTGTGATTTTTTGTTGTAGGGATTGGATAAAGCCAAGCTCAAGAGAAGAAGAAGAAGAGGATCCAAAACAAGAGAAAAAGTTTGGAACCAAGATCCAAAACAAAGAACCATATCAAGAAGAAGATCCAAACTCAAATCACTCTCCTTTGTATAAGTCAAAATAAGACTTCTAATTTCTTGCTTAGTTGCATTTTACTTCAAGGGTTGAAACCCTTCACCTTGTAACAAATTAATGAAATAAGGCTAAGTGGGATAAAGCCTCCCATCTTTTGTGTTTCTTCCCCATTTGGGGAAGAGTGTCTTGTGCTTCCTTGTCTTCTTAGCTTAGTTTACTTTCGCAAGTATCTTAACTTCAATTTTGTTGTAGAACACTAATTGCAAGATTAGTTCATTTTTGCAAGTAGTATATTAACTGTTAGAGCATTATTTTATCATTTTTATTTGAGCTATTATTTGGTTCCTTTGTTAACAAGCTGCTTGACTTTTAAAAAGAACCAAAGACTCTTGAACTTGTCATAATACAAGTCAAGAGCACTCTCTGTCGGAGAGCATAAGCACTGCATTTTCCTTGCATTCAGCATATAGATTAGCTAAAGTCTCTTGAACTTCTGTCATAAGACGAAGTTAAGAGCACTCTCTGTCGGAGAGTTTTACTGTGTGCTCTAAGTTAAAACACTTCAAACTCACATCCCTTTCTAAAATTTATCTCGTTGCTTTCCATCACCAAGTATGCTCTGCCGACCCTAAAAAGTTGGATTCGTACTCAAAACAGTGATTGGATTTGTTAATCTTATAAGTGATAACCATAATAAAATCTTCACCCCCATAAACCAACAAACCGGCGTTGTTTCGAGAAATACTCAGGTAGTGGGGAAATTCCTACTAGTGGCGCCAGAAATCACCGTTGTCATAGAGTTCTAGCTTGTTGGTTAAATCCACTGGACACCTAGCCTAGAATACTGGACGGTCCGTCAGGTCACCAAGGGGAGCCACTAAAGGTATACTTTTTCCGGTTGGACGCATACCTTGCTTTTTCTAGCCTTAATAATCAAGAACACCTAAAATACTTCAAAATTTACCAAGAACAATTTCAAAACGATCTCACAAACATTATATTTGACTTACACTTTTCAGCATCCCAAGCACCATTTTGACTCCATAAGGCACTGGTCTCTGAATCTTTTTTGTATCACCTTAATCTGGACCATATGTCCTTGTCATTTACTTAAAGTTTATCTTGTGGATGCTTATTTAATTTTCGAGTCATCATATATTGTTCACCTTGTAATTGTGTTTTGTAATTACGTGGATTGCGTATTTTACAGTGTTCTCACCACCAAAAACTCCTGAACAACACCCATCCGCATCATTTAAAACATTTTTAAAAAAAAGAGCCATAGAAAACTCTTTGTTAGGGACAACCCCCCTTGGCTTCGTTAGGAGTTAGCCTAAACGGAGGAGCTGGGATTCAGGTGACAGTACCTGGCTCATTGCTTTCCCCCAAGGCCACACTTCTCCCACTTGTAGTGAGGAGATAGCTTTCGAAAGATTTCTGCTGCTGGTGTGCATCTCAGCGGACAACAAACCCCGTAGGAATACTCATGAGAAAGTATACATTTACATGAGTATCATTTTATGAGATATGTTGGATGTATTGTTTTGTAGCAAGCATGGTCTGTGGAGTGATTCCTTCCTTAAGGAGTAATTGATTAACTGGTAGTACAACACAACCATTAACCTCTTCCCATCAACAATGCTAGGTATATTTACTTTTTTATCTTTTTTCCAGTATAGCTTTATAAGAAAATAACTAGTGTCTTCTCCAAAACCTTATACACTTGTGATGCAACTTTGACATTTATTGGGATTTTCTCAAATATACATTTGTTGGGACTCATTAGTCACCCTAGGAAAAATCTTTGTTGAACTGCATGTATTCACAATCCACACTCAAAATCATCATTTACCTAATTTGATACCATGTTCAAAATTGCAGTGTATGCATAGAAGCATAATAAAAAAAATGAAACTAGAGAGAATATATGACATTATAGTTTATATTACATAACAACTAAGATACACAAGACTACACAATGTAGGCTGCCATGTATGACTCACTCTCTCATTGATTGCACAATTCCCCATATGTAATTTATAATATCACAATAACCCCTTAACATTAATATTAATAGTTACATATTGATCCACCCAAACATCATCTAACACTAACCTAATATGTTCAAATAATACAAATGCTTAAACGTTAATATATATTGTTGGCACTCATTGTTTGCTCCTCCAACACAAACCTCCTCTAGGCATATGTCAGCATGAGGAAACCTCCAATACAAGGTGAAGAATTTCCTTCAACTTAGAGTCCATGTCTAATAGGTATCTATTCCATCAAAATCGTCCAAGACTTGCATTATATGCATATACTTATTTGCGGGCAATTCGCACCAAATCTTAAACCTCAATCACAATGTGATAAGCACCTTGTTATTGCCACTACACCATAGCTTGACAGTTAGGTTTCAATCATTCAAAGCAAAACCTACAACAATACCTTTTTAATCCTTCAGATAGTTATCTTGATTGGGTCTAACAATCCCTTTTGTGTTACTAATCAATACTTTATCAATATAACTAGATCTTTTATTCCAACAAAATGGAAAGGAATTGCAAAGCATTTAAATTTTAACCTGTACAATCTTGGAAATGCAAAGTTGACTTACCATAGAAAGGAGACCAGGACCTGTATGTTTAGCTATGAAGTTTTCATCTTCAAACTTGCTACCATAGATAGAGATGCATCCACTTCCATCTCCCTAAAACAACAAAAAACATCCATCAAACAATAATATCATACAACAAGAACGAACAGGAATTAAACAATATTAATGAGGATGCTGCTGATTTGATTTGCCCAAAATAACATCGAATGATCTAACAAAGTAACTATCATGCTTCATCTTCCTGGTCTATTTAAGAAACAAGTAAGACTTTTTTTCTTGAAGGATTTATTACTAAATATTACATAGATATGTCATCCCAAGTGATATATAAGAATGTAACCTTCACAAAATCACCAGCTTGAATCATAAAATCCTTAATAACTCTGTGAAAATGGCAGCCTTTATAGCCAATAGGAATGCCTGCTTTCCTACATTATCATTCCAAACATAAGATGTTAATGAATGCGGCATGTACCTGTGGAAGTAAGCAGACTAAACGCAAGAACTCAGTTAATATACATGCACACAAATCATAGCAATATGTTTGACTACATGGCATTTGATCAATACAAAGACAATGTGCTAAACAGTTACAAGCAACCACAGTCACACAACTCAGAATCCAGAAAACTCAGCAAAGCGGAAGAGCAAGAATATGGCTCAAGCTTCAAAAATACATGAGTAAAACTTGGCATAAAATTCATCAAATAAAAAATCGGAAAACACTTAAATATTCACATAGAAAGAGAGAAATCTCATTCCGTGACAAATCCTCTTCATAAAAATCAAACTAAACATAAAGCCATTTAAAGCTAAATAGGCAAATGTGAACTTTTACATATACTTCAAGTAGTTTTTATACAAAAGTTCAAAATTGTATATGTACAGAGTCCCCGCTCCAAATGCCACGGATGATGTACCATGGACTTCAAAACCGGCTGCCCGACATGTTGCTCTTTCACATAGACTGAAAATCCTTGAAAAGATATTGAATCCAACACGCAATAATCACATAGATGGTTATCTATATTTTAAAAAATAGATAAATAAATAAAATCCACCTCTGGAAAAGAAACAAAATAAGAAACTAATGAAGACTGAGGTAATTCTTTATTGTTTTTTATTATATTTTAGACCAGATATTTAGGAGGAGCTCAACAAGTCTAATCAAACTCTTTGAACTGTTGGAAATTTCATTTGCATCGAGCAATTCATTCAAATATGAAAATTCACCTTCTTTGGAGAAGGTTCCTCGGATCTTAACCCTAGAATATTTACCCTTTAGGACTACTATAAATTAAGGTGTAAAACAGCAACAAAGCAATCACAATAATTTACTTCCTGTTGCCGCCGGATCGCGCACCTGGTTAACGCAGCAGAAATCTATGCTACTGCTCGGTGCGCCCTTGGGGGTAAGCCTCGAGTCAAGGTTGTCACCTGATCTTGACTCCTCCGTTTAGGCCAACTCCTAACCGAAGCCAAGGGGGGTAGTCCCTACGGAATGTTTCTAAGGCTATTAGAATGTTTTTAGTTAAGGATGTTTTTAGGAGTTTTGATTACAAAGTCCAAGTTCGTTTGCAAAATAGTTTTAAGGAAATGCTTTCACCAGCAGAGAATAAAGTGACTACCAATGTAATAAAGATAACACAACAGGTTATTGATTTTAAGCAAAATAATGAATAGTGTTGTTGTGGACTAGTGCCAAATGGAGTCAATGTATATATAAAAGATGTTGTTGAAAGGAAAGGTTTTGCAAATGTCTCTTGGTTGATTTTAGATTATTAATGATTTAAAGTTTGTTACGGGAAAAGGGGGAAATTCCCGAGATACCGTGAGGTACAGGGTGCAATGTCCAGAAATTGAGTGAAGGTGGCTCTTCACGAAGACGTGTGGGCTGGAATGGAGTCTCTAGGGCAGTGTTCAACACTACACCAACAAGGGTGTAGCCTAACTGTGCCCTGAGATCGCCTCCCAGTTGTTCTCACTTCCTCTAAGAAATTTTCCCACGCAAAACTCAATTATCGTAGTGCCGGATTTTCACTATGTGAAGGGTTGTTACTTTTATTATGATAAGGTGTTAATTAAATGTGAAAACTTACAGAGTGGCTACAATTCTTTCCGATTTCCCACAAGACAAGGCAACTTGCCCGCAAGGGGAAAGAGCATACTTTGACTTGTAGACCAAATATTTATTCCGGTTTGCTTTGAAAATAAAATGCTTAAAGGAAAAAAACGGAAAGATATGAAGCACCAAATCTATGTGTCACTTTTCTGATCAACCACCACTAATTGGCAATGCCTTTGTGTGGTGGTGAGAGCATAATTCGTGCCAATGAGATCGATGTTATTTCTAAATTATTTTTGCAAAATGAAAAAATGACAAATTATGAAATAAATCAAGCATACAGTCCTGCAGTTAAAAGTATTGTGTGTGTTTGTGCTTTGTCAAAAAAAATCACACCATAAACTCAACAGTGCAAATCCCCCCAGGGGAGATGGGGTGTGGGCGTTGTGTAGCCCACTTGCTCTCGTTTAAAAAAATTGCAATGCTAGCTTAAAGAAGTACCCCTTAGTCCATTTAAATTTGGATCTAAGGGCTTACAATTTGACAGAATGATTTACAAGTAAAAGGGGGTCCACAGAGAGTATTTTTGACACTTTCCGGCGAAAATTTGTCAAAAATCTGCTCTCTTTTATCTTGGACCTGCTAAAAACCAGCGAACTAAAAATGCAAGATTAGTGGTTAAAACATATATGAATACATAAAATTTACAAGATCTATACTTGCAAAAAATAATGGAAACTTTTGAGTAATTACAAGTATGGAAATAGCAAATCTAGATCTAGTTTTTTGAAGACAAAATGAAGCTATCCTAGATCTGATTTTACGCTAAATAAAAGAAGTTGTTTGATTTTGCAAAAAATACAAATCTATCTTTTATTTAGCTATAGTAACAAGTGACCAAGATGTATATAAAAAAAAAAAGATAATGGAAGCAAACCCTCAAGCTCAAGCTTGATATGGGAACAAGATGAAGAAAAGGAAGTTGTGGACCAAAAGCTTGTAGATCTGAAGCTTGAATGTGATGGAGAGAAAGTGGAATCAACCGAGATCCAAACTCCCTTCACCTTGAGGCTTCCTGCAAAACTTACACAATTCTCACACAAGCAAGATTAAATCTAGTATGTTCATCAATCAAAACCACGAGAATAATCGTACAACCAAATACTAATATTACTCTTTGAAATATTGAAAGCATGCTCATAAACAAACAAATTGGCAACCGCAAATGCTTGTTCTACAATAGCTAGATCTAAACATTAACTTGCATAAAAGAATAAAGCTTAGAAAGATGTCACCTCAACCAAAATTAGCACTGTTATCACCTATTTTGTACCATAGTTGAATTATCTGAAGAGCCGCCATTTGACAAACATGATGAATGTTTGTACTCCAGTGTATCAGATGATCCAGCATTTGTGCCTAGCCAATTTTGGCTAGCCAGTTTTGTTTTTCAGTCAACATGACCATGGCCCCACGGGGTTTGTAATAAAGTGTGCTAGTAGGATTTTGAGTGGCTCGGTTCCCCATGACTTGATTAAGCAACTAAGGTATTCCAGGGAGTTTTTTCCCTTGTCAATTATACTTTGCCTATAGTCGAGCTATAATCGATGAGGTTTTCTCCCGCTTCCTCCAAAGCTGGAATGCCCGATTTTGAAAATTTTAGCCATGGGGGCTTATTAGAGTCCAACTGATGTATATAAGCCTACTAGACACTATTAGAATAGGTTTTGGTCATGTCCTAGGGTCCTCCGGTTTTGGGTTTTTAATTAGTTTTTAAATTTTAATAGATTTTTCCATAGTTTAAATGGAAAATTTTCAATTTATAATATGTCAGTCATCCAGGATCCGAATTCAGTGATTGAAAGCTTCAACCTTAAGCCAAAAATCATTTATGATCCCCGGTCCGGTCTATCCTAAGTTTCGGATGTCAATTCAGCCTCATAATTAATAATTTCTCAAAAAAGTCAGTTACAGAGAAATTATTAATTAAAATATTGAAAATGAATATTTTGGAGATAATCCAAATCTCTCCAGAATAATCCAAAATGAATAAAATAAAAGGCTAATTGACATGGCACTGGGCATTAATGAAGGTTCCCGTCATCTCCAATCAACTTCAATGAAGTATCCAGTCAACACAAGTGATTAACTCCAAGAGAAATTCGCTCCATGCATGCAGAACTCGATTTAGTGATGTGGAGGAGTTATTAAATGAGAATGGGGTTGGTTTTGAGTTGCATTGAATGGAAGTGGGGGCGCCTTGCCTAGGTGGAGGCCACTTCCCACTCTCAACTACCAAAGATCTAAATCGAATATGAGTTAAACTCCAAGCCAACTACCATCATCCTCACGTGTTCTCTCTTGTGCTCACGTCAATATCCTTTGGAGCTCGAGTTTTACATGTGGCAACCTTCTATATGATGGTGGAGTTTCATCCACCCAGGGGGGGATGGGGTGTGGGTGTTGGGTAGCCCACTTGCTCATCTTTTTTATTTATGGGTTACAATAATCTCTTGAAAGAAATGCCTTGGATCTTTCCAGATATAGATCCAAAGGCTTACAAAAATACCAACACAAGTTGTCGGATGAAGTTAGGATGCTCCGGGAAGCTCCGGATTGGCCTAAAACTTGATTTTTTCACCCAAAAGTCCCAAAACCTGCTAAAAATAAAACAGGACAGTGAGCAAATTAGTACTCAAAAATGCCCAAAATGATTGTAAAAGTGATTTGGGCGAACTAGAAAAATTATTGAAAAAATTCAAAGTTAAATGGTTTACAAAAATGACTAGAAGAACTCAAAAGGACAAGACCTTTTGAGGATCTTGGCTTGCTTTTTAGGGCATCCAATAGAGCACTTTTAATTTGCTAGATATGAAATTTAAACTAACACAAAAGTATCCCTTGCACAAACATCAAGATCTACTTTGGACTAGCTTGCATAAAGAAAAACTTTATGCTGGATCTAGATGTAAAATCAACCTTTAATCAAAATCTTAAATCTAAGCATGCAAAACTATAACAAAAGTATGATTTTAAATGGAACTTTAATAGATATATCGGATCTAAGTTATAGCATAAAAACAAGTAACCAAGTGAGAAATATAATTTGAAGTGAAGGAGAGAGGAAGGAAACAACTCAAAGCTTGGGAACTTTGGGCAATGGGGCTTGATGGTGGAGAGCGAAGGGACTATGCCTCTTTGGAAGTGTTTGAAGATGAGGAGGATGCAACAGATCTCAACCCCTTCTTTAATCTAGGCAACCTGCAACTTAGATTCTTGCACACAAATTGGTTAAAACGAGCATTGGTGTTGCCTGCAACATAAAATTAGAAAGCATGCAATCAACCTAGATTAAACATACACATCCAAGAGATCTACTACAACCAAACAATAAGAGCATGAATCAAACTAGAATTTCTCTTACCTATTGGGAGATAACTCCCATTCTAAGACCAACACTCAACCAAAGATATACAAAAATCAATAAATACATATTACCTCATAACGAAACAATGACCATCCACACACTTGAGCCATACACCACATGAGACCTCCAAAGCCTTTTTATTATTCCAAATGATATTACAAATACAGAAGCAAAGCTTGAGCGGCCTTTCGGTCCTGTAACCATGAGAGAAAAGAGACCCAAAGCCCTTGCTTAAATAGGAAAAAAGAGAGCAAACCCCAAGGGGGGCGAATTTGCCAAGTGCTAGAGCTTTTTCAGATGATTGGGGGCGAATTGAAGTGAACTAGAGGTGGTAGGCGCCACCTCTCACAAGGTAGGTCACCCCCCTCTTTCTGTGATACATATACACCAAGAGGTGAGCTCTCTCATGGATAAACGTGCCCCCTTAAGGAGAAATTCACACCCTCAGTGGAGATCCTCTCACTATGACCCGATTTGATTGCCAATCAGCCCGGATATGATTGATTTACTCTCTGATACTGATTGCTAAGATAACTAGACCTTCAGTTGGACAAATTTCATTCAATTTAAGAAATTTGATTTTCTCCAAATCTTTATATTTTGAATTAAATAATTCTCTTTTATTAATTTCGAGAGAATTTTTATTTAAGTGAAAAATATTCACTTAAAACTTAGGAAAAGTGGGTTTAGGGGTTTAATGGGTGCTCTAGGTTAGAAAAGGAGCACCCCCATGGCACTCAGCCCCTCTCACAAAGTAGGTCACCCCCCCTCTTTCTCTGACACATATACACCAAGAGGTGAGCTCTCTTATGGATAAATGTGCCCCCTTGAGGAGAAATTCACCCCCTCACTGGAGATCCTCTCACTATGACCCGATTTGATTGCCAATAAGCTTGGATATGATTGATTTATTCTTTGATACTGATTGCTAAGATAACTGGACCTCCAATTGGACAAATTTCATTCAATTTAAGAAATTTGATTTTCTCCAAATCTTTATATTTTGAATTAAATAATTCTCTTCTACTAATTTCAAGAGAATTTTTATTTAAGTGAAAAATATACACTTAAAACTTAGGAAAAGTGGGTTTAGGGGTTTAACGGGTGCTCTGGGTGAGAAAAGAAGCACCCCCGTGGCAAATATCACCTCCTAACCACACATTTATCATATTTTGGGATTTTTTTAATTAAAACATAAAAAAAGCCCGTTTTACGAGAAAAAATTATTTTCTCAGAATTGACCTAGGGGACCTAGTGCATGTTCATAATGACTCAATTTGATGTCTAGCATGCTCATAAACATTGACACATGAACTTTAATAACCCCCCAAGGCCTAACCACTGAGACGACATTCCAGCTTTGAAGGAGCGGGTGAAAAACTTGTCGATTATACATCGCTTATTCAACAGTGCATAATTGACAATGGAAAAAACACCATGGAATGACGGGATTGATGTCTAAGTCCTAGGAATCCAAGCTCTTTACAAAAGACCGTCATGCTAGCACATTTTTACAATATCCCCAAGGGGTATGAACATGCAAATTATTAAAAAAGGGCCAAAACTCAACCTGATGGATCTCGAAACACAGATGATGAACAAATGGATTGTTCAAGTCATCGATGGTTCACTCAGAATCCACTAAGTGCAATTTTGGTGGATAACACACCTGACCTCCCGAGTTCTAGAGATTGAATCTTTGTAGAATTGCCCAATTAAAACTAGCCACTCAAAATCGCCTTTTTGATTGACCAAACTGTTCAGACTGTTACCAGCGCTAAGTTGTACTTAGGTGGACTTTCAAGTGAGCGGGCAAAGTCTAAACATGTTACATGTTCATTATCAGTGTTATGAAGTCCACCATGCCTTTTTAAGGGCCCCTTTTTTATTTTTTTCTTCACATGTCCATGCCCTGCGGGGTTTGTAATAAAGTGTGCTACCATGGTATTTTTGTGTAAAGGACTTGGCTTCCTAGGACTTGTCAATCAAGTCGGGTATTCCAACGAGTTTGTTCAATTATTTATTGTGTCTTGCGCTACGCTATTGGGAGCGGGAGCGAAGCGGGGAGCGGGGAGCGAGAGCGGGAGCAGGAACGAAAAGCGAAATTTTCAAAAGCTTCTGTTTCGGGAGAGTTTCGGGAGCCTTTTTAATATAATATATATTTTAATATATTTTGATGCATATAAATTAAAAAAAAACATGTATTATGCCAAATTAGCTATAGAAAACATCAAAACATAGAATCTAGATATTCATATAACCATTTAGTCCACATTGATATAACATTAATCATCTAGTCTTCTAGATTCTAGGAGCTATAACTTATAACATTGTCATTAAATGATCATCATCAAATCATCAATCATCAATCATCAACAACATCAACCTTCAAATTTCAACATATAATATTTGCCATCAAACTAGGCCATAATGTTTACAAAATAGGCCAACCGCCAAAATAAACATGAAAATGAAATACAAACTACAAAGTACTATGAATCTTCTAAGCTTTCCGCTTGCCACGAGTAACTTCCAATTTCTTTTCTCGTGTTCTAGGTGGAATAGGTGCTGGTGGAAGTGATCGTGGAACATGAGAAGAAGATGAATGGCCCCCACGGGCTGAAATTGGACGTTGTGAAGCTAAAGGCAAAACTCCTGCATCCAGAAAGCTGGTTCTGCTTGGGGGTGGCATCTCTGTATGGGTAGTCTGAATTGGATCATCATGATCACCCAATAGTTCAGCCTCCAAGCACTCTAATGCTATGGCTCCATCCTCCACATTAGCCTCCTCTGGATTGTTGTCCCAAGTCAAAAATGTTCTATCATTCTTGACCGCCTCACAATAATGGGACAACAACCTCAAGTTGTAGTGCACATAAACCAAGCTTTCTGCGTGATCTACATTCAGATTGTTTCTCTTTACACTGTGGATGAAGTTGTAGGTGCTCCAACACCTCTCTGCAGAAGAGCTATTAACAACCTATGATAGCACCCTCGGCGCCAATTTATGCAAATATGTGGCTCCAGAGCCATGCATGTTCCACCAATGGATAGGATCCAATCTGTCTCGATCTTTGGTTGCAAACAGGGAACCAAAGCGTCCATGCTCACTTATGTATATGCTCAATTCAGTCCGTACTTGAGCACACTCTTCCTCATCAGGGACCAACTTCTCTAATGCTTGCATATACCCAGCAGCAACCTCTGGATCTGTGTGGGGTTTTTTCCTAACTCCACCCCCAGGTGCAGGTTGGGCCAACCAAATTGCAGAATAGTATTTTGGGGTGAGGACATATGCAAGGGCATGGAGTGGAACATTTAGATTATCCCACCTTTTGACCACATGTTTATGAATATGGTCATACAAGACTGCATCTCTTTGCTCAGCAATGTCTTTGATTTGACCAAGCATGCTATCCATCTGCTCATACACCTCCCCAATCACCGGTTGATTTGTATCTGCAAACCGAATCATGTTATAAACTGGCTTGGTGAACTACAGAACATACCTAACCTGTGACCAAAAAGGACCTTCAAGAATGGTGTCCTCCACCTCCTGAAAGTCACTTCTATCTGATGCACTTGCAGCTCTGTCTTTCAATTCCTGCCATGGATCACTTGAGACCATACTGGCCAATGCCTCTCTTACCTTCAAAAGCCTCCTGAAGGTGAGGTAGTAGCTAGCAAATCTAGTCTTTGCAATCTTCAATAGCTCCAACTTAGAGTGATTGCGAAAAATGTGGTGGGCCATGCTATGATTGGTAATAAATTTGATCATTTTCTTACCTCTCTTGTACAAGGCACCAATCCATGGTAATTATTGTCCTTCATCTTAACAATATCATGCATCAAAAGGTTCAATGTGTGAACCAAACACCCTGACCAAAATATGTTGGGATACTTATCCTCAATGATTGCTCCTACTGCCTTACAATTAGCAGCATTATCAGTGATGACATGAATGACATTGTATGGCCCAATCTCTTGAATGGTTTTAAGTAAAGGTTGTGCAATATTAATAGCGGTCTTGTAGCGATCTGAGTAGTCATGCGCTGAAAGGAAGACCGCACCGCTAGCAGAAACGCCAAGAATATTTATCAATGGCTTGCCTTTTAACATTTGTCCACCCATCAGATACAATGGATACCCCATAGTTGGACCAATCATTTGTGAACTTTCCAAGAGCACTATTGATTTTGGCTCTTTCCCTGTCAAGTCCCACGGTTCTAGCTTTGTCATACCCAGGGCTTCTGTATCCTTGAGGGCCACCATTGATGGCTTGTACCATTTCATGCCAATAGGGTGAGCGAAGAACATTGAATGGCACACCACATGCATAGAGAAACCTATAAACTTTTGAATCCACATCATCTCTACAACCTTGGTCAAGGAAATCGGATAATGTTCTTCGTATAGGCGAGACTCTATGGGGAGATGAGGCTCCCAATCGAGCCGATGATGATCCAACTCCACTACCAAACATTCTCTGTGGGGATTCAGAATCAACCCTCGATCTCTTGGAGTTGTTTTGAGCGGCCTCTTCTTCCATCTTGTATTTGCTTCTCTCTTTAGCTCCCACTTTGTCACAAGTTTTGACTCCATGAGACTTACCTACATCGCATGGCATAACCCCACACAAATGCTTTCTCACCCGGGTATATGAACCTGTGTATGTTTTCCCACAATGGGGGCATCCAAACTTTGTGGTTCCACCCCCTCTTCCTCTCCCTTGCCTTGTCACATACTTCCACAGAGGTGTTGTGTCTTTTCGTTTTTGCCCCACATCACCCTCATCCTCATCATCATCACCCTCTTCCCCTTCCTCCTCTTCTCCTTGGTATGCATCACTCTCTACCTCTTCCCCCTCATCACTACCACCACCACATCTACTTCCCAACACCATCATAATGAGAAGAAGTGGAATGAAAAACCAAAACCACATGCCCATCATGTTTATTGATTCAAGATGAGAGTCACTTGTTCCCTGCAATAGAATGATGGAGAAAAAGAAATTGGAAAGAGTAGGAGAAGAGAACATTGCAAGTTTTCCATTTTTTAACATAGTGAAAAAAAATTGCAAAAACAAACAAATATGAGTTTTTAGAGCCTACCTTTTAGCTCTTCAATGGTGGTTGAATGTCTCTATGGAAGCTTCAAGCTCTCCCCTTCAATCTCCCACTCAATGCTCAAACAACTAGCAAACTCACTCCAAGCCCAAACTCTTCCCAATCAAGCAAATGAGTAATGGAATGAGTCCAAATGGACTCATTCACCCTTTATTGGCCCAAAGTGACCTAGCCCTCCAAAAAAAACCCCCAAAAAAAATCCAAAAATCCGCCCTGTCCACGGAATCGATCTCGGGATCGTTTTCGGGTTCGATTTTTATGCCCAGGTTCGATCAGGGTTCGATCCGGAATCGACCCGGAAGCTACAATTCCGCAGCGAATTGCCAAATTCCAGAGATGGTTTTTTTTTTTCCCAATTCGCAAATTACAAAATCGATTTCGGGCGGAATCGATGAGGAATCGCGATTCCGGAATCGATTCCTCATCGATTCCATCTTGAGCACGAATTGGGATCGATTCGATGGGGGGGGGTCGATTCCCAGCAGCGTAGGTCTTGTGTTTTAGAAGGACATAATTTTTGAGTTTTTGAAATGTTTCATATCATTCAAAAGTGCATTTGTTTCATTTCAAAAGTAGTCAAGGCTTTTACATTTCTTATGTTTATCAAACAATTTCATTGAAAGCATCTAGATCTTGGTTTTTATCATTGAAACATTCATCTTTTTCCTTGATCTAAGTTTTGTCTTTTGGTTCACTTCTAAACTAGCACTAATTTCTAATATTTTTGGTACACTTGGCTGCCTCATTTTAAGTGCAAAACAGTAACAAAACTTTTCACACTTGGATGCCTCATTTTTTGTGCCAAAAGTCCTATTTTTCTAATGTTGGCTGCCTCGTTTTCCGTGTCATTAAAGAGCTTCTTTGGCTGCCATAAAGAAGACTGTTTTACCATTTTAGTTAATTAAATTTTTGCAAGTTGTTGGCTGCCTGCTTTTCAATTTTCTGACTGTCATAAACCTTTTGTAATTGGCTGCCTCGATTTTTGTGCCCAAAACAGTCCCAAATTTTGTGTGTTGGCTGCCTCGTTTTGCGTGCAATTGGAAAGTACCAGTGGCTTCCATAAAGAGGACTGTTTTGTCATTAAAAATCATTGCATTTTGAGTATCTTACGGAAGAATTAAGTGGCTGTCCCAAAAACGTTTGCATGTAGTTAGTTCGATTTTTTAAATCCTAGATCTTAGCTTCATTCATTTTTTACTTATCTCTTAACAAGTTAGTGTTCAAAGCTCTTATTTTCAGGGGTACAAGAAGCCAAACCAAGAAAACCCAAAGGCTAGGACAAGCAAGAGCAAAAGAGCAAACCAAAAACTCCTTGAAAAGCACACAAACTTATTTCTCCCTCTTCTTTCATTCCTCCATTTTACCTTGTGCTTTCAAAAAAAAAGAAAAAATCAAAAGCGTTGTAAAAAGTTAATAAAAGAGCAAGTGGGATAAAGGCTCCCACACCCCACTTCCCCCATTTGGGGGAAGCTTGTATCGTCCCTTGTCCTTATTTGCATTAGCTTAGATTTCTTTTGCTAGAGTAGTTTCATTTTCCAATAAATCACTAGATCTTAGAAGCAAGTAGCTTAGTTTAATTTGTCTTTTTTCAAGTTCTAGTTTAATTTCAATTTGATATAATTTGTTAAAAAGTACATAAAATCTCTTGAATCTCACCGAAAGGTGGATCAAGAGTGCTCTCTGTCGGAGAGTTTACTTGCATTTTTGTTTCTTGCTAACCTCCTTGCTTTCCTGAGTACGGTCTTAGACCTGAAAGAGACTCTTGGGTAGTGTAGTTTATTTCAAGTATTTTATTGTTTCATAAGTCTCTTGAATCTCGCCATAAGGCGGATCAAGAGCACTCTCTATCGGAGAGCTTTCGATGGTTCTTGTTCATAACATTTAATAAAATTGGAACGAACGTTTGCTACATTGCGTATGCTCTATCCACTTGTGGGATACTCGGAAACAGTGTAGACTGGTTAATTTTCCACATTTAATTCACTTCAACCATAATAAAACACTCTCCCATATAAACCAACGAAAATTCGTCGTTGATCGTCAAATAGTCGAAAGTGGGCAAATTCTGCCTGGGGACACTGGAACCCCTGGACCGAGACCTTAAGGGCACCGTTAGACTACATCCCTGGTTGGTGTAGTGTTGAACACGCTCTGGAGACTCTGGCCAGCCAACATGTCCTTGTACGGAACCACTTAGACTATTTTCTGGACATCTCTCCAGTACCGCAAGGTATATCTTGGAGATCCCCTTCCCATTAATAATCAACTTCACCCCTAAAATTTACCAAGAGCACTTGCAAAACATCTTCAAGCACACCCAAGACTTGTATTCAGCATCCCAAGCACTTAAGGACTACTGACTCCATTTTGGCACTAATCTTATCACTCAGTATTTATTTTGCTTATTATCTATCTGGAGCATTTGTTTTATCTGTTTAAATCATATCATGCTGTGGATGCTTTATATTTAAATTGTCATTATCAATGGTTCTGTATCTTCATTTATTTTGCAAGTACATGCTTGGATTATTTAAACTGCTATTGTAAATCTCACAAAAACTCCTAAAAAACACCCATCTGCATCACACATAACAAAAAAAAACACTTAAAATCAAGATCCTTAGAAACTCTTTGTAGGGTCTACCCCCCTTGGCTTCGTTAGGAGTTTGCCTAAACGGAGGAGTCGGGATCAAGTGACAGCACCTGACTCTTTGCTTGCCCCCAAGGCCACACTTTTCTCACTTGGGAAACAACTTTCGAAATATTTATGCTGCTAGTGTGCACATCGACAGGCAACACAATCGATCAAATAAAGAATGCTAGATCTTTGCACCGAGAGGGACAAGGTGCTCTTACAGCTTGGGGAGAGGAAGAGATCATTGTGTCACATCACGTCATGTGTAATGCTGATAAAAATAAGATGAAAAAATGGAGTCGAACTAATGTCAAAAAAAAAAAATTCAACCTCTTATTTCTTTTAAACTAGCATAGATCCATCTTAGCCCCGGAACTTTCAAAGGGGCTAGATGTTTGCACCTGGATTTTTTTTTGGATCCCTCTTGTTTCTTAGTACAAGTAGATCCAGGGTTAAGATGGATCTATGATAGTGTAGATCATTTGCACAAACTAGTTGACTACCAAAACACCAAGCTATATTCTGTTGTAAGAAGCATTGACTAAAAAGGACAAAGTTCTGCAATAGTTTAAAGTTTCACATTTCACATTTCAGTATACTAGCCAAGAAAAATATACTGGAAATTCACATTTCAAAATAAATCTACCACACTGGCTAAATTGTGTACCCTTGTTACTGTTCAAATAAACACATTAGAAAACATATCACAAAGAAATTCCAGGAATGAAGATAAAATAAGTTTATTAATGTCCAAAAAATGACCAAAAGTAGATCAATGGGAAAATTCAGTACATAAGTAATGGTACATAGTGGGAGTGCAAAGGCCACTCCTATAAAAGCAAAAAGCAAAGCTAATCTATAAGACCTAATCTCTGTTAAAACTAAAGAGGTAGAGCTTTTGGAATTCAATTTCACTTGGTATTCCCTATTTTCCATGTTTTAGAATCGAGTAAAGAATTTAACTACCACTTTTGCCTCTGATATATCAGCATATGTATATTAACTTATAGAGTAGCAAACTTTCGACAATGTGATTGCTTCAATCATCAAAAAAACATGTCGTGTCGAAGTCTCAAGGTAGTTTAAACGAGATTTGTAAGACATAAAAATAGATACCATTAATAACACCTCCAACCTGTATTCCAGTGCCACAAGCAAAGTCTTCCCAAATCAAAAGTAACAAGCTTTGTAATTGAAGTAAAGATATGATGTTAGCACTGCCTATGTGATATACTATTACCAAATACAGGAGGAAGATTCTAAATCATCAGCCACTAATGCTAAAGATATTTTCAATGCCCTTTTCTACAGTGGTTTATCTACCTTAGTATTTGTTAGAAAAATTTTGCAGCTTTAATATGCTGGCTGGTATTCATCATAAGTAGGCTAACAAAAATATATGATAGCTATTTGTTTTTAATGTCCATAGACTCTGCTTCAATGGAATTCAGATTTGTTTATGAATATCAGGGTCCATGCATAGATTCACCATCTCCTATTGTCTGTCTCTCATTTATTCCCCTTCATCACATTTCTTTGGTATAGCAATATATCCTTTTGTTCTTTTCTTTTCAGTTATCTGATCCACCTGACTTGTGGAAGAAAAAGATGACCAAAATAAGCTAAATTCATTCTGGGCAAAAGAGGTGGATACCTGTACTCCCCTGTGCAGAACTGCCTGCAACGCCACATGTAGAGCATACATCAGCAAAATAGTCCAAGAGAATTCACAAGTCAATGAGTAAGCATTCTATCAACAGTATTCTATGTAATATGCTTTCTACATCAGATCATAGAGCCATAGTTCAGAGACTGTCTACCTTGACAAATTCACAACATGCACATCATTAACCTGCATCCGTAACTTTGTAACAAACAAACCCCATTGGTCATGGTAAAGAGCATACATATATATATGTGACCACCATGACATTGACAGTATTTAGTATTTACACCATTCACTTTCTGAGAACTAATCGACTTGTGATCAGTGAAATAGGTCAGCCCGACCATTTGTTCACATGTACTAATAATAATAATAATAATTGTTAGCTCTAAAATAGGCATCAATGCCAACAGGGCCTTGGTTCACTAGTGACGGATTGTTGATCCATCCAAATGGGTTCCATTCTCATTCTGGCTTTCCCCACTCAAATGGCATGTTAAAAAGGGATGAGGAACTGAGTGCAAACCCTGAACAAATTTTGTAAAATAGGTATCCTTAGACCTGGCATCCAAGACAAAAGAAGCCCATTTTATGTGGTGCAGCCCCTCAAGGAATGTTTCTGGAAGTACTTCCAAATTCCAACAAAAAACAAAGGGCATCGAGTAATATAGTTATTTGTATGTAATAAGAATGATAAAGTATTACAAGGTTCACTAGTGACGGATTGTTGATCCATCGAAATGGGTTCCATTCTCATTCTGGCTTTCCCCACTCAAATGGCATGTTAAAAAGGGATGAGGAACTGAGTGCAAACCCTGAACAAATTTTGTAAAATAGGTATCCTTAGACCTGGCATCCAAGACAAAAGAAGCCCATTTTATGTGGTGCAGCCCCTCAAGGAATATTTCTGGAAGTAATTCCAAATTCCAACAAAAACAAAGGGCATTGAGTAATATAGTTATTTGTATGTAATAAGAATGATAAAGTATTACAAGGGTCAAGTAATAATTACGAGGCATAGGGTAATTGGAACACGTGTATCATTAGTGGACATATCTACATTATATCACGTATGATGGTAAACAAACATATTCCCAACATAAAGTCATAGAGTGTCACTTTATGGGTATAAATAGGCCCCCTAAAAAAATTAAAATAGATGTATAATCACCACCAACACATAATACATATTAACATTGTGTTGACCACATTTTCTGTGATTTCTGTGTTCATGTGTATGGGTGAGCTATGACATCATGTGCACATACAACTTATAAGTTATAACTTTGTTCTCATCTTTCCCAAACCTGGACAAAGAAATTACATGCATAGTGCAACATTCAACATCTTTGTTGGGTTTGGAATTAACAACCTGATTGATGGTAGCAGTTAAGTAGCTTGAACGGTATCGTTTGTTACCAACTATTTTGTACAATAGTTGAACTTCTATTAAGCCGCTAGTTTTTTGAACATGATTCATGTTCACCTTCAGAGTTTCAGATGTTCCAGACTTGGCCTATTTTGGCCATCTTTTATTTTTTGTTTTGAAATGACCATGCCCCACGGGGTTTGTAATAAAGTGTGCTAGCATGGTGGTCTTGAGTGGCTCGGTTCCCTAAGACTTGACAACCAAACAAGGTATTCCAGGGAGTTTTTTCCCTTGTCAATTATGCTTTGCCTTTAGCCGAGTATAATCGATAAGTTTTTCTCCTACACCTCCAAAGCTAGAATGCCCGAATTTGGCAGTTAGGCCTTAGGGGGTTATTAGAGTCCAACTGTAAATTATAAACATGCTAGACACTATTTTTGTGTTCTGTGGTCATTCCCTAGGTCCATAGGGGGTCTAAGACATTTTCATATAAAAAAAAAATTAGCAGACGTGCACAAAATTTTTATTTTTTATTAAAGTTTTCAATTAATTAAACCATTTTTCCTATGGTTTAATTGAAAATTTTCAATTTGTAATAATTAAGTGGTTTGGGGGTGGCTTTTGATAAATGGAGGCTCGTTTTCTAAGCCAGAGTACCCATTTGACCCCTAAACCCACTTTTCCTAAGTTTTTGATGATTATTATTCACTTGATTAAATATTTTCCCAAAATTAATAAATGAGGAATATTTGATTAAAAATAATCAGAAATAATAAATTTGGAGATAATCAAAAACTCTCCAGAAAAGACCAAATTGAATAAAATAAAGAGTTGAATGACATGGCACAGGGCATCAAAGAATATTCCAATCATCACCTACCTGATTGGAATCAGTTTCGGAGCACTAGAGTTGACTCTCTCTTGGGATTTGTGCCCTCTCATCAAGCTCTCACTTCTTGCTTAGGTGGAGGCTTGTTATTTGTTGGATGATGATTACAAAGATGAAGGATGGGCACCTTTCCTAGGTGGAGGCCACCTCACCCTCGTCTCACCTTCCAAGACTCTGTTAACCTCCACAATCAAAGCTTGGCACTCACTGTTGGTTGGTAAATGCGCCCTCTTGGCCTCTCCTTCATCAGATTCGAGTTAGGTCTTTCATTAGCTCTGTAAACTCTATATAAGAAAGGCTCTGCACCATTGTTTAGTGTGGAATTTTGTGCAAACAACCTCTGCTTCTATTTGCAATCTTTTTGCTTTCTATTGGAATAAGATTGAGACTTTGGAGGTCAATTTTGTGCATGCATGGTTCATGGTTGCTTTGTGAGGTAATATTGTTTAATGTTTTTATATGCATGCTTAGTTATTTGAATTTGGATCTAGTTTAGAGGGCTTCTTCTCAAGCACATAGGACCAGTATTTGTAGTCTTCAATTTACTTGTTGATGTTTTGTATTTGAAAGATCTTAGAGTAGCATGTTTTATTCAGTTGTAATCCATGCTCTTTCAATCTTTTATATGCTAACATACTAGATCTAATCTCTTTTGTTTAAGTGTGCATAAGTTTCAAGATCGTGTGTTGGAGAAAGGGGTTGAGCTCCGCTGCATCTCCCTCTTCTTCAAGGCCTCAAAAGATCATAACCATTGTGTGCTCATTTGTCTCTACAAGGTTTCAAGAAGATTCAAAATCCAAAAGAGGGCTTGTTCTTTCTCACTCTTCAACCTTTAAACTCTTAAAATCAAATCTTTTAAATTGGTTACACAAACAAAGTTCTGGATCTTTAAAGTTTCATCCTTTTCCAAGCTTTCGCTCTCCCCTGTCTTCTTCTTTGACCTCCTTTCGCTGCCCTATTTTGTTTGCTTGTTGCCCTCTCTTCTTCTTTTAATTTTCAGCCTTCTTTTCTTCTCTTTGGCTGCCATCTCTTCTCTTCTTATTGGCTGCCCCTTCTCTTTCTTGCTGCTGCCATCTCTTTCATTTTTTGCTGCTGCCATCTCTTTCATTTTTTGCTGCTGCCATCTTCCTTGTTTTCTTCTTCTTCTCCTTGTTCTTCTCCCCTTCGCTCGCTCTCTTTTTTTGGTTCTCCTTTCGCCCTCCTCTCTTTGAGTTTGCTCTCGCCCTTCCTTGGGCTCTTCTCCTCTTCGCTCTTGTTCCTTCTCCTCTTCCTTTCTTGCATTCACTAGCCTCTTCCTTGCTTTGCTTGTTCGTGCATCTTTCTTCTCTCTTCCTTGATCTCTTTTCCTTTTTGTTTATAACTTAGATTTAGTACTAACCTTTCCTAGTTTGCATCTAGTTTAGTTTTTTTTTGCATTTTAGATCTTAGTTTCATTTGGTTTTATTTGACTAACTCTTACCAAATTTTGTGTCTTGAGCTCTTATTTTCAGGTGAACAAAAAAGATCAAACTAAAGTAAGCAAAACAAGAAGAGCAACGACCTAAACTTCTTGAAAAGCACCATAACTCCTTTTTCCCTCTTCTCCCTTTCCCCGTCTTACCTTGTGCTTTCAAGAAGGAGACAAAAAATCAAAATCATTGTAAAAGTTAATAAAAGAGCAAGTGGGATAAAGGCTCCCACACCCCACTTCCCCCATTTGGGGGAAGCTTGTATCGTCCCTTGTCCTTTTTTGCACTTATCTTTGCTTTATACCTGCAAGTATATTAGTTTTCAATTGTTAGAGTAGTTTTCCAAATTTCAATTGTTAGAGTAGTTTCACTTTGGAATAATTTGCTAGATCTTAGAAGTTGATAGTTTATCTTGTTTTGCTTTATCAAGTTTTAACTTAATTCTTGCTTTGATATAATCTGTTAAAAGGAACATAAAATCTCTTGAATCTTGCCATAAGGCAGATCAAGAGTGCTCTCTGTCGGAGAGTTCGTTTTGTTTCATTTATTTTTGCTAACCCCCTTGCTCTCCCGAGTACGATCCTAGACCTGAAAGAGACTTGGGTAGTGTAGTTTATTTCAAGCATTTTATCTTGTTTATAAGTCTCTTGAATCTTTCCATAAGGCGGATCAAGAGCGCTCTCTATCGAAGGGTCTATGGTTCTTGTTCAACTCACCTAATAAAATTGGAACATATATTTACTACACTGCGTATGCTCTACCCACTTGTGGGATACTCAGAAACAGTTTAGACTGATCAATTCTTCACATTTAACTCCACTTCAACCATAATAAAACACTCTCCCATACAACCAATGAAAATCCGGCGTTGATCGCTAATAATCACAAGTGGGCAAATTCTTCCTAGAGACGCGGGAACCCCTGGACCAAGACCTTAAGGGCACTAGTTAGGGTACATCCTTGGTTGGTGTAGTCTTGAACACCGCTCTAGAGACTCCGGCCAGCCCACATGTCCTTGTACGAAGCCACTTAGACTAATATCCGAACATATTTCTAGTACCGCAAGGTATATCTTGGAGATCCCCTTCCCATTAATAATCAACTTCACCCCTAAAACTTACAATAAAATTTAGCAAGAGCATTTGCAAAACATTCTCAAGTACACCCAAGACATGTTTTCAGCATCCCAAGCACTACATTGACTCCATTTGGCACTGGTCACTCAATTCAGTATCTTATTTGCTTATTATCTATGTTGCACGGGGACCCGTCCCCCCGAAAATTTCATCTGTTTCCTACGTTCCCGCGTTCTAGGGACTTTGGAACTCCTCGAAAACTTCCCCAATTCACCGGGGACTCCATTGGGGACTTGGGGACTTCTCAGTCGTACCCTAACCATACCCGTCAAAACCGGGGGCATTTCAAGAGCGTCCCCAAAGTCCCTCGACCAATTGGGGACTCCTGGACGTCCCATAGCCTATACTGTTTATAAAAAAATTAGACAAATTGAGTTACAGAATTTAGAGACTTTATTTTTTGTTGTCTTGAGGTTTCAATGAGTTTATGACAGTTTTGAGGAATATTTTATTAATTCTCCTCCTGGGCAAAGGCCTTGGACCAAATACAATATATTTAGTGCCATTAATAGACCGGTGCAATCGTTTGTACATTTGGAAGAACAGATTGGTTATTCTGTCTTCTCCTTCCCAGAATTCCCACCCATAATGATAGCCGCATTACAAAGACATAAAGAGATTGTTGCTGATGATGTTGTTTAAACCATGGTATAGATTGAAGAGTGTAATTGACATGTTTTAGCCATTGCTTAGCGAAAGAATGCCATGCGTATATCAAAGGCCACAAATGGGGTAAAATGTGCACGTCAAGCTATAGTTCGTGGATGTTTTGTTAACCTCAAGCTGCATAGAGTTGACTTTAGGGGCAAGGTGGGTCAAGCACCCCTAGGTCATGGGGCGGCCATGCTTTAATACACCTATAAAGGGTTTTTTAATGGCCCATCCACCCTTTGGAGGGTTTGTCTACATATCCATTGTGGCCATTTCTTGGACTTTGGCATTTCATTTCCTTTTCATGTGGCAATTACATGTCAATTTCCTTTCAAACTTTCCTGCAGGCTACAAACATGAACTATGGTCACCAAAGGGAAAAACAGAAAACATGAATTGTGGTCACCTAAGTCACATGACACGAGGACACGGGACACGAGTGTCCCCAAAATACGAGTGTCCCCACGGGACACGGTGACCCCCGGAATCAGGACACGTAGGACACGTTTTATATACATATATATTTTTTTTAAATATATTACAATTTAAAAATATAGACATATAGATCCAATAAAATTTAACATTTACAATTACAAATATTCAATAGAAATTACATTTACAATTACAAATTTACAAATATGAAATATTCAATAGAAATTAGATCATTCACAAATCACAACACATTTGTCATTCACAATCACAAATCACAATGAGACATTGAGACACATAGATGCATGTCAGAGACTCGGAACCATATTTCTCATTAAGTCATCAAAATCAAAATGTATTACATAGATTTCGGAATGCCACTGGGCACTAGCAAATGCCAAATAGAGTCTAGACTATTAGACTAAAGTCTAATAGTCTAATAGTAAATACAAAAAAGGGGTGGATCAAGATGGAAGAATCCCATCTGTCAATGACTCAATAGTCCTCCTCCATGCCTGAATCAACAAACTCATCACTGCCCTGATCCTCCTCCTCCTCCTCCTCCTCTCTGCCAATCTGACTAACTGCATCTGCTGGTGTGGAGGATGACCCCTCCATACGATCACCCTCATCAAAAGTGACCGGCTCTAGCACTGGATCATTAAGATCCATGTTGGCTAATGCCAACTCAGTACTGCTGTCCAAACCCATCTCATCAGGAAAGACATCCCACATCCGTGTCTTTCCCTTCACCCACTCCTCCCTCTTCCTGTAAATAAGACGAAGGTTGGAGTGCACATACACCATCGTCTCTGCCCTGGACTGCTCAAGTCTGCTCTTCTTCACACTGTACAAGTTCCCATATGTGCTCCAATTCCTCTCACAACAAGAGGATGAAGTAACTTGAGAGAGGACCCTCAAGGCTATCTTTTGTAGAATAGGGCATGTTGCCCCATGAGTTGTCCACCAAACAAGGGGTTTCTTAACCCCCATGTCTCTAATCACCTCATATCCTCCAAATCTCCCGGTGCCACTAGAAAACTCATAAAATTCCTCCTCCACCACCTCAAGGTGGTCTCTATCCTGAAGTAGCCGTCTAAATGCTATCTTCCTCCCCTCTGAGATCTCTCCATCCATGTGAGGAGGGACTCTGGATGAGTGCCCCGACCCACCACTGAGCCAATCCTGAGCGTAGAACCTAGGGTTCAATGAGTGGGCCAAGCAATGCAAAGGTGTGCAATTCTTATCCCACCTGGAGATAAGAATGCCCTGTATGATGGACCATAAGTTCTCTGCCGATGTCTCATACTCAGCACACTCATTCTCCATAACAATGGTCCTCATGGACTCAATCATGGAATCCCACCCCTCATAAACATCTCCTAGGATGGGCTGGTCCGTGTCTGCAAACCGCAACAAAGAAATGATTGGCTCCATGATCTTGATGCTAAGGACTACCCTATCCCACCAACCATCATCTAATACTGTGTCCTTCACCTTTTGTGAAGCATTCTGATCCGACTTTCTCCAAAAAGCCCAAAACTTTGAAATCACCATGGACCCAAGAGCGGTTTTTACCTCTCTCAATCTCTTGAGCATGATGAATGAGGAAGCAAACCGAGTATCTGCAACCTTCAACAATGAAAGATTTGTGTACTCTTTGTAGATTGTGAGGGCATTGGTGTGGTTTTGTACAAAGTTACGGATATGGTGTGCATCCTCAATAAGTTTGCCAATCCATGGCACATCTGAAGCAATAGATTTCAGTGCTAAATTCAAAGAATGGACAATGCAAGGTGTCCAAAATACCTGTAAGATCAATAAAAGAAAGTATAAATGAGTCATTGAGTCTAGACTCCTAGACTCTACAAGACTACAACTAACTACTAAGTTACTAACAGCTCAAAATTTCAAATAAATGAGTAAATTAACAATCACATACCTATGGATGTTTAGCTTCCACAATCATGCCAGCAGCCTTGCAAACAGGTGCATTGTCCGTGATGATTTGTACACAAGAATCAACACCTACTTCTTCAATGGTTTTGATGAACAAATCACCCATATATTGTGCATCCTTGTATTTCCCAAGAGCATCCACCGCTTTCAAGAACACCGGTCCATTTGTGGAAGACACCATGAAATTGATGAGTGGATGGCGTGCTGGATCCGTCCATCCATCAGAAACAATACTAACACCCCATGTGGACCATTTTGATTTAATTGGATCAATAATTTTATCCACCTCCTTCTTTGCCTTAACCAACAATGTGGTTCTAAGCTTTTCTGAACTAGGAGGCACATAACCAGTTGGAGCTCGTTCCATTATAGATCGACACATCTCAAAGTACAATGGTGACCGTGCAACATTGAATGAGATGAAGTTGAGGTAGAAGAAAAATGCAATGGAGAGGTCTACCTCTTCTCGTGCCTCATGTTGGAAAATCCTATCCATTGGACCTCTTGAACTTGGCCTCTTTCTTGTTGGATAAGCAATAGCATCAACCCCACTCCTAGTGCTAGAGGGTTTCCTCAAGAATGGAAGAGGATCCTCACGATGAAATGTCTTGCTTGCTGCAGCCACCTTCCCTACCCCAACATGGTCTTCTCTTTCCATCTCCCTCCTTTGGTTAACACTCACAGCTTTGCATGAAGAAATCCCACAAGGGAGCGCCAACAAATGGCCTTTAACCCGGTAATAAGTGCTCTTGAATTCATGCCTGCAGAAATTGCAAGTCCAACACACATTGCCTCCCCCACCAAGCTTCGCTCCAACAGTCACATACTTCCACAAAGGGTATTTACTCTCTTGTGCTTGTTGTTTTGCCAAAGCATGGCTATAATGAGGATGAGCTTCACTAGAACCGGTTGGAGCACTACTAGGAGCAGAAGGGGATGTGCTTGGAGGAGGAATAGGACGAGAGGGAATAGATGGGGCATTCTTCCCTTTCCTTTGCCCTCTACTTGCTGCCCTAGCTGGTTGAGACATTTTCCTTCAATCTTGATGGTGAAATCACACTTGAATCTCCTCCACCTGCAAGAAAACACTCTTGAATCTCCTTCACCTGCAAAAAAACTGACTTTGGGCTCACTCTAACTCTCCCTCACACTCCCATCAATTAGCAAATGACAAAACAAAAACAAAAAAATCGGTTTTATGGGCACGCGAGCGCACTTTTTCGCGATTTTCATGTCCTGGAAAATCCCCACGCCGCGCAGACTTAGGACACGCGTGTCCCGATTTCGGGACACGAAAAATCGCATGTCCCCCACGTGGGGCCAGCATATCCGCGCCCAAACGTGGCCCACGGGACACGGGGACCCCTTAGGACGTGTCCTGTCTCTTAGGTGGTCACCTAAGGGAAGAAACACATCATAACCAATATATCTTCTACATAAAATATGATTACAAGCAGGAAAATATTTTATATATCATTTTGTAATTTGAATTTCATAATTAGTTCTAATTTTTATCTCAATGTTTTTAATTATATATATTATAATTTATTATATATATAGACAATTATATATATTTATTTATATTAGATAATTATCGTCCCCAACCTGCCGTCCCCTGAAAAATGGGGGGTGCGCTCTAGCCGTCCCAGAAACTCGTCCCCACGTCCCCCCCGTCCCCGAGGCCAGTGCAACATAGCTTATTATCTATCTGGAGTATTGCTTATCTACTTTAATTATATCATGCTATGGATGCTTTGCTTATAAGTTATCAGTGGTTGTGCATCTTCCAAATCTTATTTTGCAAATACATGCTTGGATTTTAATCTGTTATTGTAAATCACCAAAAAACTCCTAAAAAACACCCATCCTCATCATACATCCAAAAAACACTTTAAAACACAAGAGCCTTAGTAATTCTTTGTAGGGTCTACCCCCCTTGGCTTTGTTATTAGTTTGCCTAAACGGAGGAGTCGGGATCAGGTGGCAGCACCTGACTCTTTGCTTGCCCCCAAGGCCACACTTTTCCCCCTTTGGAAACAGCTTTCGAAAGATTTCTGCTACTAGTGTGCACATCGGCGGGCAACATCGTGAAGGAGCAAGATGAGTGGCTTGAACATAGTGTCGTGCAGGAGCCTAATGTGTTGCTTCATATACAACCATACTGCACAAGAGTGACATGCAGAAGTGGTGAACATACATAAAGAGTAATGTACAAAGTAATGGTGGTGATAAGCAGGTGATGACCTTGGGACAAGAAGAGGTAAGAGGTACTTGGACAGGAAGTCCACCATCCAAGGCTCAATGCACAAGTGACAAGACATCATAGTTATCATAGCATAACAGAGAAGATTGCACAATGTTGAATTATCTTTGTATGAAGACAACATCCTCATAGCATGCATTGATTTGCTTTTTACATTTCTAGAAATGAGAGCATAATCCATATACGAAGAACAAAGTCCCAACCAAGGAATAAAGAAAAGGAAGAGCTTAGACATTCAGCATGTCTTGTAGCAAAAGTATTATCACCAAAGTACAAACAGGTATAGAGAACTCCATGTCCAAGTGTAGCGAGAAACTAACAGGAATGGCAGAACAATTATTCAATAGTAGTGACATGTGTTTGGATGAAGTGACAGAGCATGAAGGGAAAGTAACACCCCTAACTTATACATATTACAGAAAAAGAAGAGATACTAGTAAGAATACTTCCACCAACAAAGCTAAAGGGTTAGACAAGTCCCATGCAAACAGAACCAATATAATGGCCTCAATCATGGAGAAACAGAAGTTCCTTACATTCATCAAAACAAGTAATGAGGATCCCATCAGATATTGTAACAATTGTGAGAGAATCTGGGTAGCGAATGGACAGCACAATGGGTCTTACTAGTTGAAAGCCTTCCCAACTACATTAAGTGACAATGGACACGACTGGTACAAAGACCATAAAGAGGATCACTTCAAACCATGGTCAGAATTGAAGACCGTGTTCCCATGAGAATTCAGATTGTTAAGAGCAGATTGTGATATCAGAAATGAAATAATCAGCCTCAAACAAAAGGGGAAAAGCATATGCCTCTATAGTAATTAAAAGCACCAATTAGAAAGATAGAAGCAGTGATTGCAGAAGAATTATTGAAGAGATCGTTTATGGCAGGGTTATTGCCAAAGTACAAGAACATAATGAAAGTCATACTCCCTATGACTTATGATGAAGCATTAACAAGAGCATTAAATCTAGAAAGTGAGGACCATGGGAAGGAATTTGGAAAAGTGAGGAGCATGTAAGATCATTGACACGATTTACAATAGAACGTAAAGAGAATCAACATATCTGCCTACAGCAATTAATATATGAAAGATGGAATGGCAAAAAAGAATGAAAGAAATATCTCGACTAGAAAAGGACAGAAGAGACATATGGTGCACAAGATGTAGAAGCGATAGGCACATAGAATTCAAATGCACTGAAGAGATATTTGTCATATATGTCTTATAGACAATCATCATACTTCCAATTGTAAATATAACCCACAGAGCAAAAAGGACAAGCAAGTCAATTTTGTGGGAAAGACTGGTGGCAAGAAAGGGGGAAGAAATAATAAAACAACAATAAAAAATGGCACCAACAAGAATACTAACCGAAACAACAAGAAGAGACACAACCCTTCAAATCAAAATTCATCATTACAAATAGACAATAAAGAATGATTAATGGTGAAATGTTACAAATCTAGAAAGTAGGGACATTTCAATAGAGATTGCAGAAAGGTGAGACCCCAGTTATCCCAGAAGTAGAACTGCAGATCAGGAGACCACAATGATGACAGTTTTCCAAAAAATAAACAGACATGTAAACTAATATTGAGCTGGAGACATACATGGGCACAAAACAAGAGCGTGCACGGAAAAGACCCAGTATCCGGATCTGACAATAAAAAAAGCCAAACTCAAGGAAGCAAAAGAGACAATAAGGCAGGTGCAAGAAAAAAAACATGGAAAAAGCATACAAGCAATTAAACAGCAGTGTGAGGAACAGAAGGGTAAAACAATTGTGCCAAATAATAAGATTTTGATTGACTTAGTATACCCAGTGCTTCAAATGGAGAACTCGGTGAAAATGACAACATTAATGGCATACATACTGAGTACAGCATAAACATTTGCAGAAGAAGTCAGTGGATTTATACAGGATAGTGAGTTTAAGTTACATCCAACAGTTACCATCAATGCAGAAAGTGTGAAGACAAGGCAACTGATAATAGAGGATGAGATGGAGCACAATTTCTCAATAGAGGATGGGGTTACTAATTGCATCAAAGAAAGAGACATCAAACCTATTGAAATTAATACGGCAATGAATAACCATGATATGAAGCACACAACATTTGTTGGAGGATCAGGAGTAAACATCTTCCCAAAGGAAGCATGGGTAAAAATAGGGAAGCTTGCAATATGGCCATCTAGGTTCTGATTAAGAATAGCAAACCGTAGTAGAGTTGACCCAAAAGAAACATTGATGGCCCAAGATATGTATATAGCTGGTGAAAATTGCCCCAAACGCCATTGTGGTTAGTCCAATGAATCGAAGACCCTATGTATTCTGCACTACTTAGACGACCATGTTTAACAAACGTAAAAGCAATTCAATACTTGGGAAAAGATAATTTGACCATCAAACAAGATGGAAAACAAATATTAATTGATCTGAAGAACGATACAATAAACCATGTAGTGTCCTCTAGTGCAAGCATGGTTGAATCTAATGAAGAAATTCAAATGCAGTCAAGTGACTCTGATCAAGATTCAAAACTACAAACCCAAGGAAAGGATATCGGTGCACAAAGAGAATTGAGAAGATGATGATGATTTAGAGAGTGGGTCACTACACCGAAAAATGGAAGAGTACAAGGTCTATTCCCCATCATGTTTTTACGTACCCATTGAGGAGTTGGACAATGAGAATGGCCATGGCAGTAATAAGAGTGTAAAGGAGATCAACTACGATACCATAAGGAGGATGGTGAATATGGTGATGCAAAAATAAGTGGCATATGTAATAACTATTGTGCAAGGAGAAAAGATGCACAAACTAGTGAAGTACAGAGATGCATAGACTATTGACAATTGTGTAGTGGGTGGAAGCCACGTTTGTTAACCCTCAGTTTGCACGAGGATTAGTTTGAGGATTGAAGATGATGGTGCACCAAAAGAGTTGCAATAGCAAGGCTTCTACAAGCAAAGTTTTTTAAGTCTCCTGGTCATGATTGTATCAATTTGTCCATGGCCATATTGTAAAATGTTGTAAATGAGATGGCATTTGTAATGGTATGTAAAGGGCTAGTATATAACATATATCTACAACCTGACTATGACAATTGTACTAGACAAGTGATTCATGAGTGTTTTCTTTACTGAGAAATATCTATACTATTGTAAAATGTTGTAACTGAGATGGCATTTGTAATGGTATGTAAAGGGCTAGTATATAACATATATCTACAACCTGACTATGACAATTGTACTAGACAAGTGATTCATGAGTGTTTTCTTTACTAAGATATATCTATACCCTTGTGGTCTAGATCTTTCGAAGTTTTTTCACTCGAAAAATCCTCCAAAGTCGTGAGCGCATTCTAAGTACACCTATCCCAGTCGTTGAGCTTCTCAGCCCTTAGTATATTATATTATCATACATCTCACATTGAATCACCATGGTCATATGTGTAAAGTCAGTCATAGTTAGTCTAGGGTCTTTTAGATTTTCCCTCTTGAATATGGTCACGTGGTTGAACAGAAGTTTGATGGTTAGAGGTGGCTTTCCCTAGCTCATACTTTGGGCTTATTGTCCTTTTAGTCAATTACCTTTAAAAACCCAAATACCCCTTTCATGATGTGTAATGTCCTCTTCTCCTTAAGCACCAGGGACCATCCCACTAACCTATATAATTCCCATAGGTACGAACGGGTACTGACAATCAAGGAATCGACTGAGGACTAATACCATTAGGAACAAAAGAAGATCTTAATCAATGTTATTAGGTCATCAGTAGATAAAAGAGGGCCACAGGAACAAGGAGCAACTTACATGCGTTACATGCGGGCTATATTTCATAGTGCATGCACAGAAGCACATTATTTAAGTTGCATGCATACAGCGAGTAGTGCATGCAAGCTCAACTACAAATTAGAAGAGAAAAGCGACTCAGGGCATGCAAAAGTTAAGGCATGCAATATCAAAGTGATAAAAGTAGGAAAAAGTGAGTTGCTAGGTCTGCTAATTTTATTATTAATCAGCGAGATTCGAGTTGAGAGCTCTGTGACCAGAGTTAGGGTTGAGGGCGCATCCCTTAGCCATCCAATGTATTTCGGCAGTGAAATCTATCTGCCCTAGTCACTTACAGGATTGGATCATACAGATCCATCATTACTATTCATCAATACATCAATCTTCATCATTCTTCAGGTTAAAATCTACATATTGGATCAAGAGAGCTCGCCTTTCTGCATGGGCAAATTGGGCAAAGGAAGGGATCTTCATATATAGATCTACAACTACTATTTGGTTTGCATGTCTCCATCCATTCTTCTTGGAGAGCCATTATTAGCCTTGTTACTGAATACAGGCTTCTAAATCATCTTCTGTAGAGAGTTATCAGTGGATTTCATATCAAGAGGGCACATTTCATTGCATGGGCAACATTCCTGGAGGGAGCAATACGTTTTATGTCCTAGACCTAGTGCATGGCTTGCATGCAGCTTCCATATTGATCAAAAGGCCACTATAAGCCTAATACCTACTTCTTGGAGCCATCTCATATCTCTGGAGCATTTAATATTCATTCCGAAGACTGAAGGAGGCGCCATCTTTGCATGGGCAAATTATCTTGAAGAGGACATCTCATATCTTGGTCGATTCTCAGTGCATGACTTGCATGTTTGCATTATAGTGTTCTACAGCTCAAGCACAAGCCATTGGTACGTACATGCATCATTTCTAATTTATTCTTACTGCATATTTGCTTACTTGGGCTTTTAGGGTTTATGCAACCCCATGCACTTTGCATGCATTATCATGCAAACATAGTTCTACACATGCATTCATATTTTCTTTAAGCATTGGGTAACAAGACTTCAAGCGAACCACAACTACATCAGAAATTCTATAAAATACAGCAAATATCAGTTGGGATATTACAGTGGTATCAGAGCATGTTCCTCGTCAGTTGTGGGAGCATGCAATTATAAACAGTTCAATGCACCCAAGAGACTTGCATGAGGTTCAGGCACAGGGGCAGAAATGAGGATGAGGCAGAGTTAGAGGATATAGAACTGGAAGACACAGAGACTCGGTTTGGGAAGAGAAAAGGTAAAGAGACCATGGCAGATGAGGATAAAATAGTTTTCAAAAGCCTCATTACTACTTTGAAAGATTTAATTACGAGACAAAAGGAAATGTTGACTGCCATCAACAGGTTGGCAGATAAAACAGGGTCCACCCCAAACATCCCCCAGTTTCCCAACAGTGCCAAAGTATCCACGAGTAGCAATGGAACCCATTTACATACTAATATGCAGAGTCACCCTCATATCTACAACGGGTCCTCCAGACCTACCATGGCACAGTTCTTGGATAGCCACATAGTAGTGTCAATTGTATAGGTAGAGCCAAATGAGCCAATGAGGGCATATTTATGGGAATACAGAGCACTTGGAGATTATTTTCAGTCAACAATGTCCTTTACAAACTTCTATCATTTAAAGAGTAAGAACGGGCCAAGAGGATACAACAGGGCCTTCAACCATAATTATGAATTACAACGCACAGTAGGGAAACTGACTATTCCTACTTTTGATGGGACTTGAAGTGGCCCAGCACGGAATTGGGTACAAAGGTTGGACACTTACTTTCAACTTAACCCCATGATGGAGGCAGATGCAATCAAGTTGGTCACCTTGTATTTGGACGAGGAAGCCCGTGAGTGGTGGTACCGTTATCACACCGTAGTAGCAGGGCTACTATTCTTGCTTAACAGATATCTGCACATTTCAGAGCTTGGCTATGATGAGCTTATATTCTGAGATCACTTATGATCAGAGCAGTATTGTATATCAAATTTTTGTTAGACCTTGTGCCAAGGCTGAGCCTTGAGAATTCAGATTTGATGACCGATGTGACCCTTTATTCCACACTGTTTCAGTTCAGTGCCTAGAGATGTTATTGCAGCAGTGTTTCTAGATGGTTATGATGATTATTATTATGATGAGATATGACCTATGGACTTCTGATCATTGAATATGGATTATTATCTTGTTGCTTTAGTCATGTTCACAGCATTAGCTTGGTATATGATTCATGATGTGGCAAACTTTGTAAAATGAAAATGAACTATCTTGACAATGTTATAAATTATAAAATGGACACACTACTTACACATTTAGGTTGCTTGACAAAACTCATCGGTTTAATACCCTCCTTGCATAGACATGGTCTTTCTTGACATTATTTGTCTGCTAGCTTAGGCACCACATTCATTTGACTCCGTCCATCCATGACCTTCCCGATTTGGCTTTCACCCTTGACTTGTCTTTCTTGACTCTTTGATACTGGGGACTTCCCTATTACTACCTCTGTGTTGGATCGCATCCATGTTTGTTTTGTGTCTCGGCTCTGAATTGGTGACAGAACTTGCCTTTGGTGTGTTGGATTATAGGCCTAAATCATTCTGGTCGGTTGTCCCGATGTTTGGCACTGGTCCCCCTTAGTCACTTGAGATGTTGTTGGCTAAAACTGAAAGCTCGTGTACTACTTGGAAATCTTTATAAATTCGCCCATGGAAACTGTAAACTCTAGAATGTGTTTCTTAACACACGTGAGTAAAGGGCAAGAGCAATGAAATGTTAAAAATACTCCTCGAAGAGTATAAAAAGGTCCAAAAAGCAAATGTTACTCAAAAGTTATATCTATTATTGCTGACCTTGTATATGTATAAATATGCCCTAGATGCAAGCTGCAATTAGTTGTGCTTCTTAGCACATCTGAAATCCGAAGGGTTATGTAGGCCAAAAAGGCCATGAAATGAAATTGAATGATCCTAATGAACTTGGATCAACTTGATGTAGACATGATGCCTAAGTTGAATAAGCACTCTCTAAACAACTTAACCATTTGTGAGGCACAGCCCTTCCCCGTGTTATTTGTCCGGCACAGAGTGTAGCTTCCCCCTCTCCCAGTCCGAAGTGTCTTTTAGTTAAGTTTAGGCAAGTCATCCCCATTGCCCAGCCTTGTTCCTAGCCTTCATCCTTAGCTAGCAGTTAGGCCATGTCCAATGGGTGAGTCTATCATTTAAGCTATTGTGCAAGTAAATATAAATAACAATGGAATATGCAAACGTGATAAATGCCACTGAATGATGTTTATACTTTAAGTTAAGATGTGAGTATGATTAGAGGAACAAGTCTTAGTCTACTGATATGATTTGTCCTTGGTTATATATTGACCTAGTCAAACCTAGTTTGACTATGGTCATTCTTGGGATCCGTGATGATGTGGGCCATGTATGCTTATTGAAGTTGATTGATGGTCCCACATACTCTTATTGATGATACCATATGGTGGACATATGATTCAGATGGTGATTGATGCAGTTCAGCAGGTTTTATTATTATTCCCGATCATCAGATTATGCACTGTCCGAATATGGTGGACCCTATTGTTGACCCATCAGGGCAACCCATGGTGTATGAGTACACATTCCTAATATTTTTCGGTCTTCTTGATCCAATGAGACACTTATCATTCAGTTCCGGGCACTTCTGACAAAGATAGATGCAATTTTCCACTTGTTGACCAGATTTGGGGTTGTTTTCCCAGCCTATCCAGCAGGGGCCATGAGAGGCCAATTCACCTAGGGCGTTGTATGAGGAGGGGGTGGTCCAGCCACTTGATGTTACCATTATACCCCCCTTCTGGAGAGCCTGGTGGGCTTAGTTTGACAGCGCAGGTGCCCTAGGTGGCAGTTTCAGCAGCTTCACAGTTACCAAGGCAGATTAAAAATGGGATAAAAGGGTCACTGAGGAATTCGATTTGGGCAATTGAGGCAAGGTTGTGGCACTTGGTCTTCACAGAAGTCTTCCAAGGTGAACCCCCCATCTTCCAGCCAATTATCATTAGTCAATGGGGTCCACAGAGGCCACAGGAGGCCTTTTACTGCATGTCTCTCACAGATTTTGAGGACAGGATTTGATCATTTGTATTATTTGGACATTATTTTATATTATTGTGCCATGGGGATGAGCTAGTAAGGATTGACGCCTCCTAGCCCCACCATGAGCTTTATGAGTCTTGTCCATGTCATATGAGGTGGGCCCATGTGCTTTTGCCCCCTCTAGAGGCTGATGTCACCCTCACTTAGTCTCTCCTAGCTATGGCGTCACCTTTATGTTGAGTGATCCATGTGATATAATGTATTGGCTCATCTTACCCATTGATTAGATTATGAGATCTTTTAATCTCAACCACTCATCTTGTTGTATTGTAAAGTGGTTTTGAGATCTAGGGTTTTGGTCTTTATTATCCTATATAAGGAGGAGACCCCCTATTGTATAGCTCACCTTTGGGCTCTGGAAAACTTGGAATGAAAATAATATTTTGGAGATCTACTTCTTGGCTTTGATTGGGTTACTCTTGTATGTGTTCTTGCATCTTGTTTTTAGACATTCTTTGCTTCTACAGATGAAATCGACATCAATTGAAGGGAGGCCGAATTGCTTGAAGCTAGCTCAACGACTTGCTTCGTGGGAAGATTGTAGGGGTTGCTCACATCCCCCATGGGCAAGACGTCTTCATCTTGAGGGAGTTTTTCAATTGTGCTTTGTCCATTGATTGCTTCTTTGATATGACATGCTTAGATCTTATGGATTTGTGGATCAAATCTAACTTGATGTAGTTTGATTTACAAGTTTTCATGGGACATCTCTCCTCCTAGGGCTTGGACGATTTTGGTTGAAGACACTTGGATCAAGCTTGGAATTGTAACTAGGGCAAAAATTCTCCATATGCTAAGAGGCCGCAAGCTTTTTTGAGGTAAGATCTGCAAGGTACGTATTGATTTCGCTTCCTATCTATCCTATTGGTCAAAAACTCTATTAAAATCAAAACCCTCATTTTTGCTTTTCTTAGATCTACTTGGATCTAGCTTGGCTTTTGGAAAGATATTGAAAACCAACCTCTATAGTATCCACAACAATTCGGATCTATAGTTTGGTGGTGATTGGGTTCCATTTGACACACTTTCCAAGGCACCTAGCCCTCTTGAAGGCAATTCACACCCCTTGGGAGAAGCTAGTTGGGTTAGATCCAAGACATGGGTAGGTGAGATCCCACTTGATTTGCACTCATCTCACTTGAAAACCTACCCCTAGTGCTTCACTTCTTTGATTTTTGCCTTGTGGGCCCCATTCCTCACTTTGAGGGTTGTGCCCCACTTGGGTCATTGAGTGATGCATTTTCAACCTTAGATCTATGGAGATCTAACCTACCTTGGGGCATACCACTTAAAACCCACCTTGATAATTGCCTTAACTACCCCGATCTACATTTTGGCATACTTTAAACTCCATTTGCCCCTCCATCTAAAGGCACTAGTCTCCTGGGGTCAATTCACACTCCTTGGGGATTGTGTCATGTGCTAGATCCCATACGTGGGTGTTGCCTAATCCAACTTGGATCCATAGATCCACATCATCAAACACCCCTTAGTGCCATTTCATCCCTAATTTCACCTTGTGGGTCCCATTTGGGTCATTTCCATATTTCAAGGAAGTGGGTCCCACTTGTGTATTTCATGGTACTAGATCTGTCTCTTTGATCTCCCTAGGTGGCCTAACTCATTCATTGGTTGAAACACTTGTCACTTCTTAAGCCTCTTCAACCACATCATAAACTTTTGGGTCCACCTAAGCTTGCACTGGTTTCTGTAACTCAACTTTCACATCTCCCTAGGAACCATTGCTTTGGCTCATCTTCTTTTGATTGGCTATAGAGTCTCCCCCTTGGTCTTGACTTGTCTAGATCTAAAGTGAAGAGTGCCTCTATTGTCGTGACTCCCAGCTTGCATTGGGAACCGTGGCATCTCTTGGGTCACCTCTTTAGTTGTCCATCTCCTCTACCATCCCGGATGGGATACCATTAGGGACAACTACAAGTTGTGTGATAACAGGTACCACAGGCTAGTGACATTGGGTCACAACACTATCATCTCTTACACTGATTTTACACAAGGCTCATCGAGCACTTTGACAGGAAAGACTCTGAGGTGCACTTCAGAGAGCTAGCTCAGCTCCAGTAGACAGGTAGTCCTGAATCTTTCATATTTGAATTTCAAAGGGTAGCAGTTATGGTGACAGATATTTCAGAGAGCAGGTTGATTATGTTGTTTACCGAGGCTCTCACTAAAACCTTACGTGGATGGGTTAAGGCTTATAGACCCACCACCTTGCACGATGCCATCTGTCGTACCGAGATTTACAGGATTCCATTCCAAAAAATAAGTTTCCTCCTAAAAAAAATTTGCCTATAAAAGATAAGGAGAGGAGACCATTCCAAAAAGATTGGCCCAAAAGAGATTGGATGGATGATGATACCCGCCAGGAACTTAGAAGGAAGAAACTATGCTTTAGCTGTCAAGAGCCATGGGTACCAGGTCACAAGTGTTCCGGGAAGGCAAAAGTCCATTACATATAGGTATACTCCGACAGTGGAGAGGATGAGGATGATCAGGATCAGGTACAGGAGGAGCACTTCATACAGCAGAGGAGGAGCAGTTTTCAAAGGATATAAAAGGAGGTGTCATTGCTACATTATATGGAGTTCCTAGGTTCCACATTCTCCAAATCAGAGGTGTCATACAGGGTAACAGGGTTGGATTTATGATTGATGGTGGGGTGTTACGATGGTACCGGTACCAGTGCACCTGCAAAGGTGCCCCAGGGAGAGGGGGTCATTTTTTTCTCACCAGGAGGGGTGTTTAGCCAGCTTTTTCTGGGTAGGAGTTATGGCTAGACCCTATGGTTTCTCCCTTGGAAGTACTATGGCTTAGTGGCACTGTTAACTGCCTCATGAAAGGGCTTGAAGCCCTGAGGTTGGTGTCCGGGGCTTCCAGGGGTGGATCACTGGGTTACATGACCCCAACCCTGATTTAGCATTCCGGTGACAATTCTTTTAGCACTGAGGCATCCCTTTCTCCTCCAGGTCACCTCCAGCACCCTCCTGGCCCTCCAGTTCACCAGTGCCCTCTCTCTGGGGCCTCCTTCGGATGATGACGTCATCCTTGGAGCCAAGCTATGATGCTTGTTTAGGGGGGGCATTGAGGGATATCCACTTATGTTGGGGTTAGTTGGGGCATGATAACCCCCCCCCTTCGCAGTCTGGCCTTCAGAACAAACCGATATGCTCATTTTTCCCATTTTGCTCATGTATGGGTTAAATCTGGGGAAAACACCCCAATTTACCCACTACTTTCATTATTTTATTTTATTTATGTTTTAATTTTACATTGACATTTATAATTTCAAATTGACATTTAAAAAGGCATGTCGGTCTGGATTTTATTTTATTTTTGTAAAGTGAGTGAAAAGGTATAAATAACTTTTCCTCACTTCATTTTTACATATCAACTTATGGGATTACACTAAATTTTCTTATTTTTACCCTTCTTGGGCTCAATGGAGTGATGCGCACCTCTTGAGGATGGATATGCTTGCTAGCTTGGGGATAATTTTTTTGAATTTTTTGCTCTTGTTTATTTGCTAAGGTAATGCTAAGATTTGTTTGATTAACACATGCACAAGGAGGTATCCAAGTGTCTTTTCTTGATATTTCTTTGTTAAATGTTGGAGTTGTCTTGTCTAAGGTTGAATGGTAGCCATTGATGTTGCATTTTTCCCTAACATAAGTCATTTTCAGCCTTTAGTTACCCTAGCACTGTCAACTTGAGTTTTAGGTCTCCAAAGTTTGTCTTAGCTAGGGCATCATCAACCAACTCTTGTAGTTGTTGAAGAAACCCTAGTTTTCCAAACTTGGCAAGTGCCATCTCAAGGGGAGGCTATCCTCCATTGATACATAGGGTTAGGGTGAACTTCTCATGCAAAACCTAGGTTGTTCTCCTACCTTTTTAAACCTAATTTTTTGAGTTTGTACATTTGTAAATATTATGCTAGTTTAGTCTTTTTGGTTTTTTTTTGTATTTTAGTTTGAATTTTTCTGTTATTTTTAATTTTACAAGTTTAAAACTTTAAAATAAAACCTAATTACTATTTTAAATTCTGTATAAAACCCTATTTTGCAAACCCTTTTACCCTAGTGACTTCCCCAAACTCTCTCCTTTCCCTTCGCTCTCCTCACCATCCTACTCGCCCTCCTCTCCTTCCCTCCATTACAGCTTCGACCTCCCCATTTTCTCCTTCACTGCTGCAGCAGAAAACTAGGACCCGAAATCCATACTTGAGTAGAAGATAAATTATTATTGATAAGATGATTAAAGTATTACATCCCTTTAATTAAAATAATTAATAATTTATTGTTTTTATTTAATACATCATTTAATATTCATAACATTGCCACTCCCTTTTAAGGAGCTTTGTCCTCAAAGCAATAGTAATGAGAGATGTAGTTGTCGAAACTATTCTGATTCCCACGTTGCGTCTTCTTCAGGAAGATTTTTCCATTTTATAAGGTACTCTTTAATGACTCGCGTTCTTAATCTCTTCTCTTTGGTAGCAATGATAGATTCTGCCTCGAATATGATTCTTCCCTCTTCATCTAACAAGGAAAGTATTGTTTGTGCCTTATGGTGTTGACCTATCACCTTTTTTAAGCATGACACATGAAAAACATTGTGGATGCGACTTGTAGATGGCAAGTCCAACGCATATGCCACATGACTAATCTTCTTATTGATCTGATATGGGCCATAGAATCGTGGAGCCAATTTATTCCTTCCGCAGTGTTTAAGTGATAACTGCTTATAGGGTTGTAGTCTTACAAATACCCAATCTCCAACTTCAAATTCTCGTTTTGTGCGGTGTCGATTTGCTTGTTGTCTCATTCTATTTCTGGCGGTATTCAGATTCTCTTTAAGTATTTGAACAACCTTTTGGTTTTCTTCTAAATGGTCTTTACTGATGCGACCCTTGCTTGGTTGGTAATCAGATCCTTCCATTTTGGGGGTTCATATCCATATAGGGCTTGAAATGGTGTCATTCTTGTAGATGTATAATAAGTAGAATTATACCACCATTCCGCAAGATGTAGCCATTGGAACCATTTATTTTGCCTATCAGTTACAAAGCAATGAAGTTAGGTTTCTACGAATTTATTGACGACTTCTATCTACCCATCTGTTTGGGGATGATAAGTTGAACTCATGTTAAGTGGCGTTCCAATTTGCTTGCAAAACTCTCTCCAAAAGTTCCCTTTAAACTTGGCATCCCTATCACTTACGATAATCTTGGGAAAACCATGTAACTTGTAAACATTTTTACAGAAAGCTTCAGCTGTTTCTTTTGCAGAATCAGTTTTCTTCACTCCAACAAAATGTGCATATTTGGTTAGCCTGTCTACTACTACTAGTATTTTGTCTTTTCCATCTGATATGGGTAAACCTTCAATGAAATCCATTGAAATTTCCTCCCATTTCTGATTTGGGATAAATAACGGATGGAGTAACCCCGGATTTGAGATATTCTCGATTTTATTCCTCTGACAAATGTCACATTCTACAACATACTTGTGAATGTCGGCATTCATACCCTTCCAAAAGAATGACTACCTTGCATTATAGTAGATTTTAAAAAATCCTACATGTCCAACGGTTGGGCAGTCATGTGACTCTTTCAGCACCTTGGTCTTAAAATTGGAGTTGGAACTTAAGTAAATCCGTCCCTTGTACCATAAGAGGTCATTCTTCCATTCAAACTTCGGATACTGATTTATGTCATTAATTATGGAGCAAAACTTTGTATTTTTGGCATATTCCGTTCGAATTTCATCCACAAATTCTGGGATCACTAATGACACGGCATAGACTTGTACCTCCTCATCTCTTCTTGATAGGGGACTACTACATTGTCCTTTCCCTTTTTATGTAGGATCTCCATATCGAAGGTAGAGATTTTCTCTATCCACTTTTGTTGTTCAGTCGTTAATGTCTTTTGTTGTAATATGTGTTGCAAACTGTTATGATCTGTTCAAATCATGAATTTGCTTCCCAACAGGTATTGTCGCCATTTAGTTAGTGCATGCATGATGGCAAGCATTTCCTTGTTGTAAGTAGATTGTAGGTATTCTCTTTTGTTTAACTTCCTACTTTTAAAAGCAATTGGATGATCCTCTTGCATTAACACAGCTCCTATCCCGAACCCTGAAGCATCGCATTCAATTACAAAGGGTTTTGAAAAATCAGGTGTTGCCAGAACAGGAGTTGAAGACATAATTTGTTTCAACGTTTCAAAACATCTTCTTGCTTCATCATCCCAGTGAAAAGAGTTCCTTTTTAGGAGGTTCGTTAGCGGAGTTGTTACGTGTGCATAGTTCCTGATGAACCTTCGATAATAACCTGTTAATCCCAAAAATCCTCTCAATTTTGACACATTCTTTGGTTGGGGCCACTGCTTCATTGCTTGGATCTTCCTTGGGTCCCCCTTGATTCCTTCCTTTGAGATTATATGACCGAGATACTCTACTTCGTGTTATCCAAATGTGCATTTTGACCTTTTTGCATAAAATTGGTTCTCCTCCAGAAGAGATAGAACCTTCTCCAGATGTTCCAAATGTTCCTTCCAAGTCTTGTTGTATATAAGGATATCATCGAAGAACACTAACACAAATTTCCTTAGGTATGGCTGAAATAGTTCATTCATAACTGCTTGGAATGTGGCAAGGGCATTGGTTAACCCAAAAGGCATTACTTTGAATTCAAAATGTCCTTCATGAGTTTGGAAGGCCGTTTTTGCGATATCTTCTAATCTAACCCTGATTTGATAGTACCCTGACCTTAAATCAAGTTTCGAAAAATATTTCGCATCATGAAGTCCATCCAGCATATCGTCGATGAAAGGAATTGGAAACTTGTTCTTAATCGTTATTTTGTTTAATCCTTTATAATCTATGCATAATCTAAACGATCCATCCTTCTTTCGTACTAACACGACTGGAGCTATATATGGGCTTCTGCTCTTGGTGATGACACCTCAATTCAATAGGTCTTGAACTAACCTTTCTATTTCCGTTTTATGGTGGTGGGGATACCAATATGGTTTTACCTTGACAGGATTTGATCCAGGTTTAACCTCAATTATCTGTTCTATACTCCTTTCTGGTGGTAGCTGCATAGGTAAGTCTTGAAATATTTGTTTATGTTTCTGGAGTAATTTTTGGATTTCCTCTTTGAACTCGTTTTGTTCCCCCACTTGTCCTTCCATTTGATGGCATTGGATTACGTATGCTGATGCTCCTTTTCGAATGAGTTTTTCCATCTATTTAGATGAAACTACTTGTGTATCTAGTGGTTGGAAACCATGTAGTTTATAATTTCTCCCTTGCCATTTAAACTTGGTGAAGTGTTTTTGGTGATTGGCGGAATATGTTCCCAATGTTTGTAACCATTGGACTCCCAAAACAATGTCTACTCCACCCAACGATAATGTGTAGAATTTTGATTCCAAATTGAAGTCTTGTATTTGAAGTTTCACTTTGTGGCACTTCCCAAGTTTTTCGATTTTCTTGCCATCTGTGACCATCACCTTCATGTCTGGTACGGGATGTACAAATAACTTGAGTTTTCTTGCGACTCTTATATCAAGGAAGTTGTGAGTGCTTTCGGTGTCTATTAGTACTTTAACATTCTCATTTTTTATGTCCTCTTAAATTAAGTGTTTGTGATTGGCTAATGCCTGTCATGGCTGCTAGGGAGATTTTGGGAGTCTCATTGATTTCGGATGCCATATTTGGGGTAGCCTCTTCTTCACTTTCTGACTCTTCTTCATCTTCTAATTCACGATTCTGCTCAGCCTCACAAGTGTATAATTTCTTTGAGTTATCCTTAGAGCGACACCAATGTTTAGGATTCCATTTGTCTCCACATCGTCGACATTTTCCTTCCTTCATTCGTTGATTTTCCAGGCTCTTCCTCTCGTCTCTTCTAGGTGGTGGAAAGTACTTGTTTTTATCAGCATCTGTTGTCGAATGTACGTTCCTTTGTAAGTATGACTTCCCATTATTTGATTGGAAATTGTCAAATTTGGCTTCGGTTGCCTTTGCTTTTCGTCTTGCTAACTCGACATTCGGTATGTCATGCATTTTTAACTCCTTTTGTATGTATGGTTTTAGGCCTCCCAAGTAGGTTTCCAACCGTTGTTTGTCGGATAGCCCAAATACTCTAGTGGCGAGAGATTCCCATTGGTGTGTGAACTCTTCGACGCTTCCCCTTTGTTGTAACCTGGTAAGTTTTGAGAAGAATTCATCCTCTGTGATTCCATGAAACCTTTTTAAGAAATCATTCTTAAACAAGTTCCAAGTGTATGCGAAGTTGTCTCCCTTCCACCACATATACCAGTTGTAGGCATATCCTTCAAGGTGCATTGATGCATACTTGACCTTTTCTTCGTCCATTGTAATGTTATATATGTCGAAGTACTCTTCTGCTTTATTCAACCAAGCGACGCATTGGTCTTCCCCTCCGTTATATTTCGTCATTTCTATTTTTGCTCTAGGCAGGTACATTATGAATGGCTGGTATTGAGTACCTTTCGGCTTGTTGCGTTCTGGTGACTTAGAGTTGCGAGATGGAGTGACCGACACATCCAAGCCATGTTGTTTATGTTTTTTGTCCTTACTATCCTGCATATTTTGTAATATCGCCTTGATATCTTTCTGACTCTCAGTCACTTTTTGGTCTAACATTTTTTGTTCCTTGCTCATAATGTCGAACTTGTCGTCCATTTTCTGCTCCATTACTTGAATGACTTCATCCTTAATTTCTTTCTTAAGTGCCTCCTGGCTCTTGGTGATCATTTCCTTGAAAGCTTGGACATCCTTCTCTATTTTCTCAATTTTGGCTTTTAACTCTGTCGTCATGCTTCTTAAATGTGGTGGTGAGTAATTGGACCCAATTTTGGCTTTAAAGGGAGGTGGTGACACTTAATTTAAAAATTGTTAATAAAAAAATATTTAATAATAATATTTATTATTATTAATATTATTTTATTTAACAAATTGTTGGGTTTTGACAGGCACCATGGAATGGCAGCAGTGGAGCTGGTGGAGAGGGAAGCGTTGGTAGGGAGAGAACGAGCAGGTGGATGAACGCGGAGTGAAGGGGTGTGGGTGTGGTAGTGGTAGCACGGTGCAGTGGGGAGGGATAGATGGAAGAATGGGGAGGAACAATGTATGCAGGCGGAGAGCTCTAGTGAAAGGAGAAAGAAGGAGGAGGGCGGTTCGCAGGAGGGAGGAGTGATGAGGGAGTTAAGTGGAGCAACGTGAGGGCAGTGGGAAGGAGCGACGGTAAGGAGGGGTGGAACACACAGGTGTAGAGGAACCGATCCGGCTCTGATACCAAATGCAGCAGAAAACTAGGACCCAAAATCCATACTTGAGTAGAAGATAAATTATTATTGATAAGATGATTAAAGTATTACAATTGAGCTCGCCTTTTATAAGGCTTGAGCGTGCCCAATGAAGGGTTACGTCCCTTTAATTAAAATAATTAATAATTTATTGTTTTATTTAATACATCATTTAATATTCATAACAGCTGCCCTCCTTTATCAAACACTCGGACCTTGCTTATGTTGCTCCCCTCTACCTGTGGCCTCTTCTTCTGCTGCTTCCTCCCTCCATTCGCAGCCCTACCTTCCTTCTCTTCATTTCTTCCCTTTCCTTTCTGCCCATGGCCTCTTACATCCATCCTTTTCTTCCCCTCGCTGACCTTCCCTTCCTCATCTTCCAACCCTCGGGCCTCTCCTTTCCACCCTCGGTCAAACTCTTTCCCTTCCCTCTAGTCTGCGGCCTTCCCTTTGTTAAGATTGTAGCAGGTCTGCAATCATTGCAGACCTCTGCTCTTTCTCATGTTGCCCTAGCATCTGCACACACACAGTAAACAGAAAAGAGTTCAAAGATAGATTAGAAATTTGATGTTAATTAGTAATTTTTGCAAGTTGATTAGAAAGTTCTGAGATTATATAGCAGGTCTGAAAATCATTATAATACAGTATACTATGTTGGTCTTCATATCTGAGTTATTTATTTCATACACTAATACTGCTGTGATTACTTGTTAGCTTACAACTTGATACAAGGAAAGTCGGAGGTGAAACTGATAATTGAATGCAAGTGTTTACACACTGAATGTTATGCAACTACTGTCACTTACGGACTTTGAAAGTTATTTTGTTAATTAATACACTGTGGAATGCCCTATTTGTTATTGTTCATTGTTGATGAATGGTATCTATTGGATGACCTAAGTGGTAATGGTGTTTTTGGTTATCTATTGGTTAATGCTGATTGTTGGTGAATGAGGTGTATTATGTACTAGAACTTTGCTTTTGAATGCATATCTACTTGCTATATCTAATTGGTGAATGGTCATAGATTGCCTTCGGTAAAGAACTCTTATATTTCATGTGATGATCTTGGATTGACCTTACATTTTCATTGAATAATCTACGATGAATCCTAGCACAATTGATGATTCTTTGATCATATACTTTGCTTAATTTGCATCTTACCGACATCGGATGATTAATTGTTGTGTTATCTTCATTTGACTCCATTTAGGCACTGGTCTAACTAATATTTGCATAGAGAACATAGTCGTTTGGTTGCATCAGTGTTCTACAGGTTATTACAAGGGTACTTCTCCTTGGAGGTTCCGATGCTCCGAAGAAGTTAGAATCGTGATCGAGGTGACATTGGATCACTTTTCTTATTTTTGCTTATCGGGAACTAGTCCTGCAACTACTACAACATCTAGCAGACATATAGTCACTACTACAGAAGCACGAAAAGGTATTCAGAGATCTTCCATCAGGCAGGCCTCCCGATCGCGGATTTGAGCATATTATTGAGTTAGAGGAGGGGACCCAAGCAGTCATTACTACCCCTTATCGACAACCCAAAAGGTATAAGGATGAAATTGAAAATACAATCAAAGAGTTGCTCAAATTGGGCTACATAAGACACAGCTCTAGTCCATTTGCATCCTCAGTGGTATTAGTAAAAAAGAAGGATGGGACTTTACGCATGTGCATTGATTACAAGGCCCTTAACAAGAAAACCATTAAGAACAGGTATCCAATTCCAAGAATAGATGAATTGATGGATGAGTTACAGGGGGCAAAATACTTCTCTAAAATTGACCTCCAGTAAGGATACCATCAGATACGGGTGAGGGAACAGGATGTTCCAAAGACGGCCTTCAGTTGCCACTATGGACACAATGAGTATGCCTTAGTTGGATTTCAACTAAGGCATACTTAGTTGAAATCCAACCAAGTATGCCTTAGTTGGTAACACTTGCTATGCTGATTTATCATGAACAGTTAGCAGAATTGTCGAGTGATTTAACAAGGTAAGAAAGAACTAAAGGGGCAGATTTAGAGCTGTAAAAAAACTGTTGTTATAAAGTATTTTCAAGATCTCATTTGTGAAGGGAATTGAGCCCTTAGGGCTGTAAATGTTCTCCCGTTGAATTGCATTGTTTTGGGGTTTGTTTTCTTGAGCTGCCTGGTGATTTTGGTTGGACAAAAGTAAAATATATGCTGCTGTAATAAATATTCCAGATTCAGGCATAGGGCTGAAAGTTCACTGGAAACAGATCCAGGGAACCTCAAGTATTCGGCTGGACGTGGAGTCTGTACATATAATTCACAGTTTCCACCAATATTTCATGTTAGCCAGAAGATTTTTTCTGTTGGTCTAGTGGATTTTTGTAACTTGTTTCTGACCATGTTTCTATGGCTTCACAATGTTCAAGCTCCACTTTAGTTCAGCTCTTGGTTAAAGAGCTTCGAGACCAGCATTAGCAACAGAGCAAGTTTTAAGCAAAGCTTATGCAGGATATAAAGTAAAGGTTCCAGCAATTGTTGGGACAAACAACAACAGGTTTACAACCAAAAGAGACCAACTTTGTAAGCTTCATGGACATTTTTTGCAAGCATCACTCCCCTTGCATCTATCCATGCCACATAGCACCATGCTCAACATCCTACTCTAGAATTTGTCTCAACTCGCCATCTTCCTCCAACGAGCAACAATGCTACAGATCAAAGTCAGCGTGAGGAACCTCATGAGTAAAGGAAACCTCAACTGTGGCTAGTGCTTGTGCCTGCTCCCAAGAATGGACTTCATTGCCAAATTCCCAAGCTGATCAAACCAATGTTCCACCAAGTTTCCAGGACACAGGGATGTGGGAGCAGGGAAACGCAAGAGAGGACTATCTAGAAGTTTCCCTCAAATTTTAGTAAACGTCAAAGGGGACGTCGGGGTATTCAACATAGGGGACCCTGCCATAAATACTACAAAATTTATATTAGAATACATAAAAATTGAAAGTTGGAGCATATGTCGTGAAAGTCTTTAATTTTATAATATAAAGATTAATACAAGTTTACAACATACATCAAGTGATATAAAATGAAATGCAAACATACATAAGCTATAACTGATCAAACAAAATCGGAAATACAACCATATTGAACAACAAAATGAAATTGAGGCTAGAGAGAAGGGAAATAGTGGACGGTGTGGCCCTTTATCATTCAATCATTCAATCTTTTATTTTTTGGTCAAAAACAGTCAAAGGAAACGTCGGAACACCATTTTTAGGAGGGAAACATTTCATTTTTTCCAAGAAACATCCCCTTTTGTGTTTCCTTGAGTTTCCTTCAAATAGGAATGTGGGGCGACGTTTCCAATGGAGTTTCCAAGTTTCCGAGACATGCAGGGGCTTGGAAGCGTGTTCCATACCCTTTGGGACACGTCCCCATGTAACATTGGCTCAAACGATTGAGACACACAAAACTCTTACAACACCACTACATGGCAAGCCTTTGATGTTGGGGATGCATTGAGAAGTCATCTCCACACTGTCCTCTCATGTCTCTTTGCCTTCAATGGACATCTCTCCTTTCATCCATTCAAGTCTGCACTCACAGTCTTCTCCTCTTTTGATAGTTTTCCAAACACCTCACAAGACTTTCCCATGGTCAAGTTGCACACTTCCACTACTAGGAGGATTTTCTATACTGAACAATCTTTCGGGTCTCCATTTATCCTATCTTGCTTCAAACAAGGATTCACTCAACTCCTTACTTGCACACACCTCTATGAAGTAGATAGAGCTAGCTGCTACACCCTTGGTGTCCAACACTATTTTTGTAGTTCCTCTAGTTCAAAGTTTGCCTCAACCCAAGTGCATGGGCAGAATATCTTTTGCAAAAGTGCCTCAACTAACTATTATAAGTTTGGCTCTTCGGCAAGGAGGAAATTCAATGGTTTTCTACTTCAAACAATTTCAGTGCAACAAATTGTTCCCCTCCCTGGTTAATGCACTCTGCATTTAGAAGATTTTCTCTCAATCTTAATATCCGCAGATACAACAGTCTATATAGTTAACCCAACTACACAACTCCTGCCTGCTATTATGTCCTTCATTGGAAAAGGTGTACCGTCAGCAGATATTGAAGACAATTTTTTTAATAGAGAGGAAATTATGAGACTTCATTAGAGAAAGTCAAAAGTGTGCACCATTCCACAAACGTAAAGCAGATATTGTAAATAGTTTTTAGCTTTTCTTCTGTTATTTCTCATCCAAGTTTTTCTTTTTTGAATGAGTTAGATTTTCTTATTTCGGAGGCCATATGTGCAAGCTATGCATGGCACTTGTGCTTGTCTTGCACATAACAATTTTGGTTCTTATGTACTTTTCTATATACATATACATCTTAATAGAGTGTATGGTTGGATAGGCCGTGGACACTTGTGTATCTTCCGCATGAGTGAGTTCATGTTCATTGCCTCTCCACGTTTCAGATGTGTACACACATCGCACTTAAACTTGGAAACGAAAGAAACAAATAAAATATCAGATTGCATTTCACATGCTGCCATGTACCCAAGTCCTACTTGAAGATTATTAGAATTTTCTGGTTCCATGTCTTCTTTTGGACTCTTCATTTATTTGTTTGGGCATTGGTCCTTTCTCATGCATTGGGATTCCATAAACAAAAGATATCCAGATTGACCAATCCTAATACTTGTAGAGTGTAACTGTTACCCATGGCAGACAGCCTCTGAGATTTTGTAGCTGGTGAAATTGAGCGATGATTTCATTACATCAGCGGATCATTATAACGAGTGCTCTGGTATACTGGTAACTGTACAATACTGGAATTCAAAAGCTGGTATCATTAGACTCAATCAATTCCACCTAAGCCTAACTGGACCAAGTGCTTACCCTACAGTCTGCCTGGTGCACCTAATATATGATTAACTATTTGGATAGCCATTTATTCACTCCAACAACAAACTATGCAAAAACGATCACATAACCTAAGCCCCATATACGGCAAGTGTGCCCTTTCCCTTTCTAGGAGCGTTGGAAAAGAATGTAGCCAGGTTACAACACTCTAGATAGATCCCTTTGGCTAAGAAGCCATGGGTGGATATATATTCTGCCCAATTCCTCTAGGACTTGCACCTAGCCCCAACTGCATAAAACAGCCCAATTGCACGGGAGGGATGACCCACGAGGGAGAAAACGTGTTTCTGGAGGATTTGAACCTGACGGGGTATGAAACATCCCTGCTTTGCCAATTAAACAAGACCCCATTAACTAACCTACCTACAAAGGTTTGCAGCTGCTATTAAAACTTTTTCAGTTTCTTCCGAAGACTTTATGCCCGACTATACCATAGAAACTTTCAGACTTCAAAGCTTAGAAATGCCAAAACCAATAAAATCAATCGTCAGCAGCTCCCACCGATTAGTATAGCAGATTTAAGGATCACTGCCAACTTGCATTTAAAGTATGATGCCTAGTGTCCAACTACTATAGGGTCAATTTATTTGCAACTATGTACTGCATTATATGTCAAGTATTTCTGCGCTATTATTAAATATGTCCAACTTCTACTAAATTCTTTGGAAACCAATTTATCGTGTGTTCAAATCTACCAGACCCTAAACGGGATACTTCGAAACATTTCAATCAATTGGTGATTTGCTTTCGTCCAAGTCTAAAGATTGAACAGCTTATTGTTAATCTTTTCTGGTAAAGATCAAAAAGCGTAGTAGCCAAGCCTCTCCTAAACAACCGATACGTACCGAAAGTTTTCAGCTGTCCTGGGAACAATATCGGCGAAGAGCTCCATCTTAATTCGTCCTGCTGGAATGGTGCCTATCGTTACATCGAAAAAGACGACAGGATTCTTTGGGTTTGAAGGCTTCTGGTGCCATTCTACCACCCCGGCCGCTGCTCCACTTGCCATATTTAGATGAATCCTACTCTCTGGGATAGTATACTCTTGCTCGCTCTAACTTGCAGATACTAGAAACACGACGGAAATATATAGAAGTGTTCTCACAAGGTATTTATAGACATGGGTTTTTCAAACATCTCAATATTTAAATACTTAATTTTAATTAAGTATATTTAAATATGTAATTTTAATTAAGTAAGGTGGTATTGAATAAATTCTTTTAACACCCATCATTGAGATATAGTTGGAAATCTTTAAAAAAATCATAACATTATATATATTAGTTATGGAAATTATATAATTTAAGTATTATGAGATATTTGAGAGTGTTGAATCTATTTATTTATGAATTTATTCGACCAAACCTCACTATAAAGTTGAAAACATAGAATAAATAAACTACTTCAATATAAATTCTTGAAATTGATAAAAATGTACTCTAATGTTAGTTATGTAAAACTATCCATTAAATTCTTTATGCAAATGTAAATTCTTGAAAATGATAAAAATGTGCTCTTTGGCCTCTAAGCCAAGTATACATCCTTGAATTTGATATAATAGCAATCGATTTGCATTCAAATACAGTTGACTTTTAATTAATTTTCAATTTTTTTTTTAATAATAAAACAAATTTTGTTATAGTTTTTTAAAGTTTTTTGGAAATAATATATTAAATTAAATAATTTAAATATTAAAAAATAATTTCTAAAATATATATTTGTTGTTTTCTTATTGGATAACATTTATGATGTGACAATTTTTACCTAGTTTAATTAGGATTTGTCAGAAATAAAAAAAAAATTATTTAAATATAATAAAAAAAACCTTACCTTGACACATATCCCTGTTTTCATAGTAGTATTAATTGAAGTCACATGTTCGCTTGCCACTTCCTACCGTGCGTGATCTCTTTATTGTTTTGGGTACGCTGATCTCTTTACTGTCTTGGTATCTCTTTAGTGTCTTGAGTCTTGGGTATAGTAACATCTCATAAGGGTTTTTGACATGTTCTTTAATTATTAATTTAGTTTCAAATCTTTTCATTTTATTATCTAAGTTGCAATGGATATGTTGTTTGGATTATTAAATTTGTGTGAAATATGTTATTTTGAATATTAATTTTTTTTTAATCTTTTAATTTGAAATACAATTTTATATTCTACTTTAAGTTTAAAATATTAATTTTACAATTTAATTTGAAATTTATATTTTAATTTAAGTTAAAAAATATTTATATTTTATTTTAAATTTAAAGTATTAATTTTACAATTTAATTAAGTTTTAGGCTTATTAATATTTTAGATTTATTAATATTTTTAATTTCTTAATTTTTCATCACAATTTTTTTAAATTTTATAAAATAGTTTTTAAATCCTCAAATCACATTTTATAATAAAAGAAACATAGATTTATTTTACTACTTTTAGTTATTACAAATAGAATTATAAAATTAAATTATACAATATAGTTGAAAATGATGTTGAAAAATGTTAGAATTATTTAGTAAATATTTAAAAACTTTCTACATAAAAAAAGTGTTGTGAAATTTATCAATCTAATTTTAAATATGCATTTATATGGTTGTGTTTGCATTATACTAGCAATTACATTGAGTGACAAAATAATGGTCATTAGAATGCAAAAAAAAACTTGATGTGTTATAATCTTTTTTCATGCTTGATTAAGTGATATTAGATAGCATTTTTGTTCTACTTCATTCATACTCTAGAGTGTTACATATAAAGATAATACGACATCATCACTATTTTATTAATAGTTACTAATACTTAGATCTCTCCAAATATATTTAATCTTTTAAAAGCATGGAGTAGGACATTTCATATTTTTTTTGCTTTCAAACTATGCACAAGTAATGCAATGTTAAAATGTTACATTATTGTTTTAACTTTTGATTTTTAATTATGTACTACTATTACATTAAAAATTACTTGTTTTATTGTTGTCATGGCATATGTTGGAATTTTAACAAGTTGCTATAGCATCATTATCATTATACATTTTAAATTGTAAATGTGCATACTATGTATTGTAAATTTCTTTATTATGGACATAAAAATTATAAAACTTTAAACTATGTTTGACAATATTTATTTTAATTTTATTTATAGTAACATCTTAATTATGAAAATGCTTATGAACCATATGTTATGGTGTAATATGGTGTAATGGTGGAGTGAATTATTCATAAAATAAAGTGTAAGGTCATTTTAATACAATAATAAGTAAAAATAGCAGCAAAGTTATATAGTTCAAAAATAAAAGTTAAAATTAAAATAGTTTAGAAATAATTTTTTTCATAACTATATATAGTTCAAAGATAAAAATTAAAACATAACTATATATAGTTCAAAGATAAAAATTAAAACATAACTATATATAGTTCAAAGATAAAAATTAAAACATAACTATATATAGTTTAAAGATAAAAATTAAAACATAACTATATATAGTTCAAAGATAAAAATTAAAACATAACTATATATAGTTCATTTAATTTTACTTGTTGGTTTAGAACTTCAATGGTGAAAATTTAAAATAGATTTTTCTTATTTGAAAGGGTTTTTTTAATTTGAAAAGGAAAATTAAAATACACTTTTTTATTTTAAAGGAAAAAAGATCAGTAAAAAGTCATCGTGAAAAAATGATATCAGTAAATACTAAATACATAGTTTTATACATGTCAATAGTAGTTTGTTTTAACAAGGGTGCGGGACGAGTTCTTCTGGACTCCGATGGAACCAAAATGATCGATTTTGCTTGGGGCCTCAGCAGGCAAATGAATAATGACGCAGAATGGCTTGCCTTGATCAAAGGTTTGAACATCCTCAAGGAGAACAACATTCAAAATGTGCTAGTGATAGGTGATTCATTGATGGTAATCAAAGAGGCTCGGGCCTTAGCAAAGAAGTATCACTCTCCCTCATCCAAATTTCATTTTCACTTCAATAAATACTTCATCTACATGTCCTTCTTTCACATTTTAAGAACTAACAACCATGTTGCGGATGCCTTGGCCAATGTTGGCGCTAGGCTTAATTGCGGGACTTTCTTAAGCAATGGAAATCAAATTGATAATGTGTGGGTACCTTAGAATCCCTAGAATTCTCTGCCTTTTAATGGCCAACCCAACTCATTAGACGAATCTTTCCTAGGTCAATGTCGAGATCCACTTAAGATTTTATCCCTCGTTCCCAAGGCTCAAACGACGACGTTTGCAGGTCGACTACATCTGACTCGCATGCAAGGCATTAACGCATGTAGGTGACAGAGAAGCCGGCGTTTATATGAGGCAACAGGGTGACGGTCCTGCTCAAACATTCCCTTCCTGTATTCTCTGGAGTAATTGCTCTCTATGGTTCAGGCTTTGTAGCTCCAGTCTCAGCATGGATAGTGGTAATACTGGCAACAACTCTGGGTTCTGCCTTCCAGGGTTGAAATTCAATCGTTGCAAGACCCACATCCAGATCAATAATGGAGGCAACGGTCTGAAGCGCTACCTCTTTGCTCTCGAGGTGGTGCAGGGTAATGAGATTGGCGAGGAAACAACCATTAGTTCTCTCGGCAACCGTATGAAACATGTTCGTCGTGGCTCCAACATGGACGAGAATGACAGGGTTGGTTCTCAGCAGGATGTTGGGCAGGGACGGAACCCAGCAAATTTGGTACATAATGGTTTCATATTCGACGGGGGAAGAAATTGGCGTCCCCTCGAGGCTGGAAACAATCAGCCTATTGGCGTCCCATTGCAGTAGGGCTCTCTACAGGACGACTCTATGCAACACGGCCCTCTGCGAGGTAGCTCTAGCGAGACTGGTAAACTTTGGAACATGGTGGGGGAAAGCATTGCAATCGTGAATTTGGACTCACCAGATGGACCTGAAAGTCCTTCTCCTGGGGTTCTATCCCATCTACAAGACATTGAATCCCAGGTGAACTGGTTGCGAGGAGAAAACAAAGAGTTAAAGCAGGCTCTTTCTCATTTGGCCACCTTTGTACAAATTTCGAACTCAGACGTAAGGAACGACAGCAACAAAATGAAGGAGTACTATGATGGAATGGCAGGAAAAATTGACTCTATGCACAGCTGTCTCAGAATTGTCGAGGCCAAGGTGGATTGCATTCGAACCAGCAAGGGTAACAGTCCTTCGACAATTCTGGGTCTGCAGGACAATGAAGACATGGAAGAAGGAAGCAAGAAGAAGACCCGTCACTCCAATGCTAACTGACCACCGGTTATTTTCATAGTAGTTTTTTTGTAATAGATATGCAATGACTAGTTCAGCAGTCTGTTTCTTTTCTTTTCAATTATTGTTAAATTTCAGTCATTTCCGTAATATAGAGACTGGGATTGAGGTGCCTACTTCCCTCATTTTGATGGGTACAGTCTCCCCATCCTGATGTAAAAGTTTCTCCTTTTTTAATACAAGCTTCTACAACAGTTTCCGTAAAAAAAATAGTAGTTTGTTTTATTCATGCTAGAAAAATATTATACTTTTTGAATTTTAAAAAATTCACACATTATTGTATTTTAGTTAAATTTTCCATGTTAGAAAAATATTGCATTTTATTAAACTTTTAAAAATTCATTTTGGTTAAGACCTAAACCTAATACTGAGATCTACTATCGAGCCAGTAAGTAGATTTGAAACCCGTAGATTTGAGGTGAATTGAATTTATTTACCTGTCATAGATACTGGTACCTTCTCGCTGAGTTCTGAGCTGGTAACCAGTACCTTCTCGTTGAGTTTTGAGTTGGTAACCACTTATGACAGGTAGTAGATCTCGGTAGTAGGTTTAGGTCTTAATAGGAAGACAACATTTAATTGTATAGCATTAATGTGGATCAGCGAACCTCAGACGTTACGGGTGTGGCTTATAGCTTTGACAAATTTCATTTGCGGTAAGTGTTTCTCCTCTGACAGCGGACAGGACAAAGTACAATAAGGACAATAATTAAGAGAGGCAGATGTTAAATAAAAAAAATTTGTATTTTTATTTTATTTTTCAATTATTATTTTTTATGACATTAGATGTAGAAGCAGGGGAAAATAGTCAATTTGAAATTCTGCACCAATTACAAATTAAAAATTCATATTTAAAAAATTTAAAAATTGATTTTTATTTTTTAGAATATTCAATTTAATATATAAATATTTGTAAAACTTTATAAAACTATACGAAAATTGTTTTTGCAAACAACAAATTAATTAAAAGTCAATTGAAATTGACTGCAAAGCAATTGATATATACTTGCCTTCGGCAGGTATAATAATTTTCACATGACAAGCAATGTTTGCATGTATGTATTTGTTCTTTTCCGAAAAAAGCTACCCAAGTTTTAAGTTTTAGTTGGCATAGAGTATTGAAACTTTTGGGACGTGACATTTTGGGGATTCTTAGGTACACCCTTACTTTAAGGTTATTGCACCGTCACTCGGTGCTCTACAGAGTATGGGGGAGAGATGTTGTAATGTTTGTTCCTAACAAAATAATTAAAAAAATTAATGTCGTCACATAAAATAAAAAATTATGGAAAGTATTTAAAAAAAAATCCATGTTGGCTCATAAAATAAAAATATTATGAAAAGTATTAAAAAAACGATGTTCGTTTATAAAAAAAAAACTTAAAACTTAAACCCGGATCTAGATCAAATTTCTTGAGTTTAAATTTTTTTTTAAAAATACACCTCAAGAAATTGGATCCCTCTCGGTGCTTGATAGATACGGGTTGAAGATGGATCTATGTTGGTTTTAATACAATAATTAGTGTTCACGTGACAATCAATGTTTGCATGTATGATAGATACGGGTTTAAGATGGATCTATGCTGGTTTTAATACAATAATTAGTGTTCACGTGACAAGCAATGTTTGCATGTATGTATTTTTTCTTTTCTGACAAAAGCTACCCAAGTTTTAAGTTTTAGTTGGCATAGAGTATTGAAACTTTTGCGACGTGACATTTTGGGGATTCTTAGGTACACCCTAAATAAGGATGCGCTAAGAGTTGAACTTAGACTAGTTGTGGTAAATTCTTTACATATGTTAATGTGATAAACATAGATTTCGTGCTAAAATGGAGGTGTTGTTAATGATTATCTTGTGCTAATGTGGTGTATTTGTATGAAGTTAAGTGCAAGTCTTCAATGACTTTGATGAAATAGACACCTCTTAATTGCAATCTTGTAGCCAAAGGCTTAGTTATACCCTCTCCATTGTAAAAAGAGGTTTGACCAATCAAACATAAATAATTAAGGTCATGTTAATACGATAAACATCATTTTTTATTTATAAAGGGGGGGTATTGGCACTAGTAATACCAATGCAAATGTAGCATTTGTATATGTCAATGCAATAAACATTGATTACATGACAAGTGCAATGTTAATAATGGTACTTATGTTAATGTAGAGTTTTTATAACATACTACTTAATCCTTGTGGTAATACTAATATATATCTAGCTTAACTTCAAATCTATTAAGTACCAAAAGAGATAAAATCTCTTGAGGTTTAAAATTGTGTATCATTTAATATGGATGTAGGCATAGATGAAAATAGGGGTAACGATATTTCTATGTATATATCATATCTATAGTATTTTGATTTATGTATATATCTAATTGTCCCTTTTTTTATTTCTTTATATAGCATTTTTTATTAGGTATATATATCAAATATCTCTTTCATATATGTAAAGACTTTTTATTTATGTTTGGATTTATATTTGGCTAACATATACAATATTATTTGGAGGCTTGTGGTTGGTGTCGTGGGCACATTTTGTGACGGGTGTCGGTGTACTTCGGTTTTCTTCTACCGGTCATCCAGTAACCCTTCTTTCCACGAGAGATGTCATCTCTCCCATCCTCTTGTCTTGGGGGAGGTGACGGTTTAATCGAAAAAAAAAAAGGATTTGGGCTACTGGTCTTCATGATGGTTGCAGAAGGGAGGAGGCGGCCAGCGTCCATGGGACTGATTCTGTGGGTATTGAGAGATTTTTCAGCGGTAAGAAGGCTAGACAGAAGAGGTTGCTAAAGGTGAAGGCCAGGGAGGGTTTGGACACCTATACGATTTCGGTTGCCACCAAGTTAGACCGGGTGGAAATGCTTGCGGGTAGAGCCCTGCTTGGGAGACTTGAATACACTGCGGGTAAGCGGGAGGAAGTTTTGGAATGGGTCAACCGTCTCTGGACGCTTATAGTGGGGATTATGCATAGGTTTAATTTTTTAGTCAATCGGTGGATTTTGTTCATCTTCCCAGATCCTATTTTGATGAATCAAATCCTGGAGGGTATCTGGTTGTTTAAGGACGGTTCTTTAAACCTTAAATGGTGGCATGTCGCCTTTGACTCAAGGAGAGAAGGTCAGGCTCGACGACATCTTTGGATGCTTATTCCTGGACTACCTACTGAACCATGCACCGAGATCATTATTAGGGGTTTGGCGAATACAGTGGGGAAATGTATCAGAGTCGATAAAAAGCCTTTATTTGGGGTTGATAGGCGTTTGGCCAAGGTCTTAGTTGAGTTTGAGATGGCTAAGAGTCTCCCCGTTGAGGTTGAAATCATTTGGGAAGAGCGAGCCTTTCGATAGAAGTTGGATTATTTCAAAATCCCTTTTTGTTGCTTTCACTGCAGAGAACCTGGACATGTAATGGAGAAATGTCATTTATTATTCAATTCGAAGGCCAAGGTTTTTGCTAATGGAGATGATCTTTCAGAACTGGAGCATTTTTCCCCAAAGAGTCTGGATTTGAGTAAGTTAACTCGAAATAATTCTACTCCTTACAAAGATGTTTCTGTTGCTGAACTCGATTTTTATTTGGAAGTTGAAAAAGATCTGGGTAAATGTATTTATCGGGGGGAGGTTGTTTTAAATTTAGGGGTTTCATCTTAGCCGGTTAACCTGGGCGAGAAAGGTGACATTGTGGATAGTTGTTCCCCTATTATTTCCTCTGATGAAGTTTCTTTGGAGCCTGGTCTAGTTTTGATGGGATCGGATGAGCAACCCGGGGTGCTCTCTTCCTCTAAGGCTCGTATTTTTACCTCGGAGGAAAATGTTATTTTGGAGAATAGTGGGTATATTCCGGCTTCTGCTTGTGAGGGTTTTACCCCCTTAAAGGTTTTCTCAAAAAACCCTTCTTCGAATCCGGATGCGGAACCTGTACATTCCCTTCGGTTCTAGAATGTAACCATTATAAAAAAGAAATCTCATTTGAAAAATCCTTCATTGGCTTCTGATGTTGAGGGTTACATTCCGGTTTCTGAAAGGTTAGATGTGTCGGTGAAGGATATTTGTTTTCCTTTGGAGTCAGTTATTCCTAGTGGGGTGCTTAGAGAGGAAAAGCATGTGACTGAGGGTTTCTTATGACAACTGTCTCCATAAATGTCAGGGGATTGGGGAAGGTCACTAGGGTTAGGGCCTTGACCCATTTTTTTCATGCTACTAACCCTGGAATTATCTTGCTACAGGAGACGATGTGTGAGGATTCCGTTGCTCTGCTTAAGCTCGCAAATTGTCTACCCGGGTGCGAGTTTTCTGCACTTAGCTCTGTCGGTATGCTTGGGGGTTTGCTAGTAGGATGGAACCCTTTATTATATAAGTTCAATTCCTTTCGGACAAAATGGGGCTTACTCATTGAGGGATGGAGTGAGCGTTTAAAGTTGAGGCTTTCAATTCTAAATTGTTATGGTCCCTATTCACAGAGGGCTTGTTTTTTGGACTCCCTTCAGGCTTCTGGTCTTCTTAATATGGACAATTTGATAATTACAGGTAATCTTAATTTTACAATATCTTCTTCGGAGATTTGGGGGAAGGCTACTAAACGGGATGTGTTTTCATATTATTTTTCTGAATGGCTGAGCTCAACTGACTTTGTTGACATCAAGCTAGTTTGTCTTATTCCTACCTAGATAGATGAAAGAAAGGGAGATGATGGTATTCTGAAGAGACTAGAGAAATTTCTTATTAAGGCTTCATTACTTCATAAGTGTGTGTTATAGAACTTGGGTGAGTGATTCAAAGTTTATAGATCATTGGCTGATTTTATTGCAATAGGAGGATGTTGTTCAAATGCTGAAACTTCCTTTTAAATTTAATAGTTCTTGGTTGAAAAATGAGGAGTTTTGTCATCTTATTAGGCATTCTTGGTTAAACTATGTTACCGGTGATTCTATGAATCCTATGGATGCTTTAGTTTTTAAATTAACAAAACTCAAAGGAATTGTAGCCAGATGGATAAAGGATCATAAATTAAAGCACAAGCAGGTTTTTGTTGAATTAGAGGACCAGTTATTCTCCCTTCATTGGATGAATTTGAACAATCGTTTAAATGAAAGTGATTTTGTCCATCTGAAGGATCTGGAGCACAAGAAGGAGCAGATTCTGCTACAGGAGGAAATGGAGTGGAGATTAAAAAGCAGGGCCCTGTGGATTGGTCTAGGGGATAAAATTACAAAAAATTTCCATTCCTATGCTTTTGCTCGGAGGAATTTCAATTCCATTTGGGAGCTGATGGATGATGGTGGGAAGAAGATCAATGGTAACGAATGTTTACAGTCAGCGACTAAGTCCTTTTTTTGTAATATGTTTTCGAATTCGGGGCAGGGTGAGCTCTGTGACCAGCTGAATATGCTCGTTTGTTTCCAACTTTTTTTACTAACAGTGAAGCTGTGGATTTAGGGAAGTCTGTCTCCATGATTGAAATTGAGGACACCTTGAATTTTTTTGCCAAAGAGAAGAGCCCTGGGCCCGATGGCTGGACTGTTGAGCTTTTTTTGCATTTCTTTGATATTATGGGGATGGATTTGCTTAAGATGGTGGAATTTTCGAGGACTCAAGGTTACATAGCTGGTGCCATAAATTCTACCTTCATCACTTTAATTTCTAAGTGCAACAAACCTTCATCATTTGGGGACTTTAAACCAATTGCTCTGTGCAATTTGGTGTAAAAGCTTATTTCAAAGGTGATTGTGGTTCGTCTTAAACCAACACTTTCCAGACACATTTATGTTGTGCAGTTTGGGTTTTTGGAGGACCGTCAAATACTGGATGCGGTTGGAATCTCTCGGGAACTAATTCACTCAATTAAGAAGAGCAACCTGAAGGCTTTATTGCTCAATATGGACTTGGAAAAAGCTTATTATAGAGTGGACTGTGTTTACTTGAGGTTGATACTAATTCAAATCGGTATTCCGCCCTTGGTTCTAAATTGGATCATGGCTTTTGTTACAACGACGAATTTTGTTGTTTTGGTTAATGGAGATCCTACTGGTTTCTTCAAAAGCTCGAGGGGTATCTTCCAAGGATGTCCATTGTCCCCGCTTCTTTTTTCTTTTAGTCATCTAAGGGCTGAGCAGATTAATTAACAGTGCAAATATGGAAGGACAAATTAAAGGTATAAAACTGACTCGTGACCTTTCAATCTCTCATGTGCTTTTTGTAGACGATGTTTTGCTTGTTGGTGTGGATTCCAGGGTTGAATGGATGGCTTTTAAAGACATTATTTTGACATTTTGTAGAGCCTCTGGAATGGTGGTAAGTTCAAAAAAATCATGTTTCTCTCATCTCTGAGCTGAAGCTTCAATGTGTAATATGTTAAAGGATATTATGTCGTTTCAAGTTTGTCATTTGGAAAATGGGTTTAAATATCTTGGTTTTTGTTTAAAGTCCAATGACTACAGAATTAAGGATTGGGATTGGCTCCTTTCTAAAGTCGAACAAAGAATTCAACACTGGTCCTTTCGACTCCTTTCGGTGCGAGGTAGACTTACTCTGTTAAAAGCTGTATTGACAGGGATCCCTGTTTACTGGATGTCCCTCTTTAGAATTCTTAGCTCTGTTATCAATAAGCTTAGGAAACTCTTTTTCATGTTCCCGTGGAATGGTGGGAAGGCGAAAGGGGGATTGATTATGTCTGGATGGGAACGTGTTTCAGTCCCTGAATGTTGTGGTGGCTGGGGAATAAAAAATTTGTACATTTTTAACTCTGCGTTGAGACTTAAATGTTTCTGGAGGGTTGTATTTGGATCCTCTCTTTGGTCCAAGGTACTTTCAGTGAAATACATCAAAGAGGACACTTTTACCTGGATCAAAACCCCCCCCAAAAGTTGTATCAATGGTGCTTCTATCATCTGGAGGGGTTTTATGCAGGTCTACAATTGGATGGCTAAGGAACTCGTTTGGAAAGTTGGTAGTGGCACTTCTATCTCGGTTGGCATTGACCCTATTTTGGGTATGGATGAAACTTACTCTCTGTAAAAAAATGTGCTTCTTTTACTTAAAGAAAGAGGCATGTACACATTAAACCTTATTAAGAATTCGATGGACGAAGTCGGTTACTCCTCTTACTGGCTCTCTGTTATGGGTTTTAGTGGTGATATGGTTGTGGAATGGGATAGGTATATCCATGATCTAAATTCAGCAGGGTGTTGGCTCACGACTGAGAGTGATTGTCTTTATTGGAATGGTAATCCCAGCACTGGATTAATTACGACAAAATCGGCTTACAATGCTATCATTAAATCCAAGTGTATTTACCCATAACATTGGTGGTATAAGAAGCTCTAGAAATGGAGACTACCATTAAAACTTAAGTGTTTTATGTGGCATGCATTATCCGATTGTCTAAAAACGTTGGATAAACTTATGGCCAGAGGCTGGCATGGACCGAGCATTTGTTTCTTCTGCAGATCTGAGTCTGAGTCTCTAAATCATATTTTTGTGAAGTGTCGTTTCTCCAAATGGATTTGGAATAGGATATTACAAGCGCTGAAGATTGAGGTTGTCTAATCGTCGGATCGTTTTGATATTGGCTGTTTGGATTGGAATCAGAAATGCAAACTCTATCCTGAGCATCCTACTATGATTTCCTGGGCTATTTGGCTTGCGTGCAATAGAGTTGTCTTTGATAATATTGGTCCTGTTGATGATCTTATTTATTACAAAGTTCTCAAGCTGGTAAAGGAGAATTGCAAGGAGAATGGTGCACAGAAAAAAGAAAAAAAAAACAAAGGTAAAAAGTTTCAATTTCCAGATCAAGAAGACAATTGCATTCTTCGATGGGGCAGCAAAAGATGGTTTATTTGTTTCCGGTGGAGTTATCGTTCTTAGCAATGCACATTTTTACACTCTCAGATTTAATTGCGGTCGTGGTACCAATATGAAAGCTGAACTTCTGGCTTTGTGGTGCATTCTAAAAGTTGCCAACATTTTCGGTATTGTTGATCTCAAAGTCTTTGGAGATTCTTGGGTGACCATCAAATGGGCATATGGCCTTTACAATTTGCAGGTGGCGTCCCTCAAACATTGGTGTTATCGTATTAAGGCAAAAATGAGATTGTTCATGTCCCTATCCTTTGAACGCATTTACAGACAACATAATGCACTGACAGATAAATTATCAAAAGTAGCTCTCGATGGTGATGAAGGATACATATATTGGGAAGAGCTTCAAGATGGTTACAGAATTGCGAATGGTTCTGTTTATATTTATGAAAGATAAGGGTTGGGTAGTTATCCTGTTCTTTTTTGGGTCATTTTGTAATATGGATCTGGAAACGAATGTTAAGCCTTTGAACAATGTTATTTTTTGAATGTCTCTACGAAACTAAAAGCCATGTACTATTTGATTCCAGATGAATAACAATAGTACGTTTTTTTTTTTTAAGTATTATATTTTTGAATGTTGACATGGAATCATTACCCATGTGACAACATCTATAGTATACTAGGTTGTACATGCACCTCATTACTCTCGAGATAAAATAGGTGAAAGCTCTGAATGTTAAGAGATTGACAAAATAAATATGTCTCAATCGCAACTTCATAATTGAAAGTATAATTCCATCGTCTCAATAATAACATCAAACAAAAAAAAGCTCTGAGGGTTAGCTTAAGTGATCATGAGCTAAACATGAGATCTCTCCTCTTATGTAGCGGAGGTCATGAGTTTGACCCTCTTCAATTCCCTCGAGGCGAAGTGCTTGGTACTTAGGCAATACCAGCTTTAAACTTGGCTCCATCCTTGAAATGAGGGGAAGTACTCGAAATTTTCTCTAGAAAGTATTCCAAGGTAAAAAATAAAAAAAAAACCTAAAAATAATAATAGTAATAAAATAGAAAAAATTACCTTACTTAATCTTCGTAATTCTAAACAAAGTTATGTCACAATTCTCATAAGTAATTGTATCTCAACACAATAATCATCCAAATAAAAATCATATCAAAATTCCAAACAAACTTGTGTCACAATTCATATAAAAGTTGTATCTTTATACAACAATCATCCAAATAAAAATCATATCAAAATTCCAAACAAACTTGTGTCACAATTCATATAAAAGTTGTATCTTTACACAATAATCATACAAGCAAAATTCATATTAATGTCTAGTATTCTAGCCTAGACCCTAGCATCAAACATTAAAACATTAGAATAAAACAAAAGGCTTACAATTGGCATTCTTCATCAAATGTTAATTTTGTTAATGGAGTAAGATTGCATTGATTATGATATCCCCTAGAGTGAGCCTGAGCGATCTGATCCAAGCGATCGTACTGAGCAAGGAGCCTGAACGAGCCTGAGTGATCCCAAGCAATTCGATCCAAGCGATCGTACTGAGCAAGGAGCCTGAACGAAGGCCCCACCTGCAACTAGGGCTCGACCCTCAAGCCCACGCCCTCAATGGCCTCGGGAGGAGACTCGGGCCCTCCTCCCCCTTTCGATCTGCCCGACTTCCTAAAATTGATTGCAGCTCAAGGAAAAAAAGATTATCGAGATACCCACCGTAGCACTGCCGGTAGAGCAACCCTGCAAGATAGCTCTTAACCTGTCGGAACGAGGATTGATTGGCCAATTTACAAGCCTATGGCCATCTCCGAAATCCATTTAGACATGGGTTCAGAAAAATTGGAGACCCTTGATATCGGAAGAAGTAAAATCTTACTTCCTAGGAAAGGGCTCCTTTGCATCTGTCTTTGAGAGCAAACAAGATCGTGAATTAATTTTCAGGAACGACCCATACTTCATGGGGTCACAAGGGATTTACATGAATAAATGGAACCCCGATTTTGACCCATCCCAAGATATCCCATCCGCAGTCCTGGTTTGGGTAAGACTTCCACATCTACCCCTCCATTGCTGGAACCTAGAATCATTAGAAGCTATCGAAAATACCCTCGGAAAATACATAGACAAAGCAGATCGAAAAGATCAATACTCATGTGCAAGAATCTGCGTTGAAGTAGATCTCGAACGTGGACTCCCAAAAGCCAGAAACCTCACTGTGGCAGATTGGTCTCACATACAGGAATTGGATTACGAACAAATCCCATTTAAATGCAGGTATTGCCACGAATATGAGCATTTTCCTCGATCATGCAAGAAGAATCCCGCAGATCTGGAAGCAGGAGGGAAAAAAGAACAATGGACAACAATAAAAAAAACACTATCTCCAAATCGGGACCAAAAACACTACCAAAAGGTCAAAGTTGAACGAAAGCAGACTATCAACATCAAAAATATCAGGCTACTAACAACAAGAATAGTTTCAAGGCTTTAGAAATTCCAGAAATCTAGGAAGCCCCCAAAGCACCAAAAGAAGGACAAATCCCTGAACAACAAGAATCTCAGGAAGCCCCTCAAATTCAAGAAGATCCGAAAGAACTCCAGCCCTAGAGCACCCCAAGCCCCAAAAGACCTAATTCGAATATAGGTATGCTAGCTCCCTCCTATGCATAAATTACAAAAACCAAACCATTGATCTCCCCCGCATCTTCATAAGGTATAATAGACAGATCATCCAGAAAACTAGGACGAAAATCGAGCAAAGATCTAAGGGAAGAAGAAGATGAACGTGAGAAAACCCAAGGAGCACAAGCAACAATAGATATGGCGTTCAACAGGAACACCAGAGCCAGAATAGCGGGAAAGAAAACGACGGAATCAACAGGAGGAGGCCATTCCTCTACTCACAATAATAGATAATGAAGCTGGTCTCTTGGAATTGCAGAGGACTGGGCAATCCCAGCAAAATAGAATCAATTAAAGACCTCCAAAAAAAAGGCATGCCAGACATCCTCATGCTTCAAGAGACAAAGCTATATGAAAATGCTACCTTGACCATTAGAAAGTAAAAATGGAAGAAGAACGCAGGTATGGTTGTCAGTGCTAGAGGATCCTCTAGAGGCCTAGCAACCCTATGGTCTTCAGACAAATTCCAGCTACGCAGCTCCTTCACCACTCAACACTGGATCTACACGGAACTCACTCATACCCGAAGCAGTTGTAGGTAAACAAAATTCATGGAAAAGACAACATCAAACAGAGAGTTCATCTCCTCTAATCTTGCTACAATCCCAATTGTAACCTGCTTCACGCCCTTTCCCTTCTTGTTTAACAGACGCTATCTTGCATAATCTCCCATCTCGTGACATAGAAAGCACATGACCTTACTAAGGTCCTTCTTACCTATATTTGTTCCATCCTTCTTCTTGAAGCCTTTCTTGCCACCCTTCTTCATCTTTCTAATGAGGCCGATGGCATCTACTTCGCCATGTTGTTCTCAACATTACTGCAATCTGATTTCATTATCCACGAGATCAACCCAAAGCTTTGGAAAATCCAATAGTTTCTCTCGAGCACAAATACACTTTAACAAAAGGTGTCCAGGTAGGAGCAATCCCTTTAAGGGTGATGGATATTATCTCCTAATCCTCTAGCTTAGTTCCAAGGATAAACCCAGTATTTAGAAGGAGCTCAACAAGTCTATTCAAAACCATCAAGAACTTGCGAATTTGGTCAAACAAAATTAATCTCTTATTGAACTTTTGCAAAAACTCAACTCATTTTAGGGCCTTTGTTCACTCAACAAATAATCATTATATTCATGGAGTCTTGTAAAAACAAGACCCTTCCTATACTGCAATTTGCAAGAAATTGGTTCAAAAGGGCAGCAGGTATCATAAAAACCAATGTTGCCCCAAGTTTCTGGGACGCAGGGACGCGGGAGAAGGAAAACGCAAAAACAACATATGTAGAAGTACCCCCCAAAATTTGAGGAAACATCAAAGGGTACGTCGGGGTCTTCAACATAGGGGACCCCACCAGGAATACTACAAAATTTATATTAGAATACATAAAAAATTAAAGTTGGAGAATAATTCATTAAAGTCTTTAATTTTATGATCTAAAGATTAATACAAGTTTACAACATACATCAAGTGAAATGAAATGAAATACAACCATACATAAGCTATAGCTGATAAAACAAATTCAGAAATACAACCATATTGAACAGAGAAATGAAATCGAGGCTATTGAAAAGGAAAATAGTGGACAGCATGGCACTTTATCTTTTAATTTTTTATTTTTTGGTAAAAAATGGTCAAAGGAAACGTGGGGACGCCATTTTTAGGAGCGAAACGTTTCCCTTCTGTGTTTACTTGAGTTTCCTTCAAACGGGAACATTTCCAATGGAGTTTCCTTCAAACGGGGACATTTCCAATGGAGTTTCCAAGTTTATGAAACGTGTGGGGGATTGGAAGCACGTTTCCTACCCTTGGGGACACCTACACGTGTAACACTGATAAAATCAAAAATAAAAGACCCATAGCCAAACCCAAGAAGAAACAGACCACAAAGAGAAAACAGAGAACAAAAGGTGCTTAATCCAAGCAACACATCAACAAAAATGTAAGACAACACAACACCATATTTCACAAAACCCATATAATTGTGTATGTTATCATTAGAAAAAAAACAAGCAACATCTAAAGTCAAATAAAAGGGTAATGATTCAGCAATAGGGAACCCCAGGAATCCTTACTCTACAAACTTAGCTTAAAGATTTTTTACAACAGAAAAAGTGGATAAATGAAGGTCAATATAGTTGATGTGGCAAAAGTGTTTCAAAACAAGGAATTATAGTGGTACTTCCATATTTTCCAAACAAGAAAATGTATGGCCACATCTATAGAAATAGCAAGAATATGAGATAGCAGGTTTGGGTTTTAGTGTGTCTTAGTAGAAATAGTTAAAATGGCGAAGGAGGTATCCGGTACATGGGTTAACTCTTCAATGGATGAAATCTCTGAGGCAAAGATTTGTGTTCAGTATGAATCTCCCCCTATTGATGACTTGGTGTTTAGAGTTTGTCAGGATGGAGGTACAAAGGATGAGGTGGAGGACACTCAATGTTAGTATTTGCCATATGGAACCAAACAAAAGCGTTGTGAAAGTGATGTAGGTACTTTTCTTGCAGGCGAGGGTTTTGGGGACGGGCCTAAGATTTTGGGCAAAGCACCAACTTTTCTGGACAAGGTTTATGGCATCGAATTTCCTCCAAAGCAGGTGTTGCCTTATGGGGAAGCTATTGGAGGTTGCTCTCATGAAGGATCCATTCAAGATGGTGATTTCGAACACCCTATTCACTAGTCTTGGTCAAATTCCCTGGGGGGTCTTTTAGGCAAGGTAGCTAACAAGAGGTCGAGACCTGAGGTCACTGTCAAAGGATGCGAGGATTTTGGGAAGGGGAGTAAAAACAAAAAATTAGCTAAATCGAAAGGAGATTTGGTGGCTCTAGTTGTTGGCCAAGACTTAGCCCTGTCGGACATCCTGGATCTGGATGGAAGAGATCTTGTTGGTAATTTTCTGAGAAGGCAAATATCCATGGATTCGTTAAGCCCTTGGGTCGATGAGTATTGGAAACCAGTCCTTGGATATTCTCTCATTTGCCATATTTTAACTAGGGATTGGCTAGGCTTTTTTTTCAATGGTAGGAAGGACGCAAAGATGATTTTAAAGGGAATATGGTTATGGAGTGTGGTTTTTCTCAACTTAAAGTCGTGGTACCCTTTGTTCGACCCCAAGGTAGTTGTACTTAAGAAATTTGCCATATAGAAGAAATTACCAAGGTTATCGCTTGAATGGTGGACGAAAGCTAGCATTTTGACTATTGGGAATGTTAAGTGAAACCCAAATTGTGTCGATGACGTTTTTCTGGACCATGAACAAAGATATCTTGCAAGGGTACTGGTTGAGTTGGATTTGCGAGGTGGTTTATATGAATCTATCGATTTGGTAATCGAGGATAAGAAGCACCCTCAAATTCTTGATTACATAAATGTCCCTTTTAGGTGTGTGCGATGTCACAAGCCAAGTCAAGTGGTGAAGGACTGTTCGGTCCCAGTCCTTAAAAGGTTTTAAATTAAATAGGATTGTTGTCCACTAAGTTGCACCTTGGTGGACTACTTGTGAACCACAGAAGATTTGAACAATTTCATTGTTCATTGCCAGAGTTCAGAGTTCATCGAGCCAAATTTTTGGCCATTTTGTAAAATTGCATGTCCAGACCCCTACGGGGGAATTGTAATAAGTTGGTCTAAGCATGGTACTTTTTTAAAAGGCTTGGCCTACCTTAGGGTTTGCTATCGAGGGAATACTCTAGAGTGTTTTTCCTTAGGAATTATGCATTACTCTTCAATGACGTATAATTCCTGAGTTTTTCACTCATACCTCCAAAGTTGGAGTATTTTCCATGGTGGTCGATCTTAGGGAGGTTATTAAATCCTACGTGTCTATGTATTTTAAACATGCTGGCCATCAATAATGAGTAATATGGACGTGCACTAGGTCCCCTAGGATTTTCAAGTCATTATGAGAAAAATAAATTTTCTCATTTAATGAGATTTTTTAATATTTTAATTAAAAAACCAAAAAAGTGATAAAAGTGTGGTTAGGATGTGAAATTTGGCATGGGGGTGCTCGTTTTATAACCCAGAGTACCCATGAAACCCCTATACCCACTTTTCCTAAGTTCTAAGTGATTATTTTTCACTTAAATACAAATTCTCTCAAAAATATTTTTAAGGAATAATTTAATTCAAAAATAATAAAAATGACAGAAAAATCAAACTCCTATATAAGTGGAATTTGGTCCAGTGAGGTGGCCCAGTTGAGTTGGCATGCTCATTTAAGGAGAATATCAATCAAATATTGATTGATTCAATCAAAGATGAGGCTCTAGTGAGGTGGCCTCTCTTGAGGAATGTGCCTTCCCTCTCTTGGGCGTCAATCCTTGAGGTGACAATTTCGTATTGCTTGGGAGTTAATCCCAAGGTATGGATGAGGGAGCCTCCCTTAGGTGGCTGCCCACACATACCCAATCGCATCAATCAAGGGATCAATCAAGGATTGGATCCAACGTCCCATGGCTCCTCCTCTCCATAATTCGCCCTCCTCTTGAGATCCTCCCTCTCCCTCTCATAAAGATATAAAGGTAAGGCATTGATCCATTGTTTCTTCATGGATGCATGGAACCTCTGCCATTTTGTAAAGGTGATATCATTGTTAATATATTTGGAGACTTTGGAGGTCAAAGGTGGCTATGGTTCTTCACGCATGCAAATTTTGGTTGAGGTAACATTGTAAATTTCCATTTTTGCTTTCACATACTAGTAGGTTGATCTAGCTTGGAAAGGATCTTGGATCCTAGTAGGGTAAGCATTAAAGGTTATTGATTTGCTTATGTTTATTGGATGTTTAGAGACTTAGGAGCATCAAATAGTATTTGGTTGTACTCTTGCCATTCTTATTTCTTACCATTTGATTTACTAGATTTTATCTCTTGTGTGTATGAGGTTTTTGGTTGTGTTACAGGATTCAGTGCCGAACATTGAGAGCTGAGCTTATCTTGATTTTTCTCTCAAATTTGGTGGTGGATCACCTTGTTCCAAGCATATATCTTATTTTCTTGCAGGCAGCAAGCTCCTTCTCCATTTCTTAAGCTAACAAGCTTTGGTTTCTCTTCCATCATTTTTCTTCAAATCTACAAGCAAACTTTTCCCTTTCGTTTTCTTTCATTTTGAAGCAAGCATAGCAAATCTAAATTTTAGATTATTTAAATCTTGTTTCAAAAAAATCAGATCTAGAATAGAATTCATTTTTATATCGAAAAGGCTAGATCTAGATCTCATTTTTATACTTGTAATTGCTAGAAAACTTCCAATTATTTTTACAATTATAGCTTGTATGTTTTTATGTATTATTACATGTTCTAATCATTGTTTTGCAGCAATTAGCTCGCTATTTTTTAGCAGGTCTGCGACAAAAAGCGGACGATTTGGTGACTAAAACCATCAAAAGTGTACAAAAGGCACTTCCAGTGAACCCCCATTCATTTGTACAATTTTTCCATACTATTGTAAGCCCTTGGATCCAAACAAAAATGGACTAAGAGGCATTATTTTCTCTTCTTTTATTTTTAATTATTAAACGAGAGCAATGGGATACCCAACGCCCACACCCCATCCCCCCTGAGGGGATTTGTACTTGGGTAATCTTTTTTGTGCATAAATTTTTCTAACAACGCAACAAACACACACACACACACACTTTAATTGCACGGTGTATACTTTAACTATATTTTTAGCTTTCAATTCATTTTATTTTTGTAAGCGTAAAATTAGAAATAACACAACCTCATTGCCACGAAGTATGCTCTCACCACCACACAAAGGCTTTGTCGATTAGTGGTGGATAATCAGAAAAGTGACACATATGTTTGTGTTGCTTTCCTAACTTTCATTTTCATACAATTGTTCTACAACTATTACAAATTTGAATAAACATTTGGTGTACACATCAAAGTATGCTCTTCCCCCTTGCCAGCATTTTTCCTGTGCCTGTGGGAAACCAGAAACGATTGTAGCCATTTTATTAATTCTTTGCATTTAAGTTAAAAAATTAACTTAATAAAATTAACTACCCATTCACATAGTGGAAATCCGGCACTTCGTAATTAAAAGTTGTGTGGGGAAATTTCTTAGAGGAAGCGAGAACAACTGGGAGGCGACCTCAAGGCACAGTTAGACTACACCCTAGTTGGTGTAGTGTTGAACACAGCCTCAGAGACTCCATCCCATCCCACACGTTCTCATGAGGAGCCACCATTTTTTGATTTCCGGACATTCCTCCCCATATCTCACGGTATCTTAGGAGTCCCTCGTTTTCCCTAAAAAATTCGAATCATTAATAATTTAAAAGTGTAATATCCATATCCGGATATTCTCATGTTGTGATCGTGTCCGAATCACAATAAGACTATTCAAGTGAATGTCAACCAATAGAAAATAACTCCATTTGGAAAGAATTAATAATATTGAATATATATTGATGAGAGATAATTACATTACAAATTGATGGACCATTTAAATATGGTCTTATGTGCGTTTTCAATGGAAAGGTACATCTCTATCTATTCAATTAATTACATATCAATTTTACTTAATACTTGTTTAATTACTTTTCTTTTATTATTTAATTATTTGTTTATTGATATGTTTATATATTATTTTATTTGTTAAATGGCCTTCCTCTTCAGAATGCTTTGTCCTTAAAGCATTAGTGATGAAGGTCGCATCTTTCTTTGTAAATACCTTATAAAATTCATTCATAATTTTAATAACTAATTAAAACCATGTGCAGTTTCATAAAATCATGTGTGGCTTCATAAAACCATGTGCGGTTTCATGAATGTTATTCTTTAACCTTTTTTTTTTAACTCTTTCTTTCTTTATTTCTCTCTTTTTTTCTCTTGGGGATAATTCTTTTTTTTTTCCACTTCTTCTTTGAAATATTTTTTTTCTTACTTCTTGTTCTCTTCTTCTTATTTGCAACTGAAATAATTACTTATTTTCTCTTCTTTTTTTTAAATTTCTCTTCTTGTATTCTTGATTTACGGTTGTCTTTGAATTTTGCAGCGGAATAATATATATTTTTTATTAACTTGATTTGCTTCAAAGTTGCGACTGAAACTTCTTTGGGTCAAAAGCCTACTTTTGGACAAGGTCCTAAATTTTTCGGAAACCCAAAAAATGATCGCCAAAAACCAATGTGGATCAAAGATCCTTAATCAAAGAAGCTCTGAGAATAGTTTGTGGCCAAAAGCCAGAATCAAGCCCAAGAAGGGGCTCTGATACCAACACAACAAACACACACACACACACACACTTTAATTGCACGGTGTATACTTTAACTATATTTTTAGCTTTCAATTCATTTTATTTTTGTAAGCGTAAAATTAGAAATAACACAACCTCATTGCCACGAAGTATGCTCTCACCACCACACAAAGGCTTTGTCGATTAGTGGTGGATAATCAGAAAAGTGACACATATGTTTTTGTTGCTTTCCTAACTTTCATTTTCGTACAATTGTTCTACAACTATTACAAATTTGAATAAACATTTGGTGTACACATCAAAGTATGCTCTTCCCCCTTGCGGGCATTTTTCCTGTGCCTGTGGGAAACCAGAAACGACTGTAGCCATTTTATTAATTCTTTGCATTTAAGTTAAAAAATTAACTTAATAAAATTAACTACCCATTCACATAGTGGAAATCCGGCACTTCGTAATTAAAAGTTGTGTGGGGAAATTTCTTAGAGGAAGCGAGAACAACTGGGAGGCGACCTCAAGGCATAGTTAGACTACACCCTAGTTGGTGTAGTGTTGAACACAGCCTCAGAGACTCCATCCCATCCCACACGTTCTCATGAGGAGCCACCATTTTTTGATTTCTGGACATTCCTCCCCGTACCTCACGGTATCTCGGGAGTCCCTCGTTTTTCCTAACAAATTCGAATCATTAATAATTTAAAAGTAACCAAGAAGCAATTGCAAAACATTTATCTTTCAGCAACAATCTTATATCTTGTTTTGACTCCATAAGGCACTGGTCCATAATACTTTATCTATTTGCTTTATATCATATCACTGTTGTACTATTTATCAATAGTCATTTGATTTTTGCTGGTGAAAGTAATTTATAAACTATTTTTTGCAAATCATCTTGGAACACTTTTAGTCAATTCATTAAACTCCTTAAACAACACCTTTTAACCAATTCACCGAGAAACTCTAAAAACCTTGGAAACTTTCCATAGGGACTACCTCCCTTGGCTTCATTAGGAGTTTGTCCTAAACGAAGGAGTCAAGATTAGGTGATAGCCTTGACTCGAGACTTGCCCCCAAGGCGCACCGAGAAGTAGCATAGATTTCTGCTACGTTAACCATGTGCACAATTCGACGGCAACAAGGATCATGGAAAGAACTACTTTAAAGGTGACAAGTCTTTTGTTGCTCCCTTAGTTAAAGGCGTGAGTCGGATGTCTAAGTTAGATGTCCCTGAGTCTAAGTGTTAGAATGATGCTAAGACGGATATGTCTATTCCATTGATTGAAAACGATGGGATTCTCAAATACTCTTACTCCCCGAAGAACCAGAATCATGCTTGAGGTTGCTTATCGGATCCAGAAGATGCATCCTTAATAGGTAAGATTGATAATTCCATTTCCTTTCTTTCCAAAGATTTTTCTAATTCAGACGCCGAAGTGAGGATGGGCAGATTGCGGAGGGATTTAGGGATGGGGCTTAAATCGCCCTTTTCATCTAGCTTCAACCTTGATAGGTCTTTGAATAAACCTTTCTCTCTTCCTAATCTGAGCAATTCACGTGATGAAGGAGGTCGTTTGGCTACTTCAGGAGATCTTTTCAAGCTCGTGGTCTCATCTGTAGAGGTATCTACTTGTTCTTCCTCGGGAAGGAGAGTAGGGGTGATTATGATTTCCATCTAGGAAGCCTTGAGAGGGATACTCATCTCCATATTCTTCGGGTCTGCATGTGGATCTTCGAGGGTCCATTACCTTTGTGGGTGCAGGAAGAAAATCCAAGTTTAGGCATGCACAAGAGAAGGCCTCAAAGGAGGTCAATCAAGGGAAACAAGCTTTAACAACGAGGGTCCTTGGAGCACCAAAACCCCCCTCCTCGGTTATAAAATGAAAATACTTATCTATTAATGTTAGTGGCCTAGGGACCTAAGACAAGAATGAAAGCTCTCATCAGAGAGACTAATCCTAACTATGGGGATGGGTGTTGTTTTATGCTCCCTTTTGTGAGGTGTGTTTTTTGGTTGGGAGTTTCAAGTAGTAGATGTTGATAACAATTTGAGGGGTCTTGTTACAACGTGGAGGGATAATATATAGCTCATAACTTCTTTCTCTATTGTATCAGGTCTTTTCACAGAAGTGGAATGTCGAGAACTTGGAAAAGTCTTCTACATTTTGAATAGCCGTGGGCCCTATAATGGTAAGGTCAATTACTAGGGATAATTTTTAAATTCAACCCTTTTGATGAGACCAAACCTGGTCATAGTTGGAGATCGGAATTTCACGATTCATCGGGATGAGATATGGAGTGAAGGTTCTTGATCTAACCCTTTACATGGTTTTTTTGAGAAGCCCCTAAGAATTCAAAGCTAATTGACCTAATTTCGGTGGAGGTCAAGCCTACATGGGTCAATAAGAGGGCTCGCAGAGACGTTGTCTCAAAAAGTCTTGACAGGTTTCTTCGGCATGAAGATTTATGCACGAGGGTGGAGAGATATAGAACATGGGTTGGTTGGGCTCCTTTCTCGGATCATTTTTCGATAATCCTTGAGTGGAGGCCTGGCATAGATAAACCAAAGGCACCTTTCAAATATAATCCAATTTGCGTTGATGGAGAATTTCTTAGAAATATTGTTTACACCCATTGGAGGCATTTTGATGCATATTTTTTTCGTTTTGCTTGTTTCCAATTTGTCTCAGTGGTTAAATTTGTGAAGGACGAGGGTACAAAATGGGTTGATGAGAGACACGGGTCAAGAGGAGCTCATCTAAGAGAATTAGAAATGTTATGGCCACTATATATAATTAGAATTCTTGTTTATGCCAGATGAGGAGCAGAGAAATCGTTTAAAGGAATTAGAGGCACAAAAATCAAAATTGTTACTGGACGAGGAGGAATGGAGAATAAAAAGTAGGGCCATTTGGATTGATAGCAGGGATCAAAATACTAAATTTTTCCACAATGTTGCATATAGGAAAAAAAGAACACCGTATAGGGTTTAAGAGATGAGGAAAGAAATGATGTGAGGTCCTTTAAGGACCTTGCTGCTCTTAGTGTTCGCCATTTTAGTCTAATGTTCAAAGAATAGGATCCTTGTCCAATTGTGGAAAAGATGAACCTTATTGGAAATACCCGATAATGATTGAAGATAATGTTGATCAAGAAATATTTAGGGAAGTGACAATGGATGAACTTTTGGAGGAAATGAATTCTTTTAAGAAGGACCACAACCCGAGTCCAGAAGGATGGCCAATAGAGTTCTACATCTCCTTATATGATTTGATGGGTGAGGATCTGCTTAGAGTTGTTAAGGAAACGCAACTGATGGAAACAAATCCAGGTAATATAAACTCCACTTTTCTTGCTCTAATCCCAAAGGCTAATCATCCTGCAAATTTCAGTGACTATAGGCCATTTTCTTTATGTAATATGTTTTACAAGATAATCTCCAAGGTTATAACATCAAGGAGTAAGCCCTATCTGTCATAATCTATTTAAACCAAATAGTTTGGCTTCCTGGAGGGTAGGAATATCCATGAAGATATTGGGGTGACGCAAGAAGCTCTACATAGTGTGAAGGTTCATGCTCTCCCTTCCCTTATCATCAAATTGGACCTTTCCAAGACAGGATTTCTTGGGCCTTTCTTCATCGCATGTTGCTTCAAATTGGTTTCTCGTTAAAAGTAGTGAAATGGATTATGGCTTGTATTTCATCCACCCAGATGGTTGTGCTTGTTAATGGGTCTGCTACACCTTTCTTCAAACCCTCAAGGGCATTGAGGCAAGCTTGCCCCCTTTCCCCATTTTTATTTATGTTAGTTGTTAAAGGATTGAGTAGATGCATGATGGAAGCAAAGTCGCGAAGGATTGTGAAAGGCATCCGAGTTGGTAGAAGGGTGTCTTTGACCCATTTACTTTTCGTTAATGATATCCTAGTGTTTTCTTTTGTTTGAGAATGAGAAGTCAAGAAAATGGTGGATATTCTGAATCTATACTTGTAGTGACCGGTATGGAAGTAAACTGAGAGAAATCAGTTTATTATGCTTGCTCTCTTGATAATGATCTAAAGGCTCTTTTGCCTACTCTAATTCTATTTGTGTAGGGGGATATGGAAGATTGTTTAAAATATCTTAGGTTCACCATAAACCTAATCATTACAAGAAGGTCGACTGGAATTGGTTAGTAGGAAGGATAGAAAAGAGGTTTTTTTTTTCCTGGTATAACAAATTATTATCTAGGGCCAGCAGACTTGTGCTTATAAAATTTGTACTCGAAACAATCTCGATGTATTGGCACCTCCTAGTGTATGTTCCTAAAGGGGTACTAGAAAAAATACACGAAATGTGCTTTAACTATCTGTGGTGGGGATGCAAGGAATACAAGGGTTTACATCCAACGGGATGGAAGAAAATAGCTCTCCCTAAAAAATGGGGTGAATGGGGCTTGAAAGATATTTTTGCTTTGGTAAAGCCCTGGAAGCAAGGCATTTGTGGAATCTTATCTCAAAATCAAGCCTGTGGAAAGACATAATTGTAGATAAATACATTTCTCCTGGTAATCTCTTGGACCGAACTCGAAAAGAAAATAAGCATGTGCATGGGGTCTCTAACCAATGGAAGGATTTAACTCTTTCATTTCATGTGATCAGATGTTTCCTAGCTTGGAAGGTAGGATCAAAAGTGGAAGTAAGAGTTGGAGTGGACGTGATGATGGGTTTTAATAGGGATGTCTTCCTTCTTGACGAAATGGTTAGTGCTTTTCAAGAGCAAGGAAAATCAACTATTGTGAGACTTGCAGATCCTTTCTCGACTACCGATATCCAAAGGTTCCTCAATTTGGTCCTTATGCAGAACCACATGGGATTTTTTCTCTCATGAACTCTATTGGGTTCCCGGAAATAGGAAAGACATAAATATTTTCTCTAACAATATAATGGGAAACAAACCACTCCAGAACAATCAAGATCTCCACGATATAGCTCACTGGCTTGCTCATCAAGGAATAAAAACATTAAATGATCTCAGTGCCCGTGACTCTTCCGGTACATGGAAAAAATGGAAAAATCTATCAATTCCATCCGATCTAGAACCTTCCATAATTCTCCTCATTGAAAGTTTAACTGGATGTGCTCCTATGCATTCCCAGGACAAAGATGAATGTGGTTGGGGCCCGAAAGGAAAGTACACCGTTTCCCTGGGTTTCAACGCACTCTAAATTCACGAAGCCTCGAGGAAAATCGTAGGGGAATTGGTCTGGAATCCATTTGGACTTCCCAAGGTAAACTTTTTCATTTGGACTCTCACTCACCAAAAGGTCCTCACTGGAGAAAACCTCATCAAAAGAGGAATTATCAGGCCACATTGGTGCCCTTTATGCCACAAGAATTATGATTCATTAGATCACTTATTCTTGGACTGTCAGTTTTCAAAAATAGTTTGGAACCATATGCTTCATGAACTCAACATAACCATGTCGATGTTCAACACTACCACTTGCCTCCTCAAAGATTGGAAATCCACCTATCCCTTCTCCCTTTCGAAAAAGAAGCTCTGGATCCAAATTTGGATAACCATCCCCAAATTTACTTGTTGGAAAATTTGGATTGCCAGGGACAAAGCAATTTTCTAGGACTCCTGCCTCACTCCCTTACAAGTCACTAGACAAGCCAAAGGCCTGCATATAGAATGCTTGAACTCTTCCAAACTCAGAACCGACACAAGCCTCACTATAATGGTACTATAATGAGGAATTAGAGGCACAAGTACGCATCGTTATATAATGGTATTGCCTTGAAGTCAACAAAGGAGCCTGGATCATTATTACTTGTACCTCTAATTCCTCATTATAGTATTGATATATCGATCTTGGAAATAAGGAAGCCACTTTCATAGTTTATGTTATAATATTTTCCCTTGGAGGTTCCTTGAACATGGAATCAAGGTACTCTATTCCTTCCTCTACTATCTCCATAGAAGTTTTGGTTGTGGAATTTCCTTATTTTCTTATTTCCTAAACAATATCCATACTCTTTTGATGCTTGGAATAATTTTGGAAAAAAAATATAAAATCGTGTTTTCATCGGCTCTTCTTTATCCAAGAGCTTCCTTTTTATTCCTTCTAAGGATTTTACCTTCATCATTTCTTCTTGTCTAAAGGTATCTCTTACATTATTCTCCAACATGTGTTTGCTATGTTGCTTTATCTTATGATCTTTTCGAGCTTCCCCTGCTTTAACTTTTGCCCACTTTGCCACTATTTTATTGACATTATTTAAGTTTACTGCAAATTGGTACATCATTGTCTCTTTTGTATTAGGCTCAAACTTCTTCTAGTCCTACATAACCATTTCTCTAAAACCTTCCTCTTCCAACAAATTATGATTGAATGTAAAAGGGATTGGAGGTTTTTTATCATCTTTCTCTATTTGTGTTGGGATAGGGAGATGCTCTAAGGATCTACCTTCCCCCACCCAATATTTCAACCTTTCTATCTCCTCCATTATTTCTTTATCTATTAAAAATTTATCTAACCTCTTTGAAACTCCTTCACCATCACTTTTGAAGTTGCTCCAAGTATGAATTAATTGACAAGGTTCAACATCACAAATTCTCATGTCTTTAAACAATTGAGATAAATAAAATGCTAGTGGGCCCAATCTTGCACTAGCCCCGTTACTTCTCCAAACATCATACAGATTTACATCACTCCATATAATAACATTGTCTTTTTGCACAAAGCTTTGGAGTTGTAAGTTATCCCACAAGGGTTTTCTCTCTCCATTGGAGCCACAAAGATGATTATATTTATAATATTTCCCAATTCCATGGACTCAAATTTTGTTTGTATACTTGCATCTAAAGTAATCGAAGAAATAAGTTCTAAATATTCTCCCCATCCAATTATTATGCCTATATATCTTACCTTTGAATATATTAACCTAAATGACAAATCTTTTGAGTATGAGGAGAAAATGGACACAACCCCCCTTGTGTCTCCAATTCACACATTGTTTCATGGATCAATGTAAGAATATGCTTATATTAGAGAACATTTTCTTTAGGACTATATGTATGGGAACTGTCTACCCCTCTTACATTCATGTATAGAATAATCATGGTTTCATTTTTTGCAATGCCGTCCTTGCTTTAAGGTCCCCCTTAATGGTCATTTGTTTTCCTTCCTTCATGTTTTTTTGTTATGTCTTTCGCCAAATAAATGTAGTATTTATGACCCACTATTGAGGAAAGACAAGGGTCTAAAGCCAAATCTCCATCAATATCTAGGTCCCCGGTTTGATAATAATATTTTCTCAATCTTAAACTATACCTTGGTTATTTCTTTCCATTTGATTCATGTTTGGGATCCTTCCCATGAAGAATATTGCCACTTTTTGGGAAGGAGTCTTCAATACTTAATGATCTTCTTTACATTTCTCATGGGAGGCAGGTGCGGGAGGGGTCATCTTCGACCCAGGAGGAAATAAGATCCAACCCTTTGTGTGGGGATTGGGAAAGAGGACGAACAATCAGGTAGAATGGGTAGAGATTATGCAAGGAATATAAACTATGCCAAAATTGAACATAGGGAGCTTTCTGTGAAATTACACAGGGATAGATCACTGAGCTAGAACAAACCTCACAATTTCACATTGTTATTACTGAGAAGAATTAGACAAAGACGTGGATCAATTCACTCATAAAACTGAAACACACATGAAAAAATTTCATTGCTACATTAATCAGTTGTAAGCTGGAAATCAAGAAGTGTTACAATAGAATGAATTCGATACTCCTGGGAGGATTCGAAATCACCTCAAGTATAGGCTTAGTTTGCATTGGAACCATCTCCTGATAAGGTTCAGTGGCCATCGATGATGAATAATCAGTTAACTGAGGTAGAACTGAGCATAACTGAATCATGTGGGCACCAAAATAGGGGAGGAGACTCCAAGGGGGCGAAATACTGACTTTTAGTGGTAAAAATAGGTGCTCCTACACTCAGTAGCAGTGAAACTAGGTGTAACAGTCAGTTAACTAGGAAATCAAGGGGACAATGTGCCCTAAACCATGGAACTGACTGTGCTAACTCCTGAAATCATGCATGAGGTCGAATATGGAATTCAGTGATGTAACCCAAGGCGCTTTGAGTGGATAGGAGGGCTAATGATGGCCAAAAACAAACTTCGGGGGCCCCAAAGTAAGGACTAGGTGTTAGGAGACCCAACTGCTAATGCATGGATGCATGGAATGTCGCATGGAATGCATGCATGCAAATCATGGAAGACCAAAATAAGATGGTGAGAATATTCCAACACCCCCCCTTAAGATGGACTATGAGGAAAAATAAATGAAAATTAGGGCCCTGGGTACTGAGACCAAAGATCATCCCGTACAACAATCTAAAAAAGTGAGGAAAGAAGGAAAACCCAGTGGGAAAAACCACCCCCCTCGAGATAGATTGAAACACACAAAAAATTGTTGCTAAAGACTCAAGTAGGTGTGATGCTTGATTTAATGTCTGGAGGTATCTTCCTCTTGGGAAGAAGTGGATCATGCTCCAAAAATATGTGCTTGAATTCTCCTTTAGTGGATGAAACTGAATCTGGAAGCTTCCTGAACTTGGTCTTCAGTCCAAACATGGTGAGAACAAATCCAAAAATATGAAGATCATCTTGGAACCTGTAATTCAAACCAACTGAGGTAGGATCAACTCCAATCATAACTAATTGCTCTTGAAACTTGAACTTCTGATCAATGGAAGTTAAATCAGCTCCAAGAATTGATAGATGGTTTCATGTTATCTCCTTTGAACCAATAGGGGTGAGATCACAACCAAAATCACCAAAATGTGCCTGAGACTTGAACCCAAGCGAATGGTAGTGTCCTCCATCTTCAGTGAAACTTTGAGAACATGTTCCAATGATCAAATAGAAGTTCATGGGAAGCATGTGATCAAGGAGGGCGAATGCATCACCTCCAAACTCTGATTTAACCTCCAAAACATCCAATAGATCAACATTTTGCACACCACCATACTCATGGGAAGTAGAGAATTCGAAACTCTCTTCAACTTCTAGAGTAGTAACTGACATATCTTGCTCATGATTCGAAATAGAAGACATTGAGAACATGAGTGAGGAATGGATAATCTCTACAAAAGGATCATCTTCATTAGTTGTATCACTTTCATCTACATCAACTACATGGGAAGGGGAGAATTTGTAACTGTCTTCAACTTCTAGAGCAACAGTGGAAGGAATGTCTTCAACATGAATTTTCTGTGTTGAATCTTCAGCTTCTTCTTCATCTTGAACAACTTCATCATGAGAGATGATTGAGGCCGAGACATAATTAGATAGAACACTTAAGGAGGTATCATTGGGCTTGTTCTCCAAATAATCTGCACTAATTTCTTCATTCTTCTTTCCAAATGCTTTGTCTAGTTGGGCCCATAGATCACTTGTATATTCAACAGTTTTCATGAGGTAGCGCATACTAGGAGACATAGCAATACACATCGCTCCAAAGGCTCTGTCACGTTCATTTAGCTAATCATTATCTTCTTCATAGGAAGCAAAATATCTCATAACACCAATACACATATCAAAAAGACCTTGTCTCTTCAGATATGCTATCATCTTTGGTTTCCACTCATCATAGTTGAATGGAGAGAGAGGAGGAATTTTTTCCAGATTCATGGAAGCTGTTGTAGAATATTTGCAAAAACAATGGAAAAATATATGGAGGATTGTTATTGAATCTATTGAACACTGCTTTAGGACAATAGGCACTTTTGTCCGGATCCTTCACGCCTAGCTAGACCTCAAAGAATTTCTCCAATGAATTCAATGCAATGGTACCATGATTTGCTATGGAAATCCAGAGGCATCTGGTGCTCTACTGAAAGTAGCTGCTCAATCTACTGCTGGAACTACTGCAATTGCTTCTACTGCTGCAACTGCTTCTACTGATGCAACTGATGTTACTACTGCAACTGCCGCTACTACTGCACTCAAAATATCTCACGAGATTTGATACCATGTGAAATTTTACATGGATATATCACTGAGCTAGAACAAACCTCACAATTTCACATTGTATTAATGAGAACAATTAGACAAAGACATGGATCAATTCACTCATAAAACTGAAACACACATGAAAAACTGTTGTTGATACATTAATCAGCTGCAAGTGGAAATCAAGAAGTGTTACAATAGAATGAATTCGATACTCCTGGGAGGATTCGAATTCACCTCAAGTATAAGCTTAGTTTGCATTAGAACCATCTCCCGATAAGGTTCAGTGGCCACTGATGATGAATAATCAGTTGACTGAGGTAGAATTGAGCATAACTGAATCATGTGGGCACCAAAATAGGGGAGGAGACTCCAAGGGGGTGAAATACTGACTTGTAGTGGTCAAAATAGGTGCTCCTACACTCAGTAGCAATGAAACTAGGTGTAACAGTCATTTAACTAGGCAATCAAGGGGACAATGTGCCCTAAATCATGGAACTAACTGTGCTAACTCCTAAAATCATGCATGATGGCGAATTTGGAATTCAATGATGTAACCAAGGCGCTTTGAGTGGATAGGAGGGCTAATGATGGCCAAAAATAAACTCTCGGGGGCCCAAAGTAAGGACTAGGTGCTAGGAGACCCAACTGCTAATGCATGGATGCATGGAATGCATGCAAGAACAAAATAAGATGGTGAGAATATTCCAACACTTTCAGTTATTCAGAGACTCTCAAATTGTCATTCAAAAGATGAGGAACATCCAGAGTGGGAAAGATAAAGAGGCAGGGAGAGTGCAAAAGAGAATCACGGCTTTCATTCCAGACATCTCAAGGATCCAATTTTTTCATGTCAAGCGTCATTGCAATAAAGAGGCGGATAGACTTACAAAATCAGGATCCAAATTAAGGCAAGGTGAACTAAAGATAAACAACTCCATCTCCTTTGTAAAATGGGCATCATGTTTTCATTCATAGTTGAGAAGCATTTTTTGTATAGGTTATGGAACAATAAAGGGAGTGACCTCTCCACTCTGGCCCTCTTCTTTTGAGGTAAAAAAGGAAATATCCAACTCCAAAAGGGATTGGTGAGTAAATGGAGGATTAGATGGAGATTGATGAGCATTTATAGCCCTGTTCGAGGCCTTCCACCGCTCATGCTCTTTCCTTTGGCATCCATGTGAAGAACAAGCTTATGGATTCGATCTTTCCTTCGCATGCTTTAGAGCTCCTTAGTCATGGAAGAGTCGAGAACAAGTTCAACAATTTGTGTATTTCATGGAGAGAAAGAAGGAACCTGGTCTCTAAAGTTCATAATGAAGATAAGCTTGCAGGGGTTTGCAGCTCAACGCTCGTGGAGGAAAGCACAGTGGAGCAGATGCTTCGTGAGGCCAGGGAATTGAAATGAATTATGGTTGATTACAAAAAAATGTTGAGGTGCGTGTATGAGGTTTCTTTTGTTGTTCTGGAAGAGGAAAGGAGAATTTCAATGGACATAATGGGCATAGACACCCGCATAGATGACGTTGAAGGAAGTACCATGGTTCACACTAGCGAGGTAGAGTATATCTGGAGCAAATTGCAAGAAATGGAAACAACACAATCTTCTCGTCATGAGGAGATATGGAAGACCATAGTAGAAATGAATCGTAGGCATCGGGAGCAAAGCTTGACTGCTAATGAAAATAATGTGACTTGTTTTCTTCAGTTAAAATAAATCCTCAGCGAAATTCAGGCTGAGATGGAAGGTATAGGTAAGGGAAACAGGGTTCCAACTCCAGAACAAGAAGAGGCCCCCCAAATGGAAGACACATCCTCTGTGCAGCCATAAATTGTGGGCGACCAACTCTAGGAAAGAAGCCTTTTGTCCTTTTCTTTAAAATTTTGATATGTATTTTTTCCAATATATCAGTGGTCAGTTTGTTAGGATATATAGTGGTAAGGGAAGTAACATAGGAACGAACAAATGTAGAAATCTTGTCTACTAGTTAGAGCAAACAAAAATCTCAGTGAACTTGTCATGCTTAGCTCTTTTTGATCTCTCTTTGATGGTCTGTATGCGGCATGTATCTTATGTTTTATAAATATAAATTCCCTCCTCGTTTATGTTAAAAAAATTGATATTCTTTACGTTTCTTACCACGATCCATATAAGGCCCTACCTTTAATTTTGCTCTTTATTCTAGTATGGTTTTGTAGTTTAGTCATACCTCTTACCTAATAATCCATTCCTAATAGGGATATTTTTTAATGGACTTTCCATTTTCTTATTTAGAATAGACAAAAGGACTAGGATCACAATTGATACAGCCAATACCTTTTCCTGTAGATTTTATTGTGGCATCCTCCTCTCTAACTACTTATGGGGATTCCATCTCCTTCAAATCAACCTTTCTTGAAATGTTGTTTAATTCCATTATCTTTCGATCTAACCATTTATTCTCTACTTTTTCTTCCATATGGTCCGATCTTCCTAAATTGGTTTTCTAATTAAACATGATTGACATTTTCTCTTACTTTTGTAAATTATTTCTCCCATGCTTTTGAAATTTCTTGAAATAACAACTCTTTTTCTTCCAAGCCCTCCTATCATCCATTTTAATTCATTCTTTCCAAACATGTCCAATATCATGGCACTTTCAACATAAAGGCAATTTCTAGAAAGCCAAGGTTTGAGTGAACTTACACTTCCCCCAAGCTATATTTATTTTTTCCAGTAATCCTTCTTTGAGGTTCATATAACTAAGTTTTTCACAATTTTTATTTCTACCTCGAATGGAAAATCTACTTCAAAGTCAATGAATTTTCCAAGACTATTGTCGAGAGATTAGTATATCAGTATTGCACAACTCCATAACGAACTCAAGCATCTTTACCCGCATGGGTTGCTTGAAGTTTATTTCCTTTCGGGGATCAAAGTTGGCTTCCCAACATTTGATGTATAACAAGGATGGCCCCCAATACCATTTCCCCCATAAGTTTTTTTTTTTTTTTTTCCAGTCCTAAATTCAAACAGAAGCCACCCATGAACTAGGGTATGAAACATTGGCACATACTCCAATTCCTCATACCAATTCTTCTCTACCCATCGTCACAATGAGTCTTGTTTAACCAGTTTCCCTACAAGAGTCCTTTGCATTAGTGATTTCACTACTTCCATCCCCACACACTCCCTAAGTATAAGTTAAAATTTATCCTTTTGCTTCCTTTTAAATTTGTATTCCTCTTTTTACCTCAAGTATTTTAGAGTTATTCCTTTTCCTTCCTCCTACTTTCTTACTCTCCACTTCCTACCAACTCTAGTTGATAGATCCCCAAACCCTCTCTCGAAGTGTTGTCCTCGCGCCTAATCAAGATTACTACTATAGTTCTATAAACCCCATTCTTATGTATAACTAGTGTTTATGTTCCTCCCTTTGACCAAATAAAAACATAATTCCTTGAATGGACCAATATTATCTTCTCCCCTAATGACATGATCACCGAGCTCTACTTTGTAAAGGGAATATCCTTTCCATCCTTTGCCATTTACTTTCTCCTTAAAGGCATGTCCTTTTGGCTTTAAATATACCATCCTTCTTTAGTCGAGGACGCCTTTGGCAACATGAGTTAAAATTCTCAAGTTTTATGAAACTTTGTAACCTTTCTATGTCCCTTATTTATCTCTTTGTCCTAGGTCTCTGAGCCTTTCTATATCTCCACGAGATCTACTCTTGTGCTAAATAAAGAATCTAGAAGGCTCGTCTCTTTCATAATATATTAGCTCCTCTTCCATTTTCACTTAGTGCCACTCAAGAAACCACAAAACCACTCCATTCATGACTTCCGTGGAATGCCAATATGACTTAAGCGTTACTTGGACCAACCATTATTTTCACATGCGTTGCTTATCTCATTTGAATAGAATATGTTATTATTACAAACATTGGAATTGTAATTATCATGTGGTTGTTTATCTCGTAAGGGGATGTAGCCCTTGTGAGGGAGGTGTGTTGTAATAACCCATCACTACACATCCTTCTTGTTTACTTTCTCCTTGGCATTGATGGTTGACCTCCTTGTTCTTGGGATATTATTTTGGATTGCGGACATTATCTTTTTTGCTGAATTATAGAACTATATGTTGAAGATAATGATGGATCTCATATGGTTAATTAACTGGTTGGAAAATAGAAAATCTTGCATTATGGTTATGATAACTTTTATATGATTAACATTACTTTCACATGGCTTGTTGTTCCTCTCTCTACCTCTCTCTAAAATTTCATACACACATAAAACGCTTTCTCTCTCTCTAAAAAATGCCACACACACACACACAAAACTCTCTCTTTCCCTCTCTCTCAAAAAAAATGTCATACACACACATAAAAAATTTCATATTTGTATTCATACATCAAATTCAAAATACATTCCTTGAGTGCCATGGCACTTTACAATAAGTGGGGCTATATACAAACCAGATATTAAAAAAGATAGATGATTTCAGGATCCAACATTGGGAAAAACAATTTAAAACTAAGGCAGCTATGAAAAATTACTTAGGTCCTTGTAATAACTATATGTTAGTGAAGATTTAGAGCGGGATTATATTTTTTATTTTTTAAAACTGAAATAGATAATTTGATATTAAAAAATAAATAAATAAAGAATAAGTCGCGGCTGATGCCAAATCCGACTGATTACAATATTCAAAGATCCCAACAACTTTTTGTTGTAAGAGCTAAAATTATTTCTTTAAATGAATTCGCTATCGAGAACCAGATTGTTAATCTTCCATTGAGTTATTCATCTAGTTGCGGTTTCTATCATTGCATTTGGATGAAAGCTAATGAAGCACTTTCAATATTCATTTTTCTGCTAACTACATATTCTATGTATTTGATTGAAGAGTGCAAATTCATTTTCAGTGATGAAGCTGAGTGAAGTTGCAGAGCAAATGCGAGTGAGTGTAGTGTTTTACTACGTGCTTCCAGGTGTCTTCTGCGCATTCCTGCAACTATATAACAAACAATCGACAAGCAGTTTCAGTGTAGGATCCAGAGGTTGGGGCATCATGTGTCTGTCTTGAACATCTAAGGAGGACAACCAATCAACAAGTGACAGTTCGATGAAGGTGTCCACATGTTGGAGTTCCTTGTGTCCGTCGTGATCATTAGGGGAGAATGTTCTCCTCTTGCAACAACATAGAAGCTAAGACTCCCTCTCAGGCCATACCATTTGGTAGCTACATGAGAAAGTTCTCCATCCATTGCAACAATTCATGCAAACAACAGAGTTCCATGCAAAACAATCATGTTCCAAGATTCCAATAATTCAAGATGTTCAGGTTTTGGGGTAAGTCCTAGTTCAGACAATAAATCAACCTTGACATTCAATTCCTTGAAAATGTGTTGAAAGGATATCTACGAGAAAAGATATGCAATATCTTTAAGATGAGAAGCTAAGTGTTGGAGTGATATTGCATTTATATTTGTTCACCATATTTCATCCAATTTGTCACCGATAAGGAGTCACCAAAAACCTAGAAAGAGGTTTTATTCTTATCAATAGCCAATTAGAAAGTGTCTTTAAAGCCACTAACTTTGTGCTTGTTGTTTATTCCAAAGCCTAGGTTTGCCTTAAACTTTAATATGAAATGTATAGTGCTGCCCCTATACCATAGACTTGATATGAAACTTGTAGAACACATTTCATTAAATTTGGAATTAAATAGTGGATCTAGAATTCCAAAATAACCAAAAAACTCAATTCTGGGGTTGTCCTTGTAATAAAATCTTTCCAAAATGTATAGTGCTTCCCCTATACCATAGATTAGATTTGAATCCTAGCATCCAAAATGTATAGTGCTTCCCCTATACCATAGATTATATTTGAACCTTGGCATCCAAAATGTATAGTGTTTCCCCTATACCATAGATTAGATCTAAACCTTGGCATCCAAAATGTATAGTGCTTCCCCTACACCATAGATTAGATCTTAACCTTGGCAAGCACCATCGAAAAATCCCTAACTCCTCATCAATCAACAATTCCCCGACCTTCCTTCGCAATTTTGCTTTTTCTTCATGTCTAAAGGAACTATAAAAGGCAACTACTTATGTAAATGTTTGAAAAATTTACACACACACACACAAATAGTCCATGCATTGATTGGCACAGTGTGTATTCCCTCTGATGAAGGATATTTGATATGAGTTATTATTATGGTTATGATATTTGTTTATACTTGTATAGTTAGTACAATGGTATAACACTATGATGTTATGTACTTCACTATGAACTGTTATTCTCGTGCATCATTTATGAGTGGAATCAATGCATTATTAAGATGTTTATTTTTAAGGATGAAAAGATGTAATACGTTGATTTTGTTATAAACCAAGTCTTTCTATTGCTAGATGGCTTAATGATGTAATATGATGTTCTTTTTAGGAACTAACTTTTGTTGCATATTTATGTTTCTCAAGACCCACATTGACCAATGTTAGATGTTGGGAGCAACCTGGATGAATGTTAATCATGCAGTGGAAATCATACCTAAGGTAAAAGGGAGATAAGTGTTGATCTAGAACAATTGAAAAATGGTTCCTAATTTGATAATGGGGTTGAGGCCCAAAGAGGTCAATTTTAATTCTCCAAATACCCATTCGATGACCTTAGTGTTTTTACATCTAAACCCAATTTCAACTGGATTTTTGACCCATTGATGTGATTACTTGGCATAATGAGTTGATTGTTATAGATAAATTAGGAAGTGTTTCCCTATATCCTCACTGAACTCAAGCCTTGTTTGGAGGGCATCACCTAGTTTTTCGTGCTACATTGGTTGGGTGGAAAATTGATGCCCAATGTGATTTCCCCAATATTGACATTTTTGCATTCGAGCATAGGTTTGAACCAATAGACGGTCTTCATCAAGGCATATGAGTACCGTGCATTTTCCAATTTAACTACTTATCATAAAGTATAGATTTGATTTTGAAATGATTTAAACATTCGAGAGAAATTTTTCACTAGGTAGCAACCCTCCCAGTTGGTCCTTGCTAGTATGGGATATTATAGTAACTTTGTTGGCTATTATGAAGATGTTAAAGCCTATAGGATTTTTGTACCTCAAACTTCTCCTTCTCCTCAGTTTTAGTATGATGATATTGCACATCTACCTGCTCCTCTTTCAAAATAGGTTTAGAAGACAAGGGAAGTTGTTGGTCCTTTAGTTGATGATACAATTGATTCTTGTAAGACTCGATCACAATTATTTCCAGTTGCTTTAGCTCTTATGGCCAAGTACATAAGACTAAAAATCCCCAAAATTATAAAGGAGCAAGTGGTCTACTTGAATGGGAAAAACATATGAAAGAAGAAATGACCCCTCAATGAAAATGGACACTTGGGGTCTTGTTCGTGCACAACCACTCCCAAGGTTGCAAAACTGTTTGTTGCAAGGGGGTCTACATAGTTGGGTTTCCAAGAAATGGAAGCATGCATAAATTTAAAGCTCACCTTGTTGCCAAAGTTTTATCTCAAGTCGAAGGTATTGATTACTAGGAAACTTTTGCCCTTATTTCAAAGATGGTTTCAATCAAGCTTGTTCTTTTACTCATTGATTCTCAAGGTTGATAAGCACACTAGATGGGCGTTAAAAACACCTTTCTTCACGGGGGCTTGAATGGGTAAATCTATATGGAACAACCTTTCAATTTTGTTCAAGTTGACTCCTCTCTTGTTTTCTGCATCAATAAATTACTTTACGATCTCGAGTAAGCTCCTTGAGCTTGGTATGAAAAGATGGAAAGTTTCCGTCTTGGTTTTGGTTTATTGAGTATCAATCCGATCCGAATGTCTATGTTAAAAATGTAAATGGTGACCTCCTCATCCTTGTTTTCTATGTTTATGAGCTAATTATCACTGGGAATAATTACCATCATATCAACCACGTGAAGTCTAGTCTTATGACCTAATATGAGATGTTTGACTCAAGTCTTCTTCACTACTTGCTTATACTTCAAATCCAATAATTCATAAAGGGGATATTTGTTTCCCAACTTAAGTATGCTCTTAACCTTCTTGATGAGTGTAACATGGAAGACTGCAAATCCACATCTACTCCATTTCCAGTTAGGTGTTATACTTTTTTCCAAGTCTTTAATTGCTAAGGTTGATCCTACTTTGTATAGATAATTGGTAGGAAGTCTTCTATACTTGACCCATACCCATACCCAACCGGACCTCTCCTTTGATGTTGGTTTAATTTATTTCTTCATGTAGGATCCTCATGAGAGTTGTTGGAAGGCACCAGAGTATTTCCGTTGCTACATTTGGACTACATATTAGTTTTATATTGAGTATACTAAAGTGGAATCTTCTTAGTCAAATTTACAAATTCAAATTAGGTAGGTGATGTTGATGTTAAAAAATATACTTCTAGTTACACTTTCAACCTTGGTTTGGGTCTTGACACTTGGTCTAACCAAAAGCAACATGTTATCATTGTTTCTTCTATAGAGGCAAAGTATTGAGACACTGTTAATGCTGTTCACAAACCTTTTCGATTCAACAATTACACATAGAGTTTGTTTTTTCCCATGATCAACCTAAATAACTCTTTGGTGCGATAGTGGGGGTGCCATCCACATTGCACAAAGTTAAGTTGAGCACTAGTGCACCAAACACATCAAGGCCCAAATGCACTACATATGTCAATTCCTTCATGATCAAGTGATCGATTTGCAATTTGTCATTCAAAAGATTAGGTTGCATATATTTTCACTAAGCCACCCACTAAAGCCAAGTTCCTTCCTCTTCTTTCTTTGCTAGGGGTGAAGAAATATGTCTTTATCGAGGGATATGATGTAAATCCCCCTTCCTTCCCCTACCCTACAAGTCAATTTTTTTTTAACAGAAACGAGAAAGCCTTTATATGTATTATAAAAAAAAGATACAATCACCCCTAGGGCAACAAAAAGGTAGAGCCAAGGTATAAACATAGTGTTTCACAACAGACAAGTCCCACAAAATGCTCTATCAGATATGAAGCTTTACATGGCCTTGCAAAATTTGTTCTGCTGCTTTTAACAATATAGATTTTGATAAACTGCCCACCTATATAATGGCAAAAAAAAATCTAAAAAAGATAGGAGTAAGAACATAAACATCATTCCTAGGGAAGTTCTTCATCAACTTCATGTTGGATGGTGGAGACTTCATCCATTGGGGAGGCTTCGGCTTGATCACGTGATGGACCGCTGTTTCCTTTGTATAGACCATTGACATCCACTTGGATTTCTTCCATAATTTCTTCCAGCTGCACAAAACAAGTTTCATTTTGTTCCGAGGCGTTCATGCTTTGTTCCTACACGACGCGCTTTAGCTCCGCCGCCATCCCACGCATCCCGTCAAACCTGGTCCTCATTGTCTTCTCCATATTAGTTAGGCACCGCCTCAAATCTTCAACATCACCAGATTGAACCATGTAGCCGCTTTCCACATCTTCCAAACATGAGTCTAAGTAGGAAAGATCCAACGAGACTCGCTTGGTTTCTTCCAAACAAGCCTTCGCCACCTCGAAAACACATCTCAACATTTTCTTAAAGTTCGTCATGTCATGTTTTAGGCCCTGAATTTCCTCCATTACTTGTTTCAGAGTGATGTCCTCTGCATAAAAGGGCACCTTCAAATCTTTCTCCATTGCACAATCCCTATCATCCATGGTTAACATCTCTTGAACAGTTGACTCCGTTCTGGAAGAAGGGTGCTCGGAGAAATGTAGGGAATGGAGTTGGGTTTGGATGCTTCTATAGGAATCCAACTCAGAAGGGAGGGAAAATATCGCCATTAAATGACTGTTAACCAAGAACCTTAAGCTTTTATAGCCAACATGAGTAGAGGAGGTAGGATTAAATGAGCTTTGGCTAGGATATAACATTCCCACACCAACCCGCATCGTCAACTAACCATCTGGCATGATATTCGACGGGATGTCGTCCTTGTCCCGAATCCATATGCTCTTGGGCAGATGAACCTTAAATGCTAAACTCGATAGGCACATAACCATTTATGGAGGGGTGGTATTGTTGTACGAGATTTCCCTTGCCTAAGCCTTGCACCAACGTTTGCAAGCTTATTAGCTTTAGAGTTATTCCGATGTTTAATATGGTAAAACTTAATCTTAGATATGTCGGGAAGAAGGTTAGAGTTCTTTGATGGATACCATTCATTTTTGCCTTGTTAGACAGAAGGCCATGCATAGATTGTATGACGACCCAAGAGTCTCCAAAAACGTTGAAATCATCATTATTCAGTTCATACATGATTTTCAAACCTTGCATAAGCGCAACCCATTCAACTTGATTGTTCGTTCGCCTTCCTAATCCCCAGGCGAAGGTCTTAATCTTATTTCCTTCTGGGTCAAAAATGACCCCTCCTGCTCCTTCCTCCCCCATTATGAACCCTCCAAGTCAATCTTACAAGGGGCTGTTGATGCCAAATTATATGTGCACATTTAATATTTAATAAATTATGCAAAATAAATATATTTTCACTATAAAAATAAAGTATATGGGTTATCAAGATGAGGTTGACACTACTTAATTTATTTTGATCAATCCATGTGTTAATGGATCTCAAGTTCGAGCAAGTTTAACTTGAAGAATCTGTCTATTTTAGCTCTAGCTAGTTGAATTGTGGCTTAGTGATATGCAAATAAATGAGTGGATAAAATGCAATCATATGCTTAACTAAAAAGGCCTTGGGTTCTCATTATAAATAGTTGAATGAGAAATAATTGAACTTTCCCCTTACTCCCTGGGTGTTTCTTTTAAAGGATTTTACGACATGATCTCTTATGGCCGTGTGCAATTTCAAACAATTACATATTTGAGAATCCCCAAAACAAAATGTTTCAAGAGTTTTTATCCTACTTAAAAAAATCAAAGCCCATATATATTGAAATAATTTGAAAAAATGTCAAAATTTTTGAGAAGGAGAAAAATGGATTAAAAATGTATACAAAGAGAAAATGAAATAAGAACGATGAAAAAGAAATAAAATGAAGAAAATGTGGAAAGATGAAATAACAATGATGGAAGAGAAATAGAATGGAGAAAATGTGGAAGTAAACATTATTAAAGAACCATGTGTGTGGAATAATGTAAAAGAGGAAATTAAAGAAACAAAAGACAAAACAATGAATACAAAATTATAACACTGGAAAGATTAGAAAAGTTAACAATGTCCCAAACATATATTATACAAAGAGAATAGAGTTATATAATATATACTTTGTCATTGATATATTACACAAAGAAAATGTAGTTATAAATCATAGGACTGAGAAGTTTTTTGTTTTTTTATCCGTCTTTTTTGAGAAGTCCTTAATGTGAAGGCTCAAAAATGATATGCTAGCGCTATTTTTTATTGTATATTGGTTTTTGATAGACAAGAACATATATGTACTATTTGATTCTATATGAATATCAATGATATGCTTTTTTCTTATAAAAAAAGAAGAAAATAGAGTTATATAATATATACTTTGTTATTTATAGACAAAAAGAATGGAGTTATCTAATATATACTTTGTTATCTATTAATAGAGGTTATGCATATGTATGATTTTTTAGATGTGTTTTTGTTAGACAATGCATTATTTGTGTTTTATTTCAAAGCATCATGTATAGATTGAATCAATAACTAATTAATTTTGTAAGCCCCAAGGGTTAGCTCAATTGGTAAGACGTGTACATACTTTCTCGCCTTGAGTCCTAAGAGATTAGGCAGCTGCTGTTGTTGATCGACGATTTACCATCCATGAAATGTGGAGAAAAACAAAAACTAATTAATTTTATAAATAAATGTATATTAATTTATTATATTTATTAAATAATTAATAAAATAAAATGAAATATGAAATCAATTAAAACCAATATAGATTGAGTGAATGTTCAATTAATTTTATAAAAATGGTATATTATATTTTTTTATTATATTTATTAAATGATTTTATAAAAATTGCATATTTTATTTTTTTATTATATTTATTAAACGATTATTAAAATACAATGAGATATGAAATTAATTAAAAACAACAAAATAAAGATAATTTTTTTAAGTGCATGTTAGTCAAATCAATAAACTACTCGTGATCATAATACTTAGGGTCAAGGGGTTTGAAGAATACTCGAAATACATTCTTTACATTATTTTGAATTGGACAAGATTATATTTTGTATTTATTAAAATGCTAAATTTAAATTTTCAAGTTTGTATGTTTGAGTTCTTAGTTGGGATTTTTTACGCTCTTTATGGATCTATAGCGGCAACAACATCTATTCGATTGATTTTCCAATACCTTGAGATTTTTGGACTAGAGTACGGCGAAGCCACATAGGAAAATGTGCTACCTAGTTTGCTAGTTGTATGCGACAATAAGTACTCTAATAATGCAAAAATTGGCTTGAGCTGTCATATGTTTATTAAAAAATCCTTATGATTAAAAAAAACAAGTACTCTAATAATGCAAAAATTGGCTTGAGCTGTCATTGTTTATTAAAAAATCCTTATGATTAAAACAAACAAACAAACTTTCCCTAGAACAACTACCTCATCCAACTACAGAGCCAAACCTTCAAATCATTTGCTAAAAACTCAGACTACTGTGGTCCCTCTATACATATCTCTCCATTTCCCGAAAAAGAAAATTATGAAATAAATAAAAGATCTCACGTCTGGAATCAAATGGATGAGTTAGGAGGGTTCAGCGACATAATGGACCATCCAGCGTCATGACATGGTCACATGGGGGCCATTCCTCCTGCAAAAGTTTTAACAACGAGGGGTCCTCGATCGGGAAATCTCAAGAGCTTGAAATCATTGCAGCGGGATACATGAACAAGATAAGCTCCACTGACCTCCCCGTTCCGTTTTGGCTTGGCATGTGACCGTCTGTGAGGGTAACAAATAAGATCCCCTATATAAGGATTTAGTGTTAGCGACCTCAAATTTTTCATATTCGTCTTCCCTTCTCTGGTCTCCGTTGAGGAAAAATAACAAAATGCCCTCCAATTTCTCCTGAATTGTACCTTCTCCAAACGGAAGTCGAGGGGGATTCGGGCAATGTCTTAAAATTCAACCATTGTTAAATTATTTCTCTAACATTTGAGATAAAAATTCGGCAGGACATTGAAGCAGGTCTTGCAGAAGGTACGAGTTTGAGATTCAATACATTGAACGGTCTACCTTTTTTTTGGTTCATTCCAGTTTTTTATTTACTTTAAATCTTCTTGTTATCTTTTAGTAAGCAATGGAGTGGATCTTGTAATGTGCGTGAATCCGAGCAGTGAATAGTCTGTATTTTGCTTCTTAGCTCTCTTTGACTTTAAGGATACCGGAAGCTCGAGTAAAATTGGTCAAGGATGAATCCACTGACTGCAGTGTATGGAAGCTTTGCGCGACGAAGTTTTTGTGTGTCTGCTTGCTTAGTAGAGTTTAGCGATGGAACCGTGGGTTCAGCCTTTAAAACTGATCCAGATCTCAAAATTAAGCTTATTTTGATGTGCGATCTTAAGTTTTAGAATGCTTTCGCTCAGCTAACTTCTTCCTTTAAAACTGCAGCTTGTTGTCAAAGGTAGAGAGAATTATACGCTTGCTTGCAAATTGAACTAAGAAGCGTGTAATATTTTCTCTTTTTACATTAAGTTTGTCACTAGTGAGGCTAAAATTTCCTCGTTTAGAGGCTTCGGTTGAAATTCCATACTCGGACCACAGAAGTGAAAATGTCCGCCAAATCTCGCGCTAATAATGCGGATATTGAGAATTTATCAAAGGATTTAGGGCGCAGTAGATAAGATATTTACTATCACATTGACTTTTGCCTAATAGTTGTAGTTGTCTCTTATTCATTCGCTATGGCTCTCCAGCGAGTATACTGCCGCTTGATGTGTCTAGTTCTGGAAACCGCTGCAACAGCGTCGACAAGTTCAAGAGAATTGAATATTTTAGCTATTGGACAAAGCTTAATGCTTCATCCAACAGTTCTGCTCCATTATTTTCTGGGAAGAAGCGAGACTCTGTTTCCTTCTGTTTCCAAATTATACATCTTACCGTTTTGTCCCTTATTATGCAGGTAAAATCTCGCCAGTGATTTTAATGAAATTGCAGCCGCATTTAAGATTCTGTACCGTCTGAATCACGGGCAGTGTATGCTAGCATGGAGGGGTATGCTCCTGTTCCGTTCGTTATATTCATTGCCTTCCATTATTTTTGTTTTCAAATCTATGACTCCAAGATAATATTACAATTATTATTATGATTTTTGCAGTCAAACGGAGATGGAGCTGTTACAGCGGTATCGTCGTGACCGACGGGAGTTGCTGAATTTCTTGTTATCTGCTAGCCTTGTAAAGAAAGTTGTGATGCCACCTGGCGCCGTGTCGCTTGATGACGTGGACCTGGACCAAGTGAGCGTCGATTATGTTCTGGAATGCGCACGGAAAAGTACGATCGTTATTTTCTGATTTTTGAAGTTTAAGCTGTTTCTCGAGATTTAATCCGAATTTGTCCTTGCTTCTTTCTTTTTGACTATCTTTATGAATGACCTACTTCGTGCTTTGATGTTGAAATGCAGCTGGCGTTTTAGAGCTTTCAGAGGCAATCAAAGCTTATTATGATGATTTGAACCTCCCCCCTAACGTGAGTAAACTTTGTCCTAAATGTTTTCTTCAGTATCGAGTCACTTTTATGTTTAGGCAATTTTATGCGGTAATGCATCAAACAAGAAATCTAGCAAACTAATACTAGAATCTGGCTTACCAGAATTACCTAGGGAAAAGGCTTCTCTGTATTCCGGTTATTAAACTGAATTTTCAATTAAAATTGAAACAGGAGAACAGTTGACTATCTCAAGGAGCCATTGTTAAGGTTAGATGCAAAGGATGGTTAGCATAAACAAACAAAACAATCTGTTTTAGAACATCAATAGAGACTGAAAACCAGGGCTTAATCCTTATTATGAAAAATTGAAATCCTCTCATGTTGAGCCTCATGATGTTTTCCCATCTGAACTTTTTTAGCTGGATTATTACTTTTACCAATAAGCAAGTGCTCTGCAGTTCGGATGGATGGATGATAGGTAATTACGTCTGACTGGCAATTAATTTTGACAGAGATGAGCCTGACTATGATGTATTTTGGGTTGAGATGTTCTTCATATGTAAATTGTAGTGCAGTCAATACTGTACCCAGCGGGGTCGACTAAAATTCCTCTTCTCTTTCACTTTATGTTTCCCTTTACAGTGTTCAGAAGATTCTCCCTAAAATAACTTGGGAATGACACCCCCCCCCCCCCCCAACACATACATTGGTAATAACCTGGTTTGAGGGTCCCACGTGGACTGCAGTTGAAAACCTAGATTCTTAAAGATCTTTTCCCTCTCTGAAACAAGGAAGGGTATCAAGATGTTCATAAATCTGGGTCTAAGTGCACAAAAAACAAAAATGCCTGACTGATTTGCTTGAAAACCAAAGTGACATGGGCCAAAATGATGAGTCCTGCTTAGTTTTGCTATAAGCCCTCCTGTGCTGAGTCCTGTGAGCCATCTTTAAAAAAAAGCACTATGTTTTGATCTGGATATATCCAAATGCTGTTGGGCATAGGGGTAAAGATAGTGCCTGCTGTGACATCAATAGTTGGAGTTTCTGGCTGGGGGTAGCCGAAACTTGACACTGGGCATATTTAGCAGCTGGGGCCCACTGGAAGTGGAGGCAGTTCTAAAGATTCTCATTCTCCAAGCACTTGATGCCACTCTGAGTTCAAATGGGTTCAAATTACTCTTACTGTGCAGGCTCTTCGTCTTGACCCTCTCCCCCCAAGGTTGAGTATTTTTATGAATACTAGACAGAAGAACCATTTCCCATTGTCTTTAACAACACGTTTAACATGAGGAGTATTATCTAGGGAAGAAATCGTCTCAACACTTTTATCCTACACTGCGGGGGAGTGCACCACCCTCCCTACAGGGAGTGATTAGGAAGCAATGAGGCTCCCCTCATTGCTTCCTTAGCACTTTCGGGAGCAAAAAAATCGCTCCCAAAACGCTTCTATGGGTTATGCGAATTTTTTTCTCTCTTTTACTTGTGGGAACCAAGATAAGGTTCAAATTATTTGTTTAAGCATGGCTAGGGTTTATTTATTGGATTAAAAACATTTACTCACTCCCTGTGCTCTCATTCTATTTCTCATTTCACTCCTCTTTGCTAGGGTTTTGAGTGGGTTGTTTGCTAGTTGTTGATGAGCAAATTTGTGAGAGCTTGGAAGGGAGATTGAAGGCAGCTATTTTTGAGAACTTGGAAGGGAGATTGAAGGCTGCCATAGTTACATTCAACCATCATTGGAGCGTTGAAGAGGTAGGCTCTAGAGTCCATTCATTGTTTGTTTTAATTTTTTTTTTCCACTATGTTGAATCTTGAATGTTCTCTTCACCTACTCTTTCCCATTTCTCCTTCTCCATTATTCTATTGCAAGTAGCAAGTTATTCTCATCTTGAGTCAAGAAGCATGATGGGTATGTAGTTTTTCCTTTTGGTTCCAATTTTTTATTATGATGGTGGTGTTGGGAAGCCGAAATACAAGTGATGAAGAGGAAGAAGTAGGCAGTAGCACATACTGTGGAGAGGAGGAGGAAATGGAAGGGAATGATGATAATGAAGTTGACAATGATGATGGACAAAAACACAATGAGACTTCAACACCCTTGTGGGAGTATGTGACAAGGCTTGGGGGAGGGAAAGAGTGTGGAACTACAAAGTTTATATGCCCCCATTGTGCTAAAACTTAGACATGTTCATATACCTATGTGAGAAAGCATCTATGTGGGATTATGCCCTGGGAGGAAGGTAAGACTATAGGAGTCAAAACTTGTGACTAAGTGCTAGTGAAAGAGAAACAAATATAGGAATGAAGAGGAGGTTGTACAAAACAAATCTAAAAAATCAAGGGTCGAGTCTGAGAGCTCAGGCTCACATAGAATATTTGGTGGTCGATCCCCATCTGCCCATGGTAGTGGATTCTTGCCTATGCATAGAACATGATCATATTTCCTTCATTGAGGTTGTAGGGATGATGTGGATGCAAATTTTTTCATGTGGTGCACCATTCAATGTTTTTCGCTGATCCTATTAGCATGAAATGGTACAAGCCATCAATGGTGCCCCTAAAGGACACATGAGCCCCGGGTATGAAAAAGCCAAAACCATGGGACTTGATAGGGAAAGAGCCAAAATCCATAATGCTTTGGGACAATATACAAATGATTGGATTGACTATGGGGTATCCATTGTATATGATGGTTGGACAAATGTTAAAGGCAGGCCGTTGATAAATATCCTTGATGTGTCTGCTAGTAGTGCAGTCTTCCTTTCAGCCCATGACTACTCGGATCGTTACAAGACTAGTATTAATATTGCAAAACCTTTAATTAAAACATTCAAGAGATTGGGCCTTATAATGGCATTCAAGTCATAATTGATAATGCTTCTAATTGTAAGGAAGCAGGAGCATCATTGAGGATATGTACCCTAACATATTTTGGTAAGGGTGTTTGGTTCACACATTGAACCATTTGATGCATGAAATTATTAAGATGAAGGGCCCTATTTATAGATGGATTGTTGGATTGCACAAGAGAGGAAAGAAAATGATAAATTTATTACCAATCATAGCATGTCCCACTACATTTTTTGCAATCACTCTAGGTTGGAGCTACTTAAGATTGCAAAGACTAGATTTGATAGCTACTACCTCACCTCAGGCACCTTTTGAAGGTAAGAGAGGCATTGGCTAGTATGGTCACAAGGGATTCATGGCAGAGTTTGAAAGATAGGGTTGCATTCACAGCTGATAGACATGAATTTCAGGAGGCGGAAGACATTGTTCTTGATGGTTAGTTTTGGGCATAGGTTAGGTATGTTCTGCAGTTCAACAAGCTTGTTTATATTATGATTTGGTTTATAGACACAAATCAGTCAGTGATTGGAGAGGTGTAACCGTGTATTAGTAGATGGATAAGCATGCTAGGCCAAATCAAAGACATTGTTGAGTAGAGAGATGCGATCTTGTATGCTCACATTCATAAACATGTGGTCAAAAGGTGGGATAATTTGAATGTTCCACTCCATTCCCTAGCGTATGTCCTTACACCTAAATATGATTCTCTCTCGTGGTTGGCCCAACAAGCTCTTGGGGGTGGGGTTAGGAGAAAACTACACTCAGATCCAGAGGTACAAAATGGGTATATGCTTGCATTAGACAAGTTGGTCCTCGATGAAGAGGAGTATGCTCAAGTTTGAAGCGAATTGAGCAAGTATATCAATGAGCATGGAGTCTTTGCTAACCAACATGTAACTAAAGGTCGGGATAGATTTAATTCTATTGCATGGTGGAACATGTATGGCTCCTCTACCACATATTTGCATAAATTGGTGGTGAGGGTGCTTTCACAGGTTGTTAACACTTCTTCTGCAGAGAGGTGTTGGAGCACCTACAACTTTATTCACAGTGTGAAGAGAAACAACGTGAATGTAGAATAGGTATAAAGCTTGGTTTATGTGCACTACAACTTGAGGTTGTTGTCCCATTATTGTGGTGCGGCCAAACATGATAAAACATATGTGAATTGGAACAACAATCTAGAGGAGGCTAATTTGGAGGATGAAGCCATAGCTTTAGAGTGCTTGGAGGTTGAATTATTGAGTGATCACGATGGTGATCATATTCATGCAGTATAGATGATACCTCCAACCACTAGTAGATTTCCAAATGTAGGAGCTTTGCCTTTAGCTTCACAATATCTAGTGTGGCGTGGGGGCCATCTAGCTATTGCTCATGTTCTAGGAACACTTCTAGTTGCTCCTACTATTCATAGATCACGGGAAAAGAAATTAGAAGATTCTAGTGGCAAGAGGAAAGCTTATTAGACAATGCTTTGTTTTTTTATGGTCTAGTTTGTAAACATTATATGATGGTTTAAGTTTGAACTTTGAACCTACCTTTGAAATTTGAATTGTTGATTGCATCTTATAACTCTTTGGTAATGAATACGATGCTCTGTTTTATTTCGTGGTTGATGTTATCTGCTAGAGTTTGTTCATGACAAATCTTATATGTTGAAACTTGAAGGTTGATGATTGATCATTTGATGACAATGTTACAAGTTATAGCTACTAGATGATTGATGTTATATGTGTACTAAATGGTTGATGATTTAATAATCATCATTAATCCAATAGTTAGATTATGTTTTCATGTTTTTTGTTGGTAATTCGACATTCTGCATTTGTTTTTTTGAGAAATACTTCTTATATTTACATAAACTTATTTACAATAAAAAAAGCTAGCGGTGGAAGCGTATATACAATACCTATACTAACTGCTTCCTGAAGCTTGTTAGAGCAGAAATAAAATCAGAATATACAGTAGGATCCAACTTTTTGGCATCCTTGATTAACTAGGCGCCCTTGCCTAGTCACTGATGGTGTACCTCATCTTTCCAAAGCACAATAAAAGCTGAAACATAACTACTTTCTTGATAAAAAACATACTTCCACTTGAGTTTCCATAGCACGAACAAAGCAACTATCCCTAAGCAATGCCACAAACCAGGGAGTGAATCCCGTACCGGGGAATAGCCGTCTCCAAGTAGAGCAACTCTCCAATAAAGTTTGTTTAAGAACAACTCGGGGTGCTGCTCCTCCACAAATCTCCAATAGTCTTTAGCAAATCTACAGTCCCAAAAGATGTTCTTAATTGTCTCTGGCCTCTAGCATGCAGGGCATAGACCATCCGAGAGGCCAGACTTAGCCAACTAGGCCTTGGACGGAAGCCCCTGATTGATCACTAGCCAAGCTAACCCTCGTAGCTTATAGGAAAGTGCATTGACCAAACATTGTGAAATCGACGAATCCACTGCACCTTTGGATCTGAGAAAACTCATCTTGCATTGAGTACCGATGAAAAAGGATGACGTTGATGAAGAGCTATGTACATACAACAATAATCATACTGCAACAATGGGATACCAAATCTCCACTGCCAATCTCTCCAGAAAGGCCCTGGCATACCAATTTTCATTTTGAACAAATCTGACACTAGGAGATAGGGCTGTAGCTCCATGATCGTAGGGCAATTCGAGGCCAGTAGCCCAAACTCTTGAGCAAGCGGTCTCCATGGCTTCCATGAGTGAGCCTTAGAATCCCAAAGATTGTGCCAATGAAAGATACCCTTTCGACTCAGTCGTCTCGCTTGGAACCGTAACACCAAATCGGTTGAGAGGCAATGTCCCACCCAGTTCTGCTGCCCTCCCACTGCCACCGAACCAACCTAGCCACCAACCTCCATGTTATCCAAATACTCCTGAAGATAATAGAGCCCCCAACTTGAAATAGAGGGCGAGGAGATGATGCCACATAAGTCAAATCTGCCCCATATCCTACCATGGTGTCGAGTTGTCAGAATTCGGCGTCAAAAGAGAACTTGCCATGGTTCTACACCCTCAAGACATCAGACCACCCAATTGGTTGCCAAAATATTGCCCTATATGACCACATCAATCAATCCTAACCCCCCCAATCCTTGGGGATAGTGCATACATCCCGAGCAACTAGGGGTAATCCTCTAGCCCCCCATACTTCGACGAAAGATAAGCACCCATATTCTGCTCCAGTCGTATGAACTGAGCTCTGTTGGGAAAACAATAGGATATGTAATACACATGAGAGGCCTGAAGAATGCGACCAACTATTGTCAACCTCCCTACGAAATGAAGATTCTTGTGATGCCATACATGTAGCTTGTTCTGAAGTCTTTGCAGGCACTAGTCCCACATAGACATTGGGGGTAGGCTTGTCCTAGACAGAATACCAAGGTATCCAACAATCACCCCAGGTCGAATGAAGGACCAAGCCTCAAGAATCCCAGCTGGGGGTGAGTCAACTCCAATCAACCAAAAATCTATTTTATGAGGATTGACGATGGTATAGGAGGGCCTTGTCCACCTAGGCCTGCCCGATACCAACAGAGAGAAAGGAGTCGTCGACAAAATGGTTATTGACCATTTCTAAACCATCTGGAAGAGAAATCCCTTTGATTTGTCCATCAACCCGTGCAACCTCCATACGTACGCCAAAGCATATGTTGTCAACATATGTATGTACGGAGCCAAAGGGCATCCCTTCCTGATAGAGCAATGTAGAGTGATCTGGGGGGACAAAGCCTTGTTGATAGCAACAAAGGTAGAGGCATTGGAGAACAGAGTGTTCACCATGCCAACACATTGGGGGCCAAACACGAAACACATCAACATGTTTGCAATGAACGACCAATCCACTCAATCATAAGCGTTGTCAAAATCAATCTTGAGCATCATGCATTGCTGCCCTGTCTCGCGAGCCCACTCCATAGCCTCCCAAACCGAGACTATCGTATCCAGAATGAATCTCTAAGAATGGGGTGCATGATTGGTAGATTCTGCATGTTTTTTTATATATATGCATCAAAATATGTTAAAATATGTATTATATAAAAAAAGCTCCCAGAACGCTATTCTCTTTGAAGCTTTTTGAAAATTGTGCTTCTCACTCCTGTTGCCACCAAAAAGCACACTTGGGGGGGAATGCAACAAAAATCTTTCGAAGCTGCTAGGTGTGTCCTTGGGGGCAAGTCTCGAGTCAGGTGCTGTCACCTGATCCTGACTTCTCCGTTTAGGCAAACTCCTAACCAAAGCCAATGGGGGTAGACCCTACTGAAGAGTTTTTAAGTCTCTTAGTTGTGTTTATTTGTTATGGATGGGTATGAGTGTTTTTTAGGAGTTTTTGGTAAACATCAACAACATAAACAAGATATATGGCATTCATAACTGTAAAGGACCGAAAGCAAAAGATAACATAGTGATTAACTAGTGCCAAATGGAGTCATAATAGTGCTGTTGTAAATTGTAATGGTTTTGCAATTGTTCTTGGTCGATTTTAAGTTTAAATGAGATGCTGAGTTGATTAAAAATGGGAAAAAAGGGGGATTCTTGATATACTTTGCGGTATGTGGGAATGTGTCCGGATTTCAATCTAGGTGGCTCCCCACAAGGACATGTGGGCTAGATGGAGTTGCGGGGGGATGTCCAACACTATACCAAATGAGGGTGTAGCCTGACGGGGCCCCGAGGTCACGTTCTAGTGGTTCCTGCTTCCTTTGCAAAATTTCCCCACACAAGATTAAAATGCGAAATAACGCTGGATTTTCATTAGGAAGGTTAATTGAAAGATTGTTAAGAATAATTACTAGTCACTTCCAATTCCTTTTGGTGCACCATACTGATCAGACTAACCACAGAGGTGCAAAGCATACGGAATGGAGTCTTGATTTTACGAGTTTTATCAATGTTTTTTTACAATGGAAAATAAGGGCAAAACAAGAAAAGTAAATGTTATTTAATTACTACTATACTATGTGTCAACTTTCTGATCATTCACCACTAATAAACAAAGCCTTTAGGTGGTGACGAGATCATACTTCGTGGCAACGAGATCATACTTCGTGGCAACGAGTCAGATTTGTTTATTATGATTGTAAACAAAAGCAAAAAAGTAAAGGTAACCAAATACAAAAAATTAAAAGGTTTTCTAATTAACTACCTACGAATCTCTTTCCGGTCGGTACTCGGCCAAGCCCTTGTCCACGAACCGTAACTTGGGAAAGCGTAGGGGTTAGTGTTTATTTTCCAAAGAAAATGTAAAACAAAAGAAAGCATGAAATTTATAGCTAATTGTAAAAACTGAAAACTAATCTAGCAAAATACTAATCTAAAGCAAAAAAAACAAACTAACTAAGAACAATAAAGCAAATGAGGCAGATGCACGCTTCCTTCCCCCAAATGGGGGAAGAAGGGTGTGGGAGTCTTAAATCCCACTTGCTCTTTATTAGTTTATTACAATTTTAACTCTCCAACAAAGAGCGCTCTTGATCCCTTAAAATGGGATTCAAGAGACTTTAGTAAGCTTAAAAAAGCTAAATATGAAAAAGACTTGGAGCAAGTCCTCTTCGAGGGTTCAAATCTCTCAAATTTGCTCAAGCTCCTTCGCTTTCCTATGACAAAAAGCCAAAAAACGAACAAACAGAAAATTTGATTGAACGTTAGTATTTGTTAGCCAAATCACATAAAAACTACAACCTTTATACTTGCAAAAGGCTAGGAAAAATTAGTGCTTTAAGTAATAAGGAAAGCAACACTTAGATCTAACTTTTAAATATGAATCTAAAGCACTTTTAGATCTCATTTAAATAAGTAAATGACTAATGATGAAAACTTTTTAGCTCTAATTTACTTGTAAGAAATAGTAACTGAGAAGAAAAGAGTTTAAGTTTTTTGAAAGAAGAATGAAGAAAGAGCTGCTCCAACTCGAATAGTGTGAAGAGGAGGAGGTGCCTGTATGACAAAAAAACATTAGATCCAAAAAGTAGCAGCAAAGAGGAAGAAAATGCAACTGAGCTTAAAATCCTTCTTCGCTTTTGGTGACCTGCAAAGCTTCACAACTTCAAACAAACCACGATCAAATCTAGTATATTTTGATAAAAGAAATTTGGGAGAGCCTAAGTATAATTGACTATATTCGACTACTCTTAGACTTCAATAACAAAGCATAAGTAAACAATTTAAAACTACAAATGTTTACCCTATGGATTAGTAATAACCTTCTAAGCTAGAAAAAGATCTATGAGCTTATAAATGTAGAAGTAAAGCTCAATTACATATCACCTCAATGAAGATCAAGCATTCACAACCATGGAAATTTGCACCATATGGACCTCCAAAGCCTCAACTTTTATTCACAAATATTGCACAAAGGCAAAACATTACAAGTATAAGTAGAGGTTTCTTGCATCCATCCCTATGGAGAAGGATTGCCTCTCTTAAATAGAAAAACCAAGAAGAGGGGGTGCGCATGGCTCAATTAGGGCATGAGGGGCGCATATCTCATTCAAGGAAGTGATTTATGGCTTGATCAAAGGCTTAACTAAGCCTTGGTTGGCGTGATAGGAAAAGGTGGAAGCCACCTCACAAGAGGGGTGCCCCTCTTATCTTTGTTATTTCCTCCAACGAATGAGAGATCACCACATAGGAAAGTCACCCATGCTAAAGGGAGGGCACATTCTCTAATGGATATCCACTCGTAGTGCTCCAATCTTCAACTGAAAGCGCAAGGATTTGATTGATTCTCCCTCCAATAATGATTGCCAACACAACTGGCACTTTATTTGGACAAATTTCCTCTCTTTTAGGAAATTTGATTTTCTCCATATCTTATTATTTTTAATTTTTTAATTCTCTTTTAATATTTTGGAGAGAATTTTTATTAAGTGATTTAATAATCACTCAAAACTTAGAAAAATTGGGTTTCGGGGATTTGTGGGTGCTCCTGGTTAGAAAACGAGCACCCTCATGGTAAAAACATCCTTTACGGGAAAAACTATTTTCTCAGAATTGACTAAAACTCCTCGGTCCATAGTGACTCAATTATATGTCTAGCAAGCTCATAAACATTAACACATGAACTTTAACAACGTCCTAAGGCCTAACCACCAAGATGACCATTCCAACTTTGGAGGAGCGGGTGAAAAACTTGTCGATTATACATCGCTTGTTCAACATTGCATAATTGACAAGGGGAAAAAACACCATGGAATGATCGCATTTGATGTCTAAGTCCTAGGAAGCCAAGTTCTTTACAAAAGACTATCATGCTAGCACATTTTACAATATCCCCAAGGGGGTATGAACGTGCAATTATTACAAAGGGGCCAAAAATGGCCCTGCAATGACTTTTGGACTTTTGAACACTGATGATGAACATTGGAAATGTGCACAACTTTGACAACTCACAGGAAATCCAACTAATGTACAAATTAGGAGGTAACAACTCCCACTCATCTATAATTTCTTCATCATCTCTATACTTTGACCATGCCAATTATTAAATCTCTAATGTGCATTGAGACTCAATGGAGGTCGGAAAGACAAAGCACTTGCCTCAAGTATGTGGAGGGTGTTAGATTTTTCGGCTTACTCTGAAAGTATTTACACCATTTTTGGGGTGCTTCATGAGATTTGAGTTACATTGTGTATGTTTAGCCTCTAGATGGTTTGAGATGGATTGTAGCATGTGAGATGGTATGTGATTGCGTCGAGAGGCGCTCTATAGCCCAGTATGAGGGAGATCTTCTAACGTGTGATGTAGCGTTACATCTAATAAAAAGTAAAAAGTGATAATCTGAGGGAGATCTTTTTATCCACTTTTCAAAAGTTCATAAAAATTGTTATATGAATATTTTGACCATATCGTTTGTCTTTATTATCGGCTAAAAAGTAAAAAGTAATATTATTAGGGAGATCTTGTAACGTTACATGTAACGTTTGTCTTTATTATTGTCGGCCATTAATTAAAATGTAAAAAAAAGTAAAATGTAATGAAAAGTAAAATGTAATGAAAAGTAAAAAGTAAAATGTATTGTCGGCCATTAATTAAAATGTAAAAAAAAGTAAAATTATGGAAAGTATTTAAAAAAAATCCATGTCGGCTCATAAAATAAAATATTATGAAAAGTAATTAAAAAATATATGTTCCTTTATAAAATAAAAACTTAAAACTTAAACCCGAATCTATCAATCAAGAGAGATTAAATTTCTTGAGTTTAAATTTAAAAAAAGAAATACACCTCAAGAAATTGGATCCCTCTCGGTGCTTGATAGATACGGGTTTAAGATGGATCTATGCTGGTTGATATAAACACCTCAGATAGCTTGCTTAGCGGATGCTTGACCGCAATTGATTGTTGGCTCAATGTTTTTCCCATGGGCGTTGGAGAATTCTTGCATGGATGGTTGACGCACTTCATGATGGCCACACGGAGGATTCACTTGGTGGGAGAATGCCCTATAGGGTATGTTGAGTATTGTGCATCATGGAGGAGGGCTTCAAGCCCTAGATGGCATGCGGTAGCTTGAATTCTTGTTTGGAGGATTGTAGATGGCTCGGGGATGCTTGGGGCTTTGATAATGTTCTTGCAAGGGGTAGCTAACTTAGGGGAATGCTTTGCTTTGGAGGATAGATGGAGTTCGTGGAGGCTCGTGATGGAGTTGTGTGGATTTTCCTTGTGTAGCTACCTCACCTTGGAGTCCTTATTGTGCACGACATCATCATTGGAGCATGGCACTTATACTCTAGAGTGGATGTCTCACTTGTGTGGCCTACAAGGGCTCATGTAGGTTGCTTGTAAGGGCTTGTGCTCACATAGTATTGTAGACCTCCCTTACCTTTCATATAAATAGAGGAAGGAGAGTCTTTCATTCATAAGACTTGTGTATTCATTCTTTCTCACTCTTGTGTGGAGATGTAGCGTAGAAGAGGAGCACACTTGTCCTCTCTCTCCAGGTCTTCACTTGCACATGTTTCTCTCTCTCTCTTGGGCATTAGAGTTTCTTGGTCTCTTTGGGTGTTCCTTGGAGCATCTTGGAGTTCTAGGGTTAGGGTTTTACTCTTGGATATTGGAGACTAGGGTTTTGGGAGAAAATTGTAGGGTGGAGTTGTGAAGAAGAAGAGAAGAGGAGAATGTCTTGCCTTGGAGACAGTGTTGGAGGGATTTTTGCACTTATTCTTCTTGGTAGAGCTAGCGTTTGATGATTTACCCTAGCTAGGGCATTTTGCATGGTTGGATTTTGTAGCCTTGAGAGTAGGCTATGGTATGTAGTAATGTACTTCATCATTGATGTTATATATGAAGTTTCCAACAATACATATGTTGTGTCAATTTCAGATTTGATTTTCAGCTACATGTGTTTTTCATATTTTGCTATTTATGATCTTGCTGATTTGACATAAGTAAAATGGCAAATTGTTAAGTGATTTGACATATAAAGTAGAAGACAAAAGGGGCTGATTTTATTGTCATATTATTGCTGTTATTTCTATTGTAGAAGTACATTTTCAGATCTGAAGATTGATTGATAAGTTGTCCTAGAAGGGCTGAAAACTTATGTCATTGGTTGGTGTCTTTTCTCCTTGATTGCTAGGAAGTTTAGGGCTGTTTGAAAGTGAATTATTTTATGTAGTTGTTTTGTACTTTAATTTATAGCAGTCCTAGGGCAGAAAATTATGGGGTTAAGATTTGAGGAACCTTTTAGAAAGAAGTTGAAATTTTTGAATTGCATTAAAGTGTCACTCCAGTAAAATTTCCAACATGGTATTAGAGTAGTTGTAGTTGATATTGTTGCCGCCGGATCAGCACACCTGGTTAACGCAACAGAAAATCTTTGCTACTGCTCGGTGTGCCCTTGGGGGCAAGTCTCGAGTCAAGTCTGTCACCTGATCTTGACTCCTCCGTTTAGGCAAAACTCCCAACGAAGCCAAGGGGGGTAGTCCGTAAGAAATGTTTCTAAGGTTATTAGAGATTCCAGTGAAATAGTTAAAAGGTGTTTTATGTTTTTAGGAGTTTATTAGGGTGTTGATGTTCAAAAGTAAACCAATATAGCTTTGCAATGAATTAAAGAAATACTTTCACCAACATGAATTAAAAAAACTTCCAAATAGATGCACAATGTTCGATATGGTATTAAGCAGATGAAAAGTGTAATGGACCAGTGCCTTATGGAGTCAATATAACAGTATAATAGTGCTGAGTGAAAGAGAAAGTGTTTTGCAAATGCCTTTTGGTTAATTTTAGATTATTATGATATGAATCTTGCAGCTCGAAATATAGATCTACTTAGGAAAATGTAACTTGAAAAATACTAGATCTAAAAGCTACAACGAATAGAAAGAGAATGATAAACACTTGAAATTGCAATCTTTTCTATTGGAGCGAAAAGGTTAGAAGATGAAGCTATGCTTTGCTCAAATCGCTCTTAGTAAACAGAAAGGGAAAGAGAGATAGTTGATGTAATTTTGAAGAGAGGGGTGAAGCCCCTTTGTGCCATAGCTTGCATTGGTGTTGCTCTTTTGAAGGAACCTGAAACAAAAGTGTATGTAAAAGCTGCCCAAAGTGTAGAAGCTTCAACCGAGTTCTAGTCCTTGTGGTCTTTGTGATCTGCATCTTAATAAACAAACTCACAACAAAGATAAGTAGATCTAGTGTGTTAGCAATAAAAGAAAACTGAAGGGCCTAAATACAACCGAGTATTGTCGACTATTTCTAGATCTCTAAAACTCTTTCACAAATAGACAAGTTGACAACTGCAAATGTCTATTCAAATCAGTAAGCTAGATCTACAAATAAATGTAAGCAAGAAAGAAATAAGTACGATGTCACCTCATGAAAATCACCACATTTGCTCAAGATGGACCTCCAAAGTCTTCAACAATATATTAAAAATGATCAATACTTTACAAACTGGTAGAGGTTCCATGGATCCACACTACTTCTTTGATTGGAGCATGAACCTTGCTTATATAGCCTCTCAAGGGAGAGAGGTCGACTTCATGAGAGGGAGGTGAGTTGGTTTAGAGGGCAGCCAAGTGTGGGATGGGATCCCTTGATTGATGCAATTGGGGATGAGTGGGCAGCCACCTAATGGAGGCGCCCTCACCCAAGCTTTGGGATCTCCTCCCCATAAACCGTATGCTGCCAGATGCACTCAACCGCCCACATGATGGAGAAAATGCGCCAATTTCTCTTGATGGAGTTAACTCCTGGATGATGCAATGTGATACACTCTTGATTTTGATGTGGAGAGGTGGCGTCATCTCTTCCTTGTAACCCATGCCAAATTTTGGAGTTATCGCCCATCCAACTTGCGAATTGCCATGGTGGAGGGTCCACCCACGTGAATGAAGACGCACACATTTCATCTTCATGTAATCGCTATTCAAACTTTGAGTTAATAAAACATGTGCTTTATTAATCCAACATGGTCACCTTTCACTTAGAGACCCACTTCAACCCTTTCAAAATGATTTTTTATTGTTTTTTTGTCTTTTTTGACTTTGTCTTTTTGTGCATTTTTGGATTTGTTAGCATTAAAATGCCAATTTGTCGCATTTTTAATGAAAACTGCTCCCAGAGGCGACGTAATTGCCTGGAACCTGGAGAAAACAAGCACCAGGGTAAAGAGGATGCTATGAGCGTCAAAATGAGCCTCCCCACGCCAAATTCCGCTTCCAGACGACACTTTTATTACATTTTGAATTTTTTCCAATTTAAACCATTAAAAATGGTTTAATTTACGGAAAAAAAAATTTTTGCCGGAATCGACTCAAACTCCTAGGGGACCTAGTGCATGTCCATACGACTTATTACTGATGGCTAGCATGTAAAAATACATAGACACATAGGCTTTAATAAAGCCCCCCTAAGATCGACCACCATGGAAAATAGTCCAGCTTTGGAGGTGTGAGTGAAAAACTCAGGAATTATACGCCACTGAAGCGCAACGCATAATTCCTAAGGAAAAAACACTCTAGAGTATCCCCTTGACGACAAACCCTAAGGTAGGCCAAGTCTTTTACAAAAGAATTATGCTTAGACCAACTTATTACAATTCCCCCGCAGGGGTCTGGACATGCAAATTTTACAAAGGGCCAATTTTTTTTGGCCTGATGGATCTCGGAACACTGATGATGAACAATTTGATTGTTCAAGTCTTCAACGGTTCACTCGGATTCCACTAAGTGCAATTTAGTGGATAACAAAGATCACTCTTGCATAAAAGGGAGTTGTATTTCAGCTAGTGATTACTTGGGATAGGTACGTCACCTAGTTGAGGTCATTGGGTGTGAAACCCTAGATTACTTGAGATAAGCACCTTTGCCCTTGGAAGGGATGATTTGTTTGCTTCATATACTGTTGATTTTGTGCACTTAAGACTTTTTCAAGATGTGTAAAGTTACTCTTGCTCTAGAAGAGTGTAACATGTTGGATAGAGTTTCAAATTTTATTCAATGGAAGTTTAGGCTTAAGATCCTTATGGAAGAGTCTGATCTTTGGGAGCATGTTGAGAAGGACAACCTAGAACCTACCAATATGACACAGTTGGTCGCTCATAGGAAGAGGGAAACCAAGGTGACATAATCGTTCTTGATTCTATGAAGGATTACTTCATCTCACACATTGCTGATAAGAAGTCAAGTACGAGCACGTTTGATGCTTTGGTCAAGTTATTTTAAAATTTTTGTTTTTCTTGATAGATGCTCTTACGAAACTAACTTTCAATGGTTCATATGAGAAAGACAAATACTATGGTGAGCTTTTTGAACTAAGGTTGAGGATCAAGAGCTAGTATCCAAAGCAACAAGCGAAAGTAGATGCTGTTGATCAGGTCAGGAAGATGAAGAAGGATAACAAGAAAGTATTCAAGAAGAAGGATGGGAAAAATATAGGGAAAAGGACTTGAGTTAGGTCTTATTTATCTACTAACATTGTGTCTAGTGTTCGCTGGCTATTGATCAGGTCAGGAAGATGAAGAAGGATAACAAGAAAGTATTCAAGAAGAAGGATGGGAAAAATATAGGGAAAAGGACTTGAGTTAGGTTTTATTTATCTACTAACATTGTGTCTAGTGTTTGCTGGTATGTGGATAGTGGAGCTTCGAGACACATGACATATGACATGTCACTATTTAGCAAGATTCAAAGGAAAGAGGTAGGCATGACTATGGAGCTTCATCATGATGCCATGTACCTTGTGAGAGGACTTGGCTCCATTTCATTCTATGTGTTTTTGAGTGTTGTTCTTGAGTTGAGTGATTTTTTATTTGTTTTGGGTTTGAGGAAAAACTTGCTTTCAGTTTCTTGTATGACAGATATTCATTGGAGAGTTGCTTTAGAGGGACAACATTACACCATCAGTAATCGTAGTCTAGCAAGTTCGATGAATTTGGCTAGAGAGGTGAGAGAGGGGGGCCTTTTAGGTTACTTGCTGATCTAGTGGCATTCATACATTCCAACGAGAGGTTGGTAGGATCTGTTGCCACAAAAACTAACAACCTAAGGCAAAGTCTCCTAAGAGGTTCTAACCAAGTGCAACTATAGAAATAGTGTAGCTGTCACTTACAACTACCTCCCTTCACTTTAAGTGGTTAGATGAATCGCTAAGGGGGGAGAAAATAATGTAAATAAAGTACAAATATTTTCTATGAGAGGAGTGCCCAAGTAGATCTAGTCAAAATAATAATAGTTGGTCCAAAATCCAACTAAGAATGCGCAACAACATCATCCATATCATCGACAAGTCAAAAGTGACAACTCACCCTCACCAAAACCATGTGCCAATACCATGTGCCAATACAATGGGCCAATACCACGTACCATTACCATGTGCCTGAAGAAATGGTGCACACCACCTAGGAGAAAGGGGAAATAAACTACAAAACAACTAAGTGTTAGACATTATAAAGTATGACTTAGGAAAGTAACTTAATTATATGCAAACATTAACATAGAAGGCTATTATTTGCACTTTTCTAATAACTCATCATTTGTTTATCCCAATAACCTCAGAACTACCATGGTGCAACCATAATTGATTTAGATTTTCATATTACACCCCTAAGACTAAGTGAACTTCCTAAGTTTCTAAGCAGAGTGAAGGTAATGAAGTGAACATAATCTAATGAAGGGGAAATTAATTGTAAAGTTAGGAAAAAGGGGTTCACGAATTAACTATCATGAGAGGGTGTCTAGATTCCAAGTCTTCCCCTTAGCTTTCAAGAGTTAGGGTTTTAATGATTTTTTTCTCCATATGTGCGCCTTTTGACCGGAATTATTTCTTCTTGAGTTACCCTTTCCTTGCGCCATTTTTTACGATCCTTTTTATTTATCTATCCTCTTTTTGGCTTAGTCCCTTTGCTTTAGATTTGGCATTGATAAGCTAGGACATAAGGATCATGGCTTTTGCAAGGGTGCATAACTCACACATTTAATTTAATTTCCCTTTGTACTTTGAATTTAGGCACCATGCATAGGAATAATATGTAGAAACCTTAGAACATGACATACAATTAGTTTGTTTTGTTGCGAAAGGGAGACATGATGGAAATGGGTGAAGTGGCTAGTGAAATGGCATGATATGAAAAATGGCTTGGTAAAATGTTGTAAATGACATGAAATAACGGTCACACTTGCTTAAATGATAAATCCCTAGCGGCACACCTAATCCCACAAGGTTGTACACTTAATCTGATGAGGAAAGAAGAATTATAACCACACTTGATGCTCCCTATTACCTCCTAATTTGTACATTAGGTGGATTTCTTGCGAGCCACCATAGTTGTTAACATTTACAATGTTTCATCGTCAGTGTTCAGAGGTCCATCAGGCCAATTTTTGGCCCTTTGTAAAATTTGCATGTCCAAACCCCCTTGGAGGAATTGTAATAAGTTGGTCTAAGCATGGTGCTTTTGTAACAAGCTTGGCCTACCTTAGGTTTAGCTATCAAGGGGATACTCTAGAGTGTTTTTTCCTTAGGAATTATGTGTTGCGCTTTAGTGGCGTATAATTCCTTAGTTTTTCACTCACACCTCCAAAGCTGGAGTATTTACCATGGTGGTCGAACCTTAGGAGGTTATTAAAGCCTAAGTGTCTATGTATTTTTACATGCTAGCCATCAATAATGAGTTGTATGGACACGCACTAGGTCCCCTAGGAGTTTGAGTCAATTGTGAGATTTTATTTATTTATTTTCGTAAAATTAGGCCATTTTTAATGGTTTAATTGGGAAATTTCAAATTGTAATAAAAGTATGGTCTGGAGGCGGAATTTGGCATGGGGGTGCTCGTTTTCTCGCTCAGGGTGTCCTCTTTACCCAAGGACCCACTTTTCCTATGTTTCGGGTGATTAAATTATCACTTGAAGCATTTTTGCTCGAGGAGGTGACAAAATGTCAAATAAATGCTAAAAGTGCTACAAAATGGCACTAAGAGACAAAGTTAGAAAATCGAGAAACATGTTTAAAACATGTGGGAAAAGGTGGCAAAGTGGTCTCTTATGAAAGGCGACCATATTAAGAGGATAAGTCACATGGTATAATGTCAAATCAAAAGGTGGCAAATGATATCATGTTTAGGGAGGCGCATATCCTCATGTGTGGGCGTCATTTCTCATTTGTGACAACCTCGTAAAGTTGGGAGATGTTTCCAAAGTGAAGGTTGGCCCCCCTCTCCTGAACTTGCTACAAAGTCAAGAGGCTGCCCAAAGCAGACTAACGTCTCGCCTCGTTGGACCCTTGGCATTGTTGCTTCGACGTTTAGTTCAAGAGGATAAGTTCTTGGTGGGCCACACCAAGAATAAACCCACTAATAACCAAAAACCATAATAATAAAATTAACCATGAACAATCTGTATCACATTTTACCTTTTCAGCATTTACTTTACTATTGGCACTGGTCTTATATCGAATATCTTTAATGTGAGTGCTTTAATGATGAAATGAATGATGAATGCGGTTAAGTTTATAGTTGCATTGTTCTTGTGTTTCCTAACTCCTATATTTTAGCTTTTTCCTTTGTAGAGTAAAAGCCTTAGATTATTTTTATAGGGACCACCCCCTTGGCTTCGCTAGGGGTAGCCTAGACGGAGGAGTCGAGTATTCAGGTGACAACACTTGACTCTGACTTGCCCCCAAGGACACACCGAGCAACTTGAAGATTTCTGGCGCGTTCCCCCCAGGTGTGTATTAGGTGACAACATGCTCACCCTACATTTCTTTATGTAAGTTTTGACTTCTAATTCCAAATCACTCATATACTTTTAAAGATTTTTAATATTGGAGTTGGGACATAGAATGTGATCAATCGGCCCAGAAATTCCTGGCTCTACTTAATGAAATGATAGGAGTCAATTTACACAATACTTTGTATAGTAAGAGCCATAAAAGGTTTTTCCTAGGCCATCTAAGGACCTCCCTTGACCTTCCTAGTCTATGGAGTTATGGCTTATTTCGTTGGCCTTATTACTTTTCTCCTCGACTGGTTAATGAAATGAGATAAGATGTTAAAGAAACACTTGATGTCAAGTAATCTATGGGGTTATGTACTTACCTTTTCGGCTATATACTTTACTTATCTCCTTGGCTCTAGTTACCAAAAGACTATTTAGAACATTTTTATTACATTATAAAAATAGCCTACATAGTCAAATTGCATGAATGAGTAAAGATTCTTCTCATAGCCTTTTTTGAGCTAGGAATATTTTACTTGATTCCACATGCATGCCTTTAGAGGGAGCAACTAGTATGAGTTACCATTCCTTGAGCCTTATTTTATTCCCTTTAAAAAAATAAAAAATAAAATTTGATTTAGCTTTCCTTGAGCCTTTATGTTATTCCCTTTAAAAAAACGAAAAGCAAAAATTGGTTTTGCTTAGTCCCTTCTCTTTTTATTTTTTTATTTGATCAAGGGACATAGGGAATGAGGCTTTTTAGCAAGGTGGCACGGCTCAACTATATAATATGATATAAGCCTGCTTCCACCTAGAGCAATTTTTGTTTGGTTCTTTTAACATCGGAATGCTAGACTTGACAACATGACATATGATAAGTTAGTCACAAAAGGGAAAATGATGAATATGGACAAAAAATGTGATGAAATGAAAAGGGATGAAAAAATGGCTAGGGGAAATGATGGAAATGTTATGACTCATACATAATACCCCACCTAAGCCACTAGGGACATACCCCAATCGATAGAATGACACACTTATCTAAAGGTAAATTATGAAAACACCATGTAATCAACCTAGCAAGAGACAAAAGTTTACAGTGTTATGAGCCATTATGGAGTGAGCACTGTCAACCATCAAAATCATGATGCAAGCAAAGAAGAATCATCAGGCATATGGAGAGGTCACATGGTATAGCACTGGATCACATCTATCGTCAAATCACCTTGACCCGTTAGTTGAAAAAATGCTAGGAGTATATCTGATGCAAAACATCCATCAGTCACCTCAGTGGAATTGGTGTTTGTGACAAAAATCATAAGTGAAAAATATCTCCATGTCACCCCTGCAGGATATGGTGTAATAGGAACCATTCATTTACAATGGATCATGCATTGAAGCATTGTGGATTAGACTCTCTTCAATCATGTCCAATCAACATGCAATAGATTGAGTCCCCAAATTCAAGAACCATAAAGCATAGTGGATTTGATAACCCTGTCAAATAGATACATCTTTGAGAGTATGACCTGAAAGTGTAGTAGGAAACATTGATGCTCAAGTATAGAAGGAGACACATACCCCTTATTGAGTTGGGGTTGGGAAGTAGGCCTCAAGCTAAATTGAGGACATGTAAATTGGTACCTAAGTAAGTTTATGTTTTATTGGATTGAGGCTTTTCAATTAAAGCATGTGGTTGGAGCATGGACCCAGGGAGAGATTGTATAGGGACCTTTTGGAATCAGATTGAAAGGTGGGAAACATAGTGAATATATATACCCCCTCCAAGCAGTTACTTAGGGGTAAACACTGTACGTACTTGGAGGGGGTTGTGTTTCCAGGCGTTCCCCTTTAGAAACCTGTACCTGCTTCCAAGTTTTTGTGCTAGTTAGATAAGATGTAATCTTTTCCAAAGATGTCTGGGTCAGAGATATTGTTAACTTTATTAATTATTTTCATCTTTATCCACACCAAGGGACATGTCAATATCCTCATGCTCATGAAATTATAATTAAGGAAATGATGTTTTCGGCAGTTCGACACATGGGCACCATCTCTCCAACCAATCATCACCTTGTAAGTGCCATTTCAAATGAAGACAAATTAATCTCTAATTTATTTTTAACCTAACTACAATTTGACCTATCATTCCTATTTTCTTGCAAGACAATGTGTTATATATATCGTGTTTCCCCCTACGTACTTGCTTGAAGGGGATTGTGTTTCTAGGCATCCCCCTTAATGAAATCTTTACCTGTTTACAGGTTTTGTGCAATGTAGATAAGATGTAATTTTTCCAAAGATATCTGGGGTTAGAGATATTGTTAACTTTATTAATTATTTTCATCTTTATCCACATAAATGGACATGTCAATGTCCTCATGCTTATGAAATTATAATTAAGGAAATGATGTTTTCTGCCACTTCGACACATTGCACCATCATCTCTCCGACCAATCATCACCTTGTAAGTGCCATTTTAAATGAAGACATATTAACCTCTAATTCATTTTTAACCTAACTACAAATTGACCTATCATTCCTATTTTTCTTGCAAGATATATATATATATATATATCATGTTTCCCCCTATGTACTTGCTTGGAAGGGGTTGTGTTTCTAGGCATTCCCCTTTACGAAACTTGTACTTGTATATATATATATATATATATAGATTTAAATCATGTTCCCCCCTACGTACTTGCTTGGTTGTGTTTCTAGGCATTCCCCTTTACGAAACCTGTACTTGTTTCCAAGTTTTGTGCAACTTAGATAAGATGTAATATTTTCCAAGGATATTTGGGGTCATAGATATTGTTAACTTTATTAATTATTTTAATCTTTATCCACCCCAAGGGACATGCCAATATCCTCATGCTCATGAAATTATAGTTAAGGAAATAATGTTTTCTACCACTCTGACACATGGCACCATCTCTTCGACCAATCATCACCCTGTAATTGCCATGTCATTGCCTAAAAAACAGGTGTGATAAAAATAGCAGTGACCCCTCCTATAAAATAGGAACCTCCTACAAAATGACACATGTGGAGATCCTTACTATAAATAACATGTCAAAAATTGGACGCTTCTAAATATAACACCATCTTGCATGTCCCTGAAAATTGTCTCATCTGACTCGTGACCTTCCAATGATTGAGAATATGTTGTTTGGTTTGCCATGCAAGCCCTATAGCCTCAAGTGCTAAAAATAGCAGTATCTCAATATCACATGCATGTTGCATGCAAATTGAGAACAAACTCCACATGCACCTGTGGAGCCATGAATGCACCATGGATCTATGTTATCAAAACCAGACCGAAACCGGCAAAACCGGTCGGTCTGACAAGTTTTGGGCGTTTTTCGGTTCAGTTTAGTGTTTCTAACTGGAGATGGCTATTTCCGTGCCGAATCGTTTGGTTTTGTACCGAACCGGCCATAAATGCCTAAACTGACTGGTTTTGTACAAGTCCGTACACCATACTTTTGAACATGAAATAAATATAAAAAAAGTTAAACCCTAGTATTCATTAGTAGTATTAATGGCAATATTAAATTCTTAAAGTAAAAGAATAGAAAATGAAAGGTAAGGAGAATGCCATTTTTATAAAATGAAAGATAAGGAGAATGTCACTGTTATTTAAATTTTTAACATTACCATTAATTGTTTCAGGATGTTTGAGAGTTGCTCCAACCTCATCGGACTTCATATGCAAAAACTAGAATTTTAGATCACATTCAGAATTCAATAGATTCAACAATTCTCAGGATTTCAGGATTGCTACACTTCCCCTAGAATCTATCAAGTATGAGGTTATGGGATTGGCATTTAATCAAGCACATCAACCCCTCTATGTGCCTTGATGTTGTTGGTGCTGATCGTTGAACTCCTCTGTCATGACTTTAATAAAAATGTACCCTTCACTCTGTTGAAAAGTTAACTAGGAAAAGTGTCGGACCCTTAACCTTGCTTCATGCGGAAGCAAAACCCTTTTTTAACTTTGCATGCAGAAAATGCGTGCATGCTTTTTTTAGTGCAGAAGTGCAATTTTGCACGGAACCCTAAAAATGTTATCAAACGATAAAAAGAGTTGAGAAGGAAAAAGGGGGCGCATAAGGTTATTGTGAAAAGCAATTTAGTCGAGAAGACAAGAGAGGCTCAGTGCATGAGCAAGGGTGCACTTCTGAGATAGAGAGGGTGCATTCCATGCTGAGAGAGGGCACATATCTGAGATAGAGAGGGCGCACTTCATATGGATATCAGAGAGGGTGGATTGATTAGTTGCAAATATTGTTTTTGAGAAGAGGAATTCTTCAACAGAGATAGAGGGGGCGAATTGCAGAGAGGGCGATTTGCAGCAGTGGAAGAGGGAGTGAATCCCAGGGCAGTTAGAAGGAAGAGGGGGCGCAAATTTGAAGGAGGCCTTCAGCAGGGATCAAGCAGGAAATCCAAGGCTTGGATTTTTTAGATAAGTTTGTGTGAATGCTGTGTATCAGATCTATGTACTTCTTCTGAAAGATAATAAATTACTTTTACTCTCTCTCACTGGTTTTTCACAAGGGTTTTTCCAGGGTCACATTGACCAAAAACTTTTGTTTCTATGTTATATGTGTGATTGGTATTGATTAAAAGAGTAAATAGATCTCATCTGTTTCTAGTTATAGATTATTGTTTATGCTTATCTGTTATCCAGGCAACAGGATTGGGATGGGCATTAAACATATGTACTAGAGAGACTTGAAACTGGGTTGGGATTTGAGATTTATGAAAAATTTACATGGTCTTAGAGCGCAATGAAAGATCAGAGTAGTACACACATCAGATCTACCAGATCTGAAGAGCAGAGTTCACATCTGTGCAGGTAGATACCAAATCTAAAGAGCAGAGTTCACAACTGTGCGGGTAGATACCGGATCTGAAGAGCAAACATTAGATCTGTAAGTGCAGTGACTAGATCTATCAGATCTGCGAGAGCAGTGTCCAGATCTGTGAGAAAAACATCAGATCTGTGAGAGTAGAGTCCAGATTTGTGATAACAGGCATCAAATCTGTGAGGAGAGACCCCAGATCTATCAGATTTGTGAGAGTAGAGTTCAGACTTGTGTGAGCAGACATCAGATCTGTGAAAGCGAACCCTAGATTTGACTCATTTGAGAAAGAGAGGGATAGCTTGTTCATCGAGGCAGAACTTGGATCTATATTTTAGTTGAGAGGATCATGGCTATAGGTTTGAGGGTTGAGGACAAGTTAGATGGGGCTGGAAATTTCAGTCCATGGAAGGAGAGAATAAGTATGCTTCTGCAGGAATGTGAGCTGTGGGATATAATGAACAACACACAAGCGAAACCAATGGTGGTGCCTACAGATGCTACAACTTTGGCAGCTTTTGAGAAAAAGAACATAAAGGCCAAGACGATCATCCTTGATGCCATCAAGGACCATGTTATTCCGGATGTGACAAGCAAGGACAATGCATATCAGTTGCGAGATTCCTTAAATAAGCTGCACAAGAGTTCCAATGAGAATCGAAAGATGGTACTAAGAGAAAAACTAAAGAGCATCAAGATGATCAAGATTGAGAACGTTGTTACGTATCTTTACCAGAATCACTCAGGTGAGAGATGAGCTTGGTGCAGTTGGGGAGGTGGTTGCAAACAATGAGCTAGTGCAGACTGCATTGAGTGGGTAAACCAAACAATGGGCAATGTTTGTGTAGGCTGTTGTGGCAAGAGAGAATCTAGCCTAGAGGGATCGACTTTGGGATGACTTCATTCAGGAAGAAACCCGAAGAGGTTATGTCCAGGGCAGTTCGTCGACAGGAAATGGTGAGGAGGATGTGGCACTTGCAGCGAAAGGCAAGAAGAAATCCAAGAAGGGTCCCAAGGGTGGGCAAAGCAGAAGGGTGAACAAAAAAAGGCTATGAGCAAGGTAAAGTGTTTTTTCTGCAACAAGATGGAGCACTATGCAGTAGTGTGTCCTAAGAAGAAGAAGAAGAAGCAGTAGACAGTAGCTTCAACTGAAGTTGATCAGTTTATAGAGAAGTTTGACAAGGAATTTTCCCTGATTACTTGTCATTCTCTGACTTAAGAAGATGTGGATGAGCATTCCATAAAGGAGGATGACAAGGAATTGTCCCCGATTACTTGTCATTCATTGAGTGCATCTACTACCAGTGTTTGGTACATAGATAGCGGAACCTCCAACCATGACGGGTGTTCTAGGGTACTTTACAGATCTTACTGATACTGGGTTAGATCTTGAGGTTGTATTGAGAGATAATACCTTAGTCAAGGCAGTTGGACGAGGGACAATCACCTTTCAGATGGAGTCCAGAGAGTCCATGACAGTGAGGGATGTCTTGTATGTCCCAGGGTTGAAGAAGAGCTTGATATCTGTTTCCACAATAGAGGATAGGGGATTTGTGATATTGTTTCGAGATGGGCATGTACTCATTCATCCTAAGGGATCCAATTCTACTACAGCAGTGGGGATTGGAGTCCTTTGTGGGAAGTTATACAAGCTCAGTTTTCAGCTTCATCATGCCTTGGCACACAGCAACAACAGAGACAGTTGTGAGTTATGTGAGTTATGGCACAGGAGGATGGCTCATTTGCACCACCTAGCATTGAGGATTTTGAGGAAGATGGTGATGGGTCTGCCAGAGTTTAGCACATAGCACAGTGATATGTGCAAGGGGTGTGCACTTGGCAAGTATGCCAAGACCGCTTTTCCAAGCATGACAACAAAGCAACGGGGACACTAGACTTGGTACATTCAGTCCTTTGTGGTCCGATTTCCAATGTATGTAACCTTAGTTGATGACTTCTCCAGGAAGACCTGGATTTGCTTTTTGAAGAGCAAGGAGTCGCAAGAAGTCTTGTAGAGGTTTAGAGAGTTTAAATCTCTTGTGGAGAACTAGACAGGGAGGAGGATCCGAGTGTTGCGGTCAGACAATGGGGGTGAGTTTACCTCCAAAGAGTTCAATGAGTTCTATGCATAGGAGGGAGTCGAGACAATTGACAGTACCACACACCCCACAGCAGAATGGGGTGGCAGAGAGGAAGAACAAGGCAATTGTTGGTGCAGCAAGATCTATGCTGCATGATCAGGCTTTGCCATTCTTTCTTTGGGTAGAGGCTTGTAACACAGTAGCATAGATTCAGAACATGAGTCCCCGTAAGGTTTTGGGATGCAAGACTCCTAAAGGGGCTTTCTTAGGATAAAAGCTTGAGGTTGAGCATTTTAGGATATTTGGATGCCTTACATACTCACATGTCCCTTTAGAGAAGAGGACAAAGTTGGAGCCCACGACAGATAAGGGAATCTTTGTAAGGTATGATGAGACTTCGAAGGCCTACAACATATCCATTCCTGTGAGGAGACATATAGTCATGAGGCGGGTTGTGAGATTTGAGGAGGACAGGGCTTTCAGGAAGTCATGTGAGTTGGAGAAGGAGAAGCAATAGGCTCCCACACTTCAGGATGGTACAGTGCAGAGTTCGGCTTCACAAAGTTTAGGGTCACAGGTATCAGGGGTGACAGGTTCCCCAAGTACTTGTACAGGTTCCCCAGATACAAGTACATGATCACAGAGCAATGGTCAACCAGTTTCAGGTTCATAGGTTACAGGTTCACGAGCTCCAGAGTCGCAAATCATTGGTGCTACATCATCAGGTACACATTCTTAGGTGGTTGATTGGGATGAGCAGGATCAGTTCCCTCCATAGGAGGTTACTTTAGGAAAGAGGGAGCCCAAGTGGCTTCAAGATACCTTGAAGGAAGCTCAAACCGCGGGGACTTCCAAGAGGACTATGAGAGAGAGTAAGGTGCATGAGAGGTTTTGTAGCCATTTGGCTATGGTGAGCAGTATTAGTGAGTTTGAGCCATCTTCTTATGAGCAGGCAACAGGCAAGCAAGTATGGAGAGATGCCATGGTGGAAGAGTATTTGCTTCCATCGTGAAAAATGATGTTTGTGAGGTTGTGCCGAGTCCAGTGGGGAAGTTAGTGGTGACTTCTAAGTGGTTCTACAAGATAAAGTATGCTGCAGATGACAACATTGAGAAGTACAAAGCTAGGTTTGTGGTGAGGGGGTTCTCACAGGTAGAAGGAGTCGACTATGATGAGACCTTCGCTCCAGTGGTTCGATATACTATGATCAGAGTAGTGATCTCCATTGCAGCAGAGATGGGTTGGAAGATCCACTAGATGGATGTGAAGACAACGTTTCTGAATGGACTCATACAGGAGGAGGTGTACATAGAGCAACTAGAGGGCTTTGAGGTGCATGGGAGGGATTCTCATGTGTGCAGGTTGAGAAAGGCGTTGTACGGGCCGAAGCAAGATCTGAGAGCTTGGTATTCGAGGATAGATACCTACTTGCAGGAGTTGGGTTTCCAGAAGAGCGAGGCAGATCCCAATCTCTACTTCATTGTGGTTGATGGGGAACCGCTCATTCTGGTATTGTATGTGGATGACTTTATATCAAAAGGAGTAGAGAAACTCATAGCCAGCTCCAAGAGTGATCTTGCTTCAGGGTTTGAGATGAAAGACATAGGACTGATGCATTACTTTTTGGGTATGGAGGTTTGGCAGGAGGGATGGGCATATCTTTCTAGGACAAGGCAGACGCGCAATTGACATTCTGAAGAGATTTTAGATGGAGGACTGTAGGGCTATGGCCACACATATGACAACCAATTGGAAGAAGCTGGTAGCTTCTTAGGGTGAGTTGGTTGATCCCACTAGGTATCGTCAACTTATTGGATTGTTGATGTATCTGGTCAACACTAGGCCATATTTGTGTTATGCTGTCAATACATTGAGTCAGTATATGGTGGAGCCCAGGAGTGTGCACTGGGTGGCAGCAAAGCTCGTGCTTAGGTATATTCGAGGTACAGTGGACTATGGACTGAACTACGAGAGAGGGGATGGAATACAATTGAGTGGCTATACAAATTTTGACTGGGCAAGTAGTGCAGTGGACAGGAAAAGCACCACTGGGTGCTGTTCCAGCTTGGGTTTGGCAGTTGTGTCATGGCTCAGTAGGAAACAAAAGTCAGTGGCACCTAGTTCTGCAGAGGCAGAATATATGGCAGTGAGTCTGGCTAGCTGTGAGGCCATTTGGCTTCGTAAGATGCTATTTAGTTTATTTGATCAGCAGTTGAGGCCAACTGTGATTTACTGTGACAATCAAAGTTGCATGAAACTCACGGAGAATCCAGTTTTTCACGACCGGTCCAAGCATATTGAGATCAGATACCATTTCATCCAAGATCATGTTCAAAGGGGAGCATTTGAGCTTCAGTATATGTCTACAAATGAGCAGGTAGCAAACATTCTCACGAAGTCACTGATGAAGGGCAATTTTATTATTTTAGGGACAAGATGGGAGTGGTGAAGAACACTTTCCTTGTTAAGAGGGAGTGTTGAAAAGTTAACTAGGAAAAGTGTTGGACCCTTAACCTTGCTTCATGCGGAAGAAAAACTCTTTTTTAAGTTTGCATGTGGAAAATGAATGCATGCATTTTTTAATGCCGAAGCGTAATTTTGCATGGAACCCTAAAAAGGTAATCAAACGATAAAAATAGTTGAGAAGGCAAAAAAGGGGCGCACAAGGTTATTGTGAGAAGCAATTCAGTCGAGAAAGACAAGAGATGCTCAGTGCATGAGCAAGGGTGCACTTTTAAGATAGAGAGGGCGCATTCCACGCTGAGAGAGGGCGCAAATCTGAGATAGAGAGGGCACACTTCATCTTGAGATCAGGGAGGGTGGATTGATCAGTTACAGAGATTGTTTCTGAGAGGAAGAATTCATTAGTAGAGATAGAGAGGGCGAATTGCAGAGAGAGTGATTTGCAGCAGTGGAAGAGGGAGCGAATCCCAAGGCAATAAGAAGGAAGAGGGGGCACAAATCCCAAGAAGGTCTTTAATAGGGATCGAGCAGGAAATCAAAGGCTCGGATTTCTGAGATAAGTTTGTGTGAATCCTGTGTATCAAATCTATGTACTTCTTCTGAAAGATAATAAAATACTTCTACTCTCTCTCACTGGTTTTCCTGCAAGGGTTTTTCCAGGGTCACATTGACCAAAAACTTAAGTTTCTATGTTATATGTGTGGTTGCTATTGATTAAAAGAGTAAATAGATCTCATGTGTTTCCGATTATAGATTATTGTTTATGCTTATCTATTACGTGGGAAACAGGTTTGGGCTGGGCATTAAACATATGTACTAGAGAGACTTGAAACCAGGTTGGGATCTGAGATTTATGAAAAATTTACACACTCAAGCATAATCACTTATTAAGCATGTGAAGCTTTTTCTACCTTATTTTAATGCTTGGATTAGGAAGTTTCATCAAAATTGTAAGGTGTTGACATGTTTTTGGAGGATCAACTTCGTGATTCGAGGTAGAGGCAAGGGCTATGTGTCTAGCATGTAGAAGTGGTCCGAAAAGTGACTCTCTAGACATTAACTTTATTTTATAAAGTTAAAGTGACTTTTTTGTTATAATGACCAAAAAACGACTTAAGTTGTGTCAATGAAAGATTAGGTCGTGACCGTAGATCTCAAGTGCTCAAGATCTAATCTTGACCATCAATCACTTTGGAGATCTAGGTTTAGGGTTTTTAACTTTTCAGTCATTGTAAAGTTATAAAAGGAGATCGAAGGAGAGATTAAACACACCGAGAGAGAGAAAAGTTGAGAGGCTGAAGAGAAGAGAGATAGCAGCAGGAGGAAAATTGCAGGAGGCTAGCTAGGCACACTTGATTTTGGCACGCAGATTGAGGCAGCAAGAGGCTGCACGTAGGTTGAGGAGATTGGATGCAATTGCAGAGGCTGTACAGGCCGTACAGACTGCACATGAGCAGAGTTAAGTCTGCTGCACGATTTCCTAGATGCTGGCACAGAAATCAAGGCAGGCTGTACAGCTGAAAAGAGTGCAGAAATCTGTTGGCATGCTTTTCGAGGAATCTGGGCTGAAATTACAGGTTCTGTTACTGCTATAATAATTTCCAGAAATTCTCTGTGAGCTGAATAATTAAATTTTTCTTTCTCTTGCTGGTTTTCCCTTCGGGGTTTTTTCCAGGGGTGTTTACCCAAAATTACTGTGTCAATGTGTGTGATTGGTTCTCTGTTTTCTGCTGCGTATTGCAAGTTAAATAGCTCAGGGTATTGCTGTTCATAAAAACCCAGATCTGGAATTTATTGTTTTCCGTGCATGCATCTGAGTATTAAATATTTTTATTGGAAGCAGTAATCAGATCTGGGCTTAAAGAAATCAATAGGCTAGAGCCTAAAGGTGGGGGGCACAGGGTACTATTGGTGCCTAGGATCCCAATATAGGCAATGATTTTGATGATATGTAGTTATTTGTTGTAGCATGAAATTTTTGGATTCTAGAGGCCATTTAGAGATTCTTTGTTTATGTATTTTGGGTCAGATATGGATGGCACTCGATGGTATTTTAGTTATATGCACCCTTGCTATATATATGAAAAACTTTGCATATTTGTGTATAATGGTTTGGATTCATATGGATGCACATGAATATATATATTTTTTTCAAAATTTGAATATTTTATGTATTTTTTGGTCCGGTTTTTTACTGGTTTTTTCTGGTTCTGGTCCAGTTCAGATTTTTGGGCTTGACTGGTTGGATGACTGGTCTGGTTCCAATAACATTGCCATGGATCACCTCCAAATGTCAAACAAAACAATCCCCAGGTGTGAACTGATCTCTGAAATGAATGATCTACAACTTCTATACCAACAATCCTGTGAAGGATTGCCCCCATTTAACCAGCCCGATGAACAATTCTGCAAGTTAGCATGGGTGCAATTTTGGGTGCTGACAAACCATACAATAATATCCCTTCTCTGTCCTATTCCGTTTTTGAATTCCATATCTACTATTCTAAGTTTTTTTTTTCATTTTAAAGTTGGACTAATAAATCAAATTGAGGTGATTTTCTGCCTGCAGTGGATTTCTTATTGATCCAGTGATCAGTCCCGTCTGTCTGCTGACTTGCTTATTATTATGTAATCCATGTTTCGCTTAATCTATATTTTATTCTATTGTTAGTTGTAAATATTACATCCTGATTTGTGATCAGGTATTTGGATTCACATCCTAACAAACAAACTTTCCATCTCCATACCTGAGTTGTTGCTCAATTGGATGGATGAGAAGAATTGAATTAAATTAAATTTGCAACCAGTTTTAATTGAAGGAAATAAAAATGATATTATTTTATGAAGAGGATCTTCTAATTCAATTGTTCGTGTTGCAAATTTGGAGTTGGTATATGTTTAGCTTGTGTCCAAGTCAGACTAAGCTAACTTGGTGTTGCTTTTATCTGTGCAGACTGGTTCAGGGTTAGCGAAGGCATACCTTTTAGTTACAAATCCAGAATTATCTGGGCCACCTCCTCCACGGACACCCCCTCCAATTGCTAACAGTATGCCAGTGCCTTCTTCAGCAAACCTCTCGAAAACATATTCCCTTCATTCTGCACCTTCTCAACAATTATCAGTTGATGATGAGATCGATGATTTTGAAGACGAAGAGGAAGATGATGAATCAACAGAGTATACTTCTAGGCGCCGTTTGAATGATGTTAGCGATCTTGTGCTAGAATTGCCTTCTTTCAAAACAGGTAGAAGAAAGAACAGGCTGTTCACCACCATTTTGACATAATTCTGTGTGGGAACAACAGGGTTGCTATATATTTATGCTACCCGAAAGCATAAATGTGAATCAGTATAAATAGTCATTTCCAGATGTGTTGAAACTTGAAAGTAATTCCAATGCAAAAGACATGCAAATTGTCAAGCTGTTTCTGAAATTTACTTTGACATATTTATGTTCAAATCCCTCCTAGTTAGGGAGAGATCCTGCATCACAATATGATCAGCTTTGAGTAATTATTACAGACACTCTATTATACATGAACATAGCTGGGGTGGGAATCAAGCCTTTATATGTGAAGAACAAAAGTAGACCAAAGGAAATATTTTTCTTGGATGCCAGACCTTGACAGCCTTGCTTTAAATGGGTTTTGTTGATCATGCAGGTCTTTTGGATGATGATCTTCGAGAGACTGCTTATGAAGTCTTATTAGCTTCTGTAGGTGCCTCAGGGTAAGAGTTTTCCTTGTGCCTGCTATATTTAAGGTCCAGTTATATGCTAATTTTTTGGTTCTGTCAGCAAATGTATGTCCTTCACATTGAAATTAATTAAAGTAATTTGAAATTACCAAACATAGTCATCTTACATTTTTTAGTTTTCTATGATAGTGGTCTTGTGCTACCATCCAAGGAAAAGAAAAAGGAGAAAAAATCTAAGTTAATGAAGAAGCTCACTCGTAGCAAGAGTGAGAAATCCCAGCTTCAGCCTCAATGTGCACCAGGCTTGGCTGGCTTGCTTGACACAATGCGCATACAAATGGAAGTAAGTAACATGTATTGAGCTATTGTGCTTATTTTTCTCTTGCATCCACACATTAGGGTCTGCAATTTTTCTGTAAGTCTATACTATTTTGGAATAAATCTCTTTCGTCCATGGGATTTCCAATTTCCATATAAGAATGATGATTGGAATAATATTAACGTTAGATTCTTGATTGTGTTCTACTCTCTGTTTGTTACTTATTTATATCATATCTCGCTATTGCAAAAACCTCAGTCTCTTGGATTCACCATTGTTTCATTAATTCATTTTTATTCTGTCTTTTCTTTAATTAGAATCACAAGATGGGGAAGTTATAGGGACATAGGAGACAATTATTATTAAAGGCAATCAGCATATTAGGGTTTCCATAAAAATGTAAAATTATAAATCCCGAATATGAACTTTTAAGTTAGAAAACTTAGAGCTGAATACCTGTCAATTTAGATCTCTAAGAACTCATCATCTACAAAGATGATTAATAATGAATAGCAACATGAAATGATTTACTGATTGAGAGTACGGGCTTTTTCCATTAAAATGACTAAAGCAACTGGGTCAAGAATGCAGTGTTAATGTCATTCAAACATCAATATATTTAATGGGATACAAATGCCTGTTATTAAATTAATATTATTCTCTCAATGGCAAAGGTGGATATCTCCAAATCAAAATGTTGGCATTGAATTGAATGCTGACTTTGTTTAGTTGAACCTGCATTCCTAATTGTTAATGCTAGTGTACGTGTCTCTTGTTATTGACCATATCAATGTACCTGAATTTGCTCTCTGTTGTAACACCCCATTTCGGCATGTGTGTGTATATGCAAATGGACATAGATGTAATATGTATATGATGCAAACATTCCAATTTGCTGAAATGGAGGCCAAGTGAAATTACAATTGTGCTTGGGATCTGCCTAAAGCTTATGTTTTTACTTTCTTTTGCTTATTTAATATTTTCCTATAGAATTTCAAAATTTGAAATCATGATCTGCCTAAAGCTTATGTTTTTACTTTCTTTTGCTTATTTAATATTTTCCTATAGAATATCAAAATTTGAAACCATGATCTATGCAATAGGTAGATGCTAATTCGAATAACTACAGTTATACGAGTTGTGGGATTGCCCAAGAACATGTATGGACATTGAAAACCATGAAGGGGTGCGATAGGTGTGAAATGAGATACGTTACACACTTCCTATGCTAGACCTAACATGTATCTTCGAGTCTAGTAGGTCCTTTATTAGTTGTATGTGGACAAATATTTTTTTTCCTCATAAAAAACCTCAACTTTATTTTCAATAAAATCATAATTTTCAGTGACTCATACAGCCAATAGATCAAGTAGATATGAAGTAAAACCTTCACATTCTGAAAATTCTGTTCAAGAAGTATGTGGACACACACACACACGTATATATTTTTCTTTTTTCTCTTCTTATTCTTTCCTCTAAATGTCTTGATTTTAGTCCACTAAAAAATAATTAATTACTTCCGAGGAAGAATCCAACCAAAAATGATTAACATGGAAAAAATATTGAATTGAAGCATGCAACAATGTCTTGGAAAACGTTGACTCATTAACAGTTTGAAATGTATTTCAACAACCAGTTTATGTGTGTCAATAGTTTTTTCCCATTGCAGAGTCTCCCCTAACTGTCAAAGCTAGGGTGCTGGAACCACTCTTAAGAGGCAGATATAACCAATGAAAAATGTACTACTATTCTAGAATGACATCAATCACACATAGAATGTATTTTACTTAAATTAAAAATAAAATCCTTCAGCTTCATAATTTCTTTGTATTACAGGATTACATATTTTGTATTCTTCTTGCATAGAATAGGGAAAGTATGGCAAGAAATACCCCTAGGAAAATGTATAATTTCTTAGAATAATTGCCGAAAGGCTGAGACTCTTTGGTGAGATATTGTAGACTTCCCAACAATTTTTCATTTGCAAAAGTGTTCACATGTAAAAACAACTCATAATCATTGAGAAAATGAAAGTGTGAATTGTTACCAAGCCTATATTTCACCACGAATTGCATGCATTCATGTGGATCTAATGTATTCCATCAATTACCAAGATAGCGAATTAGCTCTTAGGTTGTTAAGAGTTGTAGCAACGAAATACGAACACATGTGCTTTACAATAACCCTAGCATCATCATTTAGGCATTAAGCATTGCCAATATTTTTCCAGTTAGAGCGAATAGTCAATGTAAGAGTAAAACAACCAAATGTTAGGTTATTAGATCAACTTATGAGATATGAAATATAACCACAAATACTAAGTTAATCAAAAGATAAAATCCAGAAAATTAATTAGCTTGCAAGATGGCTAACAATAGTAAACATGTACCTAAGTATCAATCCAATGTATTAAGACCTAGATCCACAATACTAGTATGAAATTCAAAGCTAATTGAAAGGAGTTCGTTATAGGTTTCAGATCTGAAAATTTGTGATTACAACAGCAAGTAAAACTAATAGGAAAATGAAATAGACAAGATCTAGCAGCCTATTAACGAGTACTTGAATTAGTAAGTATTTGAGACTTAAAATATCACAAAACACCACAAGAAATTGATTAGATATTGCTGGGTTTTACTTAGATTTATGGTGTATTGAGCTTAGGCTCCTTAGTGTTTGAGATTTAAGAATCAATGAGTGAAGGAAGGGGAGTGAATAGCTCCCCTAGTAGCGTCTTGAAAAAATGAATCCAAGCACCTGTATATATCAGAAAATTAGATTAGAAGATTTTAAAAATGGAGGAAAAATTGAAATGAAAGAAAATTGGAACTACAAAAACCTAGATCTAGTGCCTCGAGGGAAACATTTGGTGGGAAATGGAGTCATTAGCAAATCTGAATGGTAGGTGAGTAATCTTCAAGGGAGAGTGGAGGACAAAGCAATCCCTCTCCTTTGCTAGCCAAAGATATCAAGTGGATTTCCTACTCCAATCTATGATGGGTTCCTGTAAAAATCAAGAGGCAAAGCAATCTATCCCTAAACAAGAGCCACCGCAATATTGGTGAATATACCTAGTGAATGAAATTCCTATAAATGAAAAGAGGTTGCAGCAATCTAATCAAGTAAAACAATATTCATTCCTAGAAAACAAGGTTGCAGCAATCATTTCCTAGTTTACTAAGTACAAAATAGAATTACCATTACAGTCCATAGAGGACTATCCTTTTCCTTGACTGCAATAAGCCTGAACTCGTGTTAAACACTTGGCTGCTTCTCCTCCTCTGCACCTACCAATGGAGCTACTCAACCTAGATAATTACTTCTGTGCACACAAGGAATCCATTATTGGTGTTTTATATTTTTTCTTCTTTTTATAGCCCACAAGGAACAAATCTATTATAAAAATGGATGGAATTCATATTGAGTTAACACCTAAGTTGCCAGGAAACATGGGTATGGGGACTGGGACGGGGACGCCACTTTTTGAAACAGGGTACTTGGGTACATTGGGGGTACTGTATATATATATATATATATATATACATATATATTAAAATTTATAAAAATAAAACGTGTCACAGTCATATCATACATGCATATTTCTAAATTCAATGATTCATATGAACATTTACATTGAAAATTTGAAACATAGAATAATAAATTTGATAAATCATAGACTCGTAGTAGATATCAAGTGGAAGACTGGAAGTTATATAATTAATAATAATATATGTCCATGACTCCACGAGTTCAAACTTCGTTGTCATACTACATTCAAAATTTGCCTAATGGCATTTCCAAACATGAAAAAGAATCAAAACAGTAAACAATGAACAAAATAGCTGATTTGGCTTCCTCAAGCCATGTCATCAGCATCCTCACGATCAATGTCATCAGCATCACTAAGGTCTTCTGTCAGCAAGCTCTCTAGATAGGCATCACTCTTGAGTTGAGGCATTGCTTGAGCAATGAAATGTTAAAACTTAAGGTTTGGGACCCGGGTTTAGGTAAGGGCTCACTTCTTATTTGTTTGAATAGTGTTTATTAAACTATTTATTAAAGTTTTAATTTTTTAAACATTGCAAATAGACCCCCTAACACCGACGGATTCCAAACTTGAACAAAGTACCCAAACACAGGGTAGGGTGTACTGAAATGCATGCAAGTACCCGAATTTCATGAATGACATCTCGGGTACGTGAGGTCTGATTTGGGTACGGCCGGGTACGGCAGGGGACGTACCTTTGAAGTACCCAAGTACCTGGTACATGTACCCGACCCCCCGGTACGGGTACCCATGCATCGCAGGTTAACACATTTGGCCACAAGAAAAAAAGGGTCGGGCCACAAGAAAAAAGATTTTGCCTGAGGCTAAAAGAGGAAACAAAGGGCATGTTTTTTCCACTAATTTTTGCTACAATGGTTCCATTTTATGATAACTTATCTATCTGCTTGTAGGACTTCATATGATCTGTTGGGATATTGTTGCATATTATGAACTTGAATAAAAATTCAAATAAATTCTTCTGAATATATTTCTTTTGCATTCCTCTATTTCAGATTTCTGAAGCCAGTGATAGGCGAACAAGAGAAGGTTTGCTCCATGCTGCTGCAGGTAGAGTGGGCAAACGGATGGACACTCTCTTGGTTCCTTTGGAACTCTTGTGTTGCCTCTCACAGTCTGATTTCTCTGACAAAAAATCATATTTGCGGTGGCAAAAGCGGCAGGTTATGAGTCCTCACAATTTTTTTACCAAGAATATCACCACTCTTTGCAGCCTATCTATTGCTTCATTTTATCTAATACTCGCTTACTTTCTATATGTCTCAGCTAAATATACTAGAAGAAGGACTTCTGAATCACCCAGCTGTTCGGCTTGATACATCTGAACGAATTGCAACTGAATTAAGAGTTCTTCTAATGAAGATTGAAGAAGCTGAGGTACATGCTTGTGAGAGGTAACACATCCTTTGATTGTATTTCAGTGCAGCCAAAGGATTTATTTATTATGTTAGAATCATCGGAGTCCAAGACTCCAATGTGCATCATTCTCCAGTAATGTAAGATAACATTTATTGAGCCAGGTAGACAAGGCATATGCCATTCTGATTTTATCTAGATGGATTTCTTTTTTGGCACTTGATTGTTGTACTGAATAGATCATTAAGAGGTTTCATTTCCAATGCTTGTTCCATAAAATTTACATCTGTTTTCTTCTTCTTTTAGGGTCTTCCTTCTCCAGCAGGTGTAACTCAGCGTACAGAATCTTTAAAAGCTATGAGAGGAGTTGCTCTTGCCCTCGCAGAGAGGCCTGCACGGGGTGATATAACAGGGGAAGTCTGCCATTGGGCAGATGGTTATCATTTAAATGTTCGACTCTATGAGAAGCTTTTGTGTAGTGTGTTTGACACATTGGACGAGGGAAGGCTTGTTGAGGTTCGTTTATCAGCTTGCTGCTTGTTTTAATGTGAATGGTTGTTGACATAGGTTATGGCAAGCAAAATTGTCATCATGTATCTTCCTTTTAGGACATTGTTGGTTCAGTATTTCTAATTTATCTGCAGCTTACATCCTTACTGTTTGTTGTTCTTATTTATACTTCATTGTTTTCTTCTGTTTACTAGGAAGTAGAAGAAGTCATGGAGCTTTTGAAATCAACATGGCGAATGTTGGGTATCACACAAACTATTCATGATACATGCTATACATGGGTATTGTTTCGACAGGTATATTTGGATTTCCATGGTTTTTTTTTAATTGTTTCTCTAGTGTAAATGTTACAAGGAGGCAATGAAGAGGAAAGCTTCTGTTCATATTGGAGCATAGCCTTTTGGTCTGGTAATTATGATTGCATTGCTGAGCATCCCTTGTGGTTGCTTTTATGGTGTTTCTTTTGTGCTTTCTTAAGGGAGTGTTGTAGACCATGGACACCACTATAATAAGACACAGCATCATAGGCCTCTGCTGCTATAAAAACATCTCTGGTAAAGAATTAAAGTGAATTCTGCCTTTTCCAAAACTTATGAATTATTTTTTGGGAGAAAACTTGGGTGCGTGCTATAAGATGAGGGCCCTGATGAACTCAACACTTATAAGATGCGATGAGTGAAGAGAAGAGTGCCCATCGCGCCCACTATGAGACCTCACACAATCGTCTAGAGTGGGTGCTCTAGTCTTTGATCAGGGTCTGATCACCACTAATCCCTTATTTGAGTCACATGTTTACAAAAGGGGGATCCATTCTAGTGACTGCAGTTCGATCCTTGAATTCATCTTGTTGGTTGAAGATGAATCAGAAAAATCCATGGTTGGATTCTTAAGACTTAAACACTTGTCTAGCTTTACATGTTGATTTGTTTTAACTTTTTGGTAGGGGATCCCCTGTATGCTGATGGTCAAGTGTGACCCTTCCAAAATGAGAATTCACACCTATGCTTTTCTGTTCGTTGCTAATGAAACTAGCTCGATCCATCTATAGGATGCTCGAGGATGCTGGTGTTGTTGTGCCTTGGCCCTCAACTAATGCTCGAGGATGCCGTGGATGAAGTTATGTTGTATATTGCAACATAGATGTTTGAGCTTTGTGTGTTGGTGTAGGGTGATGATGTCCGAGCTAAGGATCCGTGTTCTATAGACTCTTGGATTGGAAGGCAAGTGCTAGAGGGTGATTTACTTCAAGATCCATCAATGTAGGCGGTGTTGAGCATGCATTTTGTTACCTCCCTTTTTTATGGGTGGTCACTAGAAAGTAGGACCAAGATGTTGGTTCAGCTGAGGATTATGTTTCAATTCTGTGGATGCTGATCAAAGATGAAAGTGATAACCGAAGCACATCTGAAATGTGATATCAAAGATACAGTGGTCACGGTGCCTGCCTATTTTAGCATTTCTCAGAGGAAGGCCACTAATAATGAAGCTTTTTGGTTATGGTGCCCAAGGTGCCTGCAGGTTTGGCTTGTATGAGTACTTCAAGAAAGTTTACTGTGATGCTGCTGGCCCAGAAGTCGAGCATAGAAAAACACTAATCTATCTCGCATCCAGTGCTTCTGCACAGCTAATTGCTGATGTTGCTCTATGTCCTATTGAAGCTGTAAAAGTTCAAGTTCAGACACAGCCTAGATTTGCTAAAGGCTTGGTAGATGGATTTCCAAAGCTCTACACAACTGAAGGCTGTTCAGGGTTTAACAAAGGAATTGTTCCTTTGTGGTGTCGGAACCTTCCATTCGCTATGATGATGTTCTCAACATTTGAACACACAGTCGATTTCCTATATCAAAATGTTGCACAAAAGCAAAAGACTGAATGCTCGGTAATGCAACAACTGGCAGTAACATGCACAGCTGGGTATATGGCTGGTACTGTTGGTACAGTCCTTGCAACTTCTGCTGACAATATTGTTTCAAGCTTGTATAACAAAAAGGCAGATACAATTCTGCAGGCTGTGAAGAGCATCGGTGCATTTAATTTGTTCACCAGAAGTCTCCCAATCCGTATGGCATTTCCGTCCCACAATGGAAGAAAGCCGAGACTCGAGTTTCCTGAGAAATCAAAGTGCATCGGTGGTCAGTTTCACAATTAGCGCTGACAGCTGCTCGGAAAAATTCATGTGCTTTTTTGAAATGTCTTCCACAGAGTTTCGAGCGTGAGCTCCCATGATCAAGTCATTGCAGGCGAACTGACCCGAGCTATAAAAGTAAAAAATAAAAACGTTGATGCTGCAATACGAGGGCAAAATTTGATCCGACAATTGTTACTCTGCCCCGATCATTCAATGGAGACACTTCCATTTTCAATTTATCAGGTATTGTTACAGGGAGCGGCACTCACGGCTCGGAGGTCACGTTATTAGCAGCCGATTGGTTGATGTTAAGCTCACCTACTCTAATTGTGCAACATTGCGATTTAGTGCCAAAACTCGGGTCTCAGTGGGCAGCAAGTTTAAAACCGATCGAAGGTCACGCCAAGCTGTGAATCATCGATTTCCTTTGACCCTTAGATAAAGACGAGTGTGTGGGCATTTTTCAGGACGTGGCTGTTTAGGGGCGGTTAGCATGGTGGAATTCATCGTTTTCGAGCAAGCATGAAATTCGGCAGCCGATTGAGCAATGCTGAGAGTTATAACAAATACCAAAGCCCGATACTTTCAATTTTTAGCTCACGGTCAATAAAAAAGTTGTTTCCATGCGTCATCGTCTTAAAGCAGTCGAGTAGCAGCCCAAGGTGCCATCGCATTGAGCAATTGCAATAAATGCCACAGCTCGGCTTTCAAGCAAAATGTCAATCGCGCCAGCGCAGTTTTCAATTTGTAAATCAGAAATCGCCGAGCTGCTAAACATGGAGTTTTCCGCTGATTTCATGACAGCCAGCGATAGGGAAGATCAGTTATGGGAGCTGCCGAGCATCACGGATTCACGGGTCATCAACTCAGCGATGATGTATTGGCAGCAGAAAACCGGTGGGGCGTGTTTTCTTTTGATGGCAGTCGTTTTGTTTACACAGCGTTTGAACAGCTGATAAGAGTCAGTTTCACATTTTGGCAACCTCGCATCATTACTATTAACAGCCGATTACATGTAGGGTTTCACTTCTTGTTCTCGGTGGCTATCACATATGGCGTCTCCATCGCTAGGCGTTTTCCTCCACGCGTCATTTTACAGCCAGATTAAATTTTGGACTAGACCATTCGTATTTGTTAAACTTTGGATTGGTCTGGCAGGTGGCTGCATTTTGATCTTTTGCTGCTAGTTTCAGCTAGGCAATAAGTTGACTTAGACTTTAGTGGAAAAGTGGATTTCACTTTATTATTATTTTCTTTTCTGAGAAGGTTCTTTGGTCTTTTTAAAGGCTGAGCTTTCTCCATTTTAAGGATGGAAAAACTTTGGGAGTTTTCTCTTCCCACAAGCTTAATGAAAAATACCATGGGCCTCTTTGGATAAATTCAGAGTTCTCTTTCTCTTTGTATGCCATTTTTATTTGTTTGCCATCTTTCATCTTGTCTGAGGCGATACCTCTCTTAGTTCATTTCTTTCGATTCTTAAGCTGGGATCATCTGAATAGAAGGCTAACAATCTAGCACAACTTTATTTGACCCATGTTTTTCTCTTAAGTTTTGCGGCTTTAAGGTATTCTCTAGTGCAAGAGCTCTTAGTTGGTCACTACATTCACCTGGTAGCAAGGCCCATTTGAGCTCTCTTTTTGACTCCATTCGCCCCTCTGATATACTGGCACTGCTCTTTCCCTGAGGATTGATTTTCCCTTCTTTTCCATCATCCATTTAAAACTCATTTCTCTGTTACCTGTGTTTCTCTAAAGCAGCCTCTTCAATTCACCTTGCCCGTTTACTGTACCTGCCTTAGCGATCCTATCTTAGGGATACCCCCCTAGAGTTGGAGGAGAGCCAACCTGAAGCGAAGAGGAGAGGAGTGTGGTGACATTGGCCTCTCTCCTGAGAGAGTTGTCATCCAGCTGGTGTGTTACATTTTGGGCTTCAACAACACGCATGCCATTTTGGGAGACAACACATTTGAACAGACCTAGCCATAGAAGTTTGTTTTTGGCTCATTCCCGCTCTCTAATCCTTTTGACTCCTCAAGCCAACCTTTCAAAGAGTTGAAAGTGGAGAATGGTATAGTCCAACCTAATGTCGAAGGTGATTTCAATTTCTTCCCGTTGATGCCTAATACATACCTGGGGGTAACGCGGCAGGAAACCTTCAAGCCGCTCGGTGTGTCCTTGGGGGCAAGTCAGAGTCAAGTGCTGTCACCTGATTACTCGCCTCCTCTGTCTAGGTTACTCCTAGCGAAGCCAAGGGGGTTGGTTCCTATGAAAATAATCTAAGGCTTTTAAACTATGAAAACAAGTAAAAAGCTATTCTAGGAGTTAAATGATGGATATGGAAAAACATTACAATTTGCAATTAAAATTAATTACCACAACACATGATATAGATAAACTCATGACATTTTATGATTGAATTTAAAACATTTGTAAAGTATAATGATCCGTGCCGAGAATATAAATGCGATTGCTTCCTGTGTTGTGTCGTGAAAGTATTGCAAAGGCTTGTTGTAAATTTTAATTTATTTAATGAGTATTAAAAGAATTGGTTTATTTTTGGTTTGGCCCAACTTAGAATCGCTGCTTTGAACTGGGCGTTGTGACAGCTATACCAAGTGTCCAACTAGGCGAGGATAAGCCTTCTTATGGCAGCCTGCTGACTCTATAGTTAGCCTCACTAGACCTCCCGAGTTCTCAAGATTGAAACTTTGTAAGATTGTCCTATTAAAACTAGTTACTCTACGTCCTTTTCTGATTGACCCAACTATCCAGACTAAGTTGGAGCGGTCAAGAGCATACTTTGGTTTTCGAGTGTTGGTTGATTTTATTTAAAGTTTCAAAGTGAGTTGTTAAACTAATCTAAAGCCCAAGAGTCTCTTTTCCACACACCAAAAAATGGTGCAGTACTTTGGGAGAGCAAGGGCACAATTTTATTAAGGTTCGTTGGAACAATTGTAAAACAAAGCACAAAACATGAGATAAATAAATCAGATTTAAATGGGTCCCTTGAGGACTTGTGTGCTTTGTGATGTGATTTAATTACTATTAACTTAAAGAAACTAATCTAAAACCAAAAAAATAAAAAAATGCAAAAAGTGTGAATCCCCCTTGGGGGGATGGGCGCAGGCGCTGGAATAGCCTGCTGAGCTCTCTTTATTTTTTGTTACATCAACTTAAACTAAAGAGATATTGCTGGTCCTTTATCAATAGGTACCAATACAGTTTACAAAAATTGTAGAAAGCAAAAGGGGGTAGAACAAGCTCCCTAGATTTTCCACAGAAGCCTCCAAATCCAAGTTTTTGGTCACTTTAAAGTTTAATGTTAAAACCTGCTAAAATATCAGAAAAACAGCGAGCGTTATTAGTATCAAAATGGCCAAAAAACACTCTAAAGGTGTCTTTGACCTTGCTACAAAAAAATGCAAAAATTATGAATTGAATGATAAACTGAAAATGCAAAAATTTGAACTAGTAAGACAAGCTAGAAAGTTTGTCTTGCTAGGATATTTGGCTGCCCTCTTTCAAGTTGCAAGCCAAATTGTGCAAACCTAATGAGCTAGATCTATCTTTCACACACTTGCAATAAAACTCACTCTTCCTTAGCTAACAAGATCTTTCAACTTTTTAGATGCAAACAAAGGAAGAGACTTTTCACTAATGTAAAACAATGAGATTTAAATTTGATAATATGATAGCGTTGGCAAAAATAAAACTAGATCTACTTCTTTAGGATTTGAAATTTTTAGATCCAAAACAATATGTCTTTGACCTTGCTACAAAAAAATTCCAAAATTATGAATTGAATGATAAACTAAAAATGCAAAAAATTGAACTAGTAAGACAAGCTAGAAAGCTTGTTTTGCTAGGATATTTGGCTTCCCTCTTTCAAGTTGCTAGCCAAATCGTGCAAACCTAATGAGCTAGATCTATCTTTCACACACTTGCAATAAAAACTCTTCCTTAGCTAACAAGATCTTTCAACTTTTTAGATGCAAACAAAGGAAGAGACTTTTCACCAATGTAAAATAATGAGATTTAAATTTGATAATATGATAGCATTAGCAAAAATGAAACTAGATCTACTTCTTTAGGATTTAAAATTTTTAGATCTAGAACAATATGGAACAAGTAACCAAGAAGATTTCAAGAGAGATTGAACTAAGGTGAGAAAACCCGTTTTTTGAGCGAGAAAAGATCGAGCAAATGGAGACCGCATGCGGGTGGGAACACGAGGGACTATGCTTCCTTTAAAGTGGCTCAAGAAATCGCCAAAGCTAACACTCTATGAGATCCAGTTACCTGCAAAAAAAACTTCACAACAAAACCTTGCACAAGCAGATTAAATGGCACCAATATGAATCATATAAAAGACAATAAAGTTATAAACATAAACTTTCAAACAAGACATGCAAAATGTTCAAAGCATTTTCATATGATTGATAATGAGAAACAAAATTTAAATTTTATTCCTTAGCTTACTGAAATAGTAAATTTCCTTCCAAGGTCAGTGCAAATCCGAACAATAAACAAAATCTTATGAAAAGACACAGATTACCTCCATGGGATTTGAAACATCATGCATCCACACATTTGACACGAGCCCACAACGTAGCTTCCAAAGCCTTCTCTTTATTAACTCAAGAACTCAAAAAAAATTACAACACAGAGGAGTAGAGGTTCCACCTTTAGATCCTTTACAATGGAGCAAATCTCTCTCTTAAATAGCAAAATACATGCACAGGAGGGCGCATAGATCAAGCAGGGCAACTTCATCCTGATGAGGGAGTTAACTGGATGCTTGGAGTCTTTGATTGGAAACTGACTGAATGCCAATGAAGGGAGGTTGCGCCACCTCTAAAGAAGGTAGGCAACCCAAACCTCGTACTTATCACCCTCAATCACAAGCCTCCACCTCACAAAGTCGCCCATGCATGGAGTAGGGCGCACTTTCCAAGGTCGGATGATTGGCACAAGTTTGGTGTTGATTGAAATCACCCATTCAGAGTTCAGTTCACTTTTAGTTGACTGTACCAAGGCTTTAGTTGATCCTCAATTCAACTCCGAACACTTTCCACTGATTTAGGAATTTGTCTTTTTATTTAATGTCTTTATTTGACATTTATTTTGTCTTTTTTTGGTTTTTTCGAGCAAATATTATTTTTTCTGAGATAAATAATTGCTCGAAACTTAGGAAAAGTGGGTTTATGGGTTAAATGGGTGCTCTGGCTTAGAAAACGAGCACCCCATTGTCAAATTTCACCCACAAACCACTTAATTATTACATTTTGATTTTTTTTAATTAAAGCATTAAAAATGGTCCAATTACTGAAAAAATATTTTTTTTCAAAACTTAAAAAAAACCACCAAGGGACCTAGTACATGACCATATGAATTTATTTAAGTGTCTAGCATGTTTATATATGTTGACACATGAATTTTAATAACCCCCCAAGGCCTAACTACTAACTTAGGCATTCCAACTTTGGAGTTGTAGGAGAAAAACTCGTTAATTATACTTGGCTAAAGGCAAAGCATAATTGACAAGGGAAAAAACTCCTTGGAATACCCTCATTAGTTTCCAAGTCCTAGGGAGCCAAGTTACTCAAAAGACCACAATGCTTGTACACTTTATTACAAACCCCGTGGGGCATGGACATGCATTAAAAATTTAAAAAAGGGGGCCTTGAAAAGGCCTGATTTTGAACTTCTGAACCCTGAAATGCACAATTATTTGTGCAAACTTTGGTGGCTCTCTGGAAGTCCAACTGATGTGTAACTTAGTTGGTAACACTTCCTAAGCAACGATAAGGAGTATGCATAGTGAAGACAAAATCTAAAGTACTGGGGGGTGATTTTGTCCTTCCTTTGAAAAATGCTTGATTAGGATGCTTTTAGCAAATGGTGTATTTTGAATTGGGAAGCTAAAGGGTCTCCCTAAACTCATACTAGGGTCTTGAATCCAAGTTGTTGCTGCCTTACACACACCTGGGGGGAAACGCAACATAAATCTTCAAGCTGCTAGGTGTGTCCTTGGGGGCAAGTCTCGAGTCAGGTGCTGTCACCTGATCCTGACTCCTCCATTTAGGCAAACTCCTAGTGAAGCCAAGGGGGGTGGATCCTAAGAGAGAGTTTCTAAGGCTCTTAAGTTGTTTTTAGTTGTTGAAGATGGAAGTGATTGTTTTTTAGGAGTTTTTTTTGAAAGTTAAGAAAAATATTAAAACAAGAACTCTACTCAGTGGCTGGAGTGGATGGTCAAGTAGTTAATAGGCTTAGTTAGGTGAATTGTTTGATCAATGGAAGGCTTGAGTTACTCTTCAAGACAGGGGGGACAAGAAACCTCTGTGACATTTGTTAGTTTCACAAACAATAGGGAAAATAGTGTCTCACGAATGGATAACATGCTAGAAGGTACCCCTTTGACTTTAGCAAGCCCTCCCTTTATTTCATTTGACATTTTGCATTTCATTTCACATTTGACTTTCTCATTTGAATTTCTTTTAGATATTTCTTTCAAGCACTTTTATTCATTTTCAATCCTTTAATTGGATAATGACTGAAAGGTACTGGCCCTAGATTGCCTTCTGGGCACCAGTTATGACACAACCTTAGCTCCGCTATCGGCCAACGTCTATACTACATATGTGTGACGGAGTTGCCACAGTAAAGATTTTTTAGAGCAAGTAGGCTTAACCTCTTAATTCAAGGAGTATGAACCCTCCCGACCACTAACCAATTTCAAGGATGGGGAGCACTTGTTTCAAGTCTAGGGGGAACACTTCTGGTGATTGGGCCAATTTTAGCTCGCACTCAATCCACAAGAGTGTACAAGTAGAATGAGATCAATGGGGTCAGAAGGCTTCATCACACACATCAAAGCCGAGACACCAGGGAAGACATGGAGGCAATCCTAACAAAGAGGTCATAGAGGGGGAATGTCCTTAGTCACTTAGTTGTGTCCGGATCAATAGGGACGAGTATCAGGCAAGGTGAATGGGTGGAATATGGGTAAAGCCAATGTATGGATCCAAAGGGTTAGGTGATGATCAAAGCAACACTGTGGAGACTTGCCATAGAACAACATGTATATAGCACACAAACTAGCACACAAACTAACACTAAATGAGATGCCATGCTAATGTCCTACTCATCATACTTATCCAATAATCACAAGCTATACACCATCATAAGTCATACTAGCATTGCCATGCTAGATCAGGAGATCACAAAGCTCTAGGCTAGCTGTGAAAGCTAGCAGCCTAGCACCTTTATCTCTCTATATCAGAAGTCATACTAGCATTGCCCTGCTAGATCAGGATATCACAAAGCTCTAGGCTAGCTATGAAAGCTAGCACCTCTATCTCTCTATGACATAGTGCCATCCTCAAGAGGGACTGCCTGTAGGTGATGAAGTCAACCCTGAACAGTATGACTGCTGCCATCAATCAGACTGTCATATATTGATCAGATCCTAACCTTCTGCCACCAATTGCAATGTGACTGATGTTTTATACCAATGAAGGTGCTGTTGACCAATAGAAGATTGAGGACTGATGTAAGCCCTTACTTGAGATGACGTAAGCCCTTAGGGCTTAACCAACCAAAACGAACTGATCAGAATCCTGAGATCAGTGCTGAAGCTTTAAAGTCAGAACTCTGATATGGAATCATGAGACAGTGTTGGATTGGAACTCTGATTTGAATTCGAATCTCTGTTGATTAACAATTCAGAACCCTGCTCTTTCAATTGGACAGTTAGGAACCACAGTTTGGAGCCTTGATCACACTTGGAACAAATTCGGAACTCTGCCTGAGATAATTCGGAACCCTGATCTCAGACTTGAATTAGTTCAGAACTCTGCCTGAGACTTGACTGAGGCAGATCGGAACCCTTCCTCCACAATAGAGACAGTCCGGAACCTTGCTGAGGCTTAACTGAAGTCTGAGGCAGATCAGAAACTTGATGTTGCTCCTAGGTCAGATCGGAACCCTGATATTGCTGCTGAATCAGATTGGAACCCTAATTAAGGAAGGTGGAACCCTGCTGCTATATATCGGAATCCTGAGCAGCTGTTGGTACAGCAGATCGGAACCCTGTACTTACTGCTGGAACCTTAACGTCATACTAATAAGAGACTGTGGAACCCAGCGGCAGCCTTCACAAGTTGATCAGACTTCACTCAGCATGAAACCCCATAAAGATTGTCTTTTTGGATTAGAGATAGATGTCTTTAATGTATTGTTCAAGTGAGAGTCCTTCTCTATTTATATTTCACCCTTGAGGATTATTTCCATAATCTTAGGAATAAATAAATAATAAAAATACTCTTAGTTGGGGTTACATTATTTTATTTTTTCACCTTTAACCCTTTTGACTTTTATCTTGGACCTTTGGTCCTTTACAAGTGGGCTCTTGGACCTTCAATGGGTTTCTTGGACCTTTAATGTGGTTCCATCACCAAAATCTTTTAACCAAGTCATTATAGACCCTTCTCTTGGTCTTTATGGCCCACACATGCCAACTAGGTACATTAACTTTCTTTACCTGACTTAGGTGTTTAGGTGTTCATGACCTCTTCTAAGTGGGCGCTTGGTCTTTATGACCCTTTCTTCATGGGCACAAGGTTTACAATGTACATGGTCCATAGAAGTGACATAATGCCCTTTCTTCATAAGGAACCCTCAAGTTCTCAAATGATCCACACGTGCCAAGAGATAAGCTCTCTTCCAATAACTTCTCATAAGTACTGCACATTGGTCTTCTTCACACTTTCAATGGTCAAAACTTGTCTTCTAGAATCTTCATAAGAAAGGTTTATTCATGTTGATTAAGTACATCAACATCCTAGTCCCCGACTAGGTCCTCAGCCCCAGGCTGATGCCAATCTCCTGAGAATGGCTCTTGATGCTGCCCAAAAATCAACAACAGGGACATAATGTGAAGCAGTGTAAGTTAGGATCCAATCCCACTGTCCAATAGTGGAGAAATCCACTGTATAAAAGGTTCCAAAATGTATGGCAAGGGATCCCAAAATCGATCAGTAAATGACCTGGGGCCCTGCTTTGAGACTCTGCCCACTCAACTGATCCAGCTATGATAAAAAAATGGATCCCGTCCATCCATAACTCATGCTTTGTCTCTGATGCTCACTATACTGGACTGCTCAAAATCTGGTCTGCTCTGCCAAAAAATGAAGGGTAATCCCCCCTACAGAATCTTTGATAACAGCTTGTTGCGCCAATTAGAGGGGACAACTAGGAAATAGGAGGTGATCCTCCTGATGACCATTGTCTGGCACTGGACACATAGAGACAGATCAGTGTCTGAATAATTCTCTCGTGAAGAGAGCAAGGCATCTCAGGTCAGGGTAGTGGAGAATGGAAAGGGAGCTTACTGAGTATCGAAATAGGCAGTAACATCTCCCTCTGATCTCATAGTGTATGGGTCATCGGAAAATGAGATGCTCCTCCATGCTGGGTTCTCCTATAAAGGGCATAATTGGCAAACCTTGTCTGGCTGCAAGATGTGGTGATCTGTCTCAATCTAGACTCTAGAGTTTGTGGGGCCCACCCAAAACTAATATTTAAGACTTCCTATGGGGAGGTTCAGAATAGCAGTTTGGAATATAGCATTCATGCAATTGCACATTGAATTTTATAGCAAAATCACAGTATGCTGAAACAGGAATGGCATTTTTATATACTTGGCTGGCCCAATTTTATGATCAACACATTATTCTATTTAAATTTTGCTCAACTCTCAGGTTAGCATTTATCATGTCTCTCCTCTCTTGCACCTGTCCCTGCTTACACATTCAACTGAAGCACCCAGACAGGTGCATGCACTAAACATGCTTCTGTGTTCTACTTACTAAGTTACTATACTTTTTTTTTCATCTGGTTCATGGCACCGGAGATCGGTGCTCACTGTGTCCACAGATAACCCCCCCTGTATTCCGCGAGGAATGTGGCAAGGCCAGATGTTGCTGCTGTGAAGGTGGCTCAACGAGAGCATCAAGTATCCCATTTAAGGGCTCAACATGTCACTTACAAGGAATTGAACCTGGGTGGGGAGGTAAACAACCATTCCTCCCAACCACCTAGGCTACATCCCAATGGACTTTAAGTTACTATACTTTGTAAACATTAAGGTAAATTTTTTTGTGTCCTACAAGTATTCTGGCTTCTAGGTTTGGCATCTTGTTCTTTAGTTCTAGGTTTTCTTTTGTATCCTTGGGAGATGACTTTTTCACTCCCTTATCACTCATTATGACGAGCTCTACTCTCCAATCCCATCGACCTATTTTTGATCATCTGTGGACATTATTATTTTTTCATTTCATTTCATTTTCTGTAGGCTTGTATTTTTATTTTAGGGTAAAAATGGTTCTGCATGTTAATAGTATTTTGAATTGATAGTTGTGTATGCAATGCTTGCAATCTAATAATTTATTGGTGTTAATACATTTTCAGAATAAATTGAAATGTAGAAAACCTTAAAATTCACTAATTCTGTAGGGTCTGAATATTTGTCTACAAATGATTGTATACTTATTTTAATATAAATGATGTCAGAAGTCTATATTTAAAGATTATACAAAAAGTGCGGTTATCTGGCTTAGGGTGTAAGTCATTCATTTCTCATTTTACAGACATAGGTTAAGGATACTTTCTTTGACCAATGAAAAATTCCATGAGATTTATTATTTTCTGCTTGCTTGGTTTTAGATACAAGGATCTCACCCATCCAGAATGCTCTCATAAATCTTTGTTGGGTGTAAAGTTTGTTTTGACAGGTGAATCAGACCTTCTACGACATTCAACCCAGCAGATGAAGAGAATAGCACTTGATGGACAACGTAGTGTTCAAGAGAGACAGTACATGAAAAGTCTCCGCTGTTCAGTGGAAAATTGTGATGGGCACAAAGAGTTATCTTTTGTACAGGCTATTCTTATCCCAATCAAGAAATGGGCGGATAAACGGCTTGGAGACTATCATACATACTTTCATGAGGTTAGTTGAACTGGAAAATGAAAATAAAGCTAATACGATTGGTGACAAAATTGCTTTGTCGTGCATTTTTGGAGTGGAACAGTATTCTGTTGTTTGGATTTTGTAGTTTTTACTCTTATATCATCCATGGTTTTATAGTAATGGTATCTTGCTAGTTACTTTGTATGATGATTTTCTTAGCACCCTAGATTCAGATGACACTTTATAAATAATTAATAAATTGTTGCTAAGAAGTAACTGAATTCATGCTATGGTTGATTAGCTTCACTCCAATGAAACTACTTGAAGATTGTATTATGGAATTGACTTGCTGATTACTTGGGTGTCGTATATAACTTGAACCTGGACATGCTTCTGTGGAACTTTTGTTATGGCTGGGCACAAAACAGACCACATAAACAATGACACCATAAACTGCATTTAAGTAGCAAGTCTTGATAAAAGATTGAATATTTTGTCTGGTGCTCATTGTTGGCTTCAACATGATTTTGGATTTGTGCTATTTGTTTTGGTTACGCATGACCCTTAAGTTTTAACTGTCATATCACTGTGTTGTTTGTGGTGGTTGATATAAGTCTTGGGAAGAACTTGACCATCAAGTGTGCGGCACTCTTTGCCGGCTTTTGTATAGTTTGGACTTTGGGCTATTCACTATGGCTATATTTCTGTCTACTTCCTCAATCTGAAGTTTTTGAAAATGGATGTCCCAGGGATCAAGTATCATGGAAGGTGTAGTCACAGCAGCAATGGTTTCTGGGAGACTTATAGCAGACGAGTCTGATCAGACAGGGGTGAGCTTGCTTATATATCAACAAATATGATGTCTTTTCTGAGTTAAGAAGTCCACATATTATATATCTTCAAAAGAATTCAAAACAAACGAAAATATACTCTGCTGAAATAAAATTGTAGAAACATGCATCTGTTTACATTGTTTCATGAAACACAAGAAAGTGTGTAAGTAAAAGTAAAACAAGTTTCTCATTTAATTGACTTTTTGTTTTCCAATCATGGATGCAGATTATCATATTTCAACTTGTTAATCTTGTACATGCAATAGTTTGTCTGAGTACATCTCTTTCACTGTTCCCTGTAGCTTTTTCTTTCACAAGTAGGAGGAACTGGTTCCTAATCACTTTGTGGGTTTCTGCTTTGTTTTTCTTACATCATAGAAAACATTCTATCAGCTTTTTATGCATGTTGAATACAATTATCTCGTATTTGAAATGCTGCTTTCCCCATATCAATGGTATCCTGAAACTGAGGCCTAAACATACTCAAGGAATGCTTTTTGTCTGCAGATACAGCTTTTACAGTTTATGTTTGCACTTATGTGCCTCCTTCTCCCAAACCCCACACCAACTGCTGTGCTTCCTTTTTCCTTTGAAGAATTTGTTTTTGTCAGTATTGGTTAGTGGACACTTTTAGGAAGGCTTTACCTTGAGCTGCTAAGGCATTGGATTTGCATTAATTTCATCAGAGGTTGGCTGAAAAGATCGAAATAAAATTATCATTAGAGCTTTCTTGTGTCATTCTTAGGTCTAAAAGAGTTGATGCCAACTTTACCTTTGAAAGTCATGCAGAGAAGCTACATAATTTTTGTTTTTCGGAGATTAGTCTGTTTGGTCATGTTTCTCCTCAACATGTTATTTACACTATTTTGCTGCTATTTCTATACTTTGCCGGTTTGTACTTTGTGAGTCCTATCGACCTACTCTTATGGTCATTCATGGACATTAAAAAATAAACTCATCTTATATTTATCTTATCTATGCTCCATTGTGCAATGGCTATTCATAGTTATCTTTTAGTGGATGGCTACTTCTGGTGTTGAAGTTAAATGCACACTTCATCTCTATTCATAGCTATCTTTTAGTGGATGGTTACTTCTGGTGTTGAAGTTAAATGCACACATCATCTCTTTTGTATTTAATCCTTCGATATGCAGATGTTGAGATATTCATTTATTCAAGTGAACAGTGTCCAATATCAAAAGAGACTTTTTTTGTTTGAAAATGTTTATATTAACAAGTAGATATTTACAGAGCTCTAAAAGAAAGAAACTTAAAATAATCTGGAGGATTATGTAATCTTAGGGCACTACAAAGAGTCTGAAATGAGAGATCAATTTTGCACTGGTTATGAAAAGAGATTGAAATCTAAGGATGTTTATTGGACTCCTGACCGTTTTCTTGATTTATTTCCATGTAAATCCATTACAAGGGCAATAATTTTTTAACTAGTGTTAGCTTTGCAGTTTGCACATCTTTTGACTACTGAAAATTCGCATTTGTCTTTCTGAATGCTTACAAATTTTCCTGTCCTTTTCTATGATGTTGAATTTGATGCATGCCTTTATGTTTCTGTATGGAAGGTAAAATTAGAAGCCTTCGTAAACAAGGTTCTTGTTGTTGCTATATGTTGGGAAGTTAGCATATTAGTATACTCCTTTGGTGCCTGCAGGTGGCAAGAATGACATCAACTGCAGAGATGGCTGCTGTTTCTAAACAGACAGAAGATTACATCTTGTATTCAATCAAAGCTGCATTTGAAAGAGTCAGTATTTGAATTTCCATCTTTCCATATTAATTTAATATACTGATTTTGCTATGTTTTACACCTGTTTACATCATATGGCTTTAAGATTCATGTCGTTATTGTAATATTATGTTCCTGCATTATAGGATCACTATAAAGATTGAAATAACACTGTGCACCTTAAATTCATTGAGAGATAGCTTACTATTGGAGATACAAAAGTAACGTTTATAAGAGAGGAATAGGTTTAGGGGTTAAGTCTGGAGGTGGGTGTAACTTCAAGTGGGCCCACCTGATGGAAGCCACCTTATATCTTAATTTAGCTGCACTACAATAGATTGGTGGTACACCTAGACAAGTATAGATGGACTAATGTATATAGGCAGTGTTAAGGACTGTTTTTCACTATCATTTACACCTCTTCATTTAAAATTGATGTATCAATCTAGTTCAGAGTTGCACGGTCTTCATCTATGATGATAATAGACAAGTTTCTTCAGGTTATTTATCACATCTCTATACTGAATTCCTACTACATATCTAGTACAATGATCTACTTTCAGAGGCTTAGTTTTAATTTTCAATTTTTGACTCCTAGTTTCCAACAGGCCACTTAGCCTGTGGGTAGGCATGAACCAACCATGAGCAGGGGCGATGCAGCCACAGAAAATACCCTAGATGCAGAACTAAAATTTCAGAGCGAATAATTTTTTTGTAGTATTAATATTAGTTTGAAAGGCTTTAAATCTTTTGAAAGATGACGTGTTCTCACTAAATAAATGTGCAGCATTAAAAGCATGCTTACCAGCACTCGCAGAAAAAGGTCAAACTGCCTGATAACAAAAGACCAAGTATCCAATGAAATTGACAACTTTATAAAAAGGGATCAAGAATTGATTATTGGACCTTGAGTATGATTCACTAGAGAAAACTAATGGATACACCAGTCCAAATGAACATGTCAACCTCAAGCGCAGGAAGTCCTAGGTCTCATGTTTCAGATAATAAATCATGATTGTTGGTAGGATTTGCTAATAAAATTAAAATTGAATTTTCAAAATTCGACAGTCATGATAACAAGAGGGTACAATTTTGATAAATAAAGTTGAGCAATACTTAAAGATGTACCAAATACAGAGTGACAATGATAAAATCAAGGTAACATTGATGTTTATAGGTGGAGCCTGTTTACCATTGGCTCCTGTGGTGGACCAGTAAAACACAAAATCGGCTGTTAACTGGCAAATGTTAAAAGAGATTCCAAGGCATGGCAGAAAAAAGGGATATATACAAAGCAAACTTGTCTACTTCAAATTGGGACAATGGATGAATATATCCATGAGTGAGAGGTTCTTGCAACTCATGCACCAGATATATCAGAAGACCAGTTGGTGCAAATCTATATATTATGTCTAAGACAAAATATAAGAAACACAATCAAGCTACTGGACATAAGATACATTGAAAAGGCAAGAGCCAAGGCCAAACTCACAGAAAAGAAACACATGGGACAACAGCAACCTTCCATTACTGAGAATGAAAGTATTGTATTTTTTCCTCTAAGAGAGAAAACAACTAAGTATGTTCCCCCACACCAATGCAATGATAATAAAATCTGTAAATCAGAGAATGGAAAGAAGCAAGACAAATTTTTTTCCAATCATGATGAAAAGTGGACAGTTGGTCACAAATATGATACAAAAAATTAAATCACTATAGGATCGAGAATGGTGAAGAAGTAGATGCTTCCACCATTGACTCAGGTGAAGAAGGCAAAGGACTAGTTGCTTATGATGCCAAATCAGATCTCAAGAAGAAGAAGAAGTTGTTCCTAGAATATCTTTAAAAGCCATGACAGGGATTACACAACCTCGGACCTTAAAACTGAAAGGACATGTGAAAAAAAGTAACGTCATAGTACTCATAGATTCTGGTAGCAGCCATAACTTCATTGATGTTAATGTCTCTGAAATGAACAAGGTTCATTTTCTGTTCATTTTCTGAATATGAGATGAACAGCTTGGTTCCTAAAATAAATATCCAAAATAAACGGGATAACATAAAAGAATCCATACAGATTAAAAAAATGTATTGAATATGTAACATGAGAGATGATACAAAGCCATGTGGTGGTGTACTTATTGCACTCATTGACTAGTCACAATGGTTGACAGGTCATGTCCCTTAGCTAAGATGTTTCACCTCATTTATTTATTATTCTTATTACTTGATATTTATGATCTTCTTGGTTCAAATCTCTTCCTCTTCTTGGTTTTTGTTCTTTTCTTGGTTTGGCTCTTCGTTTTGGTTTATTGTTCCTCTTGGTCTTTCCTTCTTCTTGCAAGTACCTACAACAAGCCAAAACTCATGCATCCATTATTTGTTAACAAAACAAAATAAATCTAAGACCTAACTACCAAATGTAAATCTAAGACTAGTGACAATGCTAACCTTAAAAATGAAATGCAAAATCCTAAATCCTAAATCTAAGATGTGAACTAACAAACATGAACTAAGATCTAAGTATGAAACTTGAAAATGAAACTAACTATCAAATGCCAACTTTTAAACAACTTTAAGATCTAGATGTAACTTTAAAAAAAGCAACTAAGTTAGACTAAACTACTTAAGATCTAAGCAACCTTCACCAAAGTGATGAAGGGGAAGGGAGGGGAGGCAAGCCAAAGCAAAGGAAGGAATGGGAGAAGAGAGGAGAGAAGAATGAAGGAAGGGGCTGCCAACTGTTAGGGAGAAAGGGCAGCAAACGGGAACAAAACAGAAATGAGAAGAAGGTAGGGAGAGGGGCTGCCAACTAGATAAAGATAGGGCTGCAAACTAGATAAAGAAGCAGCAGTAAATAACAGCAGCAAGAGAATGGTAGAAGGGCAGCCAAAAAGTAGGAGAAGGTAAGTGCAAAGGAGATGACAAAAACAGAGATGAAAAAATAGAGGCAAAAGAGAGCAGAAAAATAAAGGAAAAGAGGGACAAACAAGCAAGGAGTGGGCAGCGAATAGTGAAGGAAGGTGACCGAAAGCAAAGAAGAAAAGAGGGCAGCGAGAAGGGATGAGAAGCAGGAGAAGAAGGTGAAGTCGAAAGGAGAAAGCCAAACAAGGCAAGGGAAGTGGAGAAGCCAAAGAAATATAACTTGGAGCTTTAGGACTTCTTAAAAGTAACCAGTAACAAGATTTTAAGTTTGATTTAATGGATGGATCTTGGAGCAAGCTTCTCAAGCTCAAATTGCAGCACAGATTCTATCCTTGGAGAGTCCTGAAATGCACAAGTTGTCAGAAAAATTTGGTGAAGAGGAGAGAGAGACAACCGAGCTCAAACTCCACTTTACACTTGAGAGATCTGCACAATGCAAGACTCACAGAAAACACTTGATCAAGCTTAGTATGTTAAATAAAGTGGGACAAGAAGAACATCAGTATTACCAACTACAGTTTGCACTTCTAAATCACATAAAACCCAACATTAGTGAGCAAATTGTAACTACAAATACTCACCCTATGGACTTAAGAAAGACTTCTAAGCTAAAGAATGATCAAGCATTAACAATATGAGCAATGTAAAAGAACAATATCACCTTATCATATGTGAAGCATTCCTCATGAATAGTTTGGGCACACCATGTAGACCTCCAAAGTCACTTTTATTCCAATGTAGCAAATGCTAAGAGCTATTACAAAAATGGCAGAGTAATCTTGCACAAAAATTCCATCCTAAGAGAGCCCAAAAGGCTTCTCTTTATACAAAAGCTAAAGACCAATACCCTAAATCGATTTCATCATAGAGGAGAGCCAAATTCCAATCAAGGCAATTCGAATTCCAATCAATGGCAAGTTTGGAGTGAGATCCACGTGAAGGAATGGCGAGCTTGGAGCGTGAATGGATCTCGGTTGGTGTGATTGGGTTGGTGGGGGATGAGGTGGAGCCCCACTCCCCTTGAAACCAACGCCCAACTCTTGGTAACACTCGCCCAACTAAACTCGTGAGCTTGTGTGTGAAGGTTGTCCACGTGAGGGAGGGATCCACGATAATCTTAATTTGATATTCCAATTTATCCAAACTTTGCATTAAAGCATGTTTTTTTAATCTTTAAAAGGTAGCCCACCACATTAGATTGGAAACATCACTCATAATTCATGTGAATTGATGCCCATGCTCACCCTTGCTCATGTCATCCATTTATTAAACCAATTCGTATAACCAAAGTTTCACTTTTTATCATGTGCTTTAATCCTTCAATGTGGTCGTACACTCCATATGAAACCTTATCCCTCCTTTGCCAATGTTTAAATAATCAATTTTTTGATTTTTTAATTATTTGTCCATGGTGCATTTTGTCATTTTTTAGCCAAAACTCCCCCAGAGGTGACGTGATCGCCCGAAACCTGAAGAATGAGGGTGTTGGGGTAAAGAGGACGCTCTGAGCGTCAAAACGAGCCTCCCCACACCAAATTTTGCCTCTGGATGAGGTTTTTATCATACTTTGAAATTTTCCATTTAAACCATTAAAAAATGGTCTAAATTACGGAAAAAAATTATTTTTCTCGGAATCAAACGAAACTCCTAGGGTACCTAGTGCATGTTCATACGACTCAATCGAGATGGCTAACACGTAAAAAATGCTAAAACATAAGGATAGCCGAGTCTTTTATAAAAGGACCCCGTTTAGACCAACTTTTTACAAATTCCCCATGGGGGTATGAACATGCAGTTATTACAAATGGGGCAAAATTGCCCTGAAAATGACTTCTGAACTTCTGAACACTGGTGATGAACATTGAACATGTTCATTAAACTGGCGGCTCACAAGAAATTCAGCTATTGTACAAAATAGCTGGTAAAATCGCCGACAAGGTGAAAATCAACAAGGTGAAGCACTAGTGGTAGGTTTTAGGGGATGATCTTTTCAATGAAGCAACAATCTCACCTACCCACATCTTGGAACCAACAAATTAGCCTCCCTCAAGGAATGCGACTTCCCTTGTAGAGACCAATATGCCTTGGGAAATGGGTCAAATGAAGGCCAATCACCACCAAACTATAGATCCGAATTGCCGTGGATACTATAGAGGTGGGTTTTAAGTTTCTTCCCCAAAAGCATGCTAGATCCAAGTAGATCTGAAAAATAAAAATTACAAGGGTTTTGATTATGAGGTTTTTATGATCTAGAAACTATGGATAAGCCAAGGAGGAAAAATACTAACCTTTAGAGCATACCTGGATAATGAGATGAATGCTAGTTGAGATGAGGATTACTTTGCCAAAGATCAAATGGAAGATTTTGAAGCCCTCTTGCCAAAACGACTTGTCCAAGCCCAGACGTGTGCCCCCCTAACCTGTCAAAACCAAGGAGACAAAGCATCAATCAGTCTAACAAGATGAGGGTAGATACAAGCAAGAAATAGATGACAAAAAATGATTGGTACAAAGACAAAACCACTCCCCGTTTGATCCATGATTTGGAAAGAAGTTGGAGGGCAAGCCTCCCCACCAATGCGCATTCCTCCCAAGACGTCTTCTCCACCTGTAAATCAAAAGTATGGCAAAAGATGCAAGATAGCTGCAAGATATCCTCTAGTGCAATGGACAAAATCATTTACAATCATCACAACCAACATCCACTCCAAGATCCAAGCATTACTCCAAAAGATAGAATTTTATTCCAATAGCCAAGAGCCAAAAATATCTAGATGCTTTTACAATGAGGGGTTCTCCTCCTTTTATAGGAGAGAAAGACCAAAACCCTAAACCACTTTTGAAAACTAGTGGTTGAGATCAAAAGATACAACAATATAATCAACGGCTAAGATGAGCCAATACAATATAAGACATGGATCACTCACTAAGTGATGATGTCATAGCCTAAAAAGCTCAATGAGGGGTGACGTCATACATGGGGGTGGCTAATAACATGTGTGCCACAACAATAGGACCAAGACAAGTCACTAGAAGCACATGGTGGGGCTAGGAGGTATTTACTCCCCTTCACTAGCATGACCCCATGGTACAATAATATAAAATATGAGTCTATGACATGCCCAAGTATACAAATGATTAAATCTTGTCCCCATCATCACAGAGAGAAATACAATAAAAGAGCTCCTGTAGCCCATGTGGACCCCACTGAATGGTGCCAACTGATCTGGAAGAAGGGGGATACACCATGGATGACCTCTGAGCAGACCAAGTGCCAAAACCTTGCCTCAATTGCCCAAATGGAATTCCTCAATGACCTTTTTATTCCATTGTTTAATCCTCTTGAAAAACCTTGAAAGTGCCCAAAACTGCCTCTAGGGTGCCTGCGCTGTCAAACTGAAGGTACCATGCTGTCTCGAAGGGGGGTATAATGGTAAAAACAAGTGTCTGGACCACCTCCTTCCTCTGTAGCGCCCTAGGCAATGACTGGCCTCCAATGCCTCTACAGGACAGGCCACATCAGCATGCCCAAACTGCTCAACAGGTGGATAACTGTTAATATCATGCCCAGGAGTGCCCGAAACTGAAAGATAAGTGTCTCAATGGATCCATAAGACCCAAATCCACTAGAGATGAGTATTCATACACCTCATGATAACCTGTGGGGTCATCTGTAGGGTCCACCATACCTGGACAATGTAAAATATGATGATTTGGAAATAATAATAAAAATGACCAACTGCATCAATCATCATCTGGAGCATATGTCCAACATATGGAATCATCAATAGGTGCACGTGGGACCATAGATCAACATCATAAAGCATAAGTGGTCCATCTCATCACGGAACCCAAGAATGACCATGGTCAAACTATGTTTGACTAGGTCAAAATACAACCAAAGACTAAAGTATAACAAATGACTAAGACATGTTCCTTTAACCATATTCACAGCTTAACTTAAATTATAAACATCAATCAAGTGGCAGTTAATACATAGATATTTAATGTTATTTATAACTTACTTGCACCAAAGCTCTAAAGACATACTTCATCCAATGGACATGGCCTAATTGCTAGCATAGGGTGAAGGCTAAGGACAAGGCTAGGTAAAAGGGATGACTTAACCAACTCAACTAAGTGACTCTTTGGACGGGGAGAGGGGGAGCTATACACTGTGCTAGACAAGATAAACAAAGGGAATGGAAGTGCCTCACAAATGGATAAGTTGTTTAGAGAGTGCTTATTCAACCTTGGCATCATGTCTATATCAAGTTGATCCAAGTTCATTAGGATCATTCATTTAATTTCCATGGCCTTTTTTGCCTATATGACCCCTCTGGGATTTTGCATGCGCTAAAAAGCACAACTAATCCCAGCTTGCATCCGGGGCATATTTACATTTATGAGGTCAACAATATTTAGATATAGCATTTATTTAACCATTGCTTTTAGACCTTTTTGGACCCTTCGAGGGGTACTTTAGCATTTCATTGCTTTAGCCTTTAATTCATCGTGTGTTTAGAAACACATTCTAGAATTTAATTTCCATAGGCTTTCATAAGAGATTTTAAATAATTTCCATAAGTAGTACATGTGCTTTCAATTTTAGCCAACAACAACTCATGTGACTAGAGGGAATTCCACACTAAGCCACACATCGGGGCAACCGACTAGAATGGTCTAGGCATAAAATCCAACTCACCAAAGGCAAGTTCTGTCACCAACTCAGAGCCGAGACACAAAACAAACATGGATGCTATCCAACACAGAGGTAGAAATGGGGAAGTCCTCCATATCAAAAAGTCAAGAAAGCAAGTCAGGGTGAAAGCCAAAATAAGGAAGGTCATGGATGGATGGAGTCAAGTGAATGTGATGCCTAAGCTAGCAAACATAGCTGTTAGGAAAGACCATGTCCATGCTCACAGGAGGGTAATAAAACCGATGAGTATAGTCAGTAAACCTTAAAGTGCAAGTAATACATCCAATTCATTATTTACATCCTGTTGTCTCTCAAAACTGGCATGCGTGTGTTGAAGCCCAAAATTTAACACACCAGCTAGATGACAACTCTCAGGAGAGAGGCCAATGTCACCACACTTCTCTCCTCGTCGCTTCAGGTTGGCTCTTCTCCAACTCAAGGGGGGTATCCCTAAGGTAGGATCACTAAGGCAGGTGCAACGGAGGGCAAGGTGAAATGAAGAGGTTGCCTTAGAGAAACAAAAGTAACAAAAAAATGAGTTTTTAATAGGTGATGGGAGTTTTGTACCTTGGATGTGTTCCCCCTAGTGATTTTAGCCTAAGTCACTAAGAAGGGGGTGATGGGACCCTCACATTAATTAAACATTAATGAGACTTTATGTTTTTAAAGTCACTTTTTGTCTAAAGTTAAAAAGTGGGTGAGTAATAATTAATTAAGTGATTTAATTAATGTGACTTTTACTCACATCAAATCTTAGCCATTGATTTGAATTCATCTCCACCATTGGATTAAGATTCCCTTTTAGGGATTGGACAAAAAGGAGGGAGGCTTCAATACCTAATTCATTATTGAATGAATGAATTGAGAGAGAGGTCGAGTGAGAGCAAAGAGGGCACCAGCGACTGTCATTTCCCAGGCTCGAGTTTCTAGGCAAGGGGTTTACAGTTTTGGCTCAGATTTCATTGCATTCACCTGGCACATATTATGAGCACTATTTCTTTTAATAGCAGGTTAGCTACAACACTAAACCCGTGGTGAAGGTACAGGAAATACCGTACAGAAGGTACCTTACCCAGCACGCAGTTCGAGGTGATACATTCTGCAGAATCTGAGGTGAAGGTACAGGGCACGAGTTTCAGAAATTTGGCAGGAGTATCTGAGCACCATTCTCATGATACCTTCTGCTTAATCTGTGGTGAAAGTCAGGGCACGGGTTACACTGTATCAGCACTAATTTTCTGAAAGATATCAGCACAGAATTCGAGGAACTTCAGCACAAAAATCGAGGGTATTTCTGTCAGTATTCCTTGCACAGAATTCGAGGTACTTGGCACAGAACTCGAGGAGAACTCAGGGATACAGACTGTGTATTTTCCAACACAGTTTATGAGTAAATTCTGGCACATATTTCTATGCTGTGGGCACACAAAACGAGGCTCAGTTTGGTGCACAACTTTCCAGAAAGATTTTGCTGAGTGGTGAAGATAAGTTAAATTCTTCATTGTAATGCTGTGATGAATAATTTGCTGATGAAATAATATGTCTCTCTCTCAACTGGTTTTCCCCGTGGGGGTTTTTCCAGGGCTCGATTTGGCCAAAAATCACTGAGTCATTTTATGTGTGAATGTCGTTGAATTAATTTGCAGCCTGTTAAATTCCTTTAGCTGTGTGTTTATTGTTCAATTAATTATGTCATAAGTAATCTACAACCTATGCAAAACCGGCTGTAGGTGAAAACCACCTAAACTTGACATTAAACCAGCTGGCAGTTGAAAGGCAGAATTTCTACATGCTATCAGAGCACAGGGGGCAGAAAACAAATTGATTTGCAGACACACATAAAAATTGCAGATCTCAGAAAATTCAGTGTTCTTACCTTCTGTTAGTGGGCAGCGTTCTATTGGGTAGATTTTCAGATGGCTACAGGTTTGAGGATTGAAGACAGGTTGAATGGGACAGAAAATTTTGTGCCTTGGAAGGCCAGAATTTTGTTGCTTTTGGAGGAGAACGAGTTATGGGTGGAGGTGGTGAGGAACACCACCACAAACCCCATTACCATTCCAGATGGCTCCGATGCTACCGCTCTTTCAACCTTCAACAAGAAAGACTGTAAGGCTAGGAGAATCATACTTGATGCAGTAAAAGACCACATCATCCCTCACATTTCCGGGAAGACCAAGGCACATGAGATGTGGAGTGCCTTGATCAGCTTGTATGAGAGCTCCAACGAGAACAGGAAGATGGTTCTCAAGGAGAAGCTCAAGAGTATCAGGATGACTGGAGGAGAGGGAGTCACAGCTTATCTCACCAGGATCTCTGCAGTTCGGGATGAACTAGCAGCGGTTGGTGAAGTAGTATCCCCTACAAAGCTAGTACGCACAGCAGTGAATGGGGCTTCAAGGCCCTGGAGTGCATTTGTGCAGGCCATTGTGGGCAGGGAGAACCTTCCATCATGGGAGAGGTTGTGGGATGACTTTGTGTAGGAGGAGACCAGGAGGGGTCTCGTACAGGGTAGTTCATTAGGTGGTGTAGCAGATGAGGAGAACGTGGCTCTGACAGCCAAAGGGAAGAAGAAGAAGGGTCCCAAGAAGAATGGGGCCAAGGGTCAGTAGCAGCAGCAGCATCCACAGGTTGGGCAGAAGAAGGACTTGAGTAAAATCAAGTGCTACTGTTGTCAGGCGTTTGGGCACTATGCATCTCAGTGTCCAAACAAGAAGAGGAAGAAGGGACCAGGTCAGCAGACAGCAGCCTCAGCAGAGATTGATGAGTTTGGTGACAGGTTTCAGAGGGAGTTTTCCCTATATGCTGGACAGAGTGAGAGAGAGAGAGTCTCCTTAGCCACCAGCATTGACATGGATTTGGAGATTGAGCACTCATTGTTGACAGGGCATCAGACAGGTCCATCCACCACTAGTACGTGGTATATTGACAGCGGAGCCTCGAGACACATGACAGGTACTCGGGAGTTCTTCTCCGAGTTATCACGGACAAAGAGAGAGGTGGAGGTTGTACTTGGTGACAACACCATTGTTAGAGCAGTGGGTCAGGGGACAGTTATATTTGAGAGGGAGTCCATGAGTCCCATGACTTTGAGGGATGTGTTGTACGTCCCTGGGCTGAAAAAGAACCTTGTTTCAGTTTCCACGATTGAGGACAGGGGTCTTGGGGTGTGCTTCCCAGATGGGAGAGTGCAGGTGTTTCCCAAGACCACAGGTGTATCTACTCCCATGGATATTGGAGTTAGATGTGGACGACTGTACAAGCTATTGTTTCAGCCATAGCATGCTCTAGCACACAGCAGCAGCAGCAGTAGCAGCAGCAGTGAGCTGTGTGAGTTATTGCACAGGAGGATGGCCCATTTACATCACCCTGCTCTGGGAGTGTTTAGGAGCATGGTCACAGGTTTACCTGAGTTTGACACTGAGCAGAGTGATGTGTGCAGAGGGTGTGCTTTGGGAAAGTACACCAAGACCGTGTTTCCTAGCAGTGACACGAGAGCAGCAGGTGTGCTCGATCTGATTCATACTGACATTTGTGGTCCTATGTCCTCAGTATCTTTGTCTGGCCATGAGTACTATATCAGCTTCATTGATGACTACTCCAGGAAGACTTGGATCTACTTCTTGAGGAGCAAGAAGTCCCCACTTGTACTGAGTGTCTTCCAAGGGTTCAAAGCCCTTGTGGAGAAGCAGACGGGGAGGAAGATCAGGATGTTGAGGTCAGACAATGGGGGTGAGTACACCTCCATGGAGTTCAACGCATTCTGCAGGCAGGAGGGTATACAGCGACAGTTGACAGTTCCCTACACTCCTGAGCAGAATGGAGTAGCAGAGAGAAAGAATAGGTCGATCCTTGGAGCAGCGAGGGCCATGCTTCATGATCAGGGGTTACCGTTCTTTCTGTGGGCTGAGGCCTGCAACACTGCAGTGTACCTGCAGAACATGAGTCCCCATCGTGCCTTGGGGAGGATGACTCCAGAGGAGATGTATTCAGGCAAGAAGCCTGAGGTGAGCCATTTTCCGATATTTGGCTCTCTGACTTACTCTCACGTCCCCTCAGAGAGGAGGACGAAGTTCGAGCCCACCGCAGAGAGAGGCATCTTTGTGGGTTACGACGAGACTTCGAAGGCATATCGGCTTTACATTCCTGGCCAGAGGCGAGTTGTAGTTAGGCGGGAAGTAAAGTTTGATGAGGAGAGGGCCTTCAGGAAGTCGAGAGAGATAGAGCAGGGGGAGACACCAGCTCCCACACCTCAGTTGGTACAGGCTTCTTCGATACAGGGTACAGGTCCACAGGTTTCTGGGGTGACTGGATCACAGGGTACAGGCACAGGTTCTACAGGGTCAGTGGTTCAGATTACAGGTACAGGGACAGGTACAGGGATTGGCACAGGTTCAGGATCACCGGTTTCTGGCTCACAGATTGCAGGGTCTTCTGGGACTAGTTCATCAGCTACAGGTCCTAGGGGTGTTAGACCTCATGCTTTTGGCACGTCCTCAGAGGAGGATACACCAGGTTCGGAGGAGCCTTCAAGGAAGAAGAAGCCTAAGTGGCTTCAGGACACCTTGAAGGAAGCAGAGGCATTTGGCAGACCTCAGGAGCAGATCAGGACGATTTTTTGAGCCAGACAGATATGGGACGGCCCTTGTTGCGAGTCTTCGTGACTCTGCGCCTTCTACATTTGAGGAGGCTTCTCAGCATCAGGTGTGGAGAGATGCCATGATGGAAGAGTACCATTCCATCATGAAGAATGATGCTTGGGAGATTGTACCGAGACCTGAGGGGAAGTCAGTTGTGACTTCCAAGTGGCTCTACAAGGTCAAGCATGCAGCAGATGGCAGTGTAGAGAAGTTCAAGGCTCGGTTTGTGGCTAGGGGGTTCTCACAGGTTGAGGGAGTCGACTATGATGAGACTTTTGCTCCAGTGGCTCGGTATTCCTCTATCAGGGCAGTGATATCCATTGCAGCAGAGATGGGTTGGAGGATCCACCAGATGGATGTGAAGACCGCATTTCTCAATGGTCTTCTGCAGGAGGAGGTGTATTTGGAGCAGCCACAGGGATTCGAGACACATGGGAGAGATTCGCATGTTTGCAGGCTTAGGAAAGCCTTGTACGGTCTGAAGCAAGCTCCCAGAGCTTGGTACTCCAGGATAGATGCTTATTTGATTTCGATGGGATTCCAGAAGAGTGAGGCTGATCCCAACCTATACTACATTGTGGTTGGTGGAGATCCGCTCATTCTTCTGCTATATGTTGATGATTTATTTATCACTGGAGATGAGCGTCTTATTGCTCGGTGCAAGAGAGATCTTGCCACTGAGTATGAGATGACAGATATTGGGCTGATGCATTACTATTTGGGGATGGAGGTATGGCAAGAGCCAGGACATATTTTCCTAGGACAGGGGAAGTATGCTGCAGAGATTCTGAAGACTTTTCGGATGGACGATTGCAGGCCTATGTCTACACCTATGATCACCAACTTGAAGCAACTTCATGCTTCAGATGGTAAGTTGGTGGATCCCACATTATATCATCAGCTCATCAGATCGTTGATGTATCTGGTCAACACCAGGCTAGACTTGTGCTTTGCAGTCAACACTCTTAGCCAGTTCATGGTGCAGCCTAGGAGTGTACACTGGAGTGCTGCAAAGCACATCTTGAGATACCTTGCAGGGACGGTGGATTATGGTCTGGACTACAGGGGTTCAGGTGGAGTTAGTTTGATTGGGTTCACAGATTCAGACTGGGCAGGTTGTGTGAGGGACCGGAAGAGCACTTCCGGTTGCTGTTTCAGCTTGGGCTCGGCAGCAGTGTCGTGGTTCAGCAGGAAACAGAAGTCCGTTGCATTGAGTTCTGCTGAGGCTGAGTATATGGCAGCCAGTCAGGCGACTTGCGAAGCACTGTGGCTTCGTAAGTTATTAGTAGATTTATTTGATCAGCAGCTGAGGCCTACGGTGATTTACTGCGACAATCATAGTTGCATTCAGCTCTCTGAGAATCCAGTTTTTCATGACAGGTCAAAGCACATTGAGATCAGGTACCACTTCATTCGGGACTACGTTCAGAGAGGAGTAGTTGAGCTACAGTATATATCCACTGATCAGCAGGTTGCAGATGTCCTAACGAAATCTTTGGGGAGGGGGAAGTTTGTCTTCTTCAGAGATAAGTTGGGAGTGGTGCGGAACACCTTCCTCGGTAAGAGGGAGTGTTAGTTTTGTACCTTGGATGTGTTCCCCCTAGTGATTTTAGCCTAAGTCACTAAGAAGGGGGTGATGGGACCCTCACATTAATTAAACATTAATGAGACTTTATGTTTTTAAAGTCACTTTTTGTCTAAAGTTAAAAGTGGGTGAGTAATAATTAATTAAGTGATTTAATTAATGTGACTTTTACTCACATCAAATCTTAGCCATTGATTTGAATTCATCTCCACCATTGGATTAAGATTCCCTTTTAGGGATTGGACAAAAAGGAGGGAGGCTTCAATACCTAATTCATTATTGAATGAATGAATTGAGAGAGAGGTCGAGTGAGAGCAAAGAGGGCACCAGCGACTGTCATTTCCCAGGCTCGAGTTTCCAGGCAAGGGGTTTACAGTTTTGGCTCAGATTTCATTGCATTCACCTGGCACATATTATCAGCACTATTTCTCTTAATAGCAGGTTAGCTACAGCACTAAACCCGTGATGAAGGTACAGGAAATACCGTACAGAAGGTACCTTACCCAGCACGCAGTTCGAGGTGATACATTCTGCAGAATCTGAGGTGAAGGTACAGGGCACGAGTTTCAGAAATTTGGCAGGAGTATCTGAGCACCATTCTCATGATACCTTCTGCTTAATCTGTGGTGAAAGTCAGGGCACGGGTTACACTGTATCAGCACTAATTTTCTGAAAGATATCAGCACAGAATTCGAGGAAATTCAGCACAGAAATCGAGGGTGATTTCTGTCAGTATTCCTTGCACAGAATTCGAGGTACTTGGCACAAAACTCGAGGAGAACTCAGGGATACAGACTGTGTATTTTCCAGCACAGTTTATGAGTAAATTCTGGCACATATTTCTATGCTGTGGGCACACAAAGCGAGGCTCAGTTTGGTGCACAACTTTCCGGAAAGATTCTGCTGAGTGGTGAAGATAAGTTAAATTCTTCATTGTAATGCTGTGATGAATAATTTGCTGATGAAATAATATCTCTCTCTCTCAACTGGTTTTCCCCGTGGGGGTTTTTCCAGGGCTCGATTTGGCCAAAAATCACTGAGTCATTTTATGTGTGAATGTTGTTGAATTAATTTGCAGCCTGTTAAATTCCTTTAGTTGTGTGTTTATTGTTCAATTAATTATGTCATAAGTAACCTACAGCCTATGCAAAACCGGCTGTAGGTGAAAACCACCTAAACTTGACATTAAACCAGCTGGCAGTTGAAAGGCAAAATTTCTACAATCGGGGCAACCGACTAGAATGGTCTAGGCATAAAATCCAACTCACCAAAGGCAAGTTCTGTCACCAACTCAGAGCCGAGACACAAAACAAACATGGATGCTATCCAACACAGAGGTAGAAATGGGGAAGTCCTCCATATCAAAAAGTCAAGAAAGCAAGTCAGGGTGAAAGCCAAAATAAGGAAGGTCATGGATGGATGGAGTCAAGTGAATGTGATGCCTAAGCTAGCAAACATAACTGTTAGGAAAGACCATGTCCATGCTCACAGGAGGGTAATAAAACCGATGAGTATAGTCAGTAAACCTTAAAGTGCAAGTAATACATCCAATTCGTTATTTACATCCTGTTGTCTCTCAAAACTGGCATGCGTGTGTTGAAGCCCAAAATTTAACACACCAGCTGGATGACAACTCTCAGGAGAGAGGCCAATGTCACCACACTTCTCTCCTCGTCGCTTCAGGTTGGCTCTTCTCCAACTCAAGGGGGGTATCCCTAAGGTAGGATCACTAAGGCAGGTGCAACGGAGGGCAAGGTGAAATGAAGAGGCTGCCTTAGACAAACAAAAGTAACAAAAAAATGAGTTTTTAATAGGTGATGGGAAAGTTGGGAGGATCAGTCCTCGAGGAAAGGCCAGTGCCAGTATATCAGAGGGGCGAATGGAGTCAAAAGAGAGATCAAAAGGCCTTGTGTCATATGTGACTGAGGGGGAAAGATCGCATCATTGAGCAAGCCCTGCTCAGTTTAGTGTTTGGCAATCAGAAAGAGTACTTCTTCTCTAAGTGTGGGAGGTGCGCTATGCGAACCAAACATCAATATTGCACAATCAAATTAAATGCAAAGATCAATACTTGAATTTACACGCTCACAAATGGAAAGTGAAAGCAGATGCTAAGAGTACTTCACCAAAGGGAAGAAGAAAGCTGGCTGCTAAGAATCCTTCACCTTCCAATGTGGTGGATTGTCACCCCTCTATGGCCTCTTATGCAAATGTTGAAAAGAAAACGCAGAATCTGAAAAGCATTCACACTTATAAAACACTCACAAGTACTGCCACAAAAATGCTAAATTTATCCAAAGAATCCCATGGTATTTTTCATTAAGCTCATGGGAAGAGAAGCTCCCAAGTTTTTTCCACACTTTACAATGAAGAAGGTTGGCTTTTTTATAGGCCCAAAACCTCTCATAACAAATAGCAATAAAATAATGAAAAAAGAAAAAAGGTAAATGCTAGATCCACCTTTTTCTCTCAAATGAATACATGAATAATCCTATTCTATTGATGGAGGACCCACTTTATTCGTTGTATGCTTATGAGATTACTCGCCGCATTCCTTTGAAACTAAAACTCGAGTAGACAACTGCTGGTTACAGATCCACATTAGTTGTCAATTTATTGAAGAAATACACCAATGCCATATGTGAAGATAGACGAAATCATCCACAGTAGGAGTTGGAACTTCGAGTACTCAGCTGCTAATAAATGATAGCCTACGCGAGCTATCAGAACTTTTAGTAAATCAGACCTGAGAATGGTCGCTGATTGCCACACAGCCCCAAGAAATCTTTTGGTAAATCGATATGTAGTTTGAACTATTAAATTGGAAAGGTCTCATGCAACCCACAATTGCCGAACACTTATTTCATCTTGGCTGCTACAGCGCTCCAAGCTCGACACGCTGAAAATGAACTGGACAACCAACGCAATACACGAGTTGGCGTTTTGAAAAGACCCCCCGATCGACGGTCGAGTGAGCTTGCGATCTTCGGCGAACTGGAGTCATTCCCAAAAGTTCCGTGTGAACCCCAATAAGCTATGTGTTGATCCTCGTTGAACCCCGAGCACTTGATTTTAACCTCGCGTCAATTAGCTGGATGCCAATGCAGTGTTAGTGAACAGCTTCTCGTTTCTTACCAAAGCTGCCAATCACGGATCGTCGTGTCCTCTGCTAAAGATTGCCGCGTGTTGACATCGTGCCGAAACTCGGGCTCTGTACTGATTTCTCATTGAAAATCCGAGCCTTGCATTTAAAAAAAAACTCGGCGGCTGTGTAATTCGAGAAGTAGTTGAATGGCGACATATTGTTTGATATCTTAGGCAGATGCGACCCCCATCACCCGTGAAATGCCCTAGAATATTCATGACAGCGGATATACAGCCTAATCGGCTCGGGGCTCCAATAATTTGGCATGCAGCACTTGTTTCCAGCATTCGGGTTCACGACGACACCTGCTATGCTTGTATGTGACCACGATTCTGCCTCACGCTTCTCTTTTTTGAATATCGGGTGGCTCAAAACTCCAGTCGTGACTGTGAGTGGTCCATTATTTAAAACATGGGAATTCTCCATTTCTTTTCTTACGAACTCTAGTTGATCATCAGAAAGGCGCTGTTGTTGAGCTATAAAAAGAACACTTCTCAATTCTCCACCATCAACTGTCACAAGATGCTGACCGCCATTGATCAAGTGTTTCTGGCAAACACCCCCTTGATCGCTCCTATGCTGCCTACCAATGATTTTCACAAAACCGGCTTCCACCGATATTGTATACCATCACGCCATGTTCTGAGAACCAATACCATCTTCGAAAATGCCCCGGAACATTTCCTCCTCTGTCAAATGTTTTCTTTTCAGGTCCAACATTCTCTATCAATGTCTATATTGGCATTTGTATTAATATCTTGAGGATGATCCCACTTCACGGATGTCTATATTTAACTCTTTCAATACCTCCATGCTGTGTGCATGTTGTATCTGCTGCTCAATATTCTCCAAGCAAATTCTGTCAAAATAGAACCCCTTGTGTTCTCTATTCAGTAATGCAACCAAATCAGGCTTTTTGTTAATCTCAACAGTCCCTCCAGGTAGGCTGTCAAAATCATGAGTTTCCCTTTCAGAAAGTGACCAGAAGTCTTTTGTTACTTTGAAACTAGTCACAAATGAGGATACATCATAATATCAATTTATGAATACTGCATTTTACAAGCACCGGTACCCTTATACTGTAGTTGAGACCTCTAGAAAGACTATTTGCTTCAGAATTTCAGCAAGAGGTTTGTCCAGATCTGCTGCCAAGGAGGAACATAGGCTGCTACAGAGCTGTTTGCTATCTATGGAGTAAAACTCCCCTGCTGTCCGTGAACCCAGGAAGCCTCTTTATACTTGAAAAATTTAGCACTCTTGTTGCTCAAAAACCTGTCCCGAACTGAAAGTTGATGCTGCCAGGAGACATAAAACGACCAACAAATGCTAAATAGAAACCCAGAGCAAACAATGAAAACTTCAAGTGACCACCCATGCAAAAATGGGGGGTAACACATCCAACCAAGATAATTCATTTTATTTATTAAATAGTACTGCCACATCATGAGTTATATACCAAGTCAATGCTATGAAGATGACTAAAACAACAAGATAATAATCCAATGCTGACAATCACAAGTCTAATGGTCATATCACTGCATATCATAAATAACCATCATCTAGAACCACTGAAACACTGCTGCAATAATACAATTGGAACTCTTGGCACAAGGTCTACACAATGTCTGATATAAACTGCTATGATGTGTAAGTGATCATAAATAAATCTGCTCATCGTAGTTGATCTCTGTAAAGGCAAAGCTCTGAAAAGTGCAGATATCTACTCAACAAGAATAGTAACCCAACTACTATGGTGTGATAACAGTGTCATGCTAGGCAGGGTCCTCTCTCTTTAGGTTTCCCGAATCCACAAAGAGTATATCCAGACTAACCATGAGAGGTGTGTTCCCAGTTCAACTTTCTCGGATACTTGCCGATGGAACCAAGTTTCTCATAGTAGTTGTAGGACCAATTTGTAAGGGAATAGGGCACTTGAAGTTTAGCCAATGAGGAAATGAGTACCTTGGGGGATTCACTCTAAGGGGGAAAAGATAAATGACAACAAAGGACGACCACCCCTAGAACAACTAAGACAAGCAACACACAAATAGACCAATATAAACACAAGCTACTTGAAAAGCAAACAACACAGAGACCCAATGGGTGCCAAACAAACACACAAGGTTTCGAAAACATATACAACCTAAAGGGTAATGGATTTGCCAACTCGAATGATTCCTTTTGCTACTAGAATGGAACCAATTTTAACCATTTAAAATTTTAAGGTCTTAGGCCAGGTGCCTTTCCTGGTTAAGCAAATCCGAGGATTTCGTAGACTCTTAAGACTCAAGGATTACTACTAGACTTGGATTTTTATATGAATGTCCTAGAAATTTACTGATATAAAAAATAGGACCAACGAATTAAAACAAGTCTAGTGAGCTAAAACAATGCCCAAATAGATAGAGTGCTAAGGAGTAAAATTCAGCCTGTACTCTAGTTAAATATGAGGTAGTTTAAGCTTGATAAACACATGGAAAATGAGATTTATTCTAAGATACAAGAGCTGGGTTAAAAATATCTTAGCACTAAAATAAGCCTTGCTGTAGCTAAAAATCATATCTGTAGCATTCAAATCAACGAGGAAAAAAAGCATGCAATGGATACAAACAAGTACTTGAATGGCTGAAAATCACTTCTATAGACCAGTGACTATCCTAGGGACGACTTGAAGTCATAAACTATGATTTTTCAATAGCAAACAAACCCCCAAAAGACATCGAAAGCTACACCCATACATATACTATTAAACTCCCCCACATGCAAACACAAACAAGGGGAAAGCAGTGAAATTTTGTTTGATAAATGGAATTTCAAAGTTTGGAACCATAGATTTGAGGTACTTACTTGATTCCATAAGCCGGTGAATACCTTCGTCTGCATGGGGCGTGTTACCAACTATTTTGTACCATAGTTGGATTTCTTGTGAGCCACCGGTTTTATGAACATATCAAATGTTCATCATCGGTGTTCAGAAGTTCATAAGACTTTTTCAGGGCCATTTTGGCCCCTTTGTAATAATTACATGTTCATACCCCTTGGGGATATTGTAAAAGTGTGCTAGCAAGACGTTCTTATGTAAAGAACTTGTCAGCCTCGGACTTGTTATCAACGATGATTATTCCATGGTGTTTTTTCCTTGTCAATTATGCAAATGCTAAATAAGCATAGTATTTGAGGTACTTACTTGATTCCATAAGCCGGTGAATACCTTCGTTTGCATGGGGCGTGTTACCAACTATTTTGTACCATAGTTGGATTTCTTGTGAGCCACCAGTTTTATGAACATATCAAATGTTCATCATCAGTGTTCAGAAGTTCATAAGACTTTTTCAGGGCCATTTTGGCCCCTTTGTAATAATTACATGTTCATACCCCTTGGTGATATTGTAAAAGTGTGCTAGCAAGACGTTCTTATGTAAAGAACTTGTTAGCCTAGGACTTGTTATCAACGATGATTATTCCATGGTGTTTTTTCCTTGTCAATTATGCAAATGCTGAATAAGCATACTATAATTGATGAGTTTTTCACGCGCTCCTTCAAAGCTGGAATGGTCATCCTGATTTTTGAGCCTTAGGATGTTATTAAAGTTCAAGTGTCAATGTTTATGAGCTTGCTAGACATACTATTGAGTCATTATGAACATGTACTAGGTGCCCTAGGATTTTTGGTTAGTTCAAACAGTTTTAATTTTTCCCGTTTTACGGGGTTTTTTAATGATTTTAATTAAAAAATCATAAATATGATAAACGTTTGGTCTATGGGTTGATTTTTCCTCGGGGGTGCCCGTTTTCTAACCCGGAGCACCCACAAAACCTCAGAACCCACTTTTACTAAGTTTTGAGTGAATATTATCCACTTTAATAAAATTCTCTCATAAATAATTAAAAAAGAATATTTTAATTAAATTAATAAACTTTGGAGAAAAATCAATTTCTCTAAATTTGAGGGATTAAGGCAAAAAAAAGGCCCAGTTGACATGGCAATCACTATCGGAGCAGATTCCAATCATATCCCGTCACTTTCAGTCAAGTATCAAAGCACTAGAAGCATATCTACCTCAAGAGATGCGCCCTCTTCTCCACATGGACGACTTCCTTTATCTTGGCTCGTTGTGATTGGATGGAGATGGTTCCAAGGCAAAGGTGGCGCCCCTCTTGTGAGGTGGAAGCTACCTCATAAGCCAAGGCTTAGTTAAGTTATCAGTTAAGGCTTGAATCTTTCCTTGGATTGAGTAATGCGCCCTCAAAGCACTGGTTGGCTCAATAATGCGCCCCCCTCTCTCATTCTTGTTATAAAAGAAGGCTCTTGCTCCCTCATTCAGGATGGATGCAAGAAACCTCTGCTATTTTGTATTATGCTTTGCCTTTGTGCAATATTTTTGAACAAAAGTTGAGGCTTTGGAGGTCCACATGGTGCAACTATCTTGATTGGGAATGCTTGATCCACATATGAGGTGATATCTTTCTATGTTTTGCTTCTACATTTTGCAATCTCATTGATCTATCCTAGCTTAGAAGATTACTGTTAATCCATAGGATAATCATTTGTAGTTTCAACTTGTTTATCTATGTTTTATATTTGAAGTCAAAGAGTAGTCAACAGTAGTCAGTTATACTTTGGCTCTCCCAAAATTCTTTTATCAAAATATATTGGATTTGATCATGGGTTGTGTGTAGTGGTGAAGTTTTGCAGGTTATCAAAAGCGAAGGAGGATTTTAAGCTCAGTTGCGTTTTCTTCCTCTTCACAAATTTTTATGAATCTAATGCTCCTTTGTCCCACAGGTTCCTCGTCCTCTTCACAAGATTCGAGCTAGGGAAGCTCTTTCTCATCCTTCCTTCTAAATTTAAAACTACTCTCTCGGTTACTTTTTCTTATTATCAGATCTAAAGTGCTTAATTCAAATTTTAGTAAGGTCTGATTTTTATTTTTAGATCTAAAGGCATTGAAAATATTGAAGTTTGTATTAGATCTAGAATTGATTAATCTACTATTTTTTGCAAGTAAAATTTGGATATATCTTAAAGGCTTGAAAGTAGATTAGTTTGTAAGTTTTTCCAAAGATTAAATCAAGCATTTAAGTGATTTCCATTGGCTGCCCTATAAAGGCTGCCCAAGATCCTAAGTAAATTGGTCTAAAAAACCAATTTATCTTAGTTATTGTTTTATTTGTATTTAGCATGACTTAGAGTAGTTTTTTTTTTAGCATAATTTTCTAACACTGCCCAAACACTTTCAAAGTGATTTTGGGCACTTTTCCATAACATTTGGTTGGCTGGTTTTTAGTGTTTGTTTTACAAGAAAGCGAGGTGTTATGATGGTACTAACACCAGCGCGCCTGTAGAGGGTAACCCAGGGAGAGGGTGTCTTTTTTTTGACGAGGAGGGGTGTTTAGCCAGCTTATTCTGAGGTGGGGTCATGGCCAGACCCTCTGGTTTCTCTTCTGGAAGTACTATGGCTTAATGGCATCGCTGACTGCCTCATGAAAGGGTTTGAAACCCAGAGGTTGGTGTTCGGGGCTTCCAGGGGTGGGTCACTGGGTCACATGACCCCGACCTTGTTTTATCACTCTAGCGACAGTTGCTTCAGCACTGAGACATGCTCTTATCTTCCAGAGCACCTCCAGCACCCTCCTGGCCTCTCCAGTCAAGCAACTCCCTCTCTCCGGGGCCTCCTTCAGAGGATGACGTTATCGTCCTTGACAGACTGTTTGCTTGCTAAATGGGGGGGGGGCGTTGAGGGTTTTCATCACTGTTGGGGTTAGTTGGGGCATGACGACCCCCCCTTGTACAGTCTGGCCTTTCGTTTTGTCAAATTGGGCCTTGTTTAGTATATTTTAGCACCTAGGGGGTAAAATACCTCAGGTAGCCTACAGTAGGCCATCTTTAGATTATTTTATATTTTTTTTGTTATATTTTTAAGTTGACATTATTAAATATTAAATTGACCTTATTTTGTGTAAAGTGAGTGTGAGATCATATACATAAGATCTCCTCACTTCATTTTTAGACAGGACCTTTTGGGATAAGACACTATGCATCTATTTTACCCAACTAGGGCTCTTTGAAGTGATGTGCCATTCTTGAGGAAGTAATTTTCTGGGTTTGATGATAAATGCTTGAAGTTTCTGTGGGTTAAATGCTCTTGCAAAGGTGATGCTTTGATTTGTTTGCTAAACACTGCACAAGGAGGTATCTATAGTCTCTTCTTTGATCCCTCTCTTTGTTATTTGTTGATGAATGATGCATGTTCATGAGATTTGATGGTGTCCATTAAGGCTGCATTATGTCTTGGCTAGGTCTTTGTCAACTTCTAGTCACTTTTGTTGAAGAAGTACGTCCTTTTGGGAGTCCTTCTCGAGTCAAAACCTCAAGGAATTAAAGCTGAATTATAAACCTAGTTTAGGCTTCTCTGGAACTTGGTTACTCATCTCCTAGATGCCCTAGGTTGTGGTAGGATTCTGCATTAGTTTCTTCCTCATTCATCTACTTCATAAAACATAATTTCTGGGTTCATTTGTTGTAAATATCAGTTGAATTTATTTTTATGTTGGTTTATTTTCTGAGGTAGCTAGTTTATTTCTGAGGCTTTTATTTTAATTTTCTGAAGTTAGTCGTCAATTTCATTTTTATTAAAAAAGGAAATTAAATTTTGTTTTTTTTAATTCATCCCGTGGCTCAACATCCCCGCGGCTCTTCCTCAACAACGCTGTCCCATACTTGCGACCTTTCCTACTGTAGACTAACCCCACGACCACCTTCAAACGCTCCCATTTCTTCCCCCGCAGCCTTACCCTGCTCGTCCTCCAAGCCCGTGGCCATTCTCAGCCGTGATCCTTTGGCTAGGGCTCCCCTCTTCTCCTGCCCGATCCGCAGTCATTCGCCCTACCTCCGCGCGTCCCCCTTTGCTACCAGTCCGCCCCATCTTCGCGGCCTTCTCGCGTTCCATTCCGAACCCTTCCGTCATCTTTCCATCCTCGCGGTTCTTCCTGTTGCGTCCCACCTGGCCACCTCCCTCCATCTCCGTGCTCCTCCCAGCTCGCAACCTTCCTGCTGCTCCCTTTCCTTATCTTCCCGCGTCCCCTTCTACTGCTCACTCGAGCCTCCTCGGACTCCTTTCCTCCACTCCCTTCCTTCACCACCGAAGTCCGCTCCTCCTCCATCACTCGCGGCCTTCACTTCCGCGGCCTTCCATTTCTGCTGCCCGATCCGAGCTATCCTCCCTTCGCGGCTCCTTCAAATCGACGCCCTCATCCACACTGCTCTTTCCTCGCTCTAACCATCGCAACCCCACGCTCTCCACTCTACCTCTCCTTCTACCCTGCGTACCTTAGTCCGAGCCCTCTTTCCCTCTTCAACACGGGTTTGCATTTTATGCAGACCCTGTGTGTGCGCCATTCATTTTTCTGCCACCTGTACATACAATACATACACACAGAAAACACAGAAGTTTAGCAAATAAGATTAACACTTAATAAATTTGAATTTGATCGATAATTGAATGCATCATATACAGATCTGGAAGTTGTGCTTATGCTGCGTTATCTTTGCTTCTAGTTGTAGAGAAAATCTAAAGCCACTTACTTATGTTGACAAAAATTCTTATACATATCTGAATATTATTTATTTGCATGCTAAGTGATTAACTGTCAAGACTGATATGTTATTAAGTGGATGGTCTGTTAGCAAGTATTGTCTCTTACATCAGCATATACATACTGGATGGTTACATTGGATGTCATTATTTATGAAACTGATATGGTGATGGTGGTATTTGATGAATGCTGAAAGCGATAACACAACCTAATCACTTAGATTATTATTCTTGTCTTTTTAATTAGTTGTATCCACGTATTGATTCCTTATTATAAACTAATCAGGCCAGTGACATACCTTTGCATGTTCACTTGATATATATGATTGATCAATGAAACTGATATTCCAGTATTAAATACTGTCTCCATTTCTACTGCTATAAAATGGCAAATACAAATCTGGGAACTTCATGATAACTGTCGGTAAATGATCTTTCATATTTCACTCGTTGATGGTCTTTAAATGTTATGAATTGTCATGCTACATATCTAATTGACAACTAGTACAGGTGGGTTTTGTGTTGTTTTGATATATACTTGTACCCTTTTTAAAGTTTCTAGGTGAATATAGCAATTAATGATTCCTATTAACCCATATTTTTGATCTACAAACGCACATGAATACTGATCTAGAAATTGCTAGGGTATGAGATTCCTCTCCATGATGTGATTAAATAGTTAGTGGATGTTGGACAAGGTCAAACCTCACCTTTCTACATTAGATATTGAGTCTGTTACAAGGACTCTTACGTTTCTTAAATTGATAATTATAATTGATCATTATATGCTCATATCTGATTATTGAAAGACATTGTCAAGCTCATCTAATGCATGTTTGGTTAATGGTTAAGGTTTTATTGGCAATATAGTCTTTTGATCCAATATTGTTTATCTGGACGTACATGTATGCGTTCTTACACTTCATTGGTTCATTGGCTACAATTGAACGTACATTGACTCCATTAGGCACTGATCTAACCATAAGATTGCATGGAATATAGTTGGTTGGTTGTTTTTGTGTCTCTACAGGATTCCATAAGGGTACTTCTCCTTGGAGGTTTCGACTTCCGAAGAAGTTAGAACGGTGATCGAGGTGACATTGGGTCACTATTCTTAGTTTTGCTTGTTGGGAATTAGCCCTACTAATTTGCCCGGTAACACGAAGAAAGGAAGCATATTTGGTATCTTGAACCACAAATTTCCCTCTTTTTTCAAACCCTTGCTTCTCCTTAGCTTTTCTCAAAGCTCAAAGTTTCTTTAATCTCGCTTTTAGCGGATCGAGAGCGCTCTCTATCGGAGAATTAATAAGTTTGTAATTAATAAATAAAAGAGCAAGTGGGATTATGTCATGTCCCAAATTTTGCATTGGGTCACAATGGCCTAAGCCCATTGGCCATATTCATGAGAGTTTGTCAAATTGATGTTAAGGGTCAAATAATTGCCAAGGAAGAAAATTACTAGTTTCCTAGGTTGGGGGTGGAAGCATTAAAAGTTGGAGTGAAGGAGCTATAGGACCCAAAATAACTTTGGTTTACCATATTCACATTAAAATGGGTCACATAAATAATAAATGTTGAGAAAATAATGTGACATTTGGTCATGAAGAGAATTTGAGGCTTATGGAGTCCTTAGGTGGCTAGATTCCCTCCACACACTTGGCATGCACATCATCCAATTCAAATCTATGGGTAAGGCAATATATTTGGAGGATGGTGAGGTGTCATATGGCAGTTCATGAGCTAAGGAAGTTGAATTGGTGAAGAGGAGTAACTCCCATGGGGAGAGGAAGAGGTTAGGAAGACAATGTGTGCCACTTGGAAGGAGATTCCCTATACTCTATGACATCCAATGATAAAGATTCTATGACATATTCAGACCTGATTGTAGACTATGACAAATTTGACATGTCAGGGCTAAATATAGGCACAAAGAGGGCGCATTAGGGAGTTAGAGGCAACCATTCTACTTGGAGAAAGATTTGGAGCATGAGGAGGCAAGACAAGTGTCATATGAGTTACTAAACCACAAAGATGAGTTGGAGGAAGCCCATGAAGGGGAATTCGACCTTAGGAGGCCCCATGAAGTTAATAAAAGGATGTCATGAGGAAGAAGAATGGATTTTTGATCATTTTTAGAATTTGCAATTGCATTTGGAGAGAAGAGCTAGTGGAGTGCTACTCTACTTGCCTTAGCACCAATTTCAAGGGTGAAAGATTTCCATCCTAGTTGGTAATTGGAAAGGCCATTCAGACCTTTCATTTGGAGTTTCAATGGAGTCATTTGTTGCAGATGTAATCTACAGGGCAGATCATGGTCACTTCTAGTTCAGCTTGCTTCTTCAACCATTTCAAGTTTTCTATGCATATTCTTGATCCTTGAGGAATTGTGCCTTTGGTGAGATACTATTCTCTTTGGGGGAGCTTCTGATGCCCCATTATTTTGTAATCTGATTTATATGCTCTGTATTTCATGCTTAGAAGAGCCACAAGTCGAGATTCCAAGAAATACCATGCAAAATTGCTCATTAATGAACAAACAATGCCATTTTCCCCACTACCTTGTTGCAAGTTAATGATATGTTGATAAATTTGAATGGTTAAGTGAATGAATGATGGATTACTGATAAATGGACTGTCATTTATGTGTTTAAAGAGTTTCATGTTCATTAGACAAGAATTTGGAGGCATTTGGTTGAGTTTCATAACATTTGGTGAATGATGATGCATATGAGAGCCTATTTATGTCCTTTTTATGTCACCATCCTCTGTTCATAATTTCGAGAGGGTTCTATTGCATTTGGAGAGCCAACTTGTCACTTACCCTAAGGGGATTTGAACCACAATTTGCTAGTAAAACTCCCTACATTGACCAGATTACCAAAGTGAGTTGCAGAAGTCATTTGAAGGTTGGACGACACCTATAAACACCCTTATTATGTTTTAACATCATCCATACACCTTCTGGTACAATTTGAGATCATTTGGAGCTATTTGGAGCCATCTACCCTTGGGGGATTTGAGCCTCAAAATTACTAGTAAACTCCATGAGTTCTCTTGGATACCTATTCGACCCCAAAACCACATATAATGCTGGAAATATACTTTACTTAATGTCTTATAACAGATCCAATTCTCAGACCCATCATTAGTGAAGGTTGTACAGTTTTTGGAAGAACCTTGTTCCAAGACCTAGGGGGGATTTCCACTTCCCAAGTTGACTAGTCTTGTCCCGAAACTTCTTCCCTTGTGTTATCACCTATTTTGTACAAATAGTTGAACTTCTGATGAGCTGCCAGTTTATTGAACATGATTCATGTTCATCATCAGCATTCAGAAGTTCATAAGTCAATTTCAGGGCAATTTTGCCCCATTTGTAATAACTACATGTTCATACCCCCATGGGGAATTTGTAAAAAGTTGGTCTAAACGGGGTCCTTTTATAAAAGACTCGGCTATTTGTAGGTTTAGCCATTTGGGGGGTACTCTAGAGTGTTTTTTCCTTAGGAATTATGCGCTACTCATCAGTGGCGTATGATCCCCAAGTTTTTCACTCATACCTCCAAAGCTGGAGTATTTCCCATGATGGTCAAAACCTAAGGTGGTTATTAGAGTCTTGTGTCTAGGATTTTTTACTTGTTAGCCATCTCGATTGAGTCGTATGAACATGCACTAGGTCCCCTAGGAGTTTCGTTCCATTCCGACAAAAATAATTTTTTCATAAATTAGACCATTTTTTAATGGTTTAATTAAAAAATTTCAAAAAATGATAAAAGCCTCATCCGGAGGCGGAATTGGGCATGGGGAGGCTCCTTTTGACGCTCAGAGCGCTCTATTTACCCTAGCACCCTCGTTCTTCAATTTCCGGGCAGTTATGTCACCCCAGAAGCAGTTTTGGCTAAAAATGCGTCATTTTGGCTAAAAAATTACAAAATTCACTAAGTGACAAAAATTGAATAAGTAAAAAATGATCAAATTAAAGTTTGAAAAAGCATGGATTATGTTGCTATGGAGTGTACGACCCACTTAAGAGATTAAATCACATGTCATTTTGGACTTTGGATAAACGCTTTCATGAAAAGATGATGACATGGGTATTAAAAAACGTGGGCCATTCCCCTCACATGGATTTGGCTCACGAGTTTGGTGATTTGGCAAGTGATTGGTTTGGCATTTAATACATGGTAGGTGCCCTCCTAAATAAGGGGCCACATCTCGAGTTAACATGTGCAACAAACTCCAAGCTACCTACCATCATCCTCACGCATATCTCCATGGTGCTCACGTCAATCCTTGGTGGAGGCTTGTGAATGGTTTGATAGAGTTTCCAATGGAGGAGTGCGGGTGCCTTGCCAAGGTGGAGGCCACCTCCCCACTCACACCTACTACAACTCAATGTAATCTATTGGATCTCAACTCCAAGCCATGATTTGATTGGGAGTTTGGCTCTCCTTGGTGCCAATTCGTTTTTAGGCTTTGGGTCTTAGTTTTTTGTATAAAGAGAGGCTCTTTGAGCTCTCTTATGATGGGATTTTTTGCAAAGAAACTCTGAGGAATTGTAATTCGATTTAAGATCAATAAAATTGTGACTTTGGAGGTCAATTCCTGGGGGCTCTTGGTGGCCATGCTTCATCACTATCTTGAGCTGATATTGTGTGAATTTTTATATGCTTAGGAATATTTATATTTGATTTATATGTTTAGAGGGTTAACAATCTAGCACATGCATATATGTCTTTTCTTTTCGCTTGAGCTTATGTGGTTTGCAGGTATCTCCCAAAAGTTTTGTGAGTTTTTGCAGGTTCTCCTTCACTCCACTTGTGGCCAAAGGATTCTCACTTTTATGAGCATAAGCAAATAGGAGTCTCTTGCTTCACCATCAACCATTTTAAAACATTCTTGGTTACTTGTCCTTAAGCTTATCTCTTCAAGCCCATCTCCATTAAACTAGCCTCATTCACCCATTTCGTTTTGCCCATTCTTTCATTGCCATTCGTTTTCCCCTTTCTTTCATTGCCATTTTGTTTTGCCCATTTTTTATTGCCATTCGTCTCCCTTCCACCATTCTACAAAGAAGCAAAACATCAAAAAGAGGTTTGAGTATTAGTATTAGTATTAGTTTAATTTTATCTTTAGTAGTTCAGATCTCATATTGTAGATCTCATTTAGGGCTTTTCACTTAGTTTATTTTTGCACTTTTGTTATCATTCAAAAGTAGGCTTTATATACCAAAAATATTTCAATTTTTTTTTACATATTAGTTCTCTTTCCATCACTTTTTAGAAGTAGTTTGTTTGCTGGTCCGTTTTATCTTTTTCAATAAATTCAAATTTAAAATCTCATGCTTTACATTTTAGATCCTATTTTCCAAGCTTAAACTTAGTTGGTTTCAAGTTTGCATTCGTTTTATCTTACTAATGTCTAAAGGGTGCCTTGTTGAGTGAATTGTTTATGTAGGTTTTTCTAGGAGAAAAAATCTTGAAAAGTTTTGAAACAAGAAGATCCATTCCAAGCAAAGTGAAGAAACCATGGGGATGATCCAAACCAAGAAGACATAACCAAAATTATTCTACTTTGTAATAGCTCTTAAGAGCTTGTTTCAAGTATACTTTTCAATTTATTTCCCTTAAAGACCTTTCAAGGATTTTTTCCAAAGGCATTTGTAAGAGTTTAATAAAAGTGAGTTAAGTGGAGGAGTCCTCCACTTTTTGGGTTTTCTTCCCCATTTGGGGAAGAGTGTTGTGTCTTGTTAGTTTAGATCTTTTTGTTTCATGATTTAGATTAGTCATTTCATTTCTGTAACTCTCTTCCAAGTTTTGACCAGAGCAAGCTAACTTTGGTTTGCATCCCAAGGGCCACATAGCTTTGTGGTAGCTTCTCGTTCCCCCGTTAGCCTCCTTGCCAAAGTTTCAGCTAGCTGGAAAGTCTCAAGGAATAGCGTTTCTAGTGATCGACCTTGTTCGGAGGAAGATCCCACCTTAGATTAAATATTAGTTTGGTAGAATACTAAGTCTTGCTTTCAGTTATTTTTATGCATCTCAAGTATCTTGTTATCATTTCTTTAGTTTCAGTGATTTAAGTTTCATTTTTGTTTTTCAGTACACAACCGCTTCATTTTTTTATAAAAAGAACCAAAGTCTCTTGAACTTGGCCAAATCCATGTCAAGAGCACTCTCTGTCGGAGAGCATTCTAGCTTGCATTTTTCCCTTTCATAAGGCATTTTAGATTAATTAAAGTCTCTTGAACTTTGGTCTTAAGACTAAGTCAAGAGCGCTCTCTATCGGAGAGTTGAGCTGTGCTCCTTAATAAATAAAATATTTCAACTCACACTCCCTTTTAATTAATTTACTTTGGTCAATTATCCAACATTCGTATGCTCTTCCAACCTGAAAAGGTTGGGCTAGTACTCAGAAAGGTGTTGGACTTGCTAATTCTACAAGTGATAATCTAAATAAAATATTACCCCAACAAAGCAAACCGACGTTAAATACTGAGGTTGCTTCCTGAAATAGGTAGTGCCGAGAATCCACTGGTCAAACTCGGGGGCGGTTCAAACATTGGACACCTATCCTCTTGAATCTGGGTGCTCTCGACCTATCATCTAAGAGGTTGCCAGTATCTTTCCTGGTTAGTTTTTTACTTTGGTTAGTTTTTTACTTTTGATATGCTTGGTCTTAACCTAAGAAACAAGATCACTAAAACATTCAATAAACCAAGATTAACTCACAGGACGATCTCACGAACATCATCACTTTGAACTGTTGTATCAAGCAACCCAAGCACTCAAGACTATCTTTGACTCCATAAGGCACTGGTCCTTGTCATCCTTGCTTTTTATCTATTTTGGAGCATTTACATTTTTGTGGTTGACTTGCTTAAATTTATCAAAGTGTTTGTTTCTCAAATCTCTTATCGCAACGTGGATTGCTTCGTTATCTTGTGTTTATTTCAATTGTTAAAGTTGTGATCTCTCATCATCGAAAAACTCCTAAACAACACTCATCCGCATCACCCCACACGTTTAAAAACACTTAAAACAAGAGCCTTAGTGAAACTCTTTGTAGGGACTACCCCCCTTGGCTTCGTTAGGAGTTAGCCTAAACGGAGGAGCTGGGATTCAGGTGATAGTACCTGGCTCATTGCTTGCCCCCAACGCCACACTTCTCCCCACTTCCAGCGAGGGAGACAGCTTTCGAAAGATTTCTGCTGCTGGTGTGCAATTTGGTGGACAACACCTTGCAAATTGAAGACCATGGTTGGGTATATCAGTTTATTATTTGTCTAGATTTCTGCTGCTGGTGTGCAATTTGGCGGACAACACCTTGCAAATTGAAGACCATGGTTGGGTATATCAGTTTATTATTTGTCTGATAGATGTGTTAATGTGTCCCATGACCCCTCATGACCTTCCTCACCAAGTTTGAAAGTATTTGGAGGAGTTGTAATTAGTTGTATAGATATACCTAGAGTTGAAATTTGGTGAATTTGAGCACATTGGGAAATTTTATTCAGAAGGGACATTACAGATTACGACTACCACATCCCTCTTCCCCCATTTGGGGGAAGCCTGTATCTGTCCCTGATTTGCTTACTTTCTGCTTTACATACTTCATAGTTAGATTAATATCATGCTAGATTAGTTTTCATTTTGCCAAAGATTATAATCAAAATCAAAAGAGTAACTTAGAAGTTTTACTTTTGCATAAGTTAGTCTTTTCCGAAAAGTTTACTTTTGCTTAAGTCTCTTAAAATTTTGCTTTTACATAAAGATTCTTAAAGTTTTATTTTTTCGTAGAAGATTTGAAGTTACTTGAAAGTTTCCCTTTCTCGAAATTGCAAAAAGTTTAAATTTTCCAAAAGTTTCCTTTTTGCAAGTTTAGTTAGTTCCAAGTTTTACTCATTTAAAATCTTTGCATCTTTTTCCCTTTTGTTAAGTTTTAAAGATTCATCAAAATCTCTTGAATCTCTCCATTTGCGGATCAAGAGTCCTCTCTGTCGGAGAGTCTTTTCTTTTTCTTAAAATCTCTTGAATCTCGCTCTTAGCGGATCAAGAGTGCTCTCTATCTGTGAGTCTAACTTAATTAAAAAATCTCTTGAATCTCGCTTTCGCAGATCAAGAGTGCTCTCTGTCGGAGGGTTAAAATTGGAATTAAGATTTTGTAGGCACCATGTATGTTCTACCTATCACAGGCTAGTCTGAGCTTTGGGATATCAAAAACGATTGTTTGCACTCTTCAATTTCTCACATTAATTAATTCACTCACATTAATAAAATCAAGTCCCTAATAAACCAACGAAAATCCGGTGTTGACAATAAGTGATCAAGTGGGCAAATTTTGACTAAAGGCGCGGGAACAATTTGGAGGCAACCTCAGGGCACATGTAGACTACACCCTTGTTGGTATAGTGTTGAACACCGCTCTTGAGACTCCATTCCAGTGCACATGTCTTTGTACGAAGCCACTTAGATCATAATCGAGACATATTCCCTGTACTGCAAGGTATATCGGGAATCCCCTTTTTTCCCTCATTAATCCACTCATTCTCTTAAAATCATTAATAAAATAAACCAAGAGCACTTGCACAACAGTTTCAATACAACACTCTAACAATCAGTGACTCCATTAGCACTGGTCTCAAGCACTTGCAATCATACTTCTATCTTTAATTTCGCAAGTTATTGTTTATTTTATGATTATGTTATGATGTGGATGTGTTTCAATTGATGTGCAATGATACTTGGTTGAACTTTGTTAATTCATCTCGTAAACTCCTAAATAACATTGTTCCCATCACTAAACACAAAACTTAAAAAGACTTAGTAACCTTTTTTAGTAGGGTCTACCCCCCTTGGCTTCGATTAGGAGTTTGCTTAAACGGAGGAGGCAGGATCAGGTGACAACACCTGACTCGAGACTTGTCCCCAAGGTCACACTGAGCTGCTTAGAAAGATTTCTGCCGCGCTTCCCCCCAGGTGTGCGTTTTGGTGGCATCGGGGAACGCTTGAACTTTTACTCACTTCAACCTGTAGGCTACAACACAGAGATTAAGTTAGTGAGTGGAAGTCACAAAACCAAAATAAGCTCAACATTACAAATTGAAAGAGACATGCTAATCAGCAAGGGAGATAACAAGAAATTGAAGACAAATGAGCAAATCGATTTCATAGACAGAAATCCCTTGTTGTTGAGAAAACCAGGGCGCTTGGGGCGAACTTGGGTTTCTTCCCTTGCACGCAAAACACCATAAAATTGCCCAAGACAAATGGAACTAGGGTCTAGCAAGTAGAAGAGGATGGTAAGAGAACATATTCATCAAAACAAATCCAGAAACAAGAGATTTGAAAACACAAATTTCTAGTTTGTATTACTACTGAAAATAACCAAAAGTACCTTACAATGGAGAGCTCACTCTCTTTTATAGATAAGAGGTGAGCAAAATCCCTAGCCCATAAAGATGGAAGGTTAGGATTAAATCACTGCTACAAGAGATCAATGGATGAGATTATTTCTCATTTTACATTTTTTATCAAGGTGGAAATAGAGGGGGGCAAATTGCCTCTTACAACTTATTTTTACAAGATGAAATTACAACTTTTTGGCAAGTTAGATGCCTAGGAAACATGGGGGGATCATTATTACATTACTTTTGAGCTATAGCTTCATTTCCATGCTTTTATTTTGGCTATTTTACTCAAATTCGCCCCATGGAAGAGAAATGCACCCCCCTTGGTGAGTACATGCTAGATCAAGTGAATTACAAGTTGTAGTGACTAGGAAAATGTTGAAAATTCACTTGGGTTCAAATCCATGATGACCCAAGTCAATACTTTGCCCTCCCACACAATCGCACTGCTATACATAATAAAGTTATAAACCATAGTCATTTTTGAAATTGAACCTTAGGAAACCATTTTAATAATTCTCTGTTAGTTGGATCTTTGTCTTCCTTTGCTCCAACTGGAAAACTAATTGCATAGATGGACTCCTTGATCCTCAAAACCATAGTGTGAATCATATTTGTGCCAAAATCCAATCTAAAATATGACTTTTAAATCTGCTCCAAATAATTAAATTAAAAATTAGGAAAATAATTCCACAATTACCCTATTAATCCAAAAATGCCGCAAATCTTATTTGGTGGGGTACAATTGGCCTCCAGAGGATGAAACATGATCAATAATGACTGTGTGAAGATTCCATGTTGCTAATTGACCACTTTGACCATGTCAAACCCGGGTTTGACTAAGTCAAATTGTCAAACTTGGTCAAAATTTGACCATGATACAAACTGATGCAAGGACCATATACAAAGCTTATAGAGGATGAAAAACGCTTAATTATGACAATTATTGACAAGAAACTAAGTATAAGGCCCTATCTTACACAAGTGATCATCATGTGACTCTTTGCATAATTTATCCTCATAGCACAAAAACATAACAAAACATAAAGTAAAAGTAAAAGTAATAGTCAACAGTCTAGTCAAATGGATTATTGAATCTTGATCAATGGAAGGATTGAGTTACTCTAGAAGAAGAGCGGATATTAGGGGACTCTGTGACATTAGATGGTTTGGCAAACATTAGGGAGCAGGTTGTGTCCCGTGGGGTCGTGTCAGACATTAACACGACTTCAGCACGTGCCATACACGTGTTTTTTCATGTCCCGATTCCAGGACACGAAAAAACATGTGTTTGACATGTGTTGAAGTCGTGTCCTGACCTTGTACAAACGTGTCCTGATTCCAGGACAGGAAAACCGGTAAAAAGATGCCCGCAGACTTTTTAAAAGCGATTTTTCTCTTTCATTTTTGCATTTGCAAGTTGAAGGGAGAGGTTAGAGTGAGTTTTTTTGCATGTGAAAGAAGATTTGAAGCGTTTGCAAGGGTTTCCAAGTGGATTTGAGGGAAGATTTCGTTGAGAGGATTCAAGCTCATCATCAAGGAAGAAGAAGAATGTCTCAATCAGTTAGGGTAGCAGCTAAAGGGCAAAAGTAAGGGAGAAATGCCCCATCTAATGCCTCTCCTCCTCTTCCTCCTCTAAGCATATCCTCTTCTACTCCTGCTAGTGCTCCAACTGCTTCTAGTGAAGCTCATGCTCGATTTAACCCTGTTTTAGCAAGACAACAAGCCCAAGAGAGTAAATACCCTTTGTGGAAGTATGTGACAAGGAAAGAAGGACTGGAGCAAAGCTTGGTGGGGGAGGCAATGTGAGTTGAAGTTGCAATTTCTACAAGCATGAGTTCAAGAGCACATATTATTGGGTTAAGGGCCATTTGTTGGCCCTTCCTTGTGGGATTTCTTCATGTAAAGCAGTGAGTAACACCCAAAGGAGGGAGATGGAAGGAGAGGATCATGTTGGGTTAGGGAAGGTGGCATCGACAAGCAAGACACAATGGAATGAGGATCCTCTTTCATTCTTGAGGAAACCCTCTAGCATTAGGTCTCCACCTAGCAGATATGGGAGTGAGGTTGATACGTATCCAACAAGAAAGAGGCCAACTACAAGTGGTCCAATGGACAGGATTTTCCAACAAGAGGCCCGAGAAGAGGTGGACCTTACCATTGCATTCTTTTTCTACCTTAACTTCATTTCATTCAATGTTGCACGGTCACCATTGTTCATTGAGATGTGTCGAAGTCTAATTGAACGAGCTCCAACTGGTTATGTGCCTCTTGGTTCAGAGAAGCTTAGAACCACATTGTTGGTTAAGGCAAAGAAGGAGATGGATAGAATTATTGAGCCAATTAGAGCGAAATGGTCCACAGTCGGTGTCAATATTGTTTCTCATGGATGGACGGATGCAACACACTATCCACTCATCAATTTCAGGTTGTCTTCCCCAAATGGATCGGTGTTCTTGAAAGCGGTGGATGCTTTTGGGAAATACAAGGATGCACAGTATATGGGTGAGTTGTTCATCAAAGTCATTGAAGACGTAGGTGTTGATTCTTGTGTACAAATCATCACGGACAATGCAGTTGTTTGCAAGGCTGCTGGCATGATTGTGGAAGCTAAATATCGACAAGTATTTTCATTTTGGACACCTTGCATTGCTAATTTACTCGTTCTTTGAATTTAGCACAAGATTCATCTAGGCCCTAAGGGAAAGGTCAATTTATAGATTTTCAAATTTTTCATTTGAGTTGTTAGTTGTAGACTTGTAGATTCTAGAGTCTAGACTCATTTATACTTTCTTTTATTGATCTTACACCTTGGATTGTCCATTCTTTGAATTTAGCACTGAAATCTATTGCTTTAGATGTGACATGGATTGGAAAACTTATTGAGGATGCATGCCATATCCGTAACTTTGTACAAAACCACACCTATGCCCTCACAATCTACAAAGAGTACACACATATTTCATTGTTGAAGGTTGCAGATACTCTGTTTGCTTCCTCATTTATCATGCTAAAGAGGTTGAGAGAGGTCAAAACCGCTCTTGGGTCCATGGTTATTTCAGAGTTTTGGTCCTTTTGGAGAAAAACAGATCAGATTGCTTCAAAAAAGGTAAAGGACATAGTGCTAGATGATGGTTGGTGGGAGAGGGTAGATCTTACCATTAAGATCATGGAGCTGGTCATTTCTTTGTTGCGGTTTTCCGACACGGACCAACCCATCCTAGGAGATGTTTATGAGGGGTGGGATTGCATGATTAAGTCCATGAGGACCATTGTTATGGAGATTGAGTGTGCTGAGTAAGAGACATCGACAGAGAACTTATGGTCCACCATACAGGATATTCTTATCTCCAGATGGGATAAGAATTGCACACCTTTGCATTGCTTGGCCCACTCATTGAACCCCAAGTTCTACGGTCATGACTGGTTCAGTGGTGGGTCGGGGTCCTCACACAGTGTCCCTCGCATGGATGGAGAGATCTCACAGGGGAGGAAGATAGCATTTAGACGGCTACTTCAGGATAGAGACCTACTTGAAGAGGTGGAGGAGGGATTTTTTGAGTTTTCCACTGCCACTGGGAGATTTGGAGGCTATGAGGTGCTTAAAGACACGAGGGTTAAGAAACCCTGTGTTTGGTGGGCAACTCATGGGGCAGCATGCCCTATTCTGCAAAAGATAGCCTTGAGGGTCATCTCTCAAGTTACTTCATCCTCTTGTTGTGAGAGGAATTGGAGCACATATGGGAACTTGTACAGTTTGAAGAAGAACATGCTTGAGCAGTCCAGGGTAGAGACGACGGTGTATGTGCACTCCAACGTTTGTCTTATTTACAGGAAGAGGGAGGAGTGGGTGAAGGGAAAGACAAAGATGTGGGATGTCTTTCCTGATGATATGGGTTTGGACAACAGTACCGAGTTGGCATTAGCCAACATGGATCTTAATTATCCATTGCTAGACCAGGTCACTTTTGATGATGGTGATCCTATGGAGGGGTCATCCTCCACACTAGCAGATGCAGATCGTCAAATGGGCAAAGAGGAGGAGGAGGAGGAAGATGAGGGTTAGGGCAGTGATGAGTTTGTTGGTTCGGGCATGGAAGAGGAGTATTGACAGATGAGATTCTTCCATCTTGATTTCATATATGATCTACCCCTTTTTGTATTTACCATTTACTACTACTAGTTCCCATTGGCATTCCGACATCTCATTGTGATTTGTGAATGACAAAATGTGTATTGTGTATTGATTCAAATTAGTAATTTCTATTGAATATTTAAATGTTCTAGTTTCTTAAAAAAATTGGATCTATATGTGTATATTTTTAATATATATAAGTTTTAAAAAATATATATATAAAACGTGTCCTCCTTATCCTGATTCCGAGGGTAACCGTGTCCGTGTCGAACACTCGTATTTCTGTGTCTTTCGTGTCTCGTGTCCTCGTTGCAGGTGACTTAGGCTAGAAGGTACCCTTTTACTTTAGCAAGTCCCCTTTTATTTCACTTTTCACATTTGCATTTCACTCTCAGAGTCTCACATTTGCATTTCACTCTCACATTTGCTGCTTTTTCATTTGAAACTTTTCTTTCTTTCTTTGAATATTTCATTGAAGCACATTATTTATTTGCAATCCTTTAGTTGACTAATGACAAAAAGATACTGGCCTTGGATTTCCTTCTGGGCACCAGTTATGACACGACCTTAGCTCCGTTGCTAGCCACCATCCATAGGTGCGGCGAAGTTGCCACAATAATGCCTTTTTAAAGCAAGTGGGCTTAACCTCTTAATTCAAGGAATACCTACTCTTCCAGCCACTAACGAATTTCAAGGACGAGGAAACTTGTTTCAAGGCTCACGAATACACTTTTAGTGATTAGACCAACCTTAGCTTGCACTTAATCCACAGGGTTCTACAAGCAGAAGGAGATCGACGGGGTCATAAGGCTTTGTCACACACATCGAAGCCGAGATACTAGGGGAAAACATGGAGGCCATCCTAAATAAGAGGTCACAGAGGGGAAGGTCCCCTCGAGTTACTTTGCCGTATCTATATCAATAGGATTTTTCATTATTAAGATGAATGGGTGGAATATGGATAAGGCACAAATGTGGAACCAAGGGATAGGTAATGATCAATGCAATACTCCGGAGACCATGCCAAAGAGAGACATGTATGCAACTGTCCTACTCATCATTCTCATCAGATAATCAGTAATCACAGGTGTAAGATAAGTCCTACTACCAGTCAGTTCATCGATACAAGGCATAAAATCCATGTAATGTCCCATAGGCACACATCTGATACACAACTGAAGCTGTAGAATGAACATCATAGGCATATGTGAAGTATTGAAGACTAAGATCTAGAATCTGTATTTCAAAGTAAGGCAACCCAATGTACATAGGTTTAAAATGTATAGCAGGGCACCAATAGAGAAAGCTCAGCTAAAACATGGGCCACTGCTCTGAGGCCCTGCCCACAAAATTTGATGTAGCTGTGCTCATATAAGGATCTCAATCTGTCAATCATACATGACACATCTTTGCTGCTCACTGTAAAGGGACTAATAAAAAATCTAGTGGCCCATGCATGCACCCTGTCCAACTGATGTAAATCTCTACATGCGCTCTTGAAGACTCAAGTGATCCATGCATGCATTGTAGTTAACTACCACTTTCTCCTAAAAGCTATGCATGTTCATGCATGTACTTGAAGTTGCGATGTAAATTGATGTGTGTTTGTGCATGTGCCATATATTGACATGCAAAGTGATGCATGTCCGTGCATGTGCTAGATATTGACATGCAAAGTGATGCATGTCCGTTCATGTGCCATGCAACGTCATGCAAGCCAAAACCCTAATTGAAAAATTGAAGTATCTTGCGTGTTGCTCGAAAAAATTTCATTGGAATCGCGAGCTCGCAAGGATGCGGAAAATATGATCATCTCTGTCATGCAGACCTCCGAACCCAGTCTCCTAAAAAATAGGAAAACTTCCTAAAAATAGGAATATTCTCAAAACTGATGAAAGTTGAGAAATATCTATCTCTATACCAAGGAAACATCAATGCACCAATCATATACCTGAACTCAATGGGAACCAACTTTGGCTCTAACAAACTGTCTTTGGAGATGTTGTCTAATTAGTAATTACCAACCTAATGGAATGTGTTGGTCCTTAACCCATCTAGATTGCTTATGGAACAAAACTAGGGTTTAATAGTCCTGAAAGCATTTTTATGGAAAAGCTGTATCTTTGTTTTAGCTTGTAATGCCTTCTCATGGTTCTTTGTTCTTGAAGCTATGATGGTTGGTGATATGAGACGATATGAGTTACAAATCGTTGAGTAGAATTGTCTAATTGTGAAAGGGTCAAACCACGCTAATCCAATTTTTTACAAAACTGTGTGGCGATGACTTCTGTAAGATTCCACACTTGAGCTTCTCTTCAAAATAAGAGAATGTTCACTTAGTTCCTTGTATTGATTTTGTCTTTGGTTAGTTTGTTGAATAATACAATGACTTTTATAACAAGTGTGAATGGCAGTTGTTTTCAAATGCCCTTTTTGAGGCATTGTAAGGGGACGTCTTTCATGTTCCAAGTCTAAGGAGAGCATTGCTGAATGGAAACTCTTCCTGCTTGATCATTAGTTAGCTCGAGGGTTTTGCAAGTGAGCCTCCTGAGCCGTCACAGGATTCGTCAGAAAAAAATAATGCTCAAGACACAAGGGAGAACAGGGAGGCCTTCATGGTGAAGGGGACATAGAGGGAAGGTCAAGAGTCATTCTATCAGTCTCTAGCCAATGGGATTTTGAAACAAGGTGGAGTGGTATGGAGATGGATATAAGGTCATAGGTGGAGCCAAAGGAGATTTATAGTCCCTGTAAAGATCAAGAGCTGTTAGCCAATGATATGTATTAAACAGAAAACTCTACTAAGTATTAGGCTTTTAGCCTATGGAACATTTCTACTAACTATGCTTATTAGAATCAGTCATTGTAAGTAACATGAAGACATCTAATACAATCATCAATCAAAGTCATCAGTCCATAAAATATATCCTTAAGGCATGAAATGGCAATATATGACACATAAGGGGATAGCATCATCACAAGGCAAAGCATGGCAACCATAGATAACAACTCAGCACTGATCACATCTGCACCCTGAAAATTGAATCTCAGCCTGATATGTGAAGCAAAAATATGAGCAAAAATCTCCATACATAAAAATGGTATAACAGGGCCCATCCTAGGTGATGCTTGGATGATGTGAGATTCCTGCAAGGAGCTATGACATATGATGTGATTGTTTGCCACTAATTTCCTTTGGAAAAGGTGGTGCACATCAATATTTCAAGGAAAAAATTCCCATCTATAGTAGGGAGAATCAAGAGCGTTCAAAAATGATCTGGCACTCCATGCTAAACATGGAATTGAAGTGTTTCGAAATGATGTCGAGTCACTTCCCCTTGGGGAATGGGACCATATGTTAGCCTTCCTCGGTTTCATAGGAGGAGGATCTTCATGTAACTGTTATGTCTATTTGTTGTAATTTTGATGTTTATTTGAAGTACTATATGTTGCATTTTCAAGAAAAAAGGAAAAAGTAAAACAACTTCATGACCCCTTTACAAAACTCAAAGTAATTACAATATTTAAGCACTTTATCGATCACATGTGCTTTTACTACAATGTTTGTTGAAAAAGAACATTAAGAAATGTCTTCAATGTAATTAATGAGAAAAGTACTTTATAATTATAAAGTGAGTTTATATTATAAAGTTGTTCATTTATTGTAATTAATGACTTATAAAAAGCATTTAATGTAATATTAAATGAGAGCCCTAGGATGATGAGATCTAATTTCATCCATTGATTTTGGGTGGTTAATGGTAGTTAGGGTTTAGTCATTATGAAGAAAGATTATAAATGCATTAATTCATTGAAGAGAGACATCAAGTTGAGAGAGAGAAAGAGATCAGATTGAGAAGAGCAAGTTTCCAAGTAAGAATCTAGGGCACGATTTTCAAGAAATCTCAGCAGTTTGTTAGTGGCTCGATTTTAAAGGCAGTCAGAGTTATTTTGGCACATTTCCCAAGAAGACTGATAGAGTTGAATGCACAGGAAGTACAACATTAAATGATGGTACGGAATTACAGTCTGAAGCATTTATTGTGGTGGCATGAATCCCCAAAAATCTGAGAGACCATACCTCATTAATTGCTGCAGTAAATCTGTCATGTGGCACAGATTTCCAGGCAGTTCTGAGTGCATTTATTATTAGTCTGATAGGGCTGTACAACAGCAGCAAATTGGCACGTGTGAGGGAGGCTGTACAACTGCAAAAGGCACAGAAATTGAGGCACCAGTTTGACAGTAAGAGAATGGCGTGGTGGGCTGAGATAAGTTGTCTTGTTAATGCTATTCTGATTCTCTAAGTGGAAAAATAAATTTCTGTAAGAAGTTTCAGTTTGCTCTCAGTTCAATAAAATTCTTTCTCTGTGTTTTCCCTTGTTGGGGTTTTGCCCCGGGCTTGGCCCTAAATTTTATGTGTTCATTATTCTTTTCAGTTCAACAATTTGACAGTGATTAGGTTCTTTGTATTTATTTTCAAGTTCAGAGCTGTGGGACAATATTATTATTATTTGATTAATGAACTCAGTGAAAAATAAATCAAAGTTGAGCCAAGTGTTTGATAAAGTCTCTAAAAGAATAGTTGGTAGGTTTTGTCAAAATTTCTTCATGGTATTAGAGCGGAATACTGAAAGACTGAACATTTTGATTTTTTGCTGGGATAGTAAGATCTGTTAGGGCTTGTTTATACAAGTGACTTGTAAGTGTTGTTTGCAGCGAAAGATAGCTCTAAAGACAAGCTGCATAGACCGGGATGACTTCACTCAAGAAAGAGGAGGAGGTTACCTCCTTTAATTCAAGTTGTGGTAGTACCGGTTACTAGGATGCTAGGACTTAGTCGATTGAGAGTAGAACATCTAGACATATGACAAGAACATGGGATATGTTCCTCAGTGTTTCAGAAATAGGTCCAGGACATCATGTACAGACTGGAGTAGGATCAGTGCATGAGGTAAGAGGAGTTGGGTGAGTTCATTTCCAACTTGCACTGTAGAATTTTTGTGGGTTGATGATGTACTTTTTGTTCCAGTGCCAACATATAACTTACTCTCAATATCAGCCTTGGAGGACTATGGATGCGCAATATTGTTCAGACGTGAACATGTGTTCATCTATTCAGTCAGAGTGGGTCCGGTTGCGACGGTGTTGTTGGGTGATCAGAGAGATAGAGATACATAGTGCGTGGTTGGCCTGTGTATGAGAGATCTGGATGGATTTCAACTTCTAGATCAATGTTAGAGGAAGAGGGAGATCAAGATGCTCCAGAGACTGTGTCAGCGCCAACTGCCAGGTATACAATCTTCGATATGGGGAAGCGGGCGAGAGGCTACTTCTTCCAGTACTGGCAGGACACTCAGCTAGTATGAGGTGATTGAGCAAGCTCAAGATGGGAGAGTGGAGTCTCCTAGGAGCTCTGATTTCAGGGTTGTTTATAGGCACTCATCTCCAGGTCATATTCCAGAGCAGTTGCAGGGAATAGTGACCCAGGTGGAGGAGATTCAGGAGGCGTCGGAAGGACATCCCTTGTTAAGAGGGAGTGTTGAAAAAGTATCTCAGGATGCCTTTGTATCATGATGTCTAAGTATAAAGGACATTAATAAATGTCTTCAATGCAATTAATGAGAAAAGTATTTTATAATTATAAAATGAGTTTATATTGTAAAGTTGTTCATTTATTGTAATTAATGACTTATAAAAATGTGATATTAAATGAGAGCCCTAGGATGATGAGATCTAATCTCATCCATTGATCTTGGGTGGTTAATGGTAGTTAGGGTTTAGTCATTATGAAGAAAGATTATAAATGCATTAATTCATTGAAGAGAGACATCAAGTTGAGAGAGAGAGATCATCATCAGATTGAGAAGAGCAAGTTTCCAAGTAAGAATCTAGGGCACGATTTTCAAGAAATCTCAGCAGTTTGTTAGTGGCTCGATAGAGTTTAATGCACAAGAAGTACAACATTAAATGCTGGCACAAAATTACAATCTGAAGCATTTATTGTGGTGGCATGAATCCCAAAAAATTTGACAGACCGTACCTCATTAATTGCTGCAGTAAATCTGGCATGTGTGACACAGATTTCTAGGTAGTTCTGAGTGCATTTATTATCAGTCTGACATGGCCGTACAACAGTAGTAGATTTGCACGTGTGAGGGAGGCCATACAGCTGCAAAAGGCACAAAAATCGTGCCATCCGTTTGACAGTAAGAGACTGGCATGGTGGGCTGAGATAAGTTGTCTTTTTAATGCTATTCTGATTCTCTGAGTGGAAAAATAAATTTCTGTAAGAAGTTTCAGTTTGCTCTCAGTTCAATAAAATTCTTTCTCTGGGTTTTCTCGTATTGGGGTTTTGCCCTGGGCTTGGCTGTAATATCCCAAACTGGTAGTTTTCTTTTTTTCTTTGTTTGCTATGTGATCTTGTGTATCAACTCATGAAAGTATGATGTACTAATTTAAGATTGCATGTGCTGCATGCAACCCTAATACCCGGATAATCATAAATGCTATAAAATAGATGGAATCAATGCATGTACATACCAGTAGATAGATCAGCTGATTTAGATCAATATAATCCCGGCATGCGAGAATTGTGCTGGTGGAATAGGAAGATAAGGCTGGACGTCCTTCAGAGAATAAATGCGCCCTCCTCAATGCTCAGAATGCTCCTCAGTAAATAATAGTCAGCAGATGAAGCTCTAGACAAGGTGTGCTAGGGTTATAGTGCCCTTTTGAAGAAGATAGAAGCAACATGCAGAACAACTGATGGCTCCAAGCCCTAAAACGTGTGCCCCTCTCTTAGAAAGTCGCCCACATGCAGGAGGACGTCTTTCTGAAGATAGATATGTTGAGAAGTAGTTGAAGACTCAAGCTAAAGAGCCCTTCTTCCAGGGGAAGGGTAATATCACTGCTCTGAAGAGGATGAGAGCAACATGCAGAAAGGATGAACCTTGTAGACTGTAATGCGAATAAGGAGGTCCTTGGACAATACCCATGCAGGAGGACGAATCCATCAATATCTCATAAGCTAGAACTCTGCAGAAACCGAATAATAGTAATACCTGGTGATGAAGCAATGCTGAATTTGGATGATCCAACCTGATGGCGACTAGGGCAGATAGATTTCGCTGCCGAAATACACCAGTTAGCTGAGTGCATGCACTCAACCCCAACTTAGCTCGCTGAGCTCTCCAATTCGAATCCACAAATCAATAATCATATAAGCAGGTCTTCCTTACTAGCTTTACCTTCCTTTTATAACATTCACTTGTCAAACCTAACTTTTGACCTAATGAGGTCACTTTACTTTCTAATTCTTAGTTGACTTGCATGTAGTGCTCTAGAGACCCAATCAGTGCATGCATCATGAAATAATGCTCGGATGCCATGCATGCAGGTGGCCTATAGTTCCTATGGCCCCTGTTTACCTACTAAAGATCTAATACCCCTGCCAAAGATCTTCTTAGGGTGGTGCATAAGGCATCAATCCTCAGTTGATTCCCTGAATGTCAGTGCCCGCTCGAACCTATGGGAGTCAGATAGGTTAGCAGGATGGTCCTGTGTGCTTAAGCAGAAGAGGACATTACATAGGCCCTAAATTTTATGTGTTCATTATTCTTTTTAGTTCAACAGTTTGAAAGTGATTAGGTTTTTTGTATTTATTTCCAAGTTCAGATCTGTGGGACAGTATTATTATTATTTGATTAATGAACTCAGTGAATAATAAATCAAAGTTGAGCCTAAGCGTTGGATAAAATCTCTGAAAGAACAGTTGGTAGGTTTTGTCAAAATTTCTTCAATGTCAATGTTATTTCATGACAAAATATACTACAGGGCAAAACTTAATGACAAATATGTGGAATGAGTTTCACAAACAGATCTTAGGATTGGTTGTGAGGAGATTGTTGTACAAGTCCATTGTACATGATTCAAACCAGTGTGATTCAAGATACTTTCTCATTGATACAAGGCTTGTTTCACTGGTCGCAGATACTTAAGCATAACAGAAACTATCAAAATGTATAACAAGATTTCTATAGAACCAAAAGGGATAAAGTAAAAGTGGCCTCTTGCACTAGGCTGATCACCCTGGGAGCTTCAACAAGACAGACGAAAAAATGTTTTTATGTCTAGATAAAGCATACATGTACCTCAGAAAAGGTTATAAAGCTTCTCAAGATTGTGTATGGTAATGTGTCTGGTTTATTGTTAGTAATTATTATTTCTATTATTTATAGTACTGCTTTTAACATAAGTTGTATCAAATATTCAAATTAGATTGCTTATTTATAGTTGCATTGAGCTCCTCCAGGTACTGGGGGTTGTTGATTTGAAAGTGGAGGCAGAACATGAGCACCGTCTAGCAGTACTTGCTGAAGATGTGAAGGCAATTGCAAAAATGGATTCAACTATTTTCAGTTCTGTTTTATCACCCTGGAATCCTATGTCTACTGCCATTTCTGCTTCATTACTTCATCAGCTATATGGTGAAAAGCTGGTAATGTTCTATAAAGTTAATACAACAAACTTTTCAAGTTACCATGGTGATTATATTTCCTAATGTATCAATCTAATGGGTAATAGGATATGGTAGCTATCTAAAGCAAGTGACATTTATGACTTCTTTCTAATCCTTGTGGTCCAGAAACCATTCCTCGATGGAGTTTCACATCTTACAGAGGATGTTGCATCTGTACTTACAGCAGCTGATAGCCTCGATCAGTATTTGTTGAAACTTGTTCAATCTGTTTGTCAAGATGGTCAGGTGTATGATAACTACAAACAACAGATGCTGCCCTACCAGGTAAGTCTACTATGTATTTTCTGGCTATCTGAAGGGTTTGGCTTTTTTATTAATTTAATGGCATATATTTTACTTTGTTTTTCTGATTTCTTTTTTTTACACTTTTCATCTCCTTTCCATCATCATAGCAGGTTGAAAAAATGTATAAAAAATATAGAATGTTTATGCAGGTTGGTATTTAGTTTAATTCCTCCTGGAGTGATTTTACCTAGATGTTCTTAATATTTGTATCTGACATATCTGTATACAAAGTGACACCTTAATAGAGTCAGTTATTTAGTTACAGTATGAACTTCTTTTTCAAAATTTTCTGATGTTTAGTCGATTAAATTCATAGATTTTGAAATTTCCATTTTACTTTTTTATGACTGAGGACTATAGAATATGAAAGCCCTGATACTCCATTTGCGATGGTTTCTTTCAATACAGTTATTTTCTAGGAACATCTTAAAATATTTATGAGAAGGTTTTCTTTCATAGCAGCTGAGCTTCGAACAGCTTAACATGTAGAATTGAAAAATAATTTAATAAGTCTCCTAATAGTGTATTATGCATATAAAAATGAAATTTTCCTACTCTTAAGGTTGTTTGATAGACATTGATACAATTGTGTTTCTTCTGTTTAACATAATGTAGACATTCTTGCAATGACGAAATGTTTTGATTCTATGAATTCAAGTGGCATGGAGTTAATTTAGGATTCATCATATTTTTGTCTTCCATTTTTTGGTTTGTAGGTTGAGACAATATCAGGTACATTGATTATGCGATGGATAAATATGCAACTTGGTAGAATCTCAGAATGGATTGAACGTTCAATTCAGCAGGAGGTATTTTTTTAATACTTGTTATTTGAAAAAATACGTGAACAGTATTTATATGTGCAGATATGAATCTCAGAGGATGTTAGAATTTAGTCACGTGGAGTGTTTGGGGAATAGGAACTGAAATGTGATTTCGAATGCCCTTCAAATGCTTTGGGTAGAAAGAAAGTGACCAAGAGATTATGCTAATGTCCACCAATGAACAAAAAGGGTCAATGCAGCTAGTATGCACAAATATGCTTCATTAGACAAGATAATGCTTTCCCAGTTCTGTTCAAAAAAGGAAAAGGGTAGTTACATATATATAGTTTTGAAAGTACTTATCTTCACTATGGAAGCCCAAACAATCCCATGAAATCTCAACAATCCCATAAAATCTCAACAATCCCATAAAATCCTCAAGATTCCTAATGCATAAGACAAATAAGAAGACATAGACGAACAAAAAACCTTTTACAATTAGATTCAGCAAACTCAGTACAGCTATTCCATTTGTTACTCATGATTTCTTATTTAATATTTACCCTAGGATTGCCCGATAAAATCCTTCCCTATAGGATGAGAGAAGTTCGTATTGCCTTAAGACTTCTAGAGGCTTTGTGTTTTTTATTCGTCTGTTGTCTTCAATTTATGTGGAAGCGAAATTCCCAAATGGCCAACCATTTTACGTTATCTTTTGTTCATCCATGTTTTAGTATATTATTGTTAATGCTTATAGCCTATAGGTAATGAGATAATTGTTTTTTTTTTGTCTTTTCATGTTAGTTTTTACTGGATTCCAGACCCGATCTTCATTCCCGAATAATTTACAGCAATCATTAACTGAAAACAGACTGAAATCCTAATTAATTATGCAACGGAAAAACACAGGAAATCACATTCACATTCGACACAGATTTACCCTGGAAAACCCCAATTGTGGAAAAACCAGCAAATAGTTGATTTTTTATTAAGATAAAAATACCTGGTTCATTTCTTGGGAAAATGGCCCACTGAGGAATTACAATGACAGAATGCTAGCCTTTAAACCGCAAGATCAGTCCTTCGATCTTGCTGGTTGCTAACCCTTGGCTGCCCCTTGCTCCTTTCCTCTGACTTTGCCCCTACACTCTTGGCTGAAACTCCGTCTTCAACCTATCAATGAGATCTCACTCAGACTATGTGATTGTTGTGTGTCACCTCCTCTCACCTAGGCTTTCTTTTATAACATTACAATATGCATACCTTGGGCCAACACCATGGGCTACAAAATACCATGGGCCCTCTAGATCACTTTACATAAAGTAATTACGAAAGTACATTCACTTTACTAAAGTGAATCTCCTAAGTTTGAGAGTCAATAATGACGGCTTCCACCTATTAGACATTGTCCACGTGGAAGTATTTGTCCGATGCTACAAAAATCAACACTCCCTCTTAGCGAGGAAGGTACTTCTTTGAGAGCCACTTGTAACTGGTTCTCCCTCTAATCTTGGCACACTGTCGCTCACATCATCCTGCACATTGGCATTCATCCAACCCTGCTGGTTAGCTGCTCCTTGTTTTCTGGAAGACATGGAATCGATGACTCTACGCACGCTACACATGAGTTCTAAGAAATAGGAAATCTTCGTCAAAGGTCTGCTCTCCCTCACTGTGCTCCTAGGAGCTATCTCCTGCTCTTGAGCATCCATCAATGTCATCTCGTACCAACTAGGTCTCCTGGCAGAATTGGAAGGGGCCAACTCCCTCTTCTCCTCTGAAAGTTTACTCCCCATACTTGAAGACTGTGAACTCTGCTCACCCTTTGAAGTCTTTTGCTCCTTGACCTCTGTCACTAACATCGATCCATGATCCAAGATCCCCTTCGATCCAACTACAGGATTTCCTTGTAACCTGTAAACTTTGCCTTCTCTGACACCAAGAACTCCTGCTGAGTCTATGCCAGATCCCATTAGTCGAATGAGAAACCGCCCCCTCTCAAAAGAGATGATGTATCCACTGTCCTCCAGTGCTGAAAGTGAGGCCAAGTTTATCCTGAGCTCAAGTACATGCAACACGTTTGTCACCTACAGAGATTCTCCTGACTCTAGCTGAAACCTGACTGTCCAACTCCCTTCACAACACACTTAGCATGAGTGCCAAGCTCCACATGCAAATCTGGGTTTGTCCCTGATAACCTGGTGAACAACTCACGTCTCCCTGTCATGTGATGAGAAATCCCACTATCCACGAACCAGGCACTGCTGAAAATTGTGTTAGAAATACAAGAGACTAATGAGAACTCTTTCTCGAACTTCTCAGCAAACTCATCAGCTTGAGCTTCTGGAGTTGCTGCTACCTGCTGAGACTTGCTCTTCTCTTTCTTCCATTCTAGACACTGTGAAGCATAGTGGCCACACTTGTGGCACACAAAGCACTTGACTTTGCTTTTGTCTTTCTTCTTCTTCACCCCTTCTAAAGTTGTATTGTTCCTGCTTCTCTTTTACTGACTGGCAAGAGCAACATCCTTCTCATCATCCTCTTGTTGGCCTCTAGATAGAGACTCCTTCATAATCTCCTCTTGGATGAAGTCATCCCATAATCTCTCCCAGTCGGGAAGTTTCTCTCGTGCAACGACCCCTTTGGTGAAGGGGGTGCCCATGGCTTAGTGAATCGATTTAGGGCAATCCTCACCAACTTTGGATCTGCCACCGTCTCCCTAATTGCTGCCAACTTATCATGAACTTGTATGATCTTGGTGAGATAAGAAGCTACAATATCGGTCTTGGATAGCTAGGTGCTTTTGAGCTCCTCTTTCAACACCATCTTCCTATTTTGGCTATTGCTCTGATATAGGCTTGTTAGAGCATCCCACATCTCCTTTGTCGACTTTTTCTCAGCTATGTGAGTGTTCAAATGATCCTTCACCATGTCCAAGATAATCCACCTGGCCTTCACATCCTTCAACTTGTGAACTACCAGTTCATTTGGATTTGTCAGCCTGGTCAACTCTGTGCTTGCAAACTCCCACAAGCTATTCTCCATGAGAACTAGGGTGATGTGTGCCTTCCAAGGGTTGTAGTTGGAGGCACCCTCCAACCTATCTTCATATCGAATCCCTGCTGCAACCATATTTAAGAACTTGAATTGTTGTTCGCTGCTCGGTTTTTTATTGCTTCCCGAATCCCTGCTCGAGGCTGCTCGAACTCTATCTGCTGCTCGGATTTGCAGCCTACTACTGCCCAAGACTTCCTGTAGCTTTTTGTTGTTGCCCGAGGTCTTTCTTGGCCTATCCAAGCTTTTTGCTTGCTGCTCGAACACTTTTTTGGGCCTGCCCAAAATCTCCTGGGCGTTGCCTATGTCACAAGGTTCACTCAATTTGAACCTTGAGGTTCAAAATTCAGTGAACCTTCAAAAAAATTCAAATTCATTTAGATTCGGCTTTGAAATTGTGCAGAAATTTGTTAATTCCATTTGGCGTTAGGTCACTTTTCTCGCGTCGCATCTCACTGCTTGTGCTAGCGTCGGGTCTCTGTGCTTTCAGAACTCTTCTCTCGCACTAGATCCCTTTTCTTCCATTCGCGTTTGCTGTCAGGTCTCTCTGCTTTCGACAACAGAGGCAATAATACCTTTACAGGAGGGGAGGCAAGGAGCCATAAATCCCATCTTTTCTTTGCTGCTGGGTGTAGCTAGAAGAAGAGCCTTATGCGTCTCTAACTATTGATGGGTCCGAACCATCATCTTTTGTTTCAAGTTACACAATGTTAGCCTTCGAAAAAGCAGTTCCCAGCCTTTGAAAAAGGGGAATTTCCCAGCCTTCAAAAAAGCATTAGGTGGATAATTGGGCAAGTTACGGTGTTACCCTATACTGCATTGATGTAATTCATGCTTCTCCATCTATCTCATATAGAGCAATTGGCTTGACCTTTTAGAAACACGTTATTACTTATAGTTGGGTATTTTGGAAAGACGTTATTAATAATTGGCTTGGCTTGTATTTGTTTGATGTTGAAGAACCATAAGGTATTTTAAATAAGTAGGTTATATATATTGGTTTTGTCTCGAGTGTTGAGGCATAGCTATAAGGTATTTTAAATAAGTAGGTTATTGTTGTTGTCAGAACACGCACCCAAGGGTTATCGCAGCATAAATCTTCAAGCTGCTTCGGTGCGTTCCTTAGGGAAAGTCTTGAGTCAAGTACTGTCACTTGATCTTAACTCCTCCGTTTAGGCAGAACTGCTAATGAAGGCAAGAGGGGTAGTCCCTATGAGTTACGAAGGCTATTTAAACGATTTAGTTTTGAATGGGTAAGTTGTTTAGGAGTTTTAAAATAGATTGCCTGAAAGCAAAATTCACTTGCAAATATAAATTAAGATCAACAACATAATATAATCATATAACACATGAGATCAGAAGAGATTGAAATAAATGTAAACAAGATCAGTGCCAATAGTGGAGTCGAAATAGCGTGCTGTTTTATTGTAAATGTTTTGCGAGTGCTTCTTGATCAATTTTAGCTTATTATGAGATGAGATTTGATTACGGGAAAAGCGAAGCTCCATATATACCGTGAGGTACAAGGAGTAATGTCCGGGAATTAACTAAAGGTGGCTCCTCACAAAGACGTGTGGGTTGGAAAGGAGTTTCGAGGGCGGTGTTCAACACTACACAAACAAGGGTGTAGCCTAACTGTGCCCTGAGGTCGCTTCCCAGTGGTTCCTGCTTCTTTTGAGAAATTTCCCCACACAATACTAATGTCTGAGTGCCGGATTTTCACTATGTTTGGGGTTGTTGATTTTATTAGTATGAGTTTTTAATTAGGTGTGAAAAATTAGGGAGTTGTTGCAACTCTTTCTGATTTCCCCAGGACTAGGCCAATGCCCGCAAAGGGAAAGAGCATACTTTGAGTTGGAAACAAAAGGTTTATTCCGTTTGATCACAAAAAAAATAAATGAAGTAAAGTGTTACGCTAATTACTACAGGCAAAGGGTCTCTTTTCTGATCATCTAATCACGTACTCACGCAAAGCCCTTTATGTGGCGGCGAGAGCATACTTCGGGAAAGCAATGCCAAGTTCGTTACCTTAAATAAAAGCAAAGGATGAAAGTAAAGTGAACTAATTACTACACCACGGATATCTTTTCCTTTCGGTATTTCGGTAGAGCGTGGTGGGTTAGTATTTATTACTTTGGCAAAATACTTGAAAAATAAAACTTTGTCTAAAATGTAAAGTATACTGCCTGCGAAAAAGGAAATTAGGTGTTCCTATGTCCTGAGTGCGTTTTAAAGGCCTATATTTGGATCGGACTTCAAAGTTAATTTTTAACTTTACTTTGATTTATTAAAATGAAGGAAAAAACTAACTAAGCAAAAAAAATGAAAAATCACACAAAGACGCGAAACTCCCCAGGGGGGTTGGGATGTGGGCGCTGGGTAGCCCACTTGCTCTTCTTTTTATTTATGATTTACAATAAACTTTAAAGGAAAAAAGCTTTGGATCTTTACAGATCTAGATCTAAAAGCATTACAAAAATGCAAATACAAACTGCCCAATGAAGCTAGGAAGCTTCGGGAAGCCTCGGATTGGCCTCAAACTTGATTTTTTGCCACTAAATTCCAAAACCCTGCTAAAAATAAATTTAGGACAGCGAACAAATTAGTGTTAGAAAATGCCCAAAATAACTTTTAAAACTGATTTGGGCCACTACAAAAATTATGGAAAAAATCTAAGCTAATCTACTTGTAAAAAAAGACTGAAAATTACTCAAAAGGACAAGTCCTTTTGAGGATCTTGGCTTGCTTTTGAGGGAAACCAATGAAGCACTTTTTAAATTGCTAAATGAGAGTTTAAGACCCAATATGTGTTGGATTTTGTGCAACTTCAGAAGATATTATTTATTGTATTTTATTGTACTTGATTGTACCTCCTAAGTGAGATGAACTTGATGTATTTAATTATGTAAACCCTTGAAAGAATCAATGTAAACCTTGGGGTGAAAAGAAAGCAAAAGAAAAGATTAAAATTAAATTATTAATTGCCCCCCAAGTGAAGTCGGCCCAGTCAACTAGACAAGTCGGTCTGGTTAGGGTAAAAGCCAGTTTGACACTTGTATAAATAGAGGGAAAGTTCACCTCATTATTCACTCACTCACTTCACACAAGTTCGCATTATCCAGAGAGAGAAGTTTGCATTGCAGCAAGAGAAGACTATTTTGAGGTTTCTATCTTTGGAAAGCATTTCCATCTTTTCTCTTTTATGATTGTACTCTGATCTCGGAATTATCATCTCTATACGAAGGTTGCTTGGTTTTCTCCCGTTTGGGTTTCCTAAGATAAACTCTTGTGTTAGTGTTTTGTGCTTTGCTTTTCTTCTAGTGATCCTGTTTATGCATTTGAATTGTTATATTGTTAATGTATGAAAAACTAACATGGTGTCAGAGCAGTTCTAGAAGAAGCCATTGTCGGAACATTGTCGAAACCCTGCCAGAACTAGGGTTTCATCTTTTGAAGTCTTCACTCAACTTTTTGGAGGAAAAAGAGCATTGGGAATTTCGCTTTAAGGGAGGCGCATCTTTTGGTGAAGACAAAACTCAATTCCGAGAATTTTCAATTTTTGACCTAATTCTACAGCTGCAGCAGAAATTAGGGTTTCAGGTTTTACCCACTTTTCTCCACAGTTTTGGATCAGCCCTACCTCATCTCAACTCGCCTTGCTCGGGTGCATCTACCCGTGGAATAAGTTTTCCAAAATTCCAACTTTCATTTTTGACCTAGCTCTTACTAGGGTTTCTGAACCATATCTACAGTCAAGATGATTGGAATGAAGGTTGAAGGTCGTCTGGAAGGAGCCTCCAATTTGATCGCTTGGAAGTCTAGGGTTCTTCTACCACTAGAAGAAAATGATCTCTTACAATATGTAAATGAGAAGGTCCCAGAACTAGAAGCCGAAGAAGACAAATCCCGCTGGAGGAAGAATGATGCCAGAGCAAGAAGGGTTCTGGTGGACTCAGTTAGAGTTCACCTAGTTCCACAGATTGCAAGGAAGAAGACTGCTAGGAAAATGTTCAAGACCATAATGAAGCTGTTTGAACACACGAGTATCAATGTATCCATTACATTGAGGAACCAACTCTCAAACATGAAGATATCCAATTCAGAATCTATTGCCTCATATTTCATGAGGATTGCAGAACTAAGGGTAAGCTTAGCACCAGTGGAGATCCTGTGGATGATAAGGAGCTTGTTATCACTACTCTAAATGGTCTCCCACCATCTTGGCAGTCTTTCATCCAAAGTATAAGTGGTAGATCCAAGCTACCCAAATTTAACAAGCTATGGGAAGATTGCACTCAGGAAGAGACAAGAATAGCAGCAAGACAATGACTTCATGGCACTCAACATGAGGAGAATCAAGCATTTGTATCCCATGCCAAGAAAGGCAAGGGAAGGGGAAGAAAGTTTTACAAACACAAGCACCAAGATAGAAGATCTAGTCCTCCTCTAGATTGGAAGAAGGAGAAGAAGGATTTGTCTCAGATACAATGCTACAGGTGCAAAGCATATGGTCATTATGCCAATAATTGTCGAAGTTCAAACAAAAGAAAGCATGAAGCCTCAACCGCTGATGTTGAAGAAGATACTCCTCACAAGAAGTCAATGAATGATGATCGTTCGGAGTTCTTCTTCTAGGGAGATATGAAGATCCAAACTGCAAGAACAAAGATCTCTCATGGTTCCCACAAGAAGGCAGTGGGCCCACAAAAAAAAATAAGAGATAAGTATTTGGTTTTTTTGCTTACATAGATCTGTTTTGTCTTATCTATCTTCATTATATGCAGATCTGTTTGGAAGTGTATTGAGCAGTTGATATAGATTACCTTGTTGTATTTATTATGCATATGAACTACACAACACTTCATTAACACATAATGGAGCTAGTCTAGATGATATCTCCTTCCTGCATGCTTAGAGTAGTGCACACTCTTGACGGCATGTTCTAGTGGAGATAGTAGACATCTAGATAGTTCCCAGATGTATTTAGAAGACATGTTTATGATTGTTGTGCTAAAATATTAGCCAAGATGCCCGTGTAAACTATTATCATTGCATAGAAATAGAAATTGGTTAAATTTGATTATGCAATGTCACTAATCATCAGACGGGATTTGACTTGTAGGGAAAAGACCATGTGATTTGGCCTACAAGAGAAGGATGATGAGATTTGTTCCGATGGACACATGAATCCCGTTGATGTTTAGCAGGAAGCTTCCAGGAATTCGACCCTCAGCCTATAAGGATGAACTTGGAGGAAGCTTTCACAGAAGTAAAACTAGAAGTGGGCCACCTTCAGATATTTGGCTGTCCATTCTACATTCATGTGCCCAAGAAGAAAAGGACGAAGTTAGAATCTTTAGGAAAGAAGGGAACCTTCGTGGGATACAGTGAGTCTTCAAAGGCTTATAGAATTTACATCCCAGGATCCAGATAGATTGAAGTCAATAGGGATGTGACCTTTGAAGAAGAGATGGCTATCAGGAAAGGCAGAGGATTAGACATGGAGATCGATGATGGAGAAATGCTAGAACCAAAGGAGATGAGATCCTCTCTTCCTCCAGTTCAGAGGGAGTTAGCAGAAAATGATGAAACCATCGATCGTATTGATCCAGTTGATATTCCCAGAGATATTGCAGCAGGCCGGAAAAGGCCTAGATGGGCACAACAGATTTTGCAGGATGTAGAGGGGCATGAAGCTCCACATGATGCTTTCAGAAAAAGCAAAAGACCTCAAAGGTTCTCTAGTTCTGTAGCATTGATGAGTAACATCATTGACCTAGAACCAACCACTTATGAAGAAGCATCCAGACACCAAGTTTGGGAGGATGCCATGGTGAAAGAATATCAATCCATCATGAAGAATGACGTGTGGGAGGTTGTGCCGAGACATGAGGAGAAGTCAGTAGTAACTTCCAAGTGGTTATACAAAATCAAGCATGGAGCAGATGGGAGTGTTGAAAAATACAAGGCTAGATTTGTTGCCAGAGGGTTCTCTCAGAAAGAGGGAGTCGATTATGATGAAACATTTGCTCCTATGGCTCGATATACTTCCATCAGATCGATCATTGCTATTGCTTTAGCCATGGGATGGAAGGTACATCAAAGTGATGCAGACCCCAACCTTTACTACAAGGTTGTGGATGATGAGCCACTGATTTTGGTACTATATGTTGATGACCTGTTTCTCACTGGAAATGAGAAACTTATAATATAGTGTAAGAAGAAAATCGCCTCTGAGTTCGAAATGAAGGATCTTGGATTAATGCATTACTTCTCGGGATTAGAAGTATGGCAGAGGCAGAAAGAGATCTTCTTAGGCTAAGGAAAATACACCATAGATATTCTGAAGAGATTCAGAATGTTGGACTGCAAGTCTATGGCCACTCCGATGGATGCACATTTGAAGAAGCTGAGAGATTCTGCTTTAGATTCAGATTTGATTGATCCTATTATGTATCGCTAGCTGATTGGGTCCTTTATGTATCTGACGAACACCAGACCAAATATATGTTTTGCTGTGAATGCTCTCAACCAGTTCATGTGCGAGCTGAGGCAGATTCACTGGATTGCTGCAAAGCATGTGTTCAGATACTTGCGTGGCACTGTGGGATATGGCCTGAGATATGCTTCAGAATGTGACTTGAGATTGCAGGGGTTTACAGACTCAGATTGGGCCGGTTGTGTTGCAGATAGGAAGAGTACTTCCAGATGTTGCTTCAGTTTGGGTTCTGCAGTGATTTCCTGGTGCAGCAGGAAGTAGAACTCAGTAGCACTCAGTACTGCAGAGGCCGAGTATATGGTTGCTAGCATAGTAGCTCGAGAAGCAGTATGGCTTCGTAAACTCCTGGCAGGATTGTTAAGCCAGATTCCAGAGCCAACCGTGATTCATCGTGATAACCAGAGCTGTGTGTAGATGTTAGTGAATCCTGTATTTCACGACAGGTCGAAGCATATAGAGATTCGGTATCACTTCATACGTGATATGGTGCAGAAAGGTGCGGTCGAGTTACAGTACGTGCCGACAGATGACCAGACTGCAAATGTTCTCACCAAGTCTCTTCCCAGGGTGAAGTTTGAATACTTTCGTGGAAGACTTGGAGTAGAAGAGAACGTGTCCCTCCTTGAGAGGGAGAGATGACATAGAGATGCTTGCCCTGCTTTCACCCTAGTGCCTCTACTCGTCTAGGTACTCAGCTAGGTATGGGAGAAATCCCATCGGCGGGTGAGTCGGACAGGGAGTAGATGGTTGGGTTCACCCAGGTGCCTCCACTTGTCCAGGTGCTCAGGCAGGTATGGGAGAAATCCCATCGGTAGATGAGACAAATAGGTAGTAGATGGCCATGTGATTGCACAGGTACCTCTACTCGTTCAGGTTCTCAGCCATGTATGGGAGTACCCCATCGACAGATGAGACAAACAGGTAGTAGATGGTCATGCCCCTCTGCTCGTCTGGGATCTCATCCAGGTATGGGAGAAATCCCGTCGGCAAATGAGACAGACAGTTAGCAGATGGCATAGCTTATATCTCAGACATCTAGGTAGGATGGAGAGACTCTCTTGGACTCACTGAAGGACTGGTGAAGTTGATGCATGATGACACTTCTCGAAGGACTGAGACTGTGTGAACAACCTTCAATATGTATAGAGATGATGGAGATAGTATAGATGTACAGATGAAACCCAAATGATCGTGATGTTGATGAAGACCGAAGAATACCTTCCTCATTGAGAGGGAGTGTTGGAGTTTGTGCAACTTCAGAAGATATTATTTATTGTATTCTATTGTACTTGATTGTACCTCCTAAGGGAGATGAACTTGATGTATTTAATTATGTAAACCCTTGAAAGAATCAATGTAAACCTTGGGGTGAAAAGAAAGCAAAAGAAAAGATTAAAATTAAATTATTAATTGCTCCCAAGTGAAGTCAGCCTAGTCAACTAGACAAGTCGGCCCAGTTAGGGTAAAAGCCAGTTTGGCACTTGTATAAATAGACGAAAAGTTCACCTCATTATTCACTCACTCACTTCACACAAGTTCGCATTATCCAGAGAGAGAAGTTCGCACTGCAGTAGGAGAAGAGTATTTTGGGGTTTCTATCTTTGGAAAGCATTTCCATCTTTTCTCTTTTATGATTGTACTCTAATCTCAGAATTATCATCTCTATATGAAGGTTGCTGGGTTTTCTCCCGTTTGGGTTTCCCAGGATAAACTCTTGTGTTATTGTTTTGTGCTTTGTCTTTCTTCTAGTGATCCTGTTTATGCATTTGAATTGTTATATTGTGAATGTATGAAAAACTAACAATATGAAGCTACTTTAAAAAGACTCAAGATTTTTCAATAAAGTGCTTGCATAAAGAATCTTAAAGATGCTAGATCTAGTGCAAAATATAGACTTTTTTGGAAACTAAGATCTAAGCAAATACAAAATCAGACCTATATATGATATTTCTTTTATGCAAAATAGATCTGAGAAGAACAGTAACCAAGGAGATTTTTCTTTAAACTTAAGAAGAGGGAGAAAGGAAGAAAAGAAGCTTGGTGTTGGATGGATCGACTGAGGAGACTTCCAGTGACTATTTGTGGACTGTGTTGGATAAATCCTTGGAGAATACAAGAACAAACTTGTTCCAATACTTTTCCATTAATATGCTTGTTACATTAATATGCTATAAAATATATATATTTGGAAAATATGTATATAGACAAACCCAATGCCAAACCTCATTGAACTCCATCGGAAAATTCGAACCTGAATCGAATTTAGTGGTTGCCGAACCCGAACTCGAACTCGAACCTGAACCTTGTGACATAGGGCGCTTCCCAAATCATGCTTGCAGCTACTTGAGTTTTTTCAGGGTCTTCCTTGGCTTGCTGAGCCTGCTTTACGTTCTGCTGAGCTAGCTGCTGCCTTGCTCCTTCGTCGGCCTTCTCACTTGGCAACTATGATGGTTGATCTGTCGATGGCTGTCTTGCTGGTAGTCTTTCCTTCTCTGCCCACTTTCTATTAGCTCAACTCCACACAGCTGCTTCCTCCACGAGCTCGCAACTTTGCAGGTCCCTATGTTGTCCGTTGATCTCTGTCTCTACATCGTCGTCATCTAGTTGCTTGATACTACGGTCGGCCACTACTCAACTCGACCTTGCTCTAATTGTTGAGCCCACCCATGCTTCCATGACGTGCTCTGGTCCACGACTGCTCAACTTTTGCACAACAACCAAACCCACAGCTTTCACTCTATCAACAGTTCGCTGCCGATTGCTAGAGGCCCGATATCCTGCTGCTCGCTGTTGCTTCAACCTCCCGCATCTGCTTCCTCACGATGGCGGCGCTGCTCACACTTCTTGTAGCCCTTCCGCTCGTTCCTCTGCCCTGTTGCAGCGGAGACAACATCGTAGCCCTGCCTACGGCCAACACGTAGTCCATGTCCAGTCCTCATGCTGCTGCCCTGCTCCATTAGGGGCTTTCTCCCATTGTCCGACTCGATTTGCATCACTGTGTCCTTCAATGTTGCCTCCATGCGATTCCTCTATCGTCGAGCTGCCTACCGTTGTTGTGATTGGTCTCACGACCCTACTAGTCCGTGGATCTTTGTGCCTCTACTTTCTTGCAGCTGCTAATAGCAGCCCAGAACGACCGAATGGCGGTTGTACAATGATCGTATGCGCCATACAAGAATAGTACAATCTTTCTCCTTTTAAAAAAAAATTTCTTCTTGGTAAATCTCCGCCAAATTAGATCTCTTGATCAAAGCAAACTTGGCTCTGATACCATGTTAGTTTTTACTCGTTTCCAGACCCGATTGTTAGTCCCGAATAATTTAAAACAATCGTTAACTGAAAACAATTTGAAATCCTAACTAATTACGCAGCAGAAAAACACAAGAAATCACATTCACATGTGACATAGATTTACCTTGTAAAACCCCAACTAGGGAAAAACCAACGAACAATTGATTTTTCTTAATATAAAAATCCTAGGCTCCCTTTCTAGGAAAATGGCCCATTGAGGAATTACAATGACAAAATGCTAGCCTTCAAACATCAAGATCAGTCCTTTGATCTTGCTGGTTGTTAACCCTCAGCTGCTCCTTGCTCCTTTCCTCTAACCTTGCCCCTGCACTTGTACACTTGGATGAGAGTCTATATTCAACCAATCAATGAGATCTCACTTACTTTGTGTGACTGTTGTGTGTCACCTCCTCTCACCCAAGCTGGCTTTTATAACATTACAATATGCAAATACCTTGGGCCAATACCATGCGATACCAAGTACCATGGGCCCTCTAGATCACTTTACATCTATGTTGCACTAGCCTTGGGGACGGAAGGACGTGGGGGACGCGGGGACGAGTTTCCAGGACGGCTAAAGCACACCCCCAATTTTTCAGGGGACGACAGGTTGGGGACGACAATTTTATAATAATAATAATAATAATAATAATAATAATAATATATATATATATATATATATATATATATATATATATATATATTAAATTTAATATAATTATTAATTATATATATATATATATATATAATTAATAATTATATTAAATTTAATATAATTATTAATTATATATATATATATAATTAATAATTATATTAAATTTAATATAATTATTAATTATATATATATATATATATATAATTAATAATTATATTAAATTTAATATATATATATATATATTTTAATTATAAACACATTGACATTAAAATCAGAACAACCTTTGATTGAGAGAAATCATAAAAATTAGAATGTGTTTGTAGCAAAACATTAAAATAGCTTCCATGTAACTTTATCAGAAAACATCAAAACATGCTTGCATTCTTTAATTGAGATAAATCATAAAAATCAGAACGTGTTTGCAACACAATATCTTTCATAAAACTGAAAAACTTAAAATTTTAAATTTAAATTTAGAAGTCCAGAGTTATGAATCATTCATGATACATAAAAGTCTAAAGATGATTAAGAAAGGGTCTATTTAAGCACAAATTTAGCCGTAGAGTATGGTAGCTGCTATAGGAAGAGTGTTGTACCCGCGCGAGTATGGTAGCCGTCGGAGTATGGAGGGGATAGATAATGTAGGGGGTCGTGGGTTAGGTTAGAAACTTATAAATTAGAATTTAGTTTTTTAGTTTTACTTTTAGCCCTGGGTTTTTAATTTTTAATATTGATTATTTTTTAATTTTTATATTTTATGTGCAGAGATCGAGGGACGTCTGGGAGTCCCTTGTTGCTCGAGGGATGTACCCGAAAATTCCCTGATTTGGAAGGGGACGTTTAGGGGACGTCCAAAAAGTCCCCAAGTCCCCGATGATTTGGGGACGTTTCCGAGGAGTCCCCAAGTCCCTGGAATGCGGGAACACAGGAAACGTGTGAAATTTTAGGGGGGACGGGTCCCCGTGCAACATAGCTTTACATAAAGTAATTACAAAAGTACATTCACTTTAATAAAGTGAATCTCCTAAGTCTGCGAGTCAATATTGACGCCTTCCACTTGTTAGACACTATCCATGTGGAAATACCTGTTTGATGCTACAAAAAATCAACATTTCCATCTCGTGTTTCCTTATTTTTTAGGATAAGGATCACTAGCTTGCTTTGATTTCCTTTGCTACATGCTAGTTTCTATAAGTGGAATAGGATATGAGATGCTGCTTTTAATTTTACAATGTTTAGTATGAAATGTTTCTGAATTTTGTTGATTTTAACCATCTTTCTCTTGGTGTGCTATCACCTGATAATTTATAGTCAAATAGTAGAATTGTTGCAATGAAAGTTCAAACAATACCATTTTTCCTATGTTGCACTAGCTTTGGGGACGAGTCCTCGGGACGGCTAGAGCGCACCCCCAATTTTTCAAGGGACGACAATTTCTAATATATATATATATATATATTAAAAAACTTTAAAAAGTTAGAATTCACCATATATAGTTGCTTGTAACCACAATAGTCTATACTATATAGTATTATGCACCTCTTACACTTGCTAGTTTTGAAAAAGCTTAGGAAAATAAGAAAAGGGTTGAGTGACATTCCATTATTAGCACTTGAACATGAACAAAATGCAGTTTAACTGTACGAAATTTAAGTTTAACTATTTTCAATTTGCATTAAGGTCCATGAAGGGCTTAAGAGAAGAATGCTTGTCTCTGTAACAACTTTTCTTCCTTATGTTTCTTGTTTATGATGATTAGGTTAAAAGACATTCCCTTCTCAACAAGTTCGTGTTGAAAACCACTACAAAACACTATGGGATATACATGCTTGCATTTTGTAAAAAGATTAGATTCATATTTTAGATTAGGAAGGATATTGAATAGGAATTTATTCAAATGTTTAGTACCCAATCTAAGTCTTTACTATCCAATCATTTTCACAATGCTTTAGGTTGGGATGGTGGAAGAGTTGGACTTGAATAACTACTGGACACCTATGTACAATATGTAAAAGCTAAGATGACCCAAAAAGATGAGAAGAACAAGAGCAATACCCAGAAGGATCAAACCTTTGAGTTGTTGCATTTCTTAGTTTGTTGACATGGAGGCTTTGCTGCTTGTAATGATGTTGGTAAAAAAAAAATAGTTAAATCACCAGAAACCCAAATCAAAATCCATCATACACAACACATTTTGAGCTGCAACTTATATAAATTCAAATTTAGATTTAGAATAATATGAAAAATATGGATGGGATAAATGATCATATTGTCCAATAATCAATCTCCATTTTCAAAATTGAAGATACATGCCCAGAACATCTTCAAAATCTGCCCAGGACATCTCTGAAATCTACGTAGAATGTCTCCAAAATATGCTCAGGACATCTCTGAAATCTACTTAGAATGTCTCCAAAATCTGTCCAGAAGTCCCCAAAATCTGTTGGGGACATTTTGGGTATGGCCAACAAGTCCCCAAGTCCCCAATGAAGTCCCCAACAAATTGGGGAAGTTTCCTAGGGGTCCCCAAGTCCCCGGAACTTGGGGACGGCGGGTACGGGGCTTTTTTGGGTGGGGACAGGTCTTTGTGCAACATAGCATTTTTCTTTGCCATATCCGGAATTCTGTTGTCCTAGATTTTTCTTTCCATCTTGAAGTATATTCCCATCCTCCAATAAGTTGTTTTTTTAATGCCATGATGCCTATTTAAGTTTTGTTAGGAAGGCAAATCCAAAGGTATTTGTATTTATGGATGTTTTTCAAATTCATCCATCATATCAAATATCTTGATCAGTGTTGTCAGACTCGGACTCGGCAAAGACTCGACTGGCTTGGAACTTGGCCAGACTCGGACTCGACAAAGACTCGACTAGCTTGGAACTTGGCCTGCTCGACAACTTGGATAAGAGTCAAGACTCGACAAATAGAAAAAAATTCAAAATTTAGTAAATTTTGTGCACATAAAATATACTAATGACATTTCTAAGCCTTATAAGTTATTAAACCACATTCTATGCAGAAATTCATTAGATCATCTCATAAAAAAAAATACAACATTTGACACTCCATATTTGTATGCAAAATAATGAACTAAAAGATGATTCCTTGAACAAATTAATAAGTAGTACCAAGTTCAATTACATAACTCAAAACACAATTAGAAAATCAAAAGAGATAGTGGCTCCATGTCCAATCCCGAGTCTCATGCATGACTATGAGAAGTAGAACGCTTAGTATAGGGCCTAGAGGAGCTAGTGCCAACATTGTTGGAGTGAAATAACAACTGTGATGCAGGCGTGTTTGGCGTTTCCATTTCAGAAAATGGTACACTAGAGGGACCCTCAATCACGTCATGAAGCCAACTCAAATCAGTAGTAGGGGATTCATCCCCCAATACCCAATCAGAGACTAGATCAATTTGATCCAATAAAATTGGATTCAAATCGTTTGCCCACAATTGCTTTGTGAGCATCCGAAGGTTGTAGTATATGAAGACGAACTTCTCCAACCTCTCATGCTCCAACCTGTTGCGCTTTTTGGTGTGGATGTGCTCAAATATTTATCAATTGCATTCACAACTTGAAGTGTTGCAAAGCTGACTAAGGATTTTGATGGCGAATTCTTGTAGTTGTGGTGCCTCAGCGCCACAATCTATCTACCAATGGACTGTTTCAAAAACAAACCAACAAAGATTACAAGTTTTGCAATGTCAAACTTGAAAAATAAAACTAGTAAAATAAAATGTAAAGATTTACGAATTGAATCTTAAATGGCATTTCCTTCTGCTTGAGACGTTGGGTTGAGCTAAATCGAAACATGCTAGATGATTCCTTGTACATATCTTGCTGCATATTGATTTGGTCTTGAATGTCTTGAGTGGGGTCCATCTTCTCAATGCATATCATCACACCTCTCATCACCTCCAGACCTTTTTGAATTTTAAACCCCACATTATAGAATATGCTCAAATTGAGATATGCTCATGCTGCATGCAACAGTGATTGTAGCTACTTGTCCCACTTGGAATCAATAATACCCCCATATAGGGAGATATTTAGATGAATCCCCCTTATAGAAGGTCTTGATGGCCTCTTTTTCCCTGTCCATCCCCTCATAAACGTATCCCATTGGTGGTTTGTGTTGAAGAAACTAACTTCGGAAGATATTCTTATTTGTATTATTTGGGTCATTTGTATGATTTGTATTTTACACCCTACGAGGATTATTATTGATGTAATTGATCATGTAAAAGTTATTGAAAGAGTCAATCTAAAGCCTAATTGTTAGGTCGGCCTGGAAAGATCTAGAAAATAATATTTTGTTGTAAGTTGTATGGGTCAGCCCAGCTAGGAGAGTCAAGTCAGTTGATTAGTATAAATGAGGAGTTTGACCTCCTCATTTGGTCACCACTTTCACTCATTGAGTTCGCATCACTAGGAGAGATAGAGTCAAGTGAATAACTGCTTTTGGAGTCTTCTTGTTTTTGGGTCTTTACATCAGGGATACTATTGTACATTCTGACGAATCTATATAGAAGAAGTCTGTTGGGATTTTTTTGCCCCGAGAGGGTTTTCCCAGGATAAATTTGTTGTGTTCTATTGTCTATGCGGTGCTTGTTTATCTTTCAGTGATCCATATTGTTATTGCACTTAAAGTTTAATAGTTTGTCACCATCCATGATCCTCAACACTTTCACAAGTGGTTCTGTTGTGCTGACATGTTGGGAGTAGGACATGCTCTTAATTATGTTCTGGTAAAGATGGAAGGCTTCTAGAAAGTTACTATATGAATGCAGGATATGGATGAATGTTGTGTTGAAGCATTGGCTAAGATAGTTGCTTGACTGTGTGACCTATGACTTTATGTATAAGAATTTGTTTTGAAAATTATGAAATGTTTCTAATCATGCAACTGAATTTGACTTGTAGGAAAGATCATGTACCATCACGTACAAGAGAACAATGATGAGACTTGTTCCGAAGATGTGACGACAGTTCAGCTATGACATTCACATTAGAGGAAATTTGAGGTCTAAAATGGGCCTCCTAAGGAAAATAATAAAATAATAGTTGAAATAATGAAATAATAGTTAAAATAATAAAATAATATTTATTCATTTTTTCGTTCGTATTTTCAACATATCTCCCTGTGTTTTTACTCAAATTTCGAGTGGGATCAGTGGTTGGATGCGGAATTAAATTCCGCACCCAACGAGTACCCACACTGCATACTTCTGTCGGAGCCCGCTACCCCCAAAACAAGAAATACCTGAAAAAACGTGATCCCGCTCGAAATTTGAGTAAAAACACAGGGAGATATGTTGAAAATACGAACAAAAAAAGTAGTTTTTTTATGACAAATATCTCAAGTCAACCATTATGGTTGACTCATTTCATTGAAATTCTATTGGTTCTTGAATTCCAACTAATCAAGAAATTATGGTTGGCTCATTTTCTTATATGATGGCTTGTTTTCTTATAAGGCCCATTTTAGATCTCAAATTTCCTTTAATGAAAAGATTTACGAAATCAAGCATACTATAAAAGTACAAAGCGAGCGTTCTCTTAGAAAGAGGGAGTCGACTATGACGAGATGTTGCTCTAGTGGCCAGACACACTTCCTCAGTGGTGGATATTACACTAAATAGATGGTGTAATCAAAGTAGAAGTGTATATCGAGCAAGCTCCAGGATTCAGGACTCTCTATAGAGAACCACATGTGTGCAGATTGAAGAGCTTGAGGATCACCTAGAGTGATGAGATATCAACCTTTGCTACAAGGTTGAAGATGAGGAGCTCATATATGGATGCAAGAGAGAACTTGCAACAGAGTTCGAGATCTTGGTATCCAGTGACCTAGAGAGATGACATAGATTGATACACAAAAGATCATTAGAAGAGAAGGCTACCAGTCACTCCAGTGCAGAATGTCCCGATGCAGAGAGTACAAGATGCAGAGGGAGGATAGTGCCAAGTTATAGAGGGAGCAGGAAAGCTCCGCTTAGAGGGAGTGACTACAGTACAGATTGAGAGACATTATCACTTAACCTCTATCCGTGGCAAAGGTTGTTTGCCTCAGTATCTCAGGGATATGCTTAGAATGATACCGAATGTCTCCCCTCACAAAGAGAAAGTATATGTGGTGCAGTTTGAGACAGGCACCCAGGACATGGTACAGTAGGATTGACAGGTTTCTGATGAGCTTGGGATTTACCAAGAGTAAAGAAGATTCCAACCTTTACTATAAGGTTGAAGAAGGAAATTCTGTGATTCTACTGTTATATAGATGACTTGTTTCTGACAGGTGATGATATAGCAGAAACGAAGAGGAAACTTACCGCAGAGTTTGAGATGAAAGACCTGGGTATGATGCACTATTTATTAGGTCTTTAGGTGTGGCACAATCCTGAGGAACTTTTCTTGAGTTAAGGAAAATATGCAGTAGAGATTCAGGATGATGGATTGTAAGGCCATGGCCACACCTATGGTAACGAATCTGAAGTTGTTGTGTGATACTTCTTCAGAACTGGTGAATGCCATGGTATATATGCAGATGATTGGTTTGTTGATGTACTTGACGAACACGAGGCCAAATTTATGCTTTGTGGTTAACACTCTGAGTCAGTATATGGTAGAGACGAGACATGTTCACCTAGTTGCGGCAAAGCATGTGCTGAGGTACCTGAAGGGTACGGTTGATTATGGCCTCAGGCATGCATCAGATCAGAAGATTAACCTACATGGTTATGTTGATGCGGTTTGGGCCGGGAGTGTCATAGATAGAAAGAGCACATCAGGGTGCTGCTTTAGTTTGGGATCAGGTATGATCTCATGGTTCAGTATGAAGTAGACGAGTGTGGCACTCTATACAGCCGAGGCCGAGTATATGGCAGCTTGTTTGGCAAGCTGCAAGGCAATGTGGCTTCGGAAGTTGCTATCAGGATTGTTTGATCTCGAGTTATAGGCGACTTGTGTCTTCTGTGACAACCAAAGTTGTGTGAAATTGTTGGAGAACCTTGTGTTCCATGACAAGTCAAAGCACATCGAGATCAGGTATCGCTATATCCAGGATATGGTGCAGAAGGTAGCAACGAGACTCCAGTATATAGCAATAGAGGAGCAGATAGCGATGTGTTGACCAAGCCTCTGTTAAGGTTGAAGTTCGAGTACTTCAGGGACAAGCTTGGAGTGGTCCAGATCAAGAGGGAGTGATGAGCTCGGATGCGGTAGCAGGTAGTCACTGGTCATGTGACGTAATTGAGTCTCCTAGGCTACGAGAGAATCTAGACGAATGGTGAGGTAACGTAGGTGAAATTGTTGGAGAACTCCGTGTTCCATGAGAAGTCAAAGCACATCGAGATCAGGTATCACTATATCTGGGATATGGTGCAGAAGGGAGCAATGAGACTCCAGTATAGAGCAACAAAGGAGCATATATCCGATGTGTTGACCAAGCCTCTATCAAGGTTGAAGTTCGAGTACTTTAGGGACAAGCTTGGAGTGGTCCAGATTAAGAGGGAGTGATGAGCTCATATGAGGTAACAGGTAGTCACAAGTCATGTGACGTAATTGAGTCTCCTAGGCTACGAGAGGATCTAGACGAGCGGTGAGGTAACGCAGGTGGTTGCGATGTGCAGTGTAATATACGCTCCTGGGCTAGACCCATTGGATGGCTTGCTCGGTTTGTGGATGACGACAGTTGCATCTGGTATGAAAAAGGACTAGCTTTGCGAAAGAAAGTCCTAGACTAGGTCTAGGCCGCATCCAGTAGGAAACAAGACTGGCTCTGTGGTGAGAAAGTCCTAGATTGGTTCTAGGCCGCAACCAGTATGAAACAAGACTGGCTCTATGGTGAGAAAGTCCTAGATTTGTTCTAGGCCGCATCCGGTATGAAACAAGAGTGGCTTTGTGGTGAGAAAGTCCTAGATTGGTTCTAGGCCGCATCCAGTATGAAACTGGACTGGTTCTATGGTGAGAAAGTCCTAGATTGGTTCTAGGCCGTATCCAGTATGAAACAGGACTGGCTCTGTCATGAGAAAGTCCTAGATTGGTTCTAGGCCGCATCCAATATGAAACAGGATTGGCTCTGTGGCGAGAAAGTCCTAGATTGGACCTAGGCCACATCCAGCATGAAAAAGGGCTGGCCCTGTGGCGAGTTGCATCCAGCATGAAATAGGGCTAGCACTGCAAGGCACATCCAGCATGAAAAAGTGTTGGCTCTGTGAAACTTCTTATGATATATAGATTCAGGAGATGTCAAATGTCAATAGTCCGTGTATAAGAAGTGCAACAATTGGAAGATGATGGTGACGATGACTGAATAATACCTTCCTTGTTAAGAGGGAGTGTTGAAGAAAGTAACTTCGGAAGATATTCTTATTTGTATTATTTGGGTCATTTGTATCATTTGTATTGTACACCCTACGAGGATTATTATTGATGTAATTGATCATGTAAAAGTCATTGAAAGAGTCAATGTAAAGCCTGACTGTTAGGTCGGCCTGGAAAGATCTAGAAAATAATATTTTGTTGTAAGTTGTACAGGTCCACCCAGTTAGGAAAGACAAGCTGACCCTGTTTGGTAAAAAGTTCAAGTCAGTTGATTAGTATAAATGAGGAGTTCGACCTCCTCATTTAGTCACCACTTTCACTCATTGAGTTCGCATCACTAGGAGAGATAGAGTCAAGTGAATAACTGCTTTTGGAGTCTTCTTGTTTTTGGGTCTTTGCATGAGGGATACTATTGTACATTCTGACGAATCTATATAGAAGTTGTGCTCTATTGTCTATGCTGTGCTTGTTTTCCCAGGATAAATTTGTTGTGCTCTATTGTCTATGCTGTGCTTGTTTTCCCAGGATAAATTTGTTGTGCTCTATTGTCTATGCTGTGCTTGTTTATCTTTCAGTGATCCATATTGTTATTGCACTTAAAATTAAATAGTTTGTCACCATCCATGATCCTCAACACTTTCACAAGTGGTTCTGTCATGCTGACAACCTCAGTGACTTCCTCCTATAAACTATCTTTAAAGAGAGACACTTTCATAGTCATTGCATTTGGTTTTGTGCTGTCTTTTCAATATAGCCATTGTTGGCTACAAAACATCCATCTCAGTGCTTTGTACTCATTAAGAAGGCTTTGGAGGGAGAGAAAGTTTGTAGCAAAGTGTGTGATAGCAGGGCGACTGAGCTTGCCATCTGTGAACTCTCTCATAAGGCTCAACACCCAAGCATGGTTATTTGTTTGCACTCATGAACAATATCTTGCACTCATTCCAACTTTCCAATGTCCTCCAAAATCAAATCTATATAGTGGGCAACACAAGGGGTTCAAAAAATAGTGGGGTATTTTGCACATAGCAATTTACCAGCTGCCACATAATTTGCAGTATTGTCCGTGATTACTTGGACAACATGTTTGGCCCCCACTTTTTCCTCAACCTCTACTAGCAATGCATATATCAAATTTGCATCTTTGACATGTGAAGATGTATCAATATATTTCAAGAACATGGTTCCTTTAGGGCAAGCCATTAGAAAATTTATAATTGTTCTACTCTTGACAATATTGTGCAACTTGTAAACTCCCATGAGCTTTTAATTCTCTATAACTGTGCCTTGACACACTCCAACTCCTCATCTATATATTTGCCCTTAAGTGCATTGTAAGAGGGGCTTTTGTATCCAGTGCCAACGTTTGCAATGGCATCTATCATGGATTGATAAAAAGGAGACCTTGCAAGCTGAAATGAGAGGCTTTTATTTTACCATAACCTCCTCACTGCCATATTTCCTTCCTTCCTTTTCCTTTAATTATAACTGTCCAAGGTTGGTTGAGATCCTATGTTAGAGATAGTGGTATCTCGGGATGTCGTCCATGATTAGATGCCTAACATGGAGGTATATTTGTAGTATAGGCATTAGGATGGGGTAGAGGGTGAGATGCACTCTACCAGATGGCATGAATCCAATGGTGGATGCATGCGGACCTTTCAGGGTGCTTTGCCTCATGCATGCAATTTTTTGCATGCACAATTTTTTAATCAAAAAGCATGCAAAAGTGGGATTTTATCATGCACTCACTTTAGGGTTTTGGAAACCCTAATCAGTCAGTGAGTTATTATAAGGAGGCAAGAGGTCACTAGCAGAGGTTACTCAACAGTTTTCTCAGAGAGAGAGGATTGAGGGTGAGGGTGACTTGTGCATGCAGAGTGGGCTACTTCTAGAGAGAGGAGGGCACATCTGTAGAGAGGGATAATGAGGGGATTTGAGAGGGATCTCCTCGCACTTGATCGAAGACATAGATCTGCCATTACTGAATGCTGTGAGAGCATCTGAGTGGAGACAACTCAGAGCATTGAGCTAGGGCGACTTTCTAGAGCAGCAGGGGCGCACTTCCTGAGGAGAGGAGGACGTGGTTGACTAGTGGGTAGTTCTGCTTGAGGTTAGGTGAGCCGAGACTTACAAGATTGATCTTCTTCTGTGTTAGAAGAAGATTTGAGATGATCTCATCAGTGATTGAGTGAGATCAGAGGAGGGGCGACTTTATAGCTGCAGAGTGAGGGCGCACTTCCCATGTAGAGGGGGTGCATTCTTCAGAGTAGAGTTGCAAAATTTCATCTTTGACTTGGAAAATCAAGGCTATGGATTGAGAGAGGTAGTACTACATCCTGAGACAGGCAGAGACAAACCTTCAGAGAGATCCATATCTGAATAGACCGCAGGGGCACATTTCCCAATAGTAGCAGTCACGACTGCTGCAGGTCTAGGGTTTTATACTCGTCAGGTTCAACTGTATTTTTTGAGTTTCTGTTTGTAACTCTCTTCTTAATTGCTCTGGGCTCGAGAAAGAAGAAAGCCCCATCAGAGCTGGTTTTCCCCATTGAGGTTTCCAGGATAAACTTGTGAGTCAAATTTGTGTGATTGCATATTATTTGGTCAAAGTTGTTAAGAGATCTGTTAGTGCTTTAAGTTATAAGTCTGTTTTACATATGATCTTCTCTGGCATAGAGAAGCAGGGTTTGTTTGGCTTATAGAGACTCAAGGCCATTGAGATCTCAGGGTTCCTATATTGAGTAGTGACATCTGGGACAAATAAATTAACATGGTATCAGAGCCCTGGTAAGGGTCAGAGGGAGCATTCACACTCAGATCTGCGAGCAGTATACCAGATTTGTGTGGTGACTCAGTTTGGATATCAGATCAATGTGATAGAGACCAGATCTGAAGAGCAGAGCTCAGATTTGTAGTTGTAGAGGTCAGATTTATTAGATCTGTGATTTTGGTGGATAGATCTGAGAGAGATATATCGGATTTGTGCTAGTAGAGGCCAGACCTATGATCGAGAGAGGTTCTTGGTTCTTTTGATACTCTTCTTTCAGTTCTTAGATTGTTCACAGGGTATGGCTACCTGTTTGAGAGTAGAGGATAGGTTGGATGGGGCCTTGAACTTCAGTGCATGTAAGCCAAGGATTGTACTGTTTCTGAAGGAGAGTGAACTGTGGGATGTTGTGGAGAGCATAACCACAAATCCAGTTACAATACCTGTTGCTACCGGATACGCACCTCTGGGGAAAGGGGGTTAACCGTTAGCGTGGCAGAAATATTCAAGTCATTGAGTGCGTCCTTGGGGGCAAACAAAGAGTTGAGCTACTGTCACTCAACACTCAACTCCTCCATCTAGGCCAACTCCTAGCGAAGCCAAGGGGGGGTGGTCCCTATGAAAAAACAAACTAAGGCTTTTAAGCTAAGTTAGAGAAAGAAATTAATCTAGGCGTTTGAAGGTGAATTAATACTAAACCAAAGACTTGCAACACTTGTAACGATACAAGAACACTCTAACAATCTCATGTGACTCCATTTGACACTGGTCTAATCTGCAAACAATCAAACTTTAAGTAAATGAATGTTAGATGGATTTATCTTTATGATGCTGTTGTTTTAATTCATAGTTGCTTTCTCTAGTTCAGTATTTACTTGTATTTCAAACTCCTAGAATCTTTCTTCTTTCTCTAACTTAGCATAAAGCCATAGTTTTCTTTTCTTAGGGACTGCCCCCCTTGGCTTCGCTAGGAGTTGGCCTAGACAGAGGAGTTGAGTGTTGAGTGACAATATCTCGACTCTTTGTTTGCCCCCAAGGACACACCCAGTGGCTTGAAGATTTCTGCCACGCTAACCCCCTTTTCCCCTGAGGTGCGTATCTGGCGGCAACAGTACCGACAAATGCAGTTGCAAAAGCAACCTATGAAAAGAAGAACATCAAATCCTAGAGGATCCTCCTTGATGCAATCAATGATCATGTGATCCCACACATATCTCCTAAGGTTAATGTGTTTGAGATGTGGGATGCCTTGACAAACTTGTACCAGAATTCCAATGCAAACAGAAAGATGGTACTTAGAGCGAAATTAAAGAGTATAAAGATGGCCAAGGATGAGAGCATGGCTACATATCTTACTAGGATTACACAGGTACAAGATGAGCCGGAGGCAATCGAGGAGAAGGTTGAGGATGGTGAGTTGGTTCGACAAGCTTTGAATGGCGTGTCGAAGCCATGGGCAGTATTTGTCGAGTTCATTGTTGCGAGAGAGAACCTTCCCAAATGGGATCATTTGTGGGATGATTTCACGCAGGAGGAGACTAGGAGGGGTTACATTCAGGGTTCCTCTTCTGCCATCCCTGAGGAGGATGATGTGGCGCTTGCAGCTAAAGGAAATCATAGATTCAAACAAAAGGACCTGAGTAAGGTCAAGTGCTTTACCTGCAATGAGTACGGGCACTATGCAAGACAGTGCTCTCACAGGAAGAAGAACAAACAAACAAAGGATGAGCAGGTAGCAGCAACAGAGGAGGTAGATGAGTTTGCCTCCATATTTGAGAGGGAGTTCTCACTTGCATCAATTGCTTTAGGCCATGATAGCAGTCCCCTAGAGGTTCAGGCTAATGAGAGGTGGTTGATTAACTGCAAGCATTACAATCACATGACCGGGATGCGAGAGGCATTCCTATTCCTTGAGTACACTCCTATGCAGATGGTTCATGATGTGCAGGGGACTGAGCATTTTGTCAAAGGAGTGGGTAGGGTACGGTTTCTCCTAGAATTTGGAGAGCTTCTAGAGGTGTCAGGAGTCCTATTCATTCTAGGACTGAGAGGGAGTATATTTTCAGTAGTAGCGTTGGATGCTGCCGGTTACTCTGTTGTATTCTAGAGGGATCTCATATTGACATATCTAGAGGGAGTTAATACCGTGTTGATGGGTCATAAGATTGATGGTGAGTATATGGTTCGGGGTTAGCGCATGACAGGTACATCTGGTTGGTTGATTGCATCTTCATCAGAGTCAGAGGATGACAGGGAGCGAGATGCTCACACTAGGGATGATGCACGGAGGAGTGAGTTCTCACATTAGATGGGTGAGCGAGATGCTCACAGTGGTGATGAGGCACAAAGGAGTGATTCTTTTTATCTGATGGATGAGCGAGATGCTCATGGTGTTGATGAGGCACAAAGGAGTGAGTCTTTGGATTCATATTAGATGGATGAGCGAGATGCTCATACAGGTACCAGCCGGAGACTGAGTTGGTATGGGATGACAGAGTTGGACTTAGCTCAAGAGCGAGTTGAGTCAGTTCAGAGAGAGAGGGAGATTACTTACAGGTCAGTGGATCTGCTTGATGGCAGTCTTAGAGATTGGCTATAACAGAGATTCAGAGGGAGTTTGGATCAAGGATCAGTGACTGATTCAGTGAGAGAGCTTGAGGCTTCTCCCAGGGCCACATTGATGGAGGTGGATTAGGTTACTTTAGATCAGAATGCAGCAGTGACGGGCAGGACATATGGTTCAGTTACAGTAGCAGAGGATTTGCTGGATCCAGGCATTAGTGGTTGGACTTCCCTCGATAAGAGGGAGTGTTAGAGATAGTGGTATCTCAGGATGTCCTCCATGATTAGATGCCTAACATGCAGGTACATTTGCGGTATAAGCATCAGGATGGGGTAGAGGGTGAGAATCACTCTACCAGATGGCATGAATCCAACGATGGATGCATGTGGACCTTTTAGGTTATTTGCCTCATGCATGCAACCTTTTGCATGCATAAGTTTTAATTAAAAAGCATGCAAAAGTGGGATTTTTGCATGCTCATGGTGTTGATGAGGCACAAAGGAGTGAGTCTTTGGATTCATATTAGATGGATGAGCGAGATGCTCATAGTTGGGGCTTTTTAGATGGTTGAAGTTTTGTACTAGCCTTGAAAGAAGGCTATGGTATGTAATTGTAATTCACCTTGAGCTTATATATGAAGTTTGCAGCTGTCCATATCTTGTGCCATTTCAGATTTGATTTTCCAGCTATATGGTCTTTATGCTTTGCCATTTACAGTGATTTATGTCTTGCTGATCTGACATGAATAAAAGAGCAAATTCTTAAGTAATTTATCATCTAAAGGGAGAACACAAGGGGCTGCATTTACTGCTGTTGAAGTACATATTCAGATCTGATTATTGGCTGATAAGTTGCCCTGGAAAGCTCATTGTTTGGTACCTTTTATCCTTGAAATGCCATGAAATTTGGAGATGTTAGAAGTGAATTCTTGTGATCTTTCCACTGCTGTTTTATACATTGGTTTACAACAACCTTAAAGGGTGAAAATGCTAGGGCTAATATCCGGAAACCATCTCAGAAGAAGGTGAAATTTCTGAATTGCGTTGAAGTGTCATATGAGAGATTTCCAACACTTGACCACCTTGGAATGCCACTAAAATGGAACTATATGCACATCTTCCAAAAGGCATCCGAATCTACAATCAGATTTCAAGAAAGCCAACTTTTAAAAATAGAAAATTTTCAAGATTGAGAATCCAAAATATCTGAAAATCCTCTTTTGGAGAACTATCAAATGGGTACCTGAAATTGTCATCAATTGTTGAAGAGCGCAAGTTTCTAAAGATGAAAATTTCTGAAAATAGTCAGTTCAAGAATCTGAAAGTGCCCATTTTACTGCCTTTACCCTCCCATACACACTAGAAAAGCTGTATGCCAATCATTTGCATGGGGAAACCTACTAAATTTAGATCTAGCGGAGCCTGCTAAAAGTAACACTGAATGTGTTGTTCCCTGGAATAATTGCATCTATGAATTTGAAACTAATCCCCAAAATCATACAAAGTAACAAAACAACTTGGGAATAGGGATCTAGCTAAGTCACATATGAACCATCAATGTTGGATCCACCAATAATGTCCATGAATTGTCGACGCCGGAGCAATCAAAATGAACTTGGAAGAAGCTCATCCCGACAGCACCATGTACTGACTAACATGCTGGAACTTAACACTGATTCTGCCTGGGGAAGATTTAACTGTCAACAGAACGTCAACCCTCTGCTTTGATCCCTTTGATATTCTTTTAATAGTGTATCGACATTCAGTAATTACTTTCTATGTCACTAGAGTGGAATCATGATATATCTTCTTGTTTGTTTGGTATATGATCAAGCTTAATATTAGTAATTGGTGACGTCCATTATGCCATTGAATCTCACTACTGCTAGCATAATGCTTATGAAATAAAATTGGTTTAGTTTCGATGGATTCATTTATTTAAAGTGTTTCCATGATGGTTTCTACATAATAGTTTTTTTTGGAGTGTTGCCATAATGATTTCTAATTAATACCTCTTTTTTTTCTCTTTTAAATATTTGTGTTACTCATACAAATATATAGAAATGGGAGCTTTCATCATCTCAACATCGACATGGTAGTTCTATTGTTGAAGTCTACAGAATTATGGAAGAGGTGTGTGTTCCCCCATATAGTACAATTTTTAAATTTGTAATATAAGGAATGGAAAAGTTCTTCTCAAGGTTATTGATTTCTTTCTTGTTACCATTTCTTGTAACTTGGCTTCTTATGTTGGTTAATTTATCTTTTGAATGAATATTATTAGCTGATTTAATTTGTATATTCCTTTGAGTGATATTTTTGATATCTTACGTTATGTATGCATAATTTTTTTTTATGGGAAATGTGTCATATATTACTTGATGGAACAAAGAGTTACACCATAGAACATAGAGAGTTACAACAATATAACAACATGGTTACAAGGAAATTCCCATCCCCAAAAAGCCAGAAATGCTAGCATACGAGTCTGTGCCCCAATAGGAAGGGATTCCACATCTTTACCAAAAATAATGAATTTGGCTTTTACAAGCATTTCCAAATCCTGCTTAAAAAACCAACATGCTTTAGAATTTCTCATCCCCCACCTTTTGTTCAAGTGTGGGACAATTTTTGGGGGTGTGTCTTACATGGTCATAAAAGGGCCCATTGTCACATAGATGTAAAAGGGATTGCCACTAGTACATGTCCAATCCCTCTAGATAGTGTCTGATTTGTGGAGTTGTATTTTAAGAAGGTGACTTTCAGAAATCATTCTACAACTGTCCTAATGAACAGATTTGTCTGATTGCTTTAACTTTTGAGCTTGGTTAAGATCACACCAAGTATGCCATTGTCAGTGCTCATGATTTAACAGATCCCTCCAATAGAAAAGGCCTTTTCCTTGTCACATAGCTGAAAGGGACCTTTAATACCGTGAATGTGTTGTGCATTTTGGATTTGGTGATGGAATGAAAGTTGTTGTGGAGCATACCCCTCTACTACTTGTATTACCCATTCTCTAGAAAGAGAAACTCCTTAAGCTCTTGTTAGAACTTGGGAATGCTCAATCCCCCTTGATCCATTGGTAAAGTGCAAATATCCCAAGCCATTAAAGGAATCCCTTTTGCCTGTTCCTACTTGCTCCATAGAAAACTTGGGTGGACTTTCCAATATTATATAATCTGCTTAAGAGGGGAAGAGACAAGAATTATATATGCCCTGGCACTAGAATTCTATCAACAATTGTAACCTTTTCGACAAGTGGAAGATTGACAACATCCTATGGTTGAATTATTTTTTCAAACTTGGCCATTTTCCATCTGTATTGATCAACAATAGCAAACCAAAGGGAATGCCCAAATAATGTATGATCTCCCTACGCTTTATAAACATCTGTTTAAGATTTAGTGAATTAGGGTGTCACTTTGGGCAACAAGGAAAATCATGACTTTTTCCTCGCTAACTATTGCCCCAACATTTATACAAATATGTCTAGGCAAATAATAGTGCCCTCCACAAAGTGTTGAGTCAATTCCGGTGTTAAAGCTTAAACATTCACAAAGTGGACATTGAGTTGCTGGTTTCCTCGAGGTAAAGAAATTCCTCTAATTTCCCTTGTACTTTGGCTGCTTCCAATAGCTAGCCTAGAGCATTGATTGAAATCACATTGAGATAAGGAAACTTGTAGGCTTTGCTCAACAAGTAAGTGCCTATGCCACATATTTGGGAAAACACTTCATGAAATTCAAATGGAATAGCTAGAAATATAAACTTTATCTATTCTGCCCTCCTTGCACAAAGATAATATTGTCACACTAGATGTAGAAGCTGATTTGTAAAGGAGCTCCATCATATATGGTGAGGTTGTCCTATGGAGGCATTATTGATGGAGGCATTATTGATGGAATACTTTTCATCTTAGAAGGAAGACATCAATCAAGTCGTCGAAAAACACGAGGAAGTCTTTCAAGAGTTACTATTGAAATTACATTTAAAACAAGAAATTGAGCATGTAGTAGAGGTAAAAAAAGGCTCTAGCCCTGTTATACCATCATATTTATAGGGTGTACTCTTATTTTTGTGGAGCAGAGCAAGGCTGAGATCATTTTTGCATGAGTAGGGAAGATTGAGAGAGCAGTGTTACTTATTGATTGATGAGACATTTTGTATCAGTTTCCATGATGTTGGCATGCGATGGTTCATTGTCATTATGTTTATTGTACTTGATGCATGCCTAGAGGATGCTTTCTGGATTATATGGTCTGTATTAGTAGTAGTAATAGTTGTTATTAGATGCTACTTTACACTTGTTTGATTTCTGATGAGCATGGTGAGTAGGAATATTGTATAACCTAATGTATAGAAGTAGCTATTGTTTTATGGACATACTATTAGCTAGAATATCTCTTGATTATTTCATGGATCATAACTTTCTCTTGGATCCATCATTGACCTTACCATCTTCCATCTCATGTCACCCCCGCATCTTTAAAACCCCTTCGTTTGGAACTGATAGAGTGTCTGAAGATCTCCCCTCTGTGACCTCTTTATTATGAAGGCCTCCATGTTATTCCTTGGTGTCTTAGCTTTGATGTGCACGGCAAAGTTCTCCAAAATGTTATGCTTTTCTTCTTGTAAAGTCCTGTTGATTGGCTCTTTACCTAGGATAACTGGTTCTCTGATGCCCTATGCCTTTCTTCTTGTAAAGCCTTGTTGATTGGCTATGTGCTAGGATTACCGCCTTCCAACCCTCTATGCTTTTCTTCTTGTAAATCCTTGTTGATTGACTGTGTGCTAAGGTTTGCTAGTTGCTAGAGATGTGATTCCTAGTCCTAAAGCTTGAAAGGCTTCTTCCCCCCTTTAGTGCCTCAAAAAGGGTGCATGAAGTAGCTCCCAGTCCAAGATTTCTTGTACCTACATGAAGAAAGAAAAATAAGACCAAGTGAAAAATGAAAAATCAAGCAAGAAAAAAAAAAGAAGCAAGTCTAAAACTTACATGAGCCTTTAACAAAATTAAAAAGGCCAAGGTTTAAAAAGAAGGAAGTACAAGAAAAGAAGTCCAAGAAATAAAAGAAGACAAGTCCAAGAAGGAGCCTAGAAGCAAAAGTCAAAGTGTATGGGAGGTTGAGTCTGATTTTCAAGGTCAAAAGGGTATCTCACTCTAGCACATCATCCATTTGTGAGACACATTCTCCCTAGTGTTTGCCTAATTAATGAATGTCACAGAGTTCCCCTTCTCTCCTTATCATGAGTCAATCAATCATCCTTGACCAATACTTCACTTGACTAGCCACTAGACTTTGACTATCCACTTCATCCAAGAGAAGAATGATCTTTGCAATGTTCTTGATGATAATTTAGTTGGTGGCATAAATATAAAACACTAACTTCATGCTATATATTATTCTATGCAATTTTTCCTATGATGAAACTATGTGATGATTCACCTATATTACTTGTGTGAAGTATGCATTTGTAGCTCTAGTGCGTTATCAATATTGATTATTAAAGATGTTATTTTATCTTCATTTAGGTTTTGGTTGTGTCATTTCATCATTGGGCATCATTGTCAAAATTTGTCAATTTGGCTATTCAAGATTTACCAACTAGGGCAAGAGGCTAGTAACTCGATACTAGGTTGAACCATTGAAGTAGAGAAAAACCCTAATTAAGGAAAAAGATGAACTCCAAGGCCCACCGTGGAAAGTTCCTTCAAGAGGAAGGTCTCCTCAAACAAAATTGACAAGATCCCGATAAAAAAACCCTAATTTACTTTGCCCAAGGTGCAAAAGCAATGTTAAACAAGAAAATGGAGAGATCTTACCAACATCAACCTAGAAAGAGAGCAAGAGATACGTCTTAGGTCCATCCTTAGCCACAAGTTATTACAACCATTCTTAGGATCAACCTTGTAAGATAGTAGAAACCCTAGAAAATTCACCATTCACCATTCAACATTCATCACATGCCAAAGAGAGAGGCGTGCATTACTTAAAAGCTCCAATATACCAAGAGGAAAAGAAAAAGATACATAATTTGAACCCTTGTCCATGATTACAAATGAGAGATAGAAGCCTTATTTATATGAGGCTTCCTTGACTTAACTTAATTTTAGAGCCTACCTTATTGAAAAGTAAAAATAACTTAAAACTAGGGCTTGTCACCCACAAGTCGGGAACCAAGCCACAAAAGACTAAAAATAATGATAAAAATGATAATGATGGCTTTATCCAAATGAAGTGATGAGCTGGGGGATGATGTCATGCCCCAACTAACCCCAACAATGTAGAAGATCCCTCGACACCCTCCCCTTTAGCAAGATGAAGCTTCCTTGAAGAAGAAGACGTCATGATGATGTGAGCACATATGGACCAAGAGGTGGGGTCATATAATAGAAAATAAGGTCCAAGTGGGCATAAAGGAGGTGTGCTAAACTGGGTATGACCACCCTTACATGTACAATCACCTCATACATAGCAAAACATTTGTGTCGCTAGGAGCCTCTAAGCTATGTGTCCTAATGGACCTGTTGCCGCCTCTTACGCACCTGGGGTTAACGTAGCAGAAATATTCAAGCTGCTAGGTGCATCCTGGGGGGGAAGTCTGAGTCAAGTACTGTCACTTGATCTTGACTCCTTCGTTTAGGCTTAACTCCTAATGGAGCCAAGTGGGGTAGACCTTATTAACGTTACTAAGGCTTTAGGTACTTCGTTCTTTTGGATGAAAATTGTTATTTAGGAGTTTTTTGGAATTAAAACATTTGATCAAGATGTTTGCAAAATGAAAACAACTATACAGCATACATGAATATAATAATCACGACAAAATATAGCTTAATTGAATAAAGCAAATAAAAATATCAGGGACCAGTGCCGTGGAGTCAAAGTAAGTGTTGCTGTAAAGTAAAGGTTTTGCAATTGTGTTCTTGGTCAATTTTAGGAATTATTAAGGGATGAGTTAATTAAAGGGAAAATGGGAGCTCCCGATATACCGTGAGGTACAAGGAGTAATGTCCGGAAATTAGGTAAAGGTGGCTCCTCACAAAGACGTGTGGGCTGGAGCGGAGTCTGGAGGGCGTGTTCAACACTACACCAACAAGGATGTCGTCTAACAATGCCCTGAGGTCACTCTCCAGTGGTTCCCGCTTCTTTTGAGAAATTTCCCCACGCGTTACTTAATATTCGAGTACCGGATTTTCACTATGTTAAGGGTTCTTAATTTTATTAATGTGAGTTTTTATTAATTGCTAAGTTACCAGGATACGGATACGGATCTGCCAGATTTTTGAAATGTCAGGATCCGGATACGGCCAGGATACGTCAAGTACAAAAAATATAATAATATTTAAAAATTAAAAAAAAAAAAACATATTCAAAGTTTATAATCAAAACCACTCATGATTCACATCACTATAACTAAAATCATATATAAATTTGAACATTGAAACAATGAAAACTGAAATGATACATCTTGCCTCATAGAAAGTTGAAAAGGATAATTCAAAATAGTAACAAAAATGAGTGATCAATGATCACTATACTAATATGATAATGTGAAGCATCTTGCCTCATAGAAAGTTGAAAAGCATAATTCATAATAGTTACAAAATTGAGTGATCAATGATCACTCTACTAATATGATAATGTGAAGTATATGATATCTAACTACATATCATGAAATGGATCCATATCCTCATCTGGATACTGGATCTCTACATCATGAATAGATGGTGGGGGGTTGGAAATGTTGTAAGTTGTAGAAGAAGGCTGAACCGGTGGTGTAATGTCCTCAAGTATGTTGAGGTGAGTCATGGCATTCAAGGTCATGTTTAAATCAGAAATCTCGGGCTCCACATCCCACATCCTGCTCAAACCTTTCTTATACTCTAGATAAGCATGTGATAGAAGGCGGAGGTTGGAATGAACATACACAAGATCCTCGGCCTTTGTTGCTCCCAATATGTTTCGCTTCACTGAATGGATGAAGCCATATGTACTCCAATTCCTCTCAGCTGATGAGGAACTGGCAACCTGTGATAACAACCTAGTGGCCAAGGTCGAGAGATGAATGCTATCCCCACCAAGGAAGCCCCACCAAGTAATAGGATCAATATGCCCCCGATAATTCATGGCTATTGGATCTGAAAAGTTACCAGTGGATTGTACAAATCCTCCAAACTCCTCACGTACTTCCATTGCAATGCCCACATCCTTATATATCTTCCTCAATGCTGTCTTATATCCTTGTACCACTTCAGAATCCTTGTTTGGGGCTGTCCTACCAGGTAAAGACAAAATTTTGCAATGATAATATTTGGGGTGTAGTGCATAGGCCAAAAGGTGTAGTGGTGTGGTCATTTTGTTCCACCTTTTGGTAACTATGCCTTTATTTCATTGTAAAATACTTCAAAAGGGTCACTGTCACTTGCCTTGATAATTTCTCTTATTCTCTCTAGCATACTATCTATGTTTTCATAGACTTCCCCCAAGCAAGGCATATCTGTGTCAAATGCCCTGATCATGGTCAAGATTGGTTTTGTAAACCGTAGAAGGTATTGGACCTTGTCCCACCATGCATCATCAAGAATGAGACTTGATTTTTTGCCCTCTATCAGAAGTGGAAGTCCTCCATGATTCCCAAAGAGGGTCAATAACCATTGCCTACAATGCTTGTCTGACTTCCACAAGCCTCTTTATGACTAGAGTGTGGGAAGCAAAACGAGTTTCAACAACCTACATAAGTTTTGAAAAGTCAAATCTCAAATTAGAAATGATAAAGCATATACGGTTAAATTCATAATTCATAATACAAATTGTCAAATTGAAATGACACTAATTAAAAATGGAGTACCTTTAGTAGCTCCAACTTTGCAAAACCCCTATATATGGCTTGGGACATCGAATGATTGGTTATGAACATTTGGATCTCCTTTGATGCTACATATATTTCATTGATCCAATCAATTTCGCCAATCTTGGCAAGCATAAGGTTCAGCGAATGCAATGCACATGGAGTCCAAAATATGTGATCATATCGACCCTCCACAATCAACCCTGCAGCTCTACATACCTGTGCATTGTCAGTGATGACTTGAACAACATTCTGTGGCCCCACACTTTCTATGGCATCAATAAGAATATTGGAGATGAATGTTGCATCTTTCTCCACTCCACTGCAATCAATAGCCTTCAAAAACATTGCCCCTTGGGGGCATATTGCAATAACATTGATTAAAGGACGGTTTCTTTGATCTCTCCATCCATCATAAACTATGGACACACCTGTTTCTGCCCATGTATCCCAAATTGATTGCAATTATCTATCCACAGATTGTCTTTTTGATGTAAGCAATGTGGTGCGGACCTTTTCATACCCAGGGCTTTTGTACCCCTTCGGTGCTTCATTGACCGCTTTAATCATCTGTTGCCAATATGGGGAGCGCACCAAATTGAAGGCAGCCCATTTGCATAGATGCAACGAGCTACATACTCATCAGCTACTTCTCTACCCTGGTTATTGAACGCTGTTTCAATAGCTCCCAAAGTAGGCCTTTTATTACTTGTGGCAACAAGTCTGGATGGCAATGTAGGCCTAGTTGCAGTATTTTGCATTGGGAGTTTTCCTTTATTAGCATGTCTCCTATCAGCAACATCTTGCAAAGATGCATAGAACGCAAGTTTTGCGGGACTCAAACCTGGTCCAGGTTGGCCATTTGGACCATTTCGACCAGTGCATATCAACACTTTCGTGTTAGTTTGCCCAGTGAGATGGCCCTTCACCCTAGTGTACGAGCCATTTCGGATGCTGTTGCATTCATTGCATTTCCATTTATATGAACCGCCCCTAAGATTTTTGCCAATAACTTCTACATACTGCCATAATGGAGACCTTGGGTCATTATTGAGAATGGATTCTCATGCTTCATTTCCCCCTTGAGTTTGCTGTTGTGATGCCATTCTCTAGTCTGTCATAATTAAGAATATAAAACTTAGAACTTAAAATAAATTGGACTGTGTATAACATTGAAAACATTCTGTAAACATAACAGAACTAAAGATATAAAACAAAAAAAATGGTCTGTATGACTCTATTCTAATATCTAAACAAACCAAAATAAAAATGAGAAAATAATAGAGTCTTACTGTGTATTTATTTAATAATTTATATAAGTTAAAACTTAAAAAAAAACGGGACTGTGTATTATAAATTTATAATTTGAATTGCTAAAGAATTGTTAAAAAAATGGGGCTGTGTATTATAATTTAAAATTTAAATATTATTTGCTAGTATAGCTACTAGTATTAGTAACATAGTTTTACAAAAATTTAAATAAATAATAGATAAATAAATTTTAAATTTTTTATTAAACTTTAAAGTTTTAAAAAATATTTATTAATTTATTAAATAACCTATATTTAATTTATTAACTAACCTATGGCTATGGCTATATTTTAAATATTTATTAAAGTTTAAAATATTTAATAAATAAACAAATGTAAATTTAAAGTTTAAATAAAGTTTAAAATAATTAAATAAATAATAAATAAACAGATTTTAAATATTTATTAAAGTTTAAAATGAATAATCATTTAAATAAATAAAGTTTTAAATTTTAATAAACATTTTAAATTTATTAACTATAGACTAACCTACGGTTCTACAGACCAGCAATACCTGTAGCTGCCCGCTGGTGATCCCGGACTCCGGAGTGTTGTGGTTTTCGTGCACCAATGCCCGTCGCCCGTCGTGGTTGTCGATTTTCGTGCTCAACTGCTGTCGTGGTGGTCCAACCAGGATGTTCGCAGGAACCACGTGAGTGCCGACAGGAGTGTTAGTGGTGCTCGTTCACTGGTCGTTCCTGTTCGTGGTGGTCCAAACTCTTTGTCGCGACTCGCTGCTCAACTTGCAGAGTGCTTGTCGTTTTCACGTTTGAAGTGGGGTAGGGCACGAAAAGGCGGACAAAACCACTAAAATCCGCACCAACCCTAAGTCGCGGGCTTTCTAGGTGGCGGATCCGGCCTTCGAAGTTGTATTCCTGTCAGTTTTCCGCGCGATCCGTTTCCACAACAGCCAATACACATCTCCCTTTTGCGGATCTGGCACTCACACGGTTCCGTGGTGGATCCTTGCGGATCCGGATCCGGATCCGGATCGGAACCTCGGATCCGCGGATCCTGCACTGACCCCCGACGGATCCGGTAACACAGATGAATTGCTTAAGAATTAATAAGTTGCTGCGCTCTTTTCTGATTTCCCAGAACTAGGCCAATGCCCACAAGGGGAAAGAGCATACTTCGAGTGACAACAAAATGTTCTTTCAAATTTGAGTGCTTGAAGTAGAGAAAGTTAAACAACAATAACTTGGACAAAAGAAATAGATAAACTCACCAAATCTATGTGTCACTTTCTGATCAACCACCACTAATCGACAATGCCTTTGTGTGGAGGTGAGAGCATACTTCGTGGCAACGAGATTGGATTTCTTTACTTATTTGCAAAATGAAAAGAAAAGAAAATTAAACTACTTTATCAAAGTATACACCCTGCACAAAGTGTTAGAAAAATCACGCTACGAAAAGGAAAAACGTGAATCTCCTCAAGGGGGATGGGATGTGGGCGCTGTGTAGCCCAATTGCTCTCGTTTAATAAGTTTTACAATACATGCTTGAAGAAGTGCCTCTTAGTCCTTTTAAACTCAGATCTAAGAGATTACAATTTTAGAAAATGAAATATTGGTAAAAGAGGGTCCTCAGAATGTATTTTTGACACTTTTTGGCGAAAATTGGTTAGAGATTCCTTCTTTTTTTTCTTGGACCTGCTAAAAACCAGTAAGCTTAGAACATACAAATTAGTGGGTTAATCAAATAACATACAAAAAAATACAAGATTTGCAAAAAATATTGGAAACTATTGAGTGTTTTCAAGTATAGAAATGCTAGATCTAGATCTATGAATTTAGCTTTGAAAATAATACTTTTCTAGATCGATTTGAGAAGCAAGAGATAAAAAATTTAAGCCTTTAGATCTATTCTACTTGCTTCAAAAGAAACGGAAAGGGAAAGAAGAGTTTGTTTATTTGAAAGAGATAGAAGAGGCCAAAACCAAGCCTTTAGCTTGAAAGATTTGGAGAATCAATGGTGTCTGCAAAACAAAAATGTCAACAAAAATGGTATGACCAACTGTTAAGTTTGGAAGAAGAGTCAAACTAGATCCACTTCCTTTGTTTAGCACTCTATCCTGCACAGTCTCAAGAACACTTACACGTAAACGTGATTAAATCCAGTATATCAATCAAAAGAGACAAGAAGGGCATTAGTATATCCGACTACATGTGCTGCTTCTAAATCTCTAAATAATCAAATATAAGTAAGCAAGTCAAAGCCATGCTTACTCTACAGGCTCAAAGGCCTTTCTAAGCTAGATCAATTCACAGTTTATAGCATAAGAGCATAAAGAAACTACACTAGATATACCTCAACCAAAATGCATGCATAATAATGGGCCAACAACAGACAATCATTACAGGAGCAGAGGTTCTGTGCATATCCTTCATATGCAAATGAGGAGCCAAGAACTTGCTTAAATAGAAAAATGAGAGAGCCAGGGGGGGGACTTTCCAAGAGAGGGGTGCACTTGCTAAAATGTGAACAACTTGGCGTGAGTTGGAAAGAGTTGCAAAAGGCTATAAATTAGCTTCCTTCCACTTCTTAACTCTCTTCTATGCTTTATGTCACACTTGCTAACTTATTTCTTGGGAGTCGCACCCTCTCCAGGAGGAAATGCGCACTCTCTAATAAGAAACATCCTCTTGCCTTTAACTGCCGAGAAAAACACTCACAAGTGTTTTAGAAACCTTAGGAATATTTCCACTTTGCTTTGCCAACTCAAAAATTTCACTTTCGGTTTTTTGAGTTTTTAGAAATTGTTGGTTTCCTTATTTTCTCCATCTTTTTGGTCTTTTTTTACTATTTTCGAGTAATATTCAATTGTGGAGATAAATAATTACTTGAAAACTTAGGAAAGTGGGTTAAGGGGTTGTTGCCGCCGGGTTAGCACACCTGGTTAACGCAGCATAAATCTATGCTACTGCTCGGTGTGCCCTTGGGGGCAAGTCTTGAGTCAAGGCTATCACTTGATTTTGACTCCTCCGTTTAGGAAAAACTCCCAACGAAGCCAAGGGGGGTAGTCCCTAAGGAATGTTTCTAAGGTTGTTAGAGTTTCCGTGAAATAGTTTTTACATTTTTAGGAGTTGTTTTTGGGTAGTGATTAAAGGGTTCCAAGATGTGTTTGCAACAAAGTTTAAATAACCTTTCACCAGCATAAATTAATGATCATCATAAAAAAATATAGATGCACGATACTTGAGATGATAGTAAGCAAATGAAAGTGCAGCAAGGACCAGTGCCTTATAAAGAAATACAAAAGTATACACCCTGCACTAACAAAGCGAGTGTGTAAACTTTGTGGGGTTAGAAAAAATCAATCTCACAAATTATGACAAAAATGCAAATCCCCCCAGGGGGGATGTGGTGTGGGCGCTGTGTATCCCACTGCTCTCGTTTAATTTATGATTACGATACATAAATGCTTGAGATCCCTTGTAGAATGGGATCACTAAGCTTACAATAATTTGAAAAAATGAGTTTACTGAACAAGAGAGGTCTTGGGGTGCCCTAGATGGCCAAAAGTTCAAAAATTTGCCAAAGTTTCTCTCTCTTTTTTGTTAGACCTGCTAAAAACCAGCAAGTTATTAGTTCCTAAAGGTGCCCAAAAACACTTTGAAAGTGTTTTTGGACAATTGAAAAAATTACTTAAAAAAATGTGAATTTTTTTCTAAGTGTAGATTGCAAATTTGAACAAAAGAAAGCAAGCTTTCTTGTGGATATTGGCTTGCCTTTGAGGGCAGCCAACGCATAATTCCTAAGGAAAAAACACTCGAGAGTATCCCCTTGATAGATAAACCTAAGGTAAGCCAAGACTGTTACAAAATTACCATGGTTAGACCAACTTATTACAATTCCCCCCCAAGGGGTCTGGACATGCAAATTTTACAAAAGGGCCTAAAAATGGCCCGATGGACTTCTAAACACATGTGATGAACAATTGAAATGTTCAAGTCTTTGACTGCTCATTGGAAATATACCTAAGTGAGAATTAGTGGATAACAGGACTCATCCCAAGAAGCACCGGACACCAACCCAGGGCCCAAATGGCCCAACAAGATGGGGGACTTTCGCCCATCAAGAGGTAGACAACAATGCCACTAAGCCAACACTTCCTGGAATGAAAACCAAGAGAACCTGCCATGACTAGACCATGGGTCTTGAGCCCTGCTAGACTGCCACTTTTATATAAACAAGCCCAGACTTGGCCTTTTACAATGGCAAAAGACCCTCTCGCTTTGGTATATCCTGGCAAGCATGTTGTGGACGATCTGGGTTGTAACAAGAAGCATTTGATTTTTTCTAGTTTCCGTTATCTTGTTTTATCTAGTATGGCATGATGCATTAAGATTCTTTCTTCTTTGGGAACTGTAATTGATTAGGACTCGTTGAAGATAAGATTTCAGATTGGGATCAATGAATGTGTTTTTTGTTGAAACTTGACATTATCATGTAACTCTGGATGTTCTATATTGTTTTCTAATCTTGTTACTGTTTAGCTTGTTTGATTACATGCATGTTATGGGTCCAATTTTGTAATTAGTTTTTGAAAAGAATCAGTTTCTTAGATACTAATGTACTTTATCGACAGACAGTGGATCAATTTTTCAGTTTACAACTGCGTATGAGGGTTCCACAGCTGAATGGCCTCGTCAGTGGTCTTGACAATGCACTACAAGCTTATACTCAGAGGGTTGTTAGTCAGCTAGGTAATTTTGGATTATGTTCTTTTTTTTCTCATCTCTGGGAATTGGAATGACTAGATTAAGTTGTCTTTGCAAGGCAACCTCTTCCAGCTTTTATATCATCCAACTGAAAATGTAGTTTAGCATTATGTTGGGTACTGTATCTTTATGTGACTTTTGAGCAAGAACCTTCTTTCTTCTATAGATTAGAATCCAGAGATATATTTGAGCTATGTGTGCCCTATTCTGATATTACTGTTGTGGTATATACTACACTGCTTTTATTAGAACTGCATTTATTTTCAATTGTCTCAGTTAGCTGCTGGATAAGAGTTTTTTAATGACTTTGGAGGAACCTTAGGGTTTTTTGTTTTGTTTTGTTAGATAGTAACTAAAACTGCACTGTATTTTGGTCTGATTTTTGTTGTATGCATGCAGTGGATAAACATGATCTTGTACCACCTGTTCCTATTTTAACACGATACAAAAAAGAAAGTGGTATGAAGGCATTTGCAAAGAAAAAAGTGGTTGACCCCAGATTGCCTGATGATAGACGTTCTAGCCAAATCAATGTCTTGTCGACATCCAAGCTTTGTGTTCGCCTAAATTCTCTTCATGTAAGTTTTATATCTTTGTATGTGCATGTGAGTTTCACCATTGTAATTAAATGAATAAATTTGCGTTTTTGTCTTTTTTTAAATTTGGAGAGTCATCATCCTCAGTTAAAAAAGAAGCTCAGATTTTTTGTCTTGAAACTCCTTGGAAACTTCTGTACACTTCTAAAAAAATTTCTGAGAATGTTTCCAGATCTGGAAAGACCGCAGATGTTTCCCGAGATTGGAGTTTCCAGGCATTTTTTTCTTCTTTCTGAAATGATTTATGCAGGTGAGCCTAACGTTGAATCCCTTAAGAAAGGGATTAGATTAGCTTGATTTGGATTTCACAAACACACGCGTACACCCCCATGAAAATTCTTCTTACATTACAGTAATGGAGCACCCTCTCCCTACATACGCAAGAAGGGCCATCTTGTGAGCTGCAGCCTCGATCTGTATTAGGATATATATACAAGGTTAAAAGTCTATCCTCAAAGATTAGAACATAATTGATAAATTTTTTGAATCCACATTTTTTTATCTCTGTCCATCTAATCTATATACCTGTATACATATTTATACATACATCTTTTGTTTGTTTTGTAAAAGATGTTTTGTTAAAGATACTAACTATATATACAGAAAAATATTTACATCAGCAAGAAAAATGAAAACGGAACAGTATATACATTGGAATTTACATCCTCTTCCTTATTGCAACTAAAGCAACTATAAAATCAGAATAATTGGCATGGTCTAACAATCTGGCATTCTTAATCAGCAATGATCCTTTGGCCAGCAGTTGAATATGTAACTCATCTCTCCATAAATGACAAAAAGCAACTGATGAACTGACCTCATTTTCAAATTCATATTTGCAGCAGAGTTTCCAGGGAAAAAACAGTGTGGAAACTTTCAAACAGTGCCAAATACCAGCCAGGGAATTCCAAATCACAGGTCTGGAATTTCCCAACAAAACTGCCCTCCAATGCAAATGCCCCTGAAGAATGCTTGCCAATTGCGATTAAATCTGTTCCCAACAACACCTCGCAAAATAGCATTCTCATAAAATATGCTTCACTGTTTCTGCCTTTGGACAAGAGAGGTAAAGACCATAAAAAAAGCCACTCTTGGCCAAAGGAGCTTTGGAAGGGAACCTCTGATAGATTACCAACCAAGCAAACACCTGGAGTTTATAGGAAATCCTCGTAGACCAAACACCATGCAACCTTCAAATCCAATTGCTCTCAGCATCTTATTGAGATCCACCTTGCATTAAGAATTGGACCTAGCACATGCCTCTTATGCAAAATGGAGTAAAGTCTATGAGAATCATACTTCGTCAAAGGGCATCCAAAACTCCACTCCCAATCCCGCCAAAAGCGACCTTCCATATCAATATTCATTTTGAAAGATCTTCCTGTGTGATGAGCCCAATTATTTTCACAAAAGTGGGCTGATTTAAAGAATACAATGCAAACTCATGAGCCATTGAATGTCAATCTTTCCAGGAACAATTATAAGCATCCGACAAATCCCTCTAGAAGAAAATCTTCTTCCTACTTTGTCTCCTTGCTTGAAAGTGTGGAAGGTCAGAAATATAGGTGCCTTCCAGTTTCCATCTCTAGATTGACCTTTGGTCAAATCCTGTCCAACTTTCTTGCCTGACCTTTGCCAATTGTTGACCACCAAAACCGACTTGGTGGACAACGATGTACCATGCACATGTTGAATGTGCCTTGAAGATGAGAAAGAAGTACTTAATGATTTATTCAAGCGAGGCAGCTCTTTTTCTTATCTTCTCTCCATGAAATTTCCGCACCCCTGCGGGAGATTTTGTAAGGATATGTCAGCATGAAGGTCTATTTGTGTGTAACTTAGTCACCAATCATTAGGGAAGTCCTTTCATCGAGTGTTTTTTCACTTGGATAATTAAAATTCATTTTTAGTGATTTTAATTATTTGAGTTTTTCATTCAAAAATACCTCCAAAGTGGTAAAAGACGTTCTAATGATCAAGTAAATGGGGTGATTGGGGCCTAGGAATGTTCTATATTACAATGCTAGACATTATCTAGAGTCTTGCGGAATTTCGTTAAGTTTTACTTATTATTTTTTAATTTTTGGTGATTAAAAAATGTCCCCGAGCATAAAATGTTGTGATGTAAAAGATGGATGCTTTGTCCTTTATGATGTTGTATAGGGGTATGGGTACTCAAGATAAATGGCATGAGACCCCCTACACCCTTGGACCAAGTTTGAAGTCATTCGGACAAGTCTTGCTAAGGTTTTGGACACATTTTCTTAAGTCAATCAAGGAAATCAAGAAAACTGGCAAATAATTAGTAAGACAAATTTCGGAAAAGTGCCTAAAGTCACTAGGGTTGGCCAAGTTAAGTTTCTAAAGTTTATCTTATGTCCCTAAAGTAAAATTAAAGGCCAAAGGGGGTCCCCCAAGCAAGTATTTTTCAAGTTTGATGTTGTCGCCAAAAGGGGGAAACCCTCTTTCACCATGGGAAATGAGATAAATTGAAATAAAGCCAAAAGGGAGGGTCCCACCTTCATGATTCCTTCCCCTTGGCCTAGCAATGAAATATAAAACATGAGTGAGAGATTTTTTTCCCCCATTGTTTGTTATTTTTCACCCATGGAAGTGCACCCTCCTCCATGGGCCCCCTTTCTCTCTAAGTGACAAATGTCATTCATGAAAATGAACTTTCCCCTCTCTCTTTTCCTATTTAAGGAGGCTCCTCCTTCTCATTTTGGCGACAATCTCTCATGCTCTTGCTTCATTTCTATTTTTCTCATTCTCTTGCTGTCATCTTGCCCATTCTTGGGCCATTGTAATTTTCAGCCAATTGGTTGGGTAATAGAAAATATTTGGAGGATTTTTGGTGTTAGTGATGCTCTTTGATGGTGGTTTGCTTCTGCACTTCATAGCTTCACAAGCTTGGGAGGCCAAACAAGCAAAGTGTTTTGCTTTGGTAAGATTTTAGTAGTGTTACTAGAATCTTATGAATTTCCTGTTTAGTAGTTGAGATTTGCATATGCTTGTACAAGTTTATGGTTTCTTATCTCTTCATTAGGTACTCACCTTTCTTTCTAGTGTGTATCAAATATTTTACAAGCTTGCAGGTTACTTGCCTTCGAGAGTGGAATTCCTTTGACGAACACCCCACACTGCAAGCATTGAAAGAGCAAATGACACTCTCTCTTCCATTCTTTTTAAAATTTTCTGCATTTAATTTCTATAAGTTTCTCATACATAAATCTGATTTCAAGTATTGTTTACATGCTTGTCTCATAAAAAACTACTCATAATTTTCCAGAATTTTTTTGTACACTGTCCCAAAGTGATTTTGAGAATTTTTTCCGTAACTTTTGCTTGCTGGGTTTTAGCAAGTTTGCACACATTTAAGAAGGTTATGCTACCCAAATTCAACCATCTCCAAGCATAAAGGGCCTCCACAAATTGCCATTTCGGCCACTTTGGAGAAAACAGTCAAAACCACCCTCTTTTCCCTCTTTTCTTACATAATATCAAGTGTTGATTTTTGTATCATTGTAACAAGTCCAAGAGAATCTCTTGGGCTTGATTTCTTGTACTTCATTTCATGTATTTAGTGCTTAGTTAGTTTGCTTTCGTTTGCATGCAAGAGAGGAGACATTGCCACCCTTGCATGGTTTTGTAAGTAGTTTGGGTTTAACATTTTACTATCTTGTATTTTCTTTTGCCCGCACCTCACAAGTGAGAAGGTTCTACCTCCCTTGTGAAATCGCGTTGGCTTGCACTCTTTTATTTTTCCCACACCTTGCATGAGAAGAGGCTTTGCCCGTCCATGTAAAATCATTGAGGCTTGCATTTTATTTCCTAAAGTTTTGATTTAAGTTATTTTATTTGCTTACACCTCACAAGTGAAAAGGCTTTGCCTCCCTTGTGAAATCGCGTTGGCTCGCATTGCTTTAGTTTTTTGCTTAAAGGTTAAAATTTAACTTAAGCCGCGATTCTTGCCCTGTATTCTCTCCCCTTGCCGGTTCGACCGATCTTGGGTGACAAGAAAGGGAAAGGATTTGAGTTGGCTAGTCTAATAGGCACTCAGAAACATATCTTCATTAGAATCGAGAAAAAGAGACTTGACCTGTGGAGCTAGTGGGGTAGAGGCTGTTGGGAGCCTTATGGCACTTTGTGTCCTCCAGTTGAGCACCCAACAAGTTTTGGGATTGACCCACGGAGCTAGTTGAGAACCTTGTGTTCTCAGGTTGAGAACCCGACAATTTCTTTCAAATCGAAGGAGATAGTCTCTCGGGGTAAACACATTGAGTAGTTCAGTTTCAGTGCAGCAAAATCTTAATCCCCTAAGTTGAAGAGAGACTTAAAATACATTAAAATTTACAGGACCACTTGCACAAAATTGTTACTATTATTTACAGTTGTTCATTTCCAAAGCACTTCATTTTGAACTTAATCTTGTTATATGTATCTCTGACTCACTAAATTGTTCATGTTCTACAAATTGGTGCTTTATGTGATATATTGATTATCTTGTTTCAAGCATCTTACATTAATTTGTTCATCTATTGAAAGTCATTGTTTAATGTTATACTTTGAATGATTTAATGCTATTGGAAAAATATTTTAATAAACTGGTTATTGTGACTCCATGGCCCGAGTAGAGAAGGCACTGGTCTTGTTTAATTCTTTATTTCTCTCTCGTACCCATTATTTGTTTTATTGTTAAAAAGGGTTTGCTTGTCATTGAAATCATTGCATTGTTGCATGTTTGACTATCATTCTAATTTTTAGTAATTTACAACTCCCGAAAATAAGCTCTTAAAAAGAAACTTAGTAAGTAGGGACTGTTGCCCGTCGATGTGCACATAGTAGCAGAAATCTTTCGAAGCTGCTTTGGGGAATGTGTGGCCTTTGGGGCAAGCAAAGAGTCAGGTGATGTCATCTGATCTCAACTCCTCCGTTTAAGCAAACTCCTAACGAATCCAAAGGGGGTAGACCCTACAAAGAGTTACTAAGGATCTTAAGTGTTTTTTAAAGTGTTTTTTCCGGATTGGGATGGGTGTTTTTTAGGAGTTTTTAGGCAATTTGCAACAAAATTATCCTAGTATATATTTGCAAGATAAAGCACATCCACAATATATGATGATAACTTATAAATTTAACGAAGCATTCACAACATGATATGATAAAATAAATGACAACAATTTCAAGATGGATAATAAGCAAATAAAAAGATTGAACAATTGTCATTGTTGAATGACCAGTGCCAATGGAGTCATTGTCTTTGGAATGCTTGGAGTGCTTGGAGATGTTTTGCAAATGTATCTTGGCAAATTTTATTGTAAATTTTGAAAGTGAGGTGGATTATTGTGGGAAAGAGGATCTGCAAGATATACCTTTCGGTACAAGAGATATGTTCGGAATACAGTCTAGGTGGCTCCGTACGAGGACATGTGGGTTGGAACAGAGTCTCGAGAGCGGTGTTCAACACTACACGAACAAGGATGTAGTCTAACTGGTGCTCTGAGGTCTCTTCCCAGTGGTTTTAACGTCCCAGGAATAATTTGCCCACTTTTGACTGTAGCGATCAATGTCGGATTTTTGTTGGTTTTCTTGGGAGTTTATTTTATTAGGTTGAAGTTGGATTAAATGTGAGGAAATTAAATAAGCTACAACTGTGTCTGGGTATCCCACAGCTCCGAAGGACTGATGATGGGTAGAGCATACGCAGTGTAGTAAATAGGTTCGCTCCAATTTTATTTATTAGGTGATGAACATAAGAGCCATAGACTCTTCAACAGAGAGCACTCTTGATTCGCCTTAGATTCAAGATATTTTTATGAAACAAGTAATGCTTAAACATAAGTAAAATTAAAACAAGTTAAGTAAAACAAACTCTCCGATAGAAAGTGCTCTTGATCCACTTTTCAGTGAGATTCAAGAGACTTTGGATTCTTTTTAAAGCAGTTTCATATCAAAACAAATCTAACTAAGACAGAAAAAGTAGTAAGCCTCTCCGACAGAGAGTGCTCTTGATCCACTTTTCAATGAGATTCAAGAGACTTTTTGTTCCTTTTAACACTTTTATATCAAAGCAATGAAATCTAGAATCTAACTAAACAAAGCTAAAGCAATGATAATTATTGAAACTAATCTAAACTAACAACTATTTAACTTGTGCAGGTATAAAGCAAATGAAAAGAACTTAAAAGGACGATACAGGCTTCCCCCAAATGAGGGAGCCGTAATCCCAATTGCTCTTTATTTATGCTTTACAAATGAATGGTGTTAATCTTCCTTTTGAGGGCACAAGGAAAAGAATGGGGATGAAGAAGGGGGAAGATAGAAGTGTATTTTTGTGTCCTTTTTGCTTTAGCTCTTCTTGGTTTCACTTTGGCCTTTGGGCTTTTTGCTTTGTCTTCTTGCTTTCCTGTAGATAAGAGCTTTGAACAAAGACTTAGTTAAAGAGTTAGAATTGTTAGTATATAAACAAATAAACACAAACTAGATCAATAAAGGCTGAAAGCTTTTAAAAATCAGATCTAGATACTAAAGATCTAAATTAGATCTAGATGCTATAGCTAAAAGCTTTTAAAAATCAGATCTAGATGCTAAAGCTGAAAGCTTTAAAAAATCAGATCTAGATACGAAAGATGAAAACTTTAAAAAATCAGATCTAGATACTAGAAAGTAGATCTATAAAAGATGAAAACTTTTAAACTTTGAACTACTTTAAGGAAGATGGGCGAATAGGTGGAAGAATGAAACTTGAAGCTAAAAACTACCTATTGCACTTGAGGAGCGAATGCATAAAAGATTAAACCTTGAAGCTAGATGATTCGCTATTGTAACCAACAAAAAAAGAAAAAAAATTGATTTTAGTTTTAAGAGGGTGAAGAAAAGAAACCCAAGCCGAAGCTTGAATAACGAGATAAGTTTGGAAATTCCTGTAGGACAAAACTCATTAGCTTTGTAAACAAAGGAGCAAAGAGAAAGAGGAAGCAGCTGAACTCCAAATCCTACTTCGCCTTTGATGATCTGCAAAACTCAAGCAACCTTCAACACAAGATCAAATATAGTGTGTTAAATCAAATAAAACCAAAAGATTATTAGTATAATTGAATACACCTTGCTACTTTTAAATCTTAGACAATCTAGCAAAAACAAACAACTTGAAAACCTCAAATGTCTACTCTATGGACTTATAAAAAGCCTTCTAAGCTAATAACCTTGCATATAAAGAGAGATTAAATTAGACAAACATCACCGTGGTTCAAGCATACACCATGAGATTTTGCACCATTTAGACCTCCAAAGTGTTCACTTTATTCCAAACTTGCTTGCCAAATAGCAAAAGCATTACAAAATAATACAACATAGGTTCCTTGCAAAAATTCCACACTCAAATGATGGAGCAAGAGCCTCTTTTTATAGAGTTACAATAGGGAAGTCGAATGCATGAAGAGAGGAGGACGAGAGCTTGGAAGGAGAGCGAATGGCATAAATTGTGGAGAGATTGGTGCATGAGTTTGGTAGGTTGGTGCTCTTGGTTGGTAGATGGATGAGGTGGCTGCCACCTCATGAGAGGGGTGCCCCTCTCCATTGTAAACAACGCTCAATGCTTTGGAACCCTCACCCTCCTCATTGGAGCCTTCACTTGCTCAACTCGTGAGTGTAATTTGCCCACGTGAGGGAGGCCCACGCAAATCATTTAATTAAATATTCAACTTTGACTTTGAATTGAACCTTAAAGCTACGCTTTCATACTTAATGTATTTGCCCTCCTCTTAAATAAATAATGCCACCCTTTCCAAAATGAAATTTTTAATCATTTTGTCTTTTTATTTTTATTTTTTGTACTCTGTGCATTTTCTCTTTTTTTAGCATTAAAATGCCAATTTGATGCATCTTTAATGAAAAATGCTCCCAAAGGTGACGTAATCGCCCAGAACATGAAGAAAGTGGGCACTAGGGTAAAGAGGGCGCTCTGAGCGTCAAAACGAGCCTCCCCATGCCAAATTCCGCCTCCAGACGACACGTTTATTACATTTTGAATTTTTTTCCAATTAAACGATTAAAAAATGGTCTAATTTACAAAAAAAATTATTTTTGTCAGAATGAAATGAAACTCCTAGGGGACTTAGTGCATGTCCATACGACTCAATTTAGATGGCTAGCATGTAAAAAATCATAGACACTGTTGCCAACTAAGTTGTACTTAGATGGACTATCAAGCGAGCGGGCAAAGTTGAACATTTCAATGTTTTTTTTTCGATGATTTGATATCCAGCTGGCCTTCTAAAGGGCCCCCGTTTTAACTTTTTTCCACATGTCCATGGCCCTGTGGGGTTTGTAATAAAACGTACTAGCATGGTGTTTTGTAAAAGACTTGGTTCCCTAGGACTTTTTGGCTAAGTCAGGTATTCCAAGGAGTTTTTTCACCCAGTTATTATGTCTTGCATTAGTGCACAACATAATTTTTGGGTTTTTCTTCTGCTCCTCCAAAGCTGGAATGCCTGGGGAGGCTGACGGGCCTTAGGGGGTTGTTAAAGTCTATGGGTCAATGTATATGAACATGCTAGGCGTTATTTTTGAGTCATATGGACATGTGCTAAGTCCCCCTAGGTTGTTTTTTAATTTTCGATGAAGTTTTTTTTCTTTTTTTTCTCTATATTTTCCGTAAATTGAGCCATTTTTTTTAATGGTTCAATTAATTTTTTTTTTAATTGGCCTTGAAGTGGCGTCTAGAGGTCTTTTCTGCCTTAGGGGTGCTCGTTTTCTAACTCAGAGCACCCCCTTAACCCCTAAACCCACTTTTCCTAATGTTTGGGTGCTTAAATTTTTACCTATGGCCAAAAAACCCAAAAAACCCAAAAAAGTCATGAAAAAATAAAAAAAGTGAAAAAATGACTCATAAAAATATTAAATTTTGGGATTGATTTATGGATTGATTTTTTCAGCTATGTTTTAGGAGTTGTAAGAGCTGATTTTGGAAAGATTCCGGGCAGCTATATTATTGGGATTACTTCCCCATTTGAGGGGGGCATATTTCCCAAAATTGGGCCCCTTAAATCATGGAATTTGCAGCTATGTTTATGGGCTGTTACATGGCTGATTTTTAGCTGATTTGGGGCTGATTTTGGCATCCCATTACATGGGAGTGGGCAGCCCCATTTTCTCCACGAGTTATGCCACTCATTCCACCCATTTCTCTCCATATTTGGCTATTTAAGCATGGCTGCCCACTCCATTTTCTCTAGTTGGAGAGTGAGCAGAAATATATTGTAAGCTTATGCTATTTTGTTGATGAATAAAAAGACTTTGAAGGTCCATATGTGTGATACTTTTGTGAGTGGTTTCATGGTCTCATGATGTGGAGTGATTTGTAGCAAGTTCAAATTCTGGGCATGTAATTTCCAGCCATCAACTGGCCTGCTTGAAGGATTGGTAACGATTTTGTGGGGAGGAACAATTAATCTTGTTTGTTTTAATTTGTTCTTGCATTTGTCATATTGGTTAGAGATTCAAAGTTTATATGTTTCATTTGTTTATGCTCATACTATTTTGATTTCTAACCATGTGCATTTCTAGTTTGATGGTTTTTCTGTGAGTTTTGTTTGCTACAGGTTGACAGGTGTGAAGAGAATGATAGCTTGTTTGCTCTCCATTTCTTCTTCTGTGCACATTTTGGTGGATCTTACTCTCGGTTTCCCACTTTCAAGATTCCAAAGTCTTTGGTTTCAAGAACCATTCTGTCTCTTCTCTCTTCCTCAGCTTTATAAAATCAAATTTTCTGGTTACTGGTTACTAAGCATAAAGTGGATATGATTTATATACTATTGTTAACATTTTAAATAGATCAAGATTTACTTTCAGAAAGGTCTAGTTTAGTGGTTTGTTAAAGCTCTCATTTTTTGACTGATTAGATCTTTACTTCTTTCAAAACTTGCAAAAAATTGTTAAAATTTTTCAAAGTTTTGTTGAGTAGTTGTAGTTCTGATTTTAAAAGTATATTTGGCTGTCCAAGAGCATATAATTTGCAGCTTATAAAGCTTGCAAAGACCCCAAGCAAACAAGCATCACTGCTTGTTTTACTTGGTTAAATTTTGCATTTTTTAAGTAGTCTTAACACTTCGATTTTTTTTGGGTTTTTAGGAGGTGTTCCAAAGACACTCTTAAAGTGTTTTGGGGCATTTTATACTAATATTTGCTTACTGGTTTGCAGCAAAAAGATGAACAGGTAGGAGGAGGTGTTGCCGAAATTTCAAGGATCCAGGCAATCCAGAAGACCAAATTTAAATTTTTGTAAAACCAGTTATTTTTTCATTGAAAAATTGTAAACCGCCAAGTCACTTTAAGTAGACTGGGGCACTTCTCTGACCATTGTAAAAGATTATTAAACGAGAGCAAGTGGGCTAGCCAGCGCCCACACCCCATCCCCCCAGGGGTGGCCTGTGTCGTCTCTTTTCATGGTGTGATTTTTTAGAGTAGTTTACTTCTTTTATTTTCGACATTTAATAAAACTAACTAGGGTTAAAATTTACCTTGTTGGTCCATTCCACTGGCGGGCCACAAGTTCACTCAGGACATAGATTTTTATCATTTTTTTTTTTTACAAACTCAAACGCCCCCTTGCTTTCCCAAAGTAGGGTTTCTGTACAAGGGCTTGCCCGAGTATGCGCCTGAAAAGAGACTCCTGGGGTTTTAAAAAAAAGATAAAATTTTGGTTCATAAAATTTTTCTAAAAAAATACCAAGGTCTTCTCCCGTATGCTCTGTGGTCGACTTGCAGCTCAGTCTGATCCAGTTGGTACACATCAGAAAGGGGGAGATGACTAGTAATAGGATCTAACACCGCCCACAATAAAAAAACCTTTATGTGAAAATCCGGCACATCTCGAGCATTTTGCTGTTGTGGGGAAATTTCCCAGAAGGCTTGGGGCAAAACTGAGTAGTGACCTCTTGGAAACCGTTAGGCTTGCCCTCGTTGGTACAGCATCTGAACACCTCCTTGAGACTCCGATTCAGCCCAAGCCAGAGAGGGAAGCCACACAGCAAATTTCCGGACATGTTCCCCCGTGCCTTCGCGTATATTGGGAACCAACCAACCATAATAAAAAGATCACATTCACATTAATTTTAAAATAAACCAAGAACACTTGCACTACATTTACTTTTTGGCTCATGCATTTATTTGACTCCATTACAAGGCACTGGTTTATGTTAATGTTATTTCATGCTATTGACAAATGATGCAAATGAATGATAATGAAAATGAATGAGAGCAAATGATGTATTGATGAATAATTGCTTTGCTTTACAAAAGTATATGCTACTTTGTCTTGGTTATCAAAATATTTTTCTAACTCCTAGATTAGACGCCTTAGTTTTCTTTTAATTTTTAGGGTCCACCCCCCTTGGCTTCGCTAGGAAAGCCTAGACGGAGGAGTCGAGTCCCAAGTGACAGCACTTGACTCTGACTTGCCCCCAAGGCCACACCAGCAGCTTGAAGACTTCTGTTGCGTTTTCCCCAGGTGTGGAACCAGGCGGCAACAGACACGAAGACTTTAATAACCTTCCTAGGTTCGAGCACCATGAGAATACTCCAGCTTTGGAGGTGTGAGTGGAAAACTTAGGAATTATACGCCATTGAAGAGTAGCGCATAATTCCTAAGGAAAAAACACTCTAGAGTATCCACCTGATAGCCAAACCTAAGGTAAGCCAAGTCTTTTATAAAAGGACCATGCTTAGACCAACTTATTACAATTTCCCCAAGGGTGTATGAATATGCAGTTTATTACAAATGGGGCAAAATTGCCCTGAAAATGACTTCTGAACTTTTGGACTCTGAAGATGAACATGTATCATGTTCATGAAATTGGCGGCTCATTAGAAGTTCAACTATTGTACAAAATAGTGGGTAACATTCAGCTCCAACTGCGGGACGGGCACTCGTATGATCTTCGATCAAAAAGAGTGTTCGAGAACCCTAGAATCTCAGGTTCTTGCATGGAAACAAAAGTGCAGCAACGCACATATACATGATAAATATGCCAAATAAAAACCAACATAAAATGAAATCTATTCTACAATGTTAATATACAACATGTAGTATGAAACAACTACAAAAAAACTATTGTACATGATATATTATTTAAAAATAATATACAAAAAATAGTGTACAAACATAAAAGTACAACAGGAGAGGGTTTAGAAAAGCCCTGAAATGCCCCCATGGGCATTTTAAGTGTCATTGTTGTAAAATAGCTTCAGATGCTATCCATTCACTGGTAGGTTCAACCTCTCTCCTTCCATGCTGTTGAGCAGAAAGGAATTTGTGTCGGCAAAATCGTGAATGATAAATGGCCGCTTCCAGAGGCTATCGAATTTACCGTGTTTTCCTGGCTTGTCTCTTCTTTTATCCCACATGAGGACTGTGTCCCCAATTTGGAAAGGTCTTGGTTTGGATGACTTGTCAAAGGTGCTTTTCATGCTCTCTTGATGTCTTAGACTCTGATCTAAGTTTTCCCTTCTGCTCTCATCCAATTCAATGATCTGATTCACTCTTTGCTCCATCTCCTCTCTTCCTGGACCATATTCCATAATCATTCGAAAGACTGGTATTTGCATACTAGTAGGTAATTCAGTTGTGAGACCATAAACCAACTCAAAAGGAGACCTTCCAATAGCATTTTTCTTGGTGATTCTATCAACCCAAAGTGCATACTTAATCTTACTATCCCATGCCTTATTGTTGTTACCCACAATTTTCTTGATGATGTTCATTAAGTTTTTATTGGTGGACTCAGCAAGTCCATTTCCCTAGGTGTAATAGTTGGATGAGTGGGATAGGGTAATGCCATACTTGAAGCAGAAGGAAGTGATATCAATGGAACTGAAAGCTTTGGCATTATCTGTTGTTATTTTAAGAGGGATACCAAATCTTGTGATGATCTCATCCTCAAGGAAATTGATAACTTTCTCGGTGGCTGTTTTGGTGGGTATGGCCTCTACCCACTTGGTGAAATAATCGGTAGCTGTGAGGATCCAACTAAATCTGTTACTTGAATTATCCTTGAATTTACCAATGAAGTCAAGCCCCCATTGCTGAAAGGGGGCAAGGACTACTACTGGCGTGAGGGGAAGAGCAACCAATTTCTGCTTCCCAGTAAAAAGCTGGCACTCTTGACAACACTTAACATATTTATGCACATCTACGAAGAGGATTGGCCAGTAGTAACCTTCTCGGAGGATTTTGTGGGCAGTTGTATTTGCTGCGAAGTGGCCTCTACAAAATCCTGAATGGAACTCTACCAAGATTCTTTTGGAATCTTGCTCATTTACACACCTAAGTATTATCTCGTCTGGGTTCCTCCAACCCAAACCTTCTTGAGTGAGACAATACCTAGTTATTTTCAACCTTAAAGCCCTTCTTTTATGACCCTTGAGGTGATCTGGGCAAGTAAGGTGAAGAAGGAAATAGATAATGTCCGAATACCAATGGTTGTCAAGGTTCTGCAGTGATGGGGTCTTAACTGGCTCAGAACTATTGTTCTCACAGACCATTCCTATGGCTTCCTCATTCTTCTGAGTTAACATTTTGGCAAGACCCTGTCCTTTGATAAGCTTTGTGGGTTTTATTTCTAAGTCATATTCCTGAATTTTTGATACCCATGTGCCCCTTATTCCTAAGCAATCTTGTTGGGACAAGATGTCTTTTACTGCAGCATGAGGCCCTGAAATGTTTTAGCGATTTGACCAAGGCATAAGCCTGCTTTTCCATGGTGGTGTATTTTAATTCGGAATTCTGCAAAGCACGATTCATGAAAGCAATAGGTTGCTCGAACCCTTCGTGGTTCTTTTGGAGCAATACCCCAACAATGGTGTCTTCTGATGCAAAAGAGAAAATCATGAAATCCTTAGTATAATCAGGCCTGACTAGGACAGGTGACTTGGTGATTCCATCTTTAATACAGGAAAAAGCCTCCCTTCCCTCATTAGTCCAAACAAACTTGGCATCCTTTTTTAGTAACTTTTGCATTGGTTTTATTAATTCAGCCAAATTGGGGATGAATCTTCTAATGAAATTGATGTGTCCATTAAAAGATTGGAGGGCCTTAACATTCTTAGGTAAGGGTATTTTATTAATGGCCTCTATCCTTTCAGAATAAACCTTGACACCATCCTTAGAAGTGATGTGTCCTAATAGCTTTCCTTCGTCAATCCCTAGGACAGACTTGGCTGGATTTAAGGAAATTCCATACTTCCTGCATCTTTCAAAGACCTGTTTTAAATTATTAACATGGCTCGATCTTTCTTTAGGAAAGACAGTTAGGTCGTCCTGATAGATTTCAATGATTTTACCGATTAGCTCCTTAAATGCATAATCCATGGCTCTTTGAAAGGTGGCCCCTGTATTCAAAAGGCCAAAAGGCATTCTTAAATACTCAAAAGTGCCCCATGAAGTTGTAAAAGTGGTTTTATGCTTATCTTCTCTTTGGATGACCACCTGGTTGTACCCTGAAAAACCATCTAGCATGGACATCATGCTAGCACCTGTGACCCTTTGGAGGAGGGTCTCCATGTTTGGAAGTGGATAGTTGTCCTTCTGACAAGTTATATTAAGATTTCGAAAATCAATGCATATCCTTATGCTTCCATTCTTTTTTCTAACCACCACTAAGTTAGAGCACCAAGATGAATGTCTTGTGGGTGCTATTATTCCCACAGCTAACATTTTTTCAAGCTCCTTCTTGAGAATGGGAGCTAACTTAGGGTTGATTTGCCTTAATTTTTGTCGAAAAGGATTGAATTTTTTATTTCTTGCTTCAGGGGTATGGTGTGTTGAAACACATCTTCTCGATATGCGTTTAATTCATCGTAGGTAAAGGCGAACACATCGCTATATCTTTAACTAGATTGATTAAGTCATTTCTTTCCTTTTCCGAAGTACCTTTTTGTATTTTTATCATTTTCGGATCTTTCTCCGACCCAATGTTCATCTCTATATAGTCCCCTGGTTTTATGGAGTCAATGTTATTCTTTCTTCTATCCTGTCTGTCAAAAATGTTTTCCAATGCTATAAGTCCATGTGGCACAAGATTGTTAAACTGGTCGCCCTCTCCCTGATACTCTTTACCCTCTTCTTATTCATTGACTTTAAAGTTTGAGAACTCATCAATATTATGAATAAATTTTAATATTTGTTCATCATCTCTAAATACCTGCCAATGTTCCATGTTATCTGGTACTAATGGCCTGAAATTGATTTCCAATGTACAGTCACCATTTAACATTTCCTCTGAAGGTTGAAGTGTTAATGTTGAAACCGCTAACCTGTCCGTTGCACTGTTCTGATCTCTAGGCATAGCTTCTATTTTCAAGGCATAAAAAAACTCCATGGTGTCCCAAATTGCATTTCTGTATTTCTTTAACCTCTGACTATTGCATGCAAATTGGTTCTTTACTTGTAATACTATTAAGTCAGAGTCGCCTTTTATGCTTAACATCTTTATCCCCATGTCTTTTGCTAGGTCTATTCCAAGTAAGAGTGCCTCATACTCAGCTACATTATTAGTTGCTTCAAATTCCAGTCTAAATGCAAAATTAAAAGTCTTCCCTCTCGATGAAGTGATGATTATCCCAGCCCCTTTTCTTGCTCTTGAATGAGCACCATCAAAGTTCATTTTCCATATCTCATCTACCCTTTCATTTTTAATCTTTTCTTGAATAGGGGCTAGAAAGGTATAGTTAATTGCATAACTCCCAAGATCATCAATATTATAAACATATTGATTTAAGGGTTTCTTGGGATTTTCCACATGATATTTCTTTTATTTTTCATTATGCAATTTCACTAATGAGTCCTCTGATGCCGGTACAGTGGCATAAGACCAATCCATTTGGATCCATCCTCCTAAAGTGGCATCCCACTTTCTAGAAAGCAACATCCCCCACTTATCGGGGACATCTATGACAAGGATGCCCTTAGTTACATGGATATCCAGATATTTGGCTAACCTCACCGATTGATTTTCAGTAATGCCAACCACATCAACCTGTCTAGAATCCATGGCACAAACATTCTGATATGGTCTAGTTGTTCTAAGGTTGAGTTGTTGCATAACCTTTTTAGTCATAATGTTGGAAGAAGACCTTGAATCTAACATACGGTTATGTAGAAGAAGACCACCTATCATCAATGATAAATAAAAAGGGGGATGATCTTCTCTTCTTGGGTCCTTGGTATGTAGAATTACTAAGGGGTCTTCTGAGACAATGTTATTGCTTGTGGAAGGTTGTTCTACCGTTTCTGAAAAAGTGACCTTTTTAGGAGTAGGAGGATTTAGGACTTTCAAAAGTTTCTCTTTTTGCTCAGGGATTTTGTATAGTTCAGTAACAGGTATAGGTATTTTTAAAGTTTTAAACCAGTTACCCCAATCAACATTTAACTCATTAGACTCATTAGGGTCATTAGGAATTATTACTTTGGGAGGATACTGCATGCAGGGACTAGCATTTCCCTTTCTCTTGTAGGTGACACCTTTGAACTTTTGCATGTCATGGATCTGCTCATGAGAAGGCCTTTATCCATAAGTTTTGGTCAAGTTATCTATTCCTTGACTATACTACCTAGCTTGCTTCCAACTTTCCCTAGGAATAACATGGATATCACCTACTGCATTGACAAAATCAGGCTCGCTTGAAACCTGCTCATTGCTGCTACCCTCCGGAAACCCATGTTCTTGAACATAGCATGTCAAATAAGAAGTGGATTCCTCATGTAAATATTTACATGCCTTCAGAAGGGTGTATAGTTCTCAACCATGTTAGTAGCTTCGAATTGGTTGGGAGGCCTCTTTTCATGGTTAGGACCCTTCTTTGGCCAATTTGTCTTTGGAGGGTAATTTCTCTGAATGGGTTGGGTCTGATCTCTTTCCATGGCTATGAACCTATTCTGCATTTCTTTTAATTCAGAAAGATATTTCATTTCCATGTTTTCCATTTTTTCGCTCATCTCTAACATCTTTCTATCATAAATATCCTGTTGGGAAAAGAAAGCCTTTTCCTTAGGTTTAGTTTGCTTCATAGGGGTCAAGGCCCTTGAATAGCCAGGAATGTTGGACTTGCAAGATGATTGCATGTTTCTGTCAATTTTAACAGTAATATCTTGGGCCATCAAAAAGGTGGTGAGCTCTTTGTCTCTAAGCTAATATTGCATTTCACCACTTAGTGCCTCAATGTAATAAACCAAAATGGACTGCGCTGGAGGCTTGAAGTTTGTATGCAATCTATTTATTAAGTCCGTGAACTTCTTGTTAAACTCATCTATAGTTTCATTTTCTCTTCTCTTGATATTGTTTAAGGCAGCTAGCTAATGACGTGGCTCTTTCTTTTTCCCAAATTTGTTAGTGAAGGCTGTTTTGAAAGTTGCTAAATTTGCAAAAGAGTTGTTAGGTAGGTTGATGAGCCAATCATTAGCATCTCCTTCTAAAGATAGGGCAAAAAGCTTCATATAGACATCTTGATGTTTGTTTGTTGGATCCCTAACCCAACTACTGAGACATATGGAAAAGTTCTTTAGATGATGACTTGTGGAAATGGCATCAGTGCCAGTGAAGTTAGGTAGTTTGTCGATAGCTTTGTCTGGCAAATCATGTGGTTGACCTGCTATCTGAGTAATGTTAAGGGGACTGAAAAATTCTCCCATTATGTCAGATAAACAATTATTATTTTCTATGAAAAGACAATGGATGTCCGAAATAGACTCAGATCCTAAATTCTCAAGGATCCTACGAGAAGATAACCTGTTTATTCTCCTCCGATAAACCTTTTCAGGTTCAGGGATGGAATCAAACAAGCCTACAGAGTTCCTTCTTGTTGAATACCTTGGTAAGTTTAAAGACAGTGGAGTCGCCAGATGGATCAAGTCTAATTTCAGAAAGTTATTTAGACTAAAAATCTATCAAAAAGATTAAGGTAAAAAACTAAGGTAAAGTCGTCCAGGAACAAAAAATTTGTCCCCGGCAACGGCGCTAGAAATGTTGCCCGCCGATGTGCACACAGGAGCACAAATCTTTCGGAGCTGCTTTGGGGAATGTGTGGCCTTGGGGGCAAGCAAAGAGTCAGGTGTTGTCACCTGATCCCGACTCCTCTGTTTAGGCAAACTCCTAACGAAGCCATGGGGGGTAGACCCTACAAAGAGTTACTAAGGCTCTTAAGTGTTTTTTGCGGATTGGGATGAGTGTTTTTTAGGAGTTTTTAGGCAATTTGCAACAAAATTATATCCAAGTATAGATTTGCAAGATAAAACACATCCACAATATATGATGATAACTTATAAATTTAAAGAAGCATCCACATCATGATATGATAAAATAAATGACAACAATTTCAAGATGGATAATAAGCAAATAAAAAGATTGAACAATTGTCGTTATTGAATGACCAGTGGCAATGGAGTCACTGTCTTTGGAATGCTTGGAGTGCTTGGAGATGTTTTGCAAATGTATCTTGGTAAATTTTATTGTAAATTTTGAAAGTGAGGTGGATTACTGTGGGAAAGGGGATCTCCAAGATATACCTTTCGGTACAGGAGATATGTCCGGAATACAGTCTTGGTGGCTCCGTACAAGGACATGTGGGCTGGAACGGAGTCTCGAGAGCGGTGTTCAACACTACACCAACAAGGATGTAGTCTAACTGGTGCTCTGAGGTCTCTTCCCAGTGGTTCTTGCATCCCCAGGCAGAATTTGCCCACTTTTGACTGTAGCGATCAACACCGGATTTTCGTTGGTTTTCTCGTGAGTTTATTTTATTAGGTTGAAGTTGGATTAAATGTGAGGAAATTAAATAATCCACAACTGTTTCTGGGTATCCCACGGCTCTGAAGGACTGTTGATGGGTAGAGCATACGCAATGTAGTAAATAGGTTTGTTCCAATTTTATTTATTAGGTGATGAACATAAGAGCCATAGACTCTCCGACCGAGAGCACTCTTGATCTGCCTTATGGCGAGATTCAAGAGATTTTTATGAAACAAGTAATGCTAAAAAAAAAGTAAAATTAAAACAAGCTAAGTAAAACAAACTCTCCGATAGAGAGTGCTCTTGATCCACTTTTTAGTGAGATTCAAGAGGCTTTGGATTCTTTTTAAAGCAGTTTTATATCAAAACAAATCTAACTAAGACAGAAAAAGTAGTAAGCCTCTCCAACAGAGAGTGCTCTTGATCCACTTTTCAATGAGATTCAAGAGACTTTTTGCTCCTTTTAACACTTTTATATCAAAGCAATGAAATTTAGAATCTAACTAACTGAATGCCAATTGAATGGAGATACGCCACATCTAGAGATGTTAGGCAGGTCCAACATTGATATCATTACATCCTACACGAGTTTGCCACATATGAAAGTCGCCCATGCAAGAGTTAACTGGAACTCCAAAATCTTGATTGGATATGTCTAATTCGAAGCCCAGATGACTTAGCTTTGACTGTACAATCACTTTAGTTCAACCTCAGATCAACTCCGGACACTTTCCACTTATTTAGGAATTTGTCTTTTCCTTTATTATGTCCTAATCTGACATTTATTTTGTCTTTTTTGGGTTTTTCGAGTAAATATCATTTTTTGAGATAAATACTTACTTGAAACTTAGGAAAGGTGGGTTTATGGGTTAAATGGGTGCTCTGGCTTAGAAAACGAGCATCCCATTGTCAATTTTTGCCCCCAAACCACTTAATTATTACATTTTGAATTTTCCTAATTAAACCATTAAAAATGGCCTAATTTACGGGAAAATTTTATTTTTCCAAAACATTAAAAAAACACCTAGGGACCTAAAATGTCCATATGACTTTATTGAAGTGTTTTAGCATGTTCATATACATTGACACATGAACTTTAATAAAACCCCAAGGCCTAACCACCAACTTGAGCATTTCAGCTTTGGAGGTGTAGGAGAAAAACTCGAAAATTATATTCGGCTAATATGCAAAGCATAATTAACAAGGGAAAAAACTCCTTGGAATATGCTGATAGGTTGCCAAGTCTTAGGAAGCCAAGTTCTTTACAAGACCACCATGCTAGCACACTTTATTACAAACCCGGTGGGGCATGAAAATGCGATAAAAAAAATAAAAAAGGGGCTCTGAAAAGGCCTGATTTGAACTTCTGAACACTGAAATGCACAAGTACTTGTGCAAACTTTGGCGGCTCTCTGGAAGTCCAACAGTGTGCAACTCAGTTGGTAACAATTCCGAAGCAATGTTTTCCGGACCCTACCGATTTTTTCACCAAGACGATGTTTGCAACTTTGCTTTTAACCTCTTCCATTAAAGAAGTCTAACTGCCTGTAATAATTAAATCATTGACATATACAACCAAGACTACAAATTGACCATATTCATTATTTTACCTTTATATATAGCTTTGCATTTGAGGGACTTCTTTTTAAAATTGTCATTTTGAAGATGTTGATCATTTTGTACCACTTCTTGGAGCTTGTTTGAAGCCATAAACTTTTGTATGTAGACTTTGTCCATCTTTTAATGTAACTGAAATTTCTTCAAATTTCAAAATGTGTCTTAACAGATGTGCTTCTCAATGTGTAGTATGCTGTTTTCCATCTGAATGTGCTTGAGGATAGCATTCGAGAGCGCTGGGCACAGAAGAGGCCTCAGGACAATGTTATGGCAGGTGATTTTTTTTTTCTTGAAGCCCTCATTTTTCATTCACATTGTTTCCCTTGAAAAGCTAACTATACTTGAGAAATGCAATATGTATTATTTTTATAGCTAACAAGTAACAACATTTATTGTAGCTCTAGTGTCTGACCCAGAGTCTAATGCCTGTATGCAGCAAACCAAGTGGGCCTATAAATTTCATAACCCAACTGTTGTCTATCTGCCCGAACTTTTACAATAGCATCATAGAAGGCAATGCTTATTCTGTAATATGACCTTGTTTGGACTCTTGGAGTATTCCTCGTTGCGCCCTTGGGGTTATTTTCATCATCCTAAGCAACCACGTTTTCTTCTTGCTTTCTCATCTTCTTTTATACCTTCAAGTCTTCTTGATGCTCATCTTGCTTAGAAGGTTTCTATAACAAATAATTGAAGGATGGCCTTTTTCAAATATTTTAGGCTAATATAGCCTTCCTATAGTCATTATTCTGGCAAGAAGAAAGAAATAATGAATTTTAATAATATCAAGGGTAACAAAAATATTCAATGGGACTGGTAAAATATATAAAACAATATACAACATGCAGTCAAGAGAGTGCATCAAGTGTCTCCATCAAATATAGAGGAATGGGTTTATCTACATGTAATTTCTCAGGGGTGGAGCCATGACAACAACTAAATAGTAAAATGTTGATATAGTGCTTCAAATTCTGGAAGAGATGCATGCTTACAGATGTGGAACTTAAGCAGCATCAGCCATCTTGTCAATCATCCATAATTGTAATTACATGAAACATCTGGTTAATGCTATACAATTCTGTGTGACCAATTGATTTATTAATTGAACAATATGTGGTTAGGTCTGCCTGCATTATATAGTGGCATGCTTCTTATTGTTCCCTGTAGCAGTCTATTTTAACATATAACATATCATCTTATGGCATGGTGCTCACAGTTAATACAACAATCATTTTAGTATCGTTCAACCTATAACATATGTGCTTAAATGCAGAGCAAATCAGAGATGGAATGCAAGTGCGAAGTAACAAGAATGCTAATTGCATTATTTCTATCGTATTCTTTTACTCAAAATCTAAGTGTTCTTCGTATGGTAATTAGGGCGAAGCTCAGTCGACAGTGATCTCAAGCCGAAGCGTGTTATTGCTAACAGACCAGTGGATGTGCTTTCAACGGCCTTTGATGGCACCAGAAAATCTGTTAATGCAGCCATCGATAGAATATGCGAGTTCACAGGTGATGTGTTTCTTTCATGGCAATTTAAAAAGCCATCCGGTGATCTGCTTGCTCGTTTTCAAAAATATAATATCTTCCTTTGTATGCTTTTTGTCAACATTGCCTATACTAACATGGATTTCCATCAGGAAATGCCCTGTTCTTCTGTTTATTTTGAATCTTATGTCTCTCATTTGAAGATGGAAAGGGCGTAATTGAGAGTTTTGTACCATCACGTTCATTTTTGTGTTTTCAGGCATAAAAATAATCTTTTGGGATATGAGGGAATTCTTTATCGATGGTTTGTATAAAAATAATGTCTCGCAAGCACGGATGGATATGGTACTTCAAGGCCTTGATTCGGTAGGGTGTCTTGTACTGTTCTAGTCTTATCATATATTTTTTGTCTATACATAAGCACTGTGATTTTCTAATTTTTTGATTCATATGTAATAGCAAATGGGAGTCTGTAATTCAAAGTGACCAAGGACTTTTTTCTAGCTTTGTATCTTTTGAGTCCTCTCATGGAAGTGTGAGGCATGCTGTCAACTTTGACATGTGTTTACTGTGATTTTTACTGCAGGTGTTGGTAGAACTGTGTGATGTTATTGTGGATCCATTGAGAGATAGAGTTGTTATCGGGCTTCTCCAAGCATCATTGGTTTGTACATGGACATATCTTTATTTTGGCACTTTCTTTAAATTGCAGTATTTGTTTTCATTGAATATGCAATCTTCACGAACATGTCTTTCCACTTCAGGATGGCCTGGTACGAGTGTTACTGGATGGAGGACCTTCACGAGTTTTCTCCCAAGGCGATGCTAAATTAGTGGAAGAGGATTTGCAACTTTTGAAGGTATGCGGGTAGTTTTATGCAGAGAATCAAAATGTGGATTTCATGTGCTGATTATTGAATATGAAACTCTTAAGATGCTTCCTATTTAATGTTTAGTGCCACCCAATCAACACTGAGGTGGAAAGCCATTGGCAAGGATAAGAACTGTCCATTGCTATGCCTGGCCTGCTTACATGCTCATGCCGGCTCCCACTTTTTAAGGTAGCTAAATATGTCACATTCTTTGGGGGAAGTGAACCCTGCTGGATGAAATATCACCACCCCTGCTTGACCAACCAGTCAAACCCCCAGTGACAAGTGTGTTCATTATTGTTTTAGAAACAATACATAGATATAGCTACTGTCTGCAGCGATTTATTGATGAGAGTGCATTCACCTGGTCCATATGCAGTGCATAAGAATGGTAAATAGACAGGAAGTTTCTGTTATAGTGTCGAGAGGTATTCTTATACCTCCTGATATATGCTACAACTTGTTACCTTATTATTGATAAATATTATAATTGTGATTTGGATTCTAATTACTAGAATCTTACGGTTAAGGTGTGTTACCAACTATTTTGTACCATAGTTAGATTTCTTGTGAGCCTCGAGAGTTATGAACATGCCCAATGTTCATCATCAGTGTTTAGAGGTCCAAAAGTCTTTTTCAGGGCCATTTTAATTTTTATCACATGTTCATGCCCCACAGGGTTTGTAATAAAGTGTACTAGCATGGTGGTTTGTAAAGAACTTGGCTTCCTAAGACTTGGCAACCAATATGAGTATTCCAAGGAGTTTTTTTCCTTAATTATGCTTTGCGTATTTAGCCGAGTATAATTTTCAAGTTTTTCTCCTACACCTCCAAAGCTGGAATGTTTGTGTTGGGGGTCAAACCTTAGGAGGTTATTAAAGTTCATGTGTCAATGTATATGAACATGCTAGACACTATAATAGAGTCATATGGACATGTGCTAGTTCTCTAGGTGTTTTTTTTAATGTTTTGGAAAAATAAAATTTTCCCGTAAAATCAAGCCATTTTTTAATAGTTTAATTCGGAAAATTAAAAATGTAATAAAAGAGTGGTTTGTGGGCAAATTTTGGCAATGGGATGCTCGTTTTCTAAGCCAAAGCACCCACTTAACCCATACACCAACTTTTCCTGAGTTTCGAGTAAAAGTATGTATCTCAAAAAATGATAATTACTCGAAAAAGCCAAAAAAGACATAATAAATGTCAAATTAAGACATAATAAAGGAAATGACAAATTCCTAAATCAGTGGGAATTGTCGGAAGTTGATTGGGAGTTAAACTAATGTCACCGGGCAATCAAATCTAAGTTACCCAAACTCCGAATGGACTGATTGCAATCAAAATATTGAAGATCTAGTTAACTACATCTTGGGAAATGCAACCTCCATGAGCTTGGGCAACTTTATGATGTGGAATCTCTTTATTGGTTGAGATTTCTACAAGGTTGGGTTGCCTACCATCTTTAGAGGTGGCGCAACCCCCATCAATTGGCACTCAATCGATTTCCAATCAAGATCTACCAAGTACCAGTTACACTCCTTCATCAGGATGCGTCACTTAAGAAGTAATGCTTTATAGGTTACTTTTATTGTTGATTGTAGAAGGATGCTTAGAGATATATGATTTCTTGTTTGATTCTATGTTTTCTTAGTTTTCTTTTATTAATTTACACAGGTATATTTGATCCCCTTTTACAAGTTTTGTGAGGTTTTGCAAGCAATCTAGGTTGGAAGTCGTGATGAGCTTGTTAGCTCTACCTCTCTTTCAGTAGATCCGAATAGAGTATCATCTTTCCGGTCCACCAAGAAGACAACTCCATTGCCCAACGCTTATTGCTCAACTCCTTGGGTTCTTGTCTTCTCAATCCAATCTTCTTTAATCTTTCTCGGTTACTAGTTTCTGCTATTTATATCTATATTCAAAAGCTAGAATTAAAGTAGATATAAATCTTAAAAGTCTAGATATAACACGTTTTAAAGTTTATTTTAAAATCTAAATCTAGCAAGTATTTCTTCTCTTTTACAAGTTTTAAATCTCAGATCTAAAGGGCTTATAAGAGAAGAGTTGAGCATTAATTTATTTATCTAGCATTTCAGTGCTTTTGCATTTGTTTGCCATCTCTTAAAGAGGCAAGCAAAGATCCTAGGAAGGCAAGCTTTCTAGCTTGCCTTAGTTATTTTTGTCTTTCTTTTGCTAGTTAACATAGGATTTTTTTTGCAAATTTTTGTAGTATTGCCAAAGACACTCTAAAAGTGTTTTTGGCTATTTTTAAACTAATAAAGCTTGCTGGTTTTCTAATTTTAGTGAGCAGGTTGAAGGCGATTTTGGTCAAAATTCAAACCTTGGAACCACTTGTGGCCACCCGGACAACCGGTGCCTTTTTCCTTCATCTTTTTTCTAGTTTTGTAAGTTGTCTAGTGCCTGAATCATAAAGGACCAGCAGCACTTCTTTTTTGGGTTTATTGTAATTGAAAAATAAAAAGAGCAAGTGGGCTATTCAGCGCCTGCCCCCATCCCCCCCGGGGGGATCCAAGTTTTTTTGGTGGTTTGGTGTATTTTTTTAATTTTTACTTTAGAGTAGTTTCTTCATGCAAGTAGTAAATAAAAACAATGGTGTATTTTTTTAATTTTTACTTTAGAGTAGTTTCTTCATGCAAGTAGTAAATAAAACAATCATGAGCACACAATCTGTCTCTAGAGGGCTGTATAGATTAGATTTTCCTTAGCTAGGAATAGGCTAGACAGAGGAGTCGAGTAATCAGAGGACAACACTTGACTCTCAGTTGCCCCCAAGGACACACCAAGCGGCTTGAAGGTTTCCTGCCTAATTCCCCCCAGGTGTGTATTAGGCGGCAATAGAGCCCATGGGATTTGCTTATTGTAAAGTTATAAAAGGAGACCTAAGGAGAGGCATTTGACAGATTCTTCAGATCTTGGGAGACAAAATAAGCCTTGAGATTGTGAGAATCTCAAGTAGGAAGTCAAGCAGGAAGTCTTGGGTTAGTGTTTAACCCAAGTTGGAAAGTGTTTTTATTATTCTAAGAGAGAAATTGCAGTGAGATAATCTTCCAGAGAGCTGACAGAATAGGGCAGAGAACAGACCGTTCAAAGCACAGGGCTATATAGGGCTGAGAGAGAAGTCCATACGGTTCTCTACGGATCCGTACAGTGTTCGTACAGGGTCGTACAGCAGGCTGTACAGCCATACTGACCTGCTAGATTGCTGCCAGTTCGCTAGGGAAGAAGAGCAAGAAGTTTTTCAGTGATGGAGAAGGTTGTGGCTGCCCTCTTTCAGTGGATTTCCAGAGCTAAGTAAGGCTGTACTTGCTGCTGTAATTTCTATTTAATTTTCTCTTGGAGATAAAGAATAATAAAGAAACATTTTGCTGGTTTTTCCCCAGGTTGGGGTTTTCCAGGGTAAATTACTTGTGTCAAATCTGAATTTTCTATGTGTGTATTTCCGCTGTGCAAAGATTATAATTCCAGTGTATTTACATTATTATTTTCAGCAGTTTATTGTGTTACATATAAATTGTTAGGGCATAAAATAATTGAGATGATAAATCAGATCTGGTGTTAGAAAAACTAACAGAGTTAAATGAATTATTTGAATCTCAGGCTCAGAATGCAAAATTTAATTTAAGAAACAATTTTGGATTTAAAATTATCAATGGAGAGACAATGTCCAGTGATATTAAATTTTTAATGCTTTAAAAACAGTATACAACAAAGGAGGAGTTAAGGTTGAAGTAGATGATGCGAAGGCAATGTTATTAAACAACTTACCCACAAAATATAAAGTTTTGTATTCACATTCATTCACGATCCTTAGAATCCATGTGTTCATGATGGGAGAAGAACCATGAGCATTATGAAGAAGATACTGAAGAAAAGGTCTTCTTTAGTAGAGGCAAAGCAAATTAGATTTTAAAAACAAGCAAAGGTTATGACATAACTAAGCAATGAAGGACATGTTTTTGCTGCGGAAAACCAGACCAAGGAGCCTGAGATTGGAAAGTTGAGCAGTTGATGTGTTCAAAGGTAAAACAAAGAAGGAGAAAAGCAATATTGCTTGGAATTCAAATGATACAGATTCAATGTGGAAGAGAATGATGTTGAAATTGATAGACTATTTATTTTAAATAGCAACTCAAGTCTCTAGGCAAAGGGTACAAAAGTTGGAATGCTGAAATCAATTGACTGACAAGATGAATCCAACTAATCCTGCCTTCAGTGTAAGGAGATGACACTCTAGTATACTTGGAAGATTGCTCAGGTGGGCTTGCTGGAATTCTACCTTCAAAATGAGGAATACGACATTCTAATATAGTGTCAATGAAGACCGGATTTGTAGATGAAGAGAAGCAGAAGACATGACACATAACCATGTTACCATACTAGAGAATCAATCAACTCTGCAAGTGGTTACCTAGGTGCCTTCATGGATAGTGTATACCCATATATGGTCTTCAACAATTTTACAGTTGTCTTCATAAGAACTTTTGAGCTTTCTATCTTTAGGTGCAGTGGATAAATGAAAATTATTATTTCCATTTAAGGGGTGTGTGTTGGAGTATTAGCACCCCAAAAATATTAGGAGCAGAGTTATTAGAACCGGAGCTGGCCAAGGGTCAGACTGGGACTGGACTAGGACTTGGAAAACTGGACTGAAGAAGCATTCAAACAGCCATGGGACTGCAAGGGTGGGCCTTGGTTCTTTGAGGGTTGGGCTGCATTGGAACTGGCCATTTCAAGGTCTGAAATTGTCAGTTTGGGACAAAACTGGCCTCCAGTCTGGTTTGGCAATCGGTTGAGGGCCTTTCACTTGTGAATCGCTCTGGGGTAACTAGTTCTGGTCCAGCCATGTGGTTCCAACTTCCGATAACCTTGATTAGGAGTCAGTTTGATAAACTAACATTGGTGAGTAATAAAGGCCACATCTGTGTTAAGTGATCAATAACAAGGTAATAAAGTGGCATTAGGATTAAGTGATGGTAATTAGGATAATTTGATAGACCAACTGCCAAACGTATCAATAGAATGGTATCCATCTCATTGGACTGCATTGGTAGAGTTGTATCGACCTCATTGTATAAACGACTATAAATAACAGAATTTCTATTCTGTTTTTATTTTGTCTATCTTATATTCCTACGCTACACCCTTTGTGTTCTTGTAACAAACCCTTTGTGTTCTTGTAACAATTTTCAATATGTATTATATTGTATGTATTAGAAAAGTTACTTCCCACCAACCATTCAGCAAGTTCAACTTCTCATGAGACAAGCAATTATAGTTCAATATTTTTAATTAAAATGAGTTCCTATCCTTTTTCAATTTTACGTTTTCACATCGCAGGAATTTTTTACTGCCGGTGGGGATGGGATTCCTCGCGGAGTTGTGGAGAATGTGGCAGCTCCTGTGCAGCAGATCTTAAAATTGTATAGCCTTGAGGTTGGTTAGCTTTGAAAAAAATAATATCCGACTTTTTATTGTTTATCTATGATTTTTCATTACGTGCTACACCCTTTCTTGAGTGATAATACTTATTACCTGTGTTTACTATATATTGTTTAAAGACATAAATAACTTGGATTGGCTGCAGACACATGCAGTGATTGAGAACTTGAGACACGCAAGTGATCAAATGGCCACTGGATCTAATGCTCAAGGAAATGGAAGTAAAACAGCTAGTGATGCAGATACTCTTCTTCGAGTTTTGTGTCATAGGAATGACAATGAGGCTTCTAATTTTATTAAGAAGCAATACAAGCTGCCTAAATCTGCAGGTTAGTAGTTGATGTGAAGATATCTGATATCATCTATTTAACATCTTTAAGTTCACTTTTTATTGTTAAACGATTTCCCAAAATCTCCTATCTAGTTAGGTACATTTACTCTAAGGAAATCATTACCATGGATGCTTTTGCGACATTTGTTGCCTTCTTGAGTGGTAGATTCGATTCCCACTTAATTTCAGGATTTCTTGAGAAAACCACAAGGATGCTTTGTACCTAATCATATGGTACCTGTATAATTTCTTGCAATGACCTCTATGTTGCAAGGTTGTTTTGAATTCTCTAGAAAGTATAGGTTGGATTAAACAAGAAGTCAGAGAGCTTCTTATAGGTGAATTAAGTTACTTGGATGGTGTTTTGCGAGTAAGATGAGTTTTAGCATGATGTCGCATGGCTCTTATCTTTCGCAACTCTAAGACTCTCCAGCTCAAATTTTTTTCCGGTGTATTATTCCCTTATTTTAACTGTAAAATGTAGTTAATCGTCTTATTAAAGTTTGTACCATTATAATCCACTGCTACCTTTGAGTGCAACCTAATACTATTTACCAATCTGAATGAACTTTTGATAGTAATATTAGATATAGACAAAGAAGTGTACCGAAAATCTATGGAATGGGCTACAATCTACTGCAGAATCCAACTTGCTTGAACTTTTTAAGTTTGATTAGCAGAAGACGGCAATATTGAAATACTATGAATTAAGAGTTGTTTAGTTTTTCCAAGTATATATATGGCGCCCTTGTGTGAGGTGAACTGTGGATCAATACAAGTACGCGCCCTCTTGTTGTTTTAGGAAAAAGGCGGATTGCACCGCAATCCTTCTGAAATTGGGTAGATTTGTTGCAAATTAGAAGCAAATTTGTTTTTGCAGAAGATAAATGCAAGATAGTGATTAGTGAAGTAAGTTTAATTATTAGCTAAAGCAAAGTGTTTGTAATTGTGCCCTTCTCTCTAAACTCTTTTATATTAGTAGATAATTTTTTAATTTCACATACAAGCACACTTGGCTTTTCTTCGAGCTTAACACATTAATTTATGCTTTTTGCAGTTTCTAAGAATTAGGAGAGGATACTCTGTAGTTATCTAGCATGTAGCAAAGTTATGAGAGTGAAATCTCATTAGTATACATTGTAGGGAAATTGTACTTCACTTGTAACGATGCTTGCTATAATGCTACTTAAAATTTGATATAAAGTTTGACCATGTATTTTCAAGTTTATTTTACATGGAATTGGATATGATTCAGGGATAATGATGTTATGGAATTTGCTTTTCCAATTGAATGCTAGGTGAGTCATTATTGTTATCTTGAAAAGCTTAAAATCTGCCTAAATATATATATTTATAACAAATATGATTTGCATTGAACATCTATATACTCAAATTGACATTTTATCATAAATTTTAAGCAAATTAAAAAGTAAAAATAAAAAGAATTTCAAGGAAATTGTCCTCCACTTATACTGACATTTTCAAGCAAATTAAAAACTAAAAATAGCAAGGGTTGCTAGTAGCTTTAGTCCCTACCTTCTACGTAATTTGAAAAAAAGTTAAAAACTAAGAAAAAGTAATAAAAATCTGCATCAACATAGTTGTGCCTTATCTCTAGACTGTACATTGGGTTTGAAAAGTCGGCAAATTGTTCAAAATTTAAAGGTGTTTAAAGGTCGCCAAAAGAATGTCTTACTAGGCCTGTCATGAGAAAACTCTAGAAATCATACTCCAAGTCTCAAAAGTTTATTATACCTATTTTGAGATCTAAAAACAACAACAAAGTTTTCATTGCTCAAAGGGATAATGAGGATTAAAATAAACCACTGATATCCTTGCACCAATTTTGTTACAAAATAATTGATAAGTCACTCAAGGTGAATCAATCTCACAACACTTATATTAAAGGTTTTGGAAACTTGACTCGAAACCCTAATAAAAAGCCTCCTATAATTCTATTAAATTTGTGAAGAGGGACTGGGGTTTCTACTACTATAATGAGGATGTCCCGATGCACGAGTAGTATTCCTTAATAATACAACACAAAAACAAAATCAACAAGTCATTGTAAGAAAAATGTTCACGAATCTTTTTTTGATTTTTTTTCACTTATATGATAAGTCGCATATTCACTTTTTCTGTTTTACATTTTAAAATATTCAAAATATTAATCTTTTAAAAATATCAAATACTTTAAAAATATATAATAGAAAATGTAGACAATTATCTTCATAAGATTATCTCTCAATATTTGATTAACCTTCATTGTAAAAAACAACAACATTGGATCAGATCCCCTATATATAAATGGCTTCATCAACCTTCATATAAAACATGATTGAATCATATTCTCTACATATCAATAACTTCATTAAAAATTATGAAATTTTAAAAAATGAATAACTAGTTTTATTGTTTCAACCAAACAAAACAATTCTATGGCTAATAACCAGATGACTTGGATTTTGCTTATGTCATTCAGGTAGTCTAAAACCATATATGTTAAGTACCCACAATAAATTATTGTCATATACTGGGAAACAATATAGTTGTGCATGTTCAATCAATACTACATACCTTAAAATAATCTTCAAGAGAGATTCCCAATCCTAATTTACAATGAACTATATATACAATACTATTATTACATGGTCCAATAAAATATGATATTACCGGAATTTACAATAATATGCACTTGATTTACCATCACCTAGTTCCAATAGAAACATTTTCCCAATGGCTAGGAAAAAATGCAAATCCAACATAACAAACTACAAAACAATTGATGCCTATTGTATAATCAGAATAAATGAATCGAGAATGTGATTTATGAAAGACTGCAACATCCTTTTCATTCAAGAGAATATTTGTCGAGCAGTACACAGTCCACAAGTAATCTGCATGTAAAATATTTTGCATCCCACAGGTGTTAAGTCATAGCCAGGCCATGAATAATAGAAGTTAGCCTACACATGTTGAACTCTTTGAATATCTAGTTAATAATATGCTCTAACCTAAATGTATAGAATTACTCATTATTCCAAAATAAAAGATTTCAAACGAACTTTAAGATAGCAATCGATTGTTATTGATATACTTTCCCAAATAGCCTATTCAACAAGATGAACTATGAGCATCATTTTGTGCTTATGAAATGGGAATTCACTACATACCAGTCCTATAGGATGTTATCTATTAGTTCTTTACACAAGCAATAGAATATCAAGCTTTGTTTTGACCTCTCTGAAAATTTGGTATTCATATGAGTAGACTATTGGTGGTGTTGTCGCCGTATTTTGCACTTGGTTAACGTAGCAGGAATCTCACTACTACTCGGTGCGCCCTTGGGGGCAAGACTCGAGTCAGGGTTGTCACCTGATCTTGACTCCTCTGTTTAGGTTAACTCCTCAACGAAGCTAAGGGGGGTAGTCCCTGCAGAATGTTTCTAAGGCTGTAAAGTGTTTTAGAAAATTAATTATATGTAGTGTTTTTTAGGAGTTTGAAAATGTGATTTCACCGTCCAAGTTATGCAAAGGAACTTATGAAGAACAACATGAAACTAACTCATTTATGTGATGAAAGATTAAACAAAAGATATAACAAATGAAATACCAGTGCCTTGGAGTCAAATTCCTTTAAAAAGGTGATGTTGAAAGTAAAATGTTTGCAAATGTGTCTTGGTCAGTTTTAGGATTATTAGAGGTGGATTTAATTAAGGGAAAATAGGAGCTCTAGATATATCGTGAGGTACAAGGAGTAATGTTCGGAAATTAGGTAGAGGTGGTTCCTCACAAAGACGTGTGGGTTGGAACAAAGTTTCGAGGGCGTGTTCAACACTACACCAACAAGGGTGTAGCCTGACGATGCCTTAGGGTCACTTTCCAGTGGTTCCCACTTCTTCTGAGAAATTTCCCCACGCAACACTTAATGATTAAGTGTCAGATTATCACTATGTTTGGGGTTGTTGATTTTATTAATGTGAATTTTTTAATTAGATATTTGAGAATTAATAAGTTGCTACAACTCTTTTTTATTTCCCCAGGACCAAGCCAATGCCCGCAAAGGGAAAGAACATACTCTGAGAACAAAATGTTCGTTCCGGTTTAGTGCTTGAAATAAAGAATGCTAAAACAAAACAGAAAACTTAAAAAAAGAAAAAAGATACAATCACCGAATCTATGTGTCACTTTTTGATCAACCATTAATCGACAATGCCTTTATGTGGTGGTGAGAACATACTTCGTGGCAACAAGATTGGTTTTATTTATCTACTTACAAAAGAATGAAAATAGACAAAATTAAACAATTAAAACTAAAGTATACAACCCTGCAATGAAATGTGATTGTGTGCTTGTGTTTGTTAAAAAAAATATTTAACAAAAATTTGAGACTGTGAATCCCCCCAAGGGGGATGGGGTGTAGGCGCTATGTAGCCCACTTGCTCTTTTTATTAAGATATTTACAATACCATAAAGAAGTACAACTTGGTCCTTTTAGACTTGGATCCAAGGGTTTACAAAGCTAGAAACCGAAGTATGAAGAAAGAGGGTCTTTGGGGCCCTGGATGGCTTGTTTCTAACGAAATTTCGCCAGAGTACCTCTCTACTCTTTCGTATCTCTGCAAAAAACATCAAGCAAGCTTTATTAAAATGTGATGGCAAACACATAAAAAAATTTAAAAAATGAAATTTTATACTTAGAAATTTTTTGGAAAAAATGGCAAGTGTAAATACAAATTTCTTTAGTCTAGATCTAGTAAAAAAGAAGGCCTTTGAAGTGCTTTAGATCTAGCTATTCAATCATGCTAAACTAAAACAGATCTAAATGATAAGCTTTAATAAAATGAATCTACTTCTTTATCCCTTTTAAATCAAAGAAATTGGAAAAGAAAGGAAGTTTTGTTTTGAGAGATGGATGGAACTCTTCAAGCCCAAGCTTGATCTTTTGTGTTGACCATGGAAACCCCCGCAAACAAAGTATTAGCTTAAAAAATGTGCTGAATAGAGGAGAAGAGACAACCAAGTTTGAATATCCCTTCAGGCTTGTGATCTGCACAACTAATAAGAAAGACTTGCACACGATGAGTTAGATCTAGTGTGTTTGAAGAAGAAAAATAGAAAAAGCCTAAATACAACCGAGTATAGTTGGCTACTCCCTAATCTTTCAAAAGAAAAACACAAGGAAGCAAATTAACATCCACAAATGCTTACTCAAAGAACTACTAACCTAGATCTACCAACAAAAATGAAACAAGAAATTCTTAAACAACTTAATATCACCTCATGAGAGGATCATTCAACACGATGGCACAGGGTGGACCTCCAAAGTCTCCAACTTGTATTCAAATACCACAATATTACAATCGGGCAAAGGTTCTATGCATCCATGAGGAGGAGAGCGCATCACTACATTAGGGGAGTGATTGATTTGAATCCAATCTTGGATTGATATGCCAACACATGAATGGGTTGCCACCTAAGAGAGGCACCTTCCACAAGCCTCATTATCTTCACCCAAACACTCACAAGCTGCCACATATACCAATGCGTATCCATGAAAGGGAGGACGCATCACTTTAGAGAGATCATTCGCTATCTCTATGATTTTGAATTTTAACCACATGCTAAAATCTTAATGAACTCGCCTTTGTTAAGAGACAACTTTGCCACCTTTCCCAAAACATTTAAAACGTGTTTTTTTTATTTTCTCAATTTGTCCTTTTGTGCATTTTGTCATTTTTTTGTCATTTTGGTGCCTCTTTAAGAAAAAAATGCTTAAAGTGATGATTTAATCACTCGAAACATATGAAAAGTGGGTCCTGAGATAAAGAGGAGGCTTTGAATGTGAAAATGAGCATCCCCACGCCAAATTCCACCTCATACTTTTATTACAATTTGAAAATTTCCATTTAAACTATTAAAAAATAGCCTAAGTTTTGCGGGAAAAATTATTTTTGTCGGAATTGACTCAAACTCGTAGGGGACCTAGTGCATGTCCATTTGACTCATTATTGATGGCTAGCATGTAAAAATACATAGACACTTGGGCTTTAATATCTTCTTAAGGTTCGACCACCATGGTAAATACTCCAGCTTTAGAGGTGCGAGTGAAAAACTCAGGAATTATACGCCACTGAAGCGCAACGCATAATTCCTAAGGAAAACACACTCTAGAGTATCCCCTTGATAGCTAAACCTAAGGTAGGTCAAGCATTTTACAAAAAAACCAAGCTTAGACCAACTTATTACAATTCCCCCAAGGGGGGTCTGGACATGCAAATTTTACAAATGAGCCAAAAATTGGCCTAATGAACTTCGGAACACTGATGATGAACAATTTGATTGTTCAAACCTTCGACGGTTCACTCGGAATCCACTAAGTGCAATTTAGTGGATAACAGGCGACAACTAATATTTGATTATATTTGTATTGATATTAACACCCAACATCTCATTAAAAAATCCATTAACACTAACTATAAATATCTTCACAAAGTACAACTACATAGTGAATTATTTAAATTAAAGATTTCATAATCTGATTCCATGGTCTAGATAAACAAAAAAAGTTAGACATAGGTTGAACATACCATGAAATGAAAGTGTCTCCTACTCTCAAAAACTATCGGAGAGTTGTAGTTATAATCTTGGAAAGAAAAAATCCCAAACATCGGTCTCCAGAGTGTCTCACAAAGATAATAACATAAGTGCACCTAAATTAAAAGCAATTACAAGTTTAGAAACTCTACTAATCAACTCTATAAAAATTATACTAAACCTATACGAGTTCAAAACTACTCCATTAGATAGATCACTAGATGAAAAAATTCTTATAGAAATATTATCTATAGTTGGTACTTGGTAGCAATACATTTCAATTGTCAAAGAGAGGTCTCAAGGTGTAGTAGACTTTTAAAGTTTGATTGGTAATATTCTATTAAGAAAACTAGTTTCATATTAAATAACAACTAATGATATTAAGTTAATAGTAGTAAACTTAGAATGTTATTAGTGGAAAATTGTTGTCATGGAAAACATCTATGATCTACAACATGCTTCAACTAGTTTTTTAATAAGTTTACAGTAAAGAGGGATGGTAGGTGCGGGTGGGGTTCTCTTTGACCTTGTAGGAAACATAGTGGATTCTTTTTCTTGGAGTCTAGGTAAGGCCTCTAATAATCAGGCAGAGCTACTGGCCATTTGGCGAGGTACGAACACGTTGATCAAAAATGGAATCTCAGAAGTCCTCATCCTTAGAGATTCAAAGCTTCTAATCAAAGCTTTCAAGAAAAACCTTCCTCTACGGAACTCCTCCTTGGCTGGGAACCAATTTAGAGTCTTGGAAAATATGAAGAGAATTCCCAGGGCTAGTTTTTTTTCATATCATTAGGGCCCATAACTGCGACGAGGATGCGTTGGCTAATAAAGCCATTAGAGGAACATAAGGATATTACACAAATCACAATGGTGCCAAGTATTATGAAACAATCCCATAGTTGGATGAAGGTTCCTATCCTAAGTTGGGAACAACTTAGAATGGTGATCAAAACAAGGCTCATGTGGATTCACCCCATAGCGGCTTCCACTATGGCCAATGCATGGCAGAGACACGTGCTATATCCTAGAAATCTTGAAGTCCGTTCAGATGGTGCATCATATTGCTATATGGGAGATAGCCTTCTTATCACTTTCACACAAGGCATAGTTAATGTTCTGATGTCACAACAGGATGGAAGGTCTTCCAATTATTGTGACGAACTCCCTCCACACATGTTGAAGCCTCTAGATTTATGCAGGTACTGCTCGAGAATTGGAATTTCTTGCGAAATGGGGTACGAAGGATTTAATGTCAGATGTGCAATAATTACTTGGGGTGGTTATGGACAGACAAAGGCTATTGATTTAAGAATGAGCCATATTTCATTACGTCAAATAAATTGCCAAATATGGGGCATCAAGCAGTTGTTTAAGGAAAATGCTCATAGTAGCAATTTTGAAGTTAAAAGATCTTTGTGTTGGTCCCTCAAGGTGACAGGGGAAACCCAAGGAAAGCTACTGTTCAACAACCAAAATGGATAGAGATGGTGGGGTTGGCAAGGAATTTTGTTGCATTGGGGATGTTATTCATCGGATAATTCGGGGTGAACGCAAGCTCAAACAACGGTTTCGCGGGATGGAAAGAGACCTCAGCGACAGGGAGCATCAACGAGAGGAGTGGGGGGATGAAGAGGAGCATCATCGATACAATGAGAGGAGGGACTTTCAGCTTCAACTGGACCTGTTAAAGGACCAATGTGAACAACATGAACATCAAGCTAAGACAATGAAGGTTCAGATTGCAATTCTAGAGCAAAATGTAGAAGCATTACAACAACAACAGAGGGGAAGAAACTCAGTTGAGGCATCCTCTTACATTCCATAACAAATAAAAGTTGAAGATCAAGTTCAATGGGATTTCCATTTCTAGGGTGGTTATGTATTGCTCCTTTATAATTTTGTTAGGATAGTTTGTTAGACAATTTAAATATAAGCTGTATAAGATAGATGTTAGAAGAAAGACTAGGAATTTTGATGATTTTGAGGTTTTGAATACTTTGTTCATATGGGTCCTAGAGTTTTAGGCCTTGGGCCTTGTTTCGGACAATTCAGATGTAATTTTGAGGTGTTATCCTCTCTTTTTAATATAAAACTTCCTATCTGTTTTGGTAAAAAAATAAGTTTATAGTAGTGTGAGAGTTATGGAAAAAACACTTTAAAACTACAAGTATGTTATCTCTTAATACAATGAACAATTTCTTGAACAACTATGCGCATGTGTGTGTGTGTAATAATAGCATTGTTAGCATGGAGGAGTGTAATGGAAGAGAAAAAACACCTACTTCTATCTTATCCCAGGTCTACCCCATATCCTAGTTGTGGAACCCTCAACACATGCAAGAATAGGGAGACTTTGTGTGCCCACCCTCAAGACACTAATGAGTTTTGCAAAACATAATGAAAAGAATAAAACCCAAAATAACCATTAAAAATGACAAAAAAAGTCCAATGTTCGAAACCCTCAAAACATGAAAATGGAAAAAATGAAAAACGGATTTAATCTAGTCAAGGATCTAAATTTACCCCCAAAAGAGAAGAAGATGCCCATAATTATCTCAAATGCAAAATGTTGAGCCACGACATATGATTTTAGAGGAAAAAATAAAATATAGGCAAGGAGAGATACCTAGTTCAAATCATGTGCTCTCTATGTTGAACATGATCAATGATCAACTACAATGAGAAACAAAGAAGAATCCAAGGAAATATTGGATTAAAAGATGACAAAAAAGTCATGGGTTCGAAACCCTCAAAAAATGAAAATGGAAAAACCTAAAAAAATGGATTTAATCTACTCAAGGCTCCAAATTTACCCAAAAAGAGATGATGGCCATAATTATATCAAATGCAAAATAATAAACCATGGCACATGATTTCGGAGGAAAAAATAAAATATAGGAACTCATGGTCATGGAGAGATACTTGGCTCAAATCCCAAAACTAGGACTTCATGATCTACTAGACACATTGTTGTGAGGATACAAGTTGTTAAATGGGTACACTTTGTTCATGAATCCAAGACCAAGCGCTATGCTAGAAGGTGGCCTTGGATATGGTGCTCCTTGAATGTGTGGCTTAAGAAGGAATGAACAAAAATAAATAATTCATAACAATAACCCTAATTTGTCTCACCAAATAAACTTATATTTGAAATAATCCCAAATATATCAAACACAAATAAAAAGGAATAAATAGTAGTGAATAGCATATCATTATAGAAGGTAAAGGGTGCATATTTTTCCCAAGTGGACCAAGAGATGTAGTTTGTGAAACCACATATGACACTAGATTACTTGTGGAGGCCTATATTGACCATATGAAACCACTAGTCCATCAAGCAAAGGAGCAATAGTCTTCATACAACATAGTTTGCAAGAAAAATAGCCTTCCATATCCACCCTTAGATGGAAATAAAGGCATTGGATAACAAGGAAACACCTGCAATTTCGTTGGTTGAAGACACAATAGCCATGGCGAAGCTCGGGGAGGAAAAACAAAGAGCTAAGGTTGAAGACATTGCGACCATTGTAGATGAACAAAGTTCTCCAGAAGGGTTTATGAATGTCCTTAGAAAATTCCAAAACTAAATGATGCTAGTTATAACCATGAATGTTAGCTCTAACCACATCATATTTATTTTCTTATTTGATTTTCTTTTGTTTCCACCTACTTATCATCTTGGTGTCATAATTATTTTTATTTTTATTGTCTTTTTTAATGATAGAAATCATATTTGCAGAATTAGAAATATTATAATTAAAAATAAATAAATACAAATTTAACTATCAACATTAGTTAATCTATATTTATTTTTACAAATTTTGGTACATAGGTGACTAATAGCTAAAGGTCGAAACAATAGTCTCTACCTATGACGGGTACTAAAAAGAACTTCAAGGAAATTGTGCTTCATTTTTTATTTTAAGTTTTACCATGTAGTTTTGGGTTGATTTTACATAGCTTTGGGTTTGGGTGTGATTCAAGATGATGAAGTTATGGAATTTGTAGTTTACAATTGTTTACCGTGTTATTATTGCCTTTTTTGTTTTAATTTGTATCTTAAAAAGTTCAAAATCTTTTTGAAAATGTATATTTATAACATATATGGTTTCTGTTGATGATTTATAGTTAAATTGACATTTTATTATAAACTTCAAATTAATGGAGGAGAAAGAATTCGAACCTGTTTGTTGTTCCCTTTCATAACTAAAAACAATATTATAACTATGTGATGAACACAATTAAATTATAAGTCATTTGTAATTAAAAGTTTAGAGAGTGTTTTCAAGAAGTTATTATGAACTTCTTATCATTTATTTCTATCAATATTTTTTTAGTGATATCTTGTGGTGCCTCTTGATATGAGTAACAAGTAACAAATGTATCGTATTTTCATAGTCGATATGGTGTTTAGTTTAAATTTAAGTATTTTATAATTATTGTTCCAAACATTAGGATTCAAACATATTTAACTTCAATGTGTATATTAAGAGAAGAGTTGAGTAAGAAATGAACTCAAGTTGGATGATTGAATGATATCTTCTGTCCAACTTGTAAGGATTTAATTAAGAAAAAAACATATTGTCAAAAAAACTAGTCTTATTCTTTAAAAAAATACTTGAAAATCCATTTACATTGTTATTTAATATGTAAATGATCACTTATTTAAATGAAAATAATTGCAGTTAACATGAAGTTGTAAAAAATGGACAACATAATGATGATTTTATGTAACGAACATGAAAACAAAATGATAATATTGATTTTTCCCCAATTTCTTATGTATGTTGCAAATAAGAAATGTGAATTTGAAGAAAAAAAATATAAATATGACAAAATTTCAATAAATTTTGTGCACTCATCACAATAGAACACAAACATTATTTTACCATTCATAAATTTGGATTACTTACAAAGCAACCTGTAGTGTAAATATTTTAACAATGATTATGATTAGTGATGCTGCATAATCAATAAGAAACTTACATAATGCTACAAAAGGAGGCCACTGGAAAAAAACACAAAATGTTCTCATAATTTTGTTTTTGGTTAATGTTTGGTCATTTCATATGAAATTATGATAACATCATTTAAATTTCATTAGTTTGGAAATTCCACTTTTATCTTTGTTTAATTTGAACCATTTTAAATATTTTTCACTTACCCCTTTCAATAATATGGTGAGACCACATGTATTAATTTATGCTAGGAGTTTCAATTTAGATTATCCTAGTTTTGGCCATCATTCCAGCAATAGTAAAATCAACAATCTTTTGTTTGTCATTCTAAAATTGAATCATTCAATTGAGCGGTGGGGGGTGTCTCAATGCACTTTGGGATTTACTGTGTTGAAAGTTTTTGTCTCGCTATATTTTCAAGAAACGTGTGTTCTCATTGTTGATGTTTGTAGCTTGAACATGAACTTTCGCACATGTTTAGTGTCAAACGTGTGTGAATTTGTCCAAGTGAAAGTCTTATATTTAGTTGTCAAGTCTAATAAAGTGTATTTTAATACATTAGTGATATAGACTAATATCAATTGCACATCTCACTAAGAGATTAGGGTTTGGGTAGATACGGTTTTAGTTAAAGTATAAAGGCAAGGAAAGGTAGATGGTTAGGGAATTCATTCTCTACTCGAAGATAGTTTGGTCGAAAGGTGAAGAAACTCATCTAAGGAGTAGAGTTAGAGCATAAGAAAAGAGCTCGGTTCACTAACTAGGAAAATTTCAGTGAGCAGGCATCAGGTAAAACAAATCCATACATTCTTATGGATCCGTATGGAATTTTTTATTGTCATGTAGAACATGTTCGTACAGTGGTACAAAACATGTCCATACAGTCGTATGGACATATGTACAACAGGGTAGTAAGCATTGGGTTGTTTTCTCGATTTTGGAGGGTAGTTTTCCTTAGTAAGTGTGCAAATTTTTTCCATTTGAGTGTACCATACAACTCCATGTTTTGATAGTTGTGGAGGTTTCCTTGTAAGTTTTGATATATTAATGACAAGTTGATTCAAAGGCCCGTAATTTGTGTGTGTACTTTTTTATCCTTATGTTGTTCATTTTTCCTAGTATATGTGTAGATACTACTATTTGAAGAATTTACTTTATGCAAATTAAAGTTTATTAATTCAAGAACATAAGGACGAAATTCATCTAGGGTTGGGAAAATTTACATGGTATCAGAGCTACTGTAATTCAGAAGATAGGAAGAGTAGGATCTTGTTTGCAAATCAGAGATGGCATCATCTAGCCTCGGGTTCGAAGACATATTGAAAGGTTCCTCAAATTTCCTATCATGGAAAGTCAGGGTAACTCTTCTATTAAAATATAATGATCTCTGGAATATCATCAAGGATGCAGTGACTTTGTTGACATATGCGTAGATTTTGGAACCTCACAAGAAGAAAGAAGTGAGAGCCAAGTGGATGATTATGGATTCTATTAAGGATCATTGTATCCCTCACATATTTGAGAAGAAGACGACAAAGGACATGTTCAATGCCTTGGTTATCATTTACCAGAGAGAACATTAATATGAAGATGATATTGCATAATAAACTCAGATCTGTTGAGATGACCAAATTGGACACTATCACTAGTTACCTATTGAAGGTCACAAGGATTTGTGACCAACTTGTTGTTGGGGGGAAGGTTGAAGACAAAAAGGATAGTCAACATGGCACTAAATGGGTTCCAACCTCAATGGGATACATTTGTCGAGGATTTTTGTGGTTGGGAAAACCTTACCTCCTAGGAAAAACTGTGGGATGATTGTATGCAAGAGGAAACTCAAATGGATTCCAAGGCTAACAGGTAGGGAAATGACAGTGACCATGCCCTAATTGGTCAAACAAAGAAGGGTAGAGGTAAAGGATCCAACAAGGGAATATGAAGAGTAAGGAGTTATCCTCATAGCCAAGGAAGGACTTGAGTACAATCAAGTGCTTCATATGTCATAAAAATAGCCATTGTGCATCATGGTTTCTAGATAAGAAGAAGGGTGAAGGGTAAAGGGAAGTAGTAGAAAAATTAGGTAACAACCTCAGTTGAATTCGAGAAGGATTTCTTGATGGTATATTTCCTTTTTTCAACACAGTTCCAAAGAATGTGTGGTGTGGACAGAGTGGAGCATCGAGGCATATGGCATCATCCTATGAATTATTTTCAAGTCTAAAGGAGCACATCTCAAGAGTTCAAGTTAAGTTTAGTGGTGATGCCAAGTATCAAGTAGCAGGAGTTGGTACCATTCCTTTCCAACTCCAATTAGGTAACTCTTTAGAATTTGATGATGTGTTATTTGTTCCAAGTCTCAAGAAGAATTTTATTTTAGTTTCAGTCATTGAAGATAAGGGGTATGTAGTAGAGTTCAAGAACCAACAAGTCCTCTTAAGACCGAAGGAGTTGTTATGCATCATACTGTATAGGAATAATATGACTTATTTTTGCATTTACTCTATTCGAGTTTATTGATGTATTCCAGACTGTGGTGGCCCATTTTTTTTGCTTATGGGTATTCTATGTAATATTTGTGACGTGATGATCATGAGATGATGTTAGTTTCTTGTCTTGTTCTACTGCTATACCATGTTGGATGATGTACTATGATGAAGATCTATCACTTGATGTTGTACTTTACAATATATTGTTGTTACATAGCTAGTAGTACCTTGCATAGGTTGACAAGGGTGAAGTGTTCTTGATTTAATGGCATACCATGCACCAAGATGACTACACTCTTTTTGGTATTTCGAGGGACTATTCCCCCTTCTTTGGTTCTGCTTTTAGCCACTTTCATTTCATCATCACCACTCCATATTGTGTTCGCACCCCATTGGCTTGAAAATGATTGATTGACTTGTGCTCTCCGCCTTTGTGGATCTATCACCATTTGTGCTTTTCTATTTCATAATTGTGTTTGAGGGTTGTTCTGTTGTAGTGAATTCTTAGTAAAATAAGCTTTTGGGTATGCTCCCTAAGGTCAACAGTGAATAGTCAAGAAGAGCTACAATTGAGCAATGCCTTCTCCAAGATCCAAATTCCCTATGTTGTTATTATTATAATGGTGAACTATTGGAAGAATAGGTAATCCTTGTCAGGGATATGGACGCTCGCTGGTAATAGGTGTTATGCCTATTTTCATTTGTGTGCATTACTATGGCAACGTTTTCGAGGCTATATACGCTCATTGATAGTGGAGCTAAGCCCATGTCATCATTGCTATCTGAAAGGTGTAAAACTATGGTTAATATCTTCCAATGTGTTACTCTTATGTTAAAAGATAAACAGAAAGAGAAAGAAAAAGTTGAATCAAGGGAAATATCATATTGTTGGAATCGAAGGGAAGGTGCCTCATAACACACCCTTCTGAAAGACACATGTTTTGGTGAAACCACAGAGGAAATAGTTATTCCCTTATCTTGAGTCAACCATTCAATCAAATCCAATCCACTTTTCAAACCTCTTGTGAGTTGTCCATCTCCACCTCCGAGAAGATCTAGTTCTTTGGTAAATACTTTAATTTTTCATGGTACCGGTATGCTTGTAAATCATTAAGCTGACATTCTTGTTTGAAGATACTTATGGGGTATATCATCATGATTTCATGACTATGATATATGATGGATGACACACAAACAATTAAATGCATTATGTATATTGCATACAATAATTCTACAGATTTACACTACTATTGGTCCACTTGGGACACTCCTTAGCAATCGTATAGCATCATGACATACCTTTAGACTTTTAGAGACATCATCATACCTTCCTTAGAGATATTCAGTGGATTTAATGGTTGTTGGTTCAGTTTAGTATGTAGACAGTCCCTTCACTAAGGAATTTGTTTGTCCATATTTAGTTGAACATGGGATCTGTGCATTCCGAGCACATATCTGGAGACCCATTTGGCCATTTTTCAACGTATATGCCACCCAATTGTTCATTTATGCTATAGACCAATCATTACTGTAGGGTCATGAACTACATGCACAATGTTCTACAACCAGATTTTCATGATCATGCATGGTTTTCATGCACACATCATTTTCCAAGTCTGCTAATGGATTTGGATACCCACTTGGCTCTTCTATCAACTTATTGAGTCAGATTGCAGAATGTTCCTCCATATTAGCCAATTTGACTAGGTTTGACTTTTTCAATAGTTTGACTTGGTCAATAGGGCAGATATAGGTAGCAGCATCAATTAGTAGTGATCTTGACTTTGAGAGTCATTGTGATCCTTTTCCCCTTGGTCACATGGAAGTTCTTGGGTTATTGGCTTTTAATTAAAAAGCTTAAGTTGGATTGGAAATAGTTTGATCAAGGCAATAGGAGGAATTCAGGATGATTTGAGCAGAGATATAGGCACCTTTAGCCTTCATAGGATATTTGGACTCATCACATGCAATTTCCACCTTCCAGGTCACTTGGATACATACATTTTGGCATAATGGAATTTAATAAAACTTATCTCTACTAGTTTTGATTTAAAAATGCCTAAGTATGGTTTGATTAATAACCAAACCATGACAATAAATTTTCAGTGGTGATTTGTCATGATGAATCACTCTTGAGGATTATATGGAGGCTTCCTAGTGGCTCATAGGTGATCAATGGACTTCTTTGGTGACATGAAACTCTCATACACGTGTCATTCATTGGATGGCTACTAGGTGGGGCAACTCCATGAGATGATTGACATTACTCATTTTTCTCACATGTGTGATATATATTAATCTTAGGAGAGCGCACATTAACTCTTCTCTCTACATGGAAAATAGTTGACCCACATAGGAGGGCACACTTCTTAGTGGATTTTGTTGGCACTTATGATTTGGAGATGGTTTTGTACATCACGCGAATTTTTCTCATGGTTTTGGAGATGACACATGGTATTGTAGATTATTTTATGATGTATTGACATGGTCTAGCTCATGTGCCCTTCTAGAAGAGGCAACTTGGCACTGTGTGAGATATTTTATTGGGGAATGGTTAGATCCACCATTTGATATGTAACTACTCATCCTCATGGGGATCACCACTTGTATTATTTTATTTTACCCTTGACATGGTCTAGCAAACCCTAAGTGCACACTCCTTGGTTATAAAAGGAGAAGGCGATTTCACTTGGAGGTGTTGATTGGAGTTTGGGAATGCTATGCCAATGGAATAAAGATATGTAAGGTTGGGTTTTTCTCTCCATCGTAATTTAAGGTAAACTCCAACAATAGCTAAGGTAAGAGTGATTATTTGTCTTCATGCATTGAAAACTAATCTTGGATTCCTAAGAAACCTCCTTTCTTTGGTAAGAAGTAGATCTAGGGTTTGAATTTCTATGAAACTTTCATTCACTAGTTTTGTTTGTTATCTGATACATGATTTATCTAACTTGGTATGATTAACCCTTATTGATTTGGATTACTAGAAAACCTCCTTGTCTCTTGCAGGTTGATCACATCAAGATGGAGCAAAGAAGCCTTCACGCCCTAGTTTGGAAACGGATTAAAGATTGCTACGAAACTTATTCAAATTTGGAGCTTGCATTGGATTAATACTAGGAGGGATACTTGACTCCATAGCCCATCAACTTATCTATATCAAAGGAACTTGGTATCATCATCAAATATTCATCTAGTTTCCAATTCTCAACCTTTCTTTTCTCACTTCAATTTCCTATTTCTTGCATTATACCAAAGCTTGAGCAAGCTTTTATTCTCTTCTTGGTATAAGCCCTGGATGCTTCCCTCAGTGTACTTAAGCACAAGATCTACATAAGGAAGCTAATCACACTCCCCTAAGAAGATAATACATCATCAAAATAAACATAAAAACATAACCTTAACCCATAAATGGTGTGTTTTCTTAAAGTGTTGTTACATTGTTAAGTGTTGTATGGATTTAGTTCATTATTTAAAGTCATAATTAGCTTGTTGTCTTGATTTTATTTACTGCTTGTTGTCTTGAAATCTAAGTTCTTTAGGAACATCCCAAGGGAGGACTCTGCTACATGTCATATCTTTCATTGTTTAACTTGTTGGGGCAACTAATAGTCAACTCTTGTGCTTTAAAATAAGATAACTATATCCTTGATATAGCATCTAAGTGGGATCTTTATGTGTTGAATGCTATGTTATTATAACATGTCTTATTTACAAGTTTGGGCACTCTATGTAAGCACATCTATAGGTTAAGTTGTATCATGTGGATGCATGTTATATGAGTTCATGTTTATCATTTAATGAGCTAAATGAAGTAGATTAATCTAAATATTGTTTGGCTCATTTGATTTGTCTCTTACAACCTTGAACTCCATAAGGTCTTTGTTCAAAACCATCCTAAGCCAATAGGTCTTTGCTAGGAACCTTTATCATATTATCCTAACCTAGATAAGATACTTAGACTTAATTTGTTAATCTCCCTAAGTATCATTAGTCTTAAATCAAGTGTACTTAATTTTAACTCATCAATTTCACTCTAAGTACATTTTCCTTCCATAAATCAATTAAACTAGTACCTTGGAACATTGGCCCATTAGTACTATCCTTCTAGGTTTTCTCTTGGGGCTCCCCAATAAGTACTTCGGAATATTTAATTCGGGTCACCTCCTGTGGTTAATATATATTTCCGTAGGATATTTAGGAGACCTAAATAAAGTGGATTTTCCTTGGTAGTGACATGTTGGAGGAAAATCCTGAGGTTATGCAAGTTTGGTAGTTAGTTTTCCTTACGCCATTTAAGCTGCTAAATTGTGTATCAATGGGAGTCTAGACTAGGATTAGATCAAGTGATTGGGATTAGGGAAGACAATCTATGCATGTTACAAGGTGAGCCTATTCAAGCCCTAGTACACAACACAAATAACGTGTGCAACTTATGACACAAGAGGATGGGGCACTTGCATCACCAAGTGCTACCTATTCCAAGGGAGATCACCATAGCCGGTCTTCCAGAGTTTATCATTAAGCAGCAGGGTGTATCCAAAGGGTGTGCACTTGGAAAGCATGCCAAGGCGGCTTTCCCTAGTAGTGACCACAGGTCTAAGGGGATCCTATATCTGGTGCATCCGGATGTGTGTGGACCAATGTCAATAGCTTCAATCACATGAATCATGTACTATGTTTCGTCCATTGATGAATTCTCTTGCAAAACTTGGATCTGCTTCACAAAGACTAGTGATGATGTCTTTAGTATGTTTCAAGGTTCAAAGCTCTCGTGGAGAACCAAACAGGGAAGAAGATCAAAATTTTGAGATCGAACAATGGGGTGAGTATACCTGCAATGATTTCAAGGATTACTGCAAGGATGAAAGAATCAAGATGGAGTTCACTGGTCCATACAACCCACAACATAACAAGGTTGTAGAGCGGAAGAACCAATCCATTGTAGGGGTTTCTAAGGCTATGTACATTACTAGTATTTTTTGATATTTCTATGGGAATAAGCGTACAATGCAACAATCTACATCCAAAATAGGTGTCCTCACTAGATTTTTGGAAACAAAACACTAGAGGAGGAATTCATTAGCGTGAAGCAAGAGGTGAGTCATTTCGACATCTTTAGTTGTCCAGTTTACATCCATGTACTAATGGAGAATAGGACCAAGTTGGAACCCTCCAGTAGGAAGGGTTTGTTTGTTGGCTACATTGAGACTTCAAATGCCTACGAGATCTATTCTTGGGGAAAGAAAAACAATTGTAAGCATGGATGTAAATTTTGAGGAAGAATTTACATCTAGGAAGTCCCATGAGCCTATTCCAATGATAGAGGATGAAAAACAAGAAGCTCTGAAGATTGAGCATGGATCACCAGCGACTTCCAGTTTGAGAAGTAACCTTTAGATGTAGAGGAGGGGGCACCAGCTCCTACCAGTTATGATAAGAGACCTCACTGGTTCATGCAAACATTAAGGGATGTTCAGGAGCATGTTGAGGCTCCTAGGAGTTCATTCAAGGAGAGAATACCTCTGAAGAAGTTTCCAAACTACATGGCATTGGTGAGAAACATCATGGGTTCTAAGTCTTCCAATTTTCAAGAGGCAACAAACAAGCAGGTTGAGAGGGATTCCATGGTAAATTCCACCTCCATGATGAAGAATGATGTTCGGTACGTTGTGCTTACACGAGAGGGGAAATGGATAGTAACTTCTAGTTGGCTCTACAAGATCAAGGGTGCAAGGTATATATGGAAATTGAGTTAAAGATGAAGGACATTGGCATGATACATTACTTATTAGGGTTGGAGGTTTAGCAGAGACTAGGGGAGAACTTTCTTAGTCAGGGTAAGTATGCAATCGAGATCCTAAGAATATTTTGGATGGAGGACTACGAACCCATGGCCACACCTATGATCTCAAAGCTAAAGAAGGTCACTACTTCATATTTAGGTTAGGTGGATCCCATGTTGTACAGGAAATTGATAGGTTCCTTGATATATTTAGTCAACACTAGGCCAACTATATGCTTTGCAGTGAACACCTTGAGCTAGTTCATGGTGGAGTTGAAGTAGGAGCATTAATCAGTAGCACAACATGTGCTCAGATACTTAAGGGTAACAATGGAGTATGGGTTGAAATATCTTGTAGCTGGTGAGGTGAAGTTGTGGGGATATACAAACTTAGATTGGGCGGGAAATGCATCAGACAAGAAGAGAACCTTATGGTGTTGCTTTATCTCAGGATCAACGATGATATCCTAGTTCAGTTGGAAGCATACTTGTGTGGTACTCAGCTTAGCATAGGAAGAGTATATGGTAGAGAGTACATCTAATGTTGAGGCCATCTAGATTCGAAAGTTTCTAGTAGGTTTATTTGATCAGGATTTGGATCCCATGGTGATTTACTATGATAATTTAGAGTTGTATCAAACTCTCTGATAATCCATTTTTTCATGATAGATCCAAGCACATTGAGATCATATATCACTTCATTCAAGACATGATTCAAAAGGGATCAAAGAAGCTCTAGTATGTACCCACATATCAATAGGTTGTTGATATTATGACCAAACCCTTAGCAAAAGGGAAGTTTGAAGCATTCAGAGACAAACTTGGATTGGTGTAGATTTTCTTCCCGCTAAGAGGGAGTGTTGATGTTTGTAGCTTGGACAGGGACTTCCGCATAGATTTAGTGTCAAATGTGCCTAAAGTTATCCAAGTCAAATATATTTTGCAATTCACTTTTATTAATAAAGAGAAAGTCTTGTATTTAATTGTTGAGTCTAATAAAGTGTGTTTTAATGCATTAGTGATTTAGACTAATCTCAATTGTACATCTCATTGGAATATTAGGGTTAATCTAAAGTATAAAGGAAATTCAAGGTAAAGGGTTAAGACACGTTCATTCTTTACTTCAAGACAATTTGGCCAGAAGGTGAAGAAAATCATTCGAGGAGCAAAGTTAGAGCATCAATGAGGAGCTCGGTTCAGCAACCAGGTAGGTTTTAGTAAGCAGACATCCAGTGCAACATATCTATACATACATATAGATCCATATAACATATATGTATAGTCTCATTGATCAATATAGAGTATGCACCATCATACAAATAGGTCCATACAATCGTATGGTAAATTTCCATACAATTGTACAAACAATCGTACAACAGGGTAGTAAGTAGCCATGAAAGTTTTCTTGGTTTTGGTTCTGAGTAAGTGTGTAGATTTGTTCCATTTGATTGCACCATACAGCTGCATTTTTTGGCAACTATGGAGGTTTCCTTCTAATCTTTGATCTATTAATGAAAAGTTGATTTGAAGCAGTAAATTGTGTGTATATTGTGTTTATGCTTTCGTTGTTCATTTTTCCTACTATATGAGTGAATATTGCTATGTGAGGACTTTGCTTTCTGCAATATAATGTCTAGTAATTTGAGAACATGAGGACAACATTCACCTAAGGTTGGGAAAATTTACACTTAAAACATACTATAGTTTTATATGTAGCAACCACTAATTCAAGGTTATTGTGTTGTGTGAAGTTAATATATCAAGTGAACTCAGATCTTTGCACTTATAAATTTACAACGAGGGTTTACAATAGATTTGTTCTGTGGTTTGAATATTTTTGTTCCTTTGTTGAATCTTGAAGTAATGTTATATATATATATATATATATATATATATATATATATATATATATAGAGAGAGAGAGAGAGAGAGAGAGAGAGAGAGAGAGAGAGAGAGAAGAATGCTAGTTGAGTCCCTATAACTCTAAACGTGACTAACAAGTATGGCATGGGAGATCACTTCGCCTCCATGATGTATGGCATGGGAGATCACTTCACCTCCAATGATGTTGATACACTTGGTTGTAAGAATTGATATGCTTTAAAGGATGGAGAGAGTCGGTATATAATAGAAGATTAAGAGTGGCTCATAGCGAATTTAGAGAGAGTGGAAGGGAAAGAAATGAATCACTTAATTTTAAGAGAATTAATAAGAAGGTAACATATTTTCTTGTTAAACAATGTTAAGATCTCCAAGTAAAAGAATGTGGTTTTCCAATTAAATCTATTTGTACTTCAACCTATAGTGCTTGAATGTTTATAAATTCTAATTCCAATATTTTCCTTTTGGAAATTAAACTCAATTGAAGCATTACAAGATGTTTACATCCATTGTGAAAATTGTGTTATCAACAATGAAATTATGAAATAAATTTCATTGGAAATAATGTGTCTTAAAGTTTAATAAATCATGATAATTTTTAATGAAAGAATTTTTAAAATTCTATTTTCACTTAAAATATTTGTAAATAACATTGCAATGATTTTAGATAATTGTTTCGATTTTAGACTATAGCTTTTAATCTATTAGACGTTTGATCCACTCGTATTAAAATATAAAGTTGTAACGAACCAAAAAAAAAAACCTTTAACTTAATAACTTCCATAAACTTATAAAAAAACAATAAAAATCATATTAAAACATATAAGTTTTATTTATTTGTTTGTTTTATAAATTATAATTTTGAGGAAGACCTTGTGAGATCTTATGCCTTGCTTGTTGGCTACAAGCCCTGGGTGAACGGTCAACCAATTGAGCTAACCCTTGGGGCATCGGTTTTTAAGGAAACCTCACGGCGTTGCACCTCTTCCATTATATATTTGGATGGAGGTGGCTCAAGTGTCATCCAAATAGTAGTTGGTAACATCAAAGGACTCTATCATATTTGAACATATAACCTATGGCCTTCCCTTCATAATGACATGTCTTGGGTGAATGCCTTGTGATTGAACTAACACTTGAAACTAAAAACATATAACGATTTAAACTATCATTTATTTAATACCAAAAAATAGAATGAAAGTATTGAAATAATTAATGTAGAAATACAAATATTTGGTAACTATCTTATAATTTTGAATATAACACAATAAATTAATTACAACTATGAATATTTTGTAATGTATATAGCATACTATTTTATATTGTGATAGGTTTTGTAGGAAAAAACATTGTATATATTATATAGATTCATTGTTAAATTGATGGTTTTCTACGTTAAATCAAGACTATGTCCCCTCAAACACCCTAACCATCTAACCACTCACTCTTGGCCCATCCCACTTTTTATCCACTCATAAATTGGAACCATAAATTATTACTTGCTAGTCACCTATGTGATTTCTTACTATCACCATCATCATAAATTGGAACCATAAATTAATACAGTTGAAAGTATGACCTCTCACTACACATCATTTTCTTTCATGGTCTTCTATCACTAATTAAATCATGTCCTTAAACTATTTGTAACTTTATTTTATTCATTTTCAATATTTTTCATAATTGTGATCCCTAATACGTGACATTTTCATCATCTAAATATTTGTTCTTATCTAATATAAAAACACTAATATATATATATATATATATATATATATATATATATATATATATATATATATCAATAAAATGTATATATAGAAACACAAATTTAAATAATTCTATCTCTCTCTCTATATAGAGATAACATCATCTTCTTTCTAGCCAATTCAAGTAGAAATGGAACTCAATGGAACGTACAGCTCACTTAATAATGTTGAAAATTGTCCAGTGCAATACACACAACAAGGCTTATTCAATCATGCAACTTTTGTAGAAGTGAAAAGATTCTTCTCTTTTTCATTGTATTGTGATTGGAAGTTGTGATTAATATAATTTTTTGCTTATGTTTTAAATTTTCCCTTTCCAATTCTATTAAAATTCACACTACCCACATTGACTTTATCCATCACAAAAAAATAACACCACCTACATGTCATGTTCTCCTGTTAATACCTCTTCCATATATACTATCATTATGCCCATGGTATTTAATATACACATGGATATTCCCACAGGGGTGTAGCTCAACTGACGATTCACTTGATATGAAGGACATGTTGTAAATGGAGGTCACAAGTTCAAATCACCCCGGCTTACCCGTGCCCCATGCTTGCGGGCTTTGTGGGTGCACCTAGGGGTATAGTGGTAGCGGGATTTGATCCCTGGACCCCATGTCACGCGAGTACCAGTCCAGTCCCCATTTGTCGATTCCCCTAGTACAAAAAAAAATGCACATGGATACATGTGCTGGCAAAATTGGTCTTACTATAAGGATGTCAATCATTAGTTTTTTTAGTTATTGTACTCTTAAGGTGCTCCAAATTATTGGTAGCAACGACAACAAGTTGATCACCCATTAAAGACATTAAGCAACATACAAATATAGCTCTTTTATATAGATTTCATAGTTTATAAAGAACTTATGTGTGTTTTTCCAGTATGACTACAATCAATGTAAACATTTCATTGATTCCAAAGTACAATGAACTATGAGGATTTAACCTAATAATATTGATTGAAACTTTGTATTCATTGATTGGTTACATAAAGACCCAGACACAACTTGGAGTATCTTGGAATACATTTTTAAAAAAACCATAATTTTTATTATAAACTAATATTACATTCTTCAAATGCACTTAAGTATGTTTTAGTCATATTCATAAATATTATCTTATGTATATTATTTTAAACATTTATCTTATGTATATTATTTTAAACATTTTTATGACTCGAACAATTACAAACCCATTCTCCACATTACTCAACAAAACTGATCAAAAGCTTGATACAGTTGAATACTACCTCTCATACGGGATGATGATTGTATATTAATAAACTCACAAAACTCTAAAATAGAATAACTCAAAAGCAATTCAAAATTCTTCTTCTTCTATGGTTTAGAGAGAGACCTCGAAGAGATAATGGCCTAACCACTAGCCACTTCTTCCTTACCTACCAGAGTTGATTCATGTCATTCGATCCCTATAGCCGGTTATTTCGTGGAATGTGTAGTGATAGTAACCTTTGGATGTCCCTTCCTTCTCCTCTACCAAAAACCAAACTCTGCGTTGCCTGTCAACTCCACTTTTTGCATGCTATAATATTATTTTCCATGTATACATGCGTGAAGCTAGCCTCTTCCATATCTAACTTGAGTCTTTTTATCTCTTCTAAAATAGCCATCAAAAATATGTTATGACACCGAGTCTTCTCCTTCACCCATTTATTTACTATCTTGTGTGGCATTGAATTTAAATTCTAAAAGCAATTGTTACAATTAAACTACCTCGTATAATGTTATAATTGTTACAAATAAACTACTCAGTGTAATGTTATGTAATTAAATTTCTAAACGAAAAAAAAATTAGAGAGCATGTAATGATTACATTTACTGTATGTGGAATATGACTAAATTACATGATGAATCTCGCTTTATTAGAAAGTTTACATTTGTCCCATTGCCTTTCATATTTGTGTGATTATTTATAACTATAAAAAAAGTTTATGATATAAAGTAAAAATAATAAAAAAGGAAAAAAAATTGAATGGTACATACTTATTAAAATTTTACAATTACCAAATCCAATAACAATTATCCACTTAAAGTGTATATTACGAAAACCAAAAATTTATTTGACACATACCATAAGTGGCTATGATATTTATGTGTTTAACATCCTTATTATGAATATTTCATATGAGATGTGTAACTATTATCATAATAATTACTATGTCTTATAATATGTATTATTTTCTACAAAATTTTTATTGGATATTTTAAAATCAAATGATATATTTACAAAGTTTTGAAATATTTTTTTTTCTTTTGGGATTTAAAAAAATTTATGGAAATTTAAAAATTTTGAATCAAAATACATGCAACAAAAAAATTAAATTAATTTAAATAGAAAAATAGAAAAACAAGAAAGGAATTTAAAGTAATTATATAATTAATTTTAAATGTACAATATATAAGGCCTTATTACAATCTTATAAGGTAAATTCAAAGAGGTTTCATTTTCACTTTAATTCATTCATCCCTTATTTCGCTGTCTCTTCTCTAAATTAACTAGAAAATCCTAGGAGCTAGAAACCTTGAAAAACAATTTGAACTATAACATGCCAAATATTTGAATCCCCGTTTCTTCTCCAAAATCCATTTAATGTGTAATCTCATGAATTTAAATTACCACAACTACTTTAATTATCAAAGTTCTCCAATATTTTAAGTACAAACCACCATTAGCCAAAGTATTCATAAATGGATAATGAAGAGTTCCATAATAAAGAATTCAATATTTCTTGTTCATATTGGTTGGAGATCAAGCATCAATTCATGGTTGGTTTCAAGAGTTTAATGAACCAATGAGTAAAACAACAAAAAGTAATTAAATAGTCGACATGAGCCTTCATCATTTCTTCTTATGAATCACTTCATTTATTCTTATCCCAAGTCCCTTCACTCCTTTATAATTTGAATTTTCCTTTTGTAGTTTTTTCTTCCAAGTTCCCTTCATAAGCTTTTATCCAATTAAAAATCTTTTTAAGTTAATTTTCGAAGTCCAATATATTTCATACATACTTTGTGATGCAGCTTAGTCCCTGCCATTTAGGTTAAAAATATATATAAATATTAAGAAGAAGAAATTATGCAACATCATTAATGCTTCCATTGAAAGTGTTCTTCATATTGCCCAAAACAAATTTGCATATTTGGAAACATGCTTCATTCATTGTATAGGCATTGCACATATAAAATTGAAAGTGAAATCTTCTCAAAGGATGTCAAGTCAAAAGTCAAATATTCTATAAAGATGTGGTGCAAGCTTCTGAGAGGAGACCTTGTCGAAAGTGGAAGCTTCTATGAAGACACAATGCAAGCTTCTAAGAGGACACCTTGTCAAAAGTGGAATCCATATTGAAGGTGAAAAGCCTATTTTAAAGCCTTCAACTTCCCAAAAAAAGGTATATTGTATTTATTGTCATACTTAATAAGGAAAGAGCCTAATCACTAGGCGTCCTAACTCGTGATCTAATAGAGAGATAACCCACTTTTATGTACTAATGGCATACGACCCTTGAAAAGGTGTTTTAAGTATTTTATGTGGTCAAAGGAGCTTACATTGGAGAGCACCCTCACTGTCATGATGATCGATGGCAATGTAACCATATCAAATCTCTACACTAATAAAAACATGCCAATCCCTTATTTAGAAGGGTTTCTAACACACTCCGTGAAAATTCATAAGGTAGTGGCCATTGAGGACACCTCATTTGTGGCCTTTGAGGACACCACATTTGCAATTTTTAATTTCAACGTGGAGGGAAGACCTACAACTATTGTGCTGGCCATGAGGAGCTTAGTAGTTATCGCCATTGAGAAACTTTTTGAGCATACAACAAAGATTGCAATAAATAACAGTGTTGAATGCAAAGAGACTTTGCTCCACGTGCCATAAATAGTAAACACATGCCATAACAATGCAAACAACCTAAGACTAATTATTTAAATATTATTATTTTGTTATAACAATTCATTCTCTTAAAAAAGATAATGAAATTTCTCACGTTTCTCTCTAATTTTAACCCCTATCCAGTAATCACATTAAAAAAATTGATGTATAATCCATATCATGTAACAACACATTTAAAGCAATAACCCCAACCATATTCATTTTCATGGAACATACAAATCAATGAGAAATCATGGCAGAAGTTTTTTTAACAAAGATGACCTTTGAAAGCAATTGCCAATAGAATCCATCCCTACGCTAAATGCCACTAAATATGGGGTAAGTGCACTCAAGAAAATGAAGTACCCTTACAAATCCAAGGTGTAAAAGAATCACACACACACACAAAATTCACTAGTTTAATGAAACACCGGCAACCCAAAAAAATAAAACACAAAAAAATGGACCTACTTATTTCCATAATAAACAACATGTATAGCTTTCAACTCTGACACTGTAATTTTATTTTATTTATTGTTCGCAAACAAAGTTTACATTCTTTGCACCATTTTCCACGAGTATAAATAAAAAAAATGCTATAATTGGGATGATCTAGTGGTGCAATGGCATTGACTCCCAAAAAAGAAAAACTAAAACATAAACTTGCATGTAGGACAATGTTAAAAAAAATTGAAGGTGAATTCACAAGTAGGACCTCAAAAAAAATAGTTCATGTTAGAAATACATATGGTACAACGACATCATGAGGTCATCAATTCCACTCCCAACAGAGGCTTTTATCGTCTCTTTCCGCATGAAGGCACAGGACCAACATTGCACCATTATAACAATTAGCATTTAGGGCTTAGGCTTATAAATTTTTCCAAATAAGGGATCATATAGTAGTTAGGGTTTAAGGTTTGGGCTTAATAGGGGTTATAAGGGTTTAGATAGCAATCAAAGTTTAGGGTCTTGGACAAATAAGGGTTTCAAGGATTTATACATTGTTTCCTCCCCTAAAGACTTATTGAAAATGTGTGAAGAGGTGAAATATAAAAATATGATCATTAATGCTCACGAGTCCTAGATTTCTCATTACATTAGCATTCTTGATAGCCTCATAATCATGGGATCCTGCCTCAACATCGACTATAAACACCTACAAAACAAAAAATTATACCAAGAAATTGGTACGAAAGAAATGTTCTTAAAACTGGGATCAAGTTGCAAGCATAGACATATTTAGAAAACATAATTGTCAAATAAAGGCCCACAAAACCAATCTCACCTATATATTGTCACATGAAAATTATTAAAATGTAGTGTATTTGTGTGAAATTTAGTAAAGTATATAGTGTATTGGATTGAACATGACAAATCCATTTAAATTTGTATTTGAAAATTCAATTCAAGATAGTGTATTGAATATGAATTGCAAACATATCTAAATATGGAATTAATATACAAATGGTCATGAAAAATACCTATCTGGATTTCAATATTAACAACCTTCATTGATCCACATCGCAGTTGGCATTGTTTTCGAATGCTAACATCGACTGCGACAAGTCATCAATGTTGATACAACTTCGACAAGTTTCGACTCGACATGACTTCGACAAACTCAGCAACTCTGACAGGTTCCGATTTCGACACAACTCCGACGAGTCTCGACTTTGACATACTGCGACTCACTCTGCACCTTCGACATGTTCAACAACCTCACAGTTTCGCGACATCGACATGCAGTGTCGACATGCGACCAACAACTGCCGAACTTCTACAGATTGTCTCTCTGTCTTCCAGTTGACTGTAACGGTTGAACTGTTGAACCGTTCTAACTTCTTCTTTGTAACTGAACGTAACGGGAAGGCACCCAAGCGTCTCATAATTCTATATAAGCATGTATAATATTGTGACATACATTAATCTATCTGTTTGCAAGTAATAGAGAAGAACATTTCGCATTCCTGCATATTGTTTGTGTGTATTGGTGTTTATCTGTGTAGTATAATCCTACTTTTGCTCATTCTGCTTCTTATTGCTTCCACCATAACAGAGATGACTCTTCCAGTCGAACTGTTGTCCCCCTCGTGCTTCCTGGACACGAACCAGATCATTGGTATCAGAGCAAGACTCAATCAGAGCACTCAGTTTTTTCCGTGCTTAAGTTCTGCATATACACTTCTCTCGAAGTTACTAGCTTATTCTGGTTCAAACTCGCTCGCAATCTCAGCAATCCAAGCAGACACTACCTCCAAAAATGCCAGAAGAAACAGACGACAGACATGCAGCCGACGAGACAACACAACTTATTGAGCAAGCTCTGGCTCGACAACGGACTGAAATGTTCGCCCAATTCAACGAAATTATCATGCGATTTGCTTCGACATCTCAAGGATTTTCGATGAGAACTCACTCCAATAAAATCAGCCCCTTCAAAGTGCAAATGAATTTGGACATACCAAATCTTGAAGGCAAGATTGATGCGAAATCCGTCAACAATTGGAATCCTATTACGCTTTGAATAAACTCTCAGAAGCTAAAAAGATCACCATTGCATCCTTAAAGATGTCAACATCTGTGCACTGCTGGTGGGAGAACCTCTCGACAAAGATGGATTAAAGCGGAGACCCCATTGATGCATGGCATAAATTCGTCGAACACATCCGAAAGGAGTTTTACCTGCTGAAATACCTCGAGCAGCAGTATAAGAAGTGGCAGCAGCTAAGGCAATGGAAAGACCAATCAGTACAGAGTTACACTGATGAGTTCTACCGACTCATGGCTAGACTTGGTGTCCAAGAAGAAGAGAAATTGCTTGTTCAAAGTACATCAGTGGATTGTCCCAGTACATTCAGTAGGAGATGGAATTTATGACTGTCAATACGCTTGCGGATGCATTCCACTATGCTAGAAAACTGGAAACCAAGCAGAAAGGGAAAGCACGCTTCGCGAAAAAGCCGACATCAGGACAACCACCCAACAAGAAGGCACCAACCGAATTCGACAAGTTGAAATCTTCTCAGCCGACACCGCCAAAGCCAGATCACAGCAAGAAGCCTTTTCACAAGAGGGAACGTAGCAAACAACCGCCTATCGAAAAATGTTGCGCTTACCACCACTCATCTTGGCATGATACGTCTTAATGCAAAGCTCAGAAGACATTTTTGGCACAAGTGTCGACCTCTAACGCGTTCGACAAGACGGTGGAATAATTTGATCCAGACGCAACGACCCTTTTGACATCGACCACTCCAGCATCCTCGACTATCATCGACGAGGAGGAACAAGAATGCCTGTTCCATAGACGGATATGGGTCCAGAGCAACCCATTGCATCTGATTGTGGACAACGGTAGCAAAAAAAAATTTGTTTCTGAAGATATCATAAAGAAACTAGGTCTTGTTACCACTCTACATCCTCAGCCTTACAACATCGGTTGGATGAAGGATGGACAAGAACTATGGATCACTCAACAATGCAAGCTCGCCTACTTCATAAATCCTTTTGAAGATGAAGTACTCTGCAACGTGGAACCACTCTTTGTAGACAATGCCTGTTTGGGAAACCTTACCTCTGGGATAGACATGGAAGTTATCAGTCATGGCCTCAGAAGGTGATTGTCAGAATATGAAATCGATGGTTCCGCATACCAGAGCATCAACCTATAGCAACGGTTGCACTGATATCTTCCAAACAGACAAAGAAGCTCATCAATAATGCTCAGAATTTTGCATTAATCATGATCAAGCTGCAACATTCTAAGAATACTGTAGCGACGAGTCGAGTCACCAACCAATGCAGCTCCCGACAGAAGCAGCAAGTCGATCATATTCTCGATGAGTACCAGAACCTCTTTCAAGCTCCCAACGGAGTACCTCAACATTGTCAGGTAAAACACTCCATTGAACTTGTTTCTGGTTCTTCTTTTCCTAACGCATCTGTTTATAGAAGATCCATTCTCGAAAATGAAGAGATTATTCGCAAACAAATCCAAGAATTAATCGACAAAGGACATATCTGCCCCAACTCCTCTCTTTTTGGAAGTCCAGTCATCCTAGTTCTGAAGAAAGACGGGACTTAGCGTATGTGCATCGACTACAGATCCCTCAACAAAAATTTCGGTAAAGAATCGCTACTCTCTGCCTCAGAAAGACGAGCTCATCGACTGTCTAAAAGGTGCTAAATTCTTTACTAATCTCGACCTCAAGTCGGGATACCATCAGATTCCAATCGAGCCCTCAGATGTGTGGAAAACTGCTTTAAATACCAAGGAAGGATTGTTTGAATGGTTAGTCACACCTTTCAGCTTAACCAATGTACCTGCGACCTTCATGCGACATATGGATAACCTTCTTTGACCTTTCATCGGTAAATGGGTCATTGTCTATCTCGATGACATATTGATTTTCAGTCAATCACGGGAAGAACATGTCGGACATCTTTGACAAGTCCTCGACACTCTCCAACAACATCGGCTCTATCGTAACATGGACAAGTGCTCTTTTGCAATGACCAACATCAAATATTTGGGGTATGTAATTGACTATGTAGGCATTCACGTCGATCCAGACAAAGTACAGATCCTCAAATATTGACCCATTCCTAGAAGCATTCAAGAACTAAGAAGTTTTCTTGGTTTGGCGAATTTCTATCAACGATTCATACTTGGCTTCAGTCACATAGCCTATCCCTTGAATCAGTTGACGAAGGGAAGTGGAAAAACTGTCTTCCAATGGACAACAACACATCAAGCAACTTTTGAACAGCTCCAGCACAAGTTCTGCACTGCACTAGTACTTGTGTTACTTGATTTGCATCATCCCTTTGAGATTGAGACAGGCGCATCGGACTATGCCTTGGGTGCAATGATCACTCTGTCGGGTCACCCAGATGCTTTTCATTCCGAGACTTTTAACGACACGGTTAGAAGATACTTGACGTACGAAAAATAATTGTACGCCATTGTGCAAGCTCTCAAGCAATGGAGGCATTACATCCTTGGAAACAAAACGGTCATTCTCACTAATCACAAGCCTCTATAGTTCGCTCCGACACAATCAAAGTTGCAGAAAAACCAACAACTCAAGTGGATTAATTACCTACATCAATTCAAATTGGTGATTAAGTATCGAAAAGGTAAAGCTAACGCCGCCGCTGATTGCCTCGTCGACCACCCATTACTCTCCTTTTGACAGTGATGAGTATGCAGGGATACGACACGACCACTTGGCCACAGTTGTATGAGGACGAAAACGACTTCTCAGCAGCCTACCGACAGTTATAGACTTACAAGTTGTCGACCTCCGACTACTTCCTGAAAGACACCTTGCTATATAAGCTTGGACCTATTTTTGTACCGATCGGTGAGCACCGACAGCAGCTCATTTGAGACGTGCACTACAGCAAGGGTGCAGGACACTTTGGAGTAGCAAAGACACTTTCTATTCTGCAAAAGTATTTATTTTGGCCTACACTTAAATCCGACGTCAACAAGTACATTCGATCATGCATGGTTTGTGCCATTGCTAAACCGCCTAATCGACGATAGAGATTGAACACACCTCTACCAGTTCCTAGTCGACCATGAGAATCTATTTCTATGGACTACTTGATGGGTTATCCTACTACCAAACATCAGCATGACACGATATTAGTAGTAGTCGACCAATTTTCCAACATGGCCATTCTCATACCATGTAAGAATACCACGACAGCACAATAGACCGCCTAACTCTTCTTTACACATGTTTGGAAACACTTTGGTTTACCAACAACCATTATTTCCGACCGAGATGCCAGATTCGTCAGCATATTTTGGAAGAACCTCTGGAAACAGCTGGACACACAACTCTCATTGTCGACAACTTTCCATCCTCAGACCGACGGATAGACGGAAGTTGTTAATCGCTTGGTCGTACAACTGCTTCGCATGTACAACCACAAGCATCGACGCACATGGGATGAAAGTATTCCACACATACAGCACAGCTACAATCATGCTCAGCACAACTCTACAGGCAAGAGTCCATTTGAGATATGTTACGGATTTCAACCCTCAGCACCTATCGACTTGATCATCTCCTCGACACAGTCGAACTCCAACACCGACTACATCCAGCGAGGAGTTGATAAAGCAGTCAAGTTCAAAGATCAGATATGCAACATCCAGAAGCAAGCACAGGAAATGTTGCAAAGAGCAAGCGAGAAAGCTAAGGCCCGACACGACAAGCATCATATTCCTCATTCATTCCAAATTGGGGATAAGATCTGGTTACATCTTAAGAGGGAGCGCTTCACAGGTCCTTTCAAGAAGTTAAAACCTTTGCGATATGGTTCATACAGTATTCTTTGACAGATTTGCGAAAATTATTTCCAGCTCGACATCCCTGCATGCCTAGGTCTGCATCCAGTATTTAATGTGGATCTACTTCGACCGTACCATGCACCATTGTTGGAACAGCAGAACCCGAAGACATCCATCCAAATGTTCAAGAGCCTCTTCCTTGCGACACCATCGTGGGACGACGAGTACACCTTACAAGGACGAACACAATTCCCTTGTTTTAGCTTGCTAAAGCTGGCCAGCTCCCATCTCAAGGAAAGTGGTACTTTGTTGCTGAAATAACCGACAAGTTTCCTCACCTTCGCGGGCAAACAATGGGGACCATTGTTTATTAAGGAAGGAGGTTTGATCCACATCACAAATGGCATTGTTGTCGAATGCTAATATCGACTGCGACAAGTCATCAATGTCGATACAACTTCAACAAGTTTCGACTCGACATGACTTCGACAAACTCAGCAACTCCGACAGGTTCTGATTTTGACACAACTTCGACGAGTCTCGACTTCGACATACTACGACTCACTCCACACCTTCAACATGTTCAGCAACCTCACAATTTTGCGACATCGACATGCAGCGTCGACATGCGACCAACAACTGTCGAAATTCGACAGACTGTCTCTCTGTCTTCTAGTCGCCTGTAACGATTGAACTGTTGAACCGTTCTAACTTTTTCTTTGTAACTAAACGTAATGGGTAGGCACCCAAGCGTCTCAGAATTCTATATAAGCATGTATAATATTGTAACATACATCAATCTATCTGTTTGCAAGTAATGGAGAAGAACAGTTCGTATTCCTGCATATTTTCTGTGCGTATTTGTGTTTATCTACGTAGTGTAATCCTGTTTTTGCTCACTCTGCTTCTTATTGCTTTCGCCATAACAGAGCCGACTCTTCCAGTCGAACTGTTTTCCCCCTCGTGCTTCTTGGACACAACCCGGATCATTCACAGATCCAAATTAAAATGACTTGTACAAAGTGAAGAAATGATATGGCCTATACAAGTGCAAGGATTCATCGAAACTTATATAGTTGTGATTTCTAAAAATGACATGGCCTATACAAATGTTGTGATACATAAACACTTATATAGTTGGGATTTCTAATAGTGCATTAAATACATTTATCAAAGCAATATACATCTCATATTGATTGTGTCAATAAGTCAAGATGTGCATCTGTCAGTCATAGAAATCATAGTGCTTCTTAGGATAATCTCAGTTCTATCTATATGAATGGATAATAGATTATATGCTCAAATTTACTTAGAAATAAACTAAATAAAAAATGATAGCTTACAAATAACATATCTAAATAAGTTTGCACCATTTTAGTTATAATATTTAAATAGGTTTGCACCAGTCTACGGACATGTGGTGTACTGGTTGGGAAGAACATTTGTTTCTCTTCCCACTAGGGTTCGATTCTTTGGTTATCCCCTGATTCCTTGTGAATATCATGGCTTGGCAAATTTAGGTTGAAATTTTTTTTTTGCACTAATTTGGTTATAACTGGATGCACCAAAAGCCAAGAAAAGCAAGGTACCCTATAGTTTATAACCAAGATATTGATGGAAACCAATCGAAATTTCGTTGGTACCTTATAGGTACTAAGAAGAGTTAATAAATTCTCAAGACTAGCAAATTGAATAAATAAATTTGCTAAAATTCTCTCACAAAAGCATAACTATTTTGCATTAAAGGAAAATTCAACCTTTAAATTCAAAACCAACTACCTTAAATATTGAGTTAGGATGGAGAATAATATCAATGTTACTTTCAAGTTGCATGATATTTAGTCATTGACCGTACATTTATGTTGATTAGTAATGGTGTGTTTTGTCAATGTCATGTGTCATAATATCAATATTAAAGGTCTAGAGTGGCATGTGTCATAACATTGATATTATAAATGGTGTTCCAAAAGTATGAAATGGATACTAGAGATGGAGTTCAAAAGCATTACACTTTCTTCGCATTAAAGAAAAAAATAACCCTTAGACTAAAAACCACATGTCCTAGAAAGTAAATATATCTATGCAATTTTCATGGTACATGTGATTTAGCCATTGATCATACATTTATAAAGGAAAATTCGACCCTTATACTTGAAACCAACTACCTCAAATAATGAATTGGTAGAGAATAAATATCAATGCTATTTCCAATGTGTATGGATCTAACCATTGCTGATACATTTATGTTGATAAGTAACATTGTTTTGATAGTATACAACTTGGCCATACAACCCATCATTGTTATTATTCATGATAAGTGTATTTTATTTAAGATAACAAATTATTATTTATGACATTGTAATATATATATATGTGCGCTTAAATTAGTCACACATTTTAAAAATATTTATCTTCTCATATTTAAATTATATTTAAATTCAGCACAAACTTTTTATTACAACTTTTTTTTTTTTAATTTATTAAAAGTTGTTTTTAATTTTGAATATAATTTTGTGTTACTTAAAAGAAAAATCCTATCCTTAAACTTCAAACCATAAAAATTAAATTAAAATAGATAATATATACAAATACAATTCTTCAAACTAAGAAAAAATAAATTAAAATGTATAATAAGTAACAATAATTTTTTAAGGTAAAGCAAATTTAATCATTGATCACACAATACATGTTTTGTCAATGCCATGTGTTACCAACTATTTTGTACAATAGTTGAACTTCTGGTGAGCTGCCAGTTTCATGAATATGTTCAATGTTCATCTTCAGAGTTCGGAAGTCATTTTCAGGGCAATTTTTGTCCATTTTGTAATAAGCTGCATGTTCATACCCCCAGCTTGGGGGAATTGTAATAAGTTGGTCTAAGCATGGTCCTTTTATAAAAGACTTGGATTACCTTAGGTTTGGCTATCAGGTGGATACTCTAGAGTGTTTTTTCCTTAGGAATTATGGGCTACTCTTCAGTGGCGTATAATTCCCGAGTTTTTCACTCACACCTCCAAAGCTAGAGTATTTTCCATGGTGGTCGAACCTAGGGAGGTTATTAAAGTCTTTGTGTCTAGGAATTTTTACATGCTAGCCATCTAGATTGAGTCGTATGGACATGCACTAGGTCCCCTAGGAGTTTGAGTCGATTCCGTCAAAAATAATTTTTTCCATAAATTAGACCATTTTTTAATGGTTTAATTGGAAATTTTCAAAATGTAATAAAAGTGTCTTCTAGAGGCGGTATTTGGCATGGGGAGGCTCGTTTTGATGCTCATAGCGTCCTCTTTACCCTAGTGCCCAATTTCTTCAAGTTCTGGACGATTGCATCGCCTCTAAGAGCATTTTTCTAAAGATGCATCAAATTGGAATTTAATTGCTAAAAAAAGAGAAAATGCACCGTTGACAAAAAATTTAAAAAGTCAAAAAATGATAAAATAAAGATTGGAAAGGAGTGGCATGTGGTTTCATAAGGTGTGCGACCTCATCTAAGGAACAAAGCACATGTTGAAATAAAACTTAGGATACGTGAATGAAGTTTCAAAAGTTTGAAAAGCATGGGTCTCTCCTCACGTGGGCAACATGGTTGCATGTGCACATTGGTGGTGGGTGATGTATCCAAAGTTGTGGCCGTTGAAACCAATGGAGATGGGTGCCCCTCTCATGAGGTGGAAGCCACCTCATCCATCTACCAACCAAACTTCACCCTTCACGCTCCAAGCTTTCATCTTCACGCTCCAAGCTCTCTCGCCTTCCTAAAACTCTAGTTCTCTTCATGCATTCGCATCCCTTTGTAGTTTATCTATATAAAGAGGCTCTTGCTCCATCATTGAGGGTGAAATTTTTGCAAGGAACCTCTGGTGTATTTTTTTGTAAATGCTATGCTATTTGGCGAGCAAGTTTGGAATAAAGTGAAGACTTTGGAGGTCTAGATGGTGCAAAATATCATTATGTATGCTTGAACCAGGGTGATATCTATTCAGTTATTCTTCCTTTCATGCAAGTGCTTACTGTTTTAGCTAAAGAAGATTATATTGTAATCCTTAGGATAAACATTTGAAGTTTCAAGTTGTTTATTTATGCAAAGTTATCTAAGATTTAAAAGTTGCATTTTGTAGTCAGTTATACTTGTGCACTTTTCATTTTATTTAACCTATCATACTAGGTCTAATCAATTGTTTGAAGGTTGTTTTAGCTTTGCAGGTCATCAAGGGTGAAGTAGGATTTGCAGTTCAACTGCTTCCTCTTCCTCTTTGCTACTTTTGCAATGCTAATGAGTTTTGTCCTACAAGATTTTTCAAAGTGATCCTATTATTCAAGCTTGGGCTTGGGTTTCTTCTCTTCACCCTCTTAAAATCAAAATCAAACTTTTTCCCTTTCTATTGGTTACCAAAGCGGATCATCTACTTCTAAAAGCTTCAATCTTTCATGTATTCGCTCTCCAGAGATCATCTACTTCAAGCTTCAATCTTTCACGTTACCCAAAAATACATCAAGCGTGACTACAAGGGTAACCATATTGATACAAAGGTCCATAGGCGAACCCTCCCGTTGGATTACAGAGTTGAATCCATGTTTGAGAGTGAGTTCATTGGCGAAGAAAATGAAGTTTTGCACGGCTCTGACATCGAGAAGTATTTTAGCACCTGGTTGTATCCCCCACCAGTTTTTACAGATCAAAGTCCTGTACCAGATGATTCCCAAGACGTGGATGCCTTGCTGGAAGCACGAGAATTAGAAGAATATCTACAGGATAATGACTTTGACTGTCCATGTGGCGGACAGCCGGTCGGACCGCCGGGAAATCCTGACTTGTTTTGCGTCTGTCGTTCAAGCGACGACTGATGTAAATAGTTGTCATTTTGCATTTTACTTTATGTCAAATAACGGAAGCCGTAGTGGGCCGGTAATAGTATCTCCACTGTGTAATTTGTCGGATTATGTCTCCTGAATAGTCTTGCTTTAAGTCGGTCTCAGTCCTTTGTGGGCCTTGTCTGTCGGCCATTTTGTTCGTTCGGTCTCTGGGTCCCCTTATGGCGTTGCCTCCTACGGGACGAGATAATAGTGGTGTGTCCCACCACTACCCCGGATTCCCTGCCTTTTGACTGAATGGTGCTTGTTTCTTGCAACCGGTAAACCGGCTAGAGTGTTATAAAAGAAAGGCCTCAGTCCTCATTTGGGACATTCGAGTCTAGTGCATCGAGCTAGTAGTTTGCTCTGCAACTAAGATTCTAGAGCCGAGCGATCCAGTAGTTGGAACTCTGCAAGTCATAGGAGTCCAGTCCAAAGCCAAGGTAATATGCTCTGCTGGTTGCCGAAAGGTATAACACAACATCAGAAAGCCAAGGTTCGCTTCTGTAAAAATTGGTCTGTTTGAGTCTGTAAGCATGCTAGTGGGCATATCTCAGGATCCCTAGGTAGCCTCTGAGTAAGTTCATCGCTCTGCGAAGTTCTGAAAAGTTAATGGGCCTGAGACATTGTGCCTAGGCATTGAGTTTGTGTTTGTAGTGATGAGCTTCGCTCTCCGAAGCCGATCTACAGGAGTCTGTATGTCATGCTGCCATTAATAAAATCAATTGAATGTTCTGGAATTGTTGTTTGAATTGCTGAAGATAGATCCTGGCACATTTGGTATCAGAGCCAGACAAGTGCAATCATTTTTTGGTATATCTTATTCACTTAAATCTGACGTATGCATTTAAAGTCTGCTAAATCTGCTGCAATATCATTGTTCAGTTTCTTAAGTTGATTATACGCATTCTATAATAGTGTTCTGTAGGCGGTGGAAATGACCGTTGAGTGGATTGTTGGGTTACCGAGAGTGTAAGAGTCGTCCGAAGTCAGAGTAGCAGTTCGGCCCGTTGGGATAGGGGAGTAAGTCTACATAGTTGTTGGAGACTATTTTAGAGTCAGTACTCACTCTCTTTAATAGGATGGACCCTTCAATGGACACTATTGGGCTGACAACATTAGAATGTGAATCTTCTAACGACACTGAAGTTAGTCTTGCAGAATGCAGACAATCTTCCTTTAATCCTTCTTCATCAGATTCTTCTTATATATCTATCTCTGATCACAATCCGTCTGAGAACTGGAAATTACCACAGATACTTCCAAGAGAAGTATATAGACTTCCGTGGTGGAACGTCACCACTTCTACACACATCCGTGTCTCAAGCATTGATGTCTCTTTTACTAATAAACAAGAGCCTGTTCATATCAATCTTCTGGATAATGCTCAAATTGATTGGGCTATCAAACAAAACTATCGTTATGCTCACTTTGGTGCTATTAAGTTAGGACTTGGTCCTTTAGTTAGATCTCGTTTGGCTGTGTCATCCCTTTGTTGCATTGTAGACACACGTCATAGGAAATTCTCCGATGTTGTTATCGGTGGTTTCACTGCTCCTCTTCATGATGGTCCTGCCTTTGGCACTGTATATCCTAAGTTTTCTGTGAGTTTAACTGATCCTCATATCTATAATTTGCTTAAAGCCTACATCTTGCCTAAAGGTTTTGACATGGAATCTGGTTCCAAGATTATCCAACTCAAAGGTGGATTCTGTGTTAGGTTTGGCAATGATACTCTTCCCCAGCTCCAAACCCGTGTCCATCAGAGTTCTGTAGACACCAACGTGGTGGAAAGAGAAAAATCCAAAAATGCTACGCCAATTACCTTCAATTGGACTGGCATTAACTATCCTCAGTCTTGGGAAATGAGATATACCGAGCTCAGAAATCAAGAAAGAGTTGCTGCTTCCTTTTCTTCCCAACCTTTAATTTTCGATGAAGCTTCTAGCTCCTTCTGTGTTCCCAATAAAAAGCCAACACAAAGATTTGCTCCCCCATTGATCAAATCTGCCTCCATCTCCTCCTATAACAATGCCAGATTACAAGCTCTGTCGAACCAAATCAGTAAGACTTATGAGTCTTCCTCTCCTGTGAATAATCCCTCTTCTAACCAAACTTCATATTCTGGTTTAACTGACGAGCATAGAGGCTAGCATGCCAACAAATCAAACAAAAATTGATCCACCAACAAAAGCAGAAACAGCCAGAACAGCCTTCCTTAGGTATGTTTTCCGTTTTACCTTCCTTTGGAATGATGTCTCTCCCAAGAGAAGGAAGTGGTATGGAAGTATCAAATACTGGGCAAAGATCATTTATCCCTAGTAGGAACTTGCCTGAATCTGGTTTTAGGCAATTCACACCTGATGGCCAAACCAAAAGAGAGTTTATGCCCTGTAAGTCTTCCAGCCAAGATCAAACTGTTTCTGATGAGATTAAGCTTGCAAATTGGGGAAATTTGTAACAGATACATTCTGCACGAAATCTTGATGATATGGCTCGTGATATTCTTGTTTTGAAAAGTCAGTGCGCATAACAGAAAGAGCACATAACAAAAGTGGAAACAAAGCTAGAGCTATTAGATCATCTCTTGCATGACTCTACACAAATCCGAATGGCTATAGAAGAAGCCTCTCAAAAACTTGAGAGAAGATTAAGAGTCCTAGAGGAACTCTGTGAAAAGACAGAGAATCTGAAGAAAAAATAGTATGTGGTCCCTGACCATGTTTTTAGACTTGCCTCTAAGGGTCATAACAAAAGTCATTCTTTAGGTCAATTCAGTGTCCAATCTAAAGAAGATAAACCTGAATGGGACTTTGGAGAAAGTGATGCAATACGAGATGACATTGAGGAATGGATCACAGAATTCAAAGGTTTCAGACCTGTATTGGATCCAAAATATTGGTTTAATCTAAATTCTCTTGATGCTGAGTCTTCCAACCAAAGGAGAACTCTTCTTCCCCGCTTTGACACCCACATGGCTGATGTTACATTTGTTGCAAGTACTCCTGCCAAAGTTTTCACTTTGTTATTAATTCCATGAATGAACTGTTGTCTCAGATGCCTGAGCAACCTGTGCTAAATATCCAGTGTCAGTCTAGAGAGGACAGAAGAAATGCTATACAAATGCTGGCACAATGGATTCTTTACAAAAAACAACAAGACAACAACCTTACCCGTCAAATGTTGGGTACTCAGTTAGTTGCAGGCTTTTCAGGCCTTGCATATGAATGGTGGCGATGGTTGCCACAAGAAACCCGCAATGAAATGCTTGTTGCTGACGATGCGGATGAATAGATTCTACGTGCCCTTGGTAGGGAGTTTTATGGTCCTGAAGATGGTGAAGATTATGACAATCTTGCTTCACTCTTCATGTCTACTAGACTTTGTGATCTAAGTAAGAGTGAGGAATATTTTTGTTACATGCAAAAGCTTCTGATTTCTTCCAGGAAATCTAAAAATCCTGCTTATCTGAAGCACTATCTCAGAAGCTATCCAGGACATGTTCCTGATGCAGTAGAACAAGCTCTTAAAGACAAAAAGGTAGAGCTGAGAACACTTTCACTTGCCCAGTTACATGCTCACATAATGGAAACATGGCAAGAACACTGCCTAGAGAAATGGGTAAGTAAAGATTTCAAGAGACACTAGCAAATGTATTCTGCTTCCTTTTGTAAAGATGTTGCTGGTATGCCTGATTGGGGGTGTGGTGCACACAACAGAGGACATTTTGGTCATGATTCTTGCAAATGCAAGAAAAAGAAAAAAGGGTTTTATACGTATGAGCCTAGATATCATCCTGATAAACCCTATCACCACAAGTCCAAGCACAAGCACAAGTACAAACATCGGTATGAAAAACCCTATCGTAAGTCCAAATACAAAGCCAAGCGCTATGTTAAAAGACGGACAGAAAAGGGTAAGAAAAATGTTTGTTTTTATTTGTGGTAAGTCAGACCATTGGGCTGCCAAATGCCCAGAAAGAAAATCTAGACCTCGTCTAGCTGCCCTCTATCAAGGATTGGATCCCGCCTGGTGGGATTTGCTTGAAGTTTCTGTACATTCTCCTCCTCCTGAAGGTGAATTTCTCTATCTCCCTGATGAGTATTCTTCCAGTTCTAACTATGATTCTGATCCTCCTACTTTAGCTAAATTTGCTCCTGATCCTTCATCATCCTCTTCTTCTGAGTCTGATTCTGATCATGATGCAAATTTAGGGGGGTGTAGCCTGCCCGAATTTGATTTCTCCCTATACATGTTTTCCCGATCTTCTCCCAAATCCTCTTATCAATTAGAAAAACAAATAGCAAATATCGATCTTCAGCTTTCCCTCATTCCTGTTTATAGACATTTTGAGCAAACTGAACTAAGACAAGAGAAAGCTAGACTTCAAAAGCAATTAGAAACAATGAAGTATGATAAAGGAAAAGATAAGGTTCAGTGTCATCCTCTGTCTGTCCATTACAACCCTACCGATATCTATAAAGACTATCCAGATGATCATGAAGATAGATAGTCTCATAGAAGAGATAAAGAAAAGCTTTTGAGACTTCAGCTCAAAGAAAAACAGAATAAGCTAAAGTTGCTTATCAAAGAAATTGAAAGTTTGAAAAGCATGATATCTGTTTTGGTCTTTGAAATAGATCAGTCTTCTGATGAAGAATTGTCTAAACAGATTGAGAGAGCTTGTTTCAACCCTGAACATAAAGAAGAATCCCCTTCTACAACTCCTCTTTATCCTCAATCTCAGAGTCCAAACCTTTTGGGTGCTTTGTCCGGCCCCAATTATTTGTGTCTTTACAATTTTGTCCTCCAGAATTTAAGTCTTACTCTGTACATTGTTTAATTGATTCTGGTTGTCAGTTTAACCTTGCTAAAGGAAACGCAATACCTCAATAGCAAAATGGTATTCTCCTGTACAGTTGCAGGTCAGTCTATCTTTATTCCTTTAAGTTTTAATCTTGTAAATAAATGTAAACCCATTTCTGAAGAGTCAGTCAAGTCAGTCAAGTTAATCAAGTCTATTAACTTGAATAAAATGGATCGATGCATAGCATATGCAGAGATTCATGGTGAAAAAGCATTGGCCGAAATAAAAGAGACTTATAAAAGATTGTTGCTCAAAAAGTCCTAATGCATTTTGGACTTGAGAGAAATATTTCGTCTCTTTGCCATTTGATCCTCTACAAAAGATCAAACCCATGAAAGCTTCGGCTCGTGTAATGAGTCCATCAGAAAGTGAATTTTGTTCTAAAGAGATTCAAGAATTACTGCAGAAAGATTTGATTGAGCCCTCCAAGAGTCCTTGGGCTTGTAGAGCGTTTGTGGTAAACAAGCACTCTGAGCAGAAGAGGGGTAAGCCCCGCCTAGTGGTGAATTACAAGCTCCTGAATGTTGTTCTGCAAAAAGTTCGATATCCTCTACCGGATAAAGCGAGTTTGCTACAAAAGATTACTGGCTGTACTGTTTTTAGCAAATTTGATCTTAAATCTGGTTTTTATCAAATTGGTATTGAAGTGAAAGACCACTTCAAAACGGCATTTGTGGTCCCCCATGGTCAATATCAATGGAAAGTTATGCCTTTTGGTGTGAATAATGCTCCATTTGAATTTCAGAAATGGATGGAGGATATATTTAGAGATATCCCATGGTTAGTTGTCTTCATAGATGATATTTTGATCTGTTCCAGGAACCTGCAAGATCACCTTAAACATCTTCAGAAATTTTATGATCTTGTGTATAAACATGGATTAGTTTTGTCTGAGACTAAGATGGAAATGGGTAAAACTGAGATGGATTTTCTTGGTTTTCACATAAAGAAAGGTCAGGTTGTGCTGCAAAAACATGTGCTAACTTCTTTTGAGCATTTTCCTGATAAGATATTGGATAAAACCCAGCTTCAAAGGATTCTTGGCAGTCTGAATTATATCAGACCATTCTATCGTGGTCAGGCAACAGAGATTCATTTTCTACAGCAAAGATTGAAGAAAAACCCTGTTGCTTGGTCAGAAGAGATGACTTTGGCGGTGGAAAAGATAAAAGCCAAAGTAAAAGATCTACCAGCCCTTCATCTACCACAAGGTACTGGTAAGCTGATTATTGAAATTGATGCATCATCCACCACTTGGGGTGGTGTCCTGCTTGAGGAAATTGATGGCAGAGAAAATATTTGTGGCTATGGCTCTGGTTCGTTTAAAGCAACAGAACTTAATTATCCGAGTAGTCACAAAGAGATTCTTGTTGTTAAGAAAACTGTCCAGCATTTTATTCTGTTCCTGAAGCCTGTCAGATTTACTATTAGAACAGATTTAAAGATAATGCCTGGAATCTTTAAAAATGAAAATTTGATGGCAGAAAATAGCAGCAGAATATTGAAGTGGTTTATCTGGCTTTCTAATTTTGACTATGACATTGTTTACAAGCCAGGTTGTCTTAATTGTTTAGCTGACATGCTGACACGTGAAGTTTTGCAACAAAAAGAAGCTGTCAGTTTAAAAATGTTTTCTGTTGGATCGAGCTCTACAGCTGCGAAAGATGATAAGGGTAAAGGCCCAGCTCCAGCAGAAGGAACTGAACCTGATTATGTTAGGTTCGAACCCAGAAATGATCTGTTCATGAAGCCCTGGGATGAAAGCTTATCTCCATCTGATCGAAGGGAATTACTGGATTATGCTGATAGACATGCTGCTGAGAAATATCTCAGTCTTACATTGATAAAACAAATCCAGTCATCTCCATGCAAATTGCATATCATGGAAAGGTGGGAGCGTTCAGCTTTCAGAGGTTTTTCCCAAGCCCAAGAAAAACTGAGAAGATGCAGAGAACTTTGGGTGGATTTCAATGAGGAACAAGAAGGTCCGGTTTGATACGTAGACATAGGTGAAGGTAATTTAACCTGGACCAGCTACAACCTTATTCTGCAATTCTGTCGCAAGGAAAAGTCCATTGTGATATGTGCAGACCCTGGTAATATGAGAAACAAGTCCTGGTCTGGATGGACTGAAATTCTTTTGGATAAGTTCTGTCCAAGAATAGATTGGACAAATCGGCGAGCAAATTTTATACTCCATATGCAGGCCGATATGCAGGTGGCGGACCAGAATAACCTCTAGTTCAAGTTTCTATTAAGGCATCGCTCTCCACTTAGTTAATAGGTTTTTCAAGCTTCAAGTTTTATTCTTCAAGCTTATTCGATCATGTGCATCCAATAGATCTTTTGGTTTAAAAGCTTATATTTGAAGATCTTTTATTTAGGATGCATTAGGATTTATTTCTAAAAAGTTTCACATTATCCAAGTGCATTCGCTCACCTTAAAAGTAGTTCAAGTTTTCAAATTTTACATTCTTGTTGATCTACTTTGTTACTATTTAGATCTTAGTTTCTTCTAAAGCATTATCATTCTAAATCTAGGTTCTATTTCTTGTGTTTATATACTACCAATATTAATCCAATAATCATTCTTTGTTTAAAGCTCTTATTTTCAGGAAAGCAAGAAGGCAAAGCCAAGCAAAAAAGCCCAAAGGCTAAAGCAAAACCAAGAAGAGCAAGGCAAAGCAAAAAAGGCACAAAAAACCCCTATTTTTTCCTTCTTCATTCCCACTTCTATCCTTGTGCCTTCAAAAGGATTAAACACCTTATCATTTGTAAAACATTAATAAAAAGCAAGTGGGCTGAAGACTCCCACACCCTTCTTCCCCCATTTGGGGGAAACCTATATCGTCTTTTTGAGTTATTTATTTGCTTTATACCTGCAAGAGCAGAATAGGAGTGTTAGATTAGTTTCACTTTTGATAAACTGCTAGATTAGTTTCAAGTTTGTAGTTTTATTCTAGTTCATTTCAAGCTCTTACTTAGATTTATTTTTTATACAAAACTGCTAAAAGGAATCCAAAGTATCTTGAATCTCACTGCAAAGTGGATCAAGAGCACTCTCTATCGGAGAGTTTCATTTTTGTTTTAGCTGCTTAGTTCTCTTTTTTATATAAATTGTTTAAAAATAACAAAAAGTCTCTTGAATCTCACTATAAAGTGGATCAAGAGCACTCTCTGTCGAAGAGTTTTATTTCATTAAGTTGTTTAGATTTACTTTGCTTTAGCAATTTACTTGTTTCATAAAATCTCTTGAATCTCGCCATAAGACGGATCAAGAGTGCTCTCTATCGGAGAGTCAATGGCTCTCATGATCATCACCTAATAAAATTGGAACGAACCTATTGACTACACTATGTATGCTCTACCCGCCAGTATTCCTTCGGATATGTGGGATAACTAGAAACAATTGTAGATTGTTTAAATTCCTCACATTTAATTCTACTTCAACTTAATCAAATAAACTCCCGAGAAAACCAACGAAAATCCGACATTGATCGCTACAGTCGAAAGTGGGAAAATTCTGCCTGGGGATGCGGGAACCACTGGTAAGAGACCTCAGAGCACCAGTTAGACTACATCATTGTTGGTGTAGTGTTGAACACCGCTCTCGAGACTCCGTTCCAGCCCACATGTCCTTGTACAGAGCCACTTAGATTGTATTCCGGACATATCTCCTGTACCGAAAGGTATATCTTGGAGATCCCCTTTCCCACAATAATCCACCTCACTCTCAAAATTTACAATGAAATTCATCAAGATACATTTGCAAAACATTCTCAAGCACTCCAAGCATTACAAAGACAGTGACTTCATTGGCACTGGTCATTTAACCACAACAATTGTTCAATCTTTATTTTGCTTATTATCTATCTTGAAGTTGTTGTCATTTATTTTATCATATCATGTTGTGGATGCTTCCTTTTTAACTTATCATCATATTGTGGATGTGCTTTATCTTGCAAATATATACTTGAATATAATTTTGTTGCAAATTTTCACAAAAAACTCCTAAACAACACCCATCTCAATCCATAAAAACACTTTAAAAACATTTAAGATCCTTAGTAACTCTTTGTAGGGTCTACCCCCCTTGGCTTCGTTAGGATTTTGCATAAACGGAGGAGTCGGGATCAGGTGACAACATCTGACTCTTTGCTTGCCCCCAAGGCCACACATTCCCCAAAGCAGCTTCGAAATATTTTTGCTGCTGTGTGCGCTTCGGTGGGCAACACCATGTATCATAATATGGATAATAGAGGTGGAGTGCCAACTTATAATCCTTTTATATTGAAGAAGAAGTCAATTCTAAGATTTGAAACCAACTAACTTAAAAAGTGAAATAGGGTAGAGAATAAATATCAATTATGTTAATAAGTAATATAGTGTTTTACTCCCTGGATGTGGGTGCCACGAGTGACACTGTCGAGGCAAGAGGCGCCACTTGCCAACCTAGCAGCGTGGATCCCCCACCTAGCAACTTCCCTCTGCCAGCGCCTCCCCTATGGCTATGGCATTAAAGAAGTGTCCTGTACAGGACCACCTTCCCTCCTCGCACGAGTTTGACTTTACTGCCCCCATGGCCCGGTGGTTGGCATTCAAGTTGGCGCGGGTGCCTATGTCCCATCTCCTTAACTGGTTCAGTCTATCCTTTATGCTCTCCCGTGCGAAGTCTGGATGCACCAGCTGCGAAATTATTGATATGAGGCTCCCCCTCCACACCCCTGCAGTCATCACTTGTCTCTGGTATTCTCTGTCTGCTTCCACTGCATAAAGCTCCACTCCTTGTTCATTCTCCTGTGAACTAGCTGACAATGCATGACTCATATGCACGGCACTTCCAAGCGTGGAGTTGGTCATGGCGTCGGAAAGACTGTAACTCCTGCTGAGAAGGAGAAGAAAGCCAATAGTGATTATGAGGACAATGTCTCCGTCCATGCTCGCAGATTGGTTGACGACTGGGAATCGCGTAGTGTGGCTGAGATTTTGGCCTTCGAAAACTAAGGCAACCAGGTCAATTAATACCTGTTAATGAAGAATATGTTGGGAACATTGGTTGAAGAAATGTTAACCAACTGGAACATGGCCAAGGTTGCGATAATGGACACCAGGGCTAACATGGACCATTTGGACGACATGTTGGTTGCTCTGGAAGCCAATTTGACTAGTCAAAGATACTTTGTCTTTCGCCACTCCACTCCTCCTCGCAATTCTCGCCCTACAGCCCTGGCTGAGGGAATGGCTGGCAATTTGAATGTTCAGGTGGATGGCGCCACTACTACAGCAGACGCCCAAGCAACTGACAACCCCCTGCATGAATCCTTCGGTGTTACTGCCGTGAATGGTTCGGCTCCGGTTCGGAGCCCCAACTTAGGCCCGAGTTCTCCTGCCGCGGTTGTGTTACAGGGGGCCCCTCCCGCTGGAACATCCTTCCCCATACCCTCGACGATTGATTCCCTGCGCTACAAGGGGTTTAAGAAGACTGAGGACGATGTTGTCACTCCACGCAAGACAAAGCCCCTGCCTATCAAACTCCCGACCCAGAATTGGGATGAAGATTTCTTTGGCAGCTACCCAATCATTGAAGACAAACCATGTTCCTAGAATGCAAAAGCCAGCACCTAGAGTCGCTCTGTGTGATCCTAGCTCTTCTCTTTTTGCGGTTAGCGTTATTTGTTTTCTTTGTTTTAGCTAATGGCTTACTATCAGACTCTATTTTATCTCTCTGGTCTAGTTCAGTCTATGTTTTAACTGGTCTGCTGTAATTATGTCACTGCTACTCAGCCCATAGAAGAGTAGGTCTACAGAGGTTCTTTCTTGTTCTTTTTGCTCCATGAGAAGCTTTAGAAAGCTCTTGAATCTACTGATTCTCATGTGATTGTAACATTTTTTGTACTCTAATATAATTTCCTTGTGCTGCTTACAAAACAAAATATAGTGTTTTACTAGTATCAATTGTGTTTTGTTTATAAGTAAGAATTATGTTTTATTTATGATAACAAGTTATTATTTATGAGATTGTGTTGTATATATTAATTTAAAAAAAAAAAGATCTAATTTTTCTTATTGCAATACAATTTTCAAAATAAATAATAAGCATGTTGTTGAATGAATTATGGTAGAGAACAAATATTAATGTAATTTTCAATGTGTACACTATCTAAAAATTGATATGCATTTATGTTGAGAAGTAATGTTGTGTTTGCTAATATCACATGTTATATGTAGAGTTTGATGGTACAGCCTATTAGCATTATTATATATAACTATGTTATACAAAATGATAGAGATAGAGATCTCATTTCCAATTTAATTTACTAACTTTATTCTTTATAATAATATTATCGATTTACTTACTTAAATTCTGCACAATTGTTTAACCCATTTTACAATATTTATCTTTTTATAATTTATTTAATATTAATTAAAACTTATTACAAATTTTAATATACTAAAAGGCAATTATCAAGAAAAACAAAATAAACAATGTAATTATCAAAAAGCACAAAATAAACAGAAACAACCACAGTTTATTTAAACTAATAAATTCATTACACAATATGCACCAGTGGATTAGTATTTCTTATTTGATGATATTTTAAAAAATTACAAAATAATTAATATTTAAATTCATTACAGAGTGGGCTAATATTTCTTATTTGATAATATTTTAAAAAGTTACAAAATTATTAATATTTCTTATTTAATAATATTTAAAAAAAATCACCCAAAATAAACTCAAACATTTTTTATTTTATTTTCAGAACCAGAATCAATGCATTAAGCCTCCAAAAATTCCTCCCATCTGATATATCCTTCAGAGCCATCATGTAAACATAGTTGAAATTTTAAATCTAAATTAATTATATTAAATTTCCATTAATCTTAATCCCAAATTCACAACAACTATTCCAAATCAAAATTACTACAATTTATTCCAAATAAATCCATTTAATAAAATAACTGAAAACCAATGCATCTAACTACCCAAAATGAATCCAAATCAAAATTACTACAATTTATTCCAAATAAATCCATTTAATAAAATAACTGAAAACCAATGCATCTAACTACCCAAAATGAATCTATTTAATATGATAAAAAATGAATATCAATGCATACACCCATCCAAAAATCCAAAAGCATATACTCACAACATCTATATTGTCACAATCCAACATGAATTTATCCAAGAACCCTCGACTCAAATCTACATAAATGTAGAGTTGGGCAATAGTCGCAAACGCCATTTCCTCTATTTTTGAGCTCGCGGTGATAAATTTGATCGTCTGTTTCTCATGTCATTACGGAATTCTCATTCTAATATTCCAACGTAACACTGTATTTCTTATCCAAACTAAAGCATTTGCAACCCAGTTCCCATGGCTTCCTAAAGAAGCTGGCTTTTCAATAAATCAAATCCTTTGGCAGCAGCACATGCTTTTTCCTACTCTGAAAGATAGTGCTAGTGCCGTGATGGAGAAAACCTTTTGCACTCGATTGGATAATCATTGGAGCATCTAGAAAGGGCTCCATGGCTCAAGAATCCACATCTGGAGATTTTTTACAGTGATATATCATCCCATATTTCAGATTGAAGTCCTCTTTAGAATAAATTGATTTACCTCGCGCTCCATGAGGGGAAATTTTGAGAGCCTTTGAAAAGGTAGTCCCCCCTTGCTTTGGAGAAATTTTGAGAGCCTTAGAGGAGGTCGTCCCTTTGCTCTTAGTGCTCCACAAAGACAAAATATCAAGTGCAGAGTTGAGTCCTTTGATATGATGTAATTAGCTAGAACGTGATCGTCTTCCAGCTGCTTGCCAGCAAATATCCATCATTGTTGTTCAAAAGGGATCCCTCCTTTTCTTATACCTTGTCCATCACATTGTCAATGGATTTTGAGGTCTCCAACTCTATGATAATACTAGGGTTTTCACAAATAACGGCAGGTCTTTTATTGTAAACATCTCCCGAAATGGTAGTCTGGCATGCTCTGGACTTCAATGTTTTACCATTTTGAGTTCGTTGTAATCAAACCTTAGATCTGGATTATTATACTCGTAAAGTGTTAGATCACCCTATTCCTTGACTCGCTCAGTGTTTTGGAGTGTTGCTTTGGTGTGGCCACCATCTGTGCATGTGCATTGTGAAAGCCTTCCTGCAACATTCTTTTGCAACAAATCTGTTAAAATTTTGTCAAAACATTTGATAGGCGTCCTCTTATCTTAGCAATTTTCCAATGGAAGAGGTTTGGCCACGAGGGCCTCTCCTTTTTCTCCCTTCGTTGGAGTTGGAGGAGAGGATCCCTCCTTGACAGCAAGCACCTGAAACCGTGGTGCTTTGTATCCTCATGTTGTATGGATTTTTTATTTACATTTCCTCGAGTTAATTTAGCAAAAGCAATATGTTAATAAAGAGGCCACTGTCGTTTACCTTGTGAACCTTGTCAACAAATATGTTAATAGAAGAAGCCACTACTATTCTGAAACAATATCCTTCAGATATGTAAAGACTTTGTAAGCAATGATGAAACTGAAGTCTTTATAATCAAAGAAACAAACTATTTATTCACATAAACAACTACATCGCACAGCCCACATAAGAAGAGGAAGAAACCAAGCAAAAAGCTTAGAGAAAATGTAAAGTGCCACTATTGGTGTATACAATTGTGGTTCATGGAGAGAATTGGGGGGGCTGAAGCTTGCTGTAAACCCTTGACAGTTTTCCCGGCTCAAAAATTATAATGGACAAACAACAGTACAGTTGCATTACATTTGATTCTGGCATTTAAAAGGCTGGACTTCAGTCATCTTGATGAGGGCACTCTCTGCAAATTGGCTCCAATCTCTACTAAAGAGTTCCAGTGTAACCAATTGGAGTCAAACATGGATAGATCCCTGCCAATTCCCTTTCCTTCTAATTCATTTCACTGCTAGTGCTGCTAGTAGAGCATGACATCAAAGTATTACACTACCCCAAGCTCACTGCCATCAACCCAAACTGTGCAGAATTCTGCAGGTGGTACATGTTAATTTTTAGTGCAGCTGCGAGACCCATTCTCAGAGAGAATGGTACCCTAGTCAGTTAACTAGGGTTCCTGGTCATGTTAACCAGGCAGAGTAATGAGTAAGACCCTAGAAGGTACCCTAAGGCCCCCAGCTGTCTCCTGGGGTTCTTGGTCAAGGACCAAGCAGATGGATGCCATGGCAAAGTCCCTAGCATGTAGCTAGGGCCCCTATTTGTCTCTAGGGTATTCTGGTCTGGGACCAGACAGTTTCTTGGTCACGAAGACCAAGCAGATCCTGCAGGTTGAGACAGAGACATCCTAGGTCCTGCAGATGGTTGATCAACATTCAGTCTAGGACTGAATGCTCAGCTTGAGGCTGAGGACCATTCTCTGGGAGAATGGAGAACCTGGTCATGGACCAGATGGTTGATCAACATGTCCCAGTCTACGACTGAGGCTCATCCTTGGGCTGAGAAGCCATTCCTTGAGAATGGAGGCACTTGGTCAGTTACCAAGATTATGATGTGTGATGTCCTCTTCTCCTAGGTCTTCGAGATGGATGAGTTGGTTGGTCTTCTCAAGGGACTGGCCACCCCTTGTGGAAGCTACTAACATTTGACCTAAGGAGCAGTTGAGAGGACCACATGATCACATCATCTATGTGAACCCTTCCTTATACAATGATGATGAACTTTCAGGTTATATGGAACATTTGTACATTTGAGAGAGAGATGACTGGTTGTACCTTTCCACCTTGGGTGATTTACTTTTGGTCCTTGCACCTTATTGTTTATTAAGTCTTGTGGTACCCTGTCTTTGATTTATGGTAATCGGGGTCATTGACCCACCTTCTATTTATACCACCCTTGTTGTTTTTGGTCTTATGGGTACCTGTTCACTTTTGGAACATACCCTTGGTTATTAGTCTTGTACCCACTTATTTGGTACATGACCTTAGTTTATATTTATTCTTTTATTTTTACTTTTTTATTTTTGTTATCTTTTATTTTTATTTTTATTTTTATTTTTTTTATTTTATATTTTTATTTATTTATTTATATATGTATATTTATTTATTTATTTTATATATTTTTTATTTTATTTTTTATTCCTCCCTAAATCTATGGAATCCTAATTTAAAGGATTATTTTAATAATCCTATTATCCTATTTAATGAGGTCTATTGTTTCTCATTTAACATGCTCTCCATATATCTCAGCTCTGTCCTTTATTCTGTTTGACGTCAAGGGTTTAGAGTTTATTTGCAGCAACTTCACAAATTGTTTTGAGGCCACCTACCTGCTGAAGTCTACCCTTCATCTCAGATCTGGTTTGGATAATTATTTAGGGCTGACGTTAAGGTATATCTTACTGCTACTACTTTCGACCTGCTTGTTGAAGTTTGACTGAAGCTCGATCTGTATGCTGAGGGTTTTGTGAGGTTCGATCTGCTGCTATGATGTCCAATCTGCCTAATAAGGAATCCGATCTGCTCCCTATGGATAAACTGAGACCCGATCTGCTGTTTTAGTTTGTTTGAGATTTTGATTTACTTGTTGAAGTACTGTTGAGGTTCGATCTGCTTTGTGGTTGCCTGTTGAAGAAGAATGTGACCCTATGCTAACCTTACAACTCAGGCGTGACTCTTTTTAGATCTTGATCTGTATGCTAAGAGATTATTGGTGGAAGCCGTGAGCTTCTTTAGTCCAGTTTCAGTCTGATCTGTGGAGGCCGTGAGGCCTGTATAGTCTGATTTATCCTACTGAGCATATATGTATGAGGGCTATGAAAACTGGTGGTTAGGTCTTTTGTGTAAAGATCTTATGCAGATCTGATTTATTGTACTCAGACTTTGTTAAGTCTGATCTATGTGTTCAGACTTTGTTTATATATGCTGAACCTTTACTGTGGTCAGATCTTTGTGCTGAGTCTTGTTTGTGGACTGATCTATGTGCTAAGACTTGTCTTTGATTCAGATCTATTATGCTGAGGCTTGATTAAGTTTGTCACTGTGTTCTTGACTGTCTTTGACTATTTGACTGTATCTCAACCTGTCATCTTTCTCTCTCTGGTTTGTACTACCCTCTTGTAGGGTCTGATAGTTTCCAGATTTGACTGGCCTCTCTGAGGCACAGTGTTTACTGAAAGTAAGTAACTCTTCTGAGTATTTTATAGGAAGGGTCCCACACACAGGTAAGTATCTTCTCTTTTATTATTAGTTATTCTACGTTACATGCTGATGAAGATTAACTTAGCACAGTGACCTAACAGGTAGTGTTAAAAGTATTTTAACACAGTGACCTGAGAGTGCTAAAGATATGAAATTTATGTTATGATAGTTTTTACTACTGCACTATTTAATATTCGATATTTGTAAATGTTTATTAAATGTATTTTCTGCATTATAGTATGATGAATTGTTATTTTTCTGTATATAACCCTTGACAGTTTTCCCGGCTCAAAAATTATAATGGACAAACAACAGTACAGTTGCATTACATTTGATTCTGGCATTTAAAAGGCTGGACTTCAGTCATCTTGATGAGGGCACTCTCTGCAAATTGGCTCCAATCTCTACTAAAGAGTTCCAGTGTAACCAATTGGAGTCAAACATGGATAGATCCCTGCCAATTCCCTTTCCTTCTAATTCATTTCACTGCTAGTGCTGCTAGTAGAGCATGACATCAAAGTATTACACTACCCCAAGCTCACTGCCATCAGCCCAAACTGTGCAGAATTCTGCAGGTGGTACATGAGCTTGTTAGCACTCTCTCCCGTGTCCATGTCCACACAGTATCCCTCCATACCCATACCCACAGTTTACCATGGGCATCAAAAGGGCATAATGAGGGTGACCTTCAAGGCCAGGATAGATAACCTTGAGGCCCAAATTCTTCATTCTGCTTGCATATATATATGTTCTATGACAGTGCTCCTTCATCCTTAATCCCAAGTGAGGAAGCCTCTCAGAAATATCAAATGATACTTTGGGGTTCATTGTCGGCCTCAAGAGCATCAAGGATCCCTGATGGAGATTCATCATAGAATTTATCATATCTATAGACTCACATACTGCTCCTGCTATAACATCAGCATTCCCACTGACATATTTTGAAATGTCGTGAATAATAACATCAGCACCAATCCTTTCCGGTGATATGATGATGGGGAAAAGGTGTTATCAGCCACCACCTTAACATTTTTCTCATGGTAAATGGCAGACAGAGATGGTATGTCTGCAACTGCCAGAGTTGGGTTTGACATGAACTTAAAATATAAAACCTTTGTAGATGGTTTTATGGAAATTTTTCACACCATCAAGCTTGTGTATATCAACAAAAGTTGTTGAAACAGGAGGAAGATCTGAGAGAAAGAATCCATTTGAAGGGATATAAGATAGATCTTCTGGATTAGACTATCCAAGCTTATATACCAGACATACATAATGGTTGTGGGAGTGAATCAATCTGGCAAAGGTGCTCTTCAAATTCGAAGTATGGTGCCATAAAAAAACACTGTAATAGCTTCCTTAAAGAATGCAGGGATTGAACTGTCATGTTCTAATCAGATCAATCATACGTAGACATTTTTAGCAGTCCACACTTAGCAGGTACATAGTCATACAAGTGCCTACTAGGATCTTCACTGCCAATAAATTCTGCCTTGTACTTTATTCATGAAGTAATATTTGATAATGAGTTTTCCCGTGAGTCTGATGCTCAAACTTAAAGTGGATTGATATTTGATTAATGAAAATTTGAAAATAAAGAAAATGCCTAAAATCATATTCCTTTACAAACAAGATGCGTCCCAGCTATCACTCCATCACATCTAGTTACATGACATGCTTGCAATTGGAATTGGAAGATCCTTAACCTTTACAAATAAGTATGTTGCATCCCAACATCACATCTAGTTACATGACCTGGATGCAATAAGAATTGTAAGATCCTTAACCAAAATTCTTGACCTGAGTCTGCTACAAGGTACCAACTATATTGATCTAAAGATTAACTTATACTAAACCTAGATCTGCCACATGTTACCTACACTGTTTAAAAACCAACTCAGTACTTAAGCATCAACTTGCTACATACATATTACTAATAGTCATGGAATCCTAAGATCTGGATGTGACAAACAACATATTGGCTGCATTTGGGCTCTGGCATAGGAGCATGTTTTACAGGCATAATTCACTCCACAGTAAGACTTCCCACTTTTAGCCCGTCAAATTTTGAACAGTTGCATGGATTACAGCTACAATGTTCTCCAAACTTGCAATATGCTTATCCTCCAGTGCACAATCCAACCTCATCTTTTAGTTTCTACTTTTAAATTTAAATATTTAATCCTACAAACCCTCAACTATCAATTTTTATCTTTAAATTTAAATATATAATCCTATAAACCCCTAGCTCTCGGTTTCTACTCTTAGATGAGTGAACAAAATTATGGTTCCTGCTTCCTTCCAAAGGCATTTCAAGGAGTGACCTAATTACATGTAGATGAGATCAGGTCTCAACGTCTCATCCACTCCAATCTTCACTTGAGACTTCACTAAATAGTATAAATGCTTCATATCAAGTTGTTTAGTCGGAGGCACTGCCTTCTGTTTGATAGAACAATATGTGATTGAAACATTAGTAGCAGGCCTTCTGGGAATTATAAATTAGTATAAGAAAACATGACAGAAGAAGAAGTACTTACTCTTTTTTCTTCTTCCAACATTGCTTTGATGAATGAGTAGATAGAAACATGAGCAATAGCAATGCTTGTTCCAATAACAGTTTGATTGGAGATCCTATTACCTGATGACCGAAAAAAATTCCCATCATCAGTACCAAGTTTCAGAACCTTATCTGAAGTAGTCTCTATGATTTCAATTTGTATTTCTAAGCCAAGACACTAAAAGCCTCATAAAACATGTTCATACTCAAGAAAAAGGTGCTACAAATTTTTTAAAATGAAAGTACACGCCAAACACGATAATTGAAAAACCAATAACAAACACCCACTCCAAGATATTGCCACCATCATTTGTGAGTGGTGTAACCCGCTCCAGGGTATTGATGGTTGCAAAAAGCATATGAAAGATGGATGGAACCATCAGGAAACATTGTCTTTAGCAAAGAACATCTTTCCTGTTCAATAGAACCATGAATACCAGAAAAATTACCTGGTTATATAGGTGATAGAACATTCCAACCCATAAAAGGCCAGAGAGGAATTTGGTCAGCCCAACATTAGAAATCGCATCCGCAAAACCATGCTGCATCAGTATAGGCCTTCAATCTAAAAACAAAAGAAATGGTACTTTTTTATTAGTTCTATGACATACGTTGGAAATTGGTGCATCACCAATCCATAATAATAGTTGGAGGATTTTTCCAACATAGAAAAATGCAGAGAGTCCATACCCAATCACTTTCAAATTTATACACAACAACGGAATTGCTTACAAGAAGACCATGAAACTTACAATAATTGGTGGAGGAAGGAAAAAGAAAGACGCAGTAATTGAAATGTATACATACACATTTGTATTGTCCATGCCAGTCTGTAGATAGAATAGCAAAAGTATGAGATGGTTATAAATCTAACACAAAATAGGAGGCTGAGAAGGAAACATGTGTTCTTTACATCTGATAGGAAGTGAGTAAAGTTCATAGATAAATTAAAATAACCAAAATATATGTCACAAATAAACCCAAAATTTCCCTTCTATAGCTTTCTTCGAGTATACCTTCTGTAGGTAAATGCGAGATTTGAAATCATTGCACTGATGAAACCATTCCAATTGAAGGACATCTCAGTCAATGAGGCCATAGATACACCTGTGTTTAAAAACAATATGCATTACAGGTTTATGATACAATTTTATAAAAGTTCTTTCAGGGCTGCATATGCACTAGAAAAACCTTCAGGTTCAATAAAACATAATTTGAAAATTCCCTATACAAAACCGCAAAACTAGAATAGCCAAGGGGCAGCTTTGATACTTACCAAGTACAACTGAGGCCCATAGAGTGAAAGGATCTGTTGTCCAAGAACAAACTGAGAAGCAGAAGCGCTGAAGAAAGGATCTAGAGCTAAAAACACCAACAATTTGTCAGAGTGTGATGGACATAATAAGATAATAAGAAAGACACAACCTGGATTCACCAATTTATCATAAACAAAACAACAACAAATTCTAAAGGGACATGCTATATCTTTTAAAAGAAAATGACATTGCATATCAAGATTACTGGGCACGACACATTCTAACATAGAATCGAAAAGAAACCTTTTGACATAAAATAGATGTCACCCACAAATATCCATTTAGTAACATGCACATGCATTTATGAAAAAAAATGCATCCAACATTCTGAAGTGCAGCATATCAATTGTTAGACTACGACTAGGTACAAACAGATTCAGCATTTCCCTGAAAGCGGAGTATCACACAAATGAATTATTGGTCACAACAGGAAAATGTTAACTGTTCAAACGTATAGCTATCGCAGAAAATTCCAAAGTTTAGGATATGCATGTTTGCTTGAGGTCATCAAGCTTATATGAATGTGTAATATAATAAGAATTATAAATGAGTACAGGCAAAAAAATGCAAAAACATAATCAATGATGTCTTCCATTACCGCAAATCAATGAAAGGGAAAATTATCCATATCCTTCTCTTGCAATTATTTTAAAACAGGTTAATAGGATTTATAAAATGTAGGGATTTCGTTAGAATTGGTAGCCAAAAGAATTCAACCGAGATCTCCACGTCTCTAGTGCTACTTCTTCCATCCACAATCCCTACAAAGATGACAATTCCTTCCTTAGAATCTTCACAGAGAGCCACAACGCCCCAAACTAGAGAATCAAAGTTCCTTCCATTGTCAGAGAAACAAAGAAGGTTACGACGTAACAAACCCATTAATCCAAACCCTCATGCCCCTTGGATCCCAGAAAGATGTCTTCCTTGGGAAAAGAGTAAGTTAATTAGTCTAGTTCAAAAATTCCGAAGTTCTCAAAACCTCAACAGTTAGATACAATATCTGAGCAAGAACAACTCTAGACACAGGAGTCTGCATTATCAATCTCGGTCACCTGAGAATGCCAAAACTTAAAGTGCATATGGATCATCTCTATATTGCACACCAAAATAAATAGGAATTTTTCAGTCACGCCAAAAAAAGATTGCAACAGAGATTATTCTGACATAAAAAAAAATCATTTGGATGTTTCATAAATGGTATATCAAGAATCTATACATCAACTAGATGCTTTCAAGAACATTTTGATACAAGGTGGAGAACCATTGAAGGTGAAGAAAACAACCTTTGTGCATGAAGGCATAGATATACACCCTATCATTTGTTAGAATGTGTCGTCACATATCAAAATGCACCAGAAACCCTTACAGACTGAACTTGCGAAAGATAAAGAAGTAGCTTCTACTCCGGAGACTGATTTGAACATTGTGCATAAGAAATGTATTTTTTTGTTAATAGTATTTGAAATGACTTGAAAGACGGCCTCAACGATACCCGTTTTTAGAAACCAAAAGCAGTCCTCCCGGAGAAATCGGTACAAATTAGTAGATGCGTAACATCCCTCATTAACATAGGGATCCTCTTCAAACAATTTCCTAGAGCCGCTCATCTCTTCGACAATCTATAAATTCAGATACCAAAGGCATTTTATTCCATGGAGGTTAACATTAGTTGCAGAAACTATGTTTTTCCCTGAGTGGTGAGCAAAACCAGAAGGAACTTACAGTGGCAATCAAAACAGCAGGGGATGAAATTCAGTATACCCAGGCTCGAAAGACCGTGTGAGGTTTTGTGACAGGTAAGTACAACAAGAAAATAAAGTGGAATCTTATGGGAGAGCGGATGACCAACATTGACCATGGCCTCCCATTGTTCGATTCTTCATCTTTGAAATCATGATATTATGTTCAGTATTATGAAGTTACGAGTGGAGAAAGTCGAGGAGGAGTTTGTGAACTTGTCATTTGCATTTAATGATAGATGAAGTGTAATCTGAATTCAAAGTTACCAGTTTGCAACACTGTCAATGCTATCAATCCTATCTTACCATATGTTTGTTGTCAATCCTATCTTACCATATGTTTGTTGTCAATCCTATCCTATGTTTGTCAACCTTGTCAATCCTATCTTATGTTTCTCAGATTCCACTAGAAAGAAAATATTTTCGATGTTACTATGAATGATAAAATTAGTCTTTTCATCCACTTTCCACCAACAAAAATTGGACACTTACTAATATATTTTATTAAATAAATACAAATAAATAAATGAAATTGTTTAACATTAGACAAAACAAAATCAAGGTTTAAAAATATTTTGGTGTAAAGAGAATTCATAGCAAAACGGGAACATATAGTCTCTACCCAAAGGACTAACAAGAAAGGAATTTAAAGTAATTATATAATTAATTTCAAATGGACAATATATAAGGCCTTATTACAATCTTATAAGGTAAATTCAAAGAGGTTTCATTTTCACTTTAATTCATTCATCCCTTATTTCATTGTCTCTTCTCTAAATTAACTAAAAAATCCTAGGAAACCTTGAAACACAATTTGAACTATAAAATGCCAAATATTCGAATCCCCGTTGCTTCTCCAAAATCCAATTAATGTGTAATCTCGGGAATTTAAATTACCACAACTACTTTAATTATCAAATTTCTCCAATATTTTAAGTACAAACCACCATTAGTACAAACAATTATTATCCAAAGTATTCATAAATGGATAATGAGGAGTTCCATAATAAAGAATTCATTATTTATGGTTCATATGGTTGGAGACCAATCATCAATTCATGGTTGGTTTCAAGAGATTAATGAACCAATGAATAAAACAACAAAAAGTAATTTAATAGTCGACATGATGAGCCTTCATCATTTTCATTTCTTCTTATGAATCACTTCATTTATTCTTATCCCAAGTCCCTTCACTCCTTTATAATTTGAATTTTCCTTTTGTAGCTTTTTCTTCCAAGTTCCCTTCATAAGCTTTTATCCAATTAAAAATCCTTTTAAGTGAATCTTTGAAGTCCAATATATTTCTCACTTACTTTGTGATTTTGGGAGAGATCAGTGACCAAGTTAGATTATGCCTTATTGCTCATAAAATGAGAAAAAATATTTTTCTCAAAATGACTCAAAAATCCTAGGGGACCTAGTGCATGTCCATATGACTCAATACTGATGGTTAGCATGTTTAGAAAACACATATACATAGGCTTTAATAATATCCCTAAGTTCGGCCACCATGGAAAATACTTCAGCTTTGGAGGTATGAGTGAAAAACTCAGGAATTATACACCACTAAAGCGCAGTACATAATTCCTACGGAAAAAACACTCTGGAGTATCCCCTTGATGGAAAACCTAAGGTAGACCAAGCTTGTTACAAAATACTCATGCTTAGACCAACTTATTACAATTCCCTCACAGGGGTCTAGACATGCAAAATTTACAAAGGGAATTTTTTTTTTTGCTTGATGAACTTCTGAACTCTGGAAATGAACAATGTAAGTTGTTCAAGTCTTTTTCCGTTCACAAGTAGTCCACCTAAGTGCAACTTAGTGGACAACAAGGCCCTCCCTAGTTAATGTTTTGTTCAATTAACCTCATTCTACAAAACTTCTTTTTATGGCCTACCTTTCCATAGTAGTGACAAGTGATGCTCTTCAGACTCCTTATGGCACCTTCTCCACTACCTTGACCTTTTTTTTTTGTCCATTTACCTTTTCCCTTGAAATTGACAACAAATGCATGTTTTGAACCCTCTCACTCACCACTACTACTGAACTATTTATTCCATCCATCCTATTGTAAGAGCTTATTGCAAAGCTCAACAAACTTTAGGTCAACACTGATGGAGGTGATGCTTAGAATCTCAATAAAGTGCTCATAAGCATGTGCCAAACTTTTTAGTGTTGGTCACCACCATGTCTTCTTCTTCCATCTTGTGCTCAATGGTAGCCAGTTGTTCTCGGATATCCTTGATCTTAAATAAGTACTCGTGTGATGAGGAGCTCTTATCTGTCGTAATTGAGAACAACATGTTCTTTAGGTAGAAGGCTCGGCCCTTGTGACATCTCATGCAGATCATTCAATTAATTACACATCGCTGCAAAAGTCTTTCATGTCTAAACCTTAGGAAGCATAACATATGTCATGGACAACTTAAGTAACATTATTGTTTCCCTGTCGTGCTCATCAAACTTGTCCTGATATCTACTCACAATTGTGGGGTTAGTATCCTTACCTATGACAATTTCATCCAAGCATTTGTAGTAAAAATTGACCAACATGCGTTGCTTCCATATATTGTAATTCTTTCCATATCACATATAATTGGAGTCCAACATGATGTTGGATAAAGAGGTCATAATTATAAGTCATGTTTGCACCAAAATATATCGAAATAGAGTAAATGTTGAAAAATATATGTCAAACCACTATATATTGGCTCTAAACTACTGCAATATCCACATATCATTGATAAACATGTATATTTTTTATAAATCTTCCCACAAATAGCTCAAAATCAGCCTCGTAAACCCCCAATCTACACTCCAACAGCTGAAAAGCACAAATCTTGAAAGATCTGCTCTCAAACAGCACAAAAACAATAATATATGATACAAACCAATGCCAAAACAATTAATTTCTCCATAAATCTGCTGAAAGACACTAAATCAACTACTAAAATGTCCATATTTGCACATTTGGAAACCATTTCAGTCAAGAACGGAACCAATCTTCTCTTAAATCGTCAGAATTGGACAAAAAACAAAGAAATTTCACCGATTGGATTCAATTCAAAAATTGACTCGGTTTCTTATCCATACATCAAAATTTGGTTAGGCGGCTATAATTTACGTTTGTACAGTCGTATATCCAATACAAGGAATTAATTGTAGAATCAAAAACTAAGAAGATCTGTACAGTCAACGAATTTCATATAGGAATTTAATTATTGTTTGTACAATGTAAGTTGGTTGTAAGCTGGTCAAAATTGGATCCATATAACATACAACAGTTGGGATGGTGGCTGTTGTACGACTATTGTTGGCAATGACATGTATAATGGATCTGTACGACTAGTGACTAATTGTACGATTGTTGGTTGTATGATTCTGCTTTTCTTTTAATGGAATCTTGAATGTCAAAGTTCCACAAAAACAAAAAATTGAACTTGGCAGCTTCAAATAAAAATAAACGAAATAGTACCTTATTTTTTATGAAACTCTGTCGACTCTTTGATGTACTATGCTAGCAATCCCTCAATCGGTCATTGCTGACGGCAGTCCCTAGGTCTTCACACTCATAGATTGAACCTCTAATTGAGCTCTAATACCATATCACGGAAATCAAACACATAAAGAAACCAACACTAACTCAGATGAGTTATCGTAATGTATTGCATGGATGAAAAAACAAAAGCTTTCTTATAAAGGGTTATAATCAGGTCAAGTCAATCCACTTAATGAATGTGAGGTAGACTGTAAAATATAATAAAGTGACATAAAATATAAAAATGAATGTATTAATGTTAGTCTAATATCTAGTTGACCATTATAAACAACATTTGAAGAATGTAGTTTCATGTTCATAATGGAATTATGAATTTTTTCCATGAAAAAAATGGTTGCTATATTATGGACATGGACATAATGCACACAAGCTTTTAGTTATACAACAAAAGTGGTGGGATTTTCTCTTGGCCATCCAAGATCAAGTTTCAAAATGCATATAATCATTAGACCTAGGTTATTCGATGATATCTTAGGCAATTGACCAATTTAACCAAACATGACCATGTTTTCCCAAGTGAAAGTTAATGCCAATTATTTTTAAAATGGACACAATGATCTAATGATAAAGTGGTTCAAAGCATTGTCAGCTTATCGATAAGTCCATCCTCAAGCACTCCCCTTTTTTTACTATGGATACAATCTTATACATGTCTTAACTACTATGTAGTTTTATAATATTATATGGTGCTGCATGTTTTCATCCAAAAAAATAGATAAACATATTTAATATAATGCAATATGAAATAGTTTTAGATTTTGGTATATATATATATATATATATATATATATAAAACTTAATGGACAACTTAATTTCAAAGACTAAGCATATCAAGATTTGCACATGGATCTTTACTATGCAAAACCCATCCACAATTGTACCGATTCACAATTGTACAATTGATTTTGGTATATATATATATATATCTTAATGGACAACTTAATTTCAAAGACTCTATGTATATCAAGATTTGTGCATGGATCTTTACTGTGCAAAACCCATTCACAATTGTACAAACATTGTTTGGTTTATGTTACTCAAGTGAAGCGTATTTCATTCAAATCTTATTATATATTTTTTCCAAACATAAATACCGATAATATAAATTGATATGGGATGTTGTGCATGGCATTTATAACGATAAGCATATTGGAAACATATAAAGACAAAACATAATGTAAATGCATTAAAGGTGGAAACTTTAGTTGTAATTTTCTTTGTAATTGAGATTTTGTTATAATCCGGTACCATTGTAATGGATGAGCATTTCACATATGGCATACACAACACATGTTCCATGATTTAGACATGTTAATATATGTAATCCACAGAAAATGTTAATATGGGTGATCGAATGAAAGCACAATTAGTAATTACATCTAACAAATGAAAAACACTAATAATAATAAAAATGTCATGCAAAGGCTCAATGAGTGAGTGTAGCACTTTGCACTATTGATGTTAAAGTAAGTTCATATACTCGATATTTTAGGATCATCTTCAAAGGATTTCTTATCAAATGATTGTTTTGTTGGTATAGAAAAGAATTTGGAGTGGTTCATTGCTATCACCAAGACTCCTAAGGTCAGACTTGTTGAAAATTATGCTTTCCTTTGGTGACATTAAATCCACATAAACTATCAAATCTTGATTTGAACATCACCCTATGCTAACGGACCTCTCTCGCAGCAATTATAAAAAGAGATCTCCCACTTGGGCTATGTTCATCTAGATTTAGTAATTTGGTTGGCCATATTGTCAATGCTCGCTTTTGTATGTAAATATTCATCAATGGTTCTATGAAACCTACAATGTCAATAAAATATGTCTAGTTTCTAATAATTAAAATAAAAATGACATTCAATGTAAATAGCCTAAAATGCTCTAGAACTTCATAATTTTTTTGTTCAATGTTGATCGAAATTTATCTTCAAAGGACTAATTTTCATGATAAACAAGCATTGTGTATAACAAGCTTCTAATCCAAACTCCTTGATTCCTTGTAAAAAGTCGACATTTTCAACCTTATAATGGAAAACATTTGCATGTTTTAATTTGACCCTTTTGACAGTAAATGGCATTCTTATGATCAAAGTACACTGACTTGACACAGTTTTAATTTGACCCTTTTGAAAGTAAATGGCATTCTCATGATCAAAGGACATTGACTTGACACAGAAGTATCATTAATCTAGATAATATAGCATATATTTGCTCACCCACTTCCCTAGAAACTAACACTTGCTATCGTCATTTATTAAATTTGGCCCAATTTTTTAAGATATGATTGCAATAGCATTTGCCATTCATTAATCTCAAAATGTGTACCTATGAGGATTATGTTGTATGTCAATCATCGATGCATTATGTACCTACAAGGATTATGTTGCATGTCAATATTCGATGTATGATGATTGTTGTATCTTTCCTCATACCTTGGTAGCATGTTTAAGCCATCTAAAGAGCCTATTTATTGCTTAGACTTGTAAGTTGAGCAAGTATGGGCATCCTTTCCACGTTCCTTATAGAAAAGGAACGGAGGATGCCATCATGGCATGCACTCCTAGGTTATCATGGGGCATGTTATCCCCATTAGAGCAATACAAGGAGAAATCCTTGGCATTTTATGTTATAGAGAAATCTCTTTCAACTCTATCACACACCACTTGAAAATATTTTGAACTGTCCTATATTAAATTCTGACCTAATTTAGAAGAACGACTAAAAATTGATTGAATGAAACCACCCTTGATTCTATATTATGGGGAAATAATGTAAAGGGATCCAGTATATTAGCTGACTGCTTCTTGATTGACCCCCGAGGCACAGTGAGAATGTTTGTGAATTATGTTTGAGCCATGTGTTTCACCAACTCAATATCAAAATTCTTTACTCTCAAAAGTTTCCATTGGCTTCTGCCATTTTTTGCAAAGGTCAAAAGCTTACTGCTTACAGGTTCAGCACAATTGAAGGATTAATAGAGTTCATTCGTCCCACTCAATCAATCACACTCACTTATGTTTCAAATTGTGTACCACAATGATCTGAAATCATGCTCCTATTGCATGCAATGCAGTAATGCAGCATGCTTCAATCAAGTAACCCTTGAGGTTGAAATGAAAAACATACAACTTCCAAGTTGTGATCACAAAGCTTTAATCTTTTCAGACTTCCTACACTAAAAGATCTGGCTTGCCACGGGATAAGCATATTTTACTTGTAGGACAACTTGTGGGTTATTATCTGAAAATTTAACAAACAAGGAAATCTAGTATGCATCCATAGCCACACTTTGAAACAAATTAAAGGGTCAGATATTATTTTCTTTAGTTGATCCCTTCATAAAGCAACCCTTACAAGAGAATTAAGTCCTGAAGCTTAAGTATTAACCATCTAAGAATGGGAATCAGAAAATAATGAAGATTTTCATATTGATTGATTCCAATGATTTAGTACAAGTCTACCTACACTAGAAGCATTGGATACATTTTTTAAATAGCAGAAAGGCCATTCCACCGCTCTTGCTTCAAGCTTTGGGATATGGAAAATTGTAACAGATTTACCAAAGGCATTCATCTTAAACCTTATATCATCTATTTCGTTTCCAGTCTATGAATCTATCAAATATTGTATTATCTTCTCGCATTCATAGAGTCTATCTTCTCTCCTGACTCCAATCAAATGGGCATATGCTTTTAATCACATGCATTTATTTATCAAGCCCCATTGATCTGAGTTAACAACATATGCCAAGAAAAGTGATGAAGAGAATATTGCATCATTGTTACTTCGGTGTTTCCACAATAGTATGAAATCATGAGAATCATGTTAATTTGCTAATCCCCCTAGAAATAAGAGAACCAGCTGCTCCTGAAGCTGTTGAAACAACACCTGTTGTAACACCTGGCTTTGAAAGGTGCAGAAGCCTGCATAAGCATGAATTTATATAAATGTCATCAGTTCCAAAGAACATAACATAAACCATAAAGTTTCGCAGCATTTGTGGTTATACAATCAAGCTATAAAAAAAGTAGAGAATAATACGGTGAAAGAAACTCAGAAAATGCTGAAATTGCTGCCACAGCTTCATGATAATTGTCAGAGGTCGATGGTGCCGATACTTCCACCAACTGGAGCCCCGGTGCCACAGGCACTGCTTCATCAATAGCATGGAGCTTGGGAATTCTATGAACAGAAGTCACAGAGACTGTAATTTTGAAGGCCTTTTGAATGTGGAATGCAAATCCAATCCTCAGAAGTTCATGGTCAAGCTTGTATCCTAATGCATAAAAGAACCTCAGGGCATTGCTACTCACTTTACTATCCTCCCTATTTCGCACAAGAGCTGAGACCTGCTCAGAGGCAGCACCTTTAAGAGCTCCTCCAATGAGGGAAACAGTCCTACATTTCATACAGCAATACAAGAATGCTTCAGAAGAAGAAAACAGTAAAATTTCAGCAGCCTAAACTCAAAAGAGAGATTCCTCTGTTATGACACTGCAATTCCATAAAGCATTACTAAATTGAAGAACAGTACTTCAGTCCAAACACCTACCCTGTTTTACAAGAAGAAGTTAATTATGAATCAAAACGTGCATTGTATAATTCCACTGTTGTTCTTTCTATTAGAATATATGATAAGACTCTACCAATATTAATTGAAATACTGTCGATTTCCATAATGCATTCCTCATTTCTGGTTACTGATCCAAAAATGTGCCTGAAAATAAAATAAAAAATATTTTGCTCTAGGCATGTTTATACTCCTTATCCCAGTGCCTAAACTTACTTTCGTTTATACATATTGAGGTTATTTGACAAATCAGCCACCTCATGAAAAAGAGGTTACCAATTTCCAAAAATGGGTAAAGGTAAACATTCTGTATTGTAATTGGTCTATCATTGCTGTTCCTTTTCAGTTTCTGAAAAAGATTTCTAAAACATTCCCAATGCTGAAAATCAGAGGACTCCCATGTTTGAAACAACTAAAAATGCATATAAACAAGTATATGGCCGACTTGGAGTAAACTCAAGACAAAATTTAGGAATCTCTCACATAGACAGTAACCTCAAGACAGAATTTAGGAATCTCTCACATAGACAGTAATACTTTGTAACTTCTTAACATGAGAATAGGCAGTTTATGAGCCATCATGAAAGAGATCAACACAAACACTCTCAAATGACCCTCTTCTATAAATGGGAAAACTTTAGCATTAGATCCTTGTACTCTAAGGTGACTCGTAAAGTAAGCCCAAGCATTCAAAAAAGATGAGAATTTCCTAATTACCTCACTTTCTATCATAGTTACCAATAAAATACTCAACGAGTGTGACTCACAAGTACTTGTGTGTATGCCAAGTATGGCATTTGGCAGAGTACTCAAATTCATACTTGTGTGTATGCTGTGTATGGCATTTGACAGAGTACTCAAATTTGTACTTGTGAGTATTGTTGGAGATGTGTTATATTCTTTGCATGTAGACTGTGCCTTTATGCACAAGGCATTAGTTGCAGCATGTGGACTGTGCACTCATCCACAAGTGTTCGCTGGGGCTCATGGCAATTTCCCCAAAAAAATGTGGCTGTTTTTTGCTTTTCTCTTTTGTGCTTTTTCGTCCCACTGTCAGCTTATCCCAGTTTAGGGATTAAGGTTGTAATCTAAACTAGGTTGGCAGATTAGGGTTTTGGATGCTGCAGAATACCTAAATGTTGTATTTCGAATGTATACATTTTCTCCTCAAATGCCTTCATGTCTTTTAATACAAAACAGAAAATTTCACCTTTTTTACTAGAGGTTTCCTAGATCTGAACCCTGTGACTTTTCACCCTTAGGGCTGTTATGAAAAAGAGTATAAAACAAGAACGGAAATAGTACAATATTTCACTTTCTAATTGCTCAATCTTCTAGGCAATCCAAGGAGAAAAGAAACAAACATCTTGGATAGGTTTCAGCCCTCAGGGGCAACTTATCCCAAATAAATCAGATCTGAAAAAGATATTTTAAAGCAGTTATAACAGCAGGTACAGCAGCAGCAAAACAGTCCTTCGATTTCTCAATGAAGATGTCAAATCTCTTAACAATTGTCCTTTTACTTATGTCATATCATCAAGACATATATAGCTGTAAATAACAATGCATGAAGAACATATATGGCTCAAAATCAAATATGGAAATTGCACAAGTTTTGGACAGCTGAAAACTTCAATTAAATGCTCAAGATGAAATACATGTACATACCATAGCCTTCTCTCAAGGCTACTACAAATCCACTAGCTCTCCAAAAACCCAAGCTAGGGAAAACAAGAAAAACCTAGCTTAATTAAGGAGCTCCAATATGAAAGAATCACTCCAACACATCCTCCAAGGCAAGACATCCTCTTCTCTTCTTCTTCTCCAACAAAAGTACCCTAGGATTTTATTGCAAAACCCTAATCTCCAATCTCCAATGGATAAACCCTAACCCTAGACCTTCAAGAAACTCCAAGAAGAACAAGAAACCCTAGCAACTCAAGAAAGATAGAGATCCAAATGAAAACCAAGAGAGATAGCAGATTAGTGTGCACTCCTCAGCAAGGTCATGTCTCAACACAAGTGAATAAGATGAACACACAAGTGATATTGTCGAAGGAATCTCCTTCCACAATTTGTATGAGGTATGGGAGGCCAACAATACAATGTGAGCCTAAGCCTTTACAAGCAACCTACAATGAACACTTGTAAGCCAACACAAGTGTGACGCTACACTCCAAAGTACATGTGTCATGCTCCAAGGTGATGTTATATACAATAAGGGCTCCAAGATGATGACAGATCTAGCTACCTAAGGTAAGTCCACATGTCTCCATCGCAATCCTCCACATACTTTGTTGATCCTCCTGGGAAATGTACTCCACTAGGTCAATTGTCCCTTACAAGAACACTGTCATAGCCCAGGAATCCCCAAGCCAACCCCATGCCTCCAAAGAAGAATCCAAGCAACCCCATACCATCTAGGGCTTGATGACCTTCACCTCCTCCAGGAAGCACAATACTCCTCCTCCCAAGTAGGGCATCCTCTAACCAAGTGAACTCTCCAAGTGGCCACAATGAAGGGCATCCACCAACTTGTCAAGATAACTTCAATGCCTAAGGGAAGAATACCAAGTCAGCAACATTTTGAGGTCAAGCAATCACTAAGAAAGCTATCTCAACTATACAAATCCATAACAAGCCATCTCCACTGTGCTAATCCATCTTGGAACATCAAGGGCCTGAACATACACCATGTTCCCAAAGGTCATGAAGCACCTACAAACATGGTGTAAACACTTTTGGAGCAACTCGAAAAACTAAAAGCGAATGGTTAAGTTAATACATTGAAGAAGATAGAAGTGTGGCTCTAAGTTAGTTTGGTTTTCTTGGTTAAGGGTTTCCAAGGTAAATCTCTATGTGCTATGTGTACCATTGTTCTTTCTATTTTGCTTAAGAATCTATATGCATTTCTTCACTTGGAAAGGTTTAAACTTAAAGCTTACAAGTATGCCAAGTATTGCATTGACAAAACACTCAAATTCATACTTGTCTTAGGGTCATCGATACTCATCATACTCACAAGTATTGGTGAGTACTTGCTGAGTAGGTTGGGTGTCCCCAGCCAATAATCTCCCTACCTATGTTACAGGAAACGCCGGGGTAACAAGTGTACCCATCCCAGAAACTTCCTGAAATGTCAAAACCGGTACGAAACTGTGTTGAAACACCAGCGACCGTACCGTACGGCGTTTCATGATTACGAAACTTTGTACGGTACGGCTACCGATGTTTCGATGGAGTTTCGGCCCATACGGCATACGGGTGGCATTTCAACATCAATTCTTCCTTTTGTGGGCCCATACAGGTGGCCAAGAGTGCCACGGGTCCCTCAAATGGGCTCAAAAATTGGTTTTTTAAATTTTTTCCATTTTTAAAAAAATACACTGCTATATATGTAATCAATGATATAGACATGGTTTCCTTCTAAAATGTCATTTATGTGTCATTATTTTTTTCTTGCAAGATACATGTTTTTAATATATATATATATATGGTGTTTCCCTCGGCGTTTCCCCCGACATTTCCATTTTTGGAGGGTCGTGTTTCCTGCCGTCCCAGTTTCGGAAACTTCCAGACGTTTCCCCGTTTCGTGCAACTTAGCTCCCTACTAAGAAGCATCCTTTCCTGCACTGAAAATGTTCTTTTGTGTTTCTCCATACTGCCGAGTATGCCATCTACAAGCATGCTAAGTACCTTGAGTCAACTGCCTTGGCAAGCACTCAAGTATGAATATGGTAACCATGTTTTCTATGTTAAGGTTTAATAGGATAAATTTTAAAATTCATCCTTGACCCCCTAAAATGATCATAATCATCAAACTCATTATACCTAAAGTCCATCTTTGACCCCCTAAAACATCACAATGAGAAACCAGGTTGGTAACAGTTACTTCAAAAGTTTATTGACATCTGAACTCAAATGGCTGAAATGCTGACACATACCAAATAGGATCTGGCTGTTCTAAGGAGCACAAAAGACGAACCTCTGATGGTGATGTTCCTGCAGATTGAAATCCAGCAAACGGTTTTGCAGATTAGAACACCTACATACGCCTTTAAAACAAATGGCAAGAAGAATATTAAGCAATAAAATAATGTAGTTTACTTCGAGTGCATGGACTGAGATAAACCTCTAACTGTCACCATACCAAATGATTACATATACTTACCGATGTTTATTCCACTCTTGAGCAGTAATTCATGCACCTTCAATTTTTCTTTCCTCACCCCACAAAGGCCCTGCAAAAGGACTTCCAAAGCCTCCACATGCTGAAAAACAAAATAGGAATCAGGTTTCCGAGGTTCTTAACAGAACAAATCAAGAACTAAACCCAGAGTTAATATTTACAATAATATTGTTCTATGCACTAGTGCGTTAAACAATATATCCAAATCCAAATAAGTAGAATCTGAAACCAGTTTGAAAATGTGAAAATAGAGTCAATTCAAAAACTGAAGTTATCTTATAAAGCCATTGGACCCACTTGCATTTAGTAGTGCACACTTAATTTTCTCAATGCTGGAAGTCTTTGCGAGCTTTGTCACAACTAGGATCATTGGGGAGGAAAATACGATATAACTAGACCAAAAACTGTAACTCCTGTCGGAGTACATATGAAATGAAGGCAATCTTGGTGCAAATTTCTTATGCACAAGACTTCTACACCAGGTGTATAAATTTTATACATAGCATCTTATGCCTTTTGTGTAAGATAATAGATTTTAGTGAGCAGGTGGTAAATTGCCATCTCTATACATTACTATCATACAGATTTGGATATGGCAATTTTGAAAAGCATCTGAGATGCAATATAGCTGGATAGGACATATATAAAAAAGAACGTAGTAATATTATTCAAACACTATAATATTAGTGTTATTACAATTAGCTTGTGTTTCTTTTGTTTTTTATCAATAAATCCCTTTTGACTGGAGAGGGCGTGAAATTCCTTACACAATCAGAATTTATATTTAAAAGACCATTGGCTACAAAGCCAAAATTAAGGGTTATTCATTCTATCAAAATCACCCAGGTCTTGCATTCAACCTCATCTACAAAAAAGACAGCAATATCACAAGGACCACCATATGTAATTATAATATTGTTATTAAAATGATAAAGTAACATTAACAACATAATGTTATATTCAATATATATATATATATATATATATATATATATATATAGAGAGAGAGAGAGAGAGAGAGAGAGAGAGAGAGAGTTTTGCATTAGAAATAAACAAATGTACATCAAGATTGACAATTTGGCATATGCATTGATGCGAACTTTCCTAGTAAAAAATGAACTAAGTTGCTACGAATATCACTGGACAAACTCCTATACTGAGAGTGTAAAGATTGCTGAAAGTCCTCGAGAGAAATCATTTTAGAAATACAGAGAATGCGTTACTGGGAAAGTTTGCATCAATGCATAAGTGAATCATTTGAAGAAATGTTGAAAATAAACTCCTTACATAAAAGAGTGTATATCAAAGCACTAACTAACATAAGATTTATGCATTCCAAACTTTACCCATCCTCCCCTATTATATTTCAATATACTCAAACTTCATGAATTCATGTTTTTAAAGTTATTTGAATCGTAAGAATGGAATATACATGTAGTGTGCCATGCCTAACATGAAGGATGATGAGCACGGGGAAGGAAGGCAAAGAATGGAGATTGGAGGATGGACCGGTAGAGTGTGGCAATTAAGGTGGTTTGTAACGTATGAACCAGGGTTTTGTTACTATTTCCCTTTAAGTTCCAAATTAAGCAAATTTTATATATCGTGATTAAGTTCGGCAATATTCAACGAACTAAAGAAGATATACTAACTTTGTCGTATTTTATAGAAAGTCCGTTCCTGATTTGTATATTTGAAGGAAAAAAAGATATTACGTCCTAAACCCATGATTCTCCTTTCGCATCATCATACATTTTTCCATACATTCTCTCCCGCTTGCTCAATTGTGCCTAAAACTGAAGTGCTGCTGAAAAACTCCCTACTGTTGTGCTGAAGCATGAATCACTCGTCCCTTGAGTCACATTGAATGGCCAATTATATGCATATGTATAAACTTTATAATGATGTTAGATTGTTATATAATTGAATGGTCAATTATATGTATATGTTATTATTATGCTATATTTTTATATAATTAAAAGATTATATAAGTTATATTAATATAGATACAAGTCGTATGGGTTATTTTAATTGGTTGAAACCTTTGCTTAAGGCATATTACCAACATGGAAGTCACAGGTCTCATGTTCAAATCTAGTCGAGTCTCCCGAGGTTATTAGCGACTAGTGTGTATAGTGGACCGTGGTTGAGTTATCCTCCATCCAGATATTCATGGGAAGAAAGTGGGGATCCACAAGGTATTCCTTGGAGAAAAAAGTTATATTAATATATATTAACCTAAGTTTCTAGGGTACACGTACCCAAGGGTTGGGTACACATACCATACCAGGTACGTGTAGCCATGTACCCAAAACAGGGTTGGGTACTTCTGCCACATCCCCCAGAGTACATGGCAAGATTTGCGGACATTGTACCCTGGATTTTGGGTACGTGGAGCTGATTGGGGACGCTGTACCCCGATATTGGGGATGCCACGGAGGACTTCTACACGAATTTTTTTCTTGTTGGAAGGAAACCAAGGAGGAGAGGGGGCAGGAATTGGGGGGAAAAGGTGGGGGGCCTTCCTAAAGCCCTAACCTCATTATTTACCAACCAAAACACTCTCATTCAACTCATTTTTATTCTCTAGCAGTGAAGAATAAGAGCAGTCCAGCTAAGAGCTAAGGGAGACAGTCCATAACAACAGTCAAGGGTTTGACAGTTTGAAGGGTGGAGCAATCCAGCAGTGAGGGAGAAAAAGTCCAGCATTGGAGTGAGGTATTTGTCTTTCTCTTGACTCTTTGAATTTTCATATTGGGCCTTGGCAGATTTTATAAATTCTTCATTTGAATTTTCAGATTTATCATTTCTCCATTCTCTTTATTTCTCCAAGTTTCCAACCAAGATGGCATCATCAAATCCTCAATATCCACTATAGAAATATGTGGAGAGGACAAAACCAACAAAGGGTGGAGACAGGACAGCATTGATAAATGCAACCTATGTCATGTTGAATGGAAAGGCAGCTATACTCAAGTTAAAGCCCATTTTATGAATATTGCAAAGAAGGGTGTTGAACTTTGTACCGGAGATCCAAAGGATCTCACTAGACTCCCTAGTGCACAAAGGGAGCGTTACCGTTCAAACTAGCAGTCTAGGATTTGTAGTACAATGTGGTGCAATAAGCTAGCAAATGGTAAGCATGTGAGATATCTAAACCCAATGTCACCTCAGCTTAGTCTCTCAACTACTTTGGGTAACCTCCTAAACCCAGGGGAGAACCCTATCAAGATACTTGCAATCACCAACAAACAAATACCTTTCTACAACATTTATGACAGAGATCAGTGCCTTTATATGGAGTCAAATAATGAGATAAGAAGACTACTAGATCTAGTGAGGAGTTAATTCAACCTACTACTTATCCAGCACAATAGATAACAAAGATTTGCAACACAATCTCATGTTTCCCAATGAGTTTCACACAATCCAAGGGACACCTCAGAAAAGTGCGCCCTCAGGAGGAGACGAACAAGGAGGTCAAGGCGAGGTCAAAGATGGCCTCAGATGTAAAACGCTACCTCGGGTTTTGAAGATATGACGATTTCACATTTCCCAAGGTAGGTTGGAAGATGGGGACACCCTTCTAAATATATGGATAAATCACCTGGGGCGAAATTGAGGGGTGGACCAAATTTAGCAAATTTCTAATATTTTTAGGTTTTTTAATTTATGTAAATGTTTTGGGCTCTTTTGACAATATATGATTTTTAGGGTTTTTTATACATAAAATGAGGATGCCCTTCAGGATCCGTGGATAAATTTTTAGGGTTTTGGAATTTTTCAGATTTTTAGGTCCTTTTATGCATAAAATTGCAGCCACAAATATAATACAATAAATGCTGAAAAATAGAGTAAAAATGACAAGAAAGGGGATATGATTTGTGTCTCAATCCCTTGGGCATTGAGATATCTATGGTTAACGTCCCTCGCTTAAGATGTTCCTCTAGCACTTGCAAGCTAGGGCATCACCTAGCGACCTCTAGGGTTCAATAGATGAGCCTAACTAAGGCAAATGGAGAAGTCCAATGCCCCAAAAACAATAGGAAACCTTTATGCAAGGCGTTTCCTTCAAACAAAGTTGATAGAATATTGATAGAAAACCCTAATTCAAAGAAAACGGAGCATAAAAAAAGACACCTTTAGGTCACACTTTTGCATGTGTTATTCCAACAAGTCTAGCATCAACCATAGCATGTGCAAGAAAGAAGCCCTAGATCATTCATCTCTCCACCATTAAGCAAAAACGATCATCCCAAGAGAAGACAACATCACCAAAGAGACTCAAAGAGTAGGAGAAAAAGAAATAATTTCATATTAGAACACTCGTCTTCTGATTTTACAATGAGTGGAGGATGTCTATTTATATTATTTCATCCTCAAATATTCAATTTTGAGCCTACAAGTCCTAAAAATAAAATAATAATATTTTTAGGGTAAATTTTGCATAATTAAGGAATTTTACCCCAAAATAGACAAAATAGTAAAAATAAGCTAAGAAAGGCTTCACTGGATGAAGTAGTGAGCCAAGGTGGGGGGCGTCATGCCCCATCAAACCCCAAAATGATGTCCCTCAATGCCACCCCTTCCAGGGCTTGTAGGCTCATTTGCTGGAAGGATGACATCATAGGCTAGTAGCACTAGAGTAGGGGTTTCTAGATGCTGAAAATAGGTCCAAGTGGATGCAAAAGGTGTGCTGGTAGGGGATAACGACCCTTTACAACACGCAATCACCTTTGCATAAATAAAACCAGTATGGTCATGTGCCCTAGTGGGTCACCCCCAGAAGCCCCAGAACACCAACCCACGGGCCTAAAGCTCTGCATGGTGGGGACATCCACACACCGAAGGGACAGTAAACAAAGCCACTAAGCCAAGTACTCCTGAGAATGAAACCAAGGGGCCTGGCCATAACCAATCCAGGGGGTAAACAGCCCCTAATCCAAATATCGATACAATAAAACCCACTTTGGCCTTTACAATAAAAAAATTTGACCCCTTGCTCTAGGCTTAGCCTTGTTGGAATGTTGCAGTAGCTCTGGTGTGTAACAGGGAGCAACAAAGAGCTAACAATAAGGCAGGCAAGTCAATTTCATGGCCATGTTGTGATGTCAGTGACAATGAGGAATAAACTCCATCCAATGATGAGGTTCGTTTAGGTGATGAGAATGTGGCATCAAAAGCATCAAAAAGCAATACAACCTCATCACACAAGAGGCCTAAAACTAGTGCCATTTATGACATGATTGACATGAAGGGAAGGGAAAGTGTTGATCTTGCAATAGCAAAAAAAAATCTTGCATGTGGCATCCCTTCAATGCACCCTGTTATCAACTGATTTGTACAATAGTTGAAACCTTATTGAGCCACCAGTGTTGGAACACATCAGTGTTCACTTCCAGAGTATCTGGGTTTCATTGTATTTGGGTCTAGCCAGTTTTGGCTAGCCGGTTTTGTTTTTGAGTCGACATGACCATGGCCCCATGGGGGTTTGTATCAAAGTGTGCTAGTAGGGTCTGAGTGGCTCGGTCTCCCATGACTGGATTAAACAACTAAGGTATTCCAGGGAGTTTTTTCACCGTCAGATTATACTTTGCTTCAGGCGAAATATAATCTCTTGGTTTTTCTCCCGCTTCCTCCAAAGCTAGAATGCCCGATTTTGGAAATTTGGCCATGGGGGGTTATTAGGGTCCAACTATAATATATAAACCTACTAGACACTATTAGAATAGGTTTTGGTCATGTCCTAGGTCTCTAGGACCCCCAGAAAAAATTTCGAAAAAATTTTACCGGACGCGTCGAAATTGGGGTTTTTAATTATTTAATTATTTTTTAAATTTTAATTAAATTTCTCTATAGTTTAAATAGAGAAATTTGAGTCTGTAATATGTCAGTCATCCGGGGTCCGTTTTCAGTGTTTGATGGCTCGTTTTATAAGCCAAAAATCACACATGACCCATGGAGCAGCCAAACCCAACTTTCGGATGTCAATTCCGCCCCATAATTAATATTTTCTCTGAAAAGTCATTTACAGAGAAATTATTAATTAAAATAATAAAATTTATTATTTTGGAGATAATCCAAATCTCTCCAAAATTAATCAATTTGATTAAAATAAAGGGCTAAATGACATGGCAATGAGCATTAAGGAAGATTCCAATCAACTCCAAGCCCATCCAGTCACTCACCCAGTCACCAGCAAAGAATCTCTTTGAGGAAATTCGCCCTCCTTCATAGGAAAATCGAGTTTGTGATGTGGCAATGATTGAATGGTTTGTTGGATGGCATTAAAGCCAATGGTGGGCGCCTCCTTTAAACTAGCAATCAAATCCAAGCTTGGTGTTCTTCATGATTCGAATCTACACCCACCTTTCCCCACATGTCTCCACCATGCTAACTCGCCATCTCCAAAGCCCTCACGTCATCCCTATTTCCTCTCACGTGAACCTTAGTTGGATCCTTGTTATTGGTTAATGCAAACACGAGTTAGCTTGGCTCTCATCTAGTTTCGAGTTAGCACCTACCTTACCACATGTTCTCTCACAAACTACTCGCATATCCTATTTCCTCACGCCATTCTCCACTAGATTCACGCCATTTCTTGGTTTGAACTCGTTTTGGGTTGTTTATTTCGTTGATTGCTTTAGCTCCCACTCAAAGCTCGAGTTAGCACCTACCTCTACCACGTGCCATCCAATGAACTAGCTTCAACCTCCATCACATGCTAGCTCGCCCTCCACATAAGCTCACGCCCTTGTCTTCCTAGCTCGCCTTTCCTTGTGTAGAATGCCCATTCGTTGTGTCTCCTTCACAAAGTCGAGCCCTTTGCCACCTATTCAATCCTACCAACCACTAACTCGACTTTGATTGCTAATCACCTCTCCAAGCCACCTCTTGATTGGAATTCGACCTTCTCCATTGCCAAATTCGAATTAGGGTTTAGGTGTGTAGTTTTAGTATAAAGAGAGGCCCATTTGGGTTGTTATCTCATGGAGAATTTGAGGCAAACTTACTCTGCCAAAATTGTATATGTGTTATAGCATTTGCTAATTGAAATAAAGTGGCTTTGGAGGTCCATATGGTGTGTTGATCTTGTTCATGGAAAGTGCTTCAATCTAATCAAGGTGATATTGTGTTATGTTTTTTACTTACATGTTCCAAGTTTTGATCAAATTATTTAAGCTTAGAAGACTTTTCCAAGTCCATAGGGTGGGCATTTGGGTTCAATTTGTCCATTGATGTTGGGTTGTTTTGTGATTTGGAAGTGGTGGATTGTAGTCGGAAATACTAACACTCTTCTTGTCCCATTCAACTTGGCATACTATATTTGATCAATCTTGTTTGTAAGTGATACATTTTGCAGATCTAAAAAGTTTATGAAGAGGAGTTGGAACTAGGTTGTCTCCTCCATCTCTTCAAAGAACATTTTTTCCATTTAACATTCATACATTGCAGGATCTCCTAAAGTCGATCTCACAACACCAAGATGGTGGCATAAAGGGTTTGATTTCAAAGATCCATCTCTCATATTCAAATATTGTTCATTGGTTACATTAGGCTTCCCTTCTTCAAGCCTTCTCATTTGCTCTTTGAAGCTTTTATTTTTGCATGCTAAGCCACTTCTAGCCCCTCTAGCCTTGATCCAAGATTGCCTTGTCTTCAAGCCATAGTTTAGAAATCCATAAGGTTGAAGTTCCTTCAACCTTGGGGAATAACTTGGGATTTGCTCCCTTGTGCTCTCTTCAACACTCGCTGTCGGCGTATCACCGGTTAACCGGAGGATTTCCAAGGCGGTGTTCTATTACCTCAAGTGTTCCACTTGTAGCCCTTTTGCCCTTGTCTTGCTTTTTCATCCTCCTTTGCCCTAGTCTCCCCTACCATTCGTTTTTGCCCTTCAAGGTCTCTTGTCCAACCCCTTTTTCCCTCTTTTTCTCCCTTAGATCCATTCCCTTCCATCTTCCTTTCTCCCTCTTGTTCACTTCAAGAAAAAAGTGCCCTAAAAACACACAAGAAAACCAAAAACGAATTGTTAAAGTTGATCAATAGTTTCATTCTTAGTTTGCAAGGTTATTGGTTAGAGTTGGTTTGTTTTGAAAAGGAGTTGTTTAGTTAGATCTCATGCATTGAAAAGATAGCTTCAAAATCATACTAGATCTCATTATTTGCACTTGTTAAGTTTTGCATTTAGTTTCCCTTTTAAGATAGAATATTTTGCATAAAAATATTTCAAAAATTTTAAGTCTTAGATCTCATTTCTAGCATATTTAGAGCATCTTTTGTTCGCTGGTCCGTTTCACCATAGTTAACATTTTATGATAAATTTTAATGCATTTCACATTTTAGAGTTAAAATTTCAAATCTAGACTTAATTAGTTGTAATTTTTTGTCTTTTGCTAACAGTTAACGGGTGCCTTGCTTAGATTCTTTGTGACTTGTGTAGATCATTTGAGGAAGAGATACATTTGATAAATATCTTGAAACGAAGAAGTAAATGCAAAACAAAGTGAAGGATCCATGAGGATGACTTAACCATTGAGATACTTATCCTTTTGTAATAGCAAGTGAAACTTGCTTCTTCTTCAGTATCTTTCAAGTATTTCCATTCTCAAAAGACCTTGCAAGGTTTTAAACCCTAGGCATTTGTAACTGCTTAATAAAAAGTTTTCAAGTGGAGGGGTCCTCCACCTTTGGTTCTTCTTCCCCATTTGGGGAAGGGTGTTGGGTCTTGTGGTTAGTGTTAGCTTAGATTTACATCTTCATGTCCTTAGTTTAAATTTTGCTCCAAATAAGTTATCTCGATTATATTTCATATTTTACTTACCCCCATGCTTTCCCGAGTAGGGTCTTGAACCTGAAAGAGATTCTTGGGTAGCTTAGTTTAATTTTTATCATTATATTGTTTCTCTTCCAATCCTTGACCAGAGAATAGCTAACTTTGGGATCGTATCCCAAAGGCCACATAGTTTTGTGGTAGCTTCTCGCTCCCCCATCAACTTCTTGTGGACATCCAGCTAGCTGGAAGGTTTCCAGGATTGGTGGTTTCTAGTGGTTGATCTTGTTCGGAGATCAATCCCACCTGGTAGGTTAGAACTTGTATGGTAGAACACTAGATTTGCTTATCCTGCAAGTTTTATTTGCTAGTAGTAATTTTTATCTTGTTGATCAACACTGTGGTTAAATTTTATTTCAAGTAAAAATATACTGCTCTGCTTTTATCTGTCTTCTTAAAATAAACCAAAGTCTCTTGAACTTGGCCAAATCCAAGTCAAGAGCACCCTCTATCGGAGGGCATTTTAGTCTTGCATCATCCCTGCATTAGGCATTTTAACTCTAGTAAGTCTCTTGAACTGTGGTCATAAGACCGAGTCAAGAGCGCTCTCTGTCGGAGGGTTGAACAAGGTTCTTTTAAATAATAAAATTTTCTACTCACACTCCCCTAATTAATTTATCTTGGTTTGTCCTACACCCGTATGCTCTGCCAACCGGAAACGGTTGGGCTAGTACTCAGAAAGGTGGAAGACTTGATAATAACAATCGATAAATTTAACTAAAATTTTTACCCATAACCTCAACCAAGGCAAAATACTGTTCTTCCCGCGAGGGGTGGCGCCGGATTCCCACTGTCAGACTCAGGGGCGGTTCAAACATTGGACACCAATCCTTATCGAATCTGGGTGCTTCCGACATGTCATTCAGGGTTGCCAGTATCTTTCTTGGGTAGGGTTCTACCATCTCTTGATACCTTTGGTCTTAGCCCTAATAATCAAGACAACTAAAATTTTCAATTTACCAAGATAAGCTGCACAACGTTCTCACAAACTTTCCATTTCAAGCACTTGTGTCAAGTTTATAATCACTTTTATTTTCTGACTCCATAAGGCACTGGTCCTTCATATTGTATTTTGCTTGCTTAAGTATCAACATTGGAGTATCTGCTTATATTTTTGTGAAGTGATCTGCTTATTGTCCAAGTGTATCTTTCATCTCGTGTTTGCAACGTGGATTGCGTTATCTTGTCTTTTTTTTAAACTTTTATAATTGTCTCTCATTCAAAAACTCCTAAAAAACACCCATCCGCATCACAACACCTAAAACACATAAATACACAAAGAGCCTTAGTAAAACTCTTTTTTAGGGTCTACCCCCCTTGGCTTCGTTAGGAGTTTGCCTAAACGGAGGAGCTGGGATTCAGGTGACAGTACCTGGCTCATTGCTTGCCCCCAAGGCCACACCTCTCTCACTTGTAGTGAAGAGACAGCTTTCGAAAGATTTCCGTTGCTGGTGTGCATATTGGCGGACAACACACCCCACTCACCCTATTTTGAGCAAATGGTTAGTGCCATTAATGATGGACCTACGGGGTATAAGACAGTTGGTTATGAGAAGCTTCGAACTGTGTTGGTGGACAAAGAAAAAGCACATCTTGAGAAGGCAATGGGACCATTGAAGGCATCCTAGAGTGTAGATGGATACTCTATTGTCATGGATGGTTGGACTAATTGTTAGAATCATCCATTGATAAACATCATTGTCTCTTCCATATTTGGTCCATATTTTCTAAAGGCCATTGATCATATGTTCTTGAAAAAACAATTATGTGATGCTGCTGCAGAGGTGGGGCCATCCAATGTCATTCAAGTTGTTACTGATGCAACCCCAGTGTGCAAAGTAGTGGGGATGATGGTCCAAATGGAGTATAGGTTAGTGACAAGACAGATTTTTTTTAATTTAAATTCAAATGAATTACAATTTTGATTTTTAAATAAAAGTCTGATTTTTTCTAATTTAAATTTTTTAATATTTATTCAATGTTCATAAATCATATATCTTGATTCAATGTTCATAATCTTGATGTAATGTAGGCATATTTTTTGGACACCATGTGCAGTGCATTCTTTGAATAATGCATTGAAAGACATTGGGAAAATTGACTGGATTCAGGGGCTAATTGAAAATAGGTGCAAAATTCAAATGTTCAAATGCAACCACCACCATTCAAAAGCCATTTACTGTGGGCATGCCAAAATGGAGCTTCTAAAACTAGTTGATACCAGATTTACAACTTACTACATGTTGCTTAGGTGGCTTGTGGAGATGAAGGGGGCTTTAGCATCCATAGTTATCAATGACATGTCAAACCAATGGAAGAATTCCAGCTCAGATGTTGCTATGGAAGTGAAGCGATTGATTTTGGATTATCACTTTTGGGCTGATGTCAAATTTGTTGTGGAATTTGTAGATCCAATATGTGATATGATTCACTATGCAGACACAAATAGTCCATGTTTAGGTGAGATTTATGAGAACATGGACTCTATGTGTGAGAGGATTAGATCCATCACAAAGAGGAAAGATTCTCATTTATGGCCACAATTGAAAACATTCATACATGGACGGTGGAATTAACTGAACACCCCACTTCATATGGCACCCTCTGCAGCTAATCCAAAACGATATGATCCCTTGACAGGAAGGAGGCTTTCTTCCCAAGATAGAGAGGTGGTGAAAGGGTTTATGACTGCTATTAAAAAAATGTATGGTTCCACAGAAAAGGCTTCTGAGATACAATCTCAATTTGCACAATTTTCATGTGGGTGAGGTGTCTTTAGCAATGTTGCACGATTCAGACTCGGCAAAGACTTGGCTGGCATATGACTCGTAGACTCCAGAAAAACTTGGGGAAGACTCGGGACAGACTCGGCAAATAGGAAAAAAAATATTGTACATTGTTGGCACAACAAAGAGGTTAAAAGCATTTCCAATCCGTATAAGATATAAAACTACTTTTTATTAACTTCTCCTAATGTTAAGTTGTACACAATAAAATATTAAAAACAATACAAAACATTAAAAAAAATTAATATTTAATAAAAAAATTTAAAAAAAAGAAAAACATGATTACAAAAACATTACATTTTGTTTTTTTTAATCTTTAATTTATTTGAAATTTAAATGTCGTTTAAAAAAAAAATTAATATGCAATAAAAAAAATTAAAAACATTACAAAATAAATTTTAAAATTTGTAATATTTAATAAAACATTTAAAAAACATTACAAATTTTAATATTTATTAAAAAAACATTATAAATTTTAATATTTAATAAAAAAATTACAAAAAATTACAAATAACAAAATTACATATTTAATAAAAAATTTAAAAAACATAAAAATAAAAATAAATGAAATAACATTACATTTTGTTTTCTTTCAATATTTAATTTATTTGAAAGTTAAACTTTAAAGTTTTTATGCCTTGTGGGCAAAGTATCTCACCCCACGGACCCGTGCGCTGAGATACTCAGCCCACAAGTCAGAAAAAAACACAACGAAAAAAATCAAAAAACAAGAACCCGTATTGGTCTCCCTCGCAGCTCCAACCGCAGCGCTCCTCGCAGCTCCAGTCGTAGCCCTCCTTCGCAGGCTTTTTTTTGCCTTTAGTCGCATCCCTCCAGCCGCAACAGCTCCAGTCACAGCCCTCCAGTGCCGAGTAAGCCCGAGTCTTGGCGAGTTCGTCGTGGGTTTGCCGAGTAATGACGAGTTGTCCGAGTCAACGAGTCTTTGGCCAAGACAGCAGCGGTTACTCGTCCTGGAGGTCGACTCGGCCATACTCGAGAGTACTCGCAAGTATGAGCCGAGTGGTGCTTCACTAGTCTTTAGTTCACATGCTTCTAAGATTGATAGGCGCAAGAAAAATGATCTAATTGATTGGTGGTGGCTTCATGGTGTTGATGCTCTTAAGTTGCAACAATTTGCCATACAATTACTTGGGCAGGTAGCTAGTTCAGAGTTCCTCATCTTGTTTCTGTGTTAATTTAAATTTTACAAACTTAACATTGCCTTCCCCTAACAATTTTACCATCCATTAACATTGCCATACGATTACTTGGGTAGGTAGCTAGTTCCTCATATTGTGAGAGGAATTTGAGCACTTGCGAGTATGGGCCGAGTGGTGCTTCACTGGTCTTTAGTTCACATGCTTCTAAGATTGATAGGTGCAAGAAAAAGGATCTAATTGATTGGTGGTGGCTTCATGGTGTTGATGCTCCTAAGTTGCAACAATTTGCCATGCAATTACTTGGGCAGGTAGCTAGTTCAGAGTTCCTCATCTTGTTTCTGTGTTAATTTAAATTTTACAAACTTAACATTGCCTTCCCCTAACAATTTTACCATCCATTAATATTGCCATACGATTACTTGGGTAGGTAGCTAGTTCCTCATATTGTGAGAGGAATCGGAGCACTTATTATCCATTAACATTGCCATACAGTTACTTGCGCAGGTAGGTAGTTCCTCATCTTGTGAGAGGAATTGGAGCACTTATTATTCATTAACATTGTCTTCCCTTGATAAATTTATTATCCATTAACATTGTCATATGATTATTTAGGCAGGTAGCTAGTTCCTCATCTTGTGAAAGGAATTGGAGCACTTATGGTTTCATCCTTTCAATGAAGAGAAATAGGTTGGGATCAAAGAAGGCAGAGAACCTAGTCTACAATCATAGCACACTTCGTCTCATATCTCGAAAATACCTAGGGTACAAGAAGGGTCCTTTCAAGAGATGGGACCAATACACAGATGATGCCATATGTGTGGATGAGGATATACAACCAGATGGAGATACAACGAGGAGATACCTCTAGTTGTTATGGATGAGGAGGAGCCTCCACTTGAGAGGAAGGCCTAGAGAACTTGTTAACTGAGGACCTCAGTGATGCTGGTGTCCGTGATGTTGCAGATGTAGATGGCCTAGCATTAGCAGAGATGGCTTGAGGACGCCAAATCAACTATGTTGTTCATTGTTCAGTGTTCAATGTTTTTTGAATTTTTTATTTCATATTTGGAAATGCCATTAGACAAATTTTGGACGTAGTATGACAATGGACATATATCATATCTATTATCAATATCAAATATGTAATTTGAACTTCCACTCGGTTTATCTATATCATATTTAGACTTATGATTCATAATTTCATATGTAATTTACACGTTGTTGAAGACTTGTCAACCTGCGTGTTACTCGCTTGTGGTCCCTTTACCACTAGTGTGTTTCCCTAAAATGGTGTACACTGTACACGCATGTTGCCTTAAGCAATCTCGTGCTTAACATGCGAGTGGTACATTCTTCACCTACGTGTTCCTCAAAAATCACGAAAAAGAAAAAAGAAAAATCAAAATAGAGGCAGTTAGGGTTGGTTTCTTAACTTCCCTACCTGTCCTAACTAATCCTTTCTCGACCAATCTTTCCTTTTTGTCATAAATACAAAGGGAAGACCATTGGAAAGGGGACACACTCATTTTGCAAAGTTATGCTGGAGGAATTTTGGTAGAGGAGAGGAGCAAAGGATCCAGATCAGGTTTTAGAAGGTGCTTGAGCAGATCAAGGTGAAATGTACTTGTTGCCATTATTGCAATGTGTTGTCGTCGAGATTGCACATCTGGGGGAAGCGCAGCAGAAATCTTTCGAAGCTGCTCGGTGTGGCCTTGGGGGCAAACAAAGAGTCAAGTGTTGTCACCTGATCCCGACTCCTCCATTTAGGCAAACTCCTAACAAAGCCAAGGGGGGTAGACCCTAAAAAAGAGTTTCTAAGGCTCTTTAAAGTTTCAATTAAAATGGTTGGAATGGAAGATTTTTTTTAGGAGTTGTTTTGAAATGATGAAAGATTTAAACCAAGTATTGTTCACAATTATACATCCACAGCATATAATTTGAAGGATAACAACAGTCTTGCCAATTTGAATAAAAAATCCATCCACAGCATGATATGATAAACAAAAATAACTCAAGACAGATAAAAAGCAAAGATTTTGAAAATATTGTTGTTGCTCAAAGACCAGTGCCAAATGGAATCACTATCCGTAAAATATTGCCGAGAGAACTGTTGTGCAAATGTCTCTTGGTTTATTTTGTTGTAAAATTTCAAAAGATAAGGTGATTTATTGTGGGATGAGGGGATTTCCGATATACCTTGCGGTATAGGAAATGTGTCCGAAATGTGATCTAGGTGGCTTCGTACAAGGACATGTGTGCTAGGACGGAGTCTCGAGAGTGATGTTCAACACTACACCAACAAGGATGTAGTCTAACTGTGCTCTGAGGTCGCCTCCCAGTGGTTCCCGCTTCCTTAGTCAGAATTTCCCCACTATCGATCACATCGTGGCAACGCCGGATTTTCGTTGGTTTGAAGGGACTTAATTTTATTAAAATTGAAGTTTTTAATTTAATGTAAGAAAATTAAAGAATGCGACACTTCCGCTTTTGATATCCCAAAGCTCAGACTAGCCTGCGATGGGTAGAGCATACACGGAGTGGGAAAATTGTTTATTCCAATTGACTCTCCAACAGAGAGTACTCTTGATCCGATTTGGAACGAGATTCAAGAGATTTTTGGGTTAATAAATTTTAAGATAGACTCTCTGACAGAGAGCACTCTTGATCCGATTTAGAATGAGATTCAAGAGATTTTAGTGACAAAAATTGTAAAAATGCAAATTTAAAGAAAACTTGAAGTAAACTAAAACTACCCAAGAATCTCTTTCAGGTCTAGGACCGTACTCGGGAGAGCAAGGGGGTTAGCAAAAAACAACAACAAAGTAAACTCTCCGACAAAGAGCACTCTTGATCCGCAAATGGCGAGATTCAACAGATTTTTAAATGCCTTTGAACTTAATGAAAAATTTAAGAGAAAAAAGCTTGAAACTAGTTATACTTGAAAAAATGAAACTTTCTAGCAAATTTTGATTATTTATAAAACAAAAGAAAAAGCTTTTTAAACTAAGCAAAAGTAAAAAAATTGTAACAAAACGTTTTTTAATAAATAAAATTATAAAACTAATCTAACATACTAATGTTCTAGTTTGTGTGCAGGTAAAAAGCAAATAAATGGAAAGAAGATGCAGGCTTCCCCCAAATGGGGGAAGAGGGTTGTGGGAGTCGTAATCCCACTTGCTTTTTTATTTATCTTGTTACAACAAATTTTATTAACCCTCCAATAGAGAGCGCTCTTGATCCGCTTATTCAACGTGATTCAAGAGACTTTAGGCCTGAAAAGGCAAAGGGATAGCAAGGGGATTGAAGAAGAGGGATTTTGTTTATGTTTTTATGCTTAAAATTTCACTTCTTATCCTCGTTTTTTCCTGTAAAACAGACATAAAAACTAGCAAACTATGTTTTATTTGGATTAGTGGATTAGCCTCAAAAATACAAAAATTTACAAAAGATTTAATACTTGCAAAATAATGAAAACTTTAAACTTCTAACCAACTAGGACTAGATCTAAACTTGAAAAGTGAAAAATATGAAATTCTTTAGATCTTCCCAAGCATATAACAGATAGATGGTTAGATAATCTTCAAGAAATTTAGATCTATTTGTTATGAAAATAAAGTAACCAAGAGAGAGATTGAAAGTTTATGAGAAGGAAGAAAGGCCTCAAGCTCAAGCTTGAATGTTGCTAAGATGTGGAAGCTCTAGTGGGACAAGAAACCTTAGATCCAAAATTGTATTGAAGGTAAAAAAGATGCAACCGAGCTCAAGATTGCCTTCAACTTTGGTGATTTGTAAAACTACAAAACCTCAAACAAAAGAGATCAAGTCTAGTGTGATAAATAAACTAAGACTGAAAGAACATTAGTATCACCGACTATAGCTTCTTACTTTCAAATATTAGAGAACCTAACACAAGCAAGCAAATTGAAACTTCAAATGCCTACTCTATGGATTAGAATATAACCTTCTAAGCTAGATGATAGATCTACAAATTGCATAAGGAGAGAAATAGCTAAACTAGTATCACCTCGATTTTAAGCCAAGCATTCATAATCATGAGAGTTCTTGCACCATAGGGACCTCCAAAGTCTCAGCTTTATTCAATAATCATACAAAGAATTACAATTGAGCAGAGCTTCTTTGCATCCATCTGAATGAGGAGCAAGCCTCGCTTTTATAGCACAAAACCAAAAGGAGGGTGCGCATGGCTTCCATGGAGGGAAAAAGAGTGAAGAGCGTATCCCTCAATCAATGGAGTGACTCGCGCATGATTGAAATGCTTGGAGCCTTTGGGTTGGTGTGATGGGATGAGGTGGCTGCCACCTCATGAGAGGGGCGCCCCTCTCCCTTTGGAACCTTCACCCAAACCATATGCGAATTGCCAATCATGGAGAGCCAGAGCCGCCCATGTGAAAGGAAGGGCGCACTACCAATAATGACATCATCTTTTTTGACTTTATAACATGTGACTAAATTGCCTCATATGGTCGCCCTTCATTTAAAATTAATATGCCACCCTTTTCCCAAACTTTTATTCATTTTTTGGACCTTTTTTTTATTTTTGTCACTTGGTGCATTTTGTGGCATTTTAGCATTTAAATGCCATTTTGTAGCATCTTTAAGAAAAATTGCCACAAATGACAATTTAGAACGCCCGAAACCCAGGTAAAGTGGGTCATAGGTTAAAGAGGACACTCTGAGCGTGAAAACGAGCATCCCCATGCCAAATTCCGCCTCCAGACCATGCTTTTACATTTTGAATTTTTCCAATTAAACCATTAAAAAATGGTCTAATTTTACGGAAAAAATAAATAAATAAATAAATAATAATAATAAATTATTTTTATCGAAATTGAAAGAAAATCCTAAGGGACCTAGTGCATGTCCATATGACTCAATTTAGATGGCTAGCATGTTAAAAATACATAGACATGTAGAATTTAATAACCTCCCTAAGTTCAACCACCATGAGAATACTCCAGCTTTGGAGGTATGAGTGAAAAACTTAGGAATTATACGTCACTAAAGAGTAACGCATAATTCCTAAGGAAAAAACACTCTAGAGTATCCCCCTGATAGCCCAACCTAAGGTAGGCCAAGTCTTTTACAAAATAATCATGCTTAGACCAACTTATTACAATTCCTCCAAGGGGGTTTGGACATGCAATTATTACAAAGGAGCCAAAATTGGCCCTAAAAAAATCTTCTGAACTTTTGAACATTGATGATGAACACTTGAAATGTTCATGAAACTGGCGGCTCACAAGAAGTCCAACTATGGTACAAAATAGTTGGTAACACAATGAATAAAAGATCTTTCCTTTCTCTAAATTGCTCATTGTTTGAAAGTAAATAATGTTTGTGTACTTTCAATTTGATTATTAATCCATTGATAGTCAAAAGCTTTGAGGAAGGTCATGTTTGTATTGTAGGTCTCAGAACAAGATTTTGGAGTAAAGCTTGAAGATTGAAGAGCTTGGATCAACCGCCATTGGTATAAGGTACTTGGTTCTCAACTTTCAAACCCTTATTTATTTCATAAATAACGTCTTGTTTCATGTTAGTAAATGCCTTGGTTTATGCTTGAATGTGACAATATGTTGGTGACCTCTGTTAACCCCAATCATTAGGAACATTTTCCACACAACACTCAGGGACGTGTGCTCAATCTGATCTGTAGGCAAGGAGAGCATGCAAGAACTCCAGAATCTATGGTTTCTATAACCTGTAAAAACATCTCAACCCTATCAGGCCAACATTCAGTAGCACATGTTCATGTAAAATCCAATGAAACATAAGTTGCAACTATTTGAAAGAAACCACAATGAATCTAACCAATGAAAGAGAGTATTATTCCTAAGTACAAAAAGAACTATCTGAAAAGTAAATGTTGAAAGTAAATGCTCATTTTAAGGAGCTTATTTTCCTACTCTAAACATGATATGAAGCAAAATGTTACGTGAAATCAAAATCCAATGCAACCACCTTAGAATTTTATCAAAGTTAGAGTTTTTTTCTTTGTGTTTGGTTACCATCCAAAACAAGGACACATTTATTACCCAATGCAAACTTGTATAAATATTTTGGATGAGAGGGTTGGATGGGAGAACATAATTATGAAAAATACCATCAATCTGCTTCCAAGCAAAGCAAGTGTTCCCGTGAGCTTCCTCTATCCAACTTTGGACAAGACTTATAAACATGTTTGCATCATGAGGCAAGCCAATATGTTTATCATACTCATTCGAAAAGATAAGAAATCTTGGTTGAAAATTTTATGTACAAGCATAAGCCCCATGTTGCTCCAAATTATAGGAAACCTCTGCATGCAAAAGTTAAGGCTGAGACTGATCTTCTATTGGTTGCATCCAATCTGACTCTTCAATGCACTGCTTCCCCAGGCCTTCACCACTAGTACCTATGTGTGCTTGATCATATGAATAATCTAAATGCTCTTCTTCCATACCAAGATTCCCAAAGGTCTCAAAATCAACACTCCCTTCTCTGGAAATATCAAAAATGGGCTTTTCCATGTATGTCCAATAGTCATCATCTAATTCTTTGTCAAAGATGGGGTAGTCCTCATTAATTGTCTCATACCCTTGGCTATACCTGTCCTCCTCATGTTCACAATAATCATCCTCAGAAGGTCTAGTTTCAAATATGTTACAAAGGAATAATCTTTCAAAACCTTCATCACCATGCGGAGAACAAGGAGTATCATTATGCCAATTATAGGCTTCATCTCGAATTTCTTCATTTGCTTCGGTAATGGTTTCTTTCTGAGGCAAATCTGGAATACAAATGTCATCTATCATGGCAACATGAGGTGGCTTTTCAACAATATCTTCAATTAATGGCCCTTCAAATGCTTCTTCAATGAGGTCATTAAGGATGTGCTGCTCAATATTGAAAGGCATGTGCTTTTTCGGTCTCACCGGATCTTGAAGCTGTACAAGGGCTTCCAGATGATGCTCTTTCCTAAGCAAGATGGCAAGGGAATCTTCAATGAAACTTTCCATATCACCCTCATCATCATGCCATTTCTTAAGGAACATCCTAAAGAAGCTTGAAATGGAGGTTATGCATTTATTAGGAACATAATACCAATCAAAGCATCTTCCTCCAGAGTACCAACAAACATCTGCATCCAAGTATCTTCATGTAATATATTGAACTTGGTTACAACTTCGATGAAGGGTGTAACGTGAAGGATGGTTGAATCACTTTCCTCGAAAGACTGAAGTATAATCATATATATCAGATCCTTCAATTGGTAATCCAAGGATGCCTCTAAAATCAATCGAAGGGTAACATCCTTCTATGAACTCCAAATGCCTATCTTGGTTCTCCATAACAATGCACTAGATCCATGCCTTATACCAAATCATTCCAGTGGAGCTATCAAACAATGAGCTTGAAAAAATAAATTAATGTGTCGCATGTGCTCATCTCTACACACAACAAATCTTCAATATTTTTGTGGGAAATAGGGTTTTATCCCTTCAATGGAGTCGCCATGTGAGAGAAAAATGTGTAGTAAAAAAACTCACCAAAATTTATTTTTTGCTTTTCTTTGTAAATTTATAAAAAAGGTTAGTGGAATCACCAAATAAAAAAAGTTAAAGATCTACTCTAAACGATTCATCAAACAAAGTAAAATAAAAAGAGAAAACATAAGTCGTATTCCGAGAATAAAAAGATTTATCCTTGGCAACGACACCAAAATGTTGCCCCCTAATACACACATCAGGTAACGTAGCAGAAATCTTCAAGCCACTGGGTGCATCCTTGGGAGTAAGTCACGAGTCAAGTACTGTCACTTAACACTTGACTCCTTCGTCTAGGCCAACTCCTAGCGAAGCCAACGGGAGTGGTCCCTACTAAAAAGAAGCTAAGGTTGATTACGCTAAAGCAAAAATAAATCCAAGATTTTTTAAAATACCAAAGCAAGAGTAGAAAATATGAAGTAAACCAGCAGCACATGAATAATCAACCAATCACGACATATTAAATTCACTTAAGCAGATAATAGTAAAGGTAGACCAATACCGTGAAAATAAATGGATGCTGCTGAAAGGAAATGTTTTGCAATGCTCTTGGTCAGTTTTAACTTACTATGGACGAGTTGATTAGAGTGGGTTTGATTTTTTGGTTTGGCCCACTTGAGAATTTATCCTCTCAAAATAAACGCAGAGCAACAGTACCAGGTGTCCAATAGGGAGCGACATAATCTACTTCAGGCATCCCTCTGACTTCGTGGTATGTTCAATGCAACCTGTTACAATGGAACCAGCACCAACGTACCTGCAAAGGTACCCCAGGGAGAGGGTGTCTTTTTTTCTGACCAGGAGAGGTGTTTAGCCAGCTCATTTTGAGGTAGGGGCATGGCCAGACCCTCTGGCTTCTCTTCTAGAAGTATTATGGCTTAATGGCATCACTAATTGCCTCATGAAAGGGTTTGAAACCCTGAGGTTGTTGTCTGGGGCTTCCAGGGGTGGGTCACTAGGTCACATGACCCCGACCTTGTTTTAGCACTCCAGCGGCAGTTGTTCCAGCATTGAGACTCACTCTCATCTTCCAGCACCCTCCTAGTCCTCCAGTTCAACAGCACCGTCCCTCTGGGCCCTCCTTCAGAGGATGACGTCATCCTCCTAGGTAGACTGATTGCTTGACAAAAAGGGGGGCATTGAGGGTTTTCATCACTGTTGGGGTTAGTTGGGGAATGACGACCCCCCCCCTGTACAGTCTGGCCTTCGGTTTCGTCAAAATTGGCCTTGTTTAGCATATTTTTGCACCTAGGGGGGAAAATACCCTAGGTAGCCTACAATAGGCCATCTTTAGATTATTTTATATTATTTTTGTTATATTTTGAAGTTGACATTTTTAAATATTAAATTGACCTTATTTTGTGTAAAGTGAGTGTGAGATCATATAAATAAGATCTCCTCGCTTCATTTTTAGACATCAACTTTTGGGGATAAATCATTATGAATGTTGTTTGCCCTAAATAGGGCTCTTTGAAGGAAGGCACTACTTGATGAAGGTTATTTTGCAAGTTTGAAGCATTTCTTGGAAGTTTTCCTTTTGTTCATGCCATTGCTAAGGTGAGGCTAGAGTTGTTTGCTTAACACATGCACTTGGAGGTATCTATACTTTTTGTTTGATGTCTCTCTGTCAAATGTATGAAAGTGATGCTTGTTAGGTTTGGATGGAAGCCAATGTTGCTTCATTTTCTCTTGATTTGCATGTCATTTTCGTCATTGATTACCATTGCAATCAAGCTTGAGCTTTAGGTCTTCAAGTCTTTCTCGAGCTAGGCTTCCTCTACGAATCCTAGAGATTGTAGAGGTGAGCCCTAGTTGGCCAAACTTGCCAAGTACCATCTCAAGGAGGGTTTCTCCTCTCATTGAGGCCCTAGGTTTGGTGATTAGCTCTCATTTTTGGAAATCCTAGTTGTTCATTTCTACTTCATTAAACCTAAATTCTGAATTGTTTATTTTGTAAATATTATCCTAGGTCAGTTTTATTCTTTTGTTTCTGAGTTATTTGGTTATGTTAGGTTAGTGCATTTAAATTTTCTGAGTTAATATTATTTGATTTGTAAGTTAGTTAATGTATTTTTGGGTTAGTAGTTAGTTTTATGTAAACAAAAAAAAGCCCTAAAAATCAAGTTCTCTACCTAGTAGCCTCTAAACCCTCCTTCCATTCCTCATTCCTTCTTTCTTTGGCTGCTCGTTGATCCTTTTTCTTTTGGCCCTACTCCTCTCCACAACCTCCTTCGCATCTTCTACTCCCACAGGTTGTAGTTATCTTCAAGGGGGATTGGATACCTGTGTAGAGTTTTTGTTCTTGACGCGTTTCGGACTCCATAGTTGAGTCCATCTTCAGGAGAGAAGATATCTCAAGATGGACTCAAGATTGGATACCTTCTCTCCTGAAGATGGACTCAACTATGGAGTCCGAAACGCGTCGAGAACAAAAACTCTACACAGGTATCCAATCCCCCTTGAAGATAACTTCTACTCCCTTTCCCTTCCTTTACCAAACCCTCGCGGCCCCTTCCTGTTTACCCGTGGCTTCCTGCTCTCCATCTCGGATCCACTACTCATACCCTAGCCGCAGCCTCCTTCATCCCGAGCTTCCTCTTCCCATAGCCTCCTTCATCCCGAGCTTTCTCTTCCCGCAACCTCCTCCTCGCACCCGCTCCCATTCGTTGCTCCCTCATGGCTCCCCTTTCTCCACGGCCTCCCCTCTCGACTTGCCCTGCGCTCTCGGCCTCCCTTCCTCTACCCGCGGCCTCTCCATTTTCGTAGCTCCTAGCCTCCTACCGTCCCTCTCCTTCGCGTTCGCAAGCTCCCTACTGCCCGATCAAAGTCCTGCCCACCTTCACTACCCCACCATGCACCCTCGGCTTTCCCCCTTTCTCTCGTCGCTTCCCTAACCTACGGCAGCTTGCTCCCACACCGCTCTCCCCCGCATCCACAGCTGCCCTCTTCCTTCACACAGCTTTCTCCAAACCCTGTCGCCGTCTTTCCTCCCCCGCAGCCTTGTTTTGCTCATCCTCTAAAACCCGCGGCCTTCTCATCCACGACCCTTTGGCCCTTCCTTCCCTCATGGCCCCCCCTTTCCAGCCAAGTCGGCATCCTTCACGCTGCTACTCCACTCCATTTTCCTCCCTTCTCTTTTGGCTCGAGCTTTCTCCCCTCTAAACCGAACCCTCCATCTAACCTTTACACAGGTCTGCATCTATATGCAGACCCTGTGTGTTGATTCTCCTTCCATCTCTATACACCTGCAACAACAAAAAAACGAAAATAAAATTCCAAATCGTCCAGTTTTCAGACATCTCCGACTATATGTTCCTAATAGAAAATCAAAATTTTGGAACTTTGTTTTTTCATGAAGTTTGTGTAGGTTTTTATATATTTTTATTATATTTAAATAATAATAATTTTAAATTGGTCAAATTTTAATGACATCAAAGGTTTATTTTGACAGTTTTGTTATTAAAATTGTAGACATGATAAATAATGACTGGTTTGACAAGTTTTGTTATTACATTGCATATTGAGCTTATTACAAGGACTCCTGCAATCCATTAATTAGTAATTGGTCAAGAATTGTCATGTTACATGCTTACATCTGATTGACCTTGATAATTACCACTTAATACACTTTTGGATTAGTTTATTGACAATATAGTCTTTTGATCCAATATTGATTATTTTAATACATCCATACCCGCTTATATATCTCATTGAATGATCTAAGTAGGCTATTAACCTTTGTGATGTTATTGGTAATTTTGCACTCACATGAGCATTGTTCATACATTGGTTATTGGTTATTGTTTTAGTCTCTTTAAATAATTATAATTGATTTTGAGTTATCATGCTACATCTAACTATTAAATTATTTGGATAATCATTGGTTGAAGGTGTATTGGCAATATAGTCTTTTGATCCAATATTGATTATCTTAATACATGCTTGCCTATACATCTCATTGAATGATCTAAGTGGGCTACCGATCTTTGGTGATATTGTCTCACTAGCGTTGCTCATAAACGTTATTGACTCCATAAGGCACTAGTCTAACTACCAGATTGCATAGAAAATACATTTTGTGGTTGTCTAATTGTTTTACAGGTCTGCATAAGGACACTTCTCCTTGGAGGTTTTGACTTCCGAAGAAGTTAGAACGGTGACCGAAGTGACACTGGGTCACTATTCTTATTTATGCTTACTGGGATTTAGCCCTGCCAATTTGCCTCGTAACATTTTTGGCGCCGTTGTCGGGGACGTTTCAAAACTTGAAGTGGTTCATCCGAAGTCATTGACATCCTTGGCAAAACAACATTTGGTAAGAACTCAAAGGTGAGTCATTTTCCTTATATTTGAAAATATCTATAAAGGACTAACCCTGTAGGTCTTATCTGGCGACTCCACTTATCAAGAAGCAATTCGGAACATTCACCATTATCTCAGATACGTATTTGTTTAGTGCTTTCGGTGAGATTTGTTTAAGTCTAACTTGGTAGGTCTCTCCTAGCGACTCCGACTGAAGAAAATATAAAGGAAATACTTTGCAAAATTGAGAATCAAGAGATATGGCAACCCTTGATCCGTTCGACTTCTCAAGCATTCTGGGATATCCAAATAGGTTCAACAAACACCATTGCTTGAAGTCTATCCCGATGTTCCACAAGGAAAAAGATACACCTACAGCACATGTCACAAAATTCAAAGAGGTTTTGACGACATGGGATATCACAGATAAGGACACTATCATACAGTTGTTCGTAATGTCTTTCGAGCTAGGAGGCGATCCAGATATGGATGCTTGGTACGAAGGGCTCCCTCCCAAGGGGATATCTTCCTTCCTCCAACTGGTTGAAGTATTCAGCAATCAATGGGGCCCCAATGCTGAAGAAGAAATCCATGAAGATCAATTCTCAGAAGATTTACAAGAAGATCAAGATGAAGTGATTCCTGAACATGAAAAACAAGAGGCCTCAGTTGAAGAAACTGAAGAAGGTACAGAAATGGTGAGTGCTCCATATCCTCAAATTACGGTTTCTTATAATCTGTTAGCTCTCTTGGAAGAAAGCTACAGGTATGCGGAAAGCGATGATTATTGGAAGTTCATTGGCCTACCAATGTATGATTCTTCAAAGCCTTGTAGCATTATAATAAACTGTCTCCCGAGCAAATATATGGATGAAGAAGCTTTTTTTTCCTCCGATGAAGAATGGATCAATCCTTTTTCTTTGCTAAAAGATGCAGTGGTGCAAGATGTGGTGCCTATTGAAAATGCTCTTGTCCAAAATTTCTCCAGTATCTCTCAGTTCATGGTAAGCCCAAATCAACTACATTCTACAAGAAGAATTCAGCCCTTTTTGTCCAGTATCGGTAAGTGGTCAACAATACTTTCCAATGAAGGAAATACAGGTATGTGGATAGGTATGATTCTCTTTTCACATTGTCATGATTTATATTGTTTATCTTTTCATTTGAAATGTGAAGGATGGAATTATGTAGTTGACAATTTTAAAATGATAAAGATCATTAGAAGTACTAACATGATAATTATAAAGAAGAACAATATGCATGTATTTCCAAGGGATTGTCCACACAAGTTACAGCTAATATGTGAAGATTCGCAAGGTCCGCCTCCACAAATGCTTTCTCGAATGGACAATCAAGCAATTTTCAAGCATAATTTTTCCTCAATGCCAATATATCATCAAGATGGTCCATACATTAGTCCGGTGGAAGCTTGGATAAATGGAGCCTGTAAAGAGATTCTTCGTCGTGGCAGCAATATTTCAGCTCCTAGATCCCCGTAGCCATCCAATCCTCATCTAATTTCATGATGAAGACCTTGGTATGTATTTGCTTCGCGATCGATCAGGTTTTATAATGGATTTCATCCAAAGACAAAGGTAAGGCAACAGGTATGAATTGCTTACTCAAGTAGTTGCATTGGTGGTATGATTTTACCTAGTTTTTTATGCTTCTTATGTTTAGCATAGGAAGGATTAGTTAGGCATATACTGTTACCATGCATTGCATTTGACGTTCTTCACATTGTCACAGATTAGTCGTTTGTTTATGCATTTATTTTATTTCCATTTGATGAGCAAGGCAAGACGGAAGTGTCTGGCTCTGGGTATTTTGATGTCCTTGGTCATTTGATATGTGTGTAGGTCTACAGGTACCCAGATGATTCCTGGATTCTCGAGCACCCTCAGGAGCAATACTCGTCCCGCAGTTAGAGCCAGTGTTACGATGGTACCAGCACCAACGTACCTGCAGATGTACCCCAGGGAGAGGGTGTCTTTTTTTCTGACCAGGAGGGATGTTTAGCCAGCTCATTCTGAGGTAGGGGCATGGCCAGACCCTTTGGCTTCTCTTCTGGAAGTACTATGGCTTAATGGCATCACTGACTGCCTCATGAAAGGATTTGAAACCCTGAGGTTGGTGTCTAGGGCTTCCAGGGGTGGGTCACTAGGTCACATGACCCCGACCTTGTTTCAGCACTCCAGCGGCAGTTGTTCCAGCATTGAGACTCACTCTCATCTTCCAGAACACATCCAGCACCCTCCTAGTCCTCCAGTTCATCAGTGCCCTCCCTCTGGGCCCTCCTTCAGAGGATGACATCACCCTCCTGGGCAAACTGATTGCTTGCTAAAAAGGGGGGGCGTTGAGAGTTTTCATCACTGTTGGGGTTAGTTGGGGAATGACGACCCTCCCTGTACAGTCTGGCCTTCAGTTTCGTCAAAATTGGCCTTGTTTAGCATATTTTTGCACCTAGGGGAGAAAATACCCCAGGTAGCCTACAATAGACCATCTTTAGATTATTTTATATTATTTTTGTTATATTTTTAAGTTAACATTTTTAAATATTAAATTGACCTTATTTTGTGTAAAGTGAATGTGAGATCATATAAATAAGATCTCCTCACTTCATTTTTCGACATCAACTTTTGGCGATAAATCATTATGACTGCTATTTGCCCTAGCTAGGGCTCTTTGAAGGAAGGCACTCCTTGATGAAGGTTATTTTGCAAGTTTGAAGCATTTCTTGGAAGTTTTCCTTTTGTTCATGCCATTGCTAAAGTGACGCTAGAGTTGTTTGCTTAACACATGCACTTGGAGATATCTATACTTTTTGTTTGATGTGAGTCTCTCTGTCAAATGTATGAAAGTGATGCTTGTTAGGTTTGGATGGAACCCATTATTGCTTCATTTTCTCTTGATTTGCATGTCATTTTTGTCATTGATCACCATTGCAATCAAGCTTGAGCTTTAGGTCTTCAAGTCTTGCTCGAGCTAGGCTTCCTCTATGAATCCTAGAGATTGTAGAGGTGAGCCCTAGTTGGCCAAACTTGCCAAGTACCATCTCAAGGAGGGTTACTCCTCTCATTGATGCCCTAGGTTTGGTGATTAGCTCTCATTTTTGGAAACCCTAGCTGTTCATTTCTACTTCATTAAACCTAAATTCTGAATTGTTTATTTTGTAAATATTATCCTAGGTCAGTTTTATTCTTTTATTTCTGAGTTATTTGGTTATGTTAGGTTAGTACATTTAAATTTTCTGAGTTAATATTATTTGATTTGTAAGTTAGTTAATGTATTTTTGGGTTAGTAGTTAGTTTTATGTAAACAAAAAAAAGCTCTAAAAATCAAGTTCTCTACCTAGCAGCCTCTAAACTCTCCTTCCATTACTCATTCCTTCTTTCTTTGGTTGCTCGCTGATCCTTTTTCTTTTGGCCCTGCTCTTCTCCACAACCTCCTTCGCAGCCCCTTCTACTCCCTTTCCCTTCCTTTACCAAACCCTCGCGGCCCCTTCCTATTTACCCATGGCTTCCTGCTCTCCATCTCGGATCCACTACTCATACCCTAGCCGCAGCCTCCTTCATCCTGAGCTTTCTCTTCCCGCAGACTCCTTGCAGTCGCTCCCATTCACTGCTCCCTCATGGCTCCCCTTTCTCCACGACCTCCCCTCTCGACTTGCCCTGCGTCCTCGGCCTCCCTTGCTCTGCCCGCGGCCTCTCCATTTTTGCAACTCCTACTGTCCCTCTCCTTCACATCCGTGAGCTACCTGTTGCCCAATCCGAGCCCTGCCCACCTTCACTGCCCCACCGTGCACCCTCGGCTTTCCCCCTTTCTCTCGTCACTGCCCTAGCCCACGGCAGCTTGCTCCCACGTCGCTCTCCCCCGCATCCGCAGCTGCCCTCTTCCTTCACGTGGCTTTCTCCAAACCCTGTCGCCGTCTTTCCTCCCCCGCAGCCTTGTTCTGCTTTCCTCTAAAACCCGCAGCCTTCTCATCCACGACCCTTTGGCCCTTCCTTCTCTCGCGGCCCCCCCCTTTCCAGCCAAGTCCGCATCCTTCACATTGCCACGAAAATGACATAGATCTCCTCAGGGGGATGGGGACTGGGCATTGAGTAGCCCACTTGCTTTGATTATGATTTTTACAAGTTCAAAAGGGATGCCTATGGTCCTGTTATCACAGAACTTGTAGTTGTCTCTAAAGGTTATCCTATCTAGAACGGTAGAGGTGTAGACAACTAAAGAGGTGACCCAAGAGATGCCATGGTTCCCAATGCAAGTTGGTGTCACGCTAACCGAGGCACTCTTCACTTTAGATCTAGCCTAAGCAAGACCAAGGGGGAGACCCTAGCGAACCCACTCAAGACCTCCTATGGAAATGTGAAAGACCAAAACATGAAGAGATCAAGAGGGATAGATCTAGATCTAGAATGGATAAGTGAACCCAAGGAATTAGGGCTTGGTTGAAGAGGCTTAAGAGATGACAAATTGTTCAACCAATAAAAGATAAGGCCACTTATAGGTTATGAATAGTAGATCTAGATAGATCTAATGCCAAATAAAAGTACCCAAGTGGAGCCCACCCTTAAGATATGGAAAATGGTCCAAATGGGGCCCACAAGGTAAAAATTAAGATGAAATGGCACTAAGGGGTTTTCTATGATATGGATCTATGGATTTGAGAAGAAAAGAGCAATACCCACGAATGGGATCTAGCAAATGGCCACCTACCCAACAAGTACGACCTCCCTTAGAGAGGCCCAGTGCCTTAGATCAGGGGGAAAATGGAGTCGGATGTCCACCAAATTTTAGATCAGTAATGTTGAGATGATTATTAAGGTGGGTTTTAATTATTAAGCCCAAATGTTTGCTAGATCTCCATAGATCTGAAAAATAAAAAATACAAGGTTTTTGACTTTGAGGGTTTTGAGATCTAGAAATAATGGATAAGCTAAGGAAGTAAAATACGTACCTTTCAAGTGTACCTGGAGAATGAGATGGATGCCGATTATGATGACGATTACTTCCCCACAGATCAAATGAAGAATTTGTAGTTTTTCTTACTAGTGCGATTTGCCCAAGTCCACATGTGCGTCCCTCTCTTCTTGCAAGACCAAGGAGACAAAGCTCAATTAGCCAACAAAACGAGGGTAGATACAAGATAAAAGTAAAAGATAGAGAATGATTGGTACAAAGACAAAATCACTCCCTGTTTGAACCCAAAATTTAACAGAAGATTACAGGGCAAGCCTCCCCCACCAATGCACACTCCTCCCAAATCGTCCTCCACCTGTAAATCAAAATAGTGGAAAAAGATACAAGATAGCTACAAAATATCCTCAAGTGCAATGGAAGAAGCATTTACAATCATCACAATCAAACACCCATATCAAGATCCAAGCATGTGCTCAAAAAATATTTCTTCTATTCCGGTAGCCAAGAGCCAAAAAATCTCTAGATGCCTTTACAAGAGGGGGGTCTCTTCCTTAAATAGGATGAGAGAGACCAAAACCCTAAACCACTTTTCAAAACAAGTGGTGGATATCAAAAGATCAAATAATACAATCAACGGCTAAGATGAGCCAGTACAATATAACATGGATCACTCACTCAAAGGGGGTGCGCACTACATGAGAGATACACTAGGAGGGGTGCGCACTACATAGAGGTGGCCAAAATACAAGCATGCCACATAATATGACTAGGACACAACACTAGGAGCACATGGTCGGGCTAGGAGGCATTAATTTCCTTCACTAGCATGACCCCATGGCACAATGATATAACATGAGACTCAATAATATGTCCAAGTGAACAAATGATCAAATCTTGGCCCCCTCAGTTGAGAGAAGAATGCATCAAAACACATTTTGGTGACTCTGTGGATCCCACTGAATGTTGCAAACTAATCTAGGAGTGGGATACACTATAGATGACCTCAGAGCAGACCTCATGCCAAAACCTTGCCTCAATTGCCCAAATCGAATTCCTTAATGACCTTTTTATTCCATTTTTATTCCACCTTAAAAACCACCAAATTGCCTGAAAACAATTGTCTGGTGCCCAGGCACAAAATCTGACTATACCATCATGTCCGGAAGGGGGGTAATATGGTAATAACAAGTGGCTGGACCACCCCCTCCCTCTGTGGCTCCCTAGGCAACGACTTGCCTCCAATGCATCAATTGGACAAGCCACATCAGCATGGCCAAACTGGTCAACAGGTGAAAAACTGCTCAAATCATCTCTGAAAGTGCCTGGAACTAACAAGTAAGTGTCTCAATGGATCCAGAAGACCCAAATCCACTAGAGATGAGTACTCGTACACCTCATGGTAACCTGTAAGATCATCTGTAGCATCCACCATACTCGGACAAATAAAAATATGATGATCTGGGAATAATAATAATCAATAAAAACTGCATCAATCATCATCTGAAACCTATGTCCAAAATATGGAGTCATCAAAAGGTATATATGGGACCACAGATCAACATCATATAATATAGATGGTCCACCTCATCACGGATCCCAAGGTTGACCTTGGTCAAACTAGGTTTGACCGATCAAACTGATCAAAATATGACCCAGGCTATAGAAGCCTGCTGGTGCAAGTGCAAATGGTTAAGACATGCTCTTTAAATCATTTTCATAGCTAGAATTTAAGACATTAAGCATCATTTCACTGGCAATTAATAGATAATAATAGGTTAGTTAATAATTTACTTTCAAACAGAACCTCAAGAATATACTCATTTGTAAACATGATCAAACTGCTAGCAAAGGGTGAAGGCTAAGGATGTAAGGCTAGGCAAAGGGGAATGACTTGACTAACGTGAAACTATGATACTTTGGATAAGGGACATGGTATTACACATTCAAGCATATGTTGGATAAAGAAAACACAAGGAAAGGCGGTGTCTCACAAATGGGTAAGTTGTTTAGAGAAGTGCTTATTCAACCCTGGCAAAATGTCTACTACTAGAACCGTCGTGAACTAGGTGCCCGACTAACCGTAACCTGAGGTTCTAGGGGACACTTAGAATTAGTTGTCCCTTGCTCCATCTCATATCATAACCTGTAGGCTCAATGAGGAATATTTCATTTAAGGTTAGTAGTCTTTAGATTTGGCATATACTTAACCACTGCTTTATTTGGACCTTTCATTTCATTTCACATCATGTCCTTGGCCAGCAATCTTTAGATTTAGCATACATTTATCCATTGCTTTTTAGGCCTTTAGGACCCCTTTGGGATTTTGCATGTGCTTAGAAGCACAACTAATCGCAGCTTTCATCCAGGGTGTACTTACATTTCATTTCATAGCCCCTTTCATTGGACTTTACAAAATATATATATCAATAGTTTCCATAGGTAGCAACTCTGAGGACTTCCACAATCAAGATCAAACATCGGAGCAACCGACTAGAGAGATCAAGGTATAAAATCCAACTCACCAAAGGTAAGTTTTGTTGCCAACTCAGAGCCGAGACACAGATTTAACATGGATGTTATCCAACATAGAGGCAAGAACGGGGAGGTCCTCCATATCACAAGTCAAGGTGTAAGTCAGGGAAAAGATCAAATAATGGGGAAGGACAATGGATGGATGGAGAAAGTGAAGGTGATGCCTAAGTTAGCAAGTCAAAAAGACAGGAATGATCATGTCCACACTCCTAAGAGGGTAAAACCAATGAGTATAAAACAAGAGTTTCTAATTGTCAGTAATATAATCATTTATATAATCCATACTAACCAATTTCATTTTAACACATATATACTGCCAGATCATGATTACTAGATGCCAAGTCAAGCTATCAAAATGACCAAAACAGCAAGATAAAAACACTAATGCACATCATATACTTGTATCTATAATCCAGACCAACTGTAACTATTGAGAACACTGCTGCTAAAACTCTAATCACTGCATTGTACCTGTATGAAATAAAAGGTCATCGCGGTCATCAAATCTGAGATCTTAAGGCTCAACCTTGGCATAAGGTCTATTGCATGTCTGATATAAGGTTGCTCTGATGTGTGAATGATCGTAAATAATGCTGCTCATCATAGCTGATCTCGTTGAATATGTGTAAAGGCAAAGCTCAAAAATGTGCAGATATCTGCTCTGCAACCATGGTATCCCAGCTACTATGGATGTGATAACAAGTCCTTTATAGATCAAAACCAAAAGGCTTACAAGTTTCAGGATCTGGAATCGGATCAAGGTAGAGTGCTCCAAGAAGTCCTGAATGGCCCAAATCTTCGAAATTTCGCCAACACTTCCTTCTGCCTATTCGTCAAAAACTAAAAACCAGCCACCTGAATAGCACTAAAGATGCTAGGTAAAGCGTTATAAGCATAAAAATATTTTCCTAGCCTTAAGTGTTGAAAGATAGACTTTTTAGTAAATTGTGTTGCTACCTGATACGCACCTCGGGTAACGTGGCAGAAATATTCAAGCCATTGGGTGCGTCCTTGGGGGCACGTCACGAGTCAAGTGTTGTCACCTTATACTTGGCTCCTTCGTCTAGGCCAACTCCTAGCGAAGCCAAGGGGGTGGTCCCTAATAAAATAATCTAAGGTTGATTACGCTACCAAAAAAAAGGAAAACTACTCTAGGAGTTTGAAAATGTTGAAAGAAGAGAGCTCCGACAACGGTTTAAACTAGCAGCATGCAAGATGATTAATAATGACACATAATTTGATTTAAGCAAAATGATTGAATATGAGACCAGTGCCAATGGAGGCAAATAGCTGTTGTTGAAACGGAAATGTTTTGATGATGCTTCTTGGTCAGTTTTATTATTAAGTGATGGTTGTTAGTGGGTTCATTCTCATTTGGCCCACTACGATTTTATCCCTATGAACTGAGCATGATTGCAACTACACCAAGTGTCCAATGGGCAAGGCATTACCTACTTAAAGTAGCCCCCTGACTCTATAGTGTTGTTCAACACGACCTCTTGAGTTCCTAAAGATAAATTATTTGTGGATTGCCCTTTTAAGCTAGCCATTTAGTTCCCTTTCTGATTATCCAGACGGTCAGGCAAAGCCCACAGTGGACAAGAGCATACGGGGAACAAAGTCAAGATTCGTTATAAGAAAAAACCACTCAGCAAAATTGAAATGTTATCTAATTATTCTAAACTACCAATTTCTTTTCTGAATACCACCTACTCAGGCAAGCCCTTTTAGTAGCACTGTACTTCAGGAAAGTGTAGTGATTCGTTACTATTTATTTGCGAAATGAATGACATGAAACTAACTACTTTAGTGCAATGTGTGTAAATGATTAATTATCTTTACAAAAGAAGGAATTAATCTAAGTTAGCCAATCTAAACAAAACAAAAGCAATAAAGCAGAAAAACCTCATGCCATGAAAATGACGCAGACCCTTAAGGGGATTGGAGTGTAGGCGTTGGGTAGTCCATTTGCTTTTATTATTATTTTACAACTTTTAAAAGGTGGATGCCTTTGGTCCTTACAGATATGGATCCAAAGGCTGACAAGGTTTTAAGAATGAAACAAGATCAAGGTATATTGCTCTGGGAGGGCCTGGATGGCCTAGATCTTCGGTTTTCTGGTAGCACTTCCTCTTACATGTTCATCAAATGTGTAAAACCAACCACCTATTATGCACCAAATGTGCCAAATAAAGCATTAAAAGCATAAAAATACTAAGTACTTGAAAGATGGAAAATAAGCATAAGTACTTAAACAATGCTAGATCTACTTGTAAAAGATAAAACCTTTGTAAACTTTAAGATCTAGGCATACAACACTTATAAATCAGATCTGAAAAGGATTTAAACTTTTAAATAAGCAGCAGGTAACCAGTAACTAGAGAAAAAGATAGCTTTAGAAGGATAGAAAGTGAAAGAGGAGTGCCCTTGGAACTTGGGCAATGTAGCTGTAATGGTGGCGCTGAGAGGGATTATGTCTTCCTCAACAAAGACTCTGGAGAATGAGAGAAACAAACAAGATCTCCCACTGATCCAAAGGAAGCACCTGTAGAATCCTTCACACTTGCCTAAAAACTCATCGAATCTAGTAAAAACTCATGTTAAAGAAAAGAAGAGCATACATATAAGCAAATAGGCATGCAAATTCTAGATCTTGAACATAAATTAATTAAATGAGTAATAGAAACAAATTTACTTACTCATGCTAATTAAACATAATCCTTCATGAGGCTAGTATTTGACAAGAAATAGCAAATGAAAAGAAAAAATCTACAGATACCTTAGCATAAACATAAGACAATGATCATCCAACTTGAGCCAGAGACACCATGTAAGACCTCCAAAGCGTTTTATTCATAACAATATTCAACAATGAAATTACATACAAGGGTAGAGGTTCCACATTCCCCCTAGAATGAGGAGAATGAGCCTACTTTTATAGCCAAAGAGCCAAGAGGGGGGCGCATTCTTCAACAATGAGTGAGCTAGAGTTTCAAAGAGTTGATTTAGGGATTGGGTGAGAGTTAAGCTCCAAAGGAGGGCGCCACCTCTCAAGAGGTGCACCCCTCCTCATTGGGATACCCATCCATCAAATACCAAGCTGCCACATAAGAGGATGTGCCCTCCTTAAGAAGGATGCGCCCCCTTCTTGTTGAGTTAACTTGCCCTCTCTAAGATTTGATGCCAATCCATGAGATCAACCTCCGATATGACTTTGATTTGATTGCCAAATACCAGAGACAACTCCCAAACAAATTTCCTTTGATTGTGGGATGCTGATTTTTTACTTTATTATGTCTTTTTGGCCATTTATTTGGTCTTTTTGGCCATTTTAGAGAGAAAATTAATTTAAGTGATAAATAATCACTCAAAGTGGGTTTAGGGGTATAGTGGGTGCTCTGAGTTAGAAAACGAGCACCCCAAAGGAAAATTCCACCTCCTAACCACTCTTTTATGCTTTTTTTTTTTTATAATTAAAACATTAAAAAATTGGCCTGTTTTATGGGGAAAAAAATTATTTGCGAAAAATAAAATAACCCTTGGGGACCTAGTGCATGTTCATATGACTCAATATTGATTACTGGCATGGTAATATACATAGATACCTAGACTTTAATAACCTCCTAAGGTTTAACCACCAAGGCGAACACTCCAACTTTGGAGGTGTGAATGACGCATTGATGACTAAGTCTTATGAAAGCCAAGTATTACGTCAATTTATTACAATTTTCCCAAGGGGTATGGGCATGCAAAATTTTGAAAAAGGGCCAAAAGTGTCCTGTTGGACTTTTGAACACTTGATGATGAACAAGGGACTTTTTCAATTCTTTGACGGCTCATCGGAAATCCAACTAAGTACAACTTAGGTGGTAACAAACTGAAGGCTAGATTTATCAGCTAGATCTATCCAAAAAATAAAGCCTTTAAGCTCAGATCTAGTTAAGATAATGCATACTTAACAAATTAGTTTTTTTATATTCTTTAAAGGAAAACTACTTTGAAGTAAGTATGCATAATAGTAACCAAGAGAAATTTTAAATAAAAGTGAAGAAAAGATAAAGGAGGCAACTTGCAGCTTGGGAACTTTTGGGCAATGGGGTCTGCTGGTGGAGAGTGGAGGGACTATGTTCTTCCGAAAGAGCTTGAAGAGATGGAAGAGTCAACCTAGATCAACCACTCGTTTAAGCGAAATCACCTACACAACTTAAACAATACTGCAAACAAAATGGCATACTCGGTATAAACTATACCAAAGATCAGAATAGCATGCATATAATCAAATATCACATACAAATCCTAGATCTTTTGTAATATCCCAAACTGATATTTTTTCTTTTTTTCTGATACTGTAGATGGCTAGTGGCTTATATCTCAACAAGATATGATAGTGAACCCAGATCTCTGCATGCATGCAGTTGCATGCAGAATTGTGCCCTAGAAAATATAGGAATGCTAGAAAGTAGGAGAAATTAATGCATGCACATACCAGTATGTAGATCTGCTAATGTTGATGAAGATGAACCCAGCATGCAAAGAATGTACCGGAGGAATAGAGAGATAAGTCAAGTCGTCCTCCCACAGATAAGTGCGCCCTCCTCCATGCTGATAATGCTCCAAAATAAAAGGTAGGATCCTGATGAAGCTCCGGATAATGTGCACTAGGGTTATAGTACCCCTCTAAATATAATGGAAGCTGCATGCATAAGAAGTAGTGGCTCCAAAGCCAAAAACGTGAGGATCTCTCCCAAAAGTGCGCCCTTGATAATGCTCACGTCCTCCAATAGATATAGATGCTGACAACTCCCTCAATAGCCCAGATGGTAAGCCCCTCTTCCAGGTAAAGGGTAATAATGGTGCTCTAAGAAGAATGGAAGATGCATGCAACACTTCTGCCCACTGAATACTGAAAAACGAGTAGAAGACCACCTGGGGAATGCGCCCAAGCAAGGGAGGGCAAGCCCACGAAATAATATAAAAGATAACTCTGCTGAATACTAAATGATGATAATACCTGATGAAGAACAATGCTGAACCTGGATGATCCAACCTGATGATGAACTAGGGCAGATAGCTTTCACTGCCGAAATACACCAGTTAGCTGAGTACAAGCCTCAACCCCAACTTAGCTTGCTGAGCTTCTCCAAATCGAGATCACAAATCAATAATCAATAATGGTGCCTTCTCCATTCGCTTTACCTTCTTTTATAACACTCAACTGCTCAAAACCCTAATTTCAACCTAATTAGGTTACTTTATCTTCTAATTTGCAGTTGACTTGCATGCAGGTGCCTGGATACTCAATAAGGTGCATGCATCATCAAATAATGCTCGGATGTCATGCATGCAGGTGTCCTTGGGCTCAAATGGCCCCTGTCCATCTAATGGTGATATAAAATCTATGCCCTAGATATTCTGATATGGCATAAGTCCTCGGCTGATCCCCTGACTGTCAGTGCTCGCTCGAACCTATGGGAATCAAATAGGTTAGCGGGATGTTCCTCAATGCCTAAGCAGAAGAGGACATCACAGTCCTCCCCGCTCGAATTTGCTTGTCCTCAAGCAACTGTAAAGCTGGGTGCTGTAATACTTGTTCTCCCTCCCAAGTGGCCTCCTCCAAAGGCAAATCTCTCCACTGAACCAAGTAGTCTCTGATAACTCGGTTTCTCAGTTTCCGTTCTCGCACCTCTAGGATGCGCTCAGGAATTAGAACCAATTGCCCCTCATCATCAAGAGGGGGTAGCTCGAGGATGCAACAATTTGCTGACCAACTGCCTTCTTGAGGTTGGAGACATGAAATACGTTGTGAATCTTGCTCTTTGGGGGTAGTTCGAGCTCATATGCTACCTCTCCAACCTTCCTAACTATCTTATATGGACCGTAGAAGTGAGGTTTGATTTTTTCCGCTCCTTTCTTTTTTAGAGTTGACTGACGGTAAGGTTGGAGGCGTAAATAAACGAAGTCTCCTACCTCAAAACTGCGCTCAACCCTGTGCTTGTCTGCATATATCTTCTACTGATTCTGAGCCCTCTGTATGTTCTCCCTGAGAATCGTGAGGATATCCTGACCCTCCTAAATCCACTCTTTGGCCTTAGGAGCCCTGCTGTCACCAAACACCCTATCTGCGAAAGTGGAAGCATCATATCCGTATAAGGCCCTGAAGGGTGTCATCCCAATGGTCATATGGTGGGTGGTGTTGTAACAATGCTCACCCAAGTGCAGCCATTTGATCCATGTCCTCTGCTGGCCTGCCACATAATATCTCAAGTACCCCTCAACCCACTTGTTGACAATCTCTGTATGCCCGTCACTCTGCGGATGATAACTGGTGCTCATAGCCAACTCAGTACCTACTAGTCGAAAAAGCTCCTGCCAAAAAGCTCCTGTGAATTTACTATCCCTATCACTGACAATAGTCTTAGGTAGCCCATGGAGTCAGAATACCTCTCTGAAGAATAGCTCTGCCACCTGTGCTGCTGAATAATCTGAGGAAATGGCAAAGAAGTGAGCAAACTTGGTCAGTCTGTCCACCACTACGTACAAGCAGTCTCTGCCCTGAACCTTGGGCAACCCTGTAATGAAATCCATGGAGATGCTCTCCCATTTTTGCTCGGGAATAGGCAATGGTTGTAACAAACCGGCTGGGTGGGTGTGCTCTACTTTGTTCTGCTGGCACAAGCTACACTCTCTCACATGCTGTATCACATCATTCTTGAGGCCCTTCCATGAGAACCTCTCCCTAATCTGTCTGTAGGTTTTGAGAAACCCCTGATGCCCTGCCAAAGGTGAATTGTGTGATGCCTGTAAAATCTTCTTCTTGAGAGAAGACTTTGGAACCAAGAAGATCTTGTTTTTGTAATATATGATATCATCAATCACCCGGTACCTGTCATCCTGCAACTGTCCATCCAATAGCTCGCAAGCAAACTTGTCTTTGGAGTATTCGACCAAAAGGTGAGATCTCCAATCTGACGAGATGCTCATAAGGGATAATGCAACGGGTCATCTAGAAAGTGCATCGGCCACGACATTGTTCTTTCCCTTCACATACTCAATCTCGAAATCATAGGCTTGAATTTTGCTTACCCATTTTTGCTGCCTCTCGTTTAGCTCTTTCTGCTCAAGGAAGTATTTCAAACTGTTATGATCTGTCTTAACCTTGAACCTGCCACCTACTAAGTACTGTCGGAACTTTGTTAGCGCATGAAGAATGGCTAACATCTCTTTGTCATAAATCGAGTAGTGGCGCTCATAGTCCTTGAGCTTCCTGCTCTCAAATGCAATGGGATGATTGTTGTTTTGTATCAATACTGCTCCAATCCCCTCTCCGGAGGCATCGCACTCTAATACAAAGGGTAGAGAAAAGTCGGGTAGAGCTAGTACGGGGCATGAACTCATTACCTTTTTCATCTTTTCAAATGTCTGTCGTGATGTCTCTGACCAACTGAAAGCCCCTTTCTTGGTGAGATCGGTGAGGGGTGTTGTCATCTGTGAAAACCCACTGATGTACCTCCTGTAGTAAGTGCAAAGCCCTAAAAAACCCTTCAGTTCTATCACTTCTTGGGTGTGGGCCAATCCAGTATGGCTCGAATCTTTTCTAAGTGAACTTGTACCCCGTTGGCACCTATCACATGCCCTTAATACAACATCTCCTGCATGCCGAACTCACAATTGGACATCTTGGCATAAAGTGACTGCTTTTGTAAAATTCCAAGTACCTCATCCAAATGTTTCAAGTGCTCCTCCCAAGTTCTACTGTATATCAATATGTCATCAAACAATACCAGGAGATACTTGCGTAACTGATCTTTGAAAATATTATTCATGCAAGACTGGAAGGTAGCTGGTGCATTAGTGAGCTCGAATGGCATCACTAGAAACTCATAGTGTCTGTAGTGACAACGAAAGGCGGTCTTTGGAACATCCTGTTCCCTAACCCGAATCTGATGGTAGCCCGAGCGGAGATCAATCTTTGAGAAGTACTTTGCCCCCTATAGCTCATCCATCAACTCATCAATCCTGGGAATTGGGTACCTGTTCTTGATAGTCTTTTTATTCAGAGCCCTGTAGTCAATACACATGCGTAAGGTACCATCTTTTTTCTTAAACAGCACCACTGAAGATGCAAAAGGACTGGAACTAGGCTTGATGTACCTCAGCTTGAGCAGTTCTTTGATAGTGTTCTCTATCTCGTCCTTGTATCTTTTGGAGTGTTTGTAAGGAGTGGTGATAACTGCTTGAGTCCCCTCCTCTAACTCAATGATGTGCTCAAATCCACTATAAGGAGGTTGACCTGCTGGAAGGTCTCCGAATACTGCTTTGTGCTTCTGCAGTAAGGCCTCTATATCTGTTGGATGTTGTGTGGCCTTATCTGGTGGTTTCCTGAATGTAACCATGCACTCTGCTGCCCACTCAATATCTCCCTGTCGGAGTACTGTCTCCATCCTGTGTGATGATACTACTGTAGGAGGGTAGGTGTTCATCCCTCTCAGAACTACCTTCTGTCCCTCTGCTCCCATAAACTCCACCTCCATGGTCTGGTAGTTCGTGGAATACTTCCCTATGGAATAAAGCCACTGAACTCCTAATACCACATGCATGTCAGGTACATCTACTACATAGAATGTCTCTATCACTGTATAATTCCCAAGTGTTACCTTGAGTTTTAGAATCCGCTGACTACACTCCATGGTGTGACCTGCTGCAGCTACTGAAAATCCATCAAAAGTCTCTGTCTGAATGCCTTTCCTTTTAACCCAAGCAGCATCAATAAAATTGTGGGATGCCCCATCATCTACTAGTACTCCCACTCTGTGTCCTTGTACTGTACCTCTGATTTGGAGGGTGTGGAATCTTGGAACTCCTGTCATGGTAGCAATGGAACCACCCGATGGCCGTCCCTCCTCAGCTGTCTCATGGGTATCCCTCTGTTCCTGCTCTTGGTCATCCTCCTCCTCCCCACTGTTGGAATAAGCCTCTATGTAGTAGGCCTTTCCCTTTCCAAAACATCTGTGACCTGGCTCCCATGGGTCTCTACAAGTGAAACATAATTTCTTCCTCCTCAGGTCTTGGCGGACATCATTATCCATCCTTTCTTTCTTTGGCCACTCTTTCTGGAAAGGTTTCTTTTCTTTATCTTTAATTGGAAAGTTGGTTCTAGGGGGAAACCTACTCTTGGGTACTGCGTCTTGTAAGTCTCTAGTCCGTCTGATGGCATCAGCTAGGGTAGTGAGTCTATAAGACTTGACCCATCCCCGTAAGGACTCTGTGAGAGCCTCAATAAATAGCATAATCAACCTGCTCTCTGAAATATCTGTCACCATGACTGCCACCCTCTGAAACTCTGAAATGAATGCATCTGCACTGCCTGTCTGCTTGAGCTGTGCCACCTCTCTGAAATGCACCTCAGGGTCCTTCCTATCAAATCGCTCAATGAGCCTCTGTGTGAAATCTGAGTAGGAAGTAATGGTATTGTGACCTAATGTCACCAATCCGTGGTACCACCACTCATGGGCCTCCCCGTCCAAATGTAATGTAGCCAATTTAATGGCATCTGTCTCAAGCATGGGGTTTAGCTGGAAATATGTATCCAACTTTTGCACCCAATCCCATGCTGGACCTCCCCGGGAACCCTCAAAGGTAGGGATAGTCAGTTTCCCTATGGTGCGCTGTAACTCATAGTTCTAGGTGAAGGACCTAGTGTAAGCTCTGGGTTTGTTTTTACTTTTAAAATGGTAGAAGTCAGTGAAGGACATGGCTGACTGGAAGTCATCTCCCAAGGCCCTATATTCTCTCAAATAGACAGTCATATTTTCTTCGGGTTCTACCTGTGCTAGAGGCACTACAGCTGGGCTATCCAGGAAATGAAGCATGGTAGGACGAGAGGGTCTGTTGTATAGGTGGGGATGGCTGTGCATGTTGGTTTGCAAGTGTTCTCCACTACTACTGGTGGACACCCTATCACTATGGGGAAATAAAGGACTGTGTGGTGGGGGGGGTCCATTATTCTCTGTCATCTGTTTAATGGCACTTGCCATTTCTTTTTGGCCAGTGGTGAGTGCATTGATAGCTGAGATGAGACTATTGAAAACTGTCTTCTCCTCGTCTGCCATCGTTTCTTTACCTTTATTTCTGTCAAACTGATACCCTTTATCTTCCAAATCTATATCCTCTAACTCTTCTTCTCTTCTACCACAATCTCTAGACTTCTGTCTCCTATAGGTAATGTTGTATGGATCTTCTGAATTCATTGACTGATTATACTATGCATGCCCCACAGCTGGCAAGGAACATGCTCTGATACCACTGTAATATCCCAAACTGATATTTTTTCTTTTTTTCTGATACTGTAGGTGGTTAGTGGCTTATATCTCAACAGGATATGATAGTGAACCTAGATCTCTGCATGCATGCAGTTGCATGCAAAATTGTGCCCTAGAAAATATAGGAATGCTAGAAAGTAGGAGAAATTAATGCATGCACATACCAGTATGTCGATCTACTAATGTTGATGAAGATGAACCCAGCATGCAAAGAATGTACCGGAGGAATAGAGAGATAAGTCAAGTCGTCCTCCCACAGATAAGTGCGCCCTCCTCCAAGCTGATAATGCTCCAAAATAAATGGTAGGATCCTAATGAAGCTCCGGATAATGTGCACTAGGGTTATAGTGCCCCTCTGAATATAATGGAAGCTGCATGCATAAGAAGTAGTGGCTCCAAAGCCAAAAACGTGAGGATCTCTCCCAAAAGTGCGCCCTTGATAATGCTCACGTCCTCCAATAGATATAGATGCTGACAACTCCCTCAATAGCCCAGATGGGAAGCCCCTCTTCCAAGTAAAGGGTAATAATGGTGCTCTGAGAAGAATGGAAGCCGCATGCAACACTTCTTCCCACTGAATACTGAAAAACGAGTAGAAGACCACCTGGGGAATGCGCCCAAGCAAGGGAGGGCAAGCCCACGAAATAATATAAAAGATAACTCTGCTGAATACTGAATGATGATAATACCTGATGAAGAACAATGCTGAACCTGGATGATCCAACCTGATGATGAACTAGGGCAGATAGCTTTCAGTGCCGAAATACACCAATTAGCTGAGTACAAGCCTCAACCCCAACTTAGCTCGCTGAGCTTCTCCAAATCGAGATCACAAATCAATAATCAATAATGGTGCCTTCTCCATTCGCTTTACCTTCTTTTATAACACTCAACTGCTCAACACCCTAATTTCAACCTAATTAGGTTACCTTATCTTCTAATTTGTAGTTGACTTGCATGCAGGTGCCTGGATACTCAATAAGGTGCATGCATCATCAAATAATGCTCGGATGTCATGCATGCAGGTGTCCTTGGGCTCAGATGGCCCCTGTCCATCTAATGGTGATATAAAATCTATGCCCTAGATATTCTGATATGGCATAAGTCCTCGGTTGATCCCCTGACTGTCAGTGCCCGCTCGAACCTATGGGAATCAAATAGGTTAGCGGGATGTTCCTCAATGCCTAAGCAGAAGAGGACATCACATCTTTATGCATAGATAAATAAAGGAATAAAGTAAGTAAGCAAACTTGCTTATTCTCTCCTACTGATTAATAATAATCCTATAAAGGTCGGTTTTAACAACAGAGGAAAGCAACATGAAACTAATACAGGTTTACCTCATAAAATAACAATGATCATCCACACACATACTGATGCACTACACCATAGGTTTGCCTGCCAAACCTTTTATTCCAAAGATAGTAACAAAATTACAACAGAGCCTAAGTATCCTTTTGGTCCTCTAACCATGACAAATAATGGAGCCTAAGCCTACTTCAATAGCAAAAAGGGGGTGCATTTCCCAAGGAGGGCACCTTCTACAAGTGTCAGAAGAGTTTTAGTGATAAGAGGGCAAATTAGAGCTGATTTAGGGACAAGGGGGAGTTAAGTGAATGATGAGAGGCGCCACCGATCAAAGGTAACTCGCCCTCTCTCATATTCTGCCTCCTCTCCAAAAGAGATCTTCAATCAAGCTCAATCACAAGACTTGGCTCCCCTCTAATTCATCTTTAACTTGAGACTGGATTGCCACCACTGCAGATGACTGAAACATGTCTCAAACATGTTCCTTGATTTATGGTATGCTGATTTTTCCCATTTATTTGACTTTTCAAGAGAAAAGAAACTAAGTGATTAAAAATCACTAATTTCACTCTCAAAGTGGGCACATGGGTTAAGTGGGTGCTTTGAGATAGAAACGAGCACCCCCATGGCAAATTACACCTCCTAGTACCACACTTAATGAATTTTTACAATTAAAATCTCTCGTTTTTGCGGGGAAATTTTTTATTAACAAAAAAATAAAAAATCCTAGGGGAGACTTAGCGCATGTTCACAAAACTCAAAAATAATCACTAGCATGGTAATATACATTGACACTAGACTTTAATAACCCCCTAAGGCCTAACTACCAAGACAATTACTCCAATTTTGGAGGATTGAGTGAAAAACTCAAAAATTATAAGTCACTGAAAAGCGATATATAATTAACAAGGAAAAAACACTCTAGAGCAATTGGATTGATGACCAAGTCCTAGGAAGGCCAAGCCTTTTACAAAAGGTCATCATGCTACGTCGTTTATTACAATTCCCCATGGAGTATGAAGTTATGAACATGCGAAAAAGAGAAAACTGGGCCAAAAAATGGCCTGCTGGACTTCTGAACTTGTTCAATCTCTGGCGGCTCAACTGCAAGTCCATCCAAGTGCATCTTGGGTGGTAACAAGCTCCCTTGTACTAGCAAACCCTTGAGCTTGGAGTTGAGGAAGTGAGGTATCGCATCTACTTTGTTGTTACAAATTCCTACCTCCAACAAACAGTTTGGAAAAAGTCTCTAACAGAAATATGCTCTCAAGAATACCTTTTGGACATTAATAGAATTATCTTATCTTATCTTATCTAAATTTTTCTTTCCCTTGTGGCTCCAAAGGCACACAAAACTTCCGATGGTATCTCTAATTTCTTCCCTCCACAGACTCTTAAAAAACTTTTAGCTTTGACACCACTTTAACACAGACCTGAACCTCTCCTTGCAAAACTGGAACAGTCCAACTATAGCTCTGGAGTCTGAACTATCATGCACAAAAATCACAACGCAGTAAGAGTAACAAACAAATTGACTTGCTCACTCACATGCAACTGCAGTGAATAATGTAGCTGAAACCAGAGATTCATAGCATCACTAATGTATATATATTTCAAGCAAGAAATTGCATCAGAATCACATGGACTCTAAGTTAATAATGGGCCATGATCAAGTAAGTTTACACCCAATATTTATTTATTAGAAAATAAGTGCACAAAATTGCTCAAGTATTGCTCTCCAACCAACAACCAACTATTTTATCATAAGAAAGTTTCTACTGAGCTGAAGAAAGGATACAAACATGGGATCACAGGCTATCAAGATTCCAAAGCTTCCAAACCCCAAGAGATCTATCTAAAAACAGCAATCTTGAAACCTGAAGTGTCAACCATGATAAGAAGGGCTCTCTGCCAGAACAAACAGACACTCCGTGTTAGACACATCTACCACAAAAGGGAAGAGTTGTTTCTGCTCAACTGCTTATATCCCATCAACTCATGCTAGGCACACCTACTAGATCATCACCACCTTAATATTGAAACGTGTCTTCCTTGGGCTACTATAAGGATATAAATATTCAGTAACCCAATTAATATAGAAATGCACTCTATCATGACTTCTCTATCGAACTAGATGTGTATAAGTCTTCATCATGCCTATGTAATTAATGGCTATTGTCATTCATTCTGTCAACAGCAATCTACTTCTTGTATGTTGAACGTCATACAGAAGAAAACCAGCAATACTCAAGCTTGTAAGAGAATCATGCTTGTAACATTTAAGATGTTTCAAAATCAATGGAGATTGTGGTACAAACAACGTCACAAGAAACTTGCAATATTTGATCAACAGTTATATTTTGGAAACTACTAAATAGGAAGGACAACAAGCTAAAGAATAATGGCATAAAAAAGCAACTTAAAAGAACTCTGAAAATGTCAAGCACCTCAAGTTCTTTGTTCTTCTAATGACCCAAAAGGAACCTATATGGTGGCGACTTTCATAGCTTGTAGCAATCAAAAGTAACTAAATCCCCCAAAACCCCATATCTTCCTTAACTTGGAAGGAACTAAAACACGTGAGGTGGCACAAAAACTTATATGAAGAACACTGGGACCAAGGGGGAAATAGAATGAAAACAATGTAATGATAATGATTTTAGTAATATGAATATCAGAAATCACTTAAAAGATAGGAAATCAACCTGTGTCTCTATGATTCCTTGCACTATGCACTCCTTGGCTTCTACTTTGGGCTTCATGATATACCTGGACATACAAGGAGATGAAAACCAGAATTGTTTACCTTTTTAAAGCAAACTCTAAAACGAAAAGTCAACATATGAAGTAATCGAACAGATAGAATCAGAAAGCAGAGAATTTCATTCATTTTTCCTTCAAAAGTAAGCCTTAATGTTCTGAAGAAACTTGACAAACAAGAACTACCAAGATAGCTTCATGTGATTTATAAAACACTTTATCCTTCTTTTATGACTATCAATTTCATTTTTACTACTGTAATTCAGAGAGCCATCTTTCTATTAACTTCAATTATAATTCTTGAAAGACACACCCATAAGAATATAAAGTTTACTTTTGGAAAATCTGTGTCAATTCTGAGCATAATAGCTCTTTGAATTATTTGTATACATCATACTGAAACATATACTTGCCATTCTATCTTGGTTTTCAAAACAATGTACAAGTTCTGAATCCATTTCATAAAGTTGCATGCAATGAAGAGAAGCTCTTTGATTTGATCACCCCTTATTGCTAAATTTCCTAAGTTTGTGCATTGCGTAGAAGTAGAACACAATACCATTTATTTACAAGTAATTCCAACTATGGAACATAAATGCTATGGAACATAAATGGCTTCTATATGACCATGGAGAAGGCCTCTACATCAATGTCAAGGTACTATGGTTATCAAGTACAAGAGAAACCTAAAATATATGATAGATGAAAATATTGTAAAATGATATTGAGAACATTTTAGGTACAGAAAAAAGAGAAAGCATGCACACATTTATTATAAAAGAATAATCTTAAATTCATTGCAAGAAAAAGACAACAGGATTTTGGTGGCGTTTATCTGAACAGTGGAAGTTGATTATACTTAGTGTCTCTTCTAGCAATTTCTTATTGAACTTGTTAATTTCTCTTCCAAAATTACTTTGAGAACTCTCATCAAGCTCCTTATTTTCATGATTCAAGGAACTCCCTCTCCACATTTTTTCACTGTCCCCACCAGAGATTTGTTTTCTTCATGAGTGAAGTTTTCAGACACAAATCTCAATCTTTGCATGTCTCGTCCCAGATGAAGAGCCTAGGTAGGATCACCTCATACTTCCCAGTTGTCCCCTTCAATCGAGGAAACAAGAGAAAACAAAGATCCAAGATACTTCAAATTCTATATAGGTTAGACCTTGAGTTTCTTCTCAACCCCTCCCTCGGGGTGGAAAACCAACTCCTTGAAACACATGAAAAGTTGTCACTCTAGAACATAAGGAGGAGTTGTCATTCTAGAACATAAGGCATACACCATCAAACCGGTAGATAGATTAGCTCGAAGCAGTCTCAAATTCGACCCCCCTCATTCTAGCACACTACTCCCTAGGTTTATTCAAGTAGCTAGGTCTCCATCCATGGTTTCCTCCCCACAGCCTTAGATGTTAGGAGAGCTAACCTTCCTCACTCGTGTGCACCCCCTAGGATCATGCAACCAGGCCCCCTCAATGCTACTCACTCCCAAGAGGATATGATTTGCTAGTGCATTGACCCTTTCACAATCATTGATGACTCTAATGGGGAACTTAATTTAGCCCTTTCACTCATCCTTGACAACCAACTCCAACATGTCTCGACATTCTTTCTTTTGTTCGACACTAAGATTTCGCAATTTCTAGTATCTCTCTTGTACTTGTGCCTTATCTTATATTCTTTCTTTCTATCTTAGCTACACATTTAGCTTTTAGCGAAATACTTAAATCTATATCTTTTTTTGGTTTTAGCATTGATCTAGGAGTTGTTTTTGTACTCCCAATTTCTATTTACACTAGATATATTCTCTAGCTTGAGAGGAAACACCTGAGAGCTAGAGGATAGGTTGGATTCCGACCCGCTCATTATACCATTGATCACATCTTTACCCTCCGAGCCATCATTGAGGAGATGCCACATTGCTCTTCGAGAGTCTACTGTTGCTTTGTAGATTTTAGAAAATATTTTGATTGTCCCTACTCCTAGAGAGGCCTTATTCTAGAGGCTCAAAGACCGACATCTCCGAGACCTATTGATTGCCATCATGCGTCTATACGAATCAGTCCTTGGTCAGCTCTACACAGCTCACGGGGTGTCAGATTTCATCAGGAGTACCATTGGAGTTAAACAAGGGTGGCCCTTGTCCCCCACCTTGTTTGGGATCTATATTGATGAGTTGGACGCCTTCCTTCATGAACATATCCAAGACAGCGATGGGTGCCTCCTCCACTAGGTTTTGATATCCATATTACTCTTTGTCGACGATGTGGTCCTCCTAGCCTCGTCTTTGTTACTGTTCCAACTAGCAATCTAGGGTTTGTACCACAATGTGATGCAATAAGCTAGCAAATGGTAAGCATGGGAGAGATCTAAACCCAATGTCACCTCGGCTTAGTATCTGAACTACTTCGGGTAACTCCTAAACCCAGGGGACAACCCTATCAAGATACCTGCGATCACTAACAAACAGATACCTTTCTACAACCTTTATGACAGAGAGCAATGCCTTATAATGAGTCAACAATGAATAATATGGACACATAAATCAAAATGAAGGAGTTAATTCAGTTTATCAATCAATATCAGGACTTTCAATATACTTCACAAATCCCCATGCAAGGGCTTCAAACCTCCCAAGGCAATGCTTCATAAAAGTGCACTCTGAAGGGGAGGGGGGCAAGTGGCCTAGGGCACACTTTTTGCTCCAAACGGCATTGTAAAAGCCTTACAAAAACCCTAGCTTGAACAATTCCACATTTCCCAATGCACTAGGTCAAAATGGGATGCCCTCATAGATCTGTGGACAAATCCACTAGGGCGAATTTTTAGGGTGGACCAAAATTATCAATTTCCAAATATTTTTATGGTTTTTCCAACAATATTATATTTTTAGGGTTTTTTCAATATCCAAAGAGGCTGCCCTCAGAGATCCATGGATAAATCCACTAGGGAAAATATTTAGGGTGGACCAAAATTATCAAATTGCAAATATTTTTGAGTTTTTGAATTTATTTGAACTTTTAGGGATTTAGGGTTTTTCTGATTTTTAGGGCTTTTTTGACATAAAAGTGCAACTAAACTGTAGTAAAAATGCAGCTAAACTATAATAAAATAAACGCTGAAATTATGAGTAAAAAGATGACAAGAAAAGGGAATATGATTATTGTCTCAATCGCTAGGGCATTCAGAGATCAATGCCTAGTGTCCCTCTCTTGAAATGTCCCTCTAGCACTTGCAAGCTAGGGCATCACCTAGCAATCTCTAGGGTTCGGTAGGTGAGCCTAACTAAGGCAAATGGAGAATTCCAAGGCCCCAAAAGCAATAGGAAACCCTTATGCAAGACATTTCCTTCATACAAAGTTGATAGAATATTGGTAAAAAGCCCTAATTCAGAGAAAATGCAGCATAAAACTACCATTCAATCCACATAGTAACATTATTCACCAACATAAAACAAGAGATGGGCAAAGAAGACACCTTTAGGTCGCACTTGTGCATGTGTTTCTTCCACAAGCTTCAAGTTTCTCAGAAAGACATAGTCCCTCCGCTCTCTACCAGGAGACTCCATAGCTCGGAAATTCCAAGTATTCCAGCTATTCTGTCTCTTTCTCCTCCATTGAAAATCAAAACATTCTTCTTGGTCACTTTTTTTATGCATGCAAGATTTAAGTTGGTTATTTTCAAGTTAAAATCAAAAGTAACTCATCATTGTATGCTAATCAAAGTTAGATCTAGCTGTACTTTCAAAGTTTCATTCTGAAGTAGATCTAGCTCCTAAGATCTAATCTTTAGCTAGTTTTACAAGAAATTTTTAAGGCTAAAGGTTAAGTCAATTTTCAAGTGCTTTTATTTGCTTATCTAGCATTTCTAGTGTCACTTTGTTGGCTGTTTTTTCAAGTTTAACTAACAGGTAAGAGGAGATGCAGCCCGATTTTTGAAGATTTGAACATTCCAAGACCCCCGGAAGCCTCTTGCCTCCCTTCAAAATAAAATTTCTAAAACCACGTAAGTTTATTGGTCCTTATTCTATAAAACGACCACAAGCATTCACAAAAAAGAATTCGTAAACCTTAATAAGATTAGTGAGGCACCCAACGCCCAGCTTCAATCCCCCCAGGGGGGATCTGTGTCACTTGTGTGGATGCTTTCCTTTTCTTTTGCTTTTGCTTTGTTTTACTAACCCAAGGATAAAACGAAAATGCACCTCAAAACATTTCAATTTCTAGATTAGTTAGATTAGTTTCCTTTTTTCCAGTTATTTCATATTTGCAAGAGTAGCAAACCTACACTATGTGTCCACCAGTATGCTCTTGTGACCATTGCGGGCTTCCCTGACCTACTATTACTATTAGGTTCCCAACAGTGGCATCATAGCGAGCTTTATAACTCCTAATGTGTATGCTAGACCTAGCATTCTGCACCGTTCTGCCATCCTCCTACTAGATTCTCTATTCTCTGCATAAACGTTTCTCCTCTCCTACGCCCTCCTCAATCCTGCTCTCTGCAGTCTATTGATGACCATTCTATCTCCATCTACGTAGGTCTCAATGTAACGCCTCTCTGTAAGACTGAATTTTGTTGCATATTGCAATATTCTCCATCTTTGTGGTGGTGCGTAGAGACTGTTTGTGCATTCTGGCCTCAAATTTTTGTGTGCGCTCTCCCACGGTGGTGTGGGATCTCATTTGAAAGAAAGGTGAAACCAAAACCTTAATCTCTGTGTTAAGTTCGTTGTTGCGGTTTCCACAAACATCCAGTTCGTATTCAGTTCGAGTGGCATGGTCTCCCATCTGCGTTAAGCCATTGCATTGAAATGAAGCATGATTGCCTTGCGTGTGAAGTTGCGTTGAAGATTTGTGCGAGTTTGAAAGAGAAGATATGCTATGGTACAGAAACCCTAATTTGGTTTTTGCATCCGCTCCAAGTGTGGTGATGCTGTAAGTGAGACTGCTCTTGTATAGAGCGTACTATTGTTGCGTGACCTCTCGACATTTTCAACTAGTGGAGACTACCTCAAATCGTGGTGCTTGAAGACAGCCTCATGCCCATCATTCTCCACTGGAGCTACATCCACGATCTTCCCACGCTCAAGCGTTGCGATCTCTTGTGGTGAGCTCTGACTCCCACTCTTTTGCGTGGAGAAAATACACAAACCCTAGTGCGTACTCTTCTCCAAGACTGTTGCTACAAGTTGAGGATTGTTGCTGTGAAGTGAGTGGAGATAAGAAAACCCTAAATTTTGATGTATCCACTCATACGTGTGAAGCTTGCTCACACCAAGTGCAAGTGCGTTGGTTGCGTGTGAAGACTCTGATGCATGCTACGACCTCTCTATGTGGAGTATCTTCAAAATTTGTGAATCCAAGTTTGTGTCCACAAGTAGTTGCATCGAGTTTGTTTGGCGTGGTAAGCATGAAGTGTCGTGTACTCTATTTTTGTGAATGCTCCTTTTTTGAAGTGAAGACTCCTATGCGTTGAATGCATTGAAGTGGTGCATAATTGAAGGTGATAGCGACTTCTCTTTAGATGAGATTCTAAAGACTGGTATCATTTTTTATTGAAGAGTTGTGTTGAGGTATTGACTCCATTGAAGATCCGCGACCTCTCTTCCAAAATTGTGGGGACTTTGTGATCCTTAGTGGAACACGGGAGTTTATTGGAGTTCACATTTGCGTGGAGGTTGTACATTGGCAAGGTTTTGCTTTGTAATGCCATTAGATAAGCTAGAATATCTCTGCCTTAAATTTGCATTTGGAGCTGCGTTTTGAAGACTATCTCTGAAGAATAGCGTTGAAGTATTCCTCAGTGGAGTTGTTGCGTTGAATAAAGAGTTGAAGGCTATGAAGACTGTTGTGGAAGCAAGAAGCTTGTTGATGAATCTTTGTGGTGAGATCTCTGTGGTGGAGTGTCTCTATTGGTGCGTAAGTGTGTGCGCTCTCTGCAGTGAATACCAATGCTCTCTCTCATGATAAACAATTTCTCAATTAAATGGTGAATTGGTGAACACCCTCTCTAGAGTTGCGTATTAGCGTGTAACAATCATGGAGTCTCTCTTCTTTCAATGTGAAAGACCACTGAAGTTGTATGTGATTAGTCCATGAACACTGTGTGAGCACTACGTGAGAGTTGTTCGCCAAGATTGACAACTCTTTCTCTAGCCATTAGTTATCCTACAATGACAGGTATCCATCATTCTACATATAGTTTTGCTTATTGTTGCATTGAAGAAATTAGACCATACTATGACCATCGAAATATATAATCAATATTATAATGTTTTCGAGGGTTTGAATGATACTTGTGAAAAGCTTTATCACATGGTTTCTTGCACCAAAGATTTCGAAAAGGAGGTAGTATGATAGTATTGCATAGACTGTATTGTAGAAATTTCCATTATAGCTATTGAAGGCTGGTTGTATCACATAGGAAGCATTGTACTGTAATAGGTGGCAGAGACATAGACCTGTACCTTCAATCTGTTAAATTACAAGTGTTGCCAACTAAGTTGCACTTGGTTGGATTATCAAGCAAGCGGGCAGAATGGAACATGATACATGTTCAATTTTGGTGATTTGATGACCAGCTGGCCTTTTAAAGGGCCCCGTTTTTTATTTTTTTCCACATGTCCATGGCCCTGCGGGGTTTGTAATAAAACGTGCTAGCATGGTGTTTTGTAAAAGACTCGGTTCCTTAGGACTTTTGGGCCAAGTCAGGTATTCCAAGGAGTTTTTTCACCTATCTATTATGTCTTGCATTAGTGCATAACATAATTAATTGGTTTTTCTCCTGCTCCTCCAAAGCTGGAGTGCCTGGGGAGGCTGACGGGCCTTAGGGAGTTATTAGAGTCTATGGGTCAATGTATATGAACATGCTAGGCGTTAATTTTGAGTCATATGGACATGTGCTAAGTCCCCCTAGGTTGTTTTTTAATTTTCGGCGAGTTTTATTTTTTCCGTAAATTGGGCCATTTTTTAATGGTTCAATTAAAAAATTTGTAATTGGCCTATCTAGGGCGTCTGGAGGTATTTTTTGCCTTAGGGATACTCGTTTTCCAACTCAGAGTACCCCCTAAACCCCTAAACCCACTTTTCCTAAGGTTTGGGTGCTTCAATATTTTCCTATGGCCAAAAAACCCAAAAAAGTCAAAAAGTCATGAAAAAAGTGAAAAAATGACTTAAAAAATTATTAAATTTTTGGAGTAATGACAACTCTGATTTGGACCAGCACTATTATAGGAGGATATTGGGCTGATTTGGAAGGTATTTGGCAGCCCCATAAGTGGAGGATTTCATGCCCACTTGAGAGGGGCGCATTCACTATCTTGAGGGGGGCGCATTCCATATTGGGCAGCCCACGATTTTGGGAGATGGCAGCACTAATAGTGCTGGCTGTTAGCACGTTTTGGGCTGCATATTGGGCAGCTAGAATGGGGGAGTGGGCAGCCCTTTCTCCTCCACCATCTATGCCACCACTCCCCCTCTCACATTGGCAAGTGCGCCCCTCTCCACTTGACCGTTTTCTCTATAAATTGAAGCACTCTCTCCATTGTTCACTAGTGAGAATTGGAGCAGCAGACTTATGATTGTAATAGTTTTTATCATTTGAATAAAAGAAGACTTTGGAGGTCAGCTTGTGGTGTTTTGTTATATGTGGATGAAGTATCTTGATTCCTTTTCCAAGGTGACTTGTGCATAAGTTTCATTCTTCAAGGGTGTGGTGTGCTCATCTATGAGATAAGTTGTTTTCAATTTGTTTATTGTAGCAGCTTAGTTTCTTATGAGTATATATATCTACACTTAATATTTTGTTTGGTGAGATCTGTGATGTGCAGGTGTTTTCTTGAGTTGGCAAGAAGGAGGATCTTGTTTGTTTCCCCTTTTTACTAATCATTGTTTGCAGATATAGTCCCTTCAAACATCACTGAACCATCTTCAAAGCTTCGATTTTCAACAAGGATTTGTTCCATCTCTCTCTCTCTCTCATTTAAGAAAAATCAAATTTTATGGTTATCTAATACTTTCTTTTCAAAAACTAGTTTAAGTTGTCGAAATCTTTCAAGTTTTTCTAAAGTAGTATTAGATCTGATTGCAAAGTATTACCTGGCTGCCATAGAGCTCGAAATTTGCAGCCATTAAAGGGCTAGCAAAGATCCCAAGTAGACAAGCCCCATAGCTTGTTTTACTTGGTTATTTTTCGTCATTTTTACTTAGTTTTTAACTTAGAATTTTTTTGGGTTTTTTAGGAGGTGTTCCAAAGACACTCTTAAAGTGTTTTTGGGCATCTTATACTAATTATTGCTTGCTGGTTTGCAGCAAAAGACGAACAGGTAGGAGGAAGTGCTGCCAAAATTTCGAGCATCCAGGCGATCCGGAGGACAAATTTCCATATTTTTCAAAACCGGTCATTTTTTCCTATAATTTTGTAAGCCACCAAGTCACATTAAGTAGACTGGGGCACTTCTCTATATCATTGTAAACAATCTTAAACGAGAGCAAGTGGGCTAGCCAGCGCCCATACCCCATCCCCCCAGGGGTGGCCTGTGTCGTCTCATTTTCATGGCGTGAATTTTAGAGTAGTTTATTTCTTTGTTTTCCGGCATTTAATAAAATCAATTAGGATTAAAATAAACCTTGTTGGTCCATTCCACTGGCGGGCCACAAGTTCACTCACAACCTAGTTTTTTCACATTTTTTACAAACTCATAACGCCCCCCCCTTGCTTTCCCGAAGTAGGGTTTATGTATGAGGGCTTGCCCGAAATATGTGCCTGAAAAGAGACTCCTGGGGTTTTAACAAAGATAAAATTTGTGTTCTTAAAATTTTTATAAAAAATACCAAGGTCTTCTCCCGTATGCTCTGTGGCCAACTTGCAGCTCAGTCTGATCCAGTTGGTACACACCAGAAAGGAGGGGATGACTAGTAATAGGATCTAACACCGCCCCAATAAAAATCCTTTTTGTGAAAATCCGGCACAACACGCATTTTGTTGTCGTGGGCAAATTTCCCAGAAGGCTTGGGATAACACTGGATAGTGACCTCTTGGAAACCGTTAGGCTTGCCCTCGTTGGTATAGCATCTGAACACCTCCTCGAGACTCCAATTCAGCCCAAAGCCTGAGAGGGAAGCCACGCTTCAAAATTCCGGACATGTTCCCCCGTACCTTGCGTATATCGGGAACCCACCTGCCTTAATAAAAAGATCACCATCACATAAATTTTAAAATAAACCAAGAACACTCGCACAACATTTACTATTTCTGCTTATGCATTTGTTAATTTGACTCCATTATAAGGCACTGGTCTAGTTCGTTTTTTCATATTATTGATTAGTGTGCTGTTAAATGATGATTATTCTAAATGGGAGTAAATGATAAATGAAGTTTTTATTTGACAAATGTATGTGTTGTTTATTCTTGGTTACCAAAAATATTTCCTAACTCCTAGATTAGACGCCTTAGTTTCTTTTTATCTTTAGGGTCCACCCCCCTTGGCTTCGCTAGGAAAGCCTAGACGGAGGAGTCGAGTCCCAAGTGACAGCACTTGACTCTGACTTGCCCCCAAGGCCACACCAGCAGCTTGAAGACTTCTGCTGCGTTTTCCCAGGTGTGGAACCAGGCGGCAACAACAAGCATTGTGAAGAAAAGTTGCAGCTGGAGAAGATTTGAAACTAGTTTGGATTCAAGCAAAAGAAGTTGCGGAAGCAAATCATGATCATTTAATAACCTCGGGTATAGCAGATTCATCAATTCAACAGTCATAAGTGTAACTTGCAAACTGTTGTTTGTTTGTAATTTTTAGTGCATTTTTGGTACTTGCATTTGTGTTTTTGTATAGTATCAAATTGAAGGAAAAGTTGAATTACATTGTATCTAGGTGCATTCTCGACTCAAACCGACACCCCTCTTCTTGAATTTGAGTCTATTGAATCTTGTTTGTAAAGGGCGGAGTTGCAAGAAGCCCTTAATTTGATTGAGTCATTTGTACTTGATCCTTCTTGCACAAGGAGGCCTCAAACAATCCTCATAATGTCTCAAACTAAAGAAACATTAGAGTTGTTAAACACTCTAGTACTTACAGTTGTAAACGACTCAATCACAATCAACAAAGATACACTCCAAACTATTATCACACATTTGTAGGATTTGAAAGCCAAAACGGAATATGTACAACATAGGAATCACATTTTGAACTAGTGTTTGTTCAGAACAACCCTCTCTTTGAAGATGATTCCTATCAGTTGCCAGCACATGACCAAAACAATGAAATCATGGCAGAAGATGTACAACCTATTCAAAGTTCCAAATGCCAACATCGTGATCGAGTTGGCCATGTGAAAGATCAATGTTTTGATCTTCATCCTTGTCAACATTACGGGAAGCGTAACCATTCTTCAGATAGGTGTGTGAAGTTGAAGAAACCTGCAAGAGTGAAACTTGGAACAGAATATTGTACTGCTTCTTATCTTGTACAAGGGGGAACATGATGTTAGGCTTCAAGTTGCGAAGCCTTGTCATCCTGACAACAAGCAGTCACGACCTTCCTCAAATAAGCTAGATCAAGCAAACCTGATCCATAGCCAGTTTGGGAGGCCAAATTCAGATATGTAGCATGAAGACTGAAGAAAACCATGCTCTAGAGTACTCATGTGTTATGTGTCTAGTTTTGACACCATGAGACTCCACTCCTCACATTGTTCCTAGCAGGGGGGGATGAAGACCGTCAGAAACAAGCGAGCCTGAACAACCATGTTCGACTGAGCTCCAGAGTTTGTGGTCAACCTAAAACCACACTTTTAGCAGAAGACTTCAGCTTCTGCTAAACATCAGATGGTGGTCCCCAAACCACCACTCCATAGAACCTCTGAGCCTTCGTGCCAACTTCCATACAAAACCTTTGAGCCTTCGTGCCAAGTTCGAGAGTCTGCGGGCAGCCTTAAACCACCCACTTAGTCGAAGATTTCAACTTCTACTAGCCCCTTTGGTTGGTGGTCATCCTAAACCACCTCTTCAGAGAGCACTTGTATTTAGCAAGAAATGTTAGCTTCTGCGAACTTGCTTGGCAATTCGGATTGTCAAGATAGAAATGTTCAACAAGTGGTAATTGTCCACTTCTAGTTATTCAGCTCTCGTTTCTTGGACTCGTATATGTTATTTTTTGATCTTTAATTCGAAATTGCAGTAGTACTTGAAATCAATGAACAATCATAAACATAAGCATTCACATACGACACATGAATTTACCTTGGGTAAACCCTCTTGAGGGAGAAAACCCCAACAAAACCTTCCTTAGTATATTGATAGATAGCAAAGAATGTCTTTTACATCAAGCACCCCCGGTGCATATATCAAAGCAAGAGAGAAGATGGAAGAATAGAACTTAGAATAATATCTTGCACAAAGAAAAGCGCATTTCCTTCAAGAGAGAAGAGAATTCGCTTCACATTGAATTTCATCAATCCTATATATATATATATATATATATATATATATATATATATTCTTCTCATGCTTCGGCTTCTATTTTTATCTTCTGATTTTAGAATGAACTCGCCCTCCATCTAGATGCTAGACCACTTAGTTAGGTGGCTAACTTAAGTGTCGTAACTCAAGTGTCATCTTTTAGTTTAACTCAAGTGTCGCCATGCAAGTGTCGCAACTCAAGTGTCGTCTTGCAAACACTTAGTTAACTAGATCTTCTTTTTTATCACTTAGTTAACTCTTTTAACTGAAGTCTTTCTTGTTAACATCACTGAAGTGATCAATTTGAGTTCTCCTTGAATCGACTAAAGTCTTCTTTGTTAACATCACTGAAGTTTAACAATTCAAGTTCTCTTTATTTAACTGAAGTCTTTATCATTACTGAAGTGTGCAAATTGAATTCTCTCTTATCTTATCACATCTTATCTTTTATCTCTTGTCTTATTTGCATGGTCCACATGTGCCAGCTTAATTAATTATCATGTGATCATCTTGTTTTACTATCGTTCCAGGTGATCATATGCTAAAGTAATTCACTATAGAGGTGGTCAATCTCTAGAGGAAACTTAATAGCTCAACCATGGTTAATAGTACATCACACACCATTCATGCTTCAACATGCAAAGCATTACCTCAACACATGAGGCACCACCTCAACACATGAGGATCTGTCTTGACACACAAGACCTTAGCCTTGACAAGCAAGACTATACAACAACATCACTTTGACATACAAAGTACTTACCTCAATACATGAGGTTTAGTCATTCTTGAGTCCAGCTCAAGATTCTTCTCCAAGTTTCCTGAGTCCAACTCGAAATTCTTCTCCAAGTTTCCTAAGTCCAACTCAGGCTCCTATAAGGCACTACCTCGACACACGAGGCTCAATCTTGACACACAAGATTGACTTGGAGAATGACTCATGATGCTGTAACTTTAACAATATACACCCTTCAGATTAAGGAGGTAATTGTTGGGAACATAATCCTTGGTGTTCGGATTATCTCCCTATTCACGTAAGGAAAAGACCAAAAGTTATTTGTGAATATGAAGAGTCACTCGAGAGTCCAAGAGTCCACTTGGGAAGTTGAACCCAAGGGACATTTTCATTGTATAAATTTACATCTAATTAATGAGAATAGTGTGTTAACGCTTATCTTTTTTGTCCTTATGGTTATTCTATTTGTCTATTTGGCTTGTGTGCTCAGCCAATCATTCATCTGCCTATATGGGCACCTAACAGTTACAATAAAAAAAGGGACACTTAGTGGCTAACTTAATAGGGAAATACAATAGTTGTTATTGTTCACTCGGAATCCTACATTGAACTTGTGTTTGAAGTCAGGGGGATACTTATTAAGCAGATTCGTTCTCTCCTCGTTGGACTTTCGACATTGTTCTCTATACTCATTTGGAGGATAAACTCTAAAGGGCCAAACAAGTTAGATTAGATTTTCTTTATTGCAACTACATGCACAGGTGTTTTTCATGAATAAATCCTCTAAAAACTCACCTTAATAATTAAAATTGTCAAGAGCACTCCATCACAACTTTCATCTCAGCAGCATTTACCTTACTTTAGCACTGGTCTATAATATTTCCAACCTTTATTTCACCATGGTTCAATGTATTTCATTTTGCGTATGCTATCAATGAATGTGTCATGATATGTTGATGAATTATATGTTGCTATAATAGATTTACTGGTATTGCTCTTGCTTCACTTAAACTCCTAGATTTATTTCATGCTATAGATTATTTAACCTTAGTTCTTTTTCTTAGGGACCACCCCCTTGGCTTCGCTAGGAGGTGACCTAAATGGAGGAGTCAAGTGTTAAGTGACAATAACTCGACTTGAGGCTTGCCCCCACGGACACACCCGGTGGATTGAAGATTTCTACCACGTTACCCGAGGTGTGTATAAAGGCGGTAATAGTTTGCAAGGGTCTCAAAACTTTTGGAATCAGTGGGCATTTAGATGGACCCACTCCCTCCATTTAGATATTCCTTAAATGCACCTGGCCACCTCCTACCCCTCATACAAGAGTTGACCAAGATCATCGGGAATGACATCTACAAAAAATTTATCCAAATCACTTGGGTTAACCCTCATGGCGGGTTTACACCCAAGGATGGCCTTCTACGTTGATCACTTCTTGGAGCTGAGTGACGGACTCATTGTTCGGCCTCGATATACTCTCCACCACTAGATGCATGCTCTTCAAATTCCATTAGGATAGTTCAAAGTGGAATCTCATCGACTTCGAGTAGAGACGGACCACCAAGTTGACCGATCTTACAGGACCTACCAAGTAGGCCATCTCCAGGAGGTCAAGACTGAGGAGCATTTCATCTTCTGATGCCCCATCTACTACAAGATGAGAGGGAGGTTCTATTTCCTATTCAAAGGGACCCAAACCCTAACCAGCTTCTTCAAATACCTTGATCAAAGATGCATGGCCTTATACATGTAAGAGGCCCTCAGGTTTCGAGCCCATATTCTTCAACCTCCTACCAGACCAGATTCTACTTGGAAGATCACTTCCTTTTTCACGGTGCTACCCTTAGGGCGGGGCACTAAAAGATAGACCGACATCAGTACAGCTTCAGACTCCAGATCAATGCAGACCCTTAGGGCCTTCCCCCGTCCCTTGAGATCTCAACGGCATGACTAGACTAGGCCTCTCCCCAAGTGGCAGAAGATATCCCCCAGGCCTCAGTGGTGGGATATCTCCTCCAGATAGTAGCGCAGAGAGCGGCATAGACTTTCCACTAGTTCTTCCTCAGGACAGCATAATATTCTTAGTTTCCTTCATTCGGCCTCAAATATTAGGAGAGATGGGTCTATCCCTTAATAGACCTACCTCATTTCTTTTGGATTTCTTTGCACCTGGATCCTTTCCTCATGTATTTCTCCACCCCCATGCAATCTATCGTACTCAGGGTCGAGGGCTTTCCATGCCTCGGCATAGATCTCTCCTTTCTTCTCTTCTCTATTTTACTTTACTTTCTTTTTTGCGTATTGCCTTTTATACGAGACCTTTTAGTACTCCTACTTTGTAACGACATCATTGTACTCAACAATCCCATTAACCTACTTTTGTGGTCATTAGTCAGATATTAATAAAAATATCTTATCTTATCTATCTATTAGTCCCACTAACCTACTTCATTTGTTGGACATTAATAAAATTATTGTATTACCTTATCTAGTAATATTCCTTTCTAGACTCATTTTCCCTAGTAGAAATGTTGCGAACTATGAGATTTTGGAGCAATGGATCTAGAATCTAAATGGAGCTACAATACAATTTAGCAATTGATTGGAGAAGAAACAAAAATCACGGTATCATAATCTTTATTCACCTATAAAAGAATGGAGTTACAATGTTCATCAGAGATGAGAGTTACAATGTTCATCGGAGATGAGAGTTCCAATGCAATGTGCATTGGAATGCAAGAGAGAATGCTCAACCAAGCTAATGTGCTTTAGCTAGGCTTAATAGCATGCAAGACAAGACAAAATGCCCCCTACATGTATGACCTCAAAAGAATGAGCCCCTGTATGTTAATTTTTCATCAAGTTAGGGTTATATGCAGAAGAATAACAATTCAATGTACTTTAATGCAAGAAATATATTTAATAAACAATTACAAACTTGAATATGAAATAGTGCAGTAGTAATCTCTAACATAACATAATTTTCATCTCTTTCAACTTCACACCTTTAGCACTATTAGATCGGTCACTGTGTTAAAGTGATTTTAACACTACCAGTTAGATCACTGTGTTAAAGTAATCTTCAGTAACATGTAATAAAATAAACAAGTTGATCATATAACAATAAAAGAGATATAATTGAAGATACTTACTTGGGTGTGAAACCCTTCCTGTAGAAATATTCAGAAGAGTTACTTTCAGAAAAGACTGTGCCTCAGAGAAGCCAGTCAACTCTAGGAACCAAAAGGACTCTATTAAAGAGTTAGTACAAACCTAAGAGAGATAGATGACTGGGGTTGATATGGTCAATGACAGTCAAGCACAGTACAAAAACCAATACAAATAAAGTCACAAAAATTAGAACTAAACAAAATCTCAGCACAAGAGAAGTGACCAAAAGTAACTCTCAGCACACCAAGTCTGATCACAGGTGATCAAAGTCGAGTATAAACAACCAAATCTGTCAACAAACAAAATCAGCATAAACAATCTAAACCAAGGTAAGTCTTAACAAATAGATCTGAGCATAAATAAGACTCAGCATCAACAAAGTTAGAACTCAGATCAAGCTGTGCATACAAACTGAAACCCACTCAAATCAATCAGCAGATTAAGGCCGAGGAGATTCACAGCCTCTACAAATAAGCATGCAGTAGGGTAGGTCAAACCCTAAGGCCTCACGGCCTACTCAAATGTGCTACCAGCGTACCCTAGAACCTCACGGCTTCCATTAAGAGACAAACAAAAGGAAATCAGACCTCAATCCAGCATGCAACAGCAGATCGGAGCTCAAGCAGAACTCAAACAGCAAATCGAGCTCCAAACAAATCAGAGGGCAGCAGATCGGAGCTCAAGCAGAGCTTACACAACAGATCGGATTCCAATCATCACCAACAAGCAAAAACGGATTTCAGATAGGGCTGCAATAGCAGACAAAGAGCAGATCGGATTTCTACAAATTCACGTCTAGGGCAGCAAAACAAAGATCAGATCTGAACTAAGCAGAAAAAATAGACTCCAACAGGTGTACGGCCAGCAGCAGTAGAGCTAAGATGAAGGTGTTGTGTGTATATCAAATGAGTAAACATAGACTTCTATAAATAGAGTTGTGAGATCAATTAAATAATCCTTTTAAAATTAGGATTCCATAGAATTAGGGAAGTTACCATAAAATTAGGAATTCATTAAAATAGGGAATGGCCACCTTAAAAAGAAAAAGTAAAAAGTAAAAATAAAAATAAATAAATAAATAAAAGATAAAAGATAAAATAAAAATAAAAGATAAAAATAAAAAATAAAAATAAAAGATAAAAAAATAAATAAAAGATAAAAATAAAAATAAAAGATAAAAAATAAATAAAAGTTAAAAATAAAAAATAAAAATAAAACAAGAAAACATAAACAATGGTCATAAATCAAGAGTAGGGTATAATGTCCCAAAAATAAATAACATAGGTGTGGGTACATGACCCATGACCCTTAGAACCAAAGGTATGCTCCAAATGTGGACAAACAACCATAGTACTATATAAGACCAAAACATCAACAAGGTGGTATAAATAAATAAAATAACTCAAGGTGGGTAAATGACCCCATTAACTACATGTCAAATACAAGGTACCACAAGACCAATAATAACTCAACCAAGGTGGGGAAGGTACAACCAGTCATCTCTCTCTCAAATGTACAAACATTCCATTTAACCTGAAAGTTCATCATCACTGTATAAGGAAGGGTTCACACGGATGATGTGATCATGTGGTCCTCTATACTGCTCCTAAGGTCAAATGTCAGTGGTTTCATCAAGGGGTGGCCAGTCCCTTGAGAAGTTCATCTAACTCAACCATCTCGAAGACCTAGGAGAAGAGGACATCACACATCATAATCTTGGTAATTGACTGTTATCACACAAACTCTAGTTGTTTGGTAGTAGGTGTCCCAACAGGGATGGTAGAGGTGAACATCTAGGAAGGTGTATCCAGCAATAGCCAGGTCCTCCGTTCAAGGAACGGAAGTCACACCGGACAAGGCTATTGTCGCTTTAGACGAGGCTCGTGGCCAAGTCATGGGGGGAGACCCCGCTCAACCAGTGATGGTCGAGAGACAAAACACACCCAAATCCCAAAGATAGAAAGAAGTACAGAACAGGAAGTGAGTGTAAATAGGTCCTAAGCTTAATCTCAGCCACAGGCTAGGCACAGGTATGAAATAAGTGTAAAATAATGTAATGTGACCAGCGATCAAATAAGGTGAGTAAAATGAGATTAGATTAGTGTTTGTGGCTGGAAATAAGCAAAGGACACTCAGTTAAGCTAGAAGTGAAGGAATGAAAATGAAGTTACCCAAGGAAAACAGTTAAATAGTGAAATAGTGGACCTAGGGCATCAACAAATACTCGTTTTAAAGTGCTTCTAGCAATGAATAGCTTGATATCTACTGATGAGAAGATGATTAGGACCAAAATCAAGACTACACAGAACCCCTAACTGACCCAAGCAAGCAGAAGAGAAAAACGCCCCAGGTGGGCGTTTTTGCTAGGTAGACTAGTGCCTAAACTATGGGTTAATGGAGTCTAATGGATCTGAAACTTTGGATTTACACGTTTAAGCACAAATAATAAGCGGGTTTGCAATAAAAAAAGGGTTTTGACGGTTGGAAATTTAGTTATCAATTTTTAGGGTTTTCTTTAATGTTTTGCAGCCTAGCATTCACAATGGAAATGGAAACTAGAGAAACAAGCAGAGATTGCGTACCTAAAACAATTGAGAAGAAGAGCTTGATCATGAACACAAATTCTGAAGTCCAAGTATTGAGCAACTGAGCGTTTTCCTTCAACGTTTGGAGCAGCCAGTTGACCAAGTGCGCCCCTGTACCTGCCAGAGAGAGAGCTAAGTCAGAAACTATGGCAAATAACAAGGAGAAATCAGCAAATAAACAACAAATGATGAAAGGAAATAAGATAACAAAGTAAGTTTTACTCCCTTTTGTTGAAATCCCGAAGAGAAAGAGCAACATGGAGCTGTCAGGCTCAATGGCTGCGTCCCCCTTCAAGTGGTCAGTTCACCTGCAGTTCGTTTGGCCAAGGAAATGGATGGAAATAGTGCACAAACACTCAACAATGCATCAGCAATGAGCTAAGAATCATCATCTAAACACTTAATCACCATGTACACAAGAAGATCGAAAGAAATACTTCTCTATTCACAAGTCACAAGTTTACAAAAATGCTAAGAGGAGTACAAAATGGGTGAGAGTCTTCTCTTATAGAGAATGACTACTCTCAACCCTAACTCTCCCTCCAAAATCAAGGGCTGAGATTGATTATCTCAATGCCCAAATCGATGGAGGAGATCAACTCTAGAGGGGGGGCAAATTACCCTCAAAAACGCCCAAGTGGATGGTGGACCAACTCGTGGGGTCCATAAAATACATAAGAAATGTGGTTGGGGGGTGCCTATGGGCTGTTTTAGCCCCCCATCCCACTACACTATGATCTCAATACAATAAAACATCAAAAACATTGATTTTTGCTAAGTGGAAAAACGCCCTATGGGCCAATTCGCCCCTCATGGTGAGTTGGGCAATAGAGGGACCCACAACACATAAAAGATGTCCAAATATTACCAACATTACCTTAGAAATCACCCTTGTATTAGCCAACCTTTGATTTTTGCCATTTGCCATAGTTGCCTTTGTCAATTTTTTATTTTCCATGTATTTTATTGCTGGAAGAGTAAATTGGGCTTTTGACCCACTTATAGTGCCCGGATCATTGAACAATCTGCTGCAATGTGATCGTAGACCCCAAAAATAGTAGGAATGGTCACTCAAACGACCACGATCCATCACTTAGGCATTATTTGCCCAAAATCCATGATTTTTAATTAAAACAGATCATTAATGACCAATAATAATTAAAAATCTCATCGCTGCATCAATCTTTTAAAATTATGATGCTTGGAAGTTCATATGGGACCCCAAGAGAAAACAAATGACCAAAATCGAAATCTTGATCGCAATATTTTTTCGGGCCCATTTTTGGCCTGGTCAACCTAGTTTGACCAAGTCAAATATGGTCAACATGGTGCTGATTGAATACCTGTATGCAATATGAAGCAATAGGCTTCCTTATACATGTTAGTACTGTTGTCCGCCAGATTGCACACCAGCAGCGGAAATCTTTCGAAAGTTGTCTCTTCACTACAAGTGAGAGAGGTGTGGCCTTGGGAGCAAGCAATGAGCCAGGTACTGTCACCTGAATCCCAGCTCCTCCGTTTAGGCTAACTCCTAACGAAGCCAAGGGGGGTAGTCCCTACAAAGAGTTGTCTATGGCTCAATGTTTTAAGTGTTAAAAATGTATGGTGATGCGGATTTGTGTTGTTTAGGAGTTTTTAGAATGAGACCAATTTAAAACGTGGGATAAACACAAGACAATAATGCAATCCACGTTGCGAAATAAGATAACAAGATGGAAATATGATTCAAGACTTGATTAATTACTAGAGCATTCACAATGAAATAAACACAAGGACAAATGGACCTGATCAATATATACTTTTAAACAACCAGTGCCTTGTGGAGTCAAAGAAAATTAAAGATTGTGATGCTGAAAGTGTGGGTCTTGAAGAAATGCCGTTTGTGAGATCGTTGTGCAGATTATCTTTGTAAATTGAAGATTTTAATGCTAAGTTGCACTAAAGCGGATACGGAAACGGATACGGATACGGGGGGGGACACGGATACGACAAATTTTCAAAAAATCCAGATACGATACGGCGGGGAAACGGCATATATATATATATATATATCGCCATCATCATAAATATTATCATTGTCATCATAACCATTTTAATATTATCATTGTACAACATTATCATCACCTAAGACTACTATCAAATATCATTAATCATACATGTAACATGATACTATGAAAACTTTTAACTAATATCATATGAATCCTCATGCTCAGAGTGAGAGTCATCATCTAAGTCCTCAACAGAAGTAGACCGAAAATAGGGATCCTGAACCCGGTTTGATTCCCCTAGGCTTGAAGGCACTCTGTTCATATTCTCGAGCTGTGGAAGTGGGTCGAAGTCCATTTAAGACAGAGGAGTTCAACAATCAACACCACCAACATCAAGGTACATAGAGGGGTTGATGTGCTTGATTGAATCCAGTGGCAACGTTGCAATCCTGAAATCCTGAAAACTGTTAAGTCTGTTGAATTTTGAATGGGATTAAAAATTCTACTTTTTGCATATGCAGTCCGATGAGGTTGGAACCACTCTCAAACATCCTGAAACAATTAATGGTAATGTTAAAAATTTAAGTAAAAGGATAGAAAATGAAATATAAGGAGAATGTCACTTTTACTTTAAGAATTTAATATTACCATTTAATATCCTTTATAGCTTCCATGGAGAGGTAGTGGGTCCTTTAGGGTTTCAATGTAGACCAGGGAAACAATTAAAAATTCGACTTCAGGAATAAAAAACCGTTAGAAACGTGGCCCTCTCTCTCTGATACGTTTCAGAATTCCCCTGAAACGTATCCAAAACCCTTGAAACGTATCTGTACCACTATGATACGTTTCAATGACGTTTCAGGGACGTATCCCCTCCGTTTCAGGATCCGAAACGGGGAACGGCGTTTCACCAAGGCTAATAGGACGTTTCCGGTAACTTAGTTTTAATGGTCTTGATTATTAGGCTAAAACCAAGGATATTCAAGAGAAAGTCCGGAAAAGACAATATCAAGTGCCTCCGTTCAAGGACATGTCGGGCCACCCAGTGCTCTAGCCGGGTCGCGCAATGCTAACCAGCAAACTAGAGGCTGAACATGGAATCCCGGCGCCCCCACTAAGAGATTACCCACTGAAATTATCTTATCGTTCAACTCCGGATTGGTTGGTTATGGGGGTGAAAGTTTTAATTAGATTTTCACTTGTGAATTAGCAAGTCTTCCACCTTTCTGAGTACTAGCCCAACCGTTTCCGGTTGGCAGAGCATACGGGTGTAGGACAGAAACCAAGATAAATTAATTAAGGGGTGTATGAGTGGAAAATTTTATTATTAGAGAACCTTGTTCAACTCTCCGACAGAGAGCGCTCTTGACTTGATCTTATGACCACAGTTCAAGAGACTTGCTAAGCTTACAATGCCTAATGCAGGGAAAATGCAAAATTAAGAATGCCCTCCGATAGAGGGTGCTCTTGACTTGGATTTGGCCAAGTTCAAGAGACTTTGGTTCGTTTTAAGAAACAGATAGTAGTTGTGTTGTAAAAGCAATAAATCAACTTTTAAATGATTAAACCACGTAATAGATTTGAAAGATATGAGATAATGCTCAACAATACTATTTTGCCAAATAAAATGAAACCAAAAGCGAACTAGTGTTCTACCACACAAGCTTTAATCTAATAGGTGGGATTGATCTCCGAACAAGATCAACCACTAGAAGCCACCAATCCTGGAAACCTTCCAGCTAGCTGGATGTCCACAAGAAGTTGATGGGGGAGCGAGAAGCTACCACAAAACTATGTGGCCTTTGGGATACAATCCCAAAGTTAGTTATTCTCTGGTCAAGGATTGGAAGAGAAGATAAGATAACTAAACGGAAAATAAAACTAAACTACCCAAGAGTCTCTTTCAGGTCAAAGACCCTACTCGGGAGAGCATGGGGGTAAGTAAATATGGAAAGATGAGCAAAATGACTTATTGAAATAAAACTAAACTAAGAGCATATGAAAAGATCTAAACTAAGCCAAACCACAAAACCCAACACTCTTCCCCAAGTGGGGAAGAAGACCAAAAAGTGGAGGCCTCCTCCACTTGAAACTTTTATTAAATGATTACAAATGCCTTGGGTTTAAAACCTTCCAAGGTCTTTTGAGAGATAAAACTTGAATGAAAAAAGATGAAAACTCTTATGAGTTTGTACAAAGGATAGTGATTTATTTCATATGACATTCATGGTTTGCACTTCTCCTTGGTTTAGAATTCACTTGAGCTTCTCTTTAACTTCTTCTTGGATATTTCTTCTTGAAAGCTTTTCAATTTCTCCTCTCTTTCAAAACACCTACACAAGTCTCAGATCAACTCAACAATGCATCCATTAATCATTAGGAAAATAAAACAAACTTGAAACTAGTTAAGTCTAGATTTAAAATTTTAACTCTAAAATGTGAAATGCATGAGATTTTGACATAAAACCTTAACTATGATGAAACGGACCAACGAACAACGAACTCTTGAAATGCAATGGGAAAGAGATCTAGATCATAAAAATTTTGAGAAATTTTTTGTGGAAAATATTCTATCTTTTCAACTTGCAACTAGGGTTTAAAAATGCAAACTATACTAGTGTGAAACAAGAGATCTAGAATGCCCTAAAGTTAACTTTCAATGCATGCCAATGCCAATGATATAATAAATTGAGATCTAATCTATCAAAGAAACAAATCTAGCAACTAACTCTCAAAAATGACTTAGCCAATTCGTTTTTGTACTTTTTATGGTTTTTAGGGGTTTTTCGGGAATGAGGACGAGAGGAAGAAAGGCACAAACAAATGCAAGGATGGGAAGGTAGATCTAGGGCAAGGATAAAGGGAAGGAAGGCAGGGAGTAAAGGGCAAGATGGGATAAAAACGAGGAGATTTGGAGGGGGACGAGAGCAAATGAAGAGAAGGGCGAATGCAAGAGGGAGAAGGGAAGATCTAGGGCCAAAAGTAGGTAGGACGAAAGGAGGGGTAGGGTAGGGCTAAAGAGAAAAGAAGAGAGGCACTTTTCTAGGGTAAGACGAGAGGAAGGTGGGCTAGCAAATTCAAAGGGAAAAAACTCAAAGAGAAGAAGAGAAGGCTTGAAGAGAGAGCCTTTAAGAACCAAGGTAACCAGTTTAAAATTTTGAAAGAATGGATGGATTCTTTATGAAACCTCTCTAGCTCAACCTTGAAGCACGAGTCGATCTTTCAAAGAACCCTGAAATGCACAAAAGTTAGCAAAATGATGGCAAAGGGGAAGAAGAAGCAACCAAGCTCAAGATCCCACTTTGCACTTAGGAGATCTGCAAAACCAAGCCACTTCAACAACGATTTGATCAAGTCTAGTATGATTAACCATAAAAGGGCAAGAAGAGCATGAGTATAACCGATTACTGTTTGCTACTTCTAGATCTTAATTAACCAAGCATAAATGAATAAGTTGAACTCAAATATTCATTCCATGGACATAAAAATGACTTCTAAGCTAGAATGATCAAACAATTATATATGAAATAGCATTAATAAAACAACATCACCTCATTGAAGCTTTAACAATTTCTCATGGACAAATGTGCACATCAATAGACCTCCAAAGTCGATTTATTTCCAATAAGCTCTTGACAAATATGAGCAGAGTAACTTTACAACAAAATTCCATGAGATAATAACCCAAATGGGCCTCTCTTTACAGTAAAACACACTAGCTAACCCTAGGTCGAATTGGCAATGGGTAGATAGGTCGAATTCCAATCAATCAAAGGCTTGGAGAGGTAGACAAATGCCAAAGTCGAGTTCTTGGTTGGTAGGATTTGGCAATGTGGCAAGGCTCGACTTTGATGTAGGTGGAGATGAAAGCCTCAACGAATCAACACACTCCAACAAGGGTGCATGCGAGCTAAGGTAGGAAAGGCGTGAGGATGTGGAGGGGTTGACGTAAGCTATGTGAGGGTGCGAGTTAGTGTGGGGATGGCAAGTGGCATGTAGTAGGTGCTAATTCGCATGCGTGGAGCATGGGATGTATCACAACCAATTACCACACTCCAACAAGGCTTAAACTCGAGTTTGATGAGGATTGACGTGAGGGTTTTAGGATATGCGAGTGGGTTGTGGTGGAGACATGTGGTAGCAAGTAAGTATAGACTCGAATCAACAAAGGGAGCCAAGCTTGGTAGGTGCGGTGAGTCATGAGGGCGCCTACCACAACATAAATGCATAACAACCAACCCATTCATCAAATGCCAACACACAAAATTGAATTTTGCATGAGGAGGGCGAATTGCCTTGAATGGATAACACTCTAGTGACTGGATAGTTGACTGGGAAGACTTGGAGTTGATTGGAATCCTCCTAAATGCTCATTGCCATGTCATATAGCCTTTTATTTTAATCAAATTGATTAATTTTGGAGAGATTTGGATTATCTCCAAAATATTCAATTTTATTATTTTAATTAATAATTTCTCTGTAAATGACTTTTCAGAGAAAATATTAATTATGAGGCTGAATTGACATCCGAAAGTTGGGTTTAGCTGCTCCATGGGTCATGTGTGATTTTTGGCTTATGAAACGAGCCATCAAACATTAAAATCAGACCCCGGATGACTGACATATTACAGACTCAAATTTCTCTATTTAAACTATAGAGAAATTTAATTAAAATTTAAATAATTAAAAAAAATTTAAAAAAACCCCAATTCCGACGCGTCCGGTAAAAATTTTTCGAAATTTTTTTCGGGGGGTCCTAGAGACTTAGGACATGACCAAAACCTATTCTAATAGTGTCTAGTAGGTTTATACATTATAGTTGGACCCTAATAACCCCCCATGGCCAAATTTCCAAAATCGGGCATTCCAGCTTTGGAGGAAGCGGGAGAAAAACCAGGAGATTATATCTCGCCTGAAGCAAAGTATAATCTGACGGTGAAAAAACTCCCTGGAATACCTTAGTTGTTTAATCCAGTCATGGGGAACCGAGCCACTCAGACCCTACTAGCACACTTTGATACAAACCCCCATGGGGCCATGGTCATGTCGACTCAAAAACAAAACTGGCTAGACCCAAAAATATGAAACCCAGATACTCTAGAAGTGAACACTGATGTGTTCCAACACTGGCGGCTCAATAAGGTTTCAACTATTGTACAAATCAGTTGATAACATCTGGCTCCAACTGCGGGACGGACACTTGCTTGATCTAGGAGTCAAAGAAGGTGTTCGAGAATCCCAGAATATCAATTTCCTTAGGAGTGTTTTGATTAGAAGGTCCTTCCTTCGGTTTTTTTTTATAAGTGTTTCCTTTGAATCTCTGGCTGTTGTTGATACTAGGTGGCATCTCTCCATAAAGTTGAGTCATATAGTCAATCTGCTGATAACCCTGGCTGGCTTGAGTCATATCAAGGCTCTTATATTCATTTCCCACATGGTTGATAAAAACAGGCTCGTCTGATGAAGTACTAGGATCACATCCCTCAGGATATCCATGCTCTTGAACAAAACAGGCATAATGGCAACCAGATTCCTCATGGAAATCCTTGCATGCTCTACAAAAGGGCTTGGCATGCTCAACCATGTTAGCAGCCTCTAGTTGATGAGGAGGCCTCTGTTCATGGTTAGGAGGTCTTCTTTGCCAAGTAGGTTTAGCAAGAAAATTTCTAGGAGCTGGTTGTGTATGTTGAACCTGTTGAACCTGTTGAACTTGTGCTCTTTCCATGTTGATGATCTTGTTTTGTAATTCTTTAATCTGACTTACATGTTTCTGTTCTGCTTTCTCCATTCTCTCACATATTTCTATCATTCTCTTTTCGTAAGAGTCTTTCATAGGCTCTTTGTCTTTATGCTCGATTGGTTTTGAAAGCAGTTGAGATCTAGAGTATCCTTGGATGTTTGACTCTTCGGAAGACTTCATGTTCCTATCAATCTTGATGGCCAAAGCTTGAGCCTCAAGCAAGGTAGCTGGCTCCTTATCCCTGATCTGGTATTGGGCTTTGCCACTTAATGCTTCTATGTAGTAGTCCAACAAAGAAGCCGCAGGAGGCACATAGGTGTCAGGGATGGAATTGGACAACTCCATGAATTTAGTGTTAAATTCATCCATAGTTTCGTTCTCAGTCTTCTTCATACTAGTTAGAGATGCAACTAAATGTCTAAGTTCTTTTCTGCAACCAAATTTGTTGAGGAAGGACGTCTTGAAGGCTGCTAGGGTGGAAAAAGAGTTGTCAGGCAGATTGTCATACCAGTTCCCTGCCTTACCCTCCAAGGATAGGGCAAAAAGAGTCATGTAAACATCCTCATGTTTATCAGCTCCCCTGACATGAGCACTACACAATTTGGTGAAGTTTCTAATATGTTGTTCAGCAGATAATGAGGCATCAGTGCCATTGAAATTTGTGATTTTATCAATAGCCTTCTCGGGAATGTCGTGAGGTTGACCTGGTATCTGAGTAAAGTTGAGTTGAGTGAAGAACTCACCCATTGTGGAAAGGAAACAGTTATTATTCTCAGAATTTGTTTGATTTTCTAGATTTTCTTGAAACAAAGAGTGGATGTCTAAAATAGATTCAGATCTAAGATTTTCAAGAATTCTACGAGAAGCAAGCTTGTTCAGTCTCCTCCTATAAACCTTTTCAGGCTCAGGGATAAAACTGAGCAAGCCTTCAGAGTTTCTTCTAGTTGAATACCTTGATGTGTTAACTGACAATGGAGTCGCCAGGTGAATCCAAGTCTAATTTCAAAGAGTGATTAAACTAAAAATCTACCAAAGTAAAAAAGGTGAAGTGGAGTCGCCAGATAGATATGAGAATCTATCAAAAGGTAAAACAAACTAGAAAAACTAAGGTCGTCCAGGAACAAAAAGATTTGTCCCCGGCAACGGCGCCAAAGATGTTGTCCGCCAGATTGCACACCAGCAGCGGAAATCTTTCGAAAGCTGTCTCTTCACTACAAGTGAGAGAGGTGTGGCCTTGGGGGCAAGCAATGAGCCAGGTACTGTCACCTGAATCCCAGCTCCTCCGTTTAGGCTAACTCCTAACGAAGCCAAGGGGGGTAGTCCCTACAAAGAGTTGTCTATGGATCAATGTTTTAAGTGTTAAAAATGTATGGTGATGCGGATTTGTGTTGTTTAGGAGTTTTTAGAATGAGACCAATTTAAAACGTGGGATAAACACAAAACAATAATGCAATCCACATTGCGAAATAAGATAACAAGATGGCTATGATTCAAGACTTGATTAATTACTAGAGCATTCACAATATGAAATAAACACAAGGACAAATGGTCCTGATCAATATATACTTTTAAACAACCAGTGCCTTATGGAGTCAAAGAAAATTAAAGATTGTGATGCTGAAAGTGTGGGTCTTGACGAAATGCCGTTTGTGAGATCGTTGTGCAGATTATCTTTGTAAATTGAAGATTTTAATGGTTTTGATTATTAGGCTTGTTGTCCGCCAATATGCACACCAGCAGCGGAAATCTTTCGAAAGCTGTCTCTTCACTACAAGTGAGAGAGGTGTGGCCTTGGGGGCAAGCAATGAGCCAGGTACTGTCACCTGAATCCCAGCTCCTCCGTTTAGGCAAACTCCTAACGAAGCCAAGGGGGGTAGTCCCTAAAAGAGAGTTTCACTAAGGCTCTTTGTGTATTTAAGTGTTTTTGATGTGGTGATACGGATGGGTGTTTTTTAGGAGTTTTTAAATGAGAGACAATGTAAAATTAAAATATAAGACAAGATAACGCAATCCACGTTGCAAATACAAGATGAAAGATACACTTGGGCAATAAACAGATCACTTCACGTAGATATAAGCAAATACTCCAATGTTGATATTTAAGCAAGCAAAATATAAGATGAAGAACCAGTGCCTTATGGAGTCAGAAAATAAAAGTGATTTGTAAACTTGACACAAGTGCTTGAAATGGAAAGTTTGTGAGAACGTTGTGCAGCTTATCTTGGTAAATTCAAAGTTTTAATTGTCTTGATTATTAGGGCTAAAACCAAGGGCATTCAAAGAAAGTCCGGAAAAGACAATATCAAGTGCCTCCGTTCAAGGACCTGTCGGGCCACCCAATGCTCTAGCCAGGCCGCGCAAGCAAGCCAGCAAACTAGAGGCTGAACATGGAATCCCGGCGCCCTCACTAAGAGATTACCCACCGAAATTATCTTATCGATCAACTCCGGATTGGTTGGTTATGGGGGTGAAAGTTTTAATTAGATTTTCACTTGTAAATTATCAAGTCTTCCACCTTTCTGAGTACTAGCCCAACCGTTTCTGGTTAGCAGAGCATACGGGTGTAGGACAGAAACCAAGATAAATTAATTAAGGGGTGTATGAGTGGAAAATTTTATTACTAGAAAAACCTTGTTCAACTCTCCGACAGAGAGTGCTCTTGACTCGGTCTTATGACCACAGTTCAAGAGACTTGCTATATTAGCAATGCCTAATGCAGGGAAGACGCAAAACTAAGAATGCCCTCCGATAGAGGGTGCTCTTGACTTGGATTTGGCCAAGTTCAAGAGACTTTGGTTTATTTTAAAGAGGCAAATGAATTGTAAAAGCAGTATATCTTAACTTGAAACAAGATTTAAACAATAGTATTGATCACAAGATATGAATACTACTAACAATAATATTTGCGAAATAAAATGAAACTGAGAAAATCTAGTGTTCTACCACACAAACTTTAATCTACTAGGTGGGATTGATCTCCGAACAAGATCAACCACTAGAAGCCACCAATCCTGGAAACCTTCCAGCTAGCTGGATGTCCACAAGAAGTTGATGGGGGAGCGAGAAGCTACCACAAAACTATGTGGCCTTTGGGATACGATCCCAAAGTTAGCTATTCTCTGGTCAAGGATTGGAAGAGAGCTACAGAAATAAAATGCTAAGATAAGATGCAGATTATAAGCAAAATCACTATGATAGGAAAGTAAAGTGCAAGTAAACAGTTGATTAATTTAACAATGTAAATGATTGATGTACTTGCAATGCATGAGAGATACTGAAACTAAGATAAACTAAACTAAGTACGGAAAGAAAACAAACAACCAACAAACTTCCCCAAATGGGGAAGTTGGGAATGGGGACTTAAAACCCCACTCAAAACGATCTTTTATTAATGAATTACAAACGCCTTGGGATTTTAACCCTTTGAAGGACTTAGCAGAAAATAAAGACTTAGATTACAATCACTCTTATGAGTGCACAAAGGAGAGTGAAAAGATCTAGCCTTCTTGGTTCAATAAAATGGTTCAAGCTTCCTCTTGGGTTTATGTTTCAAAAATTTGCTTTTGCTTACGAAGATTTCCCTCTTGCTTTCCTACACATGAAAAACAACTCAAGCACCCATTATTTTTGTTAATCAAATCAAAACAAAATGAAGCTAAACTAAGACTAAGAGAAGCAAAATATTCTAAGATGACAAGCAAAAAAAAATTAGGATGCAACCTAACATGCAAAATGCAAGCAAAGTAGCGTGCAATGCAACTAAGTGAAGCAATCTACTCAAGCAAATGCACTAACTATCAATGCAAGAATATACAAATAATGAGCAAATTCGCTAAGCGAAATAACAAATGCAAATGATATGCAATGCAACTAACTAGATGCTAATGTACATAACTAAATGCTAATGCAAATAACTAACTCCTACTAACTGTTCACAATTGTTTTGTGTGTTTTTTAAATGTTTTTTAGGGTCTTTTTAAAGGATTTAAGGAGATGGCGAAAGGGTAGAGGAAGGCTAGCAAAAGAGAAGAGAAGAAAACAGGGATATAGGGCAGCAAAAGAGAGTTTGGACAGCCAATAGATGGCTGCCAAACAGTGGTGAAATGGCTGCAAAAAATGAAGGGTGGACAGTCAACTCAAGGGGCAGCTCAAAAGCAAGGACAGTGGGCAGCAAAATGAAGTGGACAGCGGACCCAATGGGCAGCCAATGAGTGGGAAACAAACAGTGAAAAGAGGAGAGGAATGAGGGCCAAACAAGGCCAAGTAACCGGTAACCAAGAGTTTGAAGTTTTGTAATGAGGGGATGGAGTTTAGGAGTAAGATCTCCTTATGTTTTATCCTTTCGAAACAAGCCCAACTATATAGATCTTGAAAGACAACAAAAGTTTAGAAATTTCTTATGATGATGGAGATGAGATCGATGCAACCGAGCTCTCACTCTTCTCCAAATGATAGGTCTGTCAAGACAAACAACTTGAAACCCCGTGAGATCAAAAGATATAACTAGTATGCTAGGAAAAGTCAAACCAAGATCAACACTTCATATAACCGAATACTTGTATTCATCAAAATTATAACAAACTTTGCATAATAATCCAAATTGACAGCCGCAAATGGAAAAATCTTATGTTCTAGAAATAGATCTCTAAAGCTAGTTATTTGATCTACACATTAAGAGACAAGATTGAATGCAAGAAGAGATATCACCTCATAAGAATCACATCCACCAATGAAGAACGAATCATATAGACCTCCAAAGTCGAAAAGCTTTATTCCAATGAAAGATGTTTACAAATTTAGCAGAGTTTCTATGCCCAAAAAAATCCATCTCAAACAAGAGCAGAGAGCTCTTATTTATACAAAAATGAGAGAAGAGGAGAGCCAAATTCGAAATGCATGAGAGAGGGAGCCAGGAGGGCGCATTCACCAAACAACTCTAAGTCTCACGCATGACTGAAGGAGAGACTGCCGTGATTGGTAGCTTGGAGTTTGGAAGTAGGCGTGATTGGGGTTGGTGGGGTATGAGGTTGAGCCCCTCTCCCATTGAAACCAACGCCCCCCATATACTCGTGAGCTTGCATATGTGGAATGCCCACGTGAAAGGCCTCACGCTTAAACTTCATGCTCACGTCATACGTATATCCCATCCTTTATTTAAATCAATTCGTATATAACCAAAGTTTTAGTTTATGATATGTGCACTTAACCCTTGAGATGGTCGCCCACCATATTTGCTAATCCGTAAGCCAATCCACGTGAAGAGGCCCCACGTGAGGAAAACCGTACACTCATTCTAATTCAATTTTTTGATTTTGACTTTTGGCATCATGCTCATCATTCCTTAAAGTGGATCATACATCTCATAAAAATATAACCCATGCTTTTCCAAACACTAAAATAATGATTTTTGACCTTTTTTGAATTTTGTCACTTAGTGTATTTTATCATTTTCTAGCCAAAATGATGCATTTTTAGCAAAAATTGCTCCTGGGGTGATGTAACTGCCCGGAAACTGAAGAACGAGGGTGCCAAGGTGAAGAGGATGCTCTGAGCGTCAAGACGAGCCTCCCCACGCCCAATTCCGCCTCCGGATGAGGTTTTTATCACTTCTTGAAAAATTTTAATTAAACCATTAAAAAATGGTCTAATTTTATGAAAAATGTATTTTTGCCGGAATCAAACAAAACTCCTAGAGGACCTAGTGCATGTTCATACGACTCAATCGATGTGGCTAACACGTAAAAAATCCTAGACACAAGACTCTAATAACCACCTTAGGTTTTGACCACCATGGAAAATACTCCAGCTTTGGAGGTTTGAGTGAAAAACTCGGGGATTATACGCCACTGATGAGTAGCGCATAATTCCTAAGGAAAAAACACTCTAGAGTATCCCCCAAATGGCTAAACCTACGGATAGCCGAGTCTTTTATAAAAGGACCCCGTTTAGACCAACATTTTACAAATTCCCCATGGGGGTATGAACATGCAGTTATTACAAAAGGGGCAAAATTGCCCTGAAATTGACTTCTGAACTTCTGAATGCTGATGATGAACATGAATCATGTTCAATAAACTGGCGGCTCATCGAAAATTCAACTATTTGTACAAAATAGGTGATAACATCTGGCTCCAACTGCGGGACGTGTGCTCGATCTGGAAATTATGCAAGGAGAGGATACGAGAACACCAGAATCTCTGGTTTATATATATAACCTGTAAAAACATCTCAACTTGACAGAAAAACCTTCAGTAGCACATGTGTTATGAAAAAACCAAAATGAAATACCAACTATATTTTATTGTTTGAAAATGAATTCTAGGAAACCTGAAATGCAGAAGGTAAATTAAATCTTTTCCTATTCTAATATAATACAAAAAGGAAAATGTTAAGTATAATCAGAAATCCAATGTAACCATTTAAGCATGTGATTAATGAAAAAACAAATTTTTACCTTGTCTTTGGTTACCAGCCAAGACAAGGGCATGCTTATCAGAAAGTGCAAACCTGCTTGGATCTTCTGAAAGGGAGGGCTGGATGGGGAATCATGAGTATGTAATAAATATTTGAAGTGCTCCCCAATATAGTAAGAAATCTTTCTGCAGGCACACTCTATCCAGAACAAGATAGGGTGATGAAATTCAAGATGACAAGGCAATTCTGGTACCTTATCATATTCCTCCAAGAGGCTCTTCTGAAAATAATTTTCCATGAAAGTGCATGCCTCGAACTGCCCTAATATACAAGGGGCTTCCGATGGGCAAGATATATGCTCAACTGACTTCTCATATGAAATCATTTCCTTTTCTTCCTTTATGCTCAACTGTTCAAAACCCATACTCCTGCCGAAAATGGGAGAGTCTTCATGAATTTTACCATATTCCTGGCCACATGTATCCTCATGCTCATAAGTGGGATTGTTAACAAAATTTCCAAGGGGATTTTGTTCATCATTAACTTCTTCAGACATGGCATAGATAGGGTTCTCAAAAAGGGTTCCTTCATCATTTCCAATATCTATGTCATCCATGATGGACTCATCATCACTTATGTCATCTTTTAAGCTATGCCTATCCTCCTCAACTTCATAATAATCTTCCTCAAACAGATGTGTTTCAAAAATATCACAAGGGACGAAAATTTCCGAATATTCACTGCCATGTGGAGAACAAGTGGGAGTGTCATCATACATATTACAACTTTGATGGATTTCTTTATGAATGTTGATCTCTGTAATGGTTTCTTCTAAAGATGGGTAAGAAGTACATAAATGTTCATCATCACTGAAGTAGTCTTGAAAAACTTCCCATTCCAAAGTGTCTTTTGTTTCGATGGCATGAGGAGGGTCCTCAACGATATCCGGTATTTGATAAATCTCTATGATAGGATCATCAGGAATCTGATGGGAAAATGTTATATTTTCTATAATAGGCTGATCCGACTGATCCCAACTCTCTTCAGGAATATCATAAGTATCACCTACATAGTTTATGCACTCAGGCTCACTTGATGAAGACTGACCAACAAACCCTTCAGGAAACCCATGCTCCTGGATATAGTGTGTAAGGTGACAAGTGTTCTAGAAATAGATCTCTAAAGCTAGTTATTTGATCTACACATTAAGAGACAAGATTGAATGCAAGAAGAGATATCACCTCATAAGAATCACATCCACCAATGAAGAACGAATCATATAGACCTCCAAAGTCGAAAAGCTTTATTCCAATGAAAGATGTTTACAAATTTAGCAGAGTTTCTGTGCCCAAAAAAATCCATCTCAAACAAGAGCAGAGAGCTCTTATTTATACAAAAATGAGAGAAGAGGAGAGCCAAATTCGAAATGCATGAGAGAGGGAGCCAGGAGGGTGCATTCACCAAACAACTCTAAGTCTCACGCATGACTGAAGGAGAGACTGCCGTGATTGGTAGCTTGGAGTTTGGAAGTAGGCGTGATTGGGGTTGGTGGGGTATGAGGTGGAGCCCCTCTCCCATTGAAACCAACGCCCCCCATATACTCGTGAACTTGCATATGTGGAATGCCCACGTGAAAGGCCTCACGCTTAAACTTCATGCTCACGTCATACGTATATCCCATCCTTTATTTAAATCAATTCGTATATAACCAAAGTTTTGGTTTATGATATGTGCACTTAACCCTTGAGATGGTCGCCCACCATATTTGCTAATCCGTAAGCCAATCCACGTGAAGAGGCCCCACGTGAGGAAAACCGTACACTCATTCTAATTCAATTTTTTTATTTTGACTTTTGGCATCATGCTCATCATTCCTTAAAGTGGATCGTACATCTCATAAAAATATAACCCATGCTTTTCCAAACACTAAAATAATGATTTTTGACTTTTTTTGAATTTTGTCACTTAGTGTATTTTATCATTTTCTAGCCAAAATGATGCATTTTTAGCAAAAATTGCTCCTGGGGTGATGTAACTGCCTGGAAACTGAAGAACGAGGGTGCCAAGGTGAAGAGGATGCTCTGAGCGTCAAGACGAGCCTCCCCACGCCCAATTCCGCCTCCGGATGAGGTTTTTATCACTTCTTGAAAAATTTTAATTAAACCATTAAAAAATGGTCTAATTTTATGAAAAAATTATTTTTGTCGGAATCAAACGAAACTCCTAGAGGACCTAGTGCATGTTCATACGACTCAATCGATGTGGCTAACACGTAAAAAATCCTAGACACAAGACTCTAATAACCACCTTAAGTTTTGACCACCATGGGAAATACTCCAGCTTTGGAGGTTTGAGTGAAAAACTCGGGGATTATACGCCACTGATGAGCAGCGCATAATTCCTAAGGAAAAAACACTCTAGAGTATCCCCCAAATGGCTAAACCTACGGATAGCCGAGTCTTTTATAAAAGGACCCCGTTTAGACCAACATTTTACAAATTCCCCATGGGGGTATGAACATGCAGTTATTACAAAAGGGGCAAAATTGCCCTGAAATTGACTTCTGAACTTCTGAATGCTGATGATGAACATGAATCATGTTCAATAAACTGGCGGCTCATTGAAAGTTCAACTATTTGTACAAAATAGGTGATAACAAGGCTAAAACCAAGGATATTCAAGAGAAAGTCCGGAAAAGACAATATCAAGTGCCTCCGTTCAAGGACATGTCGGGCCACCCAGTGCTCTAGCCGGGTCGCGCAATGCTAACCAGCAAACTAGAGGCTGAACATGGAATCCCGGCGCCCCCACTAAGAGATTACCCACTGAAATTATCTTATCGTTCAACTCCGGATTGGTTGGTTATGGGGGTGAAAGTTTTAATTAGATTTTCACTTGTGAATTAGCAAGTCTTCCACCTTTCTGAGTACTAGCCCAACCGTTTCCGGTTGGCAGAGCATACAGGTGTAGGACAGAAACCAAGATAAATTAATTAAGGGGTGTATGAGTGGAAAATTTTATTATTAGAGAACCTTGTTCAACTCTCCGACAGAGAGCACTCTTGACTTGATCTTATGACCACAGTTCAAGAGACTTGCTAAGCTTACAATGCCTAATGCAGGGAAGACGCAAAACTAAGAATGCCCTCCGATAGAGGGTGCTCTTGACTTGGATTTGGCCAAGTTCAAGAGACTTTGGTTCGTTTTAAGAAGCAGATAGTAGTTGTGTTGTAAAAGCAATAAATCAACTTTTAAATGATTAAACCACGTAATAGATTTGAAAGATATGAGATAATGCTCAACAATACTATTTTGCCAAATAAAATGAAACCAAAAGCGAACTAGTGTTCTACCACACAAGCTTTAATCTAATAGGTGGGATTGATCTCCGAACAAGATCAACCACTAGAAGCCACCAATCCTGGAAACCTTCCAGCTAGCTGGATGTCCACAAGAAGTTGATGGGGGAGTGAGAAGCTACCACAAAACTATGTGGCCTTTGGGATACAATCCCAAAGTTAGCTATCCTCTGGTCAAGGATTGGAAGAGAAGATAAGATAACTAAATGGAAAATAAAACTAAACTACCCAAGAGTCTCTTTCAGGTCAAAGACCCTACTCGGGAGAGCATGGGGGTAAGTAAATATGAAAAGATGAGCAAAATGACTTATTGAAATAAAACTAAACTAAGAGCATATGAAAATATCTAAACTAAGCCAAACCACAAAACCCCACACTCTTCCCCAAATGGGGAACAAGACCAAAAAGTGGAGGCCTCCTCCACTTGAAACTTTTATTAAATGATTACAAATGCCTTGGGTTTAAAACCTTGCAAGGTCTTTTGAGAGATAAAACTTGAATGAAAAAAGATGAAAACTCTTATGAGTTTGTACAAAGGATAGTGGTTTATTTCAGATGACATTCATGGTTTGCACTTCTCCTTGGTTCAGAATTCATTTGAGCTTCTCTTTAACTCCTTCTTAGATATTTCTTCTTGAAAGCTTTTCAATTTCTCCTCTCTTTCAAAACACCTACACAAGTCTCAGATCAACTCAACAATGCACCCATTAATCATTAGGAAAATAAAACAAACTTGAAACTAGTTAAGTCTAGATTTAAAATTTTAACTCTAAAATGTGAAATGCATGAGATTTTGACATAAAACCTTAACTATGATGAAACGGACCAGCGAACAACGAACTCTTGAAATGCAATGGGAAAGAGATCTAGATCATAAAAATTTTGAGAAATTTTTTGTGGAAAATATTCTATCTTTTCAACTTGCAACTAGGGTTTAAAAATGCAAACTATACTAGTGTGAAACAAGAGATCTAGAATGCCCTAAAGTTAACTTTCAATGCATGCCAATGCCAATGATATAATAAATTGAGATCTAATCTATCAAAGAAACAAATCTAGCAACTAACTCTCAAAAATGACTTAGCCAATTCATTTTTGTACTTTTTATGGTTTTTAGGGGTTTTTCGGGAATGAGGACGAGAGGAAGAAAGGCACAAACAAATGCAAGGATGGGAAGGTAGATCTAGGGCAAGGATAAAGGGAAGGAAGGCAGGGAGTAAAGGGCAAGATGGGATAAAAACGAGGAGATTTGGAGGGGGACGAGAGCAAATGAAGAGAAGGGCGAATGCAAGAGGGAGAAGGGAAGATCTAGGGCCAAAAGTAGGTAGGACGAAAGGAGGGGTAGGGTAGGGCTAAAGAGAAAAGAAGAGAGGCACTTTTCTAAGGTAAGACGAGAGGAAGGTGGGCTAGCAAATTCAAAGGGAAAAGACTCAAAGAGAAGAAGAGAAGGCTTGAAGAGAGAGCCTTTAAGGACCAAGGTAACCAGTTTAAAATTTTGAAAGAATGGATGGATTCTTTATGAAACTGTTATCACATATATAGTAGCCGGGCTACCATACATTATTTTTCTCATTCCAGTACACTATTCAGCCAGTTCCCTTGCATTTGAGATGCTGAGATGAGCATCTATATTGGATCACTATCAGATTGTGGACAGCAGTTATACCCCCCATGCCATGACTGAGTTTCAGGACACTCAGAGAGATGCCCGATATAGCCATTATACCATTGGTACAGAGCAGTCAGTAGTGCCCAGAGTTACAGCAGCAGTTCCAGAGGACAGATGATGGTACAGGTTGATGTGCAGTCAGGTATATGACTCAGCAGGTATATTATTGTGTTATGATTAGATTGCTTTTATACTTATTCTTATAGCATGTCTTAGCACTTAGTGTCATGATCTGGCGATCATATAGATACATGGACCTGGTTGACCTATTATTTATATCATATTGTCCCTACTCAGACTTAGAAGTTCACTATTCATACTCATTGGTACATACCCTCCTTAGGGAGAATAGAGGTGATCATTACACCATACTCTGGCTTGCTAGTGTTGGCTCCATCATTTCATTGTCTTCATCCATCCGTGGCCTACCTTTTAGATTATTACCCTGATTTGCTACTTGACTAGTGACATGGAGGACCTTTCCCCACTGTAGCCTCTGTATTGGATGAGCTTCCCTGTTTATTGTGTCTCGGCTCTGAGTTGGTGACAAAACTTACCTATGGTGAGTTGGAGTTCCTTGAGAATTCCCCCTAGTCACTAAAGTTGTGTTGGCTAAACCTGAAACTTTTAGTGCTGCCATCAATACAAAATCTGGAAAAATGAAATGCTATATCTTGTATATGAAAGAAATGCCAATTGAAAATGGCCATGAAAAATAAAATGTTATATCTTTTGGAAAAATAAATACCTAGGTAAACAAGTTGTCCATGACACACCTAGAAGTGCTCAGGTAAACAAGTGCCTTAAAAACACACCTGCAGCAGAAAGCCTAAAAATAAATGTAAATCTATGCAATGTGTTTATAAACACACATAGATCAAGGCTATGGAAACCTCAGGCCCAAAAAGCAATGGAACTTAAATGTTATATCTAAACAATTGCTGGCCTTGTTTGTATTATGGATTGTGCGCATCTGTGAAGGTGAATAAACCCTCTTTAAAACAACTCATCCATTTGTGAGACACCGCCATTCCCTGTGTTATTGCTCATTCAGTATATACTATGGTGTGTATTCCCTTTCCCTTGCCAAAGTGTCACAAAGTCAAGTCAGTCAAGTCATCCCTTAGCCTAGCCAGTTATTTCAGCCTTCACCCTTCACTAGCAAATTGATCACAACTATGAAGTGAGTATGGTCCTGAAAGTCTAGTCTGAGTAATAATAATAATTAACGACACTATATATTTGGATTTAGATCGCCAGTCATGATTACTCTGTGTTTTAGTAGCTATTTGAATAAATTGTAAAGCATGTATTAACCTTGACACCTTGCAGCAGCTATGGATGATAGTCTGAGTTGTATTTGGTCTTGGTTAGACCTAGTTTGACCATGGAGGACCATGGGACATGAGATGTTGGACCTTATGATGATATGGGTAGATGATATATGGTCTATGTACACATACAGGATGATTCTATGCAGCAGCTACAGGGTTATGATGATGATTCTTGGGATACAGCAGTGTTTGGACATTTACAGATCATTATTATTGGCCTTGTTCCGGTACATTGGATATTTATTTTGATCATGCAGAGATTCATATGGTGTATGAGTACACATCTTGGATGGATTTGGACCTTCTGAGTCCAATGGGACAGTTTGTTTTCAGTTCCGGGCACTTACAGGGATGATTTAGCCTCAGTAGGCTGTCCTAGTGCAGTTTTGGTCTATTGGAGGCCCTGTCAGAGCAGAGATGACTTTTATCCGGTTGACCTAGGGCGCTGATGATGGAGGGGGTGGTCCAGCCACTTGTTTTTACCATATTACCCCCCTCCCGGACACATTGGTGCCCTCACCTTGACAGCGCCATCACTCCAGGAGGCTGTTTGGGCAGTTTCACGCTTCCCGAGGCATTTGAGGATTGGTAGAAATGGCTATTGAGGAAATCGATTTGGGCTACTGAGGCAAAGTTATGGCATGGGATGATCAGTGATGATAGATCGGGACCTTCCACACCTCCTCCTGCAGTTTCAGCTTCATCGGGGCCCGCATCCATCACTTATGGCACTTTCTGTGGATTTTTTGAGGTCTTTTGAGGACCACGACTTCACCTTGGGGGCACGATTTGGTATATTCATGATTATTTATTGGTTATTGTGCCATGGGGATTGACCAAGGAGGGATAAAATTACCCCTTGGACCCACCATGAGCCTCTTATGATATTTTGTTATCATGATTTGGTGGGATTCCCCTCTCCTAGGGCGACTTTGTCCACTTATGTTATATTTTATGTGTGATCCATGTATTATATTGTTGAGCTCATCTCAACCATTGATTAGACATTTGTATCTTTTAATCTTAGCCACTCATTCAAAAAGTGGTTAGGGTTTTGGTGCCTCTCCTTCCTATTTAAAGGAGAGAGCTTCTCATTGTAAAGGGACTTTTGGCTCTGGATTATTGGAATAGAAAATTATTATTGCATCTATCTCCAATGTTGTGGTGAATGTTTTTGGTGTTCGTTCGTTGGTTCTTCCTTTGCACTGAGTTATTGGAGATCTTGTTTGCCATATCTTTTGTACCACGATTTTGCATCTACAGGTGGAGACCGATTTGCTTGGAGGAGGAGGTATTGGTAGGGGAAGACTCTCCCTACTTCTTCTTTGGAGCTCTTCGTTGGTAACAGGGAGTATTGCATTTCTCTTGTATTTCTTCCATACTTGATCTTACTGATTGAATTTCATTCCTTGGTTTGACAGGTAGAGGAAGGCGCACTTGTGGACTTGGGCATCAAATTGGCAAGCAAATCAACAATCTCTCATTTGATCTCTGCGGGAATCTTCCTCAACATCAAGGCATCTCATCCACATCATTCAGGTATGATCTCAAGGTAAGTTCTATCTCCATGATCTATCCAATTGTCAAACAAAACATCTAAAACCCTAATTAATTAAAACCCCAAATTTTGCATTTTCTTAGATCTACTGAGATCTAGTGGGTTGTTGGGCATGATATTGAAAACCCACCTCTATAGCATCCACGGCATCCCGGATCTATAGTTTGGTGAGGATTGGCTTCCATTTGACCCCCTTCCCAGGCCAACTTAGCCTCTCCCAAGCAAGGCGCACTTCCTAGTTTGAGCAGGTTGACCTAGATCTAAGCGATGGGTGTTTGAGATTCCACTTGATTTGACATCTATACATCAAATAACATACACCCAGGTTGGCACTTTTCTGAAATTTACCTTGTGGGCCCCATTCCACATTTTAAGGGATTTAATCCCCATTTTGGACCACTTGGAACCCTTAAACTCAGATCTACTAAGATCTAACCGTTGGATTACCACGAAAGTACAGATCCATACTCCTACCTGACCGATCTACCCGGATCTAAAGTTTGGATGCCATCCGACTTGTTTTGACCTACCTAACCCCACTTTTAAGCCTCCTTGGGCAAAGTCGCACCACCTTGGAGAAGTGAGTTCACTCACTTCTAGGAACTGGGTCCTTGAGATTTTTGGAGATTCAGAACCGGAATAATTCAAAACCTAGGTCTAGACTGTCATTCTGTCAAATCTTGCCTTGGGGATTGCATTCCTTGTTTTAAGGGATTGTGGTCCACTTGGGTCAAACCTAGATCTAGATACATTTACACATCAAAACTTAAATTGCCCACTTATCTCATATACTAGGAGTCTTAAACCACAAGTCAACCCTACTTTGACTCCACTTCCCAATTCCCAAGGCACTGGTTTCTCTCCAAGTTAGTTCAACCTTCTTAGATTGTTGGATTGACTTGTGGATTGACCATGCATAGTGGACTAAACCCTTGATGCTATCATGTATCATGGTCAAGCTTGTCATCCGTACTAGTTAGCCCCAATACAAACCTTAACTTCCCTGCATTGGACACAGTTCCCAAGACAGTGGTTTTTCCAACATTGAACTAGTACACTCATCCTAGATCATACTTCAAACATTATAAGTCACTCTTACATCAACTGTGAATCAAAGCTATACCTATTGAACCCCTCACTTGGCTTGTGACTTTACCCTTAGGTCTAGGATAAACCATACACCTAATTTCACTTAGAAATACCCTGATTTGGTGTCTTGGTTTTGATCTCTCCTGTCGGGAGTAGATCGGGTCTCCCCCTTTGTTGTCTGGGCTAGATAACATAAAGCGAAGGTTGCCTCGACTGGCGTGACAACCATACATATTGGAGGTCGAGGTGATCGTGGTTGCACCTTTGAGTTGCCCTTCCCTATTGCTATCCATGACTGGATCCATCCATAGGGGTAACTATATCTTAGGTGATAACAGAAACATCTCTAGCTCAACCTTGAAGCACGAGTCGATCTTTCAAAGAACCCTGAAATGCACAAAAGTTAGCAAAATGATGGCAAAGGGGAAGAAGAAGCAACCAAGCTCAAGATCCCACTTTGCACTTAGGAGATCTGCAAAACCAAGCCACTTCAACAACGATTTGATCAAGTCTAGTATGATTAACCAAAAAAGGGCAAGAAGAGCATAAGTATAACCGATTACTGTTTGCTACTTCTAGATCTTAATTAACCAAGCATAAATGAATAAGTTGAACTCAAATATTCATTCCATGGACATAAAAATGACTTCTAAGCTAGAATGATCAAACAATTATATATGAAATAGCATTAATAAAACAACATCACCTCATTGAACCTTTAACAATTTCTCATGGACAAATGTGCACATCAATAGACCTCCAAAGTCGATTTATTTCCAATAAGCTCTTGACAAATATGAGCAGAGTAACTTTACAACAAATTTCCATGAGATAATAACCCAAATGGGCCTCTCTTTATAGTAAAACACACTAGCTAACCCTAGGTCGAATTGGCAATGGGTAGATAGGTCGAATTCCAATCAATCAAAGGCTTGGAGAGGTAGACAAATGCCAAAGTCGAGTTCTTGGTTGGTAGGATTTGGCAATGTGGCAAGGCTCGACATTGATGTAGGTGGAGATGAAAGCCTTAACGAATCAACACACTCCAACAAGGGTGCATGCGAGCTAAGGTAGGAAAGGCGTGAGGATGTGGAGGGGTTGACGTGAGCTATGTGAGGGTGCGAGTTAGTGTGGGGATGGCAAGTGGCATGTAGTAGGTGCTAATTCGCATGCGTGGAGCATGAGATGTATCACAACCAATTACCACACTCCAACAAGGCTTAAACTCGAGTTTGATGAGGATTGACGTGAGGGTTTTAGGATATGCGAGTGGGTTGTGGTGGAGACATGTGGTAGCAAGTAAGTATAGACTCGAATCAACAAAGGGAGCCAAGCTTGGTAGGTGTGGTGAGTCATGAGGGCGCCTACCACAACATAAATGCATAACAACCAACCCATTCATCAAATGCCAACACACAAAATCGAATTTTGCATGAGGGCGAATTGCCTTGAATGGATAACACTCTAGTGACTGGATAGTTGACTGGGAAGACTTGGAGTTGATTGGAATCCTCCTAAATGCTCATTGCCATGTCATTTAGCCTTTTATTTTAATCAAATTGATTAATTTTGGAGAGATTTGGATTGTCTCCAAAATATTCAATTTTATTATTTTAATTAATAATTTCTCTGTAAATGACTTTTCAGAGAAAATATTAATTATGAGGCTGAATTGACATCCGAAAGTTGGGTTTAGCTACTTCATGGGTCATGTGTGATTTTTGGCTTATGAAACGAGCCATCAAACATTAAAATCGGACCCCGGATGACTGACATATTACAGACTCAAATTTCTCTATTTAAACTATAGAGAAATTTAATTAAAATTTAAATAATTTAAAAAAACCCCAATTCCGACGCGTCCGGTAAAAAAATTTCGAAATTTTTTTCGGGGGGTCCTAGAGACTTAGGACATGACCAAAACCTATTCTAATAGTGTCTAGTAGGTTTATACATTATAGTTGGACCCTAATAACCCCCCATGGCCAAATTTCCAAAATCGGGCATTCCAGCTTTGGAGGAAGCGGGAGAAAAACCAGGAGATTATATCTCCCCTGAAGCAAGTATAATCTGACGGTGAAAAAACTCCCTGGAATACCTTAGTTGTTTAATCCAGTCATGGGGAACCGAGCCACTCAGACCCTACTAGCACACTTTGATACAAACCCCCATGGGGCCATGGTCATGTCGACTCAAAAACAAAACTGGCTAGACCCAAAAATATGAAACCCAAATACTCTGGAAGTGAACACTAATGTGTTCCAACACTGGCGGCTCAATAAGGTTTCAACTATTGTACAAATCAGTTGATAACAAGTACATTACTAAACAATAAAATGTCAATATGGTGATCAAAAATACATAATATCTCAAAAACACAAGGCCCATGGTGAGGTGGGCCCACCACATCCAAAGTATTCAAACCGGCATGCACAACCTATAGACTTGACCACCTAGCTGACGTTGGGTGAGGTGGAAAATAAGGTGAAAGATAAGGTATGACAAGGACTAAGATCACGTGACCCTTTGGATAACTCGGGAAAGCGGGGTCCACTGAGATAAGCATACCATGACGGAACACGGGGAAGGGCGGTGCCTCACAAATGGGTATAGTGCAGGGAAACCACCACTGGTCATCTAACAAGTATCTCACAACTCACATCTGTGCCTTAATAAGACTTCGTGAGGATCTTTCCTAGAGCCGCCAAACTGGGTGTCCGGCAAACCGTAACTTGAGACTCTAGGGGACAATCTTAAGCTTGTCCCTTGCTCCCTCTCACCTCCTTGCCCCACAGGACTAGGTGAGGAAATAACCACTATAAAGCTGATATGTATGGCTGACCTGTGTCCATGTGTGTTTACAAACACATTGCATGGATTTTACATTTACATTTCATACTGAGCCTTTTTGGCTAGATTTTACATTTACAATAGCCCTTTTGGCTTGCTTTACATTTCTTCATTTTACATCAAGGCCCTTTTGGGCTACATACATATCTCAATAGATATAATCAAGGTGCTCATACTGCAGAGTAATGGGGGTGAGCATAAATGCTTCGATGACCAATGGGGAACACCCGGTGAGGCTACACACTCCTTTACTGCATTGCAACATCGGGGGCAACCGACAGGAGCAAATCCCAGGTTTGAGAGGGCATCTCACACACTAAAGAGCCGAGGCACAAAAGACAGGGAGTGATGGCATACTCAGAGATCAATGGGGAAGGGGATCCTCAAGGTCACAAATCAGAATCCAAGTCGGGAAAGATCAATCATGAATGGGTTGGATGGGTGGAGAGAGTGAAGGTGGATCCAACGTCAGCTGCCTAGGGGAACTAAGTGACCAAGTCTATACCAATAGTGGGAATGTGATCCGGTGTGCATAGACAGGAGCCTATAGAAGGGGGTGGACTAACATCACCAAGGGCCCAACAATACATCATAATGACAACTAGATCACCATATCAAACATCTCATGCAAAGCTAGTGTACTATCATGTATAAACAAGTCTAATCAACAACATAAGCAGGTACAAATGTTATACCTGCCGCACCATATACCTGCTGCTGAAGCTGACTCTGAAGTTGGATCTCTACTGAATCCAGGCACAAATAATAAACCAACAATACTCTGTGATAGTCTCAATCAAAACAAGACTAGGCAAATGTCTCAATGGGCTTATGTCAAAACCTGGCAAGGAAGGGTGACCTTGCGGTAAATGCTAAGTAACATGTCTGGACAATACAATAAAACCATCTGTCCCCACTGATATATCTGCTCGGGGCAATCTGAACAAAACTGTGCCTCCTCTGAAGGCATCCAATCTCTGATCTGGAAAAAAAAAGTATAGTATGGTCCCCGACCACACAATCTGCAGCATGGTAGCTCCAGCTAACATGGATGTGATAACACCTGACCAAGTGCCTCCATTCTCAAGGAATGGCTCTCAGCCCAAGGTTGAGCTTCAATCCTAGACTAAGTCATGTTGATCAACCTCTGGTCCATGACCAGGTCCTCCATTCTCCTAGAGAATGGTCCTCAGCGTCAAGCTGAGATTTCAGTCCCAGACTGAATGTTGATCAACCATCTGCAAGACCTACTTGGTCCTTGACCAAGAATCTGCGTGGTCCTAGACCAGGATGTCTCTGTCTCAACCTGCATGATCTGCTTGGTCCACATGACCAAGAAACTGTCTGGTCCCATACCAGAATACCCTAGAGACAAATAGGGGCCCTAGCCACATGCTAGGGACTTTGCCATGGCATCAACCTACTTGGTCCTCGACCAAGAACCCTAGGAGACAGCTGGGGGGCCTAGGGTACCTTCTAGGGTCTTACTCATTACTCTGCCTGGTTAACTTGACCAGGAACCCTAGTTAACTAACTAGGGTACCACTCTCTCTGAGAATGGGTCTCGCAGCTGCACTAAAAAATTAACACTGTATAGCCATGCGTTCCCTCATGAGAGAGTTAACTGAACTTAGACCAGCCAAGTGGTGTCAACTAGCTGACAACTACTGAGTGAGGCTAGTTAACTTGGCTTTGACTAGTCAAGTGCTGTCAACTAGCTCACAACTACCAAGTGAGGCTAGTTAACTTGGCATGCATGAGCCAAGCTAGTTAACTACTCCATAACATGCAAGAGAGGCGCACTTATGGAGTCAACTAGGTGGCAACTGGCAAGTAAGGTGCACTAATCCCTAGAAAAGATGAGGAGGGTGCCTTCATTCCTAAAACTAGGAGGAGGGTACATTTATGCCTAAAATTGAAAAAAAAGGGTCTCAAGTGAGCTGAAATGTCTACATGTAGACCAACAAAATTGATTTCTTCATCAAGTTGGCACCTAAGATGAATGTTATAGTAAAATTAGGCCTTTATGTAGCTAACCAAAGAGAAATCTACAATAGTGATGGAACATTTTTTTACTAAGAGGTGGTTGAAGGTAGGCATATCAATATAAAATAGTCCCAAGAACACAAATATAAGCATATTTTCATGAAAATCCAATGCAATTGATAACTATGTGAACTTAAACAATGTTAAATAATAAGCACTTCAATTTTGTTCTTGACAATTATTTTTCAATGTTCCACCAAGTTTTCGACGGTGGGGAATGCGAGAACAAGGAAATGTGTCTGACAGATGTGTGGAGACACCCTCCAAATTTTAGGAAACGTCAAGGTCCCTGAAATAGGGGACCCTCTCCAAAATCCTAAAAAATAAAAAATTAAATATATGAGAAACAATTATAAGTCACAACATGAACAATGAAAGAATGAAATAAACATTCACATTCACTTTAGGGTTTAGATTTTTTGTGGTTATATCTTTTTCTAAGGACATTAGGAAAAAAACATGGGGGTATGCCTAAGGGTCCCCTTTTTGGAGGGAGGACACTCAAGGGTCCCCCACAAAACAAAAACATCCCCCATTTATAAATAAGCATCCCCCTAGCACCTCCTTGAATTTCCCCAAAGTGGGGGGCATGAGGAAACATCCCCCACTAGGTTAACCCATTTCAGAAATGTATGAAGCATGGGGGACACACACCCACCCAAGGTAGCACGTTCCTGTGTAACACTTATTTCTACTTTCTACTAGGATGATAAATTTTGTAAGATTGTTGTTAATTTCATACATTTTAATTACATCCATACTAGAAGTTTTACGTATTGAGCATATTCTACAGTGAAAAAAATATGAGTTTTACAATGCCAAATGTGATATTTCTATGTTGTGATCTTCTTTCTTTTCATCTATCCTTGAACCAATAGCAAAGGCCTTTCTCATCACTTATATCATTCGCATGATGGCATATTTTAGGTTGATATATCATTACCATTCCTCAACAAGAATATTCAACATATCCTACTAATCTTCATGTTTCTTCCCTCTAAAATGCTTTTCCATTGCCTTTATTGGTATTTGCTAGATTTAAACTACTAACATATTCAAGGGATTTAACCAATATATTCAAGGGATTTTTCCAATATATGAGAACTTCTGAGTTTCCCAGCAACCTGTTGCAATGTGTCGTCACTGTCGACTTTCACTACAGAATGCAAGTTGAAGATTACAATGTGTCATCGGGGCTTTAGTGGGTTGTTTCACAAACCGAGCTGAAGTCAATCCATTTTGCTAGATTTGGATCCAAGTGCGTGGGGATTTACAAGGTCTATCAATTCTTTCACTCAAGGAATAATGGGAGAAGCCATTCGCTTAAAGATAAAGGTGTTTAACTCCTTAGTTAGGTCTCTAAATTCGAGCAAGAGAAGCTAGCCTTTGCAAAAGAGATTTATAAAATGTCTGGAAGCCATCCCTCAACTCTACCTTCCACTTTGGAACCAAGAAGAAAAGCCCTCATTTTGTCTGAACGCCTATTGATTGAAAAGTTTATAGGCTGTTGGCCTAGCCCAAAAGTTGTAGAATCATAGTAGCAAAACAATGGACTCTAAAGATTCAAGGATAAGTAGCATCATTTGCATCTAGTTGAGGTTTTATTTTTTCTGTTTTTTTAAATCGGGGGAATGTGATCTAATTTTCCGCTACGGGCCCTACTTCATGGGATCCTAAGGAATGTATCTGTCTCCTCAATCTCTTGACTTCAACCTAGAAGAGGAAATTACGGCAGCCCTTGTATGGATTAGGTTGTCACATCCCCCTTTGATTTTCTAGGAAGAAAACTCTCTCAGAGAAATCAAGAACAAGCTAGGCCAATTCATTGACCAAATAAGCTAAAAGGAAACTCGTTCTCTTGCACACAAATATATGTGGAGGTGGATCTGGAGAAGGGTCTTCCATAAGCATTGCGAATCAATCTAGATGGATGAAGCCACCAGCAATCACTAGATTATGAGCAAATTCCTTTTAAGTGCAATGTTTGTCATGTTTATGGGCATTTTGCCAAATATTTCCCAAATATCCAAAGGACAAGCCTCCCCCAAAGGCGCAGACAAAAAAATAATTCAAGTTTAAGAGGGTTCTTGATAGGTGTAGAAACTCTCAGCTTAAGGGGCCACGGCAATCAAAGCCAACCCAAGAAGGGCCGCTCAAATCAAGCAATAACAAATTCGAAGTACTTGGAAATCCAGATGATATGTAGAAGGAAAAAGACCCCAACTCTATAACAGACCATCTTGAAGGTGGTGCAGGTCCAGAGGTCAATGCCCCAACAAAGAGAAAGAAGCAAAGTGGGGAAAGGAGGAAGAAGAGGAAGCATAGGAAATAGAGGAGGAAGCAGACCGAGAAGAGGGAGTAGTGGTGAAGCAAAAGATTGCAGCCCCTCTTGTCAGTTTAGTGTCGCATGCCCACCCACCTAAGACATCCAAATCTCTTATTTTCATCAAAGTCCTAAAGAAAGCCCCAAATCCTTCCCCTACTCTCACTCGAGGAAGCAAATCTAGACAAGACCAGAGAGAATATGAGGTAGAATCAAATATCCACTTGGGCCACCAACAAACATTGCATTCTCTCCTGTTTAGGTGGGGGAGAACACTCAAATAAACATTAATCATGTAATGTTTCTGCATTATACTATGTAATCAATTTGTAAGAATCTATCTTTGTACTCAGGAATATGATAGAAAAAGTCTCTATTGGAAAATTTGTCACCTCTCTTTGCAGTCTCATTGGGCAATGGAAAGAACCACAAATTATGATCTACCTTCCTAAGCTTTGGATTACCAAGTTGTCCGATGCAACTGCAACTCTTTTTAATATAAACTATAATTGTTTTAGTCCAAAAAAATAGGATGTTGATGAAACGGTTGCCTCTAAATGTGTGATTAAAACCTCTTCTTCCAAGAGTGAAGAATCATAAAATTTAACTCAACCGATGTTGACAACATCATAAATAGCAAGTTGTGATAGGAGATCCAACTGAAGAGCATTAGAACCCACTTGCCGAGTGATGGTATATGGACCATTCCAAGGTCTGAACTTGTGATGATGTTGGTTCTTGAACCTATGTTTGTCCAAGTGAAGAGAAACTCTATCACCAACTTGAAACTATGGAGATACTCAATGTATGTCATGAAGTGCTTTGTACTTGCCTTGAGTTGGTTGAAGTATATCATGTACCCAAGCATGAATTTGGCCAAGTTTCGTACAAAGGAAATATCCTTATCTTGCTCCTTTTGTTGGTCGAAAATGGATGATAAAAAAAGAGAAATAGGAAGTTCATAGGGTGCAAGGGCTTGTAAGCCATAACAAACCTCAAATGTAGAGTGCCATGTTGAGACATGCATTACTTCATCTATTCATCATAATTGTGTTGCAAGATATGAAGGTGATTGTCCAATTATTTGTTTTGTCGATGGTAGATGCAGAATGCATGGACTAAAGGTCCTACCTCTATATGTCTATTAGATTGAGGGTGAAAGGAGGTAGAAAACCTCAACAGGAAACCAAGTACCTTCCACATGGATCACTAAATAGTAAAAATGGCTCAAGAATCATGATATGAAAGGATGGTAAGCAGAAGCCCAAATTAAGTCCAAACATGTTCAAAGAACAATTGCAACTTTGGGAGCAACATTGAGACTTATTGTAAGGGATAAACATTGCCATCTTAGAAAATCTACAATAAACAACAAAGATATAGTCATGTTTCCTTTGAGGAGTGGGAAAACTGCTTATGAAAACCATAGAAATTGATTCCCATGCTTGGAATGGCAATGGCAAAGGTTGGTATAGTCCAAGCTTCCTCTTAGAAGGTTTGGCTTGGCTGCAAAGTGAGAACCTTCAAATGTAATCCTCCATCTGTTTCTATACGCATGACCAATCAAAGTACCATTATTGATGCTACAATGTTTTTTAAATACCAAAATGGCCTCTATCCTTTCTTAGAACTTAAGGGAATTGAGATTTTTTAAACAGGTTCTATTTTTTTTCCATAAGGATGTAGAATCCCTTCCTACTGGGTCACATGCTCATATGCTAGCATTTTTGGCTTATAAAGGACAGGAATTTTCTTGTAATCATGTTGTTATATTGAAGCAACTCTCTTTGTTCCATGATGTAACTCTTTGGCCCCGTAACTCTTTGGATGTAATATATGATGCATTTCTCAAAATACAATCATCTCCATAGGGGAAAGGGTGAACTTCCTTAAGAAGAAGGGGATGAGCTAGCCCTGCGAGAACACAATGTTGATATGCCAAGATTAGACAAAAGTAGGAATTTGTGGAGTAAAGGTCTTTCCACTCCTTGTAAATTCCACCTCTCACATCAAGTATGTGAAGGACCTTAGCAAGAGGTCTACTAAGAATATCAACAACCTTGTTTGAAACCCCTTTCCTATACTAAATTTTTATCACTAGGTGAAATGATTGAATATAGGATGATCAATTTTAAAGGCATTGTTCTTGAATTTTAAATTATAAATTTAAAAACTTGGGAAGTTGATGATCAGTCTGGAGAATTATTTATCTCCCAAGTATGTAGTGTTGACATTGTTGAGTGCTTGAACCAAGGCATAAAACTCCTTGTGAGTGTTGTAACTCAACTTTGCTTGAGAAATTCTTTCTAAATGGAATGCAACTAAATGTCTTCCCTTCTTAAGAAGTTAAGAACTACACCAATAGCATATAGCATATTGTGAGGTAATAGTTTCTGTCTCAAAATGTTGTTGTAGATTGGGAATGTAAGTATAGGTGTTGTGCAAAGAGCATATTCCAGCATTTAAAATGATTTGTTTGCTTCTAGTCTCCATGTAAGAGTTTAATGATTTGTCAATTGATTGAGAGGATATGCTATATGTGAGTAGTGGCGAAAGAATTTCCTGGAGAAATTCATGCCTCCTAAAAAATTCTTGAGATTAGCAATATTGGTGATAGACCATTATTTCAAAACTTTGACCTTATCTAGATATGTATGAGCACTTGTTTCATCAAAGATAGAACTTAGGTATTTGACATAAATATGCCCAAAAAATGACTTCTTTATATTTAATTGCATATTGTGTGGACATGATCCAAGATAGTGTGGACATGATCCAAGGTTTCTTCCCAATTTCTACCATAGATCAAGATATCATACAAGTAAACAAGGGTGGAAAATGCCATTGGTGATTTGCATAAAGTGGTGGGGGCATTGGTGAGTCCAAAGAGCATGACCTACCACTCAAAGAGTCCAAGTTTTGTCTTGAAGAAAATATATAGTATCTCGAAGTGGTCCAAAGGTAAGGGTAATTAAGCATTGCCATGTGACCAATGTTGGTTGCCCAACATCCTTGACCCATCCAAGTTGGTATGATTGAGGATAAGCTATGGTTGGTAGTTTGAGTTCCTCTACTAATTATTTTGGATGTCATTATCCATGGCCATGTATGCCAGCCTATGTTTGATCTGACAATCTGTGAATAGGGCTTCCTTATTGTTGGCATCTTTGGCCATCAAGATCAACGCAAGATCAACAAAGGTGGAAATCCAAAATTGTTGACATTGACTTCTAATTCTCTAGTCTCCGATCACTACTCAACGAGGAGAGTTTTTGTCTCTTCGGTTTCTTTGGCCTATAATGTGCACCGCTCCTCATTGGAATGATCAAGATTTCTATGATAAAGGTGGAACTTATTCTTTCCTTGCAAACAAAGGACGTGGAACTTCTTCTTTCTGTTGACAATAGAGGGTGTGGAGATAGCTACTCTTTTGTTTTGTTCATTGTGTTTAGGTTGAGCCTTAGTGGTGGAAGGGGAGAGAGAAGAAGAATACAAGAAAAAGCTCTAACTCCATTCTAGTACTAGAAAGAAAAAAATCCAAAATGAATTTATTTTAGAGGGTCTCCTCTAGGTCTTGCACCTTAAGTTGATCAAGGGCTTGTTGAATACCTCAATGCACTGCTAGACAGTCTAACCAAAAGGTTGTCAAAGTCGTATCCATCAAGCCAACATAGCATCCTTGCACCCCAATGGGTAAAACCACTTCCTGACAACAAATTTTACATTGTCCCATTTATTAATAGGTTGTTGGTTTGTGGAAGCTAGCATTTAAGTGTGATATTGCCACTAGTTAAGTGCCTATTACTCCATATGCACTTTTTTACACCCTAGATCGTCGAAGATCGCTTGCCAAGATATTCCAAAGTGAAGGGATCTTTTTCCATTGTAAAAGGCCAAGTCTGGGCTTGTTTATGTAAAAGTGGCAGTCTAGCTGGGCTCAAGACCCATGGTCTAGTTATGGCAGGTCCTCTTGGTTTTCAATGTTCCATTCCAAGAAGTGTTGGCTTAGTGACATTGTTGACTGCCCCTTTATGGGCAGAAGTCCCCCATTATGTTGGGCCATTTGTGCCCTGGGTTGATGTTCGGTGCTTCCCAAGATGGACCCATTAGGACACATGGCATGGGGGCTCCTAGTCACACTTATGTTTATGGTATGTAAAAGGTGATTGCACATGTGCACACTTCATCATGACGTCATCTTCTTCAAAAGAGTTTTCCCTTGCTAAAGGGGAGGGAGTTGAGGGATCTTCTAAATTGTTAGGGTTAGTTGGGGCATGATGTCCTCCTCAGGCTCATTGCTTCATCCAAATGATGCCAATTGCACTATCTTATCATTATTTTTAGCCTTTTCTAGTTTAGTCCCTGGCTTGTGGGTGACAAACCCTATTAAGTTATTTTTACTTTTTAGCAAGGTAGGCTCTAAAACTTCAAAAATCCTAGGAAGCCTCATATAAATAAAGGCTCCTAACATCATTTGTAAACCAGACAAGGGTTCTAATTATGTGCTTATTTCTCTTTATCTTGGTATATTGGAGCTTCTAAGTGGTGCGCACCTCTCTCTTTAGTAAGTTTTATGTGTAATGAAGGTTGAATGGTGGATTTTCTAGGGTTTTTGCTATCTTGCACGGTTGATCCTAAGAATAGTTGTAATAACTCATGGCGAAGGAAGGACTTGAGAAGTATCTCTTGCTCTCTTTCTTGGTTGATGTTGGTAAGATCTCTCCATTTTCTTGTTTGACGTTGCTTTTGCACCTTGAGCAAGGTAAATTAGGGTTTTATTGGCATCTTGTCAACTTTGTTTGAGGAGACTTTCCTCTTGAAGGAGCTCTCCACAATGGGGCCTTGGTATTCACTATTTGCCCTAATTAGGGTTTGGCTACTTCAACCTAGTATCGGGTTACTAGCCTTTGCCCTAGTTGGTAAATCTTGAATAGCCAAATTGAGTAGGGACGCTGACCTTGACCTCTAATTGTACTAGGGTTGAGGACTAAGGTCATAACCCCTTCTCTTCGTATTTTTATCAAAATTCGCTTGTATTATTTATTGCAAAAACACCAAAAAATATAATATTGGAAAAACCCTAAAAATTATAAAAATTCATATCTCAAAAAATATTTGCAATTTGGAATTTCTGTTTGGACAAGAAAGTGAGCCCTAGTTGAATTAACGGTGAATCTTTAAGGGTGTTTTCTTCCTATGACGGATTTGTGAAAATCTCTGTGACCTATGCTTGTTAGGGTTTTGTTTTGCAGATCTGTTATTGCAGGTCCATCAGATATCTTCATCATTTCAGCCAAGTTTGAAGGTCTAAAAAGCAGGTTTTTGGGCCTAGATTGACCCTTGGGGAGTTGGATACTTGTTGTGAAATGTTATAAGCAGAACCACCATCTATTTGAAGGTTGTTTTAGGGCAAATACCAGATCTGATTTCACATTTTCATATCTGATTTAAACGCCCTTCTTCATCCTATCACATATCCCCCTCACCTCCATACCTCAAGGTACATGCCATGCAATGAGTTGGTATTGCTTTGATCAGTTTTTATCAGGTTTTTGGATCATTATTAACTGCTGCAATCTTATAACAGCAGCAAAACATTCAAGTTATATTTCTTGGAATCCATAATTAAGTGTTATAACTCCTACCCGTCCCCCAGTGTTGTTTATGCTTCATTGTCTTGACTCCATACAGCACTGATCTTTGCTGAGAGGTTTCTTCGGAAAGGTGTTTTTGTTTTGTTTAAACAATTGCAGATATCTATCATCAACATCAGGGACTCCCCTATGGTCTTAGGAGTTGACCTAAAGTGTTAAGGAGCTAGGTTGTGTTGACATTGAGCTCTATCTCCTCCCGTGCTTACCACTCATCACACCATGATCCATGACCTTGGTTGGGGTGCTATTTTGAGTGGCAACACACTTCATCTATTATCTTGTGAGGTCCAATGACATTTGATAAAGTATGGAAATAGGCTTCAAGATTGTGGAGTCGAGTATCCATCTTAGCTTCTGTCCATTGAGAGACCTGTTAAATTTAGGCATTGAGATCTTTATGTCTTGTTGGAAAGGTTGTTGGACAAGAATAGTTGAGGTTGCATTATGAGGTGGTTGTTGTGCGACATCATTTGTTCAAACAGTTACATCACGTCCTGAATCATCTTGGTTTGAAACTTGTTATGGGCTTGTCTCTGCATTGCAAGTTGTTATCATTGTTCAGCAAGTTTGTCTACTAAGAACTCATTCTATTAGTGGTGGTCTCCGTGCAACTGATCTTCCTGGAATTGAATGAGACTGGACTCCTGAGAACACTTTGTCTCTTTTGGGTCAAAACAGGCCATGAAGACCAGTTCAATTGGATGGAACAGAGATCAACAAAAAATGCAAACAAACACAAAGATTTTGTTGGTTTTAATGCTTTTTGAAACAAAAGCAAAGTGTAGAGAATTGCCTATTTTCAAGTGGAATATTCTGTGAAAGCAAAGGAAATTTCATTGATTTGATCAAGGCATCAGTGGAATACTCTACGAGTAGAAAATTTTGTGGAAAATTAGACAGAATCAGATAGAATAATAGCTCAAAAATTACGCAAGTTCTGTGGCTGCATAAAATGTGAAAATTTTGGGGCCAGAAATCTACACGAATTGAGAAGGAATTCAACAATTTGATTTGGAGGCTTGTTAGCAGCCTGCAAGTAATGTATGAAAGTCTGCCACATACATAATGCTTGAATTTTTGGTGCAAAATTTGTTGAAAGTTCAAGGGGAATACCAGCTAGGAGAACTTGAGAAGCTCCAAAGAAAACAAAATTGGAGAATCGTCAAGCTCTCATACCAATTGATATGTGCACAAGTAGAACAATAGATGTAACCTAAGTCACATGACATGAGAACAAGGGACACAAAGGACACAGAAATAAGAGTATCTGACACAAGACACATCAACCCCAAAAAAAGGACATAGAGACATGTTATATATATATATAATATATATAATCGACATAAAAATCCTATTTTTTTAGAAACTATAACATTTATAAAACACTTGGAATCCTATCAAATCTCGATTTTACCCTTCACCTGCACAATGAGAGACCATGAGAGCTCTTTCCCTACAGCTAAAAGTAAGAAAACGTGATTAAAAAAGGCTTTTTAGAGTGGGACACATCTAGAGCACGTGTTTGACACATGTCCTATTTTAGGATATGTGCCAAACACGTGTATGTGTCTGATACGTAGGATATGAACACAGCCCCCAATTGGATGTGTCATGTTTCCTAGGATGTAACACTCACATAAGAAGAAAACGCAAGAGAAGAATCGTCACAATTTCTTTTTTCCAAGAAATATAGTCCCTCACTCACATATTATGTGTTCCAAGTGAGGATGCTGGTATCTTGCCATCCCCCAAACTCTACTCCAGTTTTCAGGATGGGGGGTTGGTAGTAACTCCGAACAAATATACCGAGTAGTAACCCCAAGGGACTAAATGGTATTTGATCCCGAGACCTTCGTTAACTTACACACAAGAGCATCCACTGATCAAGCTAACCCTTAGGGATAGAATTATCGCAATTGCATACAAGGCACACTTTATGGTTGAGGTAAGTCGAGTGGTAAGTGACATACAAATATAAGAATACAAAATACAATCTTGACTTTTTCTCCTATGCTTAGATCTCATCATCTGAATAAATTGCTAATATAGTACACCTCCACTAGACATGTTTTAAATGCTCAGATGAACTGCTAAATATATGCTTTACCTAGACATCTTTGTAATACTTAATTGATTTGCCAAATAATCTGCACTTAATGAACATTGTAGCATGTCAACAACTGACAACAAAGCCTCCCACAATGACAAAGTAATGTCACCTATGAGCCATTTCTTGAGGATCACAGAGATCTAGGTCGAATCTTTTCCATGCCAAACTAGAAAAATAAATACTATCATGTTTTAACTACTAGAATTTGCCTATTACCCACAATGTTAATATAATTTTGTAATTGTATCCATATAATAGCTTTTGCAAGGTCTACAGTGTGTAGTGTTTAACAGGATTTTCTAATGCATTTGAAACATTCCCTTTCATAATGGCCAACAAGCAGTGTCTAAGATATTCTCCATCATGTTGTCCCACCAACAGAATTTTCTTTATCGATGATCAAAATAAGAATTTCAAAAAGCAAGTTGTAACTTACTCAATACATATTCACCTCCCAACAATAATTATTGAGATAAAATTATCTCCATCTTATATCAACAAATTCATATTAATAAATCTCTCCTATATACCACTTCATCCATTAAAAAACCTATTAATATTGGTTAATATGGTATCAGCACAAAAAGAAAAAGGCGAAAGCCATTCACACACAAGGGGGAAAAAATCAATAGAAAGTATGCAAGAAACAAGGAGATTGCCACAATGTACACATATGTCCACTCTATATTGTATTATGTATTTATAAAGTTACTATCCAAGTGGGTTAGTTCTATCAATTCAATTGAGACTATTTCAAAGTGGAGTTCGTTGTGAGATCTTCAATTCTAGTTGGCTGAGATTTGAGTTTGGTTGAGTCCCGATGGGTTACCAGCAACTATAGAGGCTAGCGGTTGAGCTGCCCTCCATTTGGATATTCTGAGGAAGAGGTGGGGATCGTACAAGGTTTTCCTTGGAAAAAAATGTATTTATAGAGCTACAGAATTGGTGGAGAATGATCATTTTTAATCAATTCTCCTAGGGTTACAATATTATACATATTTAGGTAAGTAATCATTTGTATTTTACACTTGTGCACTTCACCTATTTCATTGTAAATTATTCATTTGTAATTTGGTAAAAAAAATGCCCATTTGGATATTCCAAGGAAGAGGTGGGAATCGTATGAGATTTTCCTTGAAAAAAATGTATTTATAGAGCTACAAAATTGGTGGAGAATGATCATCTTTGACCAATTCTCCTAAATATACATATTTAGGTAAGTGATCATTCTTTAACAAATCACATATGAATAATTTACAATGAAACAGGTGAAGTGCACAAGTGCAAAACACCAATGTTCCCCCAAGTTTTTGGGACGCGGGAGCGCAGGAGCGGGGAAACGCACATTGGGGACGTGTGGAGACCACCCCCAAATTTTAGTGAAATTCGGGGGGGACGGGGGGACGTCCAGGTCATAATAAAAATTATAAAAAATATAAAAATTATTATTATAAATTATTAAATCCCAGCAATAACAATTCAATGATTCATCGATGCCATGTAAATCACTAAAAGTAAATACTAAATACTAAATTCATCATTGTGCAATGTAAATCAGAATGTAACAAATTAATAATACAAACACGTTACACAATTCATCATGATCGTTTTCAAATTTGTCATTTGAATCTTGATATTCATATTTCTAATTTCAGTCATTCTAATTGAAAAATTGAATTAGTGATATTGCATGCTAAAATAGTAAAACAGTAAATTACTAAAGACTAAGTTTGAAATAGAGACTAAAACAACAATTAAAATTAAAATTTTGTATTTTTAAACTGAAATTGGGAAAATCATGGGGGAGCGTCTAGGAGCCCCTTAGTTTCGAGAGGGAGCGTGTGGGAGCCCCCCTTCACCGGAGTGCGCTGCAGAACAGGGGGGTGCGCTCCCTTGTGCGTTTCCGAGAGTTTCCTGATTTTGGGGACGCTGGGAAACGTTTCACCAGGAGTCCCCAAGTCCCCGGGGTGCAAGGAGCGAGGGGGGTGCGCCCCCGACCCTGGGGGACAAGTCCCCGTGGAACACTGCAAAACACAAATATAATACCTATGTGAACACAGATTCCTCCCTATTGAAGATGGGAAAGCCATCACTGACATGCTGACTAGGACAACCACTTTACTTGAGTGGGTAAAGCGACCATGTGACCCACCAAGTAAGTGGTAGTGGGTTTTACTAGGACAACAAGAAGTGCGGTTTCCTCCAAAGGAGGCTAAAAATCAGGAATTTCCCTCTGTATGTGTGACAGAAATAAATTCCTCCTAGTTAGGGTGCTCAAACTGCTAGAGCTTTTTATGGCCCTTAGACCTTATGTGCATTATTGTACTTGGACTTCTCGCAATATACTCATATTATACACAAGATAAATGACGAGTTATTTTATTATTCAACAAGACATCATATACAATAAGGGAGACCCCCTTATACTTTTTTCAACGGATACCTATCTTTTTGATGGACAGTAAACCCGAAAAAATAAAGTCCCAAAATCCCACACTTAAACAAATAATGACAAAATTTGTAATCGCAATTATTGCTCAAAGGCTACATCAATATCAATAGCCACATCCAACAAACCCCACACATGGAGGGAGCATGCCTATCAAGTTTTGAACTTCGGTCATTGTCAAAACAACTGCTCCAAGTTGTTGCTAGACCACAGCTCGACGGATACGAGATCCCCTTATATGTTTATTCATGAATTGGTTTATAATACCTAACTCGCCTAACTGCTCTTAACTAATAACTCTGACTTTAACATATTGTGACTTTATTACATTAAACAATAATATTGGAGTGTTAATAGTCCAACACACTCCCTTAACACAACAATAATATTTTACCTATTACCCCTCTTTACATCAAATATTCAACAACTTATAAAGACAATTACAAAGATAATATAAATCACTATTTTAATTTTTAGCTTCTCATATTTCCATATCCTAAGACTTATGTTGGTGTTCCTTTGAACTGGTGTCTCCTCCAATTTGAAGATGGAATTCATCAATAACCACCTAAGCAATCAATTCACCGTCTCTTTTCTCTTAAGCAGGAATCGACCTTAAGAACCTCGTTACCATCTCTTCTCACCAAAGCAAGAATCCACTTAAGCAAAATATATTGTCACATCTTCTTAATGAAGAGGATAGAATTTACCTTGACAACTCAACTCATGCACCCAACTGGAAATCTAAGTTACTGATTAATAAGTATAATCTTGTTTAATTGTTTGATTTGAAAATCATCTCCTTCCTTGTTTGGTTCATTTTCTTCTACTCCTTCTTCTTTTGTATTCTAAGCCATGTAACTTGCTTCAGACTTCATACTTTGCCTTCGAGTACATCATTTGCCCAGATTTTACAACGACCAAATTTCCAAAATAATAACAATTTCTTCCCTTTCTTGTGCTCCTAACTCTTTGTTTTCAGATTTTCTTTTTCCTTTGCTAAAAAAGACTCTGTCTTCATCTTTTTCATCATCAAACTCGCATTCCCACCATAAGGGTCAAAATCATTGTTTTACAGATTGTGGTGAAATATTGCTGAGGGTAAATACAAAGTTACTGTATTTGGAGGGTAAGTTGTTCAATAAAATAGTCGTGGCCCCATCTTCTACTTTGATTGTTAACCTCTGCTTCTATCCGCTGTTGTATTAATCCCTGAGGGCATTAATATGCCTGGAGTCTGGACATGGATTCGCCTTGACCCATTTTAATGAAAAAAAGTTCTTTCCTCGGCAGAAAGTTTGCATTATGAGATTTTGCTCCGAAAAAATTTATCAACTGCTCTCATACTTCCTTCGAGGATCTGTCAAATCCATATAATGGAATTGAGTATTGGACATAGCTAAACCAATATTGGCTTTTGCTTTGCTTTGTTATATATAGTTGTCTACTTCACTAATTTCTCATATTGTATGGGTTTTGTTTGTGTTATGTTAACAATGCTCTCCAATTTTGATCATTAATAGCATTTTCACTTTCCATGTATGAAAAATTTTCCAGTTGAAGTTTTCAAACATCAGATGTCTTTCCAATTTTCAGAGAAATGTTTCTTTGACAACAGAACAATAATTCGAAATACTCTGTATGTTTCTGCCCGGAAAAAAGTGATCTTCAAAAGATAAACGAGACGTATCTTTAGTGATTGCTTATTTTCACCTCAGAAAATCACACACTGCTTCTTGTAAATCTTCTGTGAATACTGTCTCTGTGTCTAAACAAAATAGGGCTCTATCATCTGTGTAAAATAATCTAAAGAAAACGATTTTCAGAAGAAGAAAAAATACCTGACTAGGACTTTTCTGGGCACGAATTTTTTTTATTTTTACGACGGAGCAGTTGTTTAACGGATCTCTGTCTGGTCAAGCCAACACACAAAAATCTTCTGTAAATTGAACATTCTACCAGGGCACGGTTCTGCTTTTCTCTGCGTCTATGGTTTTCCTGCTTCAGACGGACATGAGTCATGCATCTCTGCTACGCGATTCTCCTCCCCATTCTGATTCTCTTTGTCTTGGCTGTCGGGGACGCTTTCTGTGGCCGATTAACATCCGTGAAATGCATGGCAGGTTCTACTTCTAGCTACTGTGGGTCTCTAATTTGACGACGGGATTTTTAATCCTGTTTTTTTAACTCGTCCATATAATGATGCAGTGGCACATACTAGGCTAGTAGCACTGAGTAATGTAGTATTTTTCCTGCTTTGGATAAGGAAAAATTGTCGCTGTCAAAAATATATGTGGGTTTGTCAGTTACTTACTTACTAGGGAATTACTTACAAGCTGCTAATTAGAAATTAAAGCATAAATGTTAGATCTAGACCTAAAGGACCTAAATTACGTAGGGTTTGAAATTATAAGAGTTAGCATAACTAAAAAAACAAAATCGTAAGAATTGGAGAATGAATATTAGATGTGGGTATTCATGAAGATAAGTGGAGTGATTAAGTGGGTATAGATGTGAGTCCCTTACGTCATTGCCTATATTCTCTAAAAATCCGTCAACAAACCCTAAGGTTTCGTCTTGCATTAGGGCTCGTTTCCATAATGTTACAGTGCGTAAGCCCCGGCGGACTGGTAGGAAAGGGTTTGCGGATTCTATTGACTCATTGGGGGAGTCTGTGTCTGTTTCGGACCGTAGTCTTGATGATATTGGGAGGGTGGATGAACACATTGTGTTGGGCAATACTTCTGGGGCACCTGCATCGGGGGCCTTGGAGGGGAGCATTGAGGAGTCTGATGTTGGGGGCCTTAGAGCGATTCCCCCCTATATTGGGGGTTCCTGATGACTATTTGTTCATTGAATATACGGGGGCTGGGATCGACTGTGCGAGCTAGGGTCCTCTCCCACCTAATTGCTATTGCTTGTCCTACTATTTTGCTCTTACAAGAGACGATGTGTGCAGACCATCATGCAGTTTCCAAGGTTGCAAGCATTGTTCCGGGTTGGGAAATCACTGTTGTTAGCTCGGATGGCCTGTCAGGTGGATTGCTGGCAGCTTGGGACCCTCGGGTTTTTTCCTTTTCTGTTTACAAGACTCGGTGGGGTATTCTCATGGAAGGGGTCTGTAAGGTGAACAACTTGCAATTTAACATTCTGAATTGTTACGCTCCATATAAGGATCGTGTGGGGTTCTGGTTGGGATTGCAGACTTCTGGGATTCTAAGTTTGACTAATATTATGGTCGCTGGGGACTTAAATTTTACCAGATATGCTCACGAAATCTGGGGGGCAAATGCTAAGATGGATAATTTATCTGACTTTTTTAATGAGTATCTATTTAAAAACAAGTTAGTGGATGTGGTCACAGGGGTGACAGCTCCTACTTGGACCAATGGAAGGTGCGGTCTAGATGGGATTCACAAGCGACTTGATAAATTTTTGGTACATGAATCATTAATTGAATCAGTGGGTATCTACAGAGCCTGGGTGGGGGAGAACAAGGTCTCTGATCACTGGCCAGTTTTTCTCCAATTTGAGGAGTGTGTCTATCTACAGAAATTTCCCTATAAGTTTCACTGTTCATGGTTGAAACATGAAGCATTTGTGCAGTTTGCTAAGGACGAATGGCTGAGACTCACTAATGATGGGGACCTCAATCCTGTGGATAATTTCTGTAAGAAATTACAGAGATTTAAACATATCGTCTCTACCTGGATTCATATGAAAAAGAAGAAGGATAAGGAGCAGCTTTTGAGGGTGGAGGAACAATTAAAAGAACTTTATTGTCGCAATCTGACTACTCCTCAGGATAGCAGCAACTTCAATCTTATTAAAAAATTGGAAATGGAAAAGGCTGATATAATCCTTAGAGAGGAGATGGAATGGCGGATGAAAAGTAGAGCACTTTGGGTTATGTATGGGGATAGCAACACAAGGTTTTTTCATTCTTTTGCTTCGGCAAGAAGAAATAGTAACACTATATGGAAGATTTCTGATGATTCGGGGACTGAGGTTACTGGTCAACTTGAGATTTTAAAATTGGCAAGGGAGCACTTCAGTAAGACATATGATGTTGATCCTGAATGTGACTTTGAGTCACAGTTACAAGTGATTAAACATTATCCCAGGTTCTTTGATGGTGACTCGGCTGAAGAACTATGTCGTGAAGTTACTTTGGCCGAGGTTGAGAGTACTCTGAAATTATTTGCCAAAGAAAAAAGTCCAGGCCCGGACGGCTGGACTGTTGAATTGTTTTTACAATTCTTTGATATTATGGGGGAAGAGATCATCAAATTGGTGGAGTACACTCGGCTGGAAGGGTATATGTCTGGGGCATTGAATTCTACGTTTTTAACCTTAATTCCCAAAGTGAATGATCCAAAGCATTTTAGTGACTTCAGACCTATTGCTCTATGTAACTTGGTGTATAAGATTGTGTCGAAGATTATTGCAGGGAGGCTCAAACCGGTTCTCTCTAGGTACATTTCAAAAGAACAATTTGGCTTTTACAGGATCGGCAAATTCATGATGCGGTGGGGATCACACAGGAAATTCTGCATTCTGTCAAAAGCAGGAAGAAGAAGGCTATTTTCCTTAAAATGGACTTAGAAAAAGCCTATGATAGGGTTAACTGGGATTTTCTCAGATTAATTTTGATACAAATTGGTGTACCGGCATTGGCACTAAAATGGATTATGTCATGTGTGGACACGGCTAATATTGCGGTACTGGTGAACGGTGCACCCTCATCATTCTTCAGGTGTTCGAGGGGTATTCGTCAGGGTTGTTCTCTCTCACCCCTACTGTTCCTGCTAGTGATTGAAGGGTTGAGTAGGCTTATTCTTAATGCTAAGCAGAATGGCAATATCATTGGTATTAAAGTGGCGAAGGATTTCTATATTACACATGTTTTATTCGTAGATGATGTGCTACTTGCTGGGCTGGAGACAACTTCAGAATGGAGACAATATCAGAAGATTATTTCCTTATTTTGTAAGGCCTCAGGTATGCGTGTTAGTATGAGGAAATCCTGTTTTTATGGGAATCTTATTCTGGAAGACAGAATGCTTGAGATTCAGAACTTCATGCCCTACAAATTTGGATGTATAAATGATGGCTTCACGTATCTTGGGTTTCATTTGAAGCCTAATGGATATTTAATTAAGGATTGGGAGTGGCTGATTCGAAGATTTGAGAATCGGATCGCGAGCTGGACATACCGGCTGTTGTCAATTGGTGGCAAATTAACACTGCTTAAGTCTGTATTGTTGGGTACACCTGTGTACTGGTTTTCTTTATTGCCTATTCCATCTTCGGTGATCAATTCCCTGCGGAGGTTAATGTTCAATTTTTTATGGACAGGAGGTTTTCAGAAGAATTGCCTGGTAATGGTGGGCTGGGATAAATTGTCATTACCAGCTGATGCAGGGGGCTGGGGTATTAAGGACTTGTCGGTGTTTAGTGCTGCTTTGAGGTTAAAGAATCTGTGGCGTGCTATCTTTGGTAGCACACTGTGGTCGAGGCTCATTCACTGTAAATATATTAAAATGGAGGTGTCGCATTGGCTGAGGACTCCAGCTAAGAAAGTAAGGGGCATTTCACCATTATGGAATGGATTCATGAAAGTATATAAATGGTTAGCCCTGGGGTTATGTTGGAAAGTTGGGTGCGGGGAAGAGGTTGCTATTGGGGTGGATCCGATCGTTGGGATGACAGAATCGTATGGCTTATCTGCAACCTTGCTTCAGCAAGTGAAGAATGTGGGTTGTTTCACATTGAGTTCTGTTGGTAATATTTATTCTGGTACTTGGTCTTCGGTGGAAGAACTTCAGTTAAGTCCTGAGGTCGCTGGGGAATGGCGAGAATACATCCATAAGCTCAAATGTAATGGTATTAGACTTAATAATAATGCTGATACTATACTCTGGAGTGGGAATGAAGCTATTGGGACTATTACTGCAAGCTCGGCCTATTGCTATTTAATCAGAGGGAGATGTATTTATCCGAAGCAGTGGTGGTATGAAAAACTTTGGCACTGGAAATTACCTCTCAAATTAAAATGTTTTTTTTGGTTTGTTCTCCAGGATAGATTGAAGTCCTGGGAGAACCTAACTTTGATGGGGTGGGTTGGTCCCAGCAGATGCATTCTGTGTCAATGCAATTCGGAGTCTGATTTACACCTTTTTATGGAGTGCTCATTCACTCAGGCTCTTTGGGAGATGATATATCAGTTCTTTGTCATTAAAGTTAGATGGGATGGAGATAACATTGTCGCTGCACTGAAGCTATGGAGACTGGAGTGTAAGGAACACCAGTTTCTTCCTATCTACATTTGTTGGGTAATCTGGGGTGCTAGAAACAAGGCCATATTTGAGGACACTAGACCCCAGATGCACCCGTATCAAAGTCTGTTATAAGCTATTATACAAATGTTCCTGTGGGGGATAAGTCCAGGTGTGACAGGAATATTGGGTCATTCAAATTGGAAATTACACTTCCAACTCTGTTTTTTGATGGGGCGGTTGCTTGTGGAGAATGTGGTGCTGGGGGCATTATTTATCTTAACAAGGAGCATTATTTCACATTGAAGATGAAATGTGGAAAAGGTTCTAATATGAAAGCGGAACTTTTGGCCCTTTGGTGTGTAGTGAAGGTGGCTAATTGTTTTGGTCTGAGGAATGTGAAGATATATGGTGACTCTCGTGTTACTATTAAGTGGGCTCTGGGGGAGTTTGATCTGAAGGTACTACACTTATCCTGCTGGTGTGATAGGGTGAAGGAAGAATTGCAGAAGCTGGGATAGGTGGACTTGGAACACATTTATCGAGAGCATAATACACAGGCTGATTCTCTCTCAAAGCTGGCATTGGAGGGTGAGGAGGATTTCATTGTCTGGGAGGAAATCTTGGAGGATAAGTGTGTTGATGCTGGAAACTATTACTATTTAGGGTGATCTTGTTATTTTGGGTTTTTTGAACCTTTTTTGTATATGGGATTCTGTTGCTGTTATGAATATTCATGCCTTGCCAAGGACCACTGGTCTGTTTTTGGCGCAATATGTATTTCATATTTATTGTACTGAACACTTTAGAAGTGGCAAGCTATAGTTTGCAGAATCATGACCAATCATGTACTATTTGATTCAAATTTTGAATATCAATAGTATGTTTTTTTCACGGGAAAAAAAAAGTGGAGTGATTTCTTCATGCAAATTAGAAGTTGCTTCCTTGGAGGTTGGTGCATCGGTAGCTTTTTAATGTTTTCCACATGTGTAATCCTCATTGTTTGGCTTACTTTAGCTACCTTGGTCCGTATGGATTGAGTCCCTACTTCCCGTCCCCTCCATCACCTCCGCACACATAATTTGTATCTCTTATTGTCGTGTATTCACCCAAGGTTACCCCACACCATCCTCATAAGCTCTCCTCCTTAACAACCCATAGAGGAGTTTATTCATAATATTTATTTCACTTAATTAATTTTAATTAATTATATTTATTTCACTAAAGATAAGTGGAGTGATTTCTTCATGCAAATTAGAAGTTGCTTCCTTGGAGGTTGGTGCATCGGTAGCTTTTTAATGTTTTTCACATGTGTAATCCTCATTGTTTGGCTTACTTTAGCTACCTTGGTCCCTATGGCTTGAGTCCCTACTTCCTGTCCCCTCCATCACCTCCGCACGCATAATTTGTACCTCCTATTGTCGTGTATTCACCCAAGGTTACCCCACACCATCCTCATAAGCTCTCCTCCTTAACAACCCATAGAGGAGTTTATTCATAATATTTATTTCACTTAATTAATTTTAATTAATTATATTTTATGACTAATAGCTATTTATTTAAATCACTTTAACATATTTTAATTCTATTGATGATCATGATGTGGTTTTTATCAAGGTCAACATGAATGTATTTGAGTGTTGACACTTCAACATTTTTTTTAACCATGGAAACTTAACAACCTCCCAAGTGTATATCCAACAGCCCGCAATCTAGATATACAGTAACTTGTGACTTAGTAGGGGTCGAGACATCTCGAAGTCCACCGAGGTGAGCCTCTATCCCAGGGATTTCCTACCCTTCGAGCTTTGTCACAATGGGCCAATGAGAAACCTTACCCCCCGTCGGTTTTGAACCCGTGAATTCCACATAGATAACACATGCTCTTAACCATTAGGCCCGCTCAGGTGCTCTAATACTTCAACAATTATATCTCCATGTGGCAATTTCATCAATGGAACTTTTAGTTTTGATTTTGTTGATGGTGCCTTCTTAAGTAAGTCACCTTTTTTTAATGAAATGTCCAATGGTATATTTATTGTTTATAGTAATAATAAGGAACATTTTTAACAATAAGTGACATTGACTTAGTAGACCAATGGTTGATGTAGAAGAAGCATTGGGACTTGGAGGGGGGCCTTCATTATAAAGTGTGAAGTCTTAGGAGGAGGTTGCAACAAGTCGAGAGGAATGAGCACCAAAGCAAAACAAATATTTTTTTGTTTGTGGGTATTGGCTTGCTTGATAGCTTGTCATCCAAATTAAGGGGGAGAAGATGTGAGCTTATAACTTTTAGCATATAATATGTGAAGGTTATAGGTGTTGTGAAACCCATCATATCGTGCTCTTTTATCAAATTGGTAGGGCTTGCTAAGAAGCATGTCACAACAATCTAGGGGTGTAACATCATAACCAAAAGTGGCACAACTCCTACAAGTCATGGGAGTGGACAAGCATGTGTCCTTAAACCAACCAAAATTATATGATTGTGGATGTAGTGTGGTAGGAGTTAAAGTGAGTCAATCAAACTAAAACATCATGCTCTTTTGGTTGCCATTGTTCATGATCATTTTTTTCATTTCAACTTAATCTAAAAAGTATGGGTGAAGAGAACTCCTTGCTCAAATTTAGTGAAATGCTTAGCCATGGGAATCAACATAGGCATGGTGGAGTATACACTCCCATCTTGTATTATGTGTTAACATAACTGCATAATAATTGGTGGAGAGTAATCATCTTTGACCAATTATTCAAGTTTCAATCAAAATATACATATTTAGGTGAGTGATCATGTTTTACCAAATCACTTATAAATTTCCAATGAATGTGTCAAGGGTGCAAGAGTGTAAAATACATTTCAATCCCTTGGGCCTGAGAGATGAGAAAGAGCCCTGGATAGCCTTGTTTGTCATATTGACAATTTGCTCGACCTAATTAACAAGGGGGACCGATAGCATATCCACCAGGTTGGGACCAAGTTGCATATCCTTCAGTTTCAGAGCTGGTTCAAGTTCTTACAGGTGTTCCAGGATAAGTTTTTGTTCCTATATGTCGTTCCAACATTTACTTTTACTAGAAGCAAAGTAATACATATTTAGGTGAGTGATCATTTTTTACCAAATCACTTATAAATTTTCAATGAAATAGGTCAAAGGTACAAGAGTGTACAATGCAAATATAATACATGTGAGCACATTCTCTAGTCTAAGTCTCATCAAAGCTTTCCAATGTGCTCCAACTATTTCTCAATTGAAAACCCTATTAGGCAAGGAAAATAACCCACAAGTATCAAGAAGATTTATTTTTTTTGAAAATATGGTTTTAGCATTTTTCCTTATATGCCACCTTGATCAAGTCTATATGATGGACTTGCCTATTATGACCAAAGTAGAAATGTACTTCGTCAACTCATCAAGTCAAGCCAAGACTCAATGTAATTTGATGTGACTGAGTGAATTGAGATGAAAAGGTAAGCTAATGTTGTCAAATTGGTTAGTTTTGTAACTATGATATACATATAACCAATTGAGTCTAGCTAGAGTGGTTGTGGGATTGAGTGTTATCCTCCCCATCCATGTTCTATTCTTGTTAATGACATTTTGAACTCATAACGAGCATATTGTTATAACATCTTTGAGTCTTGTTTAACCTAACCTTGTACCCTAAAGAATCTAGATTTTACTATGGAAACCATCCTCAAAATGACATAAAATGGGTAATAAGACATACACCTCCTTCTAATAAGTAAAGATGATTTTTCAAAGGAGATGAAATTTAGCATTAAAAGTGATTATATGTCATTTTCTTTGAATTGATTCAAGCTATAATAACCAATCTCTCATTTCCAAGAGGTCCCCCTCTTCTTCTCAATTTCATGTCAAAATCATTAATATTTACATCATTGTGCACCACTTTCTAGATCCATATTTACCTTCCAAGAGAGATTTTAAAGTTTCTTGTTGGCATTGACATTGACTAAGAATTTAGGGCTCCTTAATGTATCAGTATAACCATTCTTTGCCATTGTTGAATATTTTCATTCAACCCTCCCTAAGGGAAGGGTATACTATCCTTCCCTTGATACAAGGGTGTTTTTTACTCTCTTTTGTTCAATAAGAGGTGTTCTTCCATTTTAAACAACTTCTTGCAAAATAATAAAGTTTTTTTCATTGAAAATTTTTATTGATTAAACCTTTGTTTTGATTCTTCCTTTTAACAACATGAGATATGGTTGAGTGATGTCTCTCCATTTTTTTTAAATGGTGGTTCACCAAAGGGCTACATCCACCGATAAATATGCCAACACTTGATATTCTGGAGAATCAAGGTATGGCCATAATTACATAATCCATTAATTCATTACATAGGGGCTCAACAAGAGCATCATGTCACTTACAATAATTGAACCTAGGTGGGGAGGGTAACAATCATTCCTCCCAACCACCCAAGCTACATTTAATGGACAAAGTGATGCCCCTCCATTTGATTAAGAGTATTGTTCAATAAATATTAAAACAATATTCGAAAAAAGAAAATTAATAAAAAAACATGAGCCGAACATATTGTTTATCCTTTATTCATATAACAATAGCTTTATATAGATTTGAAAAGGATCCATCTAAGTTTATTTTATGGAGTCAACCACTTGGGAAATATCTAAACAAAACCTTAAATGTAACTCAAGGATTAAGGTGCATTTATTTATCTATGTCACTTATTAATGTCTAGATAAAAGTGCCTATGGAGAGGAATGCCCTTGTGTGTCTTATCAGAAACTATCCCCACTTTCTCAACAAGATGGGGAATTTGTCATGGACTATAGACTATGGAAACCATTTAGCTTGAGTGGGAAAATTTCTTTAATGTCCCACAAGATAAGAAGAATGTTATTATTTTCTAGTGGAGTGGGTGTCCACAGGGATTAGCTTCTAAAGGAGGCTAAAAATTAGAAATATTATTTGCTAGGTGAGAGATATGAAGTTCATGTTCCATAAGGGAAGGCTCCTACAAATTCAAATGATTAACATTCACCACATTATGAATGCCCAATTGAGATGGAAAATCCAAGTGAATTGCAATTGATCTATTGCATAATGGTATATTGGCCATATGGGATGAATTGGTTCGGTTACTTAGATTTAAGGCAAGTAATGTTCCCGACCCCGAAACCAAAGTCACGGGCACATGTGAACCCAAAGGAAGGATGGATCAAGGTAAATGCACAGTGAGATAAGTTTGTCTAAGGTTGGGCCATCATGCCAACAAACAAAATAAATAAAACAATCAACCTTCTTAAAGACAAGTATGATATAATTCATCTTCCATATGCACATGCTATGCAAGTAAATGCAAACATGTTTGTAAACGGATCTGAACCAAATTTTAACACGTAATATAACATCAATCAATCAGATCTTCTACTGTCATATAAACATTAATAAAATCAGATTTGCAAGCTAACTCTAGCAATGTAAATAAAAGATCCGCGGGCTGTCATATTCAACCATATTGACAAAGCTAGAAACTAGAACCACTGACTGCCACCTACAACCATAATAACTTAAGTAAAAACCAGATGTGAGGGCTTCCATATACAACCATAAATATGATAATAACATAAGATCTCATGGCTGTCACCTACAACCATACAAACCATAAGCAAAAACTAGATCCAATGAGCACATGTACATCAAAATACTGTAAATAAGCACATAATAAAATAATCATCACATACTACCAACCATAGCCATATCAACATCAATAAATTCAAGTATGAAAAATATAATCTATATCCATATAAAATCATATCTCAAGGCTGTCACCTACATCCATATAGATCATAAGCAAATCAGATCCATGACCACATATAATTCCAAAGATGCAGTAAATACACATATAATAAAATACTTATCTGATTGAGGGGAAACTAGCTTCAACCGAACAACTTTCCACCCAGCCATAGACACAGTCAATTCAAGCCATATTTGAACAGGTCAACTCTGAGTTGAGGCCATAGATCCATAGGAGAGGTACTCTCAAACCAACAGGTATGGTAGGTACTCTCAAACCAGCAAGTATGGTGCGCTCATCTCAATACCAGAAAAACTGCCACACAAAAATTAATTGTATCTCAGCCATACAGGAAGCTTTTTCAATTAAAAAAAGGTACCCCTGTAATGACCCTTTTTTAAAATTTTATTAAAATGCCCAGTTTTCCACTTTTTCCCCAATTTTGACCTTTGACTAGTTTTGATGCCTAGGTCCCAAATTTGCCCCAAATGATCCCAAATCTTCTGAGAAGGTATATGACTGATATTAGGACTTGAATATGATGTTCAGGGATGATATATGGCCACCAAAAGACTTCTTCAAACTCTCTTAAGATTCTGGACCAAGTATGGAATTTTACTAGCAATTTGAGGTTCAAATTCCCCCAGGGTAAGTTCTGAAAATGGCTCTCCAAATGCCTCCAAACCTACTCGAAATTCTGAAAAGAGGTAGGGTATGTCTAAAGTACATTATTTAGGTCTCATGTGCACCATTAATCAATTATTAATGATGTTCTAACCTTCTCCCAAACAATAGCAAAAATGACTAGTTCGACCTTTGGGGGAAATGGCATCAAATCTTCTCCAAATGTAATGAAACTTCACAAAATGACTTCAAATGCTTATATACTGAACATAAAACTTGTATAATACATCAATAACATCTCATCCATCAACAAACCATCAGTAGTTTACTTATCCATTCGAATCCATCAACATTACATTGGTTCACAACAAGGTAGTGGGGGAATGGCACTGTTTGTCCATTAATGAGCAATTCAACATAGTTTTTCTTGGAATCTCGACTTGTGGATCTTATGAGATGGTTATTAAAGAGATATATATCAGCTGACATGTACATGTTCTCATGGCATTTCTTCACTACTATATGCAACCACAAGAGCGTTATGCAAGATCTATGGGGAAAATGGCACCATTTCTTCATTAAAAATCACATTTACACATTTCCACTTGGAATTTCGACTTAAAACTTTCTGGAGATGAAGAACAAAGTATTTAATTCATATTATAGAAGAAATGGGGCATTAGAATCTCCCCCAAAGAGTACAATAGCTCACCAAAAACACCCTCCCTCAAGGAACAAGAATATGCCATCAAAACTGGAAATGGTTGAGAGAGTGAGATGCACTAGAAGAAACCATGAGATTCCCTGTAGCTTATACCTGCAAATAGATACTCCATTAAATCTACAAATGAAAGGTCTGAATGGCCTTTCCAGTTACCAACTTGGATGGGAATATTTCACCCTCGAAATTGTCTAAGGCAAGAAACTAGTCATCCACTAGCTCTTCTCTCACAAATGCAATTGCAAATTTCTCAAATGATCAAAAGTTGGTTTCATTCGTTGTTATTGACATTTATAAAGTTTCCAAGCTCTCTATGGGTTGAACTCCTTCCAAGAGATTCATTCCAACTCAATTTGCAAAGAGATTCCAAAGAATGTCGCTTGTACAACAATTCCTAGTCTCCCACTTCCACCAAATCACATGTGGGAGCATCTTAGCTGCACTAACTCCCTTGAGCACCCTCTTGGAGGCTATTTTTAGCCCTAACATGTAATATATGTCATATGTCAACCTTCAGGTCTGATTTGTGTCATAGGTGTCATAGCATCTTCATCATTGTTGTCATAGAGCTAGGGAATCTAGCCCAAGTGTCTCACTAGCTCCAAATTGTCTCTTCCTCTTCCATGGGAGTTAGTCCTCTTTACCAATTCGACTTCCTTAGATCATTAGCTTCCATATGAAACCTTACCAACCTCCAAATAAATTTCCTTGCCCATAGATTCAAATTGGATGATGTGCATGCCAAGTGTGTGGAGGGAATCTAACCACCTAAGGACTCCATAAGCCTCCAATTGTTTTCATGACCAAATGCCACATTGATTTTCACTTGTATATATTTATTTAGCTCCTTTATTAAATATTTATGCCATTCTAATGTTCAAACATCATTTACTACCCCCCTTAGTCCAAATCCCAAAGCTTCCACCCCAACCTAGGAAACTAGTAATTTTCCTCCTTGGCAATTATTGGACCCTTAGAATCAATTTGATAAACTCTTATGAATATGGCCAATGGGATTAGGCCATTGTGATCCAATGCAAAATTTGGGACATGACAAATCCTCCCTTCCCAATATTGCTTGTATCAAACTCTTATGAATATGGTCAATGGGATTAGGCCATTGTGACCCAATGCAAAATTTGGGACATGACAAATCCTCCCTTCCCAATATTGCTTGTCCTCAAGCAATTTCAAACATGGTTGTTGAAGAACCTGCTTCCTGTATATATCTTTGAAGTTTCCATTGAATTGCCCAACCTTGAGTCTTTGAGATTCCATGAAGATTTTAGAGAGGAACCACCATGCTTACTGCTGCACTACTCTGATTAAAATCACTTTATTAAGTGGGAAATCCATCTCCCATACTGCTTGTTTCCCCAAAAAATTGAAACCAATGAGACAAAAATTATTCCAGGGTCCCATTGCTTGTATTGCACCTCAACAATTAAGAGTGCTCTCCAACCCATAAGATCAGATAAGAGGATTCCTGGATCCCATTTTCTTGTATGCATTCTTCCAAACATCATGAGTACAAAATATATATCATCAAAGTACAAAACAACATAATGAAAATGTACATCAAGGAGATGCTTCATCAAAAAGTCATGAAAGTGCTTATACCTCAAAGCAAGTAGACCACCATTTTCCAAGTGCATACAATCTTCAAGTGACCCATCAAATCTACTCCAATGACATAGGTGAGGATCCCATGTCCTATAATGTCGCTCCAAAAGGATGTGATATGCATCAAAATATTCAACCATATATTCTTTCATCCAAGAAGTGAATGAAGAATCTCCACTAAAATCTGAACCAAATAATGAGTAGAAAAAACAAGGAGACTTCAAAGGACTCAAAGAAGTCTCACCCCTACATTCATGAATGTGAGAATAATAAAGATATATCAAAGTATGTGGCTTCCAACAAAAATGTTCTCCAATCATAAATTTATTCACCCAAGTGTTGGATCAAGTTCCTCCAACATGAAATGAACCAAGTGTTGAGCAAGAAAAACCATGAGTCTTCAAATGACTCAAATGCATATCATAGGTGCATCCATGTAGATGTGCATCATCATAAAGTAACAAGGGATGATGCTGCAAATGTGAATAAGAATGTGCTCCAACCATGTCATCATAAAAAGTAAATCTAGGAGTTCCATACTCCTCATGTGGCACCATAAAAAAGAACCCTTTCACCCATACTTCATTGAGACTAATGCTGCAAAACATGGAATTATAGGATGTAGGAGAATGAACTAACTCACCCAAATGATCAAAATGTGCAGAAGTTTCATTATGGGAAGGATTCATATGGGTAGTGTCATGCAGCTCCTTCAAAGGTGTGAAACATTTGTTGTAGATTGGTTCCAATGTAGAGGAATCATGCTTTTCTTTAAAAATTGCATAACCTTCATCAAGAGACAATTCAAGTTTCTCTTCCACCACATCAAGTGTTGGGATCTCTTCAAGTTCATCTTCCATGATCAAGCACATTCAAATTTTCACCTTTCTCATGATCTACCATGTCATGAGAATCCTCCATGCAATCTACCATCTGAAAATTTGAAACATAGGAGGAAAAACAAGTATCTTGCAACCTTTCAAGAAGTTGTTCATTTTTTAATTTTGATTTTATGAATATCCTCATCATGTACTACTTCTTCTACTTCACCTATTTTAGAACTAGGTGGTTCATGGGTCTCCTCCTTGTTGACATAAATTGTTTCATCCATTTCGTTCTTTTCCTTGAAAAGGGAACCATTGCTCCATCTTTATGCCATGCTTTCAAATCGACTAGCCAACAATTCGAACCCTTGCAGTAGTTCTTTTTTCATGTCTTCAAAGGATGGTTTCAATAATTTTCTAAACTCCTCATTCTCCTCTAAGGTTCCTTTTTTATCCTTAGTCATAATTTCCTCAAAAGATTTGCTCTTCTTTTCCTACTTTTTCCCTTTCACCAAAGTACTTTCAGTTTCAATTTCTAAGGGTGCTGGCTTATTTATTTGACTCCTGGTCTTCATTAATGGTCTACCACTTCAGGTGCCAAGACCATGCTTTGGTACCACTGTAATGACCATTTTTTAAAATTTTATTAAATGTCCAATTTTCCACTTTTTCCCCAATTTTGACCTTTGACTAGTTTTGATGCTTAGGTCCCAAATTTGCCCCAAATGATCCCAAATCTTCTGAGAAGGTATATGACTGATATTAGGACTTGAACATGATGTCCAGGGATGATATATGGCCACCAAAATACTTCTTCAAACTCTCTTAATATTATGGACCAAGTATGGAATTTTACTAGCAATTTGAGGTTCAAATCCCCCCAAGGTAAGTTCTGAAAATGGCTCTCCAAATGCCTCCAAACCCACTCAAAATTCTGAACATAGGTAGGGGATTTCTAAATTACATTATTTAGGTCTCATGTTTAATCAATTATGAAGTCTATTCTAACCTTCTCCCAAACAACAACAAAAATCACTAGTTCGACCTTAGGGGGAAATGGCATCAAATCTTCTCCAAATGTAATGAAATTTCAAAAAATGACTTCAAATGCTTATATACTAAACATGAAACTTGTATAATACATCAATAACAGTCCATCCATCAATAACAGTCCATCCATCAATAAACCATCAGTATTTTACTTATCCATTCGAATCCATCAACATTACATTGGTTCACAACAAGGTAGTGGGGGAATGACACTGTTTGTCCATTAATGAGCAATTTAACATAGTTTTTCTTGGAATCTCGACTTGTGGATCTTATGACATGGTTATTACAAAGATATATATCAGTTGACATGTACATGAATTTGAAATGGCATTCCTTCACTACTATATGCAACCACAAGAGCGCTATGGGGAAAATGGCACCATTTCTTCATTAAAAATCACATTTACACATTTCCACTTAGAATTTCGACCTGAAACTTTCTGGAGATGAAGAACAGAGTATTTAATTCATATTATTAAAGAAATGGGGCATTAGAAGCTCCCCCAAAGAGTACAATATCTCACCAAAATGCCCTCCCTCAAGGAGCAAGAATATGCCATCAAAACTGGAAATGGTTGAGAGAGTGAGCTGCACTAGAAGAAACCATGAGCTTCCCTGCAGCTTACACCTGCAAATAAAGACTCCACTAAAAATCCAAATGAAAGGTATGAATGGCCTTTCCAATTACCAACTTGGATGGGAATCTTTCACCCTCGAAATTGGCTAAGGCAAGAAACTAGTCAGCCACTAGCTCTTCTCTTACAAATGCAATTGCAAATTTCTCAAATGATCAAAAGCTGGTTTCATTCTTTGTTATTGAAATTTATAAAGTTTCCAAGCTCTCTATGGGTCGAATTCCTTCCAAGAGATGCATTCCAACTCAAGTTGGGAAGAGATTCCAAAGAATGTCACTTGTACAACAATTCCTAGTCTCCCACTTCCACCAAATCACATGTGAAAGCATCTTAGCTGCCCTAACTCCCTTGAGATCCCTCTTGGAGGTTATTTTTAGCTCCGACATGTCATATATGTCATATGTTAGCCTTCAAGTCTGATTTGTGTCATAGGTATCATAGCATCTTCATCATTGTTGTCATAGAGCTATGGAATATAGCCCAAGTGTCTCACTAGCTCCAAATTGTCTCTTCCTCTTCCATGGGAGTTACTCCTCTTTACCAATTCGACTTCCTTACCTCATTAGATTCCATATGAAACCTCACCAACCTCCAAATACGTTGCCTTACCCACAGATTCGAATTGGATGATGTGCATGCCAAGTGTGTGGAGGGAATATAGCCACCTAAGGACTCAATAAGCCTCCAATTGTCTTCATGACCAAATGCCACATTGATTTTCACTTGTATATATTTATTTAGCTCCTTTATTAAATATTTATGCCATTATAATGTTCAAACATCATTTATTACCCCCCTTATTCCAAATCCCAAAGCTTCCACCCCCAACCTAGGAAACTAATAATTTTCCTCCTTGGCAATTATTGGACCCTTAGCATCAATTTGATAAACTCTTATGAATATGGCCAATGGGCTTAGGCCATTGTGACCCAATGAAAAATTTGGGACATGACAACCCCATACTAGAAACATCGCTCTGGATGCAATGGAATAGGTCTCACAACCCAAAAATGCTCAGAAACATTTGAACCAAAAGATGTGGTTGCGCCCTTCTCAAGAACCTTGCCACACAAAAGTGACTAGATATTAGTCATATTGAAACCATTTTCAGTGAAATAAAAGGTCTCCCTTACTGGAAACATTGCTCCGGGTACAATGGAACAGGTCTCAAAACAAATAAATGCTAAAAAATGGTTGAACCAGACCCTATGGTTTCTACCTTTCCACACTGTCAGAAACCACAACTACACCTTTCTCCATCTTAACTTTCCCTTCCATCTACATTACCTGGTGCAATGGGATTCCCTTCACCACATGGTCCCTCAAGACATCACCATCCACCATCGGGATTCACGTGTAGATATCCGGATAGGGACAATCAATGGGACAAGGACTCATGTTGTGTTCTACACATTCAATCTTCAATCCCCATTACAGGGTCTTCAAACCTCATTACAAGGCCTTCAATCTTCATTGCTTGGTGAGTTGTGACTATCTGCGCTCACCAAGTCCCTTCGAATATCGACACCCTCACCTATGACTTCAATCTTTAACTATACAATGCTTCTCCTCCACGAGAGCATGCACAAAGATTCCAATAGCCAACATAGAGCCCATTCGAATTCATGTAGAGAAATTCGAATCCACTCCAAGAGTTTAACTCCAACTCACTATGGATGTTACCCAAACCACAAGAGGTTAATTCCAACCGAAAGAGGCCAACTAGAATTAGTGAGAGGAGGCTACAAAACATGAGGGGAGTTACACAACTTTTGAGGTGTCAAGGCTAAAAATAACCAATGAGGGTGCACTTGTGCAAGTGGGGGTTACAAAACCAAGTGCAACCTCCACAAATGAGTTACAAAACCACCAAAGGGGCACATTTAACAAGTGGAATCCATCCAAGCACCAAGGAAGCCCCACTAAATCATGAATTAGGCTCAATAATACCAACATAGGCTAAAATAACCAAAAATAGGAAACACATAGTGTTGTTAGGGAGAACCATGACTCTTAGTCCCCAACCTCCTCACGTGTGGAATCCATTCCCCCCCGACCACATTAGTTGTCCAGGTTGAGCTATTTATTTAATTAAAAATAATAATAATAATAATGTCCATAGTCCATAGTCCAGGCACCTAGTGCCACATCACAATACAAATAATAACCACAACATATGTCCAGGGGCTTAACACATGGAGTATTACATCTTCCCTCCCCTTAAGCAATGCATCGTCCTCGATGCATATTACATACATGCCTTTACAAAATGATAACAGACATGCCCATACATGCCTCAGAAAGATAACATCTTTCTAACCATAATACTTCCCACTACCACCTACTTTCATGTCCGCCTCCATTGCCCATGGGAGAACTAGGACTAGTAGAGTGGACTCAAGGAAGCAAGGGTTGATCTTCAATCCCCATCATAGGGTCTTCAATCCTCTTTATAAGGACATCAAACCTCATTACAAGGCATTCAATCTTCAACAAAGATACATCCACCTGAAAATCATATTTCATCCACTCATATGATCAACATCAAGTATACAAATATGTGATACATGATATAAAGATATTCTTCTACAAAGATATTCTTTACATTCCAACAAACGCACGATCAACAACAAACATGTATATATATTGTTCATCTAGATACATAAAATACATCTTCAAGATAAATGATACATGAAATAAATCACACGAAATACATTAGTATATACAAGGTACACGCGATATAGATACTTCTTCAACAAAATACTTGAAATGTATCTTCCTGAATCTTATTCTAATCAATTCAATCATATGAAATGCATTGGGTGTATCAATTAATTTCATGAAGGGCATCAAGTATACCATTCAATCTCATGAAGTGTTAGTTTTTTAGAAATTTCAATATGATCTAGGATCTTAACTGAGAGAATACATGTACAACATATCTACAACATATCAATCACGGACACAATAATGCAAGCACACAAGAGACACAGAGTTTCACTAGGGAAAACCAAGAAGGTAAAAAACCCCACAACTTCCTCAGAGATAGATAGAGCAATGATACAACCCAAGCATAAGAGATAGTCTTCTCCTAGCAACAGCTTCTCCTCCTCCACTATTGTGCCTCTCTCCAATGAGTGTATGAGTGAGAAAGTGAATGATCAAATAGAGTGCCTCCCGCACTCTATTTATACATGACTTGACTTGCCTAATAACCTTTACTAGGTCGGCCTCAACTTAACCACATAGCATAATGCTGACAGGGACGACCCCCAATAGGGTGGTCTAATATCCCTTTATCCCACATGACTTATACAGGGCCAACTCCATCAAGGTGGTCTAATAACCCATCAAGTATAAGTTACGACACTTACAATATAAATGACGATACTTCCGTATAGAGGAATAATAACATCTCTATAGGAATACAAACATTTCCGTATAGAGGAATAATAACATCTCTATAGGAATACAATATACATATATGAAATACATTCCGAATTTACAAATACATCAACACTCCCTCTTAACTAGGAAGGTATTTCTCGACACAGATCTGCTTAGCACAAGTCTTCTTCTCTGGATCATCGTCATCATCACTGCTGCTACTATCTCAATCAATCTCCAATCTACTCGTCATAGGAATTTCTACAGAGCCAACCCATTTTAATGCTGGATGTAGGCCCACCACCTATAGATCTTCATCATCACTGTCCATACTGTGGAATCCTCAGTATTTATTACGTGAGTCAACAAAACCTCGAAAGAGCATCCCAGGACTGATTACGAGTACACAGCTCAACCTATCGGATCTCCCAGGACCTTTTACATGTCACTGCACAACCTGTCCACTGCCACAGAGTATCATCCTGATACTCATGATCATACTGATCATGTCATCTCAGCGAGCAAGCCATTAAGTAGGTACACCTCAGGATTTATTACACTGCCTCTGCAAAACCTGCAAGATCTCCCAGGACTGATTACACTACCTCTGCAAAACCTGCAAGAGCATCTCAGTACTGATTACATGCCTCTGCAAAACATGTGTACCCTACTATCACATCATCGTCTTTAGATCACCTCATAGACCCACGGAGCACAACCCAGATGCACATCACACAACACTTACACCACCGACATGGGAGAGCACATCTATCACCATTCGGAGAAGGCTCAACACCTACATCACGAACATGAGAGGACTTACCTACCACCATATCACCATGGGAGGACCTACCTACCATCATGTCGGAAAGGCACAACACTTATATCACGACCATGGGAGAACACATCTATCACCATGTTGGAAAGGCTCCCTCGGCCCTTACATCTCACCATGGGAGAACACATCTGTCACCATGTGAGAATGGCCCCAACCCTTACATGTCGGAAAGGCTCACTCGACCCTTACATCTCACCATGGGAGAACACATCCATCACCATGTGAGAATGGCCCCAGTCCTTACATTTCACCATGGGAGAACACATCTATCATTATCTGAAAATGGCTTCAGCCCTTACATTTCAGCATAGGAGAACACATCTATCACTATCTGAAAATGGCTTCAGCCCTTACATCTCAGCATAGGAGAACACATCTATCACTATCTGAGAATGGCTCCAACACTTACATCTCACCATGGGAGAACACATCTATCACCATGTGAGAAGGGCTCATGTGCATCTATGTCTCCAGACTCATCACTTCCCCTTGGAAGGAATCTCAATCTGAAGTACACCAAGTCTCCCTTTGAAGTACTCAAACTTCACTCTAGCCAGTGGCTTGGTCAACACATCGGCTATCTGCTCGTCCGTCACAACAAACAGGAGCTTCATTGCTCCTCTCTGCACCATATCCCTAATATAGTGGAACTTGATCTCAATTTGCTTTGACTTGTCATGGAACACCGGGTTCTCCGACAACTTCACACAACTCTGGTTGTCGCAATATATACAAGTAGCACTCAACTGGAGATCAAACAAATCAGACAGTAGCTTCCTAAGCCATACTGCCTCACAACTAGCCGAACAAGCTGCAACATACTCTACTTTGGTTGTACTCAGTGCCACACAGGACTGCTTCTTGCTAAACCAAGAGATAATGCCGGATCTCATACTGAAGTAACACCCCGAAGTGCTCTTCCGATCAATGACACTGCCTTCCCAATCCGAATCAACATAACCCTCCATGTTAAACTTTTGATTCGGCTCATACTTGAGCCCACAGTCAACTGTACCCTTCGGGTACCTCAGAATATGCTTTGCAGCTATCAGGTGAACATGTCTCGGATCTGTCAAGTACTGGCTCAAGGTGTTCACCGCAAAGTAGATATCTGGTCTTGTATTCGTCAAGTACATCAATGACCCAATCATCTGACGATACATCATCACATGATCATCCTGATCATCATCACAACATCATCCTAATCATCCTGATCATCATCACAACATCATCCTGATGCATATCATTTGGAGCAAAACCCTAAAGCTCATCATCCATGATCATCCTGATCATACACTGCGTCCTCTTGATGCATACAAAGTATCTCCCTGATACATGTCACCATACATGATCCACCTGATCATACAATGTATCCACTTGATACAAATACATGATCCAACTGATCATATCCAGCATCCAACATGATGCATATACAAGTACATGATCCAACTGATCATATCCAGCATCCAACATGATGCATATACAAATACATGATCCAACTGATCATATCCAGCATCCAACATGATGTATATACAATGCAGTAATTGGAGCATTGTCCTGATGCTCATCACACAACGCTTACATCCACAACCATGGGAAGGATCCTCCTCTCACCATGCTTGGAATGGCTCCTACAAATGTGTCCCATCACTTCTTCCTCGAAGTATCATCAATTTGAAGAACACCAAGCAAGAAAGCTGTCTTGACATCCATCTGGTGTATCTTCCATTTCATCACTTGCTTTGTATTTCTCTATGTTGCCTTCTGCCGCATGCTTGATCTTATAGATCCACTTGGAAGTCACAATGGATTTCCCTTCAGGTCTTGGGACCACATCCCAAACATCATTCTTCATGATCGACGGATCATGGCATTCTTCCTGGATCCTGGGAACTTCAATATATTCAATATCTTCAATAGATAACTTTGTTGCTGGAACAAATGTTGTAGTCCTTCTTTTGTAGGTGCTCGTATACGATCTTTCCTACAAGACAGGTTAAATTGCATGATTAGAAACTTCTCATAGTTTTCAGAACAAATTCTTACACATAAAGAAATATGTCATACAGTCATGCAATTATTTTAGCCAATGCTTCAATATAACATTTATCCATATCCCGCAACTTTCTATATGCATTCCAATCTCTACCAGAACATTGTTAAGAGTGTGCACAACTCCCAACATGTCAGTAAAGAGGTTTCATTCTAGATAAGTAGCAATGGAATGTTGTACAGTGCCATAGGCCACTTACCCATTACTTACATATTAGTAGTATCTTGTTCATTAATGCAACTTTTATAATATGCATAATACATATCCTAAATCTAGAAACATAAGCATATACATCATTGAACAATATTATTTAAACAAACAAATATGCAAGAAATGACAATTCAAATACTTATCTTTGTTTGGTTTGTAGGGTGGACTCCCTCTCAATATTTGCTTCCTTGCAGGAACTACTGGAGTGTGCTCCCTCTTGATCTTTGCTTCCTGGATTACCTGTCCTTGAACTTATATCCATCCTCGATCACTTATGCATACTTACTAGTATCATCATTGTGTTATCCTCGAGGTCTCATACATACATTCATTAGTATAATCTCAACACTATCAAAACATAATAATCTTAAACATGTATAGTCATGATCATTTCAAACACAGATAATAAACATTAGTATTCAAGGTTTCAGGGAATACTTCTTTACTCATGCATATTCTTTATTTGACCAAAAGACTTTTCTGGTTAGTCATATCATCAATCAATATAAGAGACATAATATGCATAAACCCTTGATTACTTACATTTCTAACTTCATGAATAATCATTATCAACCATACAACAGTATAAGATCCTAACACAAGGTAGGATTCTAACTTGATATAGGAAAAACATACCTGGTTATCATATTTGCCAGTTATGTCTAGCAATGTCTTTTTGTTCTCTTCAATGACTTGTGCTAGTAACTTGCATATCTCATAGGTTAAGTATTGTAGAACCAAATTATACATACCTCGTAAGTAGAGCTTCTATGTGATCCATGACAATGGATGAATCTTTGTCTTCATGTCACCATGGTCATATGTTCTTGAACTAGAACATGATTTGTCTTTCTTGATGTACCTTTCATGTTAGCGAACAACATCAACCTCATACAACACCACAATGCATTAGTACAATCATAAGTGTCAAAACCCTAATCAATGAATATCTGCATTCATAATTTTATTAAGGTGATACGACAAGTCTAAAGTTAATAAAGATTGTACTAATCTTAATGAAGACAAACATACCATAAACTTAATCATGAACAGATCTCGAAACATACCTGGATAAGTCATACCTGTCGAGATTGCTTGTAATCTTCTTATGTAAGGCCTTAGCCTCATCTCCCTCTGTAACTTCTTCACTTATGCATGTGTCCAATTCATTCTCTTCTAGGATTAACCCAATTCACTTTGATTTGCTGAAACTGGATCTGGAGTTGGATTAGGGTTTGTTAGAGAAACCCTAAAAATTCAAACTTTGAATTTCAAACTTTTGAAAGGATAGAAAGATGCACCTTGATGAGCTGATCAACCTGGTATACTCAGAATTTGAAAATTGCAAAGTTTCACCCCTCAAATTTGCTTTTCAATCTTTCGAATTCACTGGGGAGGACCCTGAATTAGCGTTTGAGTTTCCCAGAGCTTCACCCAACCAAATAGTTTGATCCAAATCTCTAAACTTTGATTTTTCCAAGGAGCTTCCAGCTATGGTAAGATATTTCAAAAATTCCCATTTTTGCAGAAGCCCTAATTTTCACCTTTCTGATCAAAGTCCCGAACTAGGGTTTGATCAAGCCCTATCTTCTGCCCAACCAAAAAATTCGATCTTGGTCTCTAAATTTCGATTCTGATGAGGAGCATCTAGCCGTGGTCTCCGATACAAAAATTCCAACATTCTCCGAAACCCTAAATTCTCGGAGTCATGAATGAAGGTGCTCAAAATCCAATTCTATTTTGACAGAAATATGCATCTGATTGTTTCTGGTGTAACTCCGAAATTTCAGATCTACATGGTCTGAAAATTCTACCTGTGGTAGCCCGAACTGTTATCTCTCCAACCCCATAGGTCTGACCTCAAATGGATTCTCTGAGAGAGAGTTATTCCAAGTGTCGCAACGTGACCTGTTTATGGGATAGAACATGAGATCGAACTTGTACGGCGTGCCATGTGTCACTGGTTCAGTTTCGGCCTCTGAAAAACTTATCTGAGAAATTAAAGTCTGTTCCCTACCTGTCACTTTTTATGAAATTTCATTTGGAGCTTCCTATCCCAAGTTGTGACCTTTTTTCCTAGGTCACCTGTTTATGACTGAGATCTGGAAGAGGCAGAAACCCTAACTTGTACTGATCATAAATCACAAAGTACAACAAATTATAGGCTGTCCTTTGGAAACAAGGTACATGGGGATCTTATATTTGACCTGTAAGATTTTCAGATCCTAAAACCTCGCCGAAAATGTATTTATAGCGAAAGTGTTATGATGACTGGTTTTTGCTATATCAAGCCCTAGCTTCGCAAGTGCAACAATTGTCATAAATGCCATGCCATGCCTTCTTTAAGGCTAGCTCTAATAACATGTTAGTTTTTCAAAAATTTCAATCTGATCTAGGATATTAACTGAGAGAATAACATGTACAGCATATCTACAACATATCAATCATGGACACAATAATGCAAGCACACAAGAGACACAGAGTTTCACCGGGGAAAACCAAGAAGGTGAAAAACCTCGCAACTTCCTTAGAGATAGATAGAGCAATGATACAACCCAAGCATAAGAGATAGTCTTCTCCTAGCAGCAGCTTCTCCTCCTCCACTAGTGCGCCACTCTCCAATGAGTGTATGAGTGAGAAAATGAATGATCAAATGGAGTGCCTCCCACACTCTATTTATACACCAGCCTAGATCCAAATCATAGGCTCTACCAAGCGCTGAGAGGGATCAAATATCCCAAGGTGCAAACCTCTCCTTGAATAGATCCTTGAGTGCAATACCTGATCCACCTAATCCTAAGCTCTAAAGTCTCTAGTTTAAGTTTCATATTTACTTTTTACTTTGTATTTTTTTGTTTGTTTATGGCTGACCTAATATTTATTACTTTTTACTTTCTATTGATATTTTTTGTTTACTTTGTATTATTTTGTTACTCGACAAACACTCTAAAGTCTCATATTTACTTTTTACTTTGTATTAAAAGTAAAAAGTAAAGTCTCTAGTTTAAGTCTCATATTTACTTTTTACTTTATATTTTTCTTTTTTGTTTATGGCCAACATAATATTTACCACCTAATCCTAAGCTCTAAAGTCTTTAGTTTAAGTCTCATATTTACTTTTTACTTTCTATTATTCTTTTTTGTTTATGGCCGACATAATATGTATTACTTTTTACTTTGTATTATTCTTTTTTGTTTATGGCCGACATAATATGTATTACTTTTTACTTTGTATTATTCTTTTTTGTTTACTTTGTATTATTTTGTTACTCGACAAACACTGGACAAACTCAACAAACACTCGACACATGTTACAAGATCTCCCTCATACTGGGTTGTAGAGCGCCTCTCAGCGCAATGACTTGACTTGCCTAATAACCTTTACTAGGTCAGCCTCAACTTAACCACATAGCATAATGCTGACAGGGCTGACCCCCAATAGGGTGGTCTAATAACCCTTTAACCCACATGACTGATACATGGCTGACCCCATCAAGGTGGTCTAATAACCCATCAAGTATAAGTTACGGCACTTACAATATAAATGACGATACTTTCGTATAGAGGAATAATAACATCTCTATAGGAATACAAACACTTTCGTATAAAGGAATAATAACATCTCTATAGGAATACAATATACATATATGAAATACATTCCGAAGTTACAAATACATCAACATGAAGTGCATCAAGTGTGTCCTCCTTCTTCATGAAATGCTGATTCTGATGAAGTCAAGCATAAAGCAAGGTTGGTGGTCATGGTATTTTCACAATTCCAAGGTATGGACTATAACGAGACCTTTGTCCCCGTGGCAAAAATGGATTCCATTTGACTAGTCTTGTCATTTGCAACAACAAATTGTTGGGCGGTTCATCACATGGATGTGAAGTCTGCTTTTATTGATGGTGATCTCAAGGAGGAGATCTATATGAAACAAACTGAAGGCTATGTTTCATATCCATCACTTGTGTGTATGATAAGGAAATCATTGTATGGACTCAAGTAAGCTCCCAGATCTTGGTATGCAAAAATGGAGCATTTCCTCTTGACACAAGACTTCCACCGGTGCAAATTTGATCCAAATGTGTATCTAACGCACATCAATGGTAAGATTTTGATTATGGTGTTGTATTTTGATGGCTTACTAATCACAGGAAGTTCCATTGATGAAATTTCATCACTAAAGACAGCTTTGCATCAAGCTTTCTCCATGACGGACTTGGGGATTCTCAGGTAGTTTTTAAGGTTTGAGATAACTCAGTCACCCTCAGGAATCGATATATGTCAGTATAAATATGCTTTTGATCTGTTAAAAAGGTTCAAGATGGCAAAATGTAAGGCTGCAAATACTCCTTTTCATTTCAAGAGTCAGGATAGAAGAAGGGTATTCTATACCCTTGGTGAACAACACTCTCTACAAGCAACTAGTTGGAAGCCTGTTGTACTTGACTCACACCCGACCAAATTTGGAATATGTAGTAAGTCATGTTGCAAGGTATATGGAACAACCACATGAGATCCATTGGAGGTCTACAAAAATAACTTTGTGCAAGGCACCAAGACACATGGGATCCACTATGCTGCCAATTCCTCATTGGATCTAGTTGAATTTCCTGACTCAGATTGGGCTGGAGATAGCACATACCAGAATTCCACTTCCAGTTTTGTATTCATGCTTGAGTAGGTCCTATATGTTGGTCTAGCAAAAAGAAAAGTGCAATTTCACTCTCTTCAACAGAGGTAGAGTACCGGGGAGTAGTGAATGTAACTACTCAGTGCATCTGGTTGAAAGGAATTCTTGGTGAGTTCCGGATTGACTTTAGCACTCCAACTATTTTTTGGGTTGATAATCAAAGTGCTATAAGGATATCCTCATATCCAGTACTCAGACAAAGAACCAATCACATTGAAGTACACATGCACTACATCCGGAGTCTAGTGCATGAGAGATTGATTGTTTTGTAGTATTGCCCCATTGCTGAGCAAACTATTGACATTTTCACTAAAACCTTCACATAGAAGAATTTCAGCCATCTTAAGTTGCTGCTTGGAGAGACTGAACATGTGGTGAAGGCTGATTGAAAATCAAGTTTCAAGTTTTTTTCTTTGTCCATTTTGAGGGAGTGTATTGTCCCATGAGGTTTTCCTTGTTTCCTTGGTTTTTGGACGACGATATGTAAGGGGTGACCAAGCCTTTGTTGTTGGGCCCTAAGTTTTCTGATATTTTTGTCACATACATTCAGTCTTAAGGGAGGGTGTTAGAGCATTAAAACCCACCTTGATACTTAGGATATAAATTTTAATTAATTTTATTACTTTCCTAGGTGTCTAAACTAGGTTGTTGGCCACTTATTTCCTTCCTAGGTTCACCATTTGTCATCCTTATCCACTAGAGCACACTTATGACCAAAAATACCTGCTTTTCTGGCTATTCTAAGTGGAAAGGGAGTATTTTTTGCTTTTGTAAAGCTTTTGTACTGCTTTTTATGCTTTTAAGTGGATACTTCAAAAGCCTCTAGAGGTTTTGGCAACTGCTTGCTTTGTTGGCCAACACATACGTCCTTCTTTTTTTTCTCTAAAAGGCATCATATTTTCCTAAATTCATCATGCATCACCTTCCAAATCCATTTTGGACAATTCGTGAGCTTTATGGCTGATTTGGAATTGGATGTTTCCTCCTTGGGGGGTTTTAGCTAGTTTAGTAAGCCTGCTTTTGTGATCTATTCGAATGCCTCCAAATCAATTCAAATTTATGATGTAACTCTATATATTTGCAGCCACTTTATGATACATGGTTGGTTGATGTACATTTATGCTATACAGTTTATTATTGTGCATAATTTCTCTGTCTGATTTTCAGTGTTCTTGGCAATTCTAGACTAGCAATTTTAGTGAGAGTGGTGTTCAATCTTTATGATTATCCTATGATATGATTTCACATGGTATCAGAGTTGTTTAGGGGAGCATAGCTGCATCCAGTAGCGCACTAGTAGCAAGGATTTTCCATAGAAGTCCCGCAGACCATTGCCTTATACTCTTGAGTTTAGCTCAAGAGGTCTACCCGGGCGTGACAGACTCTGGAAAGTGGATAAGGTGGTCCCATGACACTATACTAGGTGCTAGGCTGCTATATTATGCCAAATAAATGTGGAACAAGGTTTTGAATACTATGTAAATTAGTTAAATGATTAATCTACCCAAGGTCTAGATGATTTTATGTTCCAACACCCCCCCCTTAAGCCTGACTTTGGAGTGAGAATTATTAGGTTAGGGCCCAAGAAGAAAAGGATTTTGGTCACCCCATTACAAATATTATGCCCATGTGAACTGAGGAAAAATGGAAAACCACTTGGGAACAAAACCCTCCCTTAAAAAATGATGGACATATGCACACCAAAACTTTAATGCAGCATCTCCAAACTTCAATAGGTGTGGACTGATATGATGTCTGGAGGTATCTTCTTCTTGTGAAGAAGTGCATCATGCTCCAAAACCTTGTGCTTGAATTCACCATGCAAGCAAATCTGGAGGCTCTTTGAACTTGTTCTTGAAACCAAACATGGAGAGAACAAATCCATGAACTAGTAGACCATTCTGGAACTTGAAATTCGAACCATGAGAGGAAGTATCAGCTCCAACTGGATCTGAATGCTTTTGGAACTTAAACTTCTGAAAAGTGGAAGTTAAATCAGCTCCAAGCATGTGTATATGGTTCTCTAAGATCTCCTTTGAAGCAGCAAGGGTGAGATCAAAACCAGAAACATCATGACATGCCTGAGAATTGAACCTAAGCAATTTGTAGTGTCCTCCTTCTTCATTGAACCTCTGAGAACAAGTGCAAATGATCATGTAGGAATCCATAGAAAGTATGGGACCAAAGAGTGCGAATGCAACAGCTCCATAATCAGATCTAACCTCCAACATATCCTGTAGATCATCATCCTACAAACCAATAAACTCATGGGAGACAGAGGAATCAAAAACCTCTTCAGAATCAAGAGCATACACTCACAAATCTTGAGAGGGTTTGTATGCACTATTAAATACTAAATACCAAGAAAATATAATCGTTTCACATCTATTATGTTCTTTGAGAGGGTTTGTATGCACTATTATGGTACTCCTTAGTATTTAATAGTGCATACTAACCCTCTCAAAGTACATACCAAGAAAATGTAGTCAGCAATCGAGATGAGATCAGTCTTTCACATCCCTCTTTTCACTCTGCAAAAGCTGATATCTTGATGCTTTCCGCGATTACGTCCCATCTTATGAGTTGTTTTTTAAAGAATTGCATCATATTTTTGATATTTTTTGCATAATCCAGTAGAGCAGGATTTGTGCTTTCCTTCTCTCCCATGAACTTCACGTAATATTCTCCATATTCCTTGAATTCGTGGGACTCGATCTATGTTCGATGTGATTCGATTTGACAACAAGTTTGGAAGAGCTCAAATCTTTGATTTACAATTGCAAAACAATCAAAAGTAAATATACGTGTAAATAATAATAATAAAACAAATAATTAAGCAACTTAATATCCTCAACAATTTAAGAACCAACAAAATCTTCAGATGGGATCGCTTTCCAATCTTATTGTGTGTGGTAAGTAGTCGTCGATTTTATTAGCCTTGTGACAGATGAAAACTGGAAATTGTTACCATGAATCTTTTTATATTGAGGCAACATTTAACATAGTAAATATAAGAAGAGGCGCATCCATGGTGGCTATATTGACTCGATTCGTTTTTAGGTAAATAGAATATACTGAAGTTTATCTTATGCAAAGCAACGAAACTACCAACAAAGTAGTGCCTCGATGATAATGAAAGATTCTAATAACTCAGTGTTTCAACATGTTTTTCTTGGTAACGATTTGGCAGCGATTCTGTTAGGCCAAGTCTCTGCGATCTCATCGTTGTAATCAACTCTACCTTAATCACTGTACGTAAACTAAAATGAACAACAAACTTGGAGTATCCTGGCATTTCCTATTAAAGTCCATGAGATGTGTAAATGAAATCAATTTCAACGCCTTCTAGCGATTTGGTGCAACGATCTGGATGATCTGTTTACTTCATGAATTTATGGGATTGATTAATGGATGACAACATATTTATCCACGGGGGCTTCACTCAATAAACCGCTATTATAGCATGTTCGTTCGTGGAATATGAAACAATACCCTTAATTTCACTAAATATTGGAAAATACCTTCCAAAATCATTTTTTTAACCCCCTCCCAATATGCCTTCCCAATTTAAATAACCCCTATTTTCACTAGATATTGTATGTATAAATTTTTTCATTAACATTTTTTATACCCCTTTATATTTCTACATAGTATATTGATATGATACCCCTCTTATGACCCCACATGCATTCTACAATGCACCTTGCTTCTTTCGATGTATATTGTGGATGCACATTAATTCACCCACAATGCAATTACTCAACCACATATCATTATGATTTGCAATATCTAATGGTCTAATGAAGAGATAGGAGATCACTTCTTGTATGTCATTAGAGCCAATGCACCTAGTACAACATTTAGATTACATGTTGCAGTTCCCCAATCGCTAACTAAGCCTGTTGTGGGCTAGGTATCCAAGCCCCCAGGGCCTGTAACAAGCTCTAGGAGGCTGACTAAACCTCCCAAGGCCTGTAATAGGCACGAGTGGTTGGGTATTCAAGCCCCTGTTGATATATTTGTAACTTCGGAAGATATTCACTTGTGTATTGTATTTGTACTTTATTGTACCCCCAACGGAGATGTATTATTCCTCCGATTGGAAGTGTCGTCAGTTGTTCCTGCAAGGAAGCAAAGATCAAGAGGGAGCACACTCCAGTAGTTCCTGCAAGGAAGCAAAGATCAAGAGGGAGTCCACCCTACAACCAAACAAAGATAAGTATTTAAATTTTCATTTCTTGTATATATGATTTTGTTAAGTCATGTACATACTTATGTTCCTAAATTTAGGATGTATATTATGCATTTTAGAAAAGGTTGCATTAATGAACAATATACTACTAATATAGTAATGGGTAAGTGGCCTATGGTACTGTACAACATTCCATTGCTACTTATCTAGAATGAAACCTCTTTGCTGACATGTTGGGAGTTGTGCACACTCTTAACAATGTTCTGGTAGAGATGGAAGGCATCTAGAAAGTTACGGAATATGGATAAATGTTGTATTGAAACATTGGCTAAAGATAATTGCATGACTGTATGACATATGTCTTTATGAGTAAGAATTTGTTCTGATGGAAGTGTATCTGGCTATAGGAGAAAATGTTTCTTCATAATCTATTCTCTCTTTTTGGGAGAAGCCACGATACACAAACCTCGCCTTGTATTTCTCTATGCTACCATCTGCAACATGCTTGATCTTATAGATCCACTTGGAAGTCACAACAGACTTCCCTTCTGTTCCTGGGACCACATCCCAAACGTCATTCTTCATGATCGATTGGTATCCCCAATCATGGCATTCTTCCATTATTGCATCCCGGATCCTGGGAACTTCAGATTCTACATTCTATTATTCACTCACTTTGCATTAGTGAGAAAAGAGGAGGGTGCACACAAGTGGAGGAGGAGCACGCTGCTGAAGTTATCTATCTCTTTGGTTTGACCATTGTGATCTTTGTATTGGTGCGTATTCTATCTCCGAGGAAGTTGCGGGGTTTTTCACCTTCTTGGTTTTCCCCGGTGAAATGTTTTGTGTCTCTTGTCTCTTGTATCTTATGCTTGATATGCTGTACATGTTGTTCTTTCAGTTAAGATCCTAGATCAGAATGAATAAAATTTTGAAAAACTAATTTGGTTACAAGAGCAAACGTTTCTTCATAATCTATTCCCTCTTTCTGGGAGAAGCCACGAGCCACAAACCTCGCTTTGTATTTCTCTATGCTACCATCTGCAGCATGCTTGATCTTATAGATCCACTTGGAAGTCACAACAGAATTCCCTTCTGTTCTTGGGTCCACATCCCAAACGTCATTATTCATGATCGATTGGTATTCCCCAATCATGGCATTCTTCCATTACTGCATCCTGGATCCTGGGAACTTCAGATTCTTCAATATATTCAATAGATAATTTTCTTGAACTTTGTTGCTAGAACAAATGTTGTAGTCCTTCTTTTGTAGGTGATTGTACACGATCTTTCCTACAAGTCAAATTCAATTGCATGATCAGAAACTTCTCATAGTTTTCAGAACCAAATCTTACACATAAGAATATATGTCATACAGTCATGCAATTATCTTAGCCAATGCTTCAATACAACATTTATCCATATCCTATATTCACACGGTAACTTTCTAGATGCTTTCCATCTCTACCAGAACATTTGTTAAGAGTGTGCACAACTCCCAACATGTTAGCAATGGAATGTTGTACAGTACCATAGGCCACTTACCCATTACTTTCATATTAGTAGTATCTTGTTCATTAATGCAACTTTTCTAATATGCATAATACATATCCTAAATCTAGGAACATAAGTATGTATATGACTGGACAACATAATTTAAGTAATCATATATACAAGAATTGAAAATTCAAATACTTATCTTTGTTTGGTTGTAGGGTGGACTCCCTCTTGATCTTTTCTTCCTGGAGTGCTCTCTCTTGATCTTTGCTTTCTTGCAGGAACTTTTGGAGTGTGCTCCCTCTTGATCTTTGCTTTCTGGATTATCTGTCTTTGAACTTATATCAATTCTGGACCACTATGCATGCTTAAGTGTGCACTAGTGTCATCATTGTGTTATCCTCAAGATCTCATACATAACCATACATACATTAGTATAATCTCAATACTATCAAAACATTATGATCCTAAATAATCTTAACATGTATGGTCATGATCATTTCTCACATAGGGAATAAGCGTTAGTATTCAAGGTTTCAGGGAAGACTTCTTTTACTCATGCATATTCTTATTTGACCATAAGACTCTTCTGGTTAGTCATATCATCAACCAAAGTAAGAAACATAATATGCATAAACCCTTGATTACTTAAACTTCTAACTTCAAGAATAATCATTATCATTCATACAAAAGTATAAGATCCTAACACAAGGAATCTAACTTGATATAGGAAAAAACATACCTAGATTATCATGCTTGCTAGTTATGTCTAACATACCCATATAATGTCTTTTTGTTCTTCTTCAAAGACTTGTGCTAGTAACCTACATAATTCATAAGTTAACCATTGTAGAACCAAAATTATGCATACCTCGTAAGTAGAGCTTCTATGTGAGCCACGACTATGGATGAGTCTTTGTCTTCATGTCACCATGGTCATATGTTCTTGATCTAGAACTTGATTTGTCTTTCTTGATGTACCTTTCATGTTAGCGGACAATATCATCCTCATACAATACCACAGTGCATTAGTACAATCATAAGTGTCATAACCCTAATCAATGAATGTCTTCTCTCATTCACATGCATTCATACTTTTACTAGGGTGATAAGACTAGTATAAAATTAATCAATATTGTACTAACCTCAATAATATGAAGACAAACATATCATAACCTTAATCATGAACAGATTTCAAAAACATACCTGTATCTCTTTAAGTCATACCTGTCGAGATTGCTTGTAGCCTTCTCATGTAAAGCCTCAGCCTCATCTCCCTATGGAACTGGAACTTCTTCACTTATGCAGGTGTCTAATTCATTCTTTTCTAGGATTAACCCAATCCACTTTGATTTCCTGAAACTGGATCTGGAGCTGGATTAGGGTTTGTCAGAGAAACCCTAAAAAATCAAACCTTTAATTTCAAACTTCTGAATGGATGGAAAGATGTGGCTTGCTGATTTGATCAAGCTGCTATACTTCAATTTTGAAAACTGTAAAATTTGACCCCTCAAAATTGCCTTTGAAACTTCCGAATTCACTAGACAGGACCCCGAACTAGGGTTTGATAAATCCCACCCTTCTGCCCAACCAAAAAGTTCGATCCAAAGCTCTAAAATTCAATTTTTCTGAGGAGCTTCCAGCCGTGGTCACAGACTTAAAAAATTTCAACTTTTGCAGAAGCCCTAATTTTCCATCTTTCCGATCAAAATCCCAAACTAGGGTTTGATCAAGCCCGACCTTCTGTCCAACCAAAAAATTCGATCTTGGTCTCTAAATTTTGATTTTGATGAGGATCATTCAGCCGTGGTCTCCAATTCCAAAAATTCCAACTTTCTCCGAAGCCCTAAATTCCCGCTGCAGTGACAAGCCAAGAATGAAGGTGCTCAGAATCCAAATCTGTTTTGACAGAAATATGCACCTGATTTTTTCTGGTGTATCTCTGAAGTTACGAATCCACAGGATCCGAAACTTCGTCCTGTGGTATCCTGAACTATCATATTTCCAACCCCACAGGTCTGACCTCAACTGGATTCTTTGATAGATATTTATGCCAAGTGTCGCAATGTGACCTGTTTATGGGATAAAACAGGAGAGCGAACTTGTATTGCGTGCCACATGTCACTGGTTCAATTTCGGTCTCTGAAAAACTTATATGAGAAACTACAGTCCGTTCTCTGACTGTCACTTTTTACAAAATTTCATTTGGAGCTTCCTAGCCCAAGTTGTGACCTTTTTTCCTAGGTCACCTGTTTATGACTGAGATCTGGAAGAGGCAGAAACCCTAGATTGTACTGATCATAAAACACAAAGTACAACGAATTAGATGTTGTGCTTCAGACACAAGGTACATGGGGATGTTATCTACGACCTGTAAACGTTTCAGATGCTAAACCTTTGCCAAAATGGATTTATAGCGAAAGTGCTATGATGACTGGTTTTTGCTATATCAAGTCCTAGCTTGCAATTTGTCGCAAGTGCAACAAGTCTCATAAATGCCATATCATGCCTTCCTTCAGGCTAACTCTGATACCATGTTATTTTTTTAGAATTTAATTATGAAAAACTAACAGCCCCCAAGGCCTATCGAGGGCCTATAACAGGCTCTGGAGGCTTAGAGCCTCCCAAGGCTATTGGTAACAACTGGATGAGTGTTATTGGTAAAAATTGGCTGTCAATGACCATTGTCTCTCGACTATGATCGACTGGAAACCCACTTCACCATGAAACCCCTAGCCTCAAGCATGCCTCAAGATGCATTTCCCTGCGTACCGGTAAGCTTGAGCCTTTCCTCAACCCGATTTCTCATCCGACCGTGATCCCGCCATTTCCATTTGTGGATATTTGTCAGCCCGCCCATATAAAAAAGACCCCAAAGTATTTTTGTATTGTTACATTAAATAAAAAAACCCTTTGCCCCTTAATATATAAGCAATATATTTTTTAGGTTTTCATGAATATTTAATACCACAATATGAATGAACGTGATATTATATTGCCTTCTAGTGAAGCCCCCGTGTATTTATCGTAACAGAATTCTTCTATGAATTTGTGCGAATGTTCTATTCTCCAGAACCATTATGTTCTTTGAGAGGGTTTGTATGCACTATTAAATAGTGACGAGTACCATTTTAGATAGAGATACTAGATTTCTTAGTTCATTTTGGACTACACTTTGAGAGAATATGGACACCCAGGAGAGCTATGCAACTTTCCATTCACAAGGTAGTTGAAAGTGGTGATCATTACATTGGTTCAAATTTTGAAGGGTTACAATCATAATCATATAAGAAATTGGGATGAGAATTTGATCGCAATCCATAATTCCGCCAACAAATCCCCTTTTGAAACATGTTCTGGACATTTTCCACCATCACATCTAGATTTGTATGTAGACATAATGGAGGAGAGAAGGAAGAAGTTGTGAGAGAAACAAGGAAGGATGAAATAATCATCATCAATATTAAGCGCATTCATTTGAAGGTATATGAGACATTGAATAAATCACTATAGAGAAGTATAAGGCCAATCACAACCAACACACAATTGAGAAGACATTCAAGTTGGGAGATTGAGTCTTATTTCACTTTAATAAAGAGATCTTGTAGGGCCTTGGTTAAAAGATCAAGGCTCTACAATATGGTGACTTTGAAGTGTTGGAATAGGTAGGCAATAATACTTACATACTTAGTCTACCTGCATATATGTGCATTTACTTTGTAGTGAATGTGGATAATTTACAACTCTATGAGCCATTCATGTCCAACAAGGAAAATGAGGGGAGAGTCTCACCTATAATTGAGGACCTAGCATCAAAAACTCAAGTAGAGTTACCATAAGATATATACAATTTTGTAGAAAAAGTATTAAAAACTATATGGTGGCAAAAGGTTCAAAAAATGGGGAGGTGTGTTACATAATGGGTCATTATATAATTTGTCGTTCACTCTAATACTTTATGAGGTGGAAAATCAGATCCATGGCCTTGGTAGGAGTATGGGCATATCCTTAATCGATGATTTAGGGTATTGAAACTTTTAGAGCATGTACTGGGATTTAAAAGACTTTTGGGGTCAAAATTTTACAAGAAGATTTCCCAATCCCTTAACACTACTTTGCTCATTGAGAGATTACCAATAATCCAAAGAGAACCTCAAAAGGATTTGTATGAGGAAGTTATGCCTCTAGTAAGTTGACGTATCCTTTGACCACAATAGTTCCAACTGGATACCATGTCAACTTTCATTATTTATACATGTGGAGCTAGTCAAACATGGAATTTCAAGAATATTCTATAAGGCCTAAATCCCTAACCATTATAGGGAGTTGGGGCATACAAAAACCTTAACCTTGACCCTAAACAACTATCATGCTAGGATAAAAACTACTTGCAAAAAAGGGAATGGATTCTATGCTTATTTTAATCATTGGTTGTTTCATAGTTGATAAGAGAAAAGAAGAAGGACTCTAGAGTAAGACAATGGAAGTACAATGTAATGCCCTAACTTGAAAAATTAATCATATATATATAATAGGTAAATAATCACAAATAATAATTAGGTGCATACTTAATTGTAAGCTAAAATTTATTAAGCTAAAGTGGGATTAGTGCATGGACAACAAGTGTCATCCATGCAGATAAAACTTATTTTAATAACAAGGAAAATGGGATTATAAAAGGAGGGGGAGGAGTTCACGAGGGGCACTCTCTTCTTTCTTTGAGTGGTTTGTGGTCTTATATTTTGGTAGGTCTAGTTAGTCTGTTGCATGAGATTTGTTTTTCGAAGGAGGAGAGTGAGAGTATTTTCCTACTATGGTAAGGAGGTGTTGGGATGATGGATGGCATAGTTTTACTAATTGAGGGCTTGGGGGATATCAATATTTGACTGGGGGATAGGTTGGGTGGATCTATTGTCCCCCATATTTTGTTGTCTCCGCTGTCACTGATGTTGCCGGTATGAGCCTGCTGCACACTTTTGTAAGTCGTTTTTTCTTATTTTCATACATGCATGCCTTAGTCCTAGTGGTTTTGTTAATTCCATTTCCAATTGCTTGATTCATGTTTAAACATAAAGGAATGTAATCTGTGTGATGTTGTTCTTACTCTAAATTAGATTTTTTGTCAACCAAATAATTTACTGGTGTTAAATTTTATTTTGACGTATCCTTGGCTAAAATTACTAACTTAATTTAAATAGGGTTAGGTGTTACATATAAGCTCTTGTAGTATCCAATCACAAGCCATAATATCTAAATAACTCCATAGTGATATACTATTTCTTTATTTCTTTCATTTTAATATGGGAAGAAAAGAGCAAGATACAATTCTCATTTTCTTTTTGGGTTTCCCATAATATTGAGTTCCCCAATGTACATCTAGTGATCAATGTGTTGATTGGGTGACTATTCCATAATTGTGGCCACATTACATACATTATTCCCCTTTGGTACCTCTCTAGGTACCCCATGTTATCCTACTTTGGTACATTACATTTTCTCTTATATTCTCATTTCATTTTTAGTAATTCAAGCGATATGCTTCTAATATTATAATTTAATCATAAGAAATCATTGTATAATATGATATAATCTCGTAGTATTTTCTGCAACGTTTAAGATCGATTGTAACGAAATATCCAATAGAATATGCACAACACTTTAGGTATCAAACATGCATTCACACTAGATAATGAACATAAATATTTGGTAAATAACATGAAAAATAATATTAAAGTAATTCTCCTTACGACACATACAAAGAATAAAAACTACCCACAAAGAGTTCTCTACGTCACTTAATCTCCCAAATCTATTTAAATGAAGTGATCTTATTTTTATGCATTATGTATGCCTCATTTAATCTCCCATGTATTTGAATGCATTGATATTCCTTTGATTCATTTGTTACCTCTATGTTTCTTGCATTACAATAAACTTTTTGTATGACTTACAAACATTCCTGATAAACTAACATTATCTTATTAAAACCAAATTTAATAATATTTTGTTTTTTACACTCCCCCATACATTAAGGTCATAACATAATTTTTGAATATTTATGACAAATCCAATATCCATCTTTATCCATCTTTGGTATTGCATTGCTGCATGTTGAATCACATTTATGTCTTGTAGGTAGAAATCAATTCTCCCTAAAGGTATCCTTCTCAATATTAAAAATTTGTCACCAACATAAGTGAGTATACTTACAATGCCAAGGTAGACACCCAATCACCCATGCATGAATTAATGAATTTCACTTGCAATAATGAGAGTCGAGACAAACACCTAACACCTACGTAATTCCACATAAGGATTGGGATAGAAACTTAATGCCCATGCAATTCCATATATATTCTTAGTTAAATAACCTTTCAAGTTGAATGAAGGCATATCCAACATTAGGCATGCAACATGCATCCACAACCATGTTACATGCACATGAACAACAAATCTCAATATGGGTCATGAATGCATTTGTAGGACTTACTTGCAAACATGTACCCATTTACAAATTATGTGAAGACAATATTGTGAATAAACATTTTGATTTCACATTCAACAGTATGAGATTATATCCAAAAAAAAATTAATAAGCATAATAAAAGCTTACAAATGTTTAGATTTTAGGTTTTTATTTGTGGATATTATCTTTATAGACCTATGTGGAGAGACTTTCCTTTGTGGAACCCCTTAAGCCACACATATTCGCGAATTGTTTGCATTAAGAGATCTCTTCATGTCCTTTAATTTTTTCTTTCCTATCCATGTTGTTACTTTGAATGAATTCCGAGTTTCTTCTCATCCTTCGACTTATGTTTCCCATGTTGTGGAATTTTAAACCAACTACCAATCATCCACAAGAATATATGAAAGCCAAACACACAATTGTTTCTTTAGAAATGTTTTGCCTTGGCCATCATAACTTGGCATTTTGATATAATGTTAGAAAAAATCATAGCTTCATTCCCATACCAAATTACAATATATAACATAACCAACAACAATGTAATAAAATTGACAACAAATATTAAACCAAAGGAACATGCATTCAAACTAGATAGTGGATATAGGTATTAGGAGAATAATAAGATAAACATTTTAAAACTAATTATCACGGAAACATGTATAAATAGATTTAATATTTTTGCTATTTTTTAATTAAATTTACCCATTACTAATTTGAGCCTATGCCATTATCACAACAACATCCTTCTCCACCACAACCTAACAAAACTCATAATAATTTGAGCCTATGCCATTATCACAACAACATCCCTCTCAACCACAACCTAACAAAACCCATAATAATTTAAACCAATACCATCATCACAATATAACATCCCTCTCAACCACAACCTAACAAAACCCATAATAATTTAACCCTGTACCATTATCACAACAACATCTTTTTGATCACAATCAAACAAAAACACATAATAATATAAGCCTATACCATTATCATAACAACATCCCTCTTAACCACAACCTAACAAACTAGGTTAAATGTGAATCTCATTACATAGAGCCTATTTAATGTATAAGACAAGATTCCTTGCAAAAAGCTTCATGCACCAAATCTTACATATCAAAATACAATCTTACATATCAAAGACTATATTTTCATGGTATAGTTACGAGTTTAAAATATATAAAAGGATGCCATCCATGTTCTCTCTACTACCTTCTTACATATCAAAAGACTATATTTTCTTGGTATAGTTACGAGTCTAAAATATATAGAAGATGCCATCAATGCGCTCTCTACTCCCTTCTTGCATGCGTATCAATTTTCATATAACTTATTCACAATAAAACTCCGTGTGCTTCAACCTTCCCTGCTCAAAACTCTTCGATTTCCTTTCATGCTTCAACCGAATCCACTTCTAGTTTGGAGCGACCATAGGCTTTACGATCTGTATACCCTCGTATAAATGCCAATAAAATCTTCTCTCGTGAACATAGCATATATAAAAATGAGATTATATGCCATCATTACCTTCCACGTTTACTTCTTTCAAGCCATGTTTTAAGAAATATGACATAATCATTCTACTCCTTTCTCCTATTACACGGGTTCTATTCCTAGTACACACCAGTAATCCTAGGAAAGTTTACTCTCACGACAGAGATACAGTGTGGGACTCCTTTTTCCTATTACATGGCTTCTATTCCTAGTACACACTAGCAATTCTAGGAAAATTTACTCTCATGATTGAGATGCAGTGTGGGATCATCCCACATACGAATGCTATCCTCAACTTTGTGAAAAATTACTAGATCCCATGACTTAGGTGGCAATAAGGAGGATTAATCTCCTCTTTCCATATTGGTATTAATGTTTTAGCACCAACTCTTATCAAAAGTACATATTTAGGGGTTGTGCAATTCTGAGTGTCAGATCAAAAGGGTTTGATGGAACAATAAAAAGAATTGAATAACACTCTTGTCACATTCTCATCCATCAATTTGACCAGCAAAAGGGGATATGAAAGAATTACGAGCTTCTAAATTTCCCCCATATCCATTTACGGATTCATATCATTTAAATTTCATGTGCAAATGCATAATAGAAATACACAACGGAAATAAATCGATCCACACACACATAACATGCATATACAAGCATAATCATCACAGGCATCAATTATAAACATTGCATATTCAAATACAAGATAATACTTATCATTAAACAGAGAAGATCCAAGCAACTAGTTGTGTAAGAGCGATTTTCCACCCAACCTTAGGCACTCTGTCCAGCATATACTCTTTTTGCTGAGAGGCCACCCCCAAGCCGGGCTATGAGGCCACCAGGGTGAAGGAAACACCTACGAGCTTCTCTCTCTCAACCCACAATCCGTTCTGCTCTCTATGCTTAGCCAAATGTTCATACATAGCTCTACAACATGGATATTTTTAGGGGCGAAATTTCGCCAATTGGCTATTTTTGAGCATTTTTTCAAAAAATAAATTCGCTATTTGGTCATTTTTAGTCTTTAATATCGCCTATATTTACATAAAGTATGTTTTTTTATCATAATATTTGCCAAAATTTACAAGTTTTAGTAGTATATTGTATGTTTCATATTTAATATTCGCCTACTTATCTATATATTTGTTTTTTCCAATCCAAAATAATCACCTAGAATACTATACTTGAGTATACTATTAGAATCCTTAAAAAATACCCTGCTCTACATGGATCTCACTCAGCCATCATAGCCTTGGCTCCAACAATATCTGCCCCACACAACACTCTTCTGGGATCAGGCATCCCCTTCACTGATAAACGATTCTCTTGGGCCATCCATCTTGCCAGGTGCTTCCAATATGTGCATAGAAGGAGACCAACTTGCTATATGCTATTGGAGAATCACTTGTAGCCTTAATTTGTGTCTTCTCAAGTATTTGTGAGTAGAAAAACTCGATGGATAAGAGTTCCTAGCTTGCCCAACCTTTATGCTCACCTAAATCCATATGTTTTCCTTTCAAATTTGCATTCCTGTCTCTAAATTCAAATTTATGGGTTATACACAGTCTGGTAATAGTCATGAACATCAATATAGAGCTCTACGTAGTGTAGATCTACTTGAGAGAATGATAGAATGAGTGTTGACTCCATAGGATATGAGATAATGGTGAAAAGACAACTAACATAGTTTTTGACCATAGAAGAAAGGACTCTTGGAAATTGTAGATTGGCTTTTGACATTTGATAGAATTGTCATAAAAGTCCATTCGACCCCATGCTTCAATAACTACATGAGGTGACTTTTCCCACCAACCTCACACATGCATTCAATGATTGGATTCAATAGTCAAAAAGAGGTAATTGGCTTAATCAAAGCACATGACATAATTTGGATGAATTCTAAGGTTGACACTTGGAAATAGGGGATTTAGTCTCCCATAGGCCTCCTTTCCTCTTCCCCTCTACTGGAAGTATAACCCCTCTAGTGCTCTTTACACAACCATCTTGGAGCATTTTATTATCTATGCAACATAATATTTGTACATATATTTCGAGTTAGCATGACAAGCCAACCATATAGTCCAATTAAAAATATATATACTAATACATGCCTATCCATTCACTAGTCGGGCCTTGGCCTTGAGCTCAGCACTTGTAATCCATACTAGCATATTTACATCATTTACATAATTTTGATTAAATACATTCCAATTCAAAATTTGGGATATTACAACTCTCGGTATAAATGTAATGCAACATAAAATAAATTAGCTAACAAACAAAGCATGATATAAATAATGTCTATTTTTGTTAACAAAAATAATAGAGATGATGATACACACCTTATGTTGGATGTAGTTGATGTGGTCTTTCATAACCAACCCAAGGGAGAGTTCTTCTTCTCCTTTAATGCACCATTCCCAACTAGATGATATGTTATGAACTCCAAATGAGGAAATAAAAGGATGAAAATGACTCTCTTTCCCTTTTTGTAGGTAGTCTAGGAGCATAACCTTACTTTTAAGAATGTGTGTATTCATGGAATGACCTTGAGAGTTGTATTTAAGGGAAAAGATGTGGTCTGCATCTCTTAAAACTAGCTCCAATATGAATAATCCATTTTCAACGATGACTTAGTGGGATGATGATAAGTATTGTAGACCATATCAAAGATTATTTTTTTTAGAAATAATGGTTTGGGGATGTCCACATTCAACTACTACACCTTTTTGGAAGTCGAACGATATTTATGAACAATCGAGTTATGTTTTTGGGACCACTTCATAGTTTTTGAGGCTTTTAATGTGCTGACAATGTGCGGATTTTTAGGAAAATTCCATGTAATGAACTTTGAAAGTCAAATTTTGTCTTTAGATTGGTTTTTGGTCATAATATTAAGGTCATATGATGATGGAGGTGATGGGAGGCCAATAATGTTGGAAGTGATCTATATAATGGTGATGATGCTCATGACAAAGTAGGTGAGAAAAATTAGGCTTTTAACACATTCATTATGAATGATGATGATTGGGTAAGTTTGGGCAAGCATTACCATCACTAGAAATAACCATTGGTGTATTTTCTAAATTAACTTAGTTAACTTTGACTACACAATTAGTAGTTCATGCAAACTCTGTGACTTGGTTAACTTTGACCACACAATTAGTAGTTCATGCAAACTCTGTGACTTGGTTAACTTTGACCACCCTATCAATTACTTGTGTCAACCTTTGACTTGGATAATTTTGATCCCTTGGTTCATTATTTGCACCAAGTTTACAATAGAGGAAAATTGAGGTCTTAAATTGGCCTCCTAAGGAAAATAATAAAATAATATATATGAATTTTGGAGGAAAAGAGAAGAAAACTACATTTTTTTCTTTGTATTTTCAACATATCTCCCTGTTGTTTTACTCAAATTTCGAGCGAGAGTACTCGCTGGATGCATAATTGAATTCCGCATCCAACGAGTACCTACATTGCATACTTTTGAGGTACCCCCACCCCACGAAAAAATGATAAATACATCAAAAAAATGTGTTACATCAAAGTAACACGTTTTTTGATGTATTTCTCGTATCAAAGACATAAAAAAAAACGTGTTACTTTGATGTAACACGTTTTTTTGATGTATTTATCATTTTTCGTGGGGTGGGGGTACTTCAAAAGTATGCAGTGGGTATTCATTGGATGCAAAATTTAATTCCGCATCCAACGAGTGCTCCTGCTCAAAATTTGAGTAAAATGACAAGGAGATATGTGGAAAATATGAATTAAAAAAGTAGTTTTTTTAGTGTCAAATATGCCATGTCAACCATTATGGTTGACTCTTTTCTTGAAATTCTGTTGGTTCTTGAATTCAATGGCTCTTTTTCTTATGAGGTGGGTTGTTTTCTTAGGAGGTGGATCGCATTTTTATAAGTCCCATTTTAGACCCCAAATTTCCTCTAATGAGTGTCTCTATATAGTTTTCTCACCAAATTTAGGCATGACCCTCTAGCTTCATTCAAGAAAATTATATCTTCTACTTTTCTCCTATGTTATGAACATCAATGTAGACTTCTAATTATTGTAACCATTGATTCAACTTCACAACATTGATCTAACCTTGATAGGGCTTGATGTCCACTTGTGCTTCCACTTTGAACAAAGGTTATAAATATGGGATGCTGGAACTTGATCTCTACTTCTCCGATGCCTTTTGTGGCTCTTTAGGTTTTTGCAAGAGCTAGCATTCAAGTTAGAACTAACAAGCTCCTTGAAATATTAGAACTTGCTCTTTAGGGATGACATTAATATCGCCATATCTTGTGGGAGATGCTAGAGACTTTTATTTATGACGCATTGTACTCATTCACCATGGATATGGTTGAGGAATTCTTTCTTTACCTAGATCTCTTGATCTTGAAATATTCCACAAAAATCTCACAGAACAATAAAATAACACTAATATGATATATATAAACTTTTATAGATATTACAGTAGATAGTTCATCACAACATATCTTAAATTCTATTGGAATAATAAAGAATTACAATATGAATGAAAGCCCTTCCTTTTCTTTTGGCTTAATTTTTAACATGTCTTGATAGCTCTTTAGGGTTAGGGTTAAGGTTTTTGTATGCTCAAAATCCCAATCAGGGTTAGGGTTTTTAACCCTATAGAATCTTCTTGGAATTCCACTTGTGACTATCTGGTAAAGCTACCTCAACATACCTTAGATGGCTGGTAAAGCTACCTTAGCATAAAAATTCGAAGAGGCTAAGAAAATCGAGCTAGAGATGTCCAGTATTGTCAAACACTCTGAGCCACATGTTTGAGTAGTGAAAGTTGATGTGGTATACACTTGGCACCGTGGTGTTCAAATCATAGGTCAACTTATGGGGTGCATAACTTCCTCCAATTAATGTGCTCGTTGAACCATTGATAATATTTATAGCTAGAATAATGTTGGAGGTCTCAAATTTTTGCTTGTAATTTTTTGACACCAAAATGACCATTTAATGCTTGAAACCATAGTAGCAAGATTCGAGTACGGATTCGAATACGATGCGGAAAAAATACGTAACGAAAAAATCAAGTACGACTAAAATACGGGAGTAGGCATCTTATAAATACAAAAAACATGCAATTTTAATTAAAAAAAATAAGATTATACATAAATCATTCCAAATTTTAACACATCATTCATTATTCATTGAAAACAACTTGAAACATATCTCAAATTCAAATTCGATACATGGCATATCATATAATATAACAATGTTTATGATGTCATCATCTCCATTCTTTCACCAATCCTAAGAGAATTATTAAATAAATAGTAAAATCATAAAAATAAAATTTAAAATAACAACTACATAATACATACAAAATGACTTAAAATTCTACACAAATCTATTTTTATACAAAATGACTTAAGAAAAATGAGAAAAGAAAAACTACCTAAATACTAAAAAGTAAAACATAAAAGTAAAAATTAAAATAACAACTATATATAAAATAAAACTTAAATAAAAAACTACATAGAAATCATGCACAAATAAGTATGTACAACTAGATTATTGACAATTCTATTATCCTCAACCTTTTACAACTTAGACGAAATTGAAAATTGAAATAAGTAAATAATAAGAAATTACAAACTCTAATTGCAAATTCTTAACTTCAAAAGTCAAATGGTAATAATGGTTGTAACTTGTGTGACTGCGACTCACAATGCAGTACTCATTGTGCACATACTTATTGTTGAAGTTTAAAACTTTTAACTTTTAACTCTTAATTTTTAACTTTTAACTTGAACTTAGACAAGGATTTTGATTTTTTAGAGGATGCACGTCACTTTTGAGCAGCCAACATTTAGGTAAATAAATGGTTGACTGTACCGAACTTGTATCTCGAATGTTTGACATATTTTTTACTTGGTTCGAATTTGGGTGTACAGCAACTGCAAATACTGCCGTATTTTGCTACTATGCTTGAAACAAGCTCCAAATTTTTAGCACCCTAAGTCACCAAAATGAGACTTTCTCTTAAAATGGACTTAACAATATTATAGCTATAATTTTCCACCCTATAAAGTATCAAAACATAAAGTATCAAAACATAAGACAAAATATATAGTGATCCATTTTATATCATAATAGTATGGTCAAACACATAATGGAGACACAAGCTTATGTGATTGTCAGATAGGGCCTTAGATAATCACTCGAGATGCAAATTATGGGATATAGCTCATAGAATGTGGCTATGTGACGGTAAAGGTAAATCTCTACAAAGAAGAGCAATTGGATGCTTGTGTTATAGATATATGCTTGCATGTAGATGATATCTCGAGTGGTGAATGTTTGAATAAGTCCAACAAGGAAAGTGAAAGCCTCGAGTTAATATATTTGTTGGGGTATATTAAATGACTGTTATATAGTTGGGACACTCTTGTTGAGTGACATTGATGGTGTAAAAGAGTATATGTTGTAAGTCTTAGTAAGGAATGCCTATCCCTTAGTTACTTGTTTGGTTTTATCGTTTTAATTTCAAGTTTAGTGGTTGTAAATTTTTTGTTGAGAGGGACTAGTTAGCCATGTTCATTAGTCTTGTGAGCTTGGTTACTATTGTGTTTAGAATGAGGACTTCATGGAATGGAAGTGGACTTAGGGAATATGAAGTAGCGATGTCAATAGCAATATTCATTGTTGTATAACTTTGTTGAACAAAGTCTTTCACATAGTTATAAACATTTGAGGGACTATACCTTAGTATGTTACTTTTAGAAGTGGACTAACTATTGTTTAGGGACCTCAAGAGATGTGTTAAGAATACAAATTTGTACATGAGTTGTTCTTGTTCTTATTATACCCTAACAAGATAATGATAGTGAATAGTTCTCACTTATCACTTATTATATTGTTATCATAAATTATGAATGTGTGATTGAAGTGTCTACATATATATTTGACGTTTATACATTTCCTATGTATATAGTACCATGTACTTTACCAAATGAGGTTTATACTTTTCCTATGTATATAATGCCATGTACTTTACCAAAAAAGCCTTGTTGTATAAGTTTGACCTCTTAGTATAAGTTAAAATGAATCATGTAAGTTAGTATAAGTTAAAATGAATCATGTAAGTTATCTTGGAATAAAAGCTTAGATACATATCATGAAAAGATAAGGATGAAGTATTTTTTACAATGATCAAGACCTATAATATACGTTAAAATTTACAATCTTGTCACTTCTTTGGTCATGTCATTAAATGATAGAGGACACTTGTTTTGAAGAAGAGGTAATTGTGGGAGTTTGACTAACATATCATATATGTCTAAATTCACAACTATGAGTTACTTTGGTCATTTCATTAAATGATATAGAGCATGAGTCACTTCTTGTGTGAACTTGACATGCTAATGACCATGAAATGAAACGAGTCATGTAAGTATTACTATCACGAATGTTATTTTCACCAATTTTGTATAATTAATATTATATGTCCAAGTTGGAGTATTTTGTACAATGATCAAGACCTATAATATACGTTAAAATTCACAATTTTATCACTTCTTTGGTCATGTCATTAAATGATAGAGGGCACTTGTTTTGAAGAAGAGGTAATTGTGTGAGTTTGACTAACATATCATATATGTCCAAATTCACAACTATGAGCCACTTTGGTCATTTCATTAAATGATATAGAGCACTTGCTTGTAGAGCAGGTTCTTGTGTGAACTTGACATGCTAATGACCATGAAATGAAACGAGTCATGTAAGTTGTACTACCAGGAATGTTATTTTCACCAGTTTTGTACAATTAATATTATATGTCCAAGTTGGAGTATTTTGTACAATGATCAAGACCTATAATATACACGTTAAAATTCACAATCTTGTCACTTCTTTGGTCATGTCATTAAATGATAGAGGGCACTTGTTTTGAAGAAGAGGTAATTGTGTGAGTTTGACTAACATATCATATATGTCCAAATTCACAATTATGAGCCACTTTGGTCATTTCATTAAATGATATAGAGCACCTGCTTGTAGAGCAGGTTCTTGTGTGAACTTGACATGCTAATGACCATGAAATGAAATGAGTCATGTAAGTTGTACTATCAGGAATGTTATTTTCACCAGTTTTGTACAACTAATATTATATGTCCAAGTTGGAGTATTTTGTACAATAATCAAGACCTATAATATACGTTAAATTCACAATCTTGTCACTTCTTTGGTCATGTCATTAAATGATAGAGGGCACTTGTTTTGTAGAAGAGGTAATTGTGTGAGTTTGATTGACATATTATATATATCCAAATTCACAATTATAAATCACTTTGGTCATTTCATTAAATAATATAGAGTACCTTTTTATAGAGCAGATTATTGTGTGAACTTGACATACTAATGACCATGAAATGAAACGAGTCATGTAAGTTGTACTATCAGGGATGGTATTTTCACCAGTTTTGTACAACGAATATTATATCTCCAAGTTTCCAACTATGTGCCACTTTTTGGTATGAAAGTATTTGATTAAGAAACTTAGATGTAATCACTTGTTTATGTGTAAACACATAATTCGCAGTTGATGTCACCCATTTCAATCCTTTGACCAACTAAACATTACGTATCTCCATCATTAAAAAGCATGTAACACATGACTTCATTATGAGAAATGGTTACCCGAGAAAAAGATGGCGTTGATAAGAGAAGGCTACGTATAAAATAACCCACCATTCTAATCTGTTATGGCTGTAAAACACACACAGCATTATCATTATTATTATGTGGATCCTTATAGATCCTTTTCTTATCGACTGAGAGTTCATTTTCACTGTCAATCCCTTTTTCTTATTGACTGAGAGTTTATTTTGATCACTATCAATCCCTTACAGATCCTTTTCATATTGACTGAGAGTTTAATTTCACTGTCAAACCCTCATAGATCCTTTTTTATTAAGAGTTCATTTTGACTGTCAATCATGTCTTTTCTTAATACACATTATGTTCAACTTGTCAAAAATGAACAATAACCAGAGCTCGGTGGATACGCCTGTAGCGTTGTCGTCTTTCCATAGCAAATCGTACATGTAAGTCTAAAATTTAGACCGAAAGTCAACTTGGTTCCAGCAATCCATGAGCTGGTTGTCATATTTTTGTTTTGTTTTATACAAAGCAGATATGCAATAATTGTGCTGAAATAAATTAGTTCCAAATCTTTTGAATTGTGTGTATGCAGTCATTTTCCACAGGATTGTGATGGTTATTGGAAAACAACTTTTAGTTTTCCTCAATTCTAAAGCACCGTCACCTTATTTTTGTATGGACACTTTCTGCAGACTGTGACCTACCTTCAGAGTGGAGGAACCTCTCATATGCGGGTCGCGGTTGAGTAGGTAGCGTTACACGACAGGAGCAGGTGGTCTAGAAAAAACTCTTTTGGCAAAGTGGTTCAAGCCTGGTATGGAAATGCATTCAAATTTTGCGGCTCGATTTGTCTTTCTGTCGCGGTGGTGCAATTCGGGACTTGATATGTTGTCATTGGCAAGCCATGAATAGTATTTTCTCATCAGCAGAAGCAGAAAAAAATTTCATGTTTCGATATGCTTTGAAAATAAAAAATTGCAATTTTATGATGCCTTGACACTGGGTTAGTCAATGAAAATCAAGTACTCATTCCACTGTATTAAATGATTTATGCTCGGAGATAGGATGCAGAAAGGGGTTCAAAGACAATTCTAATATTCGATATCTGTTAATAATGATATATACAATCGGAAGAGCAAGTTCTTATATTGAAAATGATGTCACACTGCTTTATAATATTTTTTTTTAAACTATGGGAACAGCAACCTCCTTAGGATATATCCAATAGCTCGCAAGCCAAAAACTTGTAACTCAGCAAAAACCTAAACGTCCCCAAACCCTTTATCCTGGGAGAGCTAACATTAATATGGCAAAATTTAATATATAGAGAATGAACGATGGATCTGGCGGTCAATTGATGTTGCAGCGAGCACTGGCAAATCCAATTCGTGAGTTCTGGAGATCATATTCTATCCACAGATTCTGCTGGTGGTGATTACCGATAATGTTGGCCTCAACCGGCACCAAATCCGAATTCCCGAATGTGAAACAGTAGATTACCCCACCGTTTGCAATATTATTGCCGGCGCTGCTTTCGGGTATTTGATAGAGCAGCTGATGACCATCCAGTGTAATCTCTGCAGACTCGAACACAAGTGTCACCGGGCTCAGCATCTGCGGGAATGGCGCGTTAGCTGGCTGCTGGTAGCAAAGATCCATAGCTCCTTGGAATACAAAATCCTCGCCCATGGGGTTCCTTAGGAGCTCGCGGTTCTGAAGTATGAACTCCTGCTTGAGTGGCGTATATGCGTCCCCGAGAAGAAATGTGAACTGCGTGCCAGAGTCGATCATGGTCTGCCCGGCGCCCGTGTGGTCTGGCATGAACACGGATCTGGGGATGAGGAGAAGCTTGTTTCCAACCTTGATGCCCTCTAACTTTACGCTGTAGGCCGCTCTATTGAAATACGGTAGTGGAAGTGATATTGTAAACAGCTGCGTGTAATTCAAAGAATTTGCAAAAGGAGAATCTCCGAAGTAAAGGACTCCGGGAGAATCTGCAGAAAGGAAACGATCGGCAATACAGTATGAGAATTTGCTCGAGATATTGAGGGTTTGCAGTTGAGAAACAAAGGATAATGCCCCACGGTTGAGACCCATGAGACCCGGTGTGCCAGGAAGGGCGGAGGATGAGCAACCGAGCACCACGCTGGGTATTCGGAGAAGCGCCGCCGTGGGGTTTGAAGGTGGAAGAGTAACAACATCGCTGCCGAGGTTTCCCTCCACGTCCGTGCCATCGGCATACGTGTATGTGAAATAGCAGAGACGCTTGGAGTCGCAGCTGGCGGGAATAGGGAAGTCAGCGGTTTTTTGACTGCAGACGGGGGAGTTGCAGGGTACTACGTTGTAAGAAGGCGAGAGAGTGGGATCGAACGGAGGAGGATTCGAAGCATTGTGAGCGCAGTGGAGCCATGAGAGCTCGCTGCCTGTGTCCAGCACCATCTGTTGCTTTTGGGGAGGAGTTCCCACCATGACTTCCACCATGAGAGTATCACTGTAGCGAAAGGACACTCCGACCGTGTCTGCATCCTTGGACGCTGAAAGATTCGCGTTGGCCTGTCTCTTCATTGTTTTAGTGAGAGCAGTTATGAGGAATGAAGGCCAACAACCAGCAGCAGACTTGGATGTGGAGAATAGAGGCAATCCATGGCCCTCGCTGTGCTGAGACGTTGCATTTGGATGGAAATTGAAGAAGTTACTCACATTCAATGGGTTGGTGGTTTCAAGCTTCTGATTGCTTAGTGCATTAAGGCGAGAGAGGAACAACAATATGGGCACAAAACGAATGAAGGGGAAAGGAGAGGAAACTGAGATTGTTGCCATGAGAGCAAAGAAGTTGAGACGAGAGCGAGATAGACAATTAGTATATGTTGTTGTTTAAATGAATAAATTTAAATGAAGAGAGGAGCGGCCTTGGCTTTATTTCCTAGGTCACGCGTTTTATTTTGGGTGGAAATTGGGTTCCGGAGAGGAAAGGTAGTCATGGTAATTACTGAGCACTTAGTGGTAGAGTATTGAATGTCTGTTTGTATCATTGGATTTGAATGGTTTCAGATTTAATGGTACACATTGGATCTCAACATCGAATTAATGGTACACATTGGATCTCAACATCGAATCTCCACTGACAATGAATAATACCGCTGAGTACCTGGTATTCACCGTAGTCATTCACCTCAAACACCTCAAAATTACAGTTAGCAATATCTTATTTCAAGGTCAAAGTCAATACTTGCAATGACCTTTTTCACATTGAGACCGCCATGAATACCAACTTTTTTTTGGTTGATATTCACTACTACAAGGTGGGGCAGCTCAGTGATGGAATTTGAGGGTTAAAATGGCGGTCATGGGCATTTTGATCGTCAAATACAGTATAAAATTTTAGCTAACGGTCTTTTGTGAAAGATGATAAAATTTCTAAAACTTATTTTTGACTACCAATACAATTTCTAAACCGTCATTATATTACTACTATTTTTAAATGACAACAAAATTTCTAAAATATTATTATATTACTAATTTAATAGTAGTATTAATATATTTATGTTATATAAATTATACTTTCTAAATTCCAACTTAGAAAGCATATATTTATTAAATAAATAGAAACATCTATTAAATTAAAATTATTTCCATGTGCAAGTTGCATTGATTTGTTAATCTATACTTTCTAAATTCCAACTTCCAAAGAATACATTTATTAAAAAAATATAAACATCTATTAAATTATAATTATTTCCATGCCTTTCCATTTGCAAGTTGCATTGATTTTTTCTAAAAATAGGAACACTCACATTTTTTTAATTTTTTTTATTAGTGCAATGGGTGTCTCTACAAATTTGAGTGCTCAATGCTTATTGACTATATTAGCATGCTGCAACAACTTTGGGAGTTGGAAGTTGGGAGTTGGAGGGCCTTGGAGACAAATGTTGAGAGTTATTTGCATCATAGAGGTAATTCTTGCACTATTTTTTTTGCATATGTATTCAGTCATTTATCCCATAATTTCAATAATCTATATAGATTAGGACTTGAAGAGTATTGATTAATTTTCCAACTCCCATTGAAATTGAAATGAATATCTCTTATATTTCTCTCATGGTTCAATTTTAGTGAGGGATGTAGAATTTAAATGAAGGCAAATACTAATTAAGGGGTTGAGAGAGATGAAGTTTGTGTGCGACATTTGGAATGAAAATTGCCTATACAAAAAAAGGCATATAAAGCTATATTTTGTAGAGTCTTGCATTCATTATTTATAACGATTAGATTTACAGAGGCTTGCATCTATTTAAAAATATGGATTATGATTACATGTGCCATATATTTACAAAGACTCAAGCATCTTTTATAACAATAATGACTAGCGTATAGATATATAGCTGTCCAGTGGGCATATTGATTCAATTCAAATATAATGTAACTCTTACCTCCATTTTATGATAACAATTTTGCAAACAAAAATAATTATGTGATATTTGTTTTATTTTTATATGCATTATTGTCCGAAATTATAAAATCATTTTTTGTTTATTTATGCTTCATTATTTATTTATTTTTAGACTGGAAATGTTGAGAAGTGTGTAATGCAATGCTTATGGTTTTAATTTATCTCATTGATGTAGTTATCACGGAAGGAGTTACACATCTCCCAGGCTGTAGAATTCGCCTATTCAGCCCAATTAATAATGATTATTTTAATTTTAATATAAAAAAGTCAAGAAAAAAATATTTCTAAAAAAATCAACAAAATTCAATTATTGAAGGGTAATTCTTTTGGGAAGACTTCATTGTTGAAGGGTAAATTTTTAAACAAAATGTTTGGGCTCTTTAAGACACTTTACAATGAAATTAGCATTTTGTCTTAAATTTTTAGTTTAGATTGCTTTTATATATTTAGGATTTTTTAAGACAATGTTTAAGACGATTTTTTAAGACAAAATTAGGATTTGTCTTAAATATATTTTAGGAATGTTGAAAACAATATTTTAAGACATTTCTTCTCAATATTGTTTTTTTTTAACTTACTATTTTTTATAAAGAAACTGATTTTATGATTTTAGGAAGGTTTAAAACAATATTTTAAGACATTTCTTCTTAATATTGTTTTTTTTAAAGTTACTATTTTTTATAAAGAAACTGATTTTATGATTTTACCGAGGGAAAATGAATTAGTTATGATTTTATGGAGGGAAAAGGAATTGAGGTTTTATGTAAAGCTTTTCCAAAACAAATAAGGTAGTTTATATCTAACTCATCCTATTAAACTCAGGCTGCTTGCAAAGATCCATGTAGATTGGTGAGTCAAGCTGAAGGTAGCTGCAGCATCAAAGCTGAAGGTAGAGGTGATGACCGAGGTGATTGTATCAAAGTTGAAGGTGATAGCCATACATGTGGTTGGGAAAGCTCATTAGCTGAACAAGTGCATGCCTAACCTTGATATCCTTTGTCAATAATTTCCTAAAAATGTTTTTAATTCTCGATTAATTGGCCTTCACCTTCCCGTCAACACCATGAATCTATATGGCGGACTTCTGTAAATGGAACATCTTTAATAAAGGAAATTTACCCCTCTTATCCCTCTGGCATTTCATAAACTCATGGGCGGATCTTTGCAGAGGACTGCCCACAATCTCTCACCTGCTTCTTCATAGTCGGTGTTTTGACATAAAAGGATCTCGCATAGCGATCTGAACTGAACCTGCGACGTTCTCTTCCCACATATGGCAGGCCATCACACGGGCTCGTGGCCTTCCTTCGCACGAGCCGACGACCTTCAAGCTCGCGGTGAACTGCTGACCCAGATTGATACCTCCGTTGTCTTATTCTTACTTTGGCAATACCATATTCCAAATTGTTAGCACCAAGGTCACGGCAGGGGAACTCCCGTCCTGCGATCCGGTTCCACAGCCCCGGTGCTGCACCGCATCATATGGCCACACCGCGATGGAAACCTCAAGGAAGGGCTGCAAAAATATAAGCAGTGCCCCATGTGTTTATTTGCTCGTTTTTCCTCTGTCGTAGATCGATAGATTCTGACTATATTGCAGTGAGTTTTTTTGTGTGTATCTACCCTTATCGTGAATTTTAAAGGGGGTGTACCTTCTCATCTGTGCGTATTGTTGATAATTGATGCTGTGCAGAATTATTGACAGAATTAATGACAATATCTATTTTAGTTTTAGGTTGCATATGTTTATTAAATAATTAGCAGCAAAATTCACTGCATGCTAATGCATGTGAAGAATAAAATAAGTTTGCAGAATTATACATCATTCTATAGCTGATTTTAGGACATGTAAAATGATGCCTTTATTTCTATGCAATGTAATCTCTATATAAGTATGTAGTTGTGCAAGTCTAGGATCAATGGGAGATAAATAATCCTTGAGGTTTTGCTTTTCCTGTGTTTGAATAAAAGCTTCTCTCTTGTTTTCTGTGTTGTTTTTCATTGTGCTATTTTAAATTAGGCTCTTTCATAATCTTCATTTGGTATCAGAGAAGGTATTTTGTTTAAAGTTCATAATGTCAAATTCTAACAATTTTCCCATTCCAGAATTTGATGGAAGTGATTATGATTATTGGTGCATCAAGATGATGACCTTTTTGACAGGAAAAGATTTGTGGGAGATTGTAGAATCAGGTTATGAAGAGCCAGAAGATTGGAACACCCTTACAGCCAATGATAAAACAACTAAGAGAGAAGCCAAGAAGAAGAATGCCCAAGCTTTATTTCATATTCAAATAGCTCTAGATAAGAGCTTATTTCCAAGAATTGCAGAAGCAAAGTCAGCTAAGAATGCCTGGAAGACTCTACAAGAAGCTTACCAAGGCAGTGATCAAGTTAAAGTTATCAAGTTACAGAGACCGAGGACATAATTTGAGAATTTGAAGATGCAAGGAGGTGAGAAGGTGAGTGATTATTGTGTAAGAGTAAATGATGTTGTCAATAAATTGGCTACTCTAGAAGAAACTATTGATAAAGAAGTTGTGATTAAAAAAGTGTTGAGGTCTCTAACACCAAGATGGAACCATGTTGCTATAGTCATTGAAGAAAGCAAGGATTTGACTAACCTTCACTTTGATCACCTAGTTGGATCTCTTATTTCTAATGAACACAAAGTGAGAGATTCATTTGGAGAAAGTGATGAGAAAGCTTTTTCCACAAAGCTACAGATTCCAAAGAATGCAGATGCTAGTTTTAGATCCAAAAGAAACCAAGCCCAAGGTAAAGGTCAGTATCAATTTTTTCCAAGAGGAGATAGAGGAAGAAGAGGTGGTTTCAGAGAAAGAGGTAGAGGCATATTTGTTAAGAGAAACATCCAGTGTTATCATTGTCAAAGGTATGGTCATTTTGAAAGGGATTGCAGATTAAAAGAAAACAAAAGTGTTAATTATGCTAAAGAGGGTGATGATGCTTCTCCAAATAATTTTTTTTATCTTATGGCAAAACTGAAAATACAGTTAAAGATGTTTGGTATTTAGATTCAGGTTGCTCTAACCACATGACATGAAATTGCAAGATTTTCTCTACAATGGATGAAAGTTTCAAATCTAATATCAAACTTGGTGATGAAAAAACCTTAGAGGTTTCTGCAAAAGGAGATATGGCAGTCCATACAAAAGAAGGTATGAAAAGTGTCAAAGATGTTTACTACACTCCACGGTTAAAGCATAATTTATTAAGTGTTGGGCAGCTGTGTGAAAAGAATTACAGAGTAGTGTTTGATGATAGACAATGCACAATTTATGATAATAATCAAGGCAATAGGGTGGTTACAGTTGTGCCTATGTCAAAGAATAGGATGTTCCCATTGAAGTTTGGAGAAACTAGCATCAACCTTGCTAATATGGCATATGAGGACAAAGGTTGGTTGTGGCATCTCAGGTATGGTCATTTGAATTTTCATAGTTTGAAGATTCTAACATCAAAAGAATTAGTTTATAGTTTTCCTAAGGTTGAAGAGCACAAGGAGGTTTGTAAAGGATGTGCTAAAGGAAAACATGCAAGAGAGAAATTCCCTAGAGGCAAGGCATGGAGGGCCCATTATACACTTCAGCTAGTTCATTCTGATATTTGCGGTCCTATGCAGACAAAAAGTTTGGGTAAGTCATCATATTTCATTACTTTTATTGATGATTACTCAAGAATGTGTTGGGTTTTTTTTTTGAAGAGCGAGGGTCAAGCATTTGATACATTGAAGAGGTTTAAAGCCCTTGTAGAAAATGAAAGTGGTTACAAAATAAAATGCTTAAGGACTGATCGTGGAGGAGAATTTTGTTCAAGTGGTTTTCAGAATTTTTGTGGTATGAATGGCATTAGAAGACAACTCACCACTACTTACACACCTCAACAAAATGGGGTAGCTGAAAGGAAAAACCGTACAGTGGTGGAAATGGCAAGGAGTATGTTACATACCAAAGGATTAAGCAATTTCTTTTGGGGTGATGCAGTTGCTACAATAGTGTACATTCTCAATAGAAGTTCCACTAGTGCACTTCACATGATGACTCCTTATGAATCCTGGTATGAGAAAAATCCTAATGTTAATCATTTCAAAGTTTTTGGTTGTTTAGCCTTTGTTCATGTAGCTCATCAAAAGAGACAAAAGTTAGATCCAAAAAGTGAAGCATGCATTTTTGTTGGATATGGTGAGCAAAGTAAGGCTTACAAGTTTTATAATCCTCTCACCAATCACATTGTTGTGTCAAGAGATGTAATTTTTTATGAAGGGGGAGTTTATGGTCATAAAAAAGACCATGTTGAGAAATCAAAATCTGGTTTGGATGGTGATATTATTGATGATATTAATAATGAGAATCCCACTAATGTTTCAGTTCCAAATGCTACAAATCCACGAAGTAGCCCCTCATCTAGTTCTCCATATTCAAGTCCAAGTACTGCAAGGAAGGTGAGAAGCTTGAATGCAATTTATTAGAGAAGTACAAGTCTGGCACATGAAGAAAATCCAAGAGGTGAGACTGTAAATTTTGCTTTATTTTCACGAGTTGATTTTGAGCCATCAAGTTTTGAAGAAGCTTTTACTAATGAGGTTTGGGTGCAAGCTATGCAAGAAGAGATAGATTCAATTCATAGGAATGATACTTGGGAGCTTACAGATCTTCCACATGACAAGAAAAAAATTGGTACTAAATGGGTCTACAAGACAAAGTATAACAGTCATGGGACTATTGAATGACACAAAGCAAAGTTGGTTTCTAAGGGATTCACACAGAAGTATGGCATTGATTATGAAGAAAACTTTGCACCTGTAGTAAGGCAAGAGACTATCAGAATGTTGATTTCACTGACAGCACAAAAGAAATGGAGCATTCATCACATGGACGTGAAAAGTGCCTTCTTGAATTGGTACTTAGAAGAGGAAGTCTTTGTGGAACAGCCACAGGGTTTTGAAGTGCAAAGAAAAGAACATCAAGTCTACAAGTTGAAGAAGGTTTTGTATGGCCTAAAGCAAGCACCAAGAGCCTGGTATGCAAGGATTGATGGATATTTTCAAGAGAATGGCTTCAAAAGAAGTAAGAGTGAACCTACCCTTTACTATAAACAAGAAGCTAATGATATTCTTATTGTGAGTTTATATGTTGATGATTTGTTGTATATGGGTAGCAGTTCTAAGATGAAGGATGAATTCAAATTTGCTATGATGAGTGAGTTTGAGATGAAAGATTTAAACCTCATGCAATAGTTTCTTGGAATGGAAGTTTATCAAAGTGAAGATGAAATTTTTGTTTGTCAGACAAAGTATGCAAAGGATATGTTGAAGAAATTTGATATGGCTGATTGCAAACCATGTCCTACTCCAAATGCTCATGGAGTTGTGTTGTGTAGAGATGATGGTGCTGAAATGGTTGATGAGACAGTTTACAGAAGTATTGTTGGAAGCTTAATTTGTTTCTAACCCACACAAGGCCTGACATTGCTTATTCAGTTTCACTTGCTTCTAGGTATATGACAATGCCATCTGAAATGCATATGAATGCAGCTAAAAGAATTCTAAGGTATGTGAAAGGCACTCTAAATTTTGGCATTCATTACTATACTTCCAAGAGTTTTGAATTGGCGGGATTCAGTGATTCTGATTGGGGAGGTAGTTTAGATGATAGAAAGTCTACATCTGGTAACTGTTTTTCTTTTGGTTCTGGTTTGATCACTTGGAGCTCAAAGAAGCAAAGTATAGTTTCTCTTTCTTCTACAGAAGCAGAATATGTTGCAATCACCTCAGTAGGCACACAAGCATTCTGACTTAGAAAAGTTCTTGAAGAAATTGAAGAAAAACAAATTGAACCTACAACAATTTTTTGTGATAATATGGGTGCCATTAATCTGGCCAAGAATCCAGTACACCATAGCAGGACAAAACATTTTGACTTGAAGTATCATTTTATTCGAGATTTAGTGCAAAAGAAGCAAGTTGAATTGAAATACATCAACACTCAAAAACAACTAGCAAACATCTTCACTAAGGCAGTCTCAAAGGCCCAGTTTTTGATTCTCAGAGATCTTATAGTGAGCCCTCTTAGCATCAAGGGGGAGTATGTTGATAATTGATGTTGTGCAGAATTAATGACAGTATCTATTTTAGTTTTAGGTTGCATATGTTTATTAAATAATTAGCAACAAAATTCAGTGCATGCTAATGCATGTGAAGAATAAAATAAGTTTGCAAAATTATACATCATTCTACAACTGATTTTAGGGCATGTAAAATGATGCCTTTATTTCTATGCAATGTAATCTCTATATAAGTATGTAGTTGTGCAAGTCTAGGATCAATGGGAGATAAATAATCCAATGTTTTTTTTCCTGTGTTTGAATAAAAGCTTCTCTCTTGTTTTCTGTGTTGTTTTTCATTGTGCTATTTTAAATTAGGCTCTTTCATAATATTCACGTATACGTTTACTTAACTATTGCGTACCTTCTCATCTGGTGCTCAATGCTTCTCTTGCTAGATTGTCCATTAACTATGTATCTTTCCATATACGTCCTTAAATGTTGCTGTCCTTGGTGAACTTTGTTCGTCTCTATATGGAGAGCCTGCATCTAAACCAAATCTATCACAAAATTAATCTCTTTTGGTCTATAGAGTCTAGCTGTAAAACGCTTAGTTGTCTTCGGGTAAGCTCAACTACTTTGAACTATGAGAAAATATTTTAATTTGTCAACTCAAAAGCTATTTCGATCCAGTATGCCATTACATTTACATTAAATGATGCTGTTCTCAATGAGTTTTGTTGGTCACTATCTGGAAAACCATTTAAACAAATCATATCACGTAACATGTGCAAATTAAACCTCTTTGGCTTTATAGAATCTAAGTGTAAAATGACGAGTGCTTATGTTACCGAGCAACTATGAGAAAATATTTTAATTAGTACACTCAAAAGTTATTTAGATTTTGTACATCATCACATATACTTTAGTCACTAGAGTCAAAAGATATTTAGATTCTCTATCTGGAAAACCGTTTAAACAAATGGTATCACATAATATGAGCAAAGTAAATTTCTTTGAGTTTATAGTGTAAAATGACGAGTGTATATGTAAGTGAGAGAGTACTTTTAACAAAGATATTTAGATTTTGTACATCATTATATATATATTTTAATTATTAGACTAAAAAGATATTTAGATTTTATATATTATCATATACTTTTAATCACTATACTCAAAAAAGATATTTAGATTTTGTATATTATCATATACTTTTAATCACTATACTCAAAAAAGATATTTAGATTTTGTATATCATCACATATATACAACAACCACTTAATCAATATTTGTACATCCATTTAAACAATATCAATGTTACAGCAAGCAAACCGATCACAATCTTGCAAACCAATTCATCCACAATAAGATCATAAATTACTTCATAAAACAAAGTGACAGCAAATTCACCCACAATAAGATCATAAATTACTTCATAAAACAAAGTGACAGACAACCTCCAGATTATAACAAATATGTAATCCATAAACATAATTAATTAATATAGCAACTAATAATATAACATAATTAAATGATGCCGTCCTCAAAGAATTTTGTTTCTCTATTTGGCGAGCCTTTTAAACCAAACCTATCACATAATATGAGCACAATAAATCTCTTTTGATGCAACGACTCTATGTGTAAAACGACCAGTGCTCACGTAAGCTTAACTAATTTGAACTTTGAAAATTTATTTTAATCTCTCGACTCAGATATTTGGATTCGTGGGTTGAACTAGTTTTTGTCTTTGTCTGGGATAAATGATAAATGCACTGAGTGTGCACTTTTCGTTCGCATCAATGTTTTGTTTATCAAGAGCCAACAGTTATAAGCTAACCAATTTCTGCCTCCAGATTATTTTCCCATCATGTTAGTATTTTTACTAGATTATTCTTCAATGTATTTTCTCAATTTTTAATTTTAATTTGTAAAGTCTACAATTATTTATTAGCTAAGTTTTCTTTTTAGCCCCAAAAAGTGTATTATAATTATTTATATATATAAATCAAATAGTACAATGATGAGCCATTCTAACATGGATCCGGCTATAGTTCTAGACTTATCAGTCTTGTCAAAAAAATCCCCACATTGCCAAAAAAAAACCATAAAGTCTGATACAATAGACTATCAAAAGGTGGCAATCAAAAAATACACCATCACTCGAGAAAGTAATTAGTACCATGAGATCCAATCTTAGAGTCCAAGGATTCCTCTCAAATCAACATTCCTTCTTCAGTCTCCAAAACTAATTTTGAAAGTTTATCCGCCAAAAAATTGTTCTCCCAAATAACGAATTCAATTGGAGTAAAGATGTAACCTGCAACTTATAGTCACCCCTATGTTCATATAATATCAAGATTAACATGTTCAACTATAGCATAGTTTGTAAATTAAATATGTTCAGCTATACCATAGTTTATAAATTAAATTTGGCCACTGGCTAGTGTTTATAGATATACTTTTACTTCTAACTACAGAGGTGAAAGGTTGCAATGGGATTTTATAATCTTTGTCTTGTTTTGTTATGTCAGTGGTGCATCCACTCAATGAGTTAAATACAATAAGTATTTCATGTTTCTTGTGTTCATTGCTTTAAAAAAAATCTAAAAAATACAAATATTCTTTTTGTATATGAAGTTGCACGGTACTAGTTCAATGGTAGAGCATTTGCATTATAATATATAAGATCTTAATGGTAGAGCATGTGCATTATAATACAAAAGATTGGTGGTCTGGTGGTTCTATTCCACCATGCCCTATCGTAGTATTCTATCACTACTACATAGAGGAGGTACTATACTACTAAGACAATATTTGTGTAAATTGTCTCAACTTAAGACAAAAAAAATTGTATAAACAATAGTTTAAAACACTCGCTTAGAGACACAATACACAATTTTTATTGTTTTACACAAATATTGTCTTAATACCCTTATTGTCTTAATACCTTCTGTGTAGTAGTGATTTTTGAGAAATAAAGCTTTATTGGCATATGTTTTTCCTTTGAGTAGCTGGATTTTTCACTGCACCGTTAAATTTTAAATATTACTAGCACATCGCTTGCCACCGTCCTACTCGGAAACATGGATTTCCAAACCCGCTCTCTGCTTGCTCGCCACAGTCACCTGGTGTTCAAAATTGAATAGACTCACAGTGACTTAAACCCTCGTCATGTGATTTTACGGATAAATTTGATAAAGTGCTCCAACTTCAGGACGCACATGTATAAGTCTACATCTCATTCGGTTCCATTATATCCTAACATGAGTATCATGCAAAACCCCTCAGTACTGTGACGTGTTCTCCATTAAATCGTTCTAACATTTTTAACACAAACAATTGACACGGTTTCTGTATCTATATATACGCTGCCACAAGCTGCAGGTATTCACATAAGTGGAAATAACAGTCTGTAGGTACCTCTGGGCAGCCGGAGTTCAAATCCTCGCACGTTCACGTTCCCGTTCCCTTCTTTTAAGACTTCAAATTCATCACCATATTCCGAGTTTGACTTCTCCGCAACATCCCGACACGGTGAAGCCCTTCCAAAACAGACTGGCCATGGCAGGCCAGAACGCTCCGGAGTGATGTTGCAGCAATTCAGGGAATCCGATTAAGAAAATGGGGAAATGGGAGTAGGAGATTCGAATGCCCAATTCCATTCCATGGCTCCTACGGATCCTCAGAAAAATCTGCCCGTTCGTACGATTTTCCAATGTAATCCTTGAGAGGATCGAAGGTCAAGTTCATTAGTTAACAATCAAGTAACTCTATTGTTGGACGGTGGGACCGTTCGAGTATGGGTGGGTAATGGGATTAAAATGGTACAGGAATATTGGGAGTATCAGTGTACAATTTAACCCTCCATTTATTTCAAAAATAATTAGACGTATTAGTGTACAATTTAATCCTCCATTTATTTCAAAAATAAAATATTTATTTATAAATGTTAATAAATTTAATAGATTTTATTTTAACAAGGCTGGGAATGGGATTAAAATGGATTTTAACCCCATTTATTTCAAAAACAAAATATTTATAAATGTTAATAAATTTTATTTTAACAAGGTGGAGAATGGGATTCTGCTATTGCTTCTTGTGATAATTACTGTGTTCCTAAGTGGTGGTATAAGAAACTGTAGCACCTGAATTGAAAATCAAATGTTTACAATTGACCATCTATTTATAAACTGTTCTTTCACTTTGCAGATTTGGAAATCTGTGTGTGAAGCTTGGGATATTTCTCAGGTTTGGGGATTGGAGTCTCTTGATAGGAATTTTATGGGTTAGTATAAAAATTGTCAAGATCACAGGGTTCTCCCATCCTTCATATGCTCGCAGGTTTGGAAGATTATAAATTTTGCCTTTTTTTTTAAAGAGAAACCCTTGAATATTAATGTTGGAGTAATTACAATTATCAATTTCTACAAGGAGTATAATAGGCAAAAATAAGGACCAGACAGGTTGCTGATCTACCTTTTTCTCAGGATGTCAAAGGTTTTTTTTTATAGGTAGCTAAAGACAGATGTGCAGTAGGTGTTCTTCTTAAAATAAATGAGGATCATTATTTCAATTTAAAATTAAACTGTGGTATAGGGACAAACACTAAGACTGAGCTTCTTGCTTTTTGGTGTTGGACAAAATTTGTTTCTATTTTAAATATTGATTCTGCAGACTCGCTCTCAAAAGAGGCTCTGAATCTGGCTGAAGGTTCCCTACACTGAGAGGAGTTAAATCAGTCGTTTTTTGCTTGCACTGAATGTATATTAACTCTGTTTGGAATCTGCATATGGATGTAACTCCATCCTTGAATTTTGGCTTTGTTTAGTCTCTAGACCGATTTACATGTTAGCTTAGTTTAAGGGGGTTTGATAATATTGTAATGTTGCAAGACAGTTTTTTTTAGGATTGTTGGTTTTTGAAACTTGATTTTCAGTGTTGTGTTGGAGGATGTACTTTTTGATTCACATTGAATAACAAAATACTGTTTGTTTTTTATTAAAAAAAATAGACAATAGAATTAAAATAATACACGACTATTGGGAATATTAATTTACAATTAAGCTTTATTTATTATGTTCTCGATATATAGTAACCATGAAGTTCTTTGGGAACATATAGTAACCATGGATTTCTATTCATCGTTCCGCAGGAGGTTTTATTTGTGAGAATTTTTATTTTTCTTAACCGTTGATCACCCAATAACCATTAAAATTCACTGCCCATCGTACAATGCAAATCCTGATCGTATCGTCGGAGTAAATACACCATACTCCAGTCAATGCCAAGTGCGTTTCAAAGTTAAATAAATTATCCAGATGAATGTGAGCTAAAAAATAGGTCCGCCAACTTTGGCCATGAAATAAAGGACTCTAAAATATACTATAACGTCCCTGGATTCTCGAGTGAACACGTTTAAAACTACAACATTTTCTTGTTCAACAACATTTTCTTGTTCAACAGCTGTAGAAATGGTTGTTCGATGCACAATTCATTCCCCAATGTTGTTAACAGCTGTAGAAATGGTTGTTCGATGCACAATTCATTCCCCAATGTTGTTAATCGTTGCAATTACTCAACCACAATTGCATAGATGTTGAGGGTTAGCACTTAGGGTCTTCATAAATTCAAATCATGTGCTGAAAGAGCAAACAAGATCTTTACTACCCTAGCATCTGAACTCATATAATATAAAGTTTGCAATGGAGTATATACTATAATACTTGTTATGTTGCCGAAGGTTGGGGAATCTATTACACTTAATAGCATTTGATATAGGAAATACAATATTGCAATGTACCATTGAACACGTTACCATTACCTTTCAAAACACATGACCAACCTTATTATGATGAACGTTAGCCAATTCAAAACTTATGAATTGTGAACTCTTGCCCCCACACGTTTATCAAAAGATAAAAATTGCACCATTATTTTATGAAAGTATAACATCTAAGCATCATTTTTACTCAAAATAATAGTTGTAGAATGTCATCAAAATTGATTGATGCCTTCATATGAAAAAGTAGCCTCGAGACCATAAAGATCTCCTAGGAACGCTAGTAGTTTTTATGTCTTCATGGTTTTTTTAATCTCTTTTCGATATTGAAAAAGCTATACTTTATATTAAAAAGTATATGTTTATTTGGTCACAAAATCTTCCAGCAACTTTTTCTCAATCTCATAAAGACTTGTTTGACATGACAAATTATGAAATTATGAGAAAAATTAGAAACTAGGAAAATGCATTTGCAAAAAATTATAGTCATTGGAAGACGTGAACATTGCTTAAAAATATTTATAAATGTTAACATCAATGTTATGAAAATCCAAGAAATTTCGTGTATGATAATAGAAAATTGGAGGAAGTGACTTCATACAAGTTTCTTAGAATTGATATCCATCATAAACTCAGCTAGAACTATAGCATTGAGAAAATGATTAATAAAGGGTGGAAAACTTATTTTTCTCTTGAAAACAATTGTAAATCATCAAACCTTCTGATGTGGGATAAAAAAAAGTTCCTCTTTGAAACTCTCACCACCCTATTATCTTGTATGGGTATGAAGTTTGGGGTTGTAGTGTTTCTAGAGAATCTTGGGGAAAGATTAAGCAAATCCATAATCGTTTTATAACTTATAACCTCAAAACCACCTATGGCTTAAGTGGGGTTGGCATAAAGATGCCCTTGCTTGGTTAAACCATTGGGGAATTGACTTAAATGTCATTTTGCAAAATATTGATAATATTAAAAATATTATTACATCTAAGTTTAAAGAGAATTTGTGGTGAGATAAAAATTTAGAGATGAACAAAAAATTAAGATATTATAAGGAGGTCATTAACCCTAATATAGAACGAACTTTCATGAATTCCATAGTGAAACATGGAGTTGGACAATTCCTAAAACACCGTGGGCTGAAAGGATTTGTCATTGGACAATTCCTAAAACACAATGGGTTGAAAGGATTTGCCATCTTTGTGGGACTATGAGCGTAGATGATGAAAATCATGAGTTAGGAACCCTTCTCTTCAAGTTTTTTTATCATATAAATAAAATTTTAAAGCAAACCAAATAATTCCCTGATAAAGTATGCCAATAGACATTAATCATCATCATCATCACCATCAAATAAAATGTTTATTTATTATTAAAAAATATCACCACTCAAATAATATTAACATCATTATAATGTCCAATTTAACTTTAAATGTCCAATTTAACCCTTTATCTATTTTCAAAATAAAAACATTTATAAACATCAATAAATTTAAAATTTTATTTTAACAATAAATAAAATATTTATTTATTATAAAAAAATATCACCATTTAAATATTCAAATAATATTCACATCATTATATATCATATTTAAAAATATAATATAAATACAAAATAACAAAATTCTAATATAAATAATATAAATACAATAATAACAAAATTATAATATAAATAAGGTAATGTTCATATCACCATATATCAAATTTAAAAACAAAATTACAATATAAATACAATATTAACAAAATTAGGTTTAAAACAAAATTCTAATACTAACATTTAGTAATATATATATATGGTGGTGCTTAAGTTCCAAATACCTCATTTTAGGTATATAAAAATTCAATTATGGATCTCCTTAATAGAAATCTTATATTTCATAATTACTTAATTAATTTTCAAAATTTTATATAAAATTTATATATATATAAATAATTTTTACAATAGTTAAAATTAAATTAAATTTTTATATATTTATAAGTTATAGAGTTGAATTTTTAATCTTAATTATATTAAAAAGTTTTTCTTTGTCTATTGAGTGTAAATTGGGTGGTTGAATCAAGTATAACAAATTATCGCTATATTATTGCATTGGAATTTAGTAAATAGGCATTTGTTATAACTTTGATTGGAGTTTGAATAACTTGATCTTATATATAGTCATGGAATTTGTGAAACGAAGTCTATGACATGTGCATGTCCAAAACTTAGTCACTATTTAAATCAAGGTGCATGATCTATTGGTCATAAGCTAAACAATCATGTGAAGAAGCACTAAGTGGTGAATGAATGGGGAGGGTGAGGAGCTTCTTAGGAAATATGGCTTTCGAAGGTAGAGGGGAGATTTATGAAGAAACCATTATCTAGGGTTTTCTGAAAACTGTAGCACTCGACGGCTTTCCGTTGTCCTAGTACCAACCAAGTAAAAAAGTGGGAACATATTTTTTGCTATAGTTTTCTGCAAAACTGTAGATAGACTAGTTATTTCACATAGTTTTGTTTTTTTTCAGGAAATCTTTAACACCTCTGAGTTTTATTACTTTTTTTGTACTTTTTAATGATCTTTCCTCCAACTTTTTGGGAAGTTTTTTCATTATTATCAGGGTATGATTAGCTTGGTTCCTTTTTGCACTTGGTTTGGGTCATTTGGATGTGACTCACCTGTTTGATCCGGTGGTTTCTGTCAGTTTACTGATCCTTCCGGGATTTCTCTTACACATGCCTTTCGAAACGGTTCATCTTCTACCTAATACTCCAAATCAGAAAACAATTGGTGTTCTCGATGGGATTTTGCTGGTCTCAGGAAACTTGAAGGTAGGGTTTCCTTTCTAGGAGGATTTACCTTCCGACTGTAAAAAGAGCTAGAATTTAACGGGGGTTAGGGCTTGATCTAGGAGGAAGGAAAAGGGTTACAAGTTTCTTGCTGAGCGTAGACAGTATGTTTTAGGGAAGGATATCAACATGGACCGGGTGGAGGTGTTTTCCTAGCGGGGTGTGGTTGGCTGTTTTGAATACACGAGGGTTTTGAGAGCTGACCTTATAGACTGGGTGAATAAGACATGGTTACCTCTCTACGATTATGATACAAGGACCACGATGTTGGAAAATGGAAGGGTTTCTTTTGTCTTTCTGAAATCTGATGACATTCCAAAGGTCTTAGAAGGCATATGGTTGATTAAGGGAGGCTCTCTGGTTTTGAAGAGATGGCATACACATTTTAATCTGGAATGGGAGAGGATGCACATAAGACACCTTTGGATGCTTATGCCAGGTTTTCCCATCGAATTATGGACTAGGAATGTTTTTGTTGGGTTGGAAAACTATTTGGGGCACTTCTTACAAATTGAGAAGAAGATGTTATATGATGTGGAGAAGAAAGTTACGACAGTTATGGTGGAGTTCAACATTTCTAAGGGTTTACTAGATGTGGTTGAAATTCTTTGGGGGGACATGATCATTACACAGATATTTGACAATCGAAACATCCCATTTCTTTGTCGTTTCTTCCAGAATAATGGTCACTTGAAATCAAACTGTCCAAAACTCTTGCATGGAGAAGATTCTTCATATTCTTCGTCTTCGAAGGATGAGGGTTACACATACTCTGAACCTTTTATGGATGCTGGAGGACCTGTTGCGGAAAAGTATTTGGCCCCTCTTCATGACTTCGACGTGAATGATGAAAGATGTATGGAAAAAATTTCTTCCCTGTCCCTTATGAGGGAGTCACTAGGGATGAATTCAAATTTTACTTGAGTGCTGAAAGATCTCTAGATTTAAGAAGATAATATTTTTTGGATAATGTGAAATCCCCTGTAGACCTTAGGACCAAATATTCTGGGTGGGCCTCGAATTGTGAAGATTTACCTTCTGGACTTGATGGGTTTGTATTGCCAAAAATTGGGGATAGTACTTGTAGTTTGGGGAAATGTCTTCATAATGATTTATCTTTGGGTGAGGGTATCCCAGATTCTTCCCAAAACCCTGGTTCATCTCTATTGTTTGAGAAATCCCCTATGCAGTTTTACTCTAGCAAACCCTCATCCTCCTTGGATGTACTTCCAATATCTTCTATCCGACATCAAAATGTCACTATTAGGAAGAAAACTAATCCCAGGGTTCTACGGAAGAAGCTGCTATCTACCCTGGACTCTTGCGAGTCAGATAATACTTCCATTCCTCTGTCTGTAAGGATGAAAGAAACAGGTGAGAAATTTCCCGATGAAAACCTTTCCTTAAAACCTAGGACCCTTAGAGCACCCTTGCTTGAAAATGAAGTCGTTTAAACATGTCTATTATGTATTTCAACGTTAGAGGGGTCAGGGGAGCTGGGAAGGTTAGGGCTCTTTCGAGGCTCCTAGAAACTACTAGCATTGATGTTCTACTACTACAAGAATCTATGTTTTGGGTTGATGCTACTATCAGATCTCTTTCGAAAATTCTGCTAGGGTGAGAGGTTTGTTCCATCAACTCAAATGGACTGTTGGGTGGTTTAGTTTCCTGTTGGAACCTTAGAGTTGCTGATTTCAGAACCTATAGAACTGTTGGTGGGATTTTTTTGGAGGGACAATTTTTAAATGGTAATGTAAACCTCTTTATTTTGAACTGCTATGGTCCCTACAAAAATAGGGAAGACTACTGGACTTTCTTGGAGGAATGTGGTATTCTTGATATTCCAAATTTAATTCTAGAAAGGGACCTAAATTTTACACTTCTGGCCGTGGAAATTTGGGGTAGTAAGGCTAGACTAGATCCTCTATCACCTTTCTTTAACCATCTTCTCTGCCGCACTAATCTTATTGACATTCTGCCTATAAATTTGGGGCCAACTTGGTATAATGGTAGATGTGGGGAAGATGCAATTAGTAAAAGATTAGACAGATTTCTCATGAAGGATAAATTGGTAGACTCATTTCAAAAATTTAGAACTTGGGATCAAATCTACCATTTCTGATCACTTTCCAATTCCCATCGTTTTACAAGTTGATGGAACTAGTTCTCCAAGATTTTATCCTTTCAAATTCAACAATATGTGGATACAAGATTTTGAGTTTTGCTCGATAGTTAAGGAATGGTGGTCTTCGACTGATGTTCATGATTGTTCATGTCCTATGGAAAGAATTGGAAACAAGTTAAGGTGTCTTAAGAAGGCTGTGGCTAACTAGGAAAAGGAAAAATTGAATGAACAAGATAAGGAGCTTAGGTCTATAGAGGGGTTAATGGTAAAAATATATGTAAACAATCCTACCTGCAATTTCTTGGATGAGGAGAAAGTGGAATTAATGGAATTGGATAAGAGGAAAAACTTTTTGCTAAAGCAAGAGGAGATGGTTTGGCGCCAGAAGTGTAGGGCAGTTTGGGTGGCTATGGGTGATAACAATACACATTTCTTCCACAGTTATGCATCTTATAGAAGAAATGTGAATACCATTTGGGATTTGGAATTTGAGGAGGGAAATACTTTACACTCTGAAAGTTACCTTAAAAAAGTTGCTATGGGACATTTTTATAAGCAGTTTAAGGATCTAGGGTTCAATGATATCCAATATCAATTAAATATCATCAAATACCTTCCATCTTTTTTCAATAAAGAAGAAGGGGGAAATATTGGGGCTCCTATTACTCTGGATGAAGAGTGAGGGGGTATTGAAACTTTTTGCAAAGGATAAAAGTCTGGGTTCAGACGGTTGGACCGTGGAACTGTTTTTGTCTTTTTTTGATATTATGGGGAATGAGCTATTACAGATGGTTGAACAATCACGGGTTGAAGGATATGTTTCTCAATCTCTAAATCATACCTACATCGCTCTAATACCAAATATTAATAAACCTGCAAGCTTCAATGATTATAGGCCTATTTCCCTGTGCAATATTGCCTATAAAATTATATAAAAAATCATTGCTAATAGATTGAGGCAAAAGCTGGTGGACATGATGAAAAAGGATCAATTCGGTTTATTGGCTAACATATAGATTTTGGATGCGGTTGGGGTAACACAAGAAGTATTGCATTCCATCAAGTCAAAAGACCTTGATGCTTTAATTCTCAAGATGGATCTTGTTAATTCTTATGATAGGGTGAATTGGGTGTATTTGCGGTTATTACTATTATAGATTGGTGTGCCTTTATCAGTGACTAATTGGATGATGGATTGCGTAACCACAACAAATTTTGCTTTGCTTGTTAATGGATCTCCTACTTCTACCTTCAACAACTCTAGAGGCCTCAGACAATGTTGTCCCATATCTCCCTTACTATTCCTTTTGGTTATTGAGGGTTTGGATAACATGATCCAAAATGCTAGAAATGATGGGAAGTTAAAAGGAATTAAGATTTCAAAGTCTATTTTTGTTTCTCACATATATTTTTATTGATGATGTAGTTTTATTTGGGTGGGTTACTATTGAGGAGTTGCACCAGTTTGCTGAAATTATAAAATCCTTTTGTGATGATTCAGGAATGGAAATCAACATTAAAAAATCTGCTTTTTAAAGTCATCAGGTGGACAGTTAGGTTTTGGGTTCGATTATTTCTTTGGACATATCTGTCATCACCTATGGAAGAAGGATTTAAATACTTGGGTTATTTCTTGAAACCAAATTGCTACAGAATCAAGGATTAGATGTGGTTGGTCTAGAAGTTTGACATGCGGATCAATAATTGGACTTTCAGATTATTGTCTCTTGGGGGAAGATTAAGTCTCCTAAAATATGTGTTGACTGGAATTCCTGTATATTGGTTCTCTCTTGCTTTGATCCCTAAAATAATCATTAATATCCTTCGTATATTGATGTTTAATTTCCTTTTGTTTGGATCAATGGATGGAAAGAAGATACATCTAGTTAAATGGTAAAAAATCTCACAAACAAAGCAAAATGGTGGTTGGAACATGAAAAAATTTAGACCGGTTTTGTACTGCCTTGAATGTGAAAAGCATGTGGAGGGGACTCTTTGGGGAAGGATTATGGTGTAGGGAATTACATGGAAAATATAAAAAAAATGATATTGTCTAGTGGATAAGGAATCCCAGGATTACTGTTCGAAACCCTTCAAAATTTTGGGTTGTATTTGTTAAATCTTTTAAATGGATTAGCTGCAAACTGGCATGGAATGTGGGTACGGGAACAAATATTCACATTGGTATAGACCCGATAGTGGGTATAGAATAAAATTATGCTCTTCCTGATGGTGTTCTTTGCTACCTCTCTGAGATTGGTTATTACACTCTTGCTTGTATCAAGACGCCAAATTGGATGCATGATATTTCAAATTATTGGTATATTGCATGTGACATGGGCTTGGAAAATGACTGGGCTTTGGAATGGGAATTTTACATTTCCAGGCTAAATATTGCAGGGATTCGAATCACCGCTAATGAAGATAAAATCATATGGATTGGCAATGTAAAAATGGTCAGATTACTGCAAATACGACATATAATATTTTGGCAGAATATGATAATTTATGGGTTTCAACTTATGGTGGTATAGAAAGTTGTGGAAATGGAAACTTCCACAGAAAATTACTTGATTTCTTTGCCTGGTGTTAGAAAACACTATCCTAAGATGGGACAAGTTATTAAAAAGAGGATGTTCGGGGCCAAATAGGTGTGTTATGTGCAGATTAGAAGCTGAAACAATTGATCATATTTTCAATTTATGCTCCTTTTTGTTAATCTCTGGAACTTGGTTTGTAATGCTATGAATTTACATATGTCCTGGGGAAAGGATTCCTTTGATACAAACCTAAATAATTGGTGCAAATATGTTAAAACACACAAGGTTCTTCCTACTTATGTAATATGGTAAATTTGGAAATAGAGGAATGCAGCTATATTTGAAGACAAATATCCAAATGCTACCAGGGGTATGATCAAGGTTGTAAATTGCTACAGGGAGACAAATGTTGTTTTTGCTAAGGCAAAAAAATAAAAAATGATGGTTGATTTATCACACTTTATTGGAACTCTTGGCTTCTTTGATGGATCATCTGTCAATGGAGTTTGTGCTGCGAGTGCTGTCTTAAAACTTAATAGTGAACATTATTTCAACATCAAGCTAAATTGTGGTTCGGGCTCCACTATGAAAGCAAAGCTGCTTGCACTATGGTGTTTGATTAGATTCACAGGTTTGATGGGAATTGACTCAATCAAAATCTTTGGCGACTCCCAGGTCATTGTGAAATGGGAAGAGTAGAGTTACAAGCTTCAATCTCTTGAACTTACACATTGGGGTCAGCGTACAAGAAAACTATTGGATAGTTTTCATGGATGGGGAATATCCCATATCTATAGGGAACAAAATGGGTGTGTAGATTCTCTATCAAAAGAGGCTTCGAAGATGTGGGTGGGAATTCTCAATTGGGAAGAATACATTAAGGTCATTTTGGAAATGGAGGGGTTTATTTCTTTCTTCCTTTGATATGTTGTTATTTTGCATGCTCTGTTTTTTTTGTATATCCTGGATCATTTTTGTTGTGGGCTTATTGGGATCTTGCTAGTGGTTGAATTTGGGAAGTTTTTGATCTCTACATAGAACTTTTTGAACATTCCATAGTCACCTAGTATGGACTGTTTGACATGGATATGTACTTTTTGATTCCTATGGAATAACAAAAGTATCCTTTTTTTTTTCCTGCTTGAAAAAGAGTGTAGATCGGGTGGTTGAGAGGCATGTTGTTATCCTCCCCATCTAGGTTCAAATCTCGCTTTGTGAGACTTTGTCTTTGGGAGCCGAATTCAACTATGTTCTACTTGAATGGATGTATTTTTGGCCACACCTTGATTATCCATAATATTAGGTGTTGGCATTCTTCATTGAAGAAAACAACATTTTATAGATCGAAAGCTAAATGGGTGGTTTTGGACGACTACAAACCAAGTGTAGATAGTGGTTTAGGATGACCAAAAACATGGTTAGCAGAAGTTGATGTCTTCTACTAAATGGGTGGTTTTGGATGGCCACTAAACCAATGGTAAATGGTGGTTTAAGATGACCACAAACCTAATTAGTATATGCTTATGTCTTCTACTAAGTGGGTTGTTTTGGATGATCACATTTAACCAAGTGGTGGTTTTAGGATGAACACAAACCTAGATGCTCTGGAACATGGCACTATCTATTTCTCTTGGATACTACTCGAATTCTCACAATGGCTCTAGTTTTGGATGTGGCCCAGGGCTTGTTTTTTCAATGTAGATGTAGCAATTTGTCAGATTGATAAGACTTCGAAACTTGAATCTTGACTATCAATCCATGATTGTAACACCCCATTTCGAATTTGCCAACTAAACTACATTATGACCTATTTTGTATTTATTTTCTTATTATCTGTGGAACTCAGTTAGAGTGATACCATTGTATTACATGAACATATGTACCTAATTATCTTGTGGAAGTTATGTATAAATTTATATTTAGGTTGTTAATGATGGTTGTTATGGTGTCTATGTCGATGTACAGTTCTATCGGAGCTCCATGGAAACCCTAAGTTATTAGTCTGTCGAAGTCCTTCTGTCGGGGTCATGCTGTCGAAGTTCTCGTTTTGTTGTTTGGAAACCCAAACTTTCCGTTGTGTCGAACTGAAGGTTTTTCGAAGTGTTATTTTTGTCCCTTGGAAACCCGAACTTCTTTTTGTGTCACAATATGGCCCGTTGAAGTTTCGAAGTGGTCCACCAGTCGAAGTTGCAGTTATTGAGCATTTATGGCTGCTTTTATGACGGGTTTAGTGGCTGCACTAGTGGGATTTTTGAATTAATTGCTGAAAAGATTGAAGTGTGTGAAGAGATACGTCGTTGCCACCATCATCATTGGAAGATTGAGTACATTTATTTCACCTTGAGAATGACAAATGGATCGCACGCGGGGGATAAAGTTAAAAATCCAGCCCCTCCCTCACTCGTTATTCATTGTGAGTTGAGCGATTGCAGTAGCGTGATCTTAGTACACCGAGAGATTGTAGAAGTGTCCAGTATCAAAATGCAAGTCGATTTGTCGACTAGTAGTGAGGCTCAAGGGTTTGTCGAGGAGGTTCCAATGCTGGGATCTGTTTCTGCGAGTCCGGAGTGACCTGAAGTGCTCTCCCCACAAATTACTATCAATGTCTCGAAAAAAACATGACATACAAATTGTTTGGACCGAGAGCCGAGGAAAAAGGAATGCCATGACGTGGGAGCATCCACGTTGTAATCTGATTCTATATTACTAGAGTATATCTCTCCATGGAAATCGAGGGCGAAACTAGTAAAGTTGATGAAGAATGCACAACACTAGTTAGAGACCATGCCAGTGCCGAAAGGTGTCATGGTTCAAGGCAACATTTTAAAAAACATCCAGAAGTTGTCATATGCCGATCATGATGTCATCAAGTTTCCTGAGTTTAACTACATGCATTACAAGAGGACCGTTGTTTCAGCTAAAGGGAATCCAATGGAACTAGAACCGTAGTAGTGGGCTCTCAGCGTGGCCAGAGCTAGTCTTTTTCCACTATTGCATCTTCCTCATTCGGTCACATTGAGGAAGCGAACGCATGTGTGAAGCAGTTGTTACTTTTCCTACATGGAGGGTGCCTATGGTTGGAGACTAAAGTATTGATTGATACATACCTGATTGCCAGGATTACCTCCCTAACTGAGGCTGGGTTGGACCTGTTGCAATATTTCGTAGGAAAAGAAAGAGATTGTGACCTAGCAACATGAATGAAGGATAAATATAGCCTGTCAAAGAGCAGTAGGGGCTTCGACCTAGCCTCTACCAACGACCACGTCATTCGGTTCACTACAAATTTTTTAGCCACCAAGTTTTTGTGCAAGAATCGACCGAACCAAATCACTGCTTCTGTCATATCTGCAACAGAGCAGTGCGCCCAAGGAGTACAAATGAATTGGGACGCATTCCTGCTTAATGAATAATTTCTTGCAGATTGTACGGATGCACAAGACAATGAATCCCTATTCACATATTATTGGTTATTGCTGTTAATATAATTTGTGGATGGGCAGAGCCAACGAATTATCAAGGCATGCAACCAATTGGCCCATGAAAAGGCTCGAGGTACATGAATTTATTGTATTATGATATAAGGAGCCGACAACAAGAGAGAAATGTTTCTTTATACATGCAGCTAGAAGCAGTGCAGTATTATGTGGTTCAGAAACCATGCATCGACGAAGCGGTTGTGGAAAAGTATCGTGGTGTGGCGAAGTTCAAAGCCGGTCCCCACCACATGTATGTGAAAGCAAGGAGCGACCCACATCGGTAGTGGTTAGTTACTGGGTTCAAGTTAACTCAAGAGGAAATGGATTCTATGGTCCAAGAATGGTCGACGGAGTGGAAATTACCAATCGAACCTGAGAACATCTCACCAGATTCGTCGGAGTAGGAACCACGACAAGAGGAAACTTCCGGGCAACAAAAAACAAGCCAAAATACGCAACACACTAGAGGAGGGGGTGACGAGCAAGAGGATGAAGAATCGAGTCAGAACCCTACTGATCCGGGTCTGGGAGATAAGTGGAAAGCTGGAACATCTGCGTAGGGAGGAAGGAAAAATCAGAGAGCACAGAGGACTGAGCATCCCCAAGTGTCAACAGATGATGATATTAACATCATGTTCGACAAGATGGCAAAAGTTGTAGAAGAGAATAGGAAAATAGATGAAGATAGATTGGTCCATCTATTCAGCAGTGTCACAAACGTCCTGGATACACTGTGCCAAGAAGTTAAACAGATCCGCATTTCACCACCATCATAGGTCACGCCGTCGCGGGTCGAAGTTGCACAAGAGGAAGAAGGCCATGACTAGACAGTTGCACCCCCTTCGACGGAAGGGTAGTTAAACTTTTACCCAGGGAACTAAGTTTTGATGAACTAGGCACAAGTGTATAGATTCCACAGATCGGGTATGTCGACTGAAAATTATCTGCATTACCACTTTATGTATCGCATTGCTTGTAGGAAGGCATTGCGAAGGAAGTCAAGTTGAGGGAGAGTTTCCTCTTTGATTTAATGAAAGGATACAAGAATAAGGCGGTTGCGCTAAAGGATTTGAATGCTGAGCTTCAACAAGACAAGGACCTGCTGTGAAAGGAAAATGATAAAGTTTAGAAGGCTGTCGAAGTTGCATGCTCTACGGTACTTGAGGTTGAATTTATTGAAGAGATGACATTTGAGGAGAAGATACATATCATGGAAACTGTTATCTCGAGATATCGATAGAAGGTACAAGATTTAGAGTCTAAGGTACTGCTAGGTACACTGTTTGAAGTATCTGAGCAGCGACAAGCGACAGTTCGGGACATTGTTCAGAGCCTTTAGAACACGAAAGCATAGTGCATGAATATGTACAAGGAGGTGTCGTAGTTGTGGGATGCGTTATTTGAAGATGCTGAGCTACAAGAAGTCACCACCAAGATTAGGGCTGCTGAAGAAAAAATGAGTACAATGCGCGAGCAGTTGAAGACTTTGTCACCGATCCAATGAATGAGGAGAGATACGAAGAGCAAAGAGCATACTCCCATCCAGTTGGAAGTCACTCAGGCTGTCGAGGAAAGAAAAACCCATGTTACTGCAGAGCTGGTTGAAACTGTCACCCAGAAGAAAGATGAAGTCAAACAGTTGGTCGAAGTAAGTAGGATTGTATTCTAGGAGTTTCAGTTGAAGCTACAGGAACCTGTCTCACAATCTTGAGGTGGCTCGGGATGAGCCACATGTGAGTGTTGGGGGCCTATTGGGACTAGAGTTTTGGAGGTACCAATTTTGGTGAAAACAGTTTTGGTGTAGACAAAAGAAAGATGGAAGTGGTTTGACAAAGCGGTCGACTCCGACGAAGCAACCAAGAATTTGGGAAAAGCGGTTATGTTGAACAAGTCAAATGGTTGGAGTCAATTCAGTTAGTTAGAACTGGTCCACATTATAATAATGAGTCAGATAGTAAGTTAGTGGGTTAGTGGGATTAGGGCAAGCTAAGTGCACCTTATAAATATGTAACAAGAGGGAAGTTTTGGGTTACTCTTGTTTGGTTCAATTTTGGTTACATAGGGTTTCTAGTTTTTGTTACTATTAAGTTGATGCTGTAAGAGCATAGTTTGAGTCTGTAATGAAGCATTATGTCATATCTGTCGGAGTTATAAGAGAGAATCCGAGTCAGTGATCTGCAGGATGTGTGTGCAGATCCATTATATGTCATGAAGAAATCTGCAAGTCTTAACTGGAGTGCTTATTTGGCTGTGACTCATAATAAAGACAAGCTCTTTTGTGGTTTTTCCCAGGATGGGTTTCCACATTAAACATGGTATCTTTATGTGTTGTGATGTGTGATGCGATATGTGATATGTGTTTCTTTGCTCTGTCTGAACGTTTAAATGAATGCATGATCAAGATAATTATAAGTAATGTAAATGAAGAATATAATTTAAGTTATGTCATTCTGGCGATGTCATGGATTCTGTCTGTTGGTTGTGGATCTTGATCTCCAGATTTAGAGATATTTGTATTCAGCCGTGTCCGTACCCCAGGTTTGGTTATGATCTCGACACGACCCTAAGGGGGTCTGGGGGAGTGTCCACACCCACGGCTGGGGGGCACGGGGGCCAGCGGGCCCCCGAGGAAAATTTTTGGGGCTGTTTTCGCCACCAGTTTTTGGGCCCATGGTTTTGGGTAACCCGTGGTATTTTCCCATTGTATTTCCCTTATAAAAGAAAGACATTGTAACACGACTAGGAATGATGTATTAGGTTTTATGCATTGTAAAGATCTCTGAGATCAAAAAAGAGAGACTGTGAAACAATGAAGAGGAAGTGCAGCAGTTGTGCTGCAGGTTGTATTCCTTCACTTTGCTAGACGGAATAATAACAAGGACTTGCAACTTCAGTGTGGATGTAGCCCAAGTTGGGTGAACCACGATATATCTGTGTCTCTCTTGTAATGTGTGTGTGATTATATTTGCATTTTTGTTTATTGTTATTGCTTTACGATCCTGTTTTTCTAACAATTGGTATCAGAGCCAAAGGTCTATTTGGCAGATAAACTCGTAGGAAGCTAGGGTTTCTGGTTTGAGTGGGAGCAATGGCGGAAGAAGGAAAGTTTAAGGTCGAGAAGTTTAACGGCCAAAACTTTCAGTTATGGAATATGCAAATGGAGGACTATCTGTACCAGAAGGATCTATTCTTGCCGTTGGGAGGAAGAGCAAAGCAGCCGACGGCCATGAAGGACGAAGAATGGGAGGTTCTTGACAGAAAGGCTATGGGAACAATACGGCTGAGCTTGGCTTTGTCGGTGGATTTCAATATCTCAAAAGAAATGACAATGAAAGGTTTGATGAGCGCACTGGGTAAGCTATATGAAAAAACCTCGACCTCCAACAAGGTATTTCTAATGAAGCGTTTATTTAACATGAAGATGTCTGAAGGTGGATTTGTTACTGATAATTTAAATGAGTTTAATACGGTTACAAATCAACTAAGTTTTGTAAGTGTGAACTTTGATGATGAGGTTAGGGCTTTTCTAATCTTGTGTTCATCGCCAGAAAGCTGGAATAGCTTGGTCATGGCTGTAAGTAACTCTGTCTCTGGTTCAAACACATTGAAATTTGATGATGTTACTGGTGTTATTCTTAGCGAGGAAATGCGAAGAAAAAGCACAGGTGAGACATCAGGTAATGCATTGACCATGGAGAGCAGGAAAAAAAAAAGGAGAGAGAAAAGAGCCAAGGTAATCGCAACAACTCTAAAAAGGGTAGATCCAAGTCCAGACTGAGAAAAATAGAGTGTTGGAACTGTAGAAAGAAAGGACATCTGAAGAAAGATTGCAGATCTCTAAAGAAGAAAGGAGATGGACAGAAGGAAACTACCCAGGAAGCAAATGTAACAGGTGATGTGTTACAAGATGATTTGATTCTTGCATTAGATAATATTAGTGATTATTGGGTAGTAGATTCAGGGGCTTCATGTCATGCTACACCCCATAGGAAATATTTTCACGATTATGTTCCAGGTGATTTTGGATATGTTTTATTGGGTGATGATGAGCCATGTAAAATTGTTGGAATGGGTAAGGTATGGATAAAAGTTAAGAATGGAACTGACTGGCTGTTAAAAGATGTTAGGCATATTCCTGCTATGAAAAGAAATCTGATCTCAACAGGGAAGTTGGGAGATGGCGACTGTCTATCTACATTTGGAGAAAAGTGGTGGAAGATCACTAAAGGATCAATGGTGATAGCAAAAGGAGACAAGGTAGGTATGTTGTATTTATGTCCTCATAATACTGACCATTCTATCTCTTTAGCTTTGTCACGTCCCCATCTAGACCCTATCACTTTAACATTTTAAATGATGTAATATTGTTATGAAATCGTGGTGAGGAGCTCAAGGCCAAGGCCCCGCCATCGATTTATTGATGCATATGGTTTGCGTGCTAGCCAGGCACATTGGAACTTCAATATCATGTAATATGCATTTTAATAAAAATACCCACAACTAGCTATGCAATGAAACAAAGAGATAGGGGCATGATTTCACAAGGAATTGGGAGGGAAAACATTCAAACCCTTGAGCCAATAGAGTCAAGCCAAGTGTCAATAAGAGAACCCATCAAACCCTCAAATACCCATGTTGACTTTTGTACTCAACCATTGATTTCTCCCAAGAGTTGGTTGGGGAAGTTAATGCCTTGGGAATGGAGAGGTATGGCTGTCCAAAATCGGGTATGGGCAAGCCACCCTTGATGGAAAATCGTTTTTGTCCCCTTGGGCAAGAAAAAGAGCCACGAAATTGCTCTCAAGGGGATTATTCACCATGGCCTTGCTCTCCCACGCAGCTCTAGCTGCCTGGGCGTTTTCCTCCCTCGGTTTTCTGTGTTTCCCTTCATCTTTTAGCTGGGAAGGGGCGTTTTTGTGTTGGTTACCAGTGGGGGAAGAGAGAAGAACGTTTTTGGGTCTTCCTGGAGGTCGTTTTGGCCATTGGAAAGGATCCTAACCAGTGGAGAGCAATCGGTTCTGCTCTCTGGGGTTGAAATCGAAATTCCACAGTTTGCTTGGGTGAATCCACGAGTTGGGAGAGCCAAGGTGGACCCTGTTTTGTGAACACCGTTGTTGTAAATGCGTAACCCTGTCAATGATCATTTTTGATGAGAGAAGAAATAGTATGTTGGGGTATGGGCAATGGGTAATCCATTGTTCTGGCTGGAGCTTGAGAATAAGCATCCATGGTCCAAGTGTAGCCTGATAAACCCAGTTGGACTGGCTTGGCTGAGACGAAATGGCAAATGGGTTGTGTGTGAGCTGGAATGTTCCCTTTCCTTGTGAGAATCATGCCCAGCTCGGGGGTGGACTTCGGACAGACTCAGTATAAGCTGTCGAAGAGCCTATGGTTGGGTGGAACGTTGCCGCGACATAGCTAGTTGCTTGGGACTACTCTGTTAAAGATAAGTATTCTCTTGTGCTATCTTTCAATTATTTAATTGATGAATATCTTGAATGTATGGCGAATGTGTAAATGAAATTACTTCTGCTGTGTATTGAAAATATTTATGCCTCTTCATATGTAATGAATGCTTACTTCATAAGTACATGGGGCTAGATGCCCAGTTTAACCTCACGATCCTCTCCAACTAGCTGGTATGATGGGAGGGGACGTGAAAAGCTTCCACAGAAACAGATACATCATTGTGGCATCATAGGCTTGGCCACATGAGTGAGAAGGGGATGCAGATTCTCCACTCAAGGAAGTTGCTGCCAGATTTGAAGCAGGTAAGTTTCGAATTCTGTGAGAACTGTGTTTATGGAAAACAAAAGAGAGTCAAATTTCTCAGGGTTGGGAAACAAAAGAAGAACGAAAAGTTAGAGCTTGTGCATACAGATGTATGGGGACCAGCTCAGGTACAATCTCTTGGTGGCTCTCATTATTATTTTACATTTATTGATGATGCAACTAGAAAACTTGGGTTTATTGCATTCGACAGAAATATGATGTGTTTGCTACTTTTAAGAAGTGGAAAGCTTTGGTTGAGAATGAGACAGGGAAAAGGTTGAAGTGTCTCAGATCTGATAATGGAGGTGAGTACTGCGGCAAGGAGTTTGATAGTTATTGTTCATACCATGGGATTCGTAGAGAGAAGACAATCCCAGGAACACCACAAGAAAATGGTGTGTCAGAAAGGATGAACAGAACGATCATGGAGCGTGCAAGGTGTATGAGATTGCATGCAGGGTTGCCCTTACAGTTTTGGGCAGATGCTGTAAATACTGTTGTTTATTTAATAAACAGAGGACCTTCAAGTGCTTTGGATGGTGGTATTCCAGAAGAGGCATGGACAGATAAAAAGGTAAACTACTCATTTCTGAGAACGTTTGGTTGTGAAGCATTTGTCCATATTGATAAAGAAAATAGAACAAATCCTAAATCCAAGAAATGTACCTTTATTGGATATGGGGTTGATTATTTTGGTTATCGTTTATGGGATTATGAAAATCACAAAATCATTACAAGTAGAGATGTCATATTCAATGAAAAGGTCATGTATAAAGATCAGTTGCAGGGAAAGAAACAAGAAAAGGAAAACACAAAGTACACAGTACTTGATGAAATTCAAGAAAATGAAGTTCCAAAGGTGCCAAAAAATCAAGAACAACAGCAAGTACCTGAAACTCTTGCAACTGCAAGAAGATCTACCAGGTTAAGTAGACTCCCTGAACGAAACTCTCCTTCAATGTATTATTTGTTGATGACTGATGCTGGTGAACTAGAATGTTATGAAGAAGCAATGCAGGTGGAAACTAGAAAGAAGTGGGAGCAAGGCATGAATGAGGAGATGGACTCATTGGTAGGAAACCAGACTTGGGATCTGGTTCACTTGCTTGCTGGTAAAAGAGCATTGCAAAACAAATGGATTTATAGGTTTAAGAAAGAAGAAGGAGGTAAGAAGCGGTACAAGGCGAGACTTGTTGTAAAGGGGTTTGCACAGAAGAAAGGTATAGATTTTGATGAAATATTTTCTCATGTTGTTAAGATGACTTCAATTAGGACAATCTTAAGTCTAGTGGCGGTAGAAGATTTGCATCTTGAAGAGTTAGATGTAAAAACAACCTTTCTCCATGGGGATTTGGAGGAAGAGATATATATGCAGCAACCACAAGGGTATGAGGTCAAAGGTAAGGAGAACTTGGTATGCAGGTTGAAAAAGAGTTTGTATGGCTTGAAGCAAGATCCAAGGCAGTGGTATTTAAAATTTGACAGGTTTATGACATAACAAGGTTATAGTAGATGTCATTCTGACCACTGTGTTTATTTCAAGAAGCTAGACAATGAAAGATATATTATCTTGTTATTGTATATGGATGACATGCTTGTTGCAGGGTCTAACATGCAGGATATAAATGTACTCAAAACTAAGTTATCTAATTCATTTGTGATGAAGAATTTGGGTGCTTCAAAGCAAATCCTTGGTATGAGAATAACGAGAGACAGGAAAAATTGCAAATTCACATTGTCTCAGAGTGAGTACATACAAAATGTGTTGGAGAGGTTCAGAATGCAAAATGCAAAACCAGTAAGTACACCTTTGGACAACCATTTAAATCTAAGTAAGGAAATGTGTCCCAAGACACAGGAAGAGACAGATTACATGTCCAAGATTCCCTATCAATCAGCAGTTGGCAGCTTGATGTATGCCATGGTGTGCACAAGACCAGATATTACACAAGCAGTGGGAGTTGTGAGCAGATATATGCACAATCCAGGTAAAGAACATTGGAAGGCAGTATAGTGGATTCTCAGGTATTTGATAGGTACTACCACTCAGGCATTGTGTTTTGGAGGTTCAGGCACTGTTCTACAGGGATATGTTGATGCATATATGGCAGATGATAAGGATAGCAGGAGGAGCACCACAGGGTATGTGTTTACTATAGGTGGAACAACAGTAAGTTGGATTTTGAAACTGCAGAAGGTTGTTGCACTTTCAACAACAGAAGCAGAGTATGTTGTTGTTACAGAGGCTAGTAAAGAGATGATTTGGTTGCAGAGGTTTATGGAGGAATTGGGTAAGAAGTAGAATGATAGAAGGTTGTATAGTGACAGCCAGAGTGCCATTCATCTTGCAAAGAACTCAACATTCCATTCCAGGACTAAACATATACATCTCAAGTACCATTTCATATGCTCTGTTCTGGAAGATGAACTGTTGAAGCTGGAAAAGATACACACTAGCCAGAATCCTGCACACATGTTCACAAAGGTAGTGATCAGAGAGAAACTGAATTCCTGCTCAGTTTCAGTTGGCCTTCTAGCATGAAGGTGAAGAGGAGAAAGTTTCCAAGTCCAAGTCTAGCAAGTGCAGCGGTGGAGTTGTTGTGATAAACCTCTAAGTGGGAGATTGTTGGTTGTGGAGCCTGATCTCCAGATTCAGAGATATTAGTATTCAACTGTGTCCGTACCCCAGGTTTGGTTATGATCTCGGCATGACCCTAAGGGGGTTTGGGGGAGTGTCCACACCCCCGGCTGGGGGGTGCGGGGGCCAGTGGGCCCCCGAGGAAAATTTTTGTGGCTTTTTTCGCCACCAGTTTTCGGGCCCATGGTTTTGGCTAACTCGTGGTATTTTCCCATTGTATTTCCCTTATAAAAGAAAGACATTGTAATACGGCTAGGAATGATGTATTAGGTTTTATGCATTGTAAAGATCTCTGAGATCAAAGAAGAGAGACTATGAGACCGTGAAGAGGAAGTGCAGCGGTTGTGCTGCAGGTTGTATCCCTTCACTTTGCTGGACGGAATAATAACAAGGACTGGAAACTTCAGTGTGGACGTAGCCCAAGTTGGGTGAACCACGATATATCTGTGTCTCTCTTGTAATGTGTGTGTGATTATATTTGCATTTATGTTTATTGTTATTGCTCTGCGATCCTATTTTTCTAACACTGTCAATGTTCTAGATTGGTCGATGTTATTGGGTTGTATGATGAATGTATCGCATGTCGAGATATTCCCCTTTCGTACTGTAGAAATATGGGTCCTGCAGACTCCATAGGTACTTCGGGTGAGACTTCATCTACTTTGCAGGTGTTGCTGAAAGGGATTGAACCCCCTTTCGGGCCAGTATCTATGGTAATGGTGTTTGTTGAATGTTTGAACCCTCATCGAATTATAAGTGCACCAACAACTAGTGACATATCTCTATGTTTGATTTAAAACACCACTATAGCCACCATGGAAATATGGAAAGGATCTAGGTTGTTGATTTCACGTACATTGCATTAAAGGGTTTGTTTGTCGATCAAGTGTTGTGATTTATCATGATTTATTTGTCACAATAGATGAATGCTACATTGCCATGGATTATTCCATGGGACTTCCCGCCACCCTACCTCGCATTCTTTGACACTTCCTATCCACTTTTATGAGTTAATAAATTGGATTGCATTGGGATTTCCATAAAGTTGATCTTTCATTGTTTTGATTGAGGTTTAGCTCAAATTTTGTTACTTTGGTTTCCGTCTCTGTGAGCGAATCCATATCAAAATTTTTGCAGCTGATGGTACTTGATAGAGCATAAAATTTTATAAAAATCCTTTGAAAGGCTCGAGCTCGAACGTTGGATTGACTCAGAGTACATTCGAGTTGTTGGCAGGCCTACAAAAGGTGATTGCTTCGGTTTCTTCTCTGACAAGGTATGTACACTTGATATCTATGGTTTAACTGACATGATTATAGTGATTTGGTTGATTTGGATTCCTAGTTGCCTACCCTATCACTATACCCAGTCATTCCCGCCTATTTTTCCACCCTAGCAACACTCTATCAATAAATGCTCAGTATTTTTAGTTACATATTTTACTTGCATGCTCATTCAAATTATGTACATGGTCTTCTCTTTGCAAAAGAATACTAGAACGAGAGTTTCTATATACCTCCATTGTTATTATTACCCTACACTACCAATGTATATAGAGATTTGGTTCTCAAATTTTACCGCTTCCTTGTAAATAGTACCTTGAGGACCCAAGCCCATTGTTCACAGTCATACCCTAAATCACTTTGGGTGCTGAATTGCTTTCTCTCTACATTTGCGTAAGTATTATGGGCTACCTATGTGTTAAACCAATATTATATCAACCCATTCAAACTAGTTTTCTTCCTAGTCTCCTACCCCCTGCTTATGACAATCTACATTATGCTTAGCTTGTATCTGTTCACTTCTAGAGCATTTTCCACGAGAGAAAAGGGGAATCGTTTTGCTAATTTGTTCATTCCTTTACCTGAGTATTGTATGTGTGTGGATGAGTATTATAGAGGAAGATTTGTTATTTAAGAGAGCGAGGACACTCCCATTAATAACTATTTGTCACAATTCATACATCTGTTTTGGATCTCATGATCTAAATACTATGTATTTATTTCCTTTCAAATATAAATGATGAGTTTTTTTATATGGGTTGGAACCCTTTGAGATTTTACTAATGGTTGGTTCACAAGAAAAAGTGATTGATTTCCTAACACTATACAGTCATAATATTCATATCCCAGTCAATAATTATGGTTATATTCTCATGCCAAAGCTGTGTCTCTAAAAAATGAAAAGGAGATCATTTTTTTAATGTCTATTTACAGAGATGAGTGAACACACATGCTCTCATAGTTCCACTACAACCCTATGATGTTATTATTGACCCTCTCTTGGATCTCTATTTGTCCCTTCATATCCATCAAATAAATAATACTCCCCCTCCTTTGTTTTAACTTTGTGAATTCATGATCAACTCCCTATAGAATTCCTATTCATCCTTTATATTTGGCAGAGAATTAAATCTCATTCTCTTAGTTACAAGCTTGGAAAGTATGGTTATTCCCCTTTTCGAACCAATTTTGGCTTCTACACAGTCATGATTTATGTAAATACTGCTCACCCCTATCCATATTTGCTACCATCCTTTCCTGTCAACTAGATCAATTCAAGTAGATTGAATGCATTTTGATTTTGATAGTTATAAAAGGGAAATGAGTAGTTGTGATATCACTCTATTGCATTTCTTTTTGATAATGGCCAAGTTTCATAATGACAGTGTAGTGACAATTATGATTTGTTGGCATATATAATATATGGAATAAAGCTGCAACTCTATGGTTTTATTTGTAATTGATTGTATACATTTGTTTTATAGCTGATATTGTAACGTATTGTTCATTTAGATGAGTTTTCATAAATAGGTTCCAGTCCCAAAGGGATTGGATCCATTGGTGAAGAGCGAGGAGTTTTTCAGTAGTGGGAAAGGTTCAATTCCAATGAGGGCTGAACCTGGAGCCATGGGGGCACCTTGAGGTAGTGGTTGAATGTGTGGTTCCACCTAGAGATAATGTATTAAAAAATGATCTCGTGACCTGTGGACACATAAGTGGATCAAATCCTACCCCCATGTCCTCCTAATGAAAAATATCGTGGGGGTAGCTCAAGTGGTAACAGATGAGAAGTTGTAATCAGTTGTAAATGGAAGGTCACGTGTTCAAATCCCCCCAAAATTACCCCTGCGCCATGGTTAGGGCCCTATGGATGCACCTAGGAGTATAGTGGTAGCGAGATTGGATCCCTAGACCCTGTGTCATGTGAGTACCAACCCGATCTATGTTTTTGATTCCCCTAGTACAAAAAAAAATAGTAGAGGTTCCAAAAGATCTAGAAGAGGTAGACGTAACAAGGATCATCATGTTTGGAAAGAGGGGAGGAGGAAAATAATAAGGTTTAATGTTCACTTTAATGCCGATTTTGATGAATTTGACCAAGTTTCCCAAACTTGTCACTTGTTTTTGGGATCCCCTCAGTTAATTCATCCTCATTCTATGCATAATCAACTTGAATTGAAACCTCACCCAAGCATAGTGGAAATTCCTCGGGACCAACTTGTTTGCAATGACTGATGGGATTTCACGCCTCCTTCTTCTCAGAATCAAGGAATTGGTTGGGAGCTTCATATCCCACAACCTTTAGTACACCCATTTGTTAGTTTTTCTTCTTCTATAAATAAACCAAAGCCCCAAAAACATACAAACATTTTGAAAAACTGCAATGACCTTGAAATCAAATGAACCACCTTGCTTGGATAGAGCTAAGAGGAAATAAGTCATGACGGGAAAAGCTACAACTGCTAAGACTGATGGATAGAGCCGTGGGGACACACATTGGGCCTCGCCAAGGCCATAACTTCCTTCTGAGGACCTTCACCCAAAAGTTTTATAATTATGTGTCTTAAAGTTTAGTTCTTTTTTTGGGCCTTGACAGGCATGGAAGTACATGTTTTGAGACCACTGTAACACTTTAAATTTGGAAGTTTTGATGGACAATATGAAAGGTTGTCCTAAAATACTTCTATTTGTGTATCTTCATATTTTCATATTTATATGTGATGATATAGTCTCATATATTATACGTTGTGATGCTTTTACTGCTTGTGCTGAAATAATGGTGAATAGTAAAGACATTTTTGTGGCAGATAACACATAAATCCTAGCTACAAGTTGCTTAAGAAAGTTCCTTGGAATTCATCCCCAAGTGAGAGATCTAATGGGAAGGGAAGGCCCCCTTTTTTAACTTTGTTTGACCATGATTAAAAATCTATTTATGTTGAGTCTTTTCTATTTCATCATGAGTACGTTTGGAGTCATAAATCATAGTGGTTAGTTGACCTAAGGACTATGCATTGAAAATTAGTTATCCTTTTGCGCTGACATGAAGAAGAGTAGTTTCTAACTATTATGATGGTAGCCTACTTAATGACATCAAGCCTTAGGAAAAAGGGTTCCGATATTACACACGCTATGGCATGCTTTAAGACGATTTCTTATATTTTCAAGCATTTTTCGTCAGTTACACTCGAATGATAGGGTCTAACAGTTATATTGATAGCATTAGTTCTGATTATATGGAAAGATGCGAGGTTAATTTGTAATTTTGTTTGCATGAGGTATATCCTAATATTTGTTTGCTAAAGTAAGAAGTCTTATGTATTCAACACGAGCTTGTCTACTTGCTTGCTTGGTTGCAAAGATTAATACCATCTTTCAAAAGTATTCACTAAAGTTTATTACGACTTTGTCTGTCTTAAATAATTGTCTCTCATTTACATGAAGACCAAGGGGTCTCGTAAATGCTAGTTTTTCATGCTAGAACATATATTTGGTCCAAGTTCTTGCAGGAGTCTGAAATAAATTTTATGACAGCTACTCTGGTGTATTGATGAAAATAATTTTCTCAATGAGACATGATTTTTTTTCCATATTCATATTTAGTTTTCTATTCTCAGTTTTTGAATAGATTTTCTTCTTGTCTCTTTTACATTTTAGTAGTTTATCTTGATGTGGTCTCAATTTGTTCTCTTTAAGAAACACCGAAATATAAAAAAAAATGCTTATTATGTCACTTCGTTTATGTATGTTTCTATTATATTTGTCTGGTTAGTTCTTGGTTATTCTCTACTTGTGAAGTATTATTTACATATACAACATAGATATACATGAGCATAAAAGGAAGAATATTGTACTTATTGTCTTGTGAGATGTTGCGTAAGATTTGTGATATTATTTACTAGTTTGTCTTTGTTATTAGCTTAATGAATGTAGATTTTCAATTATTTATTTGGTTTTAAATATGTGCAATCCATCTCATCAGATATCGTGAAGGTTGAGATAAAGTTACTTTCATGCTATAAAATTAGAGTGATCATTCCTGCCTCTTCTTGGTTTATCTGATCATGAGGTTGGAAAGTTGATGTAGGAACCTTCATTTCCCTGGGTCAACATTTTATGGTGACCATACTTTGGATTCAGATAAACAATCCTCTGGTTGAACATACAACGTGTCCAAGGGCCTACATTCCTTGTTGTCTTGTTGTTCGCTTTGTTTGTTTTTTTATTGTTTTTATGTTGTTTATGTTCATTATTTTTCTGTGTTTAGTTCTGTTCAGTCTCCTTTAAGTTTATGTTCAATTATGTGTGCATTACATGCTTAAAATTAAATGAATAATACCTTTATATCGCATCCTGAAGCTTTATGCCAATATGATATTGTAGGACAACTTCTAATACAAGTTGTTGAGACAATAGAAGAAACAATTAATGAGTTGGAAATATTGACATTCTCTGTCCTTCTAGCTCAATTTTGGTATACAATGTTTCCCCTGTTGCAGCAAGTTGACTAAACTTGGTCGTTTTCCATACCCATCATGTTTTTTTCCCATCTTCTTCATCATTGTAGCACCCACATCCTTATCTTATGACTTTGTCGTCAATACAACAACTCGACCTTCAATTTAGATTTCTTGACCAGACTAGTGTCACTCAAGCCTGTTCAGTTTCTTTTTAGATACTGCTCGAACCATATAAAAGTTAGAGAATGATTGGGACATTATTAATTAAGAGATTGTCACAAACAAGCAAAGGGAACTTGATATTAGGAGAAACATTGACCTCCTTCCCCAGACTTGAATGAATAATGTCCCAAACATCTCGGAAGTCATGCCGAGGTAGAGGTAAATTACCCAAATTCGATTCTTTATCGAAATTTAAGAAGAGGAAAGAGAAACTCCAAAACCTACACAAAATTTTAATACGATCCTTTTCATATTTTGAAAGTGAACCATCGCCTCATGCTAGCTCACTTTTTAGAACTCTACCTTCCATCAAGAGTAAAATGACTTTTTCCGCATTACCTTCAAACTTGCTTGGGAATATGTACAATGGGTGTACTCTTATTACTTCCACCACGAATCTGAGTAAGGTTATTAAAAATATGGTCTCTTCTAATTTTAGGAAGACATCAACAATGCCCCGTGGTATGTACAATCAACCCTGAGTCTCACCCCCACAACTACCCACTCCCAATGTTTAAGGATTACTTGCCCAAATATTTGGCCAATGGAACATGCACAATAGAAGGACACTTAAAAGCATTTTCAAATGCATGCCACAACGTAGGGGCCGTAAACAATATTGATGTATGTACATGCCTGTTTGTTAATTCCCTAAATGGGAAAGCTACAACAGACTTCTTTGACTTGCCCCCTAAGTCCTTTTCAAATTGGACTGAACTTTGTTACTGGTTTTGATCAACATATGGGTAGCCACAAAGTTCAGTTGATTGGATACGAGACTACAACAATCTGACATATGAAATGGGTGAAACAATAAAATCATTCAATAAACGATTTACCAAACTATATCATTGGATCCCTAAGCTTATTCGACCCCACAACCAAGCATCCTTGATTCATTACTAAAACATCTTGTTTCCATCTTATCACAACCAATTAGAGGAAAAAGGGGTTCTTGATTTCGACTTAGCCTTACAAACATTCCTTGAGTACGAAGAACAAGGTAAAATAATTGCGCTTCCTTTGATTGACCTCGACAAAAATACAGATCTTGATTCCATGCTATAGTTGATGCAAGATATGAACAATTGCATGTTTTCTTTTGAAAGAAAGGTATCCTCTCCAATCACTCAACCACGAACAAGTCTATTACTTCCCCCTCTTCCTCAAAACCCACCCCCAAATGTCCATTTAAAAAAAAATCACCCATGGTGTAACTTTTGTGACGAGCATCATGATTCCAACACTTGCAATTTAATGAAAACCACTGAGCATATTTTCGGTCAAAGAACTGATCAAGTGATAAACGATTTAGATTTGGTAGATGACCAAGATGTATTTTATATTACAAGAATTAAAACCTTCAATAATAGGAATAAATCTGTTGATCTCAACATAAATTTCAACAATTCTGCCAAAAGAAACCTATTACTAGTACCTTTAAAAGTGCTAGTTGTCAACCTTAAATTTCCTAGCCTCATTTAACCACATCATCATCTGGACCAATTGAAAAGTACAACATAATCGAGGAACTGTCAAAGTTTAAAGCCAACATCACATTACTAAATCTTTCCCAAATTCCTATGCAAAGGGAAAACATTAAAAAATTCCTAGATGAATATTTCTCCAACAGTGTTATACCTCACCATCAAAGCCTACACACCATTCTCATTGTTGAAAGAGAATAAAAGGTACCTGACAATGATCATGTAGGTTTTTTTTATTGTCCAAAATCCTACTAAGAATCCTCAATTCTATGTATCCATGAATATATATGACACAATTTCCCACTATTTCCTTATATATGAAGGTTTATGCCCAAATGTTATGTAAAAAATGATCATGGATGAGATAGGACTCTCATGTACCAACTAAAAGACTTGTAACATTCTCACCTTTAATAAACAATGACATACTACAATAGGAAAATTCAAGGACATTACCCTAACTGATTGGGGACTCATAACTGATTGTAAATATAGTAAAAAATAAATACACACCTTCCAACAAACTCATGAGGAGATACACCAATCTAGCCTTGAAAGTGATAAACAAGTTCTCATGTTTTAATATCACTCATGTCTGTAGAGGATTGAATGCTATTGCTAACAGTATAGTTGTTTATGCATCTTGACTGGATATGCATGCATTTCAAGAGAAACTAGTGTCATGTGGTGTCCCTTTACATACCACATATGCCTTACAACAAATAATCCTGGTAGGCCTTTGCTAGTGATGAAAGATTACACACGTTTCTCACCAATGAGCTAGATGAGTCTACTGAGATCATCGATTTATATCAAAACAAGTTCTCTAAGGGGTTAACACCTTTAGATAATTCATTCTCTTCAAGTGATGATGAAAAGTGGCATACTACGAAGTAAGAGTCTAGGCTAAAGATCGTTGATACAATGCCTGTGAACATAGGGTGCAATGTGAAAGTTCTAAACCTATTTAAGTGTAACACTGCATACAATTCTTAAGGAAAACATAAAGTAAACAATGGAATTCACACATAGTACACATAAATTCACCCTCGAAACCCCAAAGGGAAAAACCAACTTAACTTAGAGCTTCACCCCTCTCTTTTTTACCTTTTTCATTGTATTAATTCAACAATATACAATACAATCTAAGGCATTCACCAACCTCTAAAACCCTAATTCGAATTAGATTAAAATGGGACAAAAACTCAGTTGGAAAAAAAAACAAAAACAGAGTTATCACCCGACCCCTTCCATTTGGGGTCTAGCCCCCAAACCCCCTCCGGGAGGGGGGTAGTCATGTAGAGAATATAACACATACCCAACACTCTACCACTTTTTTTTTCTCTGCATATAGGGAGTACACGATTTTATCGGAACAACAATCTAGGGAATAAATTCCCATTGCTTCTCTACACCAATAAAACTTCTCACTGCTAAGATTTTGTTAATGAATATGCATTCTCCAAAATGTCAACTTTTTCCAACAACACCTTTCTTTCAACCATGTCGCTCACAAAGTGATATTGCACATCAATATACTTCATTTGTGAGTGATATGCAGGGTTCTTCATCATGGAGATTGCACTCTGATTGTCACAATCTAACCTTATAGCTTGTTGTTCAAACCCAATGTCTGAACACTATCTTTGCAACCATACAACCTATTTACTTGCATGAGTGGCTTCCATGTATTCAACGTATGTAGGTGATAGTGCCACTAAAACTTATTTCTTACTCATCCAACTAATAGCACCTCTAAATAGGTTAAACACATACCCACTAGCAGATATTCTATGATCTATATCTCCATCCCAGTCAACATCAACAAAGACATGTACCGTCAACATTCTATCTTGTCTAGCTCTTCCTTGATAATAGATTGCACTATCTGTAGTTCCACGCAAATACATGAACACCCTCTTTACAACTTTCCAATGCTCCTTTCCCGTTTTTGACATATACATGCTCAAAACTCCCACTGCATGGGAAATGTTCGGTCTTAGTGCATACCATGGCATACATCGGACTTCCAACTTCACTAGCATAAGGAACACACGATATGTCTTCTTCTTCTTCTTCAGTCTTGGGAAATTATTCTATGGATAATATTACACATACATGAATAGGGACTTTTACTAGTTTGCATTCATGTATATTAAATCTATGTAATATTGTTTTGACATATTTTCTCTGGTTCAACTAGAATTTCCTTTTTGCACAATTTCTCTTGATCTCCATTCCCAAGATTAAATTGGCAACACCGAGATCCTTCATGTCGAACTTGGAGGATAGATATGATTTCACCTCCTTGATAACATCCATGCCGTTTCCAATCAACAACATGTCATCGACATACAATACTACATAAAAAAAATGTTTTCCATCCTACTTGCAATAGACACAATGACCATATTTGCTTCTCACAAATACCAGTACCAATATGTATGTGTTGAACTTATAGTACCACATCCTTGGTTACTTCTTTAGACCATAAAGGGACCTCTTTAGCTTGCAAAACAACTCCTTCTTACCCTTTACTGTAAATCCTTCAGGTTGCTTCATGTAGATTTCTTCTTCTAGGTCCCCATGTAGGAATGTTGTTTTTACATCCATTTTTTCTACCTGTAGATCAAATGTTACAACAATAGACAATATAAATCTAATGGAAGTCAAGTAACAGGGGGAAATATCTCACCAAAGTCAATTCCCTCTACCTATGAATAATCTTTTTGCTACTTGTCAAGCCTTGTACTTCTCGACTTTTCTAGCTGCATTTAGTTCTTTTTGAACATCCATTTGCTACCAACATGCTTCCTTCCATGAGGAAATTTGACCAAATATTAGGTCTCATTTTTCTCCAAGGCCTCCATTTATTCTCCCACGGTCTTCATCTAGAATTTGCACTCTTCAAAACTAACTTCCTCTTTAATATATCTATGTTCATCATTAATAGAAGATAGAACAAAAACATAATGAAAATTGGGTGTGCTATACCTTTTAGATGGCCTCCTTACATGGTCAAACCTCCTCAAGGATGGATTCTGTGGTTCCACCTCATCATCTGATTCAAATGACTCTTCCTCCTCATTTGAATAAGATCCTTCATTATTTATTTCAAACTCCATTTCCTCTGGTCCTTGTTCTTTTGAATCGTCTTCATTCCTGGAAGTGATCTTAACTTCTATGAAGACCACATCTTGGCTATACATTATTTTCCTTATTTCAGGATTCCGCAATTTGTAACCTTTTAGTCCATATTTGTATCCTATAAAGATAAATTTCTCTACTTTATTGTCTAGCTTGCTCCTTTTCTCCTTAGGAACATGCACAAAAGCATCACAACCAAAAAACTCAGATGTGCAATAGAAGGCTTCTTACAAGACCATACCACATGAGGAGTCTTGTCAACCAACACTGATGTGGGTGATTGATTCTTCAGATAACATGCAATTTTGATAGCTTCAGCCCATAATTATTGTGCTAGTCCCGCACCACTGAGAATACTCCTCACCTTCTCCATCGATGACCTATCCATCCTTTCTACAGCCCCATTCTATTGGAGTGTATACATAGTTGTATTTTTTCATTATATACCACACTATTTGAAGAACTGATCAAACTCTTTAACACATAATTCACCTCCATTGTTAACTCTCAACACTTTTATTTTCCTTCTTGTTTGGTTTTACACAAGACCCTTGAACTCCTTGAATTTACTGTGAAAAAAAAAAAAAAAACATATTTCCATTTTAAGAAATACAACCACATATTCCTTTAGAAATCATCTATAACTGACAAATATACAGATCCTCCCAGTGATGGAATATGTACATGACCAAACACATCACTTTGTATTAAATCCAGGATCTCCTTTTCCCTTGTAGCACTAGAAAGGAATTTCACTCAAGTTTGCTTCCCATATAAACAATGATCACGGAAATTGAAATCTAGTTTGCAATTAGACATACCATCAACCATACATTTACCTTATAATGTTTGAAGGCCTTTCTCTTCAATATGTCCCAAACTTTGATTCCACAACATAATATCTCCTCCAGAGACATCAGGGCCTTTACTTTCTTCACTTTTATTCTCAAGGACAATAGAGTTGTTACACCCATTAGCGACAATGCTTCCCAATATATTGTATAGAGTTCCACACCAAACTCCCCTCATTGTAATACCCCCAATTCTTCACTTTTATTCTCAAGGACAATAGAGTTGTTACACCCATTAGCGACAATGCTTCCCAATATATTGTATAGAGTTCCACACCAAACTCCCCTCATTGTAATACCCCCAATATATTAGCCTTTAATGTAAATAATGTGTACATGTGATGTATGTTTTCCTAGCGTGGAGCTCAAGGCCAAAGCCCCGCTAGTGAAAGCCGAATTTTATTTAAAGGGCAAGTATTTGATATCTTCATACCATGTGCTCTGAAGCCATGGAACATTGTAATAGGATGTAAATAAACATCATGCAATATAAAATACCAAAGCTGGCTACGGAGGCAACGAATGAGAAGGGGCCACGTGTATCCACTAGGGAGTGGTGAGGGGGCTATGGGAGTGAACCATAGGTTGCCATATGTCTTTATGAGAACCCATTTGACCTTTCTAGATGACATTTATTCATGTTGTGAGAAAATGGTTGAAGAATTAAGTCAATGACTTTGATGGAGTATGGGCGGCCCTGAAATTCGTATGGGCAGGTATGGGCTCTGTTGACTTGTCCCACAAGTCACTCTACATCTTGGGGGTTGCTCCATCCTTATCCCCATTCCATTGTGGAAGCAGGGGACATCTTTCTCCATCCAAAAACGAGTTCCCAAGGGTGAAAAATCCAGAAATCGCGACTGTGAGAGAACCCATGTTTTGGGAAGCCAAAAACATCCCGATTTGGTATTGGACAGTGAAATCCAATGGGAGATCCATTGGTAGGAACCTTGGGGCGAATTTGGGAGCAATAGTTACCCCAAAAGCCATGGGAAAACCCAGTTTTAATGGCCCAGAAAATCAGTGACGGATTTGGGTTGTTTGTGACAGATTTGTGAGAAATCCGATTGTGGATGTATGAATAGAGGATGGGATTGCTGAGTCTAGTTTGAAGGGTATGTGGCTCTGGGTTTGAGCTCAGTGGACTAGCATCCTCCTCCATCTCCTATTGCATGCTTGAGAAACCCAACCGTGTGTTGGCTTAGCATGGCTGTTTGAGTGAAACCCTGACTGTGAGTGAGCCATCTAGTTCCTCCTTAGTGGATACACAGCCCAGCTCGGGGGTGATCTCTCAGCTGAAAGAATACAGGCTGGACAGAGATCTATGGTTGGGTGGAACGTTGCTCTCACGTAGCCAGTCGTTGGATATTGCGTTGCAAGATAAGTGCTCTCCGTGACTTTAATTTGTGTATATATATCTGGGTTCTGTAATGTGTTATTTGAATGATTATTCTTCATGTTAATGAAATTGAAATGAAGTCTGTGCATAGCATATGAATGGGATTGAACCCTGCATATGGAGTCATATTCGGTTTGTTCTCATGTGTGTTATTACGTTTAATTTCCGCTGTGTTTTATTGAAGTCGAATCTGCATACATAAGTTTTAAAATGTTAGGAATTTATGTGCAAAAATTTTGGGGCTAAGTTTACCAAAAGCCCGGTATGTTGTTAATGTTTCCTTTGGTGTTATTCTAAGGATAAGGGGACACTACACTCATCAAAACCATTTCCCCTCAAACCATTTTACATCTTTAATTCTCGAATACAATATTTACACCCGTGTCACTAATTTTTCTAATAGATATAAGGTTCTTGGCTAGATTTGGAATATGCAAAACACCAAGAAGGGTTCTAATCCTTCCATCCTTTAGCAGCAACTTCACTTTTCCATGCCCTATCATTTTGGAGACGAATCATCTCCTAGGAGGACATCCCCTCCATTATACCGTTCATACTCATAGAACCACTCCTTTTTAGGATTCATATGAAATGAAGCACCTAATTCAATCAACCAAACATCACTTTCTGACTGTGTACTTATAGAATCCAAGTACACATTCCCTCCTTATTTTGAGGAGGAATTCCCTTCTGTGGATGGAGTATCCTCCTACCCTTTACCTATTTCAACACTTTTTGATCTACAATTATTTTAAAATGCCCACCCTTATTGGATTTCCAACATAATTTCTTCTAACGTTCTTCTAGAGATTTGGATATTCCCTTAGATTTAGATCTCCCCCTTATAGATTTATTTTTTCGGTCTTTGGGGAGACCTCTCACTAATAAGGCATCAGTACTATGATTTTCCATGGATTTTCTCCTCATTTACTCTGATAACAAGGATGCAAATACATCCTCAAACTTCAATGTAGACTGAATGGTACTATCTATTTCTACAACTAGATTATCCCAAGACTTAGGTAGAGAACACAACAAGGTAATACACTTCTCTTCTTCCTCCATCTTAATATCAAGCGATATTAGTTGAATCACCAGAGTATTGAATGCATTTAGATGCTCTGTCACAGAGACACCATCTCCATCCTAAGATGATACCATTTCTTTCGCAGAAACAATTGATTTACCAGGGACTTTGACTAATATAGATTCCCTAAATTTTCCCAAATCTTATTTGTAGTGTCTTCTCTAGAGACATTCAATAGATTCGAATCCGAGAGACAGAGACGAATCATACTCCTCACCTTTATATCCAACTTATCCCAATATTCTTTTGACATAGCAGTAGGTTTTGTACTTGGATCCATGACCACCCACTATTCCTTATTTACTAGACGAGCCTCCATCTTGAGCTTCCACAACTCAAAATTTTGTGCATTAAAATTTTCAATTTCCATTCTTGAACTGCTTTCCATTCTTTCAGCAAAAGAATCATCCCTGTAGATCTCCCACTAAAACCAGGTTTATTATAGACCTAAGAACCAAGCTAAACCTTTAGCAACAAAGGCGTCCTCCTGAAGCCAAATATTGCTTTGACACCAAATGAAAGTTCTAAACATGTTTAAGTCTAACAATACATACAATTCTTAAGAAAAAACATAAAGTAAACAATGGCATTCACATACTGTACACAGTAAATGGCCTTATTGATATAAAACTACCTTCACCACCAGATGGGGCACCTTCACATACAAACTCATGCATTTTAGCCTAATTAATGTTGATTTTACCTTCCAATGGACCATGCATATTTCCTTCGACAATATGATTGGAGTTATCATACAAGTCTACTTAGATGACCTCATTGTCCACTCCAAGTACAAAAAATATCACTTTGAACATCTTAGAAAAAAAATTCATCATGTAGAAAATATGACATATCGCTGAACCCAACAAAATCTATTTTTGGCACTACTTCAGGGAAACTCCTTGGTCATATAGTGTTCGATGAAGGAATTGATCTTGAAAGAGTGAAAGCTATCAAAATTATTCCAGCTCCATCCTCCAAGAAAATGATTCAATCTTTCATGGGAAAGATCAACTTTGTATGTTGATTTATTCTCATGTTTTCCCACATAGTTAAACCTGTGCACAACCTACTCAAATGTGACCAAAAATTTGTTGGGATGAGAACATTGCAAATGTGAACACTGAGATAAAGAAAGCTATCTCTTTCTCCCTTGTGCAATCTATGCCCGATTTTACAAAGGGATTCATTGTTTATACAAATGCTACTAAGGAAGCCATAACGACCATTCTCATGCAAAAGAACCAGGGCAGGTTTGAACAAACAATAACATTCATGATTCAGATCCTTTTGGAGGATTCCATTAAGTATTCCTTGATTGAAAAACATGCCTACTCTCTAGTCAAGGAAATAATTTAGGCATCTCATTCTTGGTAAGCACATAGAGGTAAAAGTTCCTTTACCCCCTGTTAAGTTCCTCCTCTCACTAATGATCCTTTTGGGTAAGTTTGCTCATTGGTTAACTAATATTCAAGAACACGATCTCACCATCTCCATATCTAGAACCATTGATGGAAGGGATTTGGCCCTTCACCTCGCTCAACACCCTCGTTCTTCACCCAAGTTTGGATCCGATGAAGACTCTCATCCGAATTTGCTATACATAAATGTTTAGGAAATAGAGCTAGCTAATCACTTGTGGTATCAAAACATCATCTACTACCTTACCCATTAATGTTTCCCTGATTCCCTTGAATACAATGAACGTAGAAGGTTGATTTTGGAATCTTTGAAGTATATTATGCTTGGTACCTTTCTGTTATGTAGCTCCCCCAATGGGATCTTTCTATGTTGCATTGGCGAAGAGATGGCTAACATAATGTTCAAAAATATTCATGGATCCTCTAATGAATAAATTCATATTGGGGGAAATTTTGCATCTTGAACCACTTCTCACAAAATTCTGAGAACATGTTATTACTAGACCAAAATTTTCACATTTGTGTTTAAGTTTGTGCAATGATGTGATGCCTATCAACATGCAACAGGGAGGTTGAAACTATCTACTATGCCTTTGAAATATGTTGTTATCTTTTATCCTTTTGCAAAGTGGGTCCTAGAATTCATTGGTCTCATAAATCTACCTTCCTCATCCAGGCATATCTTCATTTTAACTGCTGCAAACTAATTTAGTAGGTGGTCAGAGGAAGTCCCCCTCAAGAACACTACTAATGATAAGCTGATAAATTTTCTTGAATACACCAGCTTTTCCAAATTTGGGACCCCATTAGAAATTGTGTTTGATAATGGATTAGGATTTATTTTTAAGAGGATTGCTTAGTTCTGTAACAGGTTTGCATTTAAGCATTCGTTTTCGTCCTCAAATTATCCACAAGGAAATGGACTGGCTAAGAACACCAATAAACAACTATTTAAAATTTTGAATAAAACCATGGAACATAAGTAGAGGTAGTGGCGTTTGCAGCTGCCTTACGCCTTATGGGATGATTGAACCACAACCAAATTTAACACGCGTGCCACCCCTTTTCAACTCTTTTATGGTTAAGATGTTGTTATTCCCATCGAGTTACAGTTGGATTCATTTAGACTTACTTTCCAAGTTGAGGAATTGAAAGAATCTGATATGATGCAAATATTTCATGCTCTTCTTTCTTTAGATGAAGAACATTAACATGCCTTAGCTAACATGAAAAAACTACAACATTCATTTAAGAAATATTTCTACAAGTGTGCTAAAGCTGCAACCTTTGAGGTTGGTTAAGAAGTCTTGTTGTGGGATTCTGCTCATTTTGATAAAGGAAAACATTCCAAGTTTTAGAAGTTATGGATTGACCCATATGTCATTACTGCAGTGATAGGAAACAATTCATACCTCTTGAGGGATAGGATGGTAGAATCCTTTTGTATACAACCAATGGATCTCATCTGAAACACTACTTCGATCCTAATCCAGGGTTACATAACAAATGATCAACTCAAGCATTAAAAACAATTTTGTATGTTTAGTTTCTTTCTTACTTGGATTTATTTATTTATTTTGGTTTTTAGAGTTGTTTTGGTTGTTTTAAGTTATTTTATTACTCTGCCTGATATGAACATTCAAAAAGCATTTTTGGGTTTCTTGTGATTACTTTACTCAATACACCATTGTGACTGGTCCGGTCTAGAATACCAAAAATCTGACAAAGTTGTAGTTTGCTCATAAAAGTGAATATTTGGTTCTCTACCAACCAATCTATTAATTGCTTAAAGCTAAGGTTGAATGCAAGTTGTTTTTAACAAGACCAAATATATGAGCAATCTAGTGCTGGTAAGACAGACTTGACCCTCAGTTTTCCATTGAGAAGACAACTTGTTAATCAGAATTGTGAAAACTCGTAAGTCTGCTTGCATATCCTACAAATCTGTAGAGTAATATATGTTATAGTCCATTTATACATGTGTGTTCTACTATTGAGTCTTGTTGAGTATTGTTGTGGTACAATCTTATTTACTTTTTGAAACCAGCGACTCTGAGTTCGCTCTACTCGCTTAGCTCTTTCTGTGGAGTCACCATTTGTTGATTCCCATAACGACATCTAGTGTGGACTTCATAAAGTGTTACAAAATTATGCTTGATATCTCACCTGCTCTGTTGGAAATATCTTAAAATGCAGTCATACTCCCAATTGCGCCCTCATCGTATATGCATATGTTTTCAAACTTGGCCAAAAGGGGGCCCTACCTGAATTGAAAATCTACGGGGATCAAAAAACAAAGGAAAGGAAGTTCTCCCCATATGGTAGAATGCAAGTGGCATTAAATTGACAATGTTGGTTAAACAAACATGGCATTGGTCTCAAATAAGCATAACATATTTTTCTCCTTTCATTGATATGAGGTTTAAAAATAAAAACTTTAATGTTGTTTGCAAAGGCAGATATTGGCCTGGGTTTGGTTATTTCATGACATAGGTCATTTTTCTTTAAAAAAATGGTGAACAAGACAAGTAATTTTTTTTTTGCAATACCATTGTGCATATGTCCATACTCCTTAATGTTACCATGCATTATCAATGCTCACGATATTACTTGCGAGCACATTTCAATTCCCTTTGGTTACTTGTTTATATTGCAAAAAAATATTTGCTTATATTTAATATGGTATTGATTCCATGCATCTCATGTGGGATATTGTTCATGGAAAAACATAAAACTTACCACAATGTTATGTTAGCTCTATAAGTTGGCAATCTTGTGCGATCATGTGGCGTTAGTTGGAAGCTTGTGTGTCATATACTTGCACAGATGGATGGTGAGTGAGGTAATGGATGGATGTTGGCAGTTGAGTTTGTTTATGACATATCTCTGCATTTGATTTAAAACCCCACTATATCCACCGTGGAAATTTGGAAATGATCTAGGTTGTTGATTTCACGTACATTGCATTTAAGGGTTTGTTTGTTGATCATGTGTTGTGATTTATCATGGTTAATTTTTTACAATGGATGAATGCCATATGTCCATGGATTATGTCATGGGACTTGCCTCCACCCTACCTCGCATGATTTTACACTTCCTAGTCGATTTGATTAGCTAATGCATTGGATTGCATTGGGATTTCCATAAGGTTGAGTGTTCATTGTTTGGATCAAGGTTTGGCTCGACGTTTGTTCCTCTAGTTTTTGTTTTTATGAGTGAATCCCTATCAAAAATTTTTGTGGTTGATGGTACTGTATAGAGCATAAAATATTGATAAAAATACTATGCAAGGCTTGGGATCAAACATTGGATTAACTTAGAGTACATTCGAGCTATTAACATGCATACAAAAGGTGACTGCTTTGGTTTATTCTTTGAAAACGTATGTACGCTTGATATCTATGGTTTAAATGGCATGGATACATTGATTTGGATGATTTGTATTCCTATCTATCTACCCTATCACTATACCCAGTCATTCCCACCTATTTTTACATCCTAACAACACCCTGCCAATAAAAATTCAATATTTTCAGTTACATAGTTTACATGCATGCTTAGTCAAATTATGTACATTCTCTTCTCTCTATAAAATAATATTGGAACGAGAGTTTCTATATACCTCCACTGCTATTATTGCCCTACACTAACGATGTATATAGAGATTTGTTTCTTGAATTTTATTACTTCCTTGTAAATTGTATATTGAGGGCCCGAGCCCATTGTTCACAGTCATATCGTAAACCACTTTGGGGGTTGACAATGCTTTCTCTCTACGTTTGTGTGATTATTATGGGATACCTTTGCATTAAACCAATAGTTCGACTCCTTCGAAATAGTTTCTTTCCTCAACACCTACCCTATGTTTATGACCATCTAAATTCTTCCTAGCTTGTATCCCTTCACTACTAGAGCATCTTCCAAGAGAGCAAAGGGGACTCATTTTTCTATTTTGGTCATTCCTTTACTTGAGCATTATGTGTGTGTGTGTGTGTGTGTGTGTGGATGAGTGTTGTAGAGGAATATTTTTTTATTTGATAGAGCAAGCGTACTCCTGTTACCAATCATTTGTCACAATTCATGCCTCTATTTTGGATCTCTCATGATTTGAATACTATGTATCTCTTTCCTTTCAAATATCAAGGTTCTGTTTGTATATGGTTTCAAACCCTTCGAGCTTTTATTAATGGTTGGGTCAGAAGAATTTTTTTTTCAATTTCCTGAGACTATACAGTCATATTGTTCATAGCCAATTCAATAATTATGGTTATATTCTCATGTCAGAGCTTTGTCTCTAAAAAATGAAAAGGAGACCATAATTTGTTTAATGTGTATTTACAAAGATGAGTGAACACACATGCTCTCATAGTTCCACTACAAACCTATGATGTTATTATTGACCGTTGTTTGGATCTATTTGTCCTTCGTATCAAACCAAGAAATAATTCTCGCCCCCCTTTTGTTTTAACTCCGTGAATTCATGATCAACTCCCTATGGAATTCCTATTCATCTTTTATATTTGGTAGAGAATTAAAGATCATTGTCTTAGTTACAATATTGTAAAGTATGGTTATTTGATCTAGATTTATGTGAGAACGAGATGAAAGAATGCATATATTATATAGTACATAGATATATATTGCAAAAAACATAATGATATAGTAAACTGAATCTCTATAAATTAATCAAAGAGAGCATACTACAAAATGCATAATACTAAATAACTAGAATGGTGGTAGTTGATCTCTAAGAAGAGACATGAAAACTACACTCATCTGTAAGAAGCTGAGTTACAATGATTCCAAAAGGGCCTTTTAACATAAAGCATCAATGAGAAAACCCTAAACATAAAAAACTCCAACCCTAGAAGATGAAACACCAAAAGGATTGTGAGCCCCATTGTGGTTAGTTGATACATCAACTTCCCGGGGGTGTAACTTTTGCATACTATATTCATTTGGTGTACTTGGTAACCCATCGAAAAGGTATGATTGATAAGTACACATTTCAAACAACCCATTACATAGCCGAAGGCTATCTAGTAGGTTTTTCTGTGCAAAAAATTGTCATTTAGAACCTCAAAACGACCTTGGAAGATCAGGACCCAAAATACCATAAAAAATTGCCAAGATGGAAAACTGTGTTTTGAGCCAGTGGATTAGGTGGGTGGCCACCAATGTTCACATAGATAATTCCTCCCCCATTAGGAAGCAATGGTATCCATTGCGTCAAGTTCCCTCATTAGATGGGGAAATTTATGTTGAATTTGACTCCTAGTGAGCCACTTGCCTTGACAAAAAAGCTACCTTGCTTTGACGACTCGATAAAGTTGAACGCACTTTCAATGAGTTCCCTTCACCTGTGTATCCATGATCCAATCAACAATAGCCTTCTCCAAGAAGTCAGGGTTGAGTTCTATAGGTTCCAACTGCTCTTCCACCTTTGAGGTGTCCAATAGCAGTGGACAATATGGATGAAGGAGCTCCACATTAAATACTATATGCAGGCCAAGGAGTGGAGGAATGCCTAATTTGAAATCATTATTTCCTACCACCTTGGTGATGGTGTAGGGACTATATTGAAGTGGATGAAGCTTGTGATAGTGTCTCATGAGCCGCTCTTTCTATAAATGCAACCAAAACTTATCACCCACCTGAAACTTGTGTGGAACCCGATGTTGGTCATATCACTGCTTGTACTTAGCATTGAATTTCTCCAAAATGTTATGGACTTGTAGGAGGATGTGCTAAATCCATTCAATAAATTTTGTTGCCTTGTCAGCCTTAGTTTGTGCAAGGGAAGATTCCTCTTGTGTGGCTGAAATGGGTAGAGCTACATCAATTAAGGCAAATGGTTGGAACCTTAAGCACGCCTGGAAAGGGTTGTGGCCAATAGATCTATGAAGGGATCTATTGTAGATGTGCTAAAAATATGGAAGAACCTCATCCCAGGTACATGGATTCTTAGAATTGTACATTCTCATAATATGCATAATCATCCTATTGACCACCTCTGTCTGTCCATCGACTTGGGGGTGGAAGGAATTTGATTTGGTGAGCTTGGTTTGCATCAATGACCATAGGCTATACCAGAAAGTGCTTCAGAACCTGTTGTCCCGATTTGAAATGATAGTCTACTGTAGCCCATAATGAACCCAAATACATTCGAAAAATGTAATGCTTCCATTTGTTTGTATAAACTATAGGGGCTTGTGATTGGATGACCATATTTTTGCTTAGAATGTAATGCTTCCACTAGCAGCAAGCTTGGGTGATGGAATACATTTCTTTGTCATAAGTGGGATATTTTCATATTCCATCTGACAGAATCTCATTGTGTTATGCCACTAGATGGCTATTATGAGACAGGACTACACCTACTACATATTCTGATGCACCTGTCTCAATCTCAAAGGGTTGTGGAAGATCTGGTAAAGTAAGTACCGGTGTTGAACATAACCGATGTTGAAGATCCTCAAATTCTTTCTATTGTGGCTTATCCCAAAAAAACTTATCTTTGGACTCGCCCTTGGTCACTTGGATGAGGGGCCAAGAAATACGTGAGATACCCAATAAGAACCTGTGATTGAAATTGGAGAGGCCCAAGAAACTGCAGAGCTCAGTTATGGTTGTTGGGGCCGAACAATCACAAATGAATTGGAAGTTGGATGGATCCACATATGATTTTCTTTAGATCTCTGTAATCATTGTAGAGTCGCCGTGTACCATCCTTCTTTTGCACCAACACAATTGGGCTCCCACAAGGTTTAGTTATTTGAGATCATAATTTGTTTAATGTGTATTTACAAAGATGAGTGAACACACATGCTCTCATAGTTCCACTACAACCCTATGATGTTATTACTGACCCTTGTTTGGATCTATTTGTCCTTCGTATCCAACAAAGAAATAATTCTTTCCCCCCTTTTGTTTTAACTCCGTGAATTCATTATCAACTCCCTATGGAATTCCTATTCATCTTTTATATTTAGCAGAGAAGTAAAGCTCATTGTCTTAGTTACAATATTGTAAAGTATGGTTATTTGATCTAGATTTATGTGAGAACACGATGAAAGAATGCATATACAACATAGTACATAGATATATATTGCAAAAAAATAATGATATAGTAAACTGAATCTCTATAAATTAATGAAAGAGAACATACTGCAAAATGCAGAATATTAAATAACTAGAATGGTGGTAGTTGATCTCTAAGAAGAGACATGATAGCTACACTCATCCGTAAAAAGCTGATTTACAATGATTCCAAAAGGGCCTTTTAACATAAAGCATCAATGAGAAAACCGTAAACATAAAAAACCCTAACCTTAGAAGATGAAACACCAAAAGGATTGTGAGCCCCATTGTGGTTAGTTGATACATCAAATTCCTGGGGGTGTAACGTTTGCATACTATATTCATTTGGGGTGATTGGTAACCCATCGAAAAGGTATGAATGAGAAGTACACATTTCAAACAACCCATTACATAGCCAAAGGCTATATAGCAGGTGTTTTTGTGCCAAACAAACGTCATTTAGAGCCTCAAAACGACCTTGGAAGATCAAGACCCAAAATACCATAAAATTTTTCCAAGAGTGGATTAGGTGGGTGGCCACCAATATTCATATAAATAATTCCTCCCCCATTAGGAAGCAATGGTATCCATTGCGTCAATTTCCCTCATTAGATGGGGAAATTTATGTTGAATTTGACTCCTGGTGAGCCACTTGCCTTGACAAAAAAACTACCTTGCTTTGATGACTCGATAAAGTTGAACGCACTGTCAATGAGTTCACTTCACCTATGTATCCATTATCCAATCAACAATAGCCTGCTCCAAGTAGTCAGGGTTGAGTTTTATAGGTTCCAACTGCTCTGCCACCTTTGAGGTGTCCAATAACATTGGATAATATGGATGAAGGGGCTCCACATTAAATACTAGATGCAGGCCAAGGAGTGGAGGAATGCCTAATTTGAAATCGATCTTTCCTACCACCTTGGTGATGGTGTAGGGACTATATTGAAGTGGACGAAGCTTGTGATAGTGTCTCGTGAGCTACTCTTTCTATAAATGAACCCAAAACTTATCACCCACCTGAAACTTGTGTGGAACCCGATGTTGGTCCTATCGCTGCTTGTACTTAGCATTGAATTTCTCCAAAATGTTATGGACTTGTAGGAGGATGTGCTAAATCCATTCAATAAATTTTGGTGGCCTTGTCAGCCTTAGTTTGTGCATGGGAAGATTCCTCTTGTGTGGTTGAAATGGGTAGAGCTACATCAATTGGGGCAAATGGTTGGAACCCTAAGCACGCCTAAAAAGGGTTGTGGCCAGTAGAGCTATGAAGGGATATGTTGTAGCTGTACTAAAAATATGGAAGACCCTCATCCAAGGTACATGGATTCTTAGAATTGTACATTCTCATAATATGCATAATCATCCTATTGACCACCTTTGTCTGTCCATCGACTTGGGGGTGGAAGGAAGTTGATTTGGTGAGCTTGGTTTCCATCAATGACCATAGGCTAGACCAGAAAGTGCTTAAGAACCTGTTGTCCTAATTTGAAATGATAGTCTACGGTAGCCCATAATGAACCCAAATACATTCGAAGAATGTAATGCTTCCATTTGTTTTTATGAACTATAGGGGCTTGTGATCAGTTTGGATGGCCATATTTTCTCCTAGAATGTAATGCTTCCACTAGTAGCAAGCTTGGATGATGGAATACATCTATTTGTCATAAGTGGGATATTTTCATATTGCATCTGACAGAGTCTCATTGTGGTATGCCACTAGATGGCTATTATGAGACAGGACTACACCTGCTACATAGTCTGAAGCATCTGTCTCAATCTCAAAGGGTTGTGGCAGATCTGGTAAAGTGAGTACCGGTGTTGAACATAAGTGGTGTTTCAGATCCTCAAATGCTTTCTGTTGTGGATTAGCCCAATTTTTTTTTTATCTTTGGACCAGCCCTTGGTCACTTGGATGAGGGGCAGGGCAATACGTGAGAACCCCAATAAGAACCTGTGATTGAAATTGGTGAGGCCCAAGAAACTGCAGAGCTCAGTTATGGTTGTTGGGCCGAACAATCACAAATGAATTGGAATTTGGATGGATCCACATGCATACCATGCTCATTCACAATTTACCCCAGATAATGGATTCTTTGCATTCCAAAAGAGCATTTCTCTATATTAGCATATAATTTGTGTTGCTGCAGGGTGATGAGGACCTGTTGAATCTGTTGCAAATGCTCATCCCAATTCTTGCTGAAGATGAGGATGTAATCTAGATATACAACCACAAAATAATTGATGAATGGCCACATGATATCATACATCATCTTAATGAAAGATACTTGAGCATTAATTAATCCAAAAGGCATGACCAACCACTCGAAAAGACCTTCTATGGACTTGAAGGAAATCTTATGGACATCATTTTATCAATTGCGACCTGGTGGTATTCGAATTTTAGATCAATCTTACTGAATTAATTGCCCCCCTTGAACTGGTCAAGAGAAGATCACCAATCCGTGGAATTGGATACCGATTCTTGACTGTGATTTTCTTTAGATCTCTATAATCATTGTAGAGTCGCCGCGTACCATCCTTCTTTTGCACCAACATAATTGGGCTCCCGCAAGGTGAGTATTTTGGTCGAATGTGCCCCTTTAGGTGTAAATCATGAATTTTGTTCTTGATTTCTTCATTTCCTAGAGTGGAGTGCTAGTAGATTGGGCCATTAGGTAGAGGAGCATCGGGTTCCAAATCAATTGAATGCTTGACCTGAAAGTGTAGAGGCACCATGGACAGTGAGGTGAAGAGATATTAGTATTCTTCCACTACTTTGTCCAACTACTTTTTTTGTAGGGAAAGATCCCGGGTGAAGGTCATGGATGTTGCGCTAACCTTTCATTTGCTTCCAGATTTAATCATGAAGAGGACGAATTTCCAAATAGGGGAGATCACCTTCCTGTATTACTTGGATGAGATCAAGGAGACTACAATAGTTGGAATGACCTCCGATATCCTATAGAGTTGTTTTCCCAAGGAAACAATGACACTACACAGTCGAGACTCATATACAACATGACGTTTCCACATATATAGTTGTCCTAAAAGAACACCGCAAACTAGGAGAGTGGCAATATCACACAGTACCTCATCTTTGAAGGGCTTGATGCCATAGGGTAGGCGACATTCCTGATTGATGTAGATGTCATGACCTTGGCTTAGCCATCCGATGTTGTAGGGATGTGTGTGTGGTGTTGTCGACAACTTCAACCTTTTCACGACCTCCATTGATATCAGTTACTTTTGACTCCCACTATCAACAATGAAATGTAGTGGAGAACCCTTCATTCACATCTATGAGTGGAAGAGTCACTCACCTTCCTACAGCTCTTCAAGATCGCTTGGTTGGACCTTTGTGATAGCAACCGTGATGCTGGGTTCTGCATCAATGAGCTACTTGTCCTTGTCTATGACTATGATCTTGGGTTTTAAATAAGAATTGGAACCAAGATTTGAGTCTAAGACTTTGATCTCAATCACCAATGACTACTTTGAGTGACATTCATCGGTGTTGTTGCAAGGGATTTTGTGGAACTCGCACCACTTCCTGGTGTCCTTATTTGTCTTCCCATTACTCTTCTTTGCTTGTGGCTTGGAAGGGTTGTCCTGAGGTTGGTTATCCTTTCCCCATCCTTTGTTCCGTGAGTTGGGGTTTCCTTTTCCATACTTTTGTTGCGACGAATTTTCAGACTCTAACGCCCTCTTATACCTTTGCTTAAATTTTTACTTAATTTTGATAGCATAACGATAAGAGGCTCCCAGTGACGAGATGTTCAGAAACTCCATTTTGGTTTGGATGTACCTATGTAGTCCCTCGTGGTATTTTAGAACCAGGTGCCACTTGGGGTATTTGATACCCAACTTAGTGTGCAAGGTATTTGTGAACTCCGACACTATTTGGTCCCTCTCCTAATGCAGGGTGGTCCATCTCGTGCACCGGTCATCATAGTTTCCAACATGGTAATATTGTTCCTTAATGACTTCTATAAAAGATGCCCAAGTCGGATTAGCCCCAAACATTCCAGACTCCTCTATGGATTTTTTCTCACAGTAAGTTTCCCACCAATTTTTGACATGGGGGACAACCTTAAGGAGTGCAAAGGTGATCTTTTCCCTATTGGAAAAATTGTGGATAGAGAAATATCCTTCTATCATATTTAACCATTTTTCCAAAGCATTTGCATTTATCTTACCTTGAAATATGGGAATCCCAAAATCAACTTGTACCTTGAAGTGTATTTCTCCCCCGTAGTGACTTCTTGTTGAAGGTCCCTCTATTGTTGCTGGCATCAATTAAAGGATCTAGGAAAAATTATCCATCATCCCATTCCTTTGTTGCACGAGGGCTTCCTTGAGCAAGATCTTGAAACGATCTCCTGCTCCCTCATCTCTCTTTTCCTCTGCCATGGAAGGTGGCTTGGACTACCGAGGGAGGTCTTTCTCAATATAAACTAGTTCAAGACGAACTGTTTATATCATGACCTCGTCGAGGACATGCATGGATAAATAACAAAAGAGCAGGCTTCTCTAATACCACTGATCCAGATTTATGTAACAATGAGATTAAAGAACGCATGTGGAACTTAATACACACAGATATATATATATATATATATATATATATATATATATATATATATATATATATATTGCAAAGAACACAATGATACAATAAACTCAAACTCTATAAATTAATGAAAGAGAATAGGCTGTAAAATGCAAAATACAAAATAGCTACAATGGTGGCAACTGGTCTCTAAGAAGAGATGTGGCGGCTATGCTCATTGGTAAGAAGCTTAGTTACAATGAGTCCAAAATGTCCTTTTAACATAAATCATTAATGAGAAAACCCTAAAAATAAAAAACCCTAACCCCAAAAGATGAAATGCCAAAAGGTTTGTGGGCCCTCAGGTTGTGGTTGCTTGATACGTCAACTTCCTGGTGGCGTAACATTTGCATACTATCTCCATTTGGGGCGGTTGGTATCCTGTCAAAAAGGTATGACTGATAAGTACCCATTTTGAATGACCTAATACATAGCTAAAGGCTATCTACTAGGCGTTGCCGTGCCAAAAAATGTCATCTAGGGCCTCAAAATAGTCCCAGAAGATCGGAACTCAAAAAAATGTAAAACCTGCAAATATGGAAAATTGTGTTTGAGCCAGTGGACTAGGTGGGTGGCCACCAATGGCCATCTTGATCATTATTCCCTTTTTTTTAAATCTAGTTTTGTATTCTGCAGAGTCATGATTTATCTACATACTGCTCATCCCTTTCCAGATTTGCTACCATCCTTACCTACCAGCTAGATCAATTCAAGTCAATTGAATGCATTGTGATTTTGTCAATTATAAAAGGGAAATGAGTAGTTGCGATATGATTATGTTGCATTTCTTTTTGATAATGACTGAGTTGCATAATGAAAATGTAGTGATAGTTATCATTTGTTGGCATATATAATATATGGAATGAAGTGACATCTTTGTGCCGTTATTTGGCATTGATTGTATACATATGTTTTACAGTCGATAACGTAACTTCTTGTTCATTTAGATGAGTTTTCATAGCAGAGGTTCCAGAAGATCTGGAAGAGGTAGAAGTAATAGGGATCATCATGTTTGGAGGGGGGGAGAAGGAAAATAAAAAGGTTATCTGTTCACTTTAGTGTTGATTCTGATGAATTTGCCCAACTTGCCGAAGCTAGTCACTTGTTTGTGGGAGCCCCTTCTCATCTAATTCAACCCCCTCTGCACACTCAAACTGAATTGCAACCTCACCCAAACATAGTGGAAATGCCTACTGTTCTAAAATATTTATGTTTGTATATGTGCATGTTGTCATATTTATATGTGATGATATAGTCTCATATATTATGCATTGTGATGCTTTTATTGCTTGTTGTGTTGAAATAATGGTGAATGACTAAGACGATTTTGTGGCAGATGAGACATAAGGGGAGTTACAAGCTGTTTAAATTTAAGCTCGTTAGAATTCATCCCTAAGTCACTAATCGAATGGGAAGGGAAGGCCCCATTTTTTACTTTGTTTGACCATGATTAAAAAAATGTTACTATTGAGTCTTTTTTGTTTCTTCTCAAGTCTGTTTGGAGTCATAAATCATAGTGGTTAGTCCTAAGGACCATGTGTTACAATCAATTATCCTTAAATTCTTTGACGTGAAGAAGAGTAGTTGCTAACCGTTTCAATGGTAGCCTACTTTACGACATCAAGCCTCGGGAAGAAGGGTTCCGATATTACACTTGCTATGGTATGCTTTAAGCATGTTTCTTATATTTTTAAGTATTTTTGTTGGTTGCACTAGAATGTTAGGGTCTAACAGTTCTGTTGATAGCACGAGTTTTGATTTAATGGCAAGATGGGAGGTTAAGTTATTATTCTATTTGCATGAAGTATATTTTTATGTTTGTTTGTTGAAGTAAGAAGTTTTATTTTTTTGCAATTAGTTTGTCTAATTGGTTGCTTGGTTGCAAAGAATAATACCGTCTTTCAAAAGTATTGACTGGAGTCTATTGGGGCTTTACCAATGTTAAATCATTGTCTGTCGTTTACATGGCAACCAAGCAGTCTTGTAAACGCTAGTTGCTCATGCTAGAACACATTTCTGGTCGAGGCTCTTGTAGGAGTTTTTTTTTCAGCGAAAAAAAACCATACTATTGATATTCTATTGAATCAAAGAGTACATAGACATATCAGTCTTAATAAGACCAAAATTCTGCTAAGCTTCCGAAGAAAGCAAATACACAGTATCAAAAACAAAAATATACACCAAACTAAAGCTCAGATAGTTCAAAATAGCACTATCCCAACAACAACAAAAAACCAAAGAAACCAACTAACCGTCCCAAAAATTTAGAAGTCAAAGATAAGGATAACTCCACTATCCCAAGAGTGAAGCCCCTCATTTTCATCCCAATAGGCTCTTGTAAAAGTTTGTCTTAGTGTGGTTTCACTTTGTTTATCTTAATGTTTATTTATTTTTTAAGTTAGTTTGTTTATATTTATATATTTATTTATGTGGTTAGTTCTTAGTTCTCTACTTGTGAAGTATTATTTACATATACATGGCAGATATACATGAGCACTAAAAGAAGAATATCGGACTTAATGTCTTATGAGATGTTGGGTAAGATTTGTGACATTTTTTACTAGTTTGTCTTTGTTATTAGCTTAATGAATGTAGCTTTGCAATTATTTCTTTGATTTAAAATATTCAAATATGTTCAAACCTTCTGGCTCGAAGTACTTTCAACCTATTAGGGGGAATGGTGATCATTCCCGTGTCTTCTCGGTTTAGCCGACCGGAAAGTAGGAACCTTCATTTTCCTGGGTCAACACCCATCACCAATCTCTCAACTTGCATATCTTAGGAATGTATCAACTTGCATATCCAATGTAGTGCCACATCCTTGCATTCTTTTGATTACTGGAACAACTGTCGCCTCTGTCGGGATTGTTAGCGAGCTTCCTCTCTGCTGCGCCTCTGTCTCAGTGGCCCATTCACGTTTACTTTGGTGCTGACATAGGAACTTAAAGAATTAAAAGTCAGCATAAAAAAAATCGAGGGCAAAAGTAAACTGCCAATGAATATGCGTCATACAATGATTCTTAGCTATGGGTTAATGGTTATAGAATAATGTTGGATGAAGTGGATGCTCTGAGAGCGAAAGCAGTCAACAGTCCCGAGGCGACAGGCAACAGTACCTTTGTCAGCCCCAGGCTTAACAAACGGGGACCTGTCTTGATCTGACTCGTCTCCATGCTTTATTTCAGGAACAATCTACTGGTCTAAATTCGGCTCTTCCCGAAATTGATGGGTTACTCCTCGTCTTGTCACCCAGCTTCCAATGGAACCCATCTTCCAGCAACAGCACCAACCTTGACTACTGTGCCAGATACAGTTGCAAGTGTCTATCCCAAAGTCTAATCTCTTTGCTTTCATCATGGTTCTATGCCTTCCCACTTTATCTTTATTTTATAAAATATATTAGGCAGTATACATGTCAAATCTGTTAGAAACTATAATTAACTCCAGCCTTGCTATAGTTTTATTATAAGCAGTTCAGTAGTGAAAAAAAAAAAAAAAAAAGCAGTTCAGTAGCAGTCTAGTTAGCCAGTTAGAGTTTAGTTAGTCAGATCGTTAGAGTTTAGTTAATTAGCACGAGTAGTTAGTTATTTGATATAAATGTTAAATATAGGTCGAGGTTGACTCCAGCCTTGCTATAGTTTTATTATAAGCAGTTCAGTAGTGAAAAAAAAAAAAAAAAAAAAGGCAGTTCAGTAGCAGTCTAGTTAGCCAGTTAGAGTTTAGTTAGTCAGATCGTTAGAGTTTAGTTAATTAGCACGAGTAGTTAGTTATTTGATATAAATGTTAAATATAGGTTGAGGTTGACAGCAGGAGCCAACAGTGAGGTTTGATGGTTGTCTCGAATAAAGCCCAATTTTAATTCTTGAAAATGTTAAATTTAGATATTCAGATTCAATGTTTACATAATTTTTTATTTAATATCATTGTCTCCTTTCTTCAAAATCCTAACCTTCAAAACTTGTTTTTTTTTTAATTTTTTTTTATGCGAGTGAGTAGTGCTTGAATCTAGCTTTCCAGTTTTCCATTTTGTAACTCTGCATACAAGTTGTATATAGTGACTTTTGTTAATATGATCCACGTATTATTAATGTAATCCAACGAAGATTCTCATCTCTCCAGTTCGTGCAAGTGTGCGATGAAACTCTATAATATACATCTTATCCCTTTGTTTTTAAGCAAAACAAGTTTCCTGTCATATTACTGTGTTATCTAACCCACCTTGTAAGTCTGCACCAGCTCAAATCCCACAAATTCCTAGCATGCCCCCTCCAATTTCGACACGCCAGATGCATTACATCGCAACTCACACGAGATCATGTACTAACACCATATCAACATTATAATGATTGTAGTGGTAAAATGTATAAAAACCCTTGAAATCGCATATGTATATGAAATTTTAATGAGTGCGAGATTGTCTAATCTTGACAATTTTTAATATACCTCTCTCCACTACACTTGTTCACAAATTTGATTTGATGGTAATAATTGGACGAAATAAATAAGGAGGCTTTTTATTTGTAAGGTTCGATCCATGGAACATTTTGCAAGCATTCTGTAGACTTTATGTGTATCTAGCTTTGCATTGAATGTAAGCAAAGGTCAATAGGTCTTAACGAAATGAGTTCGCTAGGGTTGATTCACTTCAAAGCCACGCTCAGTATACAAGGTTGCAATGAGTATGGACACAGAAGTATTTCCATGAATTTCTTGCAAGGATTTACCTTCAATTCCCGTTCTTACGCCAGCAGCTTCGATTTAAATACTTAATATATAAGATGTAACTCGCCTTCGGTAATTTGTGCGTACATTAATACAAATATAAGAAGGAATATACATGGTTGGATGTATAGTAGTATAATTTGGTTGTATTGGCATTTATAGTAAGGAAATTTTGAGCAATTTGAAGGATATTTTATTCATATTGGATTTTTTTATTACGTGTATGGAATCTATATTTGTACTCGAATTATGCTACTATGGTTGGATGTGTATGTATGCGTAGGTATATGGATGTATACACACAAGTTAAATTTTATATTATTTGTACTTTGTGAGTTTTGTGGCTGAATTATTTGCTAAAATTGTGTTTTTTTATTGTTAAAATAGCAATTTTGATTGCAAAAATGGATTCAACTTTCCAGATTTACTTCTGGAATATCTCCAATTCCAACAATCCAAAACTACCATTTCAATATTCCCTACCAAAATTTTGCCTAAAAACTTATTAAATATTCTATGCAAATAATATAAAGTTTAACCTATATTTCATGCCAATGGTATAGAGTTTAACATACACCCAGAGTATACTTCAATTAAAGCAAGTGCTTGACAAACTAAACGTCATGCATCTCCATCATTACAAGCATAAACACAGTGAATCATGACAAAATGTACTCCAGAAAGAGACGGTGTTCGAAGGCCAAGGTGATGTCACATGAATCAATTTTCTAGAAGCCCAAGAAGATCCATTTGTACAAGCATTGTAACACACATTGAAGCCCTGTGGACCCTTCGAACTTTCCCAAAAAAGATCAATGCATTCTCTGGACTTCTTTTGTGAGGCACAGTACGTATATTAAAACAAAGACGCGTTTTCTCCGCAACAGCAACAAAGTGGTTGACGCGTTTTCTCCGTAACAGCAACCCCATTATGGTATGTGACACAGCACGCATAAAAATATATAGGCCTAGTTTTCCGGATATCAGCCACCCATTATGGTCTCTGACACACTGAATACTGAATACCCAAACTGCTGAACAGTGTCAACTTGGTTTCCAGCTGGCTTTTTAGCGGCGTGTGATAAAAGGCATTGTTTTGTCTTCCGGATATCAGCCACCCATTATGGTCTCTGACACACTGAATACTGAATACCCAAACTGCTGAACAGTGTCAACTTGGTTTCCAGCTGGCTTTTTAGCGGCGTGTGATAAAAGGCATTGTTTTGTCTTTCTTTCGACGTTTATTTTGGTATGAATTTTCGTCCAAATCCATGACTTTTGCAACTGTAATTTCAGAGATAATAGATACTTTAACAATAGATACTCTGTTTTAAGAGCTTTTTAATTAATTTTTGATAGGGAATATGAGTATTTGTATACAATACTATGGAAGGTTGGGAATATGAGTATTTGTATACAATATTATGGAAGGTTGGTCACCGAGGAGACTTAATTTATGAGTTCATACTTGATTTTAATATATTTCAATTTTTAATTTTAATTTTTTATAGGTATTTATATTTTAGAATCTGGGGTGGATTATCATTTATGTTTTTCTTAAATTAAAGTAAGATAGAATTTCAATTTTTAATTTTTATTCTTGATAGGTGTTTATATTTTAAAATTTGGGGTGGATTATCATTTATGTTTTTTCTAAATTGAAGTAAGATGGGACAAGTGTACTGTCTAGATTAATTTTATGATTATCTTTTAAAATTTAAAATAAACAATTATATATATATAAGAATTATTATATTTATATATATAATAATTATTATATTTATACATATATAATTGGTAGTTGATGCATGAATAACTGGTAGTGATAATCTCAGGAAAAAAAACTGGTAGTGATAACAATCCATTTAATTAAAACAGGTAACAAGTAGTTGAGACATAAAGAATATATTAATACAATTAAGTATGGAGAACAAGTAATATATAAGTTTATAACTTGTTCATAAAACTTAATTTGTGACTATACGTATTCATTTGCCACAAATTAAGTAACTGTACTCTATATATAAAATGAATGAGAGAGATGAATTGTAATATATATGAGATAGAGTGTAAAATATATGAAATAAGAATTTAGATTAATTAAAATTATATTATATTATTTTAAAATAGTGAAAAGGAAGATGAATTTTTTTAGTAATTTAATTTGTATGAATTTGTTTTCTTATAAATAATTAAATTTTAAAATCATTTTTAAAAATATAAAATAAAATAAAAATTATTAAAACTATATATTTAATATTGAAATTAGGTTAAAATATTTTTATTATTTTTCCATATCTTTTAATATGTTTTTCCCTGTTGTATTATAGTTATTACATTAAATTTAATCTTATAAAATGTTTATAATAAACTAAATAATTTATTTTTTAAATTATACTATTTAAAACTTATAACCTTTCCAACTTGTATTACGTTTAATTTTTTTATATAAAATAATTTGCAATCACCCACGCATGTGTATAGTGTTTTGTGAAATACAATTAACTAATTTATGTAAAACTTAAATGGATAGATAGTAGAATTCATGGAACATGACTAGTAAACAGCTTTTCTCATTTCTAAAAAGCCGACGCGTTATTAAACCCATTGTCCACGCAATATACATTTATCCTCTAAGACTGTGAACTACCAATCAGAGACTAACCTGTCATTCACCGCTAAGTAGTAGCATTGCACGAAATATTAAGGAGAATGAATGAATGAATGATTTTTTTTAATAAAGGAGGTTGATCCGCGTAAGGACCAAAAGAATCACAGTTTTAATTCTTCTTTATACATTTTTTTAAGTGGGATTTTCTGCTGTAAATTTTAATTAGAAGATTTGTAATTTGGTTGATTTTATCTTTTTCAAAAAAATGGTGCATATTGTCAGTCTTTAACCTGTCTTCATATTAACTGTAGATATCTTCGTAGGCAACACATTTCATAACAAAATGCCACTCTGTTTCTACCACATCTTTGTTGCAGAATATACAAATTCTCTCTTCCCACACTTCTTTAGGTACCATCTACCTACCCGTCTCACATCTAAACCCTAGAAGAGAACTAAATCCATGATCCATGGATATACATTTCTCCTCACAGACTGAACTACCAATCAGACACTAACCTCCCATTTACCGCTAAGTAGTAGCATGGACCAAGCGCTCTACTGTCTAAACTCTAAATGGCAAAGTAGCTGGATCCCCGGATCGAAACGGGGTCACCGACTCACCTGCCATTCATATTTTGTGAGTTGATGTGTTTTTCTGTCAGGCTCTGTCAGATCCGTTCTCATTGCAGGCCGCGATTAAATAACATTTTCATCGATGCGACAAGCAGAAAGAAAAATTAAATGATTAAAATATGCTTGGAAAACAAAAAGTTGTGTTAATGTCTTCGTGATAAGTTGGAGCTTCAGACACACTGTAATTTCCGACATCTATTAATGTTAATAAAAATACATCCGCAGAACGCGTAGTATATTCAAAATAATATCATACAAGATACAACAATACAATGCCTGAATGCGATGAATCTTATTGTCAATTGATTTTGCAGTGAGCCGTTGCAAAGCCAATGCGAGAGTTCTGGAGATCATATTCTATCCACAGATTCTGCTGGTGGTGATTGCCAATAATGTTGGCTTCCACCGGCACCAAATCCGAATTCCCAAATGTGAAGCAGTAGATTGCCCGGCCGTTTGGAACATGATTCCCAGCACTGCTTTTGGGTATTTCATAGAGCAGCTGATGATCACCCAGCGTGATCTCTGCAGAGCCAAACATCAGCGTCACGGGGCTCAGCATCTGTGAAAATGGCGCACCGGCAGGTCGCTGGTAGCAGAGATCCATAGCTCCTTGGAACACAAAATTCCCGCCCATGGGGTTCATTAGGAGCCCGCGGTTCTGCCGCACGAACTCCTCCTTGAGTTGAATATACGCCTCCCCCACAAGGAATGTGAACTGGGTTCCTGAGTCGATCATGGTCTGCCCGGCGCCCGTGTGGTCTGGCAGGAACACGGATTTGGGGATGGGGAGAAGCTTGTTTCCAACCTTGATGCCCTCTAACCTAACGCTGTAGGCCGCTCTATTGAAATATGGTAATGGAAGTGCTATTGTGAACAGCTGCGTGTAGTGCAAATATTTAGCAAAAGGAGAATTTCCGAAGTAAAGGACTCCTGGAGAATACGGAGAATGGAAACGATCGGCGATACAGTATGAGAATTTAGGCGAAATATTGAGGTTTTGCAATTGAGAAACGAAGGATAAAGCCCCACGGTTGAGACCCATGAGACCCGGCGTGCCCGCCAGCGCGGAGGTTGAGCAACCGAGCACCACGCCCGGAATTCGGAGAGCAGCCGCTCGCGGGTTAGAAGGCCGGAGTGTAACCACATCGCTGCCAATGTTTCCCTCTACGTCCGTGCCGTCAGCGTATGAGCACGTGAAATGGCAGTGACGCTTAGCATCGCAGCTTGTGGGAAGGGGAAAATCCTTGGTTTTTTTAGTGCAGACGAGAGAGTTGCAGGGTACTTCCTTGTAGGAAGACGAGAGAGTGGGATCGAATGGAGGGTCCTTCGAAGAAGCCATGCGAGCGCAATGGAGCCAGGAGAGCTCGCTGCCTGTGTCGAGCACCATCCGTTGCTTCTGGGGAGGAGTTCCCACCATGACTTCGATCATGAGGGTAGGGCCGCTGTAGAGAAAGGACACTCTGGCCATGGCTGCAACCTTGGACGCTGAGAGATTTGCATTGGCCTTGCTTTTCATTGTTTTACGGAGAGCATTTATGAGAAATGAAGGCCAAGCAGCAGCAGTGGACGTAGCAGATGTGGAGAAGAGAGGAAATCCATGGCTCTCGCCGTGGCGTGACGTTGCATTTGGATGGAAACTAAGGAAGTGACTCACATTCAATGGATTGGTGGTTTCAAGCTGCTTCAGATGGCTTAATGCGTAAAGGCGAGAAACAAAGAGCAATATGAGCACAAAAGGAATGAAGGGGAAAGAAGGGCAGACTGGGATTGAAGCCATGGGTGTAGGTAGATGAAAGCAGAGCTCTCGATGCCTGTGTGGTCTATCAATGAATTTTAATGAAATGGGAGGGGAGGGGCAAAGCCTTCGCTTTCATGTTCATTCCACAACTTTTCCGTTTCTGTGTGAGAGGTATGGAGTTTGGTGGAAAAGGTGTGATGGAAGACAGGCATGCCTGTCCTTCCATTCCTAGTTCCCACCTTATATATGTTGGCAGGTCCTATTCGCTAGTGCAGCCGAAAGAAATTTATGGTCCCTATACATTCCATTAAATTGTGTTGAAGTGCGCAATAATGATTCAATTTTAAATTTTAGTGGTGGATTGGTTTTCTTTCACATGTATTGAATATAATTAAAGTATATACAATTATAACTTACACAGAACTTTTATATATATGTATATATATATATATTGAATACAATATTCAATATTTTTGTATTCAATATTGAATATTGTATTCAATATATATATACGGGCGATGAGGGTTTCGTTTTGATCTTGGATGGTTTTTTGGGCACGGAGGGTTTTGTATGGGCTTTCACTGAATACCAAGTGACGACTAGCTTCTCTTACCTTCGGATAGTTGGAGGTAATCCCAAATAGGTGTCGGTATTTTCACTGCTTGGTATTCACGCTTCACATGGGGTTTTGGTTTTTCATTTGGATGTGTGTCTAGGATTACCTGTTATAGAATGTTGGTTTTCTTTGGATTCTATCAACCTGCTGTGGACAGCGACAGGAACTATTCGGTGGGGGTTATTATACGCACTAACTGACAGTTTTGGTGCCGACCTGTCTTCCACTTGGTCGTCACTTGCTGTGGTGCCGATCCCCGGTTTTCTCACTTGCTGGTTGTGTTAACTTGCTGTCGTTTATTTACCGTAGTTGTATAGACAGGGTTTCTGCGACCTGGGGTTTTGGTTTTTTCCGGGTATCATTAACACTTGGCCGTTGAAGTCTGCTGTTTATTGGGTCCGGCCATATTTCTCCGGTCTCTTTGCTGCCAGTCTCTGCCGAGGTTTTGACCCGGACTTGTGCGACCTGGGGTTCGATTGACCTAAACTTCTGGGCATCATTATCCTTTCTTGGAATCTGCCGTGGTTTTTACACATGGTCTGTTGCGAACCTGGGTTTTGATTCTTTTTTATTTGAGCTGCACGGGATCTTGGAACTTCCGGCACCTGGACGCTTCTATTGTGTTTGCTTGAACTGCTTTCATCTGACAAATGGGGGAACATGTGGCGGCTCCACAAGCCTTGGCGGATAACCCCATGACCGTCTCAGATTTCAGAATCAAAGAGGCGGGCTTATTTAAACCCGACTCCTATTTTCAGGATATGCTTCATGGCAAACGTCCTCTTTCCTCGGGTAGTTGACAAAGAGGTCCACATGCCAAACATGTGCCAAAAAAAGGCCACCTGCTTTGTTGGGGGTTCCTGGGTTGACATCGGGCTCCGACCCTTCGGTCGACAGCGCTCCGGCTTGTCCGTCTCATGTGTGTTGAGCCCAGAATTGGCCCTTTTTGACCATCATTTATCATCTTCCCTTCCCTCGTCTTACACCAATTACCTTGGCAATTCAACTTATTGTCCTTATCTATTCCCCAAATTACCAAGGTATGGCCGATTATTGTTTTATTGTGTTAATACTTATGATTGTGATGATTAAAGCTGTGCATCTCTTAATCTGTGCTAACATGATGCGATTTATGAAGGTAGTAAGACAATAGACTGCAGGAAGATCGGAGCTGAACAAGTCATGAAGGAACGTTCATCGCTTATGGAAGGTTCCTTGGGACTCAAATCGTCAATCAAGGCACAGTCGTGGCAGGGCAGCTGTAACAGAAGAACTATCTTAAGTATGTCGCTGCTCAAATCCAGCTGTGAGCTGGAAGGACCGTCACTCTTGGGATAATTTATACTTCTCTCATATTTCCGTTCTGCCACGCATTGTAACAGCTAGATTATTTAGGGCGCCTGAAGATCAGAGATCTTCATGGCTGCCCAATTATAGGTTTAGATGTTGCAATTGTATGTATAAGTATGGGGAATTGCCTCGACTAAGGGGTTGGACAGCAATTAATTAATTCATCTTGTATTAGCAGTCAAGCCGAAACTGTGTACTCATCCTTCTGTTAATATAAGGAGTTGCTTCTGAGTTAAAGAGAGTGTTGTTCAACCAGCGTCTCTGTGTGAAGACTGGGCCCGTCTTCCACAGAGATTGCTGTGTTAATTTAGGATTTCATCTTTCCTGTTGTGTGATGCTTTGATCTTTCTTTTGTACGCAGCAGCAATATTCCTTGTGTGGATTTCTCAGTAAATGATTTATTCGTGAGATTGGTGAATGGTATCGAATAACAGTCGACTGAGTTAGGTTCGTTTTATATATTTCAATTTCTGTTCACACTACTGTGTTCATCCTACAGCTGAGACGTAATCCCAGGAACCCTTACAAATTGGCTTTCCTGTTATGTGTTGATTGGTTTACATTTTGCAATCCAGTTTCTTAGAACAGTTGCTTTAATCTCTTTTACCAAATTCTAGAGTAATGTTCAGGTCATGCTTTATGATTCCCAGCTTGATTAAATTAGACAGTTGATTATTTTAGAATGCAATTGAGATTTCCTTCCTGCAATCGTTGATTAGATCTGATATTAATTCTGCTTGATGCATAATAGAAAAGAGTTGTAGTATAGCAGTTAGAAGGCAATTGGGATTGCATAGATTCTTGGGATGAACATGGATGATAGAAGATAAAAGTATCACTTCTAATGGTTTTGTGTTTAAGCATATATTGTGCGCTTGTCCTTTGAAATAAAAAGACTTTCCCGGGTTGACAATAAATTTCATACGCTCTGTGTGTTTGATATTTAATTATCTGCAATTAGAGTGCTTGACATTTTGGCGTCGTTGCCGGGGAAGGATGAAAATTAAACACTAGTCATTAGTCGTATTTGATATTTGCTTTTAGCCAGTCTTTTGGGTTGTTTTTGAAATGATCTGCTTCGCATGAATACGAGGAGGGTAAAACGCGATCACCTCCCAACCCCCAAAACTCCACAAATTACTAACAGTGCAGGTGGTTCGGGTCGTGGTCGAGGTCCACCGCTGGGCAGAAGAACATTCATCGACAACCTTGTTGACAAAACGGATTCAGCTGTCAGATCTCGTCAACGGGAGACTCCTATCAAAAGAGGCCCTGCTGATCCTGGAGCGCCAGCATCAGGATCTACAGTGGAAGATACAGGAGCAGCTGTGATTCCTGCATATACTCCTGCTAAAGAAGGAACAGCTGACGCAGCTGTTACAATTGAAGAATACGCAGCTGTTACAATTGAAGAATACACAGCTGTTACAACCGGAGAATACACAACTGTTACAGTTGAGGTAAGGGACGAAGAAACAATCGAAGGAGAAGATACAGAAGAAAAGATGAATAATAGACATGAGAACGAAGAGGAAGAAGCAGTGGTACAATACCATCATGAAGATAATTCCCCGCCAGAAACTATGGCTACATTGCAATTCCCAATACAGCAGCTAGAGGGGACAGCTCCTATGAAAAACATTTCACCGTCGGTGTTACCCCGCTTCCATGGCAGGGCGGCAGAGGATCCAGACGAATTCCTGTTTGAATTCGATATCCTCTGTCGCAGCTATGATTATGTCACAGATGCTCAAAAGTTGAAGCTTTTTCCTGCCACCCTGAAGGACAATGCATTACGATGGTTCATGAGCCTTGGGGGAGGAACTGTTGCCAATTGGAATAAGATGAAGCAAGTATTCCTGGAAAAATATCAAGAATATTGTAACACCAGGGACAAAAGAGAGGAGTTATTCAAGATGGTACAGAAGGAGGATGAAAGTTTGGAGGATTTTGTGGAGAGGTTGCTGTACAATGTGCAGAGAGCTGGACAGACGAACATGGGACTAGATGTGCTGAAGATAATCTTGCTTCGAGGAATCAGGGACGATTGTTTAGACATGCTAAATTTATTAGGAAAGGGGGATATCTCTAAAGAATCTTTTGAGACAATTGTGGAATTATGTAAGAGATATTCCAGGGGATCTTCTAGGCATAATAAGCAGCATAAACGAAATAACCTGGAACGTGATGTCTTCGACAGAACTCAGAAGTCATCCAATGGGGGAGCTACACGGGCAGAGATAGGCAATCTTCTTGAAAACTTTAAAACAGAAATGATGAGCTCTATCTCTTCAGAGATTGACGTCTTGAAGGCCAAGCAAAGACAGGCAGTGGAGGATCTCACACTAGGGGTGTTTTGTCCCCGATGTAGAAAGACTCATCCACTGAAGGAATGCCCTCTTGACAAAGTACAAGTGTGTCAGCTGTGCGAGCTGAATCATGATATGAAGGACTGCCCCACGCTGCCCCAAGTGAAGGCTGTTCTGCAAGCATCAACTCCAGAGGCGGATTCAGCCTACTTCATTGCACAAAAGAAACCCTGGCAACCCCGGAATCAAGGTATGTCTCCCGATTCATTTCCATTTTTGAATAATTTGAATAATTGGAATACTAATATGCAAAATGTGAATACACAATTCCCTTCAAATTATGCTCAGTGGAATTCCCCTCAACCTGCGATGCAAGGATACAATTCATGGAGTCCTTGGACACAACCTCCACACCAACCTACTTCATGGTCTCCTGGATGGAGGAACTTCCATCCTGGGAACCAGTTTCCTCAACCACCTCCACCTCAACAGTTACAGTATCCTCCATATCCTCAATTTCATCAATATCCTCAATACCCACCTCAGCATTCGCAGCTGCAGCTGCAAAATAATCCTGTTCCTAACATACCAATACGGCCTCAGCTGCCTGCCCAACCTAACCCTAACCCAAACAATAAAACAGTCCAGCAATTGGAAGCTCTCAATATGCCAGCCTACTCTCTCTCCCCTGTACCTTGTAATGATATTCACTTACGGTCTGGAAAGATAGTAGAACGTGGAACTGCAGAAAATATTCCACCAACTATGTATGACAAAGGAGAGAGTTCCCAGCATCCTTTTGATCCGGTTCCTATCATTGAAGATGCTGAGCATCCCTCAGATGGGAGGGCTGAAACATTAAACGATGAAGTGGATAACACGCAGCCTACCCAGTTGGTAAGGCAACCACCTTACCCTGAGAGATTGATGCTGCCACAAAGAGGGGGGCAACCTCAGTTCAATCTCTTAGGAGAATTGAAGAACCTTTATGTTAAGATTCCCCTTTTACAAGCTCTTCAAGATGTACCTATCTACGCTAGAACTGTTCGGGACCTGTGCACTAAAAGACCGGGAAGGAAACCCAGAGATCCTCCTACTGTTCATGTTATAGGGAATTTATCCGCTTTAATGACTGGACAAACCCCTATAACCAAGTATGAGGATCCCGGCAATCCTACTGTCACTGTACACATAGGGCAAACACAGATACCCAACGTACTAGTAGATTTAGGAGCTGCGATCAATGTTATAACAATGGAGACTGTAAAGAAGCTCGGATTCACCAATATTAGACCGACCCCTACTATCTTAGAATTGGCAGACAGATCCACTATCAGACCCGAAGGGATTTTGGACGACCTTGTTATTTCAGTAGACTCATGGGAATACCCTGCCGATTTTCTGGTATTACAACCAAAATCACAGCTGGGGGGACATCCATTGATTTTGGGGAGGCCCTGGTTGGCTACAGCCGATGCTTGTATCAGCTGCCGATCAGGATCTATGACTATATCTGATGGCATGGAAACCAAAAACCTCACCCTGTACCCTCCAGCACGGCCGAGTCTAGAAACTGAAACCTCCCTTTGGATAGAACAGGAAGAAGAGGAAGATGTTCAGCCATTACTAACAATAGGGAAGGCACTAACCTTCAAAAACGAAACAGAAGACGATGCCATTAATAATTTCATTAGCGAACCTGCTTCAGTAGACAAGGAAGTTTATCAACTCCTGCACAGTACTCTCGGTAAAGAAGAACAAGAACAGCTTACGGAGGAAGCACTAGCAAATGACACAAACATAATCCCAGTATTGAAAAACTCGAAAAGCATTCCTATTGAGGTAGAGCCTGGGAGAACTTTGAACATCAATCCTGGTCTCTCCTCAGAAGAACAAAAGCGCCTAACCAATCTCTTGAAGGAACGTAAGGGGGCATTCGCCTGGGAGTATACAGACATGAAGGGTATTCCCTCTAGTCTGTGCACTCATCATATTTATATTAAAAACGACTCCCGGCCTGTATGTCAACCCCAACGACGCATGAACCCCAATCTGAGGGATATAGTGAAGGAAGAAATCCAGAAACTCTTGGAAGCAGGATTCATCTATCCTATCTCAGACAGTGAGTGGGTTTCCCCACTTGTAATTGTACCCAAGAAGAATGGTAAATGGAGAGTCTGTGTCGATTATAGGGAGCTGAACAAGGCTACACAGAAGGATCACTTTCCTCTGCCCTTTATTGACCAGGTACTTGATAACCTATCTGGGAAGAAGTTCTTCTCCTTCCTGGATGGGTTCAGTGGGTACAATCAAATTCAGATTGCTCCAGAGGATCAGGATAAGACCACCTTCACCTGCCCCTGGGGAACGTTCGCCTACAGGGTGCTTCCCTTTGGATTGTGCAATGCACCTGCAACGTTTCAAAGAGCTGTGATTGGCATATTTTCTGAATTGGTTAATGATAGCATGGAAGTTTTTATGGATGATTTTACTCCTTATGGCAGGGATTTTGAGGAAGCACTGAAAAATTTGAAGAAAGTTTTAATTCGCTGTGAACAGGCTCGCCTCTCACTAAGCACTGAAAAATGCCACATGATGATGAGTGAGGGAGTGGTATTAGGACATTTCATCTCTACTGATGGTATTCAAGTGGATCCTTCAAAAATTAAGGTGATAAAGAATATACCAACCCCTTCAACTCAGAAAGAGGTGCGAAGTTTTCTGGGACATGCTGGGTATTACAGGAGATTCATAGAAAACTTCTCCAAACTTGCTTCTCCTTTGTTTTCATTGTTAATGAAGGACGCACAGTTTGCATGGAGTACAGCATGCCAGAGAGCATTTGATGAGCTTAAAGAGAAGCTGTCCACAGCCCCTATTTTAAGGGGACCTAATTGGACCATACCTTTCCACATTTCTTCAGATGCTTCTGATACCGCCATTGGAGCAATACTAGGACAGCAGGATGGTCAAGTACCTTATGCTATTTATTATGTTAGTAAAAACTTAGCCCCTGCTGAACTAAATTATACTGTTACTGAAAAAGAATTCCTTGCTATTGTTTATTCCATTAACAAGTTTCGGCATTACATTACTGGGTATCCTACATTTGTGCATACTGATCACTCTGCTATTAAGTATTTAATGAATAAACCTGTCACTAATGCCAGAGTAACCAGGTGGCTTTTATTATTACAGGAATTTGATATTACTATTATAGATAAACCTGGAAAAGAAAATGTTGTTGCTGATTTTTTATCACGATTTACTAACAGTGATGACAGTTCACCTGTTGAGGATGCTTTCCCGGATGAACATTTATTCGCACTCTCAGCTCATTCACCCTGGTATGCAGACGTTGCTAATTATTTGGCTGCAGGGAAGCTTCCGCCACATATGTCTAAACGAGAGAAAAGAAAAATTATTCAGCAAAGTGCCAGGTATTGTTGGCTCAAAGGCCATCTCTTTTACACAGGACCTGATCTTGAAATTAGAAGATGTGTAAGGGAAGATGAGATCTTTCATATACTGAAGGCCTGTCACGATGAACCTTGCGGAGGACACTTTGCAGATAAAAGAACAGGACATAAGGCGTTGCGGATGGGCTATTATTGGCCGACACTGTTCAGAGATGCTAAAAAATATGTTCAGTCCTGTGACAGCTGCCAAAGGATGGGCCAACCTAATAAGACAGATCAGATGCCTTTACAGCCCCAAGTGGTACTGGAACCGTTTGATAGATGGGCATTGGACTTTGTTGGTCCTATCAACCCTCCTTCCAAACAGAAGGTTTACATCTTGGTGTGTACAGATTACATGACTAAGTGGGTAGAAGATGTAGCTTTGGCTAAGGCAAATGACCAGGCGGTGATTGATTTCCTGTACAGTGAAGTTTTTACCCGTTTTGGCGTACCAAAGGAAGTAGTCACCGATGGGGGACCACAATTTATTTCACACCAATTTGAATCCTTGCTCCGGAAGTATCATGTGCAGCATAAGATAGCTTCACCTTATCATCCCCAGGCCAATGGTCAGGTGGAAAGCACTAATAAAGTTATCGAAGCAATCCTTACTAAAACAGTTAAAAGCCATCGAAGGGATTGGGCTGACAGACTTCCAGAAGCACTGTGGGCATATCGCACGACTTGGCGCAACACCACGGGCTTTTCTCCCTATGATCTGGTGTATGGTAAGAGTGCCATCTTTCCAATTGAATTCGAGATCAAGACCCTGAAAACAGCCATTGAAATGAACCTGGATGTAACAGAAGCCCAGAAAAGAAGATTGAATCAATTAAATGAATTGGATGAGAAACGGTTAGCTGCGGTAGACCAGACTGTGCTGCTTCAGCAACAGAGAACTAATTGGCATGACCGATTCATCAAAAAGAAAATCTTCCGTGAGGGAGACTGGGCACTACTATATGACTCCAGATTCAAGAAGGATTTCAAAGGGAAATTACGCACAAGATGGCTGGGTCCATATTTGGTTGACAGGGTATTTGACAACGGCACTGTTCGCCTGGTCACCATTGATGAAAACCGTATACCATTACTTGCTAATGGCCACAGACTGCGACTGTATCGGAAGCCCATTTCGAAAGATGCATTCATTTCACAGATTGCTGCTGATCCCAACTACCAATTGGCACCAGAGCAGGAACATTTTTCTACCTTTGCCAAATCTTAAAATGAAAATCATATTTGCTGTACATAAATAATTTCTTGCTGTAGCGTATAGTTGTCGTTTTCTTTCTCTTTGCATTTGATCTCCTTGCTTGCTGTTGTCTTTTAAGAAAAAAATTTCAGGGAAGCGCCAGGAGAACGATCAGTTTGGGGCCCATAATGAAAATCTCTCTGTGCTGTCCTTGTGTTAAAAAAAAAAAAAAAAAAAAAAAAAAATTCGGCAGCTGCAACATATTTTCCGGCAGCTGCAACATATTTCCCGGCAGCCGTATATCCTTTTTCCGGCAACCATATTCTCCATTTCCCGGTAGCCATAATTCTCTTTCCGTCAGCCATCAATCTTTTGCGGCTGCAACATCGGCGGCTGCAACATCGGTGGCTGCAACATTCGCGGCTGCAACATCGGCGGCTGCAACTCCAGTTTCCGCGGTTGCCACCTCATTCACCAGCTATGGCCACCTCATTCACCAGCTATGGCCACCTCATTTCCCACGGCTGCCATTTCATTTTCCGCAGCTGCCACTCCACTTACCAGCCACGGCCATTTCACTTCCCGGTAGCCGTAATGTTTTTTTTTCCATCCGCCGTCAAATCATTTCCGACAGCTGCAACTCTGGCAGCTGCAATCCCGGCAGCTGCAACATCGGCGGCTGCAACATAGGCAGCTGCAACATCGACGGCTGCAACATAGGCGGCTGTAACTTCGGCGGCTGCAACATCTTTTTCTCGCAGCTGCCACATCATTTCCCGGCTGCCACCTTATTTCTTGGCGGCTGCAACTCCAGTTTCCGCAGCCGCCACATCATTTCCCGACTGCCACATTATTTCCCGACGACTGCCACCTCATTAACGAAGTCACCTCCACATCATTTCCACGTAGCTGCCATTTCTTTCCAGCGGCTGCGACATATTTCCCATAGTCGTAAAATCTTTTCCCGCCAGCTGTAAGTTTTTTTCCCGCCGCCGTAAAATTTTTCCGTGACAGCCGTAATTTTCCCTGATATCGTGAATCTTTTTCCGGCTGCCGCGAATTCTATTCCGATGGCTGTAACTTCTTTCCTGACAGCTGCAACAAGCTTTTTCATCGACCGTGTGATCATTTCTTTGGCAATTTGCAGTGGTAACTCCCGTGTTAACAGAAGGATTGTTCAACCTGCTAATTATGATGCTGATTCATCCCAGTCCTGCCGGCGAAGTCATCATTTTAACCCGAAGGATGCGACGCCTTGTGTTTTACCGGCGAAGGAAATCAGTGCCTTATCCGAGTCATCATGATTCCACGTCTGACTGTGCACGCGTTCGGCTCTGTGACGTCACCAACTCCATGCTCCACCAGTGTCCGCAGCCTTCCGACGCACAGTTTTATGAGGTATGGTTTTCATTTATCACGTGATTAAGTATTGATATCATGTAAACGAGATTGGCCGTACCTTCGCTCGTAGCACCATTTATATCTGATTAAACCTTTCCCTCGTACGACGTAATTTTAATAACTGCCACCTTCCCCAATTCGGCATGAAAATTTTAAACTCCTCTCTGCGCTTAACTTTCCGAATTAGTTCATTCGCTCAACGTCTCCGCTCAACGATTCGTGCATTCTCCGCGCTGCAACTTCCATTCTGGATCCTGTACTCTGTCGAACAGCAGTTCTATCTTGCAGCCAGGACCATGGGCATTCCAGTTCGCCATGAACCTTTCAATACCCGGGAACTTAGACGGAATCCGCAGGTTCTGGCCATTTTTCAAGCTGCTGGCTGGGTCGAGTTCTTTGAACGATTGGATGGATTCGACCGGGACGCAGCCCTGCAATTCGCATTGAATCTTACAAAAACACACTCCACGGTGTGGGGGCTGTGTATAGATGTTTCGGAGGTCATTATATCCGAGGTTACAGCCATCCCGTTGGTGGGAAAACCTTGGTTTAACCGTCGAGTCCCTGCAACAGTTGCACGGGAAGAATTTTTACTTCCAGGGGAGCAAGTTGAAGCATCCAGGCGAGGGATTGCATTGAAGTCACTGCCGCAGCCATGGGACCAGGTTGCTATCTTCCTCAAGAAATACATAACTTGTGAAGGTAGATACCAAACTGTGTACAACTCTGAACTTCCTTTGCTTTCTCATCTCCGTCATGGCATTTTGTTAAATATTCCATTTTATCTATTGCATGATTTGCGCCATATGGCAACATTTGTTCAATCTGCAAAGCACCCATTATCCTCCCTCACTCACCATGGCCTTATTAAGTTAATTATTATAAGAACCCTGGCCCAACATAATATAACATGGGAGCAATTCATTACCCGACCACAGCAACCTGTTCCCTTGAGGGTCATTCCATTACAGCAAATACCAGTTCCGCCACAACAGGAGGACCGGAGTTCCTCCAGTGAAGTTGGGGGGAGGGATGAAACGGAAGAACAGCAACAGAGGGCACAGGCAGGACCATCCGGAAGGGATGAAACGGAAGAAGAGCAACAGAGGGCACAGGCAGGGACATCAGGGGTTGACAAAACCACAGAGGAAGAACAACCCGAGGCACAGGCAGAGCCATTTGAAGTATATGAATCCCCAGCACAAGCAGAACCAGTGGGGGATGACACTGCATTTGAAGGAGAGCGAGGGGAAGCTCAAACAGAGCTGTCAGGTGACAATATAGATGAAACCCTCGCGGAAAACCTAGATAACAGGGCAGCTCCGACAGCAGAAGGTGAAATTGGAGCAGCATCAAAAGCTGCGACAATGGAACCTGAAGATGACGGAGCCAGAGCAATGGAAGACGAGATTGAGCTGGTCACAATCGAGTCTTCACCGGAGTGGGTAGGAGGAGGAGCTGTGATTGAAGAAGAACAGCATGGGGGGCAGGGAAATGTTCCTTTAACTTCAGTCTTACCTCCCTATATTCCAGCTCCACGAGAAGAAACATTACAGAAAGGGAAGTCACAAAAGAAAACGCCGCAGAAAAGGAAGAGGGCCACCAATGAGTTTGATTTAGTGGCACCAATTAGAAGGAAGCGAACTCGGTCAATTACAGCAGCAGAGGCAACTAGAACAAAATGGGCAACCTTAGAGACACAGGTTGAACCCCCAATCCTTACACCAAAACCGAGGGATGCCCCACAAGGACCAGCGGAGGAAGAACCTGGAGTTGAGGGACTCTTGTATGAAAATGCAATGCTGAAAGAGGACCTCCAAGCACTTAGAAGGGAGCTGGAAACATGGAAGGAAGTCTGCAGAAAGCAGGGTGGAAGGAAGATGTATACATTAATAGAGGCTGCAGACCAAGTGGAGGAATCAGCTTCTGCTGAAGCTGGAGAAAAGGATGAGCGAATACTCTGCCCCACCTGTGGGGAGATCTTTGAGGAAGCAGGCCATAAAATTTTACTTAGCACCTATTCAGCACAACAGCCTATAGCCACAGAAGGGAAAGCAGTGGAGAAAGAGGATGCTGCAACACAAGAACCAGCACCTTTAAACATCCTTGCTGCAGCTGCTACTTCCCATGATGCAGAAGTTATAGAACAGATGGGAGAAGAACAGGGAGTGGAGGATGCCCTGGAAATTTATGAGGAATGTATGGCAATCCCAAATTTCTCCCACAATACAGAAATCATAGAATAGATGGGAGAAGAACAGGAAATGAAGGATGCTCTGGAGCTTATAAAAGAATATGGTGAGACTCCATAATGCTCCCTTGATACAGAGATCATGGAGCCAAAGGATACCCTGGAGGATAGTGAAGAATTTTGTGCTGTAACCCCAGAACGTTCCCAGGACACAATAATTTTAGAAGAAGAAACGGGAAGGCAGGACATTGATAAGTTGGAACAGGATGCTGCAACACAAGAACCAGCAATCCTGAATTTGACCGTCCAACCGACTGAGCAGACAGGAGAAGAGGCTAGGACAGAGAATATTCTGGCATTCAACGATGAACTCTGGGTGGTGACCCCAGAAAGCTCTCATGATACAGAACTCATAGAAGAGGAGCTGCAGCAAAAGAAGGATGAAGAGGTAAGCCAGGATGTTGTCACACAAGAACCAACATCCTTGGATACTGCAGCAAGAACCCCTGAATTGCAGTTGGGAGATAACCCGGGAGTAGATATCATTCCTGATACACAATGGAGTGATGATGAACAGGTACAGACACCCTGCTCAGGTGACACTGAAATCTTGGAAGAGGAGCTGCAAATTGAAAAGGATATCCAATCTCAGCAGCCAATTGACAAAGAAGACACTGTTACACAAGAACCAGTGTCTCCAAAAGCAATAAAGGCAGCTGCTGAAGAAGGTTTAAGGGATGTTGCTGTTACACAAGAACCAGCAACTCCCTTGTTAAGATCAGATGCGCTGGAAGACACTGTCCCACAAGAACCAGTGCTTCCACCTCCTACAGGTGTCATTGAGTTGGATTCAGATTGAGTGTGTCTTTTCAACTTCCCCAGGCATAGCATAAGAGAACTGCAGAAAGGTCCCCACCACATCAAGTGCATTCTCAGATATTAGTAAACAGCAGTGGAAGGGGAACAGTGAAGCTGGAAGATGCCGGGCTGCTCACAGAAGCTTTCCAAAAAGATAGAGGGGATGCCTGATTTATCTACATTCTTTCCTCTTGCCTGGGCAAAGTTCAGTGCAATATTCAGATGCAGGTTGTTGCATGAGGACATGCAACAGGATAGTTGGGGGGAGGTGTTGAGCCCAGAATTGGCCCTTTTTGACCATCATTTATCATCTTCCCTTCCCTCGTCTTACACCAATTACCTTGGCAATTCAACTTATTGTCCTTATCTATTCCCCAAATTACCAAGGTATGGCCGATTATTGTTTTATTGTGTTAATACTTATGATTGTGATGATTAAAGCTGTGCATCTCTTAATCTGTGCTAACATGATGCGATTTATGAAGGTAGTAAGACAATAGACTGCAGGAAGATCGGAGCTGAACAAGTCATGAAGGAACGTTCATCGCTTATGGAAGGTTCCTTGGGACTCAAATCGTCAATCAAGGCACAGTCGTGGCAGGGCAGCTGTAACAGAAGAACTATCTTAAGTATGTCGCTGCTCAAATCCAGCTGTGAGCTGGAAGGACCGTCACTCTTGGGATAATTTATACTTCTCTCATATTTCCGTTCTGCCACGCATTGTAACAGCTAGATTATTTAGGGCGCCTGAAGATCAGAGATCTTCATGGCTGCCCAATTATAGGTTTAGATGTTGCAATTGTATGTATAAGTATGGGGAATTGCCTCGACTAAGGGGTTGGACAGCAATTAATTAATTCATCTTGTATTAGCAGTCAAGCCGAAACTGTGTACTCATCCTTCTGTTAATATAAGGAGTTGCTTCTGAGTTAAAGAGAGTGTTGTTCAACCAGCGTCTCTGTGTGAAGACTGGGCCCGTCTTCCACAGAGATTGCTGTGTTAATTTAGGATTTCATCTTTCCTGTTGTGTGATGCTTTGATCTTTCTTTTGTACGCAGCATCAATATTCCTTGTGTGGATTTCTCAGTAAATGATTTATTCGTGAGATTGGTGAATGGTATCGAATAACAGTCGACTGAGTTAGGTTCGTTTTATATATTTCAATTTCTGTTCACACTACTGTGTTCATCCTACAGCTGAGACGTAATCCCAGGAACCCTTACAAATTGGCTTTCCTGTTATGTGTTGATTGGTTTACATTTTGCAATCCAGTTTCTTAGAACAGTTGCTTTAATCTCTTTTACCAAATTCTAGAGTAATGTTCAGGTTATGCTTTATGATTCCCAGCTTGATTAAATTAGACAGTTGATTATTTTAGAATGCAATTGAGATTTCCTTCCTGCAATCGTTGATTAGATCTGATATTAATTCTGCTTGATGCATAATAGAAAAGAGTTGTAGTATAGCAGTTAGAAGGAAATTGGGATTGCATAGATTCTTGGGATGAACATGGATGATAGAAGATAAAAGTATCACTTCTAATGGTTTTGTATTTAAGCATATATTGTGCGCTTGTCCTTTGAAATAAAAAGACTTTTCCGGGTTGACAATAAATTTCATACGCTCTGTGTGTTTGATATTTAATTATCTGCAATTAGAGTGCTTGACAATGTGTAGGGGAAGAAACCTCGGTATGTCTCTCGTGCTGCTCATCGCTTGAGAGAGAAGTTTTGCTGCCGCCACGGGGAGGTCTGGCTTACTATGGGTCGGGACCTGGGCTTAGAAGAGCTTGTTGATTTCAATGTGACCGTTTTGGTGGGAAAATTCTCCTATTTTGCAATGGATCGAAAGGACATTGTGGGGTGGGTCACCGAAAAATGGAAGCCCATTGTGGGTTACACTCCCCAGGTTTTTGCTATGGCTCGTGGTTGGTATGGTTTCAAGTTTGAGCAGGAAGTTCACTGTTCTACTATTTTAAACCAGCTGTGGCTTCATGGTGCTGGCAGCCTCATGTTACAGAAGTGGCATACTGATTTTGACTCGAATTCGGCTACTGTTTGCTTACGACATTTGTGGGTTCTCATCCCTGGCCTTCCGCTTGCACTTTGGAATTGGGGGGCGTTTGAAGCTATTGGTAATAGCTTGGGCCGTTTTCTTCATGTGGAGGATGAGCACCTTACGAGTTTCGACCGTCGTATGGGGCGGCTCTTGGTGGAGGTCGACATCTCTTTGGGGCTCATTGATGTTCTCCACATCAACTGGCGTGGCCATTGGTTGGACTTGGTTATCGACTATTGGGGCATCCCCTTCCGTTGCTCCAATTGCAAACAAGTGGGACATCTTTGGAGGCAGTGCAACAAACGATTTTCTTATGGTCGTCCGGTGGGGTCGGATCCCTTTTGGTCTTCGGATGATGGCAGCGACAAAGATGTGGATACGAATAGCGGTCTCGACGGTTTTTCCAACAAGGTTTCGACACCGATTAATCCGGCTGTGGTATTATTGGGTAAGTTGGAATCCAATGACCCATCTCTTTATCATTCTTTGAATGATTTGGACATTAAATTCATAAATGCATTGGAGCTTAATAATGGTAACAATGGTAACTATCTGAGTCGTGTGTATCCAATGCTGTCAAATACCTCTGAGTCTGAAAAAGATCCCAATGTCTTGTCTGATTATGCGTCCCCCACTTCTGATGTACCACTATCTGTGTTTATTTCCTCCCTTGGGACCTCGTCCATCATTCCTATTTCACTTGTTGCATCGGCTAACATTCACAGTCCTACAGTTATCCTATCCTCGGATTGTGAGGTGCCTTTGCCTGATTCTGTTCCTATTGAGGATGGGGCGTTGATTGACAACACATTGGAACCCCCGTCCGTCTCCCTTCCTTCTCATACTTTACCAACTTGTGAATCGGTGCCCCGGGATCGAGTATTACTCATCCCATCCTACTCTGAGATGGTTAAAAAATCACCCTCCCTGTTTATTTAAAAAATCGGGTTGTCGTTGATTGCGGTCCAAGTAATACAATCGTGGCTGATTCCTCGGATCCTGCAGCACTAGTCCCGGGTAAGGAGGTGTTGAATAACATACCATCTGTTGCAATTTTGGCCACGCTGGGAGATCAATGTATTGTGAAGGGGGCTCGGCAGGGCGGGCTGGCAACTGATTCTCTCCATAAAAAATGAGGAGTGCTAGGAAAAATTCAAAGGTCGACACTCTGGGGGGTAGTGAGAAAAACATTCCGATTACCCCAGTCTCTCTTGATACCAGGGCTCTTAGAGAAATCAAAGCCCTAGCCAGGGGTCGATAATGATTTTTATCTCCTTAAACATCAGGGGTGTGGGGGGTATGCCCAAACAACTAGCCCTCAAAAGAGTCCTACAAATTGTTAATCCTAATTTGGTCTTCTTACAAGAAACAATGGTTTGTGGGGAGAAAGCTCGTACTTTTTTCAATAAAATAAAGCCGGGATGGTGTATGTCCTCTATTGATGCGGTTGGTCTTTCTGGTGGACTCCTGGCTGCATGGAACCCGGGGGTTCTTAAGCTAAATCCTTTTATTACTTCGCTGGGCATCCTTCTGTCTGGCAATATTAGAGGCTCAGAAAAAGATATAAATATTGTAAATTGCTATGGCCCTTACTGCAGTGGGGAAGCTTTTTGGAATCTGGCATGTTCGGGACATTTATTGGCATTGGAAAATTTGATACTTGCAGGTGATTTGAATTTTTCTTGGGGGGCTGAGGAAATCTGGGGTCGTGCGGCCAGAAGGGACCCTCTTGGGACTTTCTTCAGAAATATTTTTTCCACATATTCTCTGATTGATGTGGAACCGCGACCATTGGCCCCTACATGGTCAAATGGTCGACAAGATGAGAATTTGATATCCAAATGTATTGACCGTTACTTGATATCTGAGTCACTTTTAAGCTCTTTTCAATCATACATAACTTGGATCCAGCAGACCCATATCAGTGATCATCTCCCCATTATTTTGCAATTTGAATCCGATGCAAATCACCATGTATACCCATTCAAATTCAATTATGTATGGTTAAATGATTCGGATTATGATGTGGGCATGCGATCCCATTGGGCAAATACCGATGTTTCGGGGGAGCGGTCGGCAATGGACAAGCTTGCTGTGAAATTAAGTTCTTTAAAAGACTACACTATAAAGTGGGAATGATTCAAAAAAGCTGAGCTGACTACTGAACTCAATGCACTTGAAATGGAAATTGGTGACCTTAGGGATCAATCTCTGAGGGTGGGGATTTCACAACTTGGTCGAGCCCGCCTTGCTATTTTGGAGGAAAGGAAACACAAAATCCTCCTCATTCATGAAGAGTCCCGGCGTTTAAAGAGCCGGGCAATATGGCTTAAAGCTGGTGACTTAAACACAAAGTTCTTTCATCGCTATGCTGATTCCCGCAGAATACAAAATAACATTTGGGATCTTAATGATCATGATGGGAGGCGGATTCGTGGTGATGAAGATTTGATGTCTGAGGCATCTCGACACTTTCTAGATTACTTTACTGATCCTGTGAATACATCCCTGCCTGAACAGTTTAAGCTTATAAAGGAATATCCTCGGATGTTCACTGATATGGAGGGGGACAAAATATTTGAGGCTATTACTATCACAGATGTTCAGAATACCCTTCAGGGTTTTGCTAAGGATAAATCTCCTCCGGATGGGTGGACGGTGGAATTGTTCACACATTTTTTTTGAAATTATGGGGAATGACCTCAGGGATGCTATGGATGAATCTCGGTCTTTGGGATTGGTATCTGGGGCGATAAATACTACCTATCTGGCACTGATACCTAAATCATTACATCTTGAGAGCTTTAATGATTTCCGTCCTATTGCTTTGTGCAATTTAGTATACAAGATCATATCCAAGATAATTGCACAACGTATCAAACCGATCCTATCTACGTTCATTTCTATGGAACAATATGGTTTTTTGGATGGGAGGCAGATACACGATGCGGTTGGCGTGGCACAGGAGGTTTTCCACAGTATAAATCAAAAGAAGTCGGGACGCACTTATACTCCAACTTGACTTGGTGAAAGCCTATGACCGGGTAAATTGGACTTTTCTCAAATTGTTCCTTATTCAAATTGGACTACCTTGGAAGGTAATGAAGTGGATTATGGGCTGTGTTACCTCTGTCAACTTTGCAATTCTTATCAATGGTCAGCCGACTGATTTCTTCAAGGCTTCTAGGGGCCTTCGTCAGGGATGCCCTCTTTCACCCCTTCTATTTATGCTGGTCATTGAAGAGCTGAGCCTCTCCATTCACAAAGCTAAATGTGAGGGCACTATTGTGGGTATCAAGGTCTCAACAGGTGTATCAGTTACTCACACTCTTTTTGTGGATGATGTGATGCTTTTTGGTCTGGGAATACTGGCTGAATAGTTACAGTATAAGAAAATACTTGATTTCTTCTGCTTGGTAACCGATATGCTCATCAGTATGGTAAAATCTTTTTTCCTGAAGCACTCATTGGAGGTGAATATGGAACGCTGGATCAGGAGTATTTTTCCTTTGGAATTCAAGGAGTTATCTGAGGGCTCAAAGTATCTCGGCTATTTTGTCAAACCTGCAAAATACAGGACCAATGATTGGCTATGGCTTGTCAAGCGGTTTGATTCGCGTATTGGACACTGGAGCTTGAGATATCTTTCACTGGGTGGCCGGCTTACTTTGGCAAAGGACGTTCTTCAGAACCTGGGAGTATACTGGGTCTCCCTCTTCAAAATTCCTTTGTCCATTTTACACATTATTCGGGGGAAATTCTTCCACTTTATTTGGTCTGGAAGGGGGGAGAATAACAAGTTTCATTTACTTAATTGGAAAACTCTGGCCCAACCATATACTCTTGGGGGTTGGAATGTAAAGAATATGGAGATTTTTGTGATGGCTCTCCATGCTAAGAGTCTGTGGCGTGCTTTATTTAACAACTCTATGTGGGGATGTATCATTCGGGCTAAATACCTCAAACATCCTCTGGTTGTGACCTGGTTTCGGAATGGAAGCCATTCTGTTATTGGTTCATCAAATATTTGGCGCGGGCTCATGAGCTCATTTTCTGTTGTTTCAAAATGGCTCACTTGGAAACTTGGCAATGGTTGGGATATCAGACTCGGATCGGATCCTGTTCTAGGGGGATCCCCCTCATATCTTTTTTCTCCCGAACTACTTGCACACCTTCGGGTCAGGGGGCTCTATAATCTTGCACATGCGGCTTCTTTCAATAATGGGGGATGGATCACTGCTTGTCAACTTGGTATTCGTGGGATTATGGGAAAGGAATGGTCGGATTACACTATGCACCTCTGTCAAGCAAATATCCACCTTAGTGACTCCCCGGACAGGTTGGTTTGGTCGTGGGATGTTGCTCGCGGCGTGGTCACTTCAAAACTTGCTTACGATTCATTATTTGCTGACTGTCGACCGGTGAAGGTTTGGTGGCACACTGCGATTTGGAAGCTTGCCCTCCCTCCGAGGATTAGATGTTTTGTTTGGTTGGCATTGGGTAACAATATACTTTCCTGGGATAACCTTTGCCGTCGTGGCTTCTGCGGCCCTGGCTGGTGTCCTTTATGCTGCTCTCAATTGGAATCGGTCGATCATCTTTTCTCTTCATGCTCAGTCATACAAGATCTCTGGTTACTTATTACCAATTCCCTTGGTATACCTGTTGCTTGGCATTCGTCCACATTGATTGATTGTTTTGGCTGGTGGTTCCGCGACTCTCTTTCTCTACGGTGGTTATAACTCCCATGTTTTATGCTGTGGGAATTATGGAAGGCCTGCAACCGCTGCGTGTTTGATGGTATCGTTCCAAATCTGGATTGGTTATGCAGCCGAGCTATTGCTTTATTCAAGGAGTTCAATTCCATATCAGTCCCTGCGGGTGGCATGATTGATTTATCTGAAAAACGACCTGGTTACCGAATTGCTCCTCTGGTTCTGGTGTATCCTTGCGGGTTCTTTGATGGGGCTGCGGCTGGGGGGAGAGGTGTTAGCGGGGCTGGTGTGGTGCTACATCTTAACAAATCTGTCTCCTTTCGAATCCATTTAAATTTGGGTTTTGGTACGAACACCCGCAGTGAATTATGTGCACTCTGGCTTCTTTTATACTTTGCTCGGCTCAAACAGGTTTCTTCTCTCATTGTTATGGGTGATTCTTCTTCCATAATATCATGGGCTTCGGGTTCTTCCCCACTCAATGTGTTGCTCCTCACACATTGGTTGGTTGCAGTCAGGAATTACATTAGTGATTTTCAGCATATTCACTTTGCCCATGTTTATCGCGAGATAAATGTGGAGGCAGACATGCTCTCCAAGCTGGCTTTAGACTCATCCACTGGTATTATCTTGTGGGAGGAATGGCATGAGGACCTTTTTTTCACCTGGGGCTCGGTTGATTTGCTTTGGATCTGATTCTTATGGTATGGTTTTGCGGCATTTTCTGATATATATATTTCTCATATGATTATATGCGGCTTTATATTTTGCAGGTTCATAGCACCATCCCCAACTCCTTGTTGGATTTTTGATCCGTTTGGATTTATGCGGCTCTATACTATTTGCTATCTATTTGACATTCGTGTCCAGGCCTTTGGCTGTTTTGGACTTATATTATTTGTATTTATGTCTTTAGTTTGACTTTTATGGTACTTTGATACTATGTCACATGGGGACTGTTAGTTATGGTCTTATTTTGCTGCTGGGGATTTGATGCTCGTTTTTTGGCATCCTTTATGGTTTTATGGATGGGTCTTGGTATAGATCCTAGATATTGTGGTGATGTCTTGGGGCCCAACTTGTGGCCGTATGTGATATGACTCACATACCTACATGTTTTGATAACATGATGTATTGGTCCTATTTACTATTTCACGGTATTAATAGTAAGATATATTTTTTCTTGGAAAAAAAAAATATATTGAATACATTTAAAGTAAATAAAAATAGAATTTAAACCGTATTAATATTTTAATTATATATATATATATATATATATAATTAATTAATTAATGTGAATTAAAAATAAATTAATATGATTTTAATTTTATTTTAATTTTGAGTATATTAAACATGGAGAGATTAAATTTTTACATTGTTCATATTTAAAAAGAACTGTATTAAGATATTCGATAATTTTAGAGTTAAATGAATAATTTTAATAGATAAATTTTAATTTTTTAATTAAAATTATTTAAAAGAAATGAATTACTCACATAAATTAATTAATTTAAATTTAAATTAATTTATTTTATTATTATAATCTTTTCAATTTTTTTACAATTATAGTAAGTTAAGAATGTTTCTCTTTATTTTTTTGAATCTAGAAATACAATTCTAAGGTAATATCATTATTCTACTACAAAATAAAGAATTAGCTTATTGTTCCACCATTTCACCCTTTCTTCCTTTCTCTACAATATTTTCCCATAATTTTTTTTTTAAGAAATTCCTAAAATCTCAAATAACAAGTGTTTAAACTTGCATAATCTAATTGTCCTTGGATATTTGAGGACACTAAATAACAAAAAAATTGCTGAGTAAAAAACTCATGGACATACAAAATTGTCAAATTTTTAAACTTCATACAAAATTATTGGTATACAACATGCTATTATTTATTAAAAAATTATTATTATCTATTATTTATGATATGTATAAAGAATTATTGGAATACAATATTCTATTATTTATGATATGTGTGTGCAATGAGTATATTGAGTGTAAATATAACAACATTTGTATTTAATATATATATATATATATATATATATATATATAAGTGTAATTTTATTAATGAAAAACAAAATTGCATGTTCCATGCATTTCATGTCTTTTGACTCAATGGTCATCAAAATGATATTCACCCCCTCGATCCCTTGGTCTATACATGAAGGTTATGACAAACACTGATCCAAAAAAACATGGTGCATATAAATTGTTCCAAAAAGAACCTGGATCCCCAATTATCCAAACACCTTGTATCTGATAGTGGCAACACCACCATTTGTTTATAAGTTTGATGTAGGTGGGCATGGAGCGATCCCTTCAATAAAAGGGCTATGATAGAAATAAAAAAAGGCCTCGTTCTGTGCATTAGCAATCTTCCAATGTCCAAAAGTTAAAACAAGGCCTTTTTTGGAGAGTTTGTCTGCCATAGACTTCCTCTCTCTGTAGACATGATGACAACTTAGAAAAATAATCAAAATTGGCCACAAGATGGTGCACCTCTTCAAACAATGAAAGAAGAAACATGTTTTGGTAGTTTTGTGTTTTGTTTATCCGATTTATGACATTCATTGAGTCATCGAAAACTTGGGGGGATGTGCAATCCTTTTCTTTTGCAAAGCATAGTAAGAGTTTTAAAGCCATGAGTTTTGCATAATTGTTTATTCCATTCCTCAAACCCATTTGGATTTTGTAGAATAGAATCATATATGTATAATATAGCTCCTCTGCCACAATTATGGTTTTGTGATGCATTGTAAAAAAATCCTAGGGAATATCCTTATTTACTTGCTCCTCTTGAATTACTCTAATGGCAGGTGCATCTTTTTGCTGAGGGAAATGGGAAAGAATATCTTAAACTATATATATATAATTAAATATTTAGTTCCAAAAAATGATCGCATGAAAGAGCTACTCATATTGTCATATTACATTTGTCTAGAAAATACATCTCTTAAAAGTCATTTAGTAGATCTTGGCTAGACCTCAAAACCTACTCGAAAAATCTCGGGTCATACATATCTTAAAAGTCATTTAATAGATCCCGGCTAGACCTCAAAACCTGCTCATAAAATCTTGGGTCATAATATAATTCTCTAGGAGAAGTAATCCATCTTTTGAAAGCTTGTCTGCAACCTAGTTAAGTTCCCTATAGATATGGACAAGTTGCAACTATGTGAACTATCCAAAAATATCCTCTAGTTGAGTAACACAAGGAGAGATATTAATATTGTGAAGTAATATATTGTCATTCATCCAATCAATGAAGACTGAAATCCACAAAGATTTATAACAAGCCATTGCCTTTTTTCCAAGAAAATTTTAAAAATAGGAATAATGGGCCACAAATTCACCATACTTTTCTTACCCCTCCCCACATTGGCTTTTACATGGAATTATTGAGATTATGAAAAATGTAAGACAAAATCCAAACCACAAAGAATTCCATTACTTTCCCCATAAAAAAACTCCAAGGCATGATCGATCCATGGTTAGTTCCCTAACCATTCAAGGAATTTTGGGGTGTATGTAGTCTTGTACAAAGAGAGTAAAAGGCAGAACCTAAGAAGTTGTTTTGAAGGTTAGGATTGAATCTTCTTTCAATAATATTGAAGTTCGGACCAACTAGAAATGCCACAAGACTAAATAGGGTAGTGCTCTAATGTCCTTAAGCTCATTGGAATTAAACCAATGAAGAAAACATTCACATGTAGAATTCTACTACCATAAGTTTGGGTTTTTTCGCTAATTAGATATGTCCCTCTAGACCTTTCTAGAATATGAGCATCCAAGGAAGCAATGTTCTGTAGTCTCCTCTCAACATCTACACAAAAGGCAGATACTAGGACCCTCCTTATTTCTCTTCTACAACATCTCCCATTTCATCACGTTGTTGTTGAGAACATACCACACGAAAAGCTTAGTTTTCATTGGAACTTTGGCCTTCCAAAGCTTTATGCACCACCAGACTTCCTTGCCAGTGCTAGGACCAAGAAGAGCACCATATCCAAGTTTTGTTGTTTATGTCTCACTTGTCATATTCCTTCCCCATATGAGTTCATCATATTCATGAGAGTCTAATGTGATTCATTCCCAATGAAGCAATAAAACTATTCCAATCAGTGACCCGTTCACCACCTAAGCACAGTTATTCATCCCTTAATCAACCTTGATGCCAAATAGTTCTAATAGTTGGATTAGCCATCAAGTTTAGAGTAGCCATACCAATTTCTTGTAGATGATAAATCAAGTCTTAAGGGAGAAACATTTGTCTATCACAACCCATAATTGCATCTGAGCCTACCCTTACCTAAGAACTGAACCAACCCTTTATGCCAGAAAATATTAAATAACAGGAAAGGTTAATATAAGAGCCTTCCATTGGTTGGAGATATTCTGTGTGCTTTTCCTCATCTCCTAATCCAATTCAAGATGGAATTTAGTGCTATATATTTCTGAATCAATATTATTTTCCATAAACTATAAGTCTTTGGTAAGCATGTTCCAAAGAGACATAGCCGCTAATGAAATACCAAATAAATGGATGTTCTTCAACCCCCATCCACCCAAAGACTTTGGAATAACAAGTTTTTTCCAATTTATCCAATATGAACCTTTATATGCACAACTACCCAACCATAAAAAATTGAAGCATGCCTTCCTTATCTTCTCAAGTACTCCTTTCAATGGGACATGAGTGGTACATCAGGATGGATTCTAACACATATTTAACCAAGACAAATAAACATCCCTAGGAGAGTCACCTATTACACCACAAAGCAATTTTTTTTTTCAACTTTCCCAATCAACCAACTCCAATAAGTTTTTACATAGAACTATTTGGATTCATAGTGAAGCCCAATTATTTGATCCCTGCATTTAGGTCTAGTGTCTGGAAAGGGGTATATCTCTCCAAACAAGACCCAGGTTTTTCATTCAACCCAAAGGGATATAGTGTTGAATTAACTTCATTTATCTCCATGCTAGTATCTTTTTTATACAATTGAAGTATATCATTGAATTCCATTAATTCATGATTTGAACCATAATCGAACAACACCACATGAGTGAGTATCTCCTTCCAAACTTGACCCCTGAAATTTCTTCATGGGGTCTGTACTTCTTTTCATCTTTATGACTGTCACTACTTTCACTAGAATCCCGGTGTTCTTGTTTTTGTGATTCTTCACTGGAAGTTTCAGCCCCACAGCTGGAAAATTCCAGTTTCCTCCCTTTACCTTTATAAGGTGTAACTTTTGGTTTATCTTCCTTAGTTTCTCTGTTTTTATCTTTTTGCATTATTGTGTATTTTAGCCAGCAAAATATTATTTAGCTCTTCGTGTGCTTTCATAATTCGTTCGTTTTCATCCCTAACTCTTTTTAATTTCGACTTCAATTCTTTTACAGTTTGTTGTAATTCCGACAGATTTTCTGTTTTGCTTTCATTTCAATTTACCTAGATTTCACCTCCTTCATTGTTCACCGGTATTCTAGGGGGCGATTCTTCTCCTTCAAGCATTTCGAATTCTGCCATATTTTTCCTACAAAATAAAGTTTTCTTTTTCTTCCTGTTTAGTAAGAGAATCAAACCCAAAATAAATTAAATAGAAATTAGTTTTCTGTTTTACTTAATAGCTGTGATGTTTGGCCCATTCAGGCCAAGTGTTATAACCATGCTTTGATACCATTATGTCACAAACCTCTAAAAACGTAAAATAAAAAAAAACTTTAATGCATGTAAATCGTATATGTAATTTGTATACCACATCACTTTTATTTTGATATACTGTATGTAAACTCTATGATCTCAGCATATACAATTTTAGTGTTAACATCATCAAGATTGATAATGGAGTTATAATTGCTTTGGTGAGGTTCTATGCGAAGGGGATACTTTACCAAACTAAGTGGCATGTTGCCATCCAAACTCGAAGGTAAAGTAGAAACAACAAAACAGGGTTTTATTTCTTGTTATCGTTTTATAAATTTAAAAGGAAGGTGGATGCCTAAAAACTATAGTCTTAAACCCAAGAGTAAGAGTGTTGAGGCCTAACAACCAGCACTAAGCTTTATGATCGGAAGAGTTTATGCATAACATATGAAAATAGGATTATGGGTAATTTCCAAAGTTAAAAACTTTAACTCACATTTATGAGAGATTTACCTACCTTCTGTTACCGGTTAATGGTTGTATGAAATAAGGTGGTGAGCATTAAAAGCCACCCTGGCTGTGAGTTGACAGCGCAACCAGGATTTATGGCCAACGCTGGAAAGCGATCTCCATCGTCCATTTGGACAGGCGGATGGAGAAAGGGTTTTGAACAGACTTAAAGAGTTTCTCTTGGTCTTAACCCTCATTATGATGTTGGTGGTTGGTCTACGAGCCTGTAATAGGGAATTCTATGTCTTTCATGGCGAACTGTAAACACCTGGAGAACTATATTGCATTCAGTGATGGTATATTACTTTGATTGTTTTCCGAGGTTTTCTGTCGAAGTTGGAAGTCGACGTTTGAAGCTCTTCAAGTAAACACGACTGGAGCACAAAACTGGCTACCCCGAGCCACCATTAACAAGGTAAAGCTCCCACGCTCTTCACAAATTAAAATGCAGTTTTTTCTTCAACCATTCAAGTTCAAGTTTTAATGTTTTATTTTCTCTCAACAGGTGGCTAGGAGTGAAAAGGGTGCCAGGAGGAGCCGACCCCTGGCCTAGACAACAATACTATGAGGTAAGGATATTTTCTTTATACAACATCAGGTAAAAACTTTCAATTGCAGTTATTAAATCATTTAGTAATGTCAACCACTGCCCTTGGTTGCAAGTGGATGGCACCGACAAGGATGCGACAGGGTCACCTCCTCCCGAGCCCGCATCTGAAGATGCCTTGGTAAGTTGGTTTAAACCCCTTTAAAACTAAGTCTTAAATCTAAATGTTAAAGCTGTAACTCTTAACTGCTTTTACGTTTCTTTTCGCACAGGTAACCATCGCCAGGGTTTGGACAACGTAGAAGAGTTTCATTCTTGGTGTCTTCGAGAGATAAGTTGACCCTTTTAACTGGTCTATCCTTAGAGTTTGAAGAGAAACCGGACAGGGTTTCATACCCTCTCGGTTCCACGGTTGACTTAGTTGTATGCGTTTGTTTATTTGTTTGTTTGTTTTTCGGCTGGTAAAGAAATATACTTGGATTCCATCATGGATGGCTTCAATCCTCTGTAATTTATTTTAAAAAAAAATTGGTAATGTATTTTTTTAATGAACGCCCTATTTGAAAGGGTTTGCGAACAAGTGTCTTAAATTCAACTCTATTTATATTTTCGATCTTTTTAAAGAACAAGGGTTTATGAAATCTGGACTGGGTGTTATGGGTTGATAGCCACGTGTAGGGTAATGGTGAAAAAATGTTCGTTATGGATTATAGTTTTGATTATTCTCGTGACCCATAGGGTCCTTTACGATTTCCGTAGATGTCTTCTTAGTTTCATCACAGACTTTGCCCTATCTGTAATAAGAGTTTTGTTATTCAGGATAGATAAATATATATATAACTGCCAATATTTCATCGAGACTTTTCGGCTTGTGAACAAATCGTAGTAGTTTTTATTTTTATTTTTATGGAAAAGTTTAGACAGAGATAGAAATCATGCAATGGTTCTCTAGATTAACGCACTGCCGGTAATGGCTTTATACGAATATTGTTCTTGTTAGGGTATTTACAGCAATCATGAGGGTAATTATAACCCGTCGTCAGGGTTTGATCCGGGATCTAAGTTAGTCCTGATCGACTGGTTTTGATTTGTAATTCTGTACTATATCTAAGATGAACTTATATGCATTGGTGAAATTCTTAAAATAAAACACGGGTTTGTATTATGTACATAATTTATATTTTGTAAATTGGATGTGATTTTATTAGTTGTATTGGGATCCGATCTATTCATATTTGATATGTAATATGTTTAGTGGACTGATAAAAGTTCATGTTAAAGCTTATATTGAAATATAAATTATTTTACTGTAGGAAGCAAATACTTATTTCTTGATAATAGATACGTCATAAACAAGGTATATATTCCACCTCTATTTGTAACCACCTAAACAATTTACTAAACTTGAGAAACAGAGAGTTATTAGGTTATATTATTAAGGGTTAACTTATGCACATTGAAATAGAAATGGTAGTAGGGCTTTTAATAAGGAATACTATGATACTTATATTAATTCGGCAGAGATGCTCAAGACAAGAATATAAGTGGTTTCATTTTTAATGATGCTTTGTAGGAGTTATTACTTATACCTAATACTTAATACTACTGTTTACATTATTTCAACCTATTTGGAAATATATTACATGCATATGTAATAAGACCTCTGAAATTTAGATGCATAAAAATAGAAAACTTCCAGTAATTCAAATACGAGTACACGACAGTAGAAGAAAGGGAAAATACTTTAAAAAATATATGAATAGGAGAACAAAGAACTCGGTACCACTATCGGGAAAACATAAATGATTTAGCCATTCTTCCCAACCAACACCTAGAGCAGCCAAGACTTACTTGCTCCAGAACCCTCGAGCCTGATCGCTGAACCACAAGAGCAAAAATCCCTAATGCGCCATCTCTTTCATTATCAAATTCAATCCCCTTCCAATGCTATCCTCCTGCTGCTTATGCACATACTGTTATATAGTATTTTTCCTAGGACTTGGTCATTTATGAGCCTCCTTCTCTTTAGCACTCAACTAAGAGTTGTGACCTGATTTTGGGGAAGATGCCTTCTGCACCTTGTGCAGCTTCAACCACTTGGATTTTTCCTCTTATGGTTCAACAATCACTCATGCAACAACTATATCATTTCTTCCCCCCCTTCCAGTATTTTTATTAAAAATAAAATAAATCCATTACATTGTTTTATTTTTTACCTCTTGTCAAAAATATAAAAATATTCAGAAAAAGTATTTAATAATGATTTATTAAATCTTGGCGTATTACAACCAACCTAGGAAAGTAGGACAAATCCTTGATTTTTTCAACAATATTTTCCCGTCCTCTTTTTTCTTTCATTCACGGGTGGGGCCTAATAATAGAGAAGGAGGGAAAAAGGCTCCTTTCGTAACTATGTAGGAAAAAACCTTAATTTTTTCAACAATATTTTCCCCACTGGGTACCTCAAATATCCTCTTAAAATGTTGTACACCAATCCCTACTATTTCCTTAAATGTTCTAAAATGTTTTTCACCAATTCCTACTATTTCCTTAAATTTTCTAAAATGTTGTACACCAATCCCTACTATTTCCTTAAAGTTTCTAACTTTTGATCCATTTAGGGTATACATTTCCTAGTTAGTGTTCACTTTCTTCTATAATTGGCATAATTGTGATTTTTTCGCATTCTAGTCACCTTTTTCCAACCAAGTATCCCTACTTTTAATACATTAACCCATCTCCTTATCTAATGAAAAAATAGTCCTCTATGCTTCCAAGGCTTTGAGATCCTTCAAAACCCCCTCACTATATAATCCTTGACTATAGCCAAATACAGATCTTGCAAAGACTTTTCAACCTTAGAAATTTGTGCATCTTTGTTCTTATACCTTTCTCTATCCTGAACAACCACCTTCTCCTTTATAGACCTTAAAGAGAGAGAAAATTGGTCACATGCCGATGACCCTTAATCGAGGTTATATTTATGCCAATTATCCTTGACCAAGGCTTGAAATTCCTCCTCAACTATCTAGGAAGGATTAAATTTGAATGGAGATTTTGGCTTCTTATTAGGGAAGTCTAGATCTAGGCATATTAGGAAATGATTAGAACACTTTGTAAATCCAATCCAGGACCTATACATATTAATTATTTGTAATCCTTATAACTGTTTTACAACACCATCTGCTCCTACTCTATTATTAACCCATGTTAGCCTCATTTGAATGGGATTAACATCCACCCAACCAACAGTTTCAAAGTTACCCATGAAACAATCTGCCAGCTTATCATGTTTAGAATTTGTCCCCCACACCTCCCTTTCTCTCAGTGTTAAGTTCAAATATCCTTTGATCATCGAAATATTTGTATTCAAACATTGATCACTAAGGATTCTAGCCCAAAATACTGCCTGTACTCATATTTCCCATATATGATTAGTAGAGTTAGTGATATACCTAGACTCTTACTGAATACTTCAGTACATAAACCTGAATAGAAAGAGAAAGAATTTATTAGAGAAATATTTAATCTCCAACTAGTGATGGGGCCGTTTGAAATTCCAATAGAATTAATTGCCAAGAAACCCCAATACCCAAGGCCTTTTTAAGTTATTGGACCAATGGCTCATCCTTTACCATAGTCTCTTCTAACATTTTAATATCTATCTTATCCATCTCAATTAATCTCTTAAGGGACATTTTTTTTACTTGTCCCCAAGGCCCCTAATATTAATGGGGATGATCTTCATCGGAAACCCTTCGATGGGGTATGTATCACTCTAAGGAACCCTAAGATAAGTTTATGTTTCTCCTTGTTAACTTCCATCACAACTCTTTCTTGGGAAAGTTTAATAGAAGAATTTAGATCAACATAAGGAGATGAACCCTCTTTTAATGATTCATCGAAAAGGGAACCCTTCTTGGAGTGCAAGAGGTAATTTCCCCACCCTTTTCTAAGTATAATAAGAACATATACCTTGGCCCTCATTTGGAAAACATTTAGTAAACTTGATAGACTCGAAGTCATCATACAAGTTCATACATTGTTCCCTTAAGATATGGTTGACATCCAATTCTATTGCTCCTTTTAGGGGTCTACCTCTATTTATTTTCAAAGTATGCTTTGAATCATAGACAATGCCATCTATCCCCTTTTCCTAACTTTGCCTCAAATTCTTAAGAAATAAGAGTTCTAAGTAATTAATTTACTCAATATGTCTTTTGATTGCATTGCCATTGAATTCAATTCCTTTGAGGACTATGAGGAGGTAAACCTCTTTAGAATCATTTGAACCACAACTGCAACTTCCTTTACCTGTCCAAGAATATTCTATGAGCCCTATATCAAGGATATTAACAAGCCTCCAATCCTAAATCTCTTACTGAGTTGATACTCTTCTATCATAATGTTGTTTGATAGACTAGACTATTTAATAGGGCCTTTCACTGGCAATTCCCACACTCCCTCCTTTTGAACCAGATCATCTTTATCCAAAGCTTCAACACTTGAGGATGCTCCAATATTTTGTTTATCCAAATCTTCTTAATAAATAACTTCAAATAGTCCTTATGAACATGGCCATAGTGATGGCACCGAGAACAACAAAAAGAAACATTGGGATAGTTTAGTACCCATGTAGCACCAAAAGTAACCATGGGCTATTTTTTGATGTTTTATTTCAAAAAATATTCACCAATTTCCATTTTTTTTCTAAAATGATTTGCCCAAATTCCATGGGATAATTTTTTTTAACTCTAAAATTCATCAAAATTGTCAATTTTTTTTTATAAAAATAGAAATTTGAAAATATTTTTAAAAAATTGTCAAATATTTTATTGATGCAAATTTAAGAAGTATTAAGATTTGTCATTCAATAAAATTATGGATCCTTAAAATTTTCCCTGCCAATGACACCCTATTTTAGAGCTAACATTACAAGTTGTTTAAAACCATGGCCTTAACGACTAGCATTGTTGCAACCAACAACTTAAAATCAACCCCTAATTGAAAAGTGGTGCTACTAGTGGACCCTTTTTTTTCGGGATTAAAATTATAACTTGTTTAATTGATGCAAATTTAAGAAGTATTAAGATTTGTCATTCAATAAAATTATGGATCCTTAAGATTTTCCCTGCCAATGACACCCTATTTTAGAGCTAACATTACAAGTTGTTTAAAACCATGGCCTTAACGACTAGCATTGTTGCAACCAACAACTTAAAATCAACCCCTAATTGAAAAGTGGTGCTACTAGTGGACCCTTTTTTTTCGGGATTAAAATTACAACTTGTTCACGATCGTACCAAAAACCTCACAATCATCCTCTGATTTGAAATGTGGTGCTACTAGCAAGCACCTTTTCTTTAGTTAAAATTACAACCTAAAATCAACCACTTCGAGTAAAGTGGTGTTGTATGAAAATAAGTTTTCACCCATGTATAAAAAGTATCACTGATGGTGATGATGGTTATGTCCATTGCGGCCAACTTTGGTCTACCAAACTTTATGAAACTTTTTATGAGAAATTAGTTGGTTTGCTTTAACATTTTATTTTTATAATAAAAAAGATTGTTGAGAATCTTTCCTAAATCACCTTAGTTTCAATGAAAGTTAATAAGTTATGACAGATTCTTTTAGCCCATGGGCTATTTTTACACTATTTTTCTAAAAGAAGATTTGCCAATTCACCTTCTTTTTTCAAAGATGCTTCGTCCAAATTCCATGGGATAATTTTTTTTTTACTTTAAAAATAGCCAAAATCATCCAAAAATAATATAAAGTCCTTAGAAATTTGAATATTTATTTTTAAATAACCAAACATTTTATGGTTCCAAATTTAGGAATTAGTAAATTTGCTAAAATTTCTACCCTTTGCAAAAATTATGAATTCTTAAAAATTATAAATTAGAAAATTAGAAATTTTATTTGATGTTGACTGGGGATGAAGGCAAATAAAAGTAACAAATTTTTCATCGGTTGAAATAAAGCTTTTATAATTTTTTATACTGGCTTGCCAAAACTTTAGGTAAGTTAAGAATATGCATTTTGAATGTCATGCAAACTAATACAAAAAAACGACAAGCCGTCCTGCAGCCCAAAGGGCATGGACTAATAGAAAGATTTAGTTAAAACATGAATCTAATTAACATATTTCACCATAATTCTATAATTAAAACACAACATGCCATTTCATTTAAATAATGGTCATACAAATTAACATAAATAAATTAATGATAATTTTAAAATTAAAATACAATACGCTACCACATTTAAATAATGGTCATACAAATTAACATAAATAAATTCATGATAATTCTAAAATTAAAATACAATCATACTACCTCAAATTTGGATGTAATTAATAGTAATTAATTAATTCGAGTTATATTAAGCAAATAACTAAAGTAATTCATCCCACTAATTCTAATAAATATTAGCAACAACCTAACTCCGTAAATACATTTAAGTATTGGACATGGTAGGGAGGACAATAAAAAATCAACAATCCAAGATAAATCTTGCCCATGGCAATGGGATCTTTACCATGAAAAGTATAAATCTCATTATTAAACATATTTTCAATCAACATGATAAGAAAAAACTACTCATTATGAATGAAATAATGAACTCTTGTTTACCATGAAAAGTATCAATCTCATTATTAAACATATTTTCAATCAATATGATAAGAAAAAACTACTCATTATGAATGAACTAATGAACTCTTGTTTACCATAAAAAGTATCAATCTCATTATTAAACATATTTTCAATCAACATGATAAGAAAAAACTACTCATTATTAAACATATTTTCAATCAACATGATAAAAAAATACTACTCATTATTAAACATATTTTCAATCAACATGATAAAAAAATACTACTCATTATTAAACATATTTTCAATCAACATGATAAGAAAAAACTACTCATTATGAATGAACTCTTGACCATGGTAGGGAGATATTCACCATATAAAATGCCAATCTCATAAAAAGGTGCATAACGCTATAGGTCCACACTTTAAATTTGGGTGACTTGCTTGAATTAAGTTCAATGTAAACCATATAGTTCTACACTTTAAATTTGGTTACTTGGTTGACTTAAGTTCAATGTAAACCAATACACTGAACTATGGTAAGTTAGTTTTCTATGATTTCTTCAATCAATTATGGGTGCTCATTAATAATAGATGATAAGGGAGAGCTTGCTTCTTGGTGTAGAATAAATTGAAAGAGTGTCTTTCGAATAGAATAAATTGAATGAGTGTCTTCCAAATTTGGGTGTGAAGGTAATCTAGTTACAATGCAATGGTCGTTGAATCATCATTTTATCCGCAATTTATCCACATTGATCTAGTCGACTCCATATGCTACTTCCACCTAGTCCTAGTCCCATGTCACGCTCGATGATTTGTCTAATGGTTGGCCCGATTGTCATTATCATTGGTACAGACTCGACAGGACTCAAGGCGTCTGGGATTGCAAAGTGCAAAGTTTGCAGGGTTAGCACCATCGCGTGCGACCGTTCTACCGACATCGGCACCTCACCTTCTCTCTCTTCTAGTCGACTTTCCCTAGACTTAGGAAGACCTTTTCCTTGCTCGACCATCTCAACCGGTTTTTTCTTTAGACTTCTTTTTTCATGCAAAGGACTTGTAATATCTCTCAGTTGATCTAGTTGCTTGTACCTTTCTTCTTTCTAATCTCTGAATGTATGTTATTTGTTTGTAAGTCGCTGGGCACTTATTTCGTCGAAGTAGACTTGACTTCTTGCAAGGCTTCATTCTTTTTTTTTGTGGTCATTTTTCTATTCAGATCACATGGTCGACGACCCCCCCATTATTGACCCGCCTCTTAGTTCAACAATGGGTTTCATTTATTCGAAAAGTATTCCCACTCACATTCTTTTACAAAACGCTCCCAATATTTTTGCTTTTGTTCCTAGTCTGACGAGGTAGTCATGTCAAATAGAGGTCGTGGCTCGACTATGTGACCGAATCTATTTTCAATTAAGAATTTATATAGTAGGCTCGGTATTGAACAGATAAATCCTTCGTGAAGGTTGGTGTAAAATCTGCGTCGGATTGGTCAACTGATGATCTTTCTTCAACATCTTGTTCTTCACAGAAGTCTTTGCATATATTTTCGAGCCACTCATACAGATTTGTTCTTCCTCCATTACAGATTTTGTGCATTAAGAGTCTTTCATCCTAAGCATCCAACTTGGTCATGAACTGTGTCGAGGAATTTGTTTATCTCTCGAGGAACAACTTCTATAAATCGTTCATGGGATTCAGTGAAGAAATTTTCTTGGGCTTGTACAAGCATCAGTTTGTTCGTTCTGGCATAGTTCTGTATGTAATTTGCAATCTTTGGGTTCCATGAGACTCTAATTTCCCTCTCACTTACCATATGTATGAATGCTTCATGTCCTAGGTTAGTACTACCGACAACGAAACCAATGTTGAAATATATGGGATTACATGGAGTTATTAGTAGTGAATTGATCATAAATATAAGCATACATTGCACACACAATCATACATACATAAGAGAGTAAAGGGATTAGAACAATGGGGACCCAAGGAACAAGTATCTTTATTTATCCGAACAAACCAATCATGTGTAAAAGCATCTCTCCTTTCCTTGGCTCACCAACCTATTATATATTTTATACATACAGTTATTCAGTTAGAGTTTCATCACTATTCATTCGGTTATACTAATCGACACGACTAACGAGCCGTCCACATGCTAGTCGGTTGGGAGGACCTAGTCCACTGGCTGACTAGGCTCCTCCAACAAGAGTCTTTTGACAAAATCTACAAGTTCAATGATTTGACCATGTTTCTTGGCAGCAATGAGATTGACCCTCACTTCTTGCACACATATTTTTATTGTTCTCTAAATACGTGGAGGCATAACTTGGTTTAAAGGTTGTTGGCTTAGAATCAAGGAAAATTTTAGGGGTGAAATTTAGCCCATGGGCTATTTTTTGACCTTTTTTTCCAAAAACCAATTCGCTAATTTGCCTTTTTTTCAAATATGATTAGCTCAAATTCCATGGGATAATTTTTTTTTATTCTAAAAATCTCCAAAATTGTCCATTTTTTTTAAAAATCACCAAACATTTTATGGTTGCAAATTTAAGAATTAGTAAGATTCACCTAGGTTTCTACACTTTGAGAAAATCATGGATCCTTAAAATTTTCCATGCTTAGAATAGCATTGCATGAACCAATTTATAATTGGTCTTATTAATGTACATTTGTAGGGAATTGTGAGGTGTTAATAATAATAATACTAATATTAATCACATCCAAGCCAACCACCAATTTGGTATATGAGACCCCTTGTTTCTGCGACAAGGGACCCCCCTCTGCACAGTGATTTAACTGATAAAGTGTACAGAGGTGTACATACCCTAACCCCCTCCATATTTGAACCTATGACCTCCTAGGAGGAAACACATGTTCTTAACCGTTAGGCCCACTCAAGTTGTACTCATATGGTAAAGAGAGTCTCCTTGTCATCCATGCATGCCCAATGGAGGGAGAGGCTCATGTTGAAAGATAATATGAAAAACAAAGAACAAAGAACATAGTACCTTGTTATAGAAGAAATAATAGAGCATATTTTTTCATGTACATTAAACAGATAAAACATATTTTCAAGGTAATGAAAGAGGATAAAAAACTTAGTGTATTATAAGTTAAAAATAATAGAGGCATTTTCCCCCCTTTGGAGAGATTTAAGAAAAAATACATCAAGCTACTGCTACAAATATGTTTTGATTAACAAGATATAATCTTTCTCCAACAAAGGGGTTATTTCCATCAACAACAAACAATGATTATTGTTTAAAAAAGAAAACAAGAAAGAGAGGAGATAACAAGACTTCCTTGAGAAAAAATTGACAGTCTATTTATAGTTTTCTAAATATAGCTAACAAAAATGATAAAAATAGTTGAAAGTTTCTCCTAAACATACTCCATTGAGAAGCTTTTTTTTTCCAAGGAACAACCTTGTGGAAAACCCTCTGAGTACTTCCCCATTATTCGTCGATGCTATATGGGGTAAATTGTCCACCCTGATTATGGAGCCTAACCCTAAGGAGATCAAGAGTGTCACTCTCATGACCTCCTCAAATTGGGGGGTTGAGATCTCATGCTTGGCTCATGACTGCTTGAGATAAATATCGAGGCTCCTCCACCAAGAAGCTTATGATCACATGAAACATTAAATCCTTCATTATCCCCCTTTCCATCTTTGCATCTCTGAAGATATTTCCTTTGGAAGGGATTTGGAGAAAATGTTGCCATTTTGCTCATATGTTGGACAAAAAAGTATCTGCACTTTCCCATTCTACACTAATTCTCCGATTTAACGATTGGTGGATTTCAATGTGTTTAGTTATAGCATAAAACGTCAGATTCTTCATCATTGCAATAGTGTTATTATTTCCATGACTGATAACACTTGGATTTTCTTGTGGCTGGTGTAGATCTTGCAAGATTCTTCTAAGTCACATGGCTTGATATCTTGCATCTACAACAACAATGTATTCAATTTCTGCATAAGATAAAGACACAATGGTCTACTTTTTGTTGCTCCAAGATATGGCTCCAGATCAAGTGAGAAAACATACCTAGAGGTTGATTTTCAATCATCCAATCAGCTAACCCAATTAGAGTTTGTGTAAGCTACTAGATCAAACTTGTTCATAGGAGAATTATTTATACAAAAACTTGTGGTACCACTAACATACCTTAAGATTATTTTTGTTACATTCCATTGGGATTCATGAGGATCCCAAATGAATCAATATATAAGGATAAATGCATACATAATGTCTAGCCTGGTTATAATAAGGTACATTAGAATCTTAATTAGGCTTGTATGCAAAGTAGCATTCACTTTAGGACTTGAATCTTCCTTTTTAATTTTTTTCCCAAGTGTTTATGAGGTTGCAACTACCTTCCATGCATTCATTCCAATTTTTTCCAATAAAGGTATTGTGTACTTGGCTTGAGAAATAAATATTCCTTTTGACTATTGTTGCAGTTCCACACCAACAAAATAATGCATTTGCCCCTGATTTTTTATTTCAAATTCTTGTGTCATCACCACCCAAAATTGTTCCATTATAATTTCACTGTTGGATGCATAAAACAGATCAACAACATAATTGAAAACAATAAGTACTGCATTTTCAACATGTTTGATATATAATGTTGGATTTGAACTGTTTTTGCTAAAACCACCCTTCACGAAATAATTGTCAATTCTTTCCTTCCAAGGACGAGGGGTTTGCTTCAATCCATACATGGCCTTTTTTAATTTATAAACCATTTGTTCTTTGTATTCATTTTCATAGCCTTCTAGCTATTCTACATAAAATTCTTATCTATATACCCATTTAGATAAAGTGGATTTTACATTCATTTGAGATACAACCAACTTATGTTGAGCTGCAATTTCCAAGACAATCTTGATCTTGATAGTGTCAAATCTTGCCAATAGAGTGAGAGTTTCAAAATAATATACTCCTATTTTTTGTGCAAAACACTTGCTAACAAGTCTTTCCTTGTGTCAATCCAATAACCATGTGAATGATGTTTTAATTTGTATATCCATTTGACACCAATTGCGTGTTTGTATTTTAGAAGTTGAACTAATTCTCATGTAATATTTCTTCGAATTGTTTCCATCTCAACATTCATAGCATCAACCGACACTTTTTCTTTTATTGCTTCTTAAAAATGGCATGTTCAATTGAAATATTAATAAATGAAGCAAAATTAACAAAACCATTAAAAGTTCATTAGCATATATTGCTAAGACATCTTACCTTTGTTTGGAGGGATAGGGATGGAAATTAGACTTGAAACAAGGATTGTGGTGAATTTGTCCCTACAATTTGCATTGCTAGACGAATTTAAGCTTTGGTTAGAGCTTGCAGGAGGAGGAGGAGTAGAGATTATATCATATTCTATTAGCACATTCATTTTTTTCTTAATGTTCTCCTTCTTTCCATTGCCATACTTCCTCTTCATTGAACAATCCATCCTAACTTAAAAACAAGTGAAAGGTTAAAGAATTATAGAATGTATAACCTTTAGTTTCTTTAGAGTATCCAACAAAACTTGGAAGTGACCCATAGAACGCTTATAACCGTTTCATGCTTCCTTTGGAGAGATACTTTTTTTTGACTTAGTGGGACAACAATTTAAAATGTATATTGTGATTGGCATTGGTTCTACCCAAAAACTATTGGAAATATTCTTTTACTTCAACATACTTAGTGCCATGTCCATAACATGGAAAATTTTAGGGGCTAAAATTTTCCCATGGGTTAATTTTCCATTTGTATTTACCAAAACAAGATTTTCCAATTTCCATTTTTTCTAAGAATGATTGGCCCAAATTGTATAGGATAAAATTAGTTTACTCTAAAAGTCGCAAAAAATTTCTAGAAACTACAAAAAATCATCACAAGTGTGAATGATTTTACAAAAAAATCGCCAAACATTTATAGTTGGCATTTTAAGAATCACTAAGATTCCCTAATCCATAATGATATGGTTCTTTTTCTATTACACCATTTTTCTAGGGGGTGTAGGTAGCAGTCAATTGTCTCTTTATGTCACATGATCTACATAATTTAGATAATTTATTTGATGTGAATTATTCTCCTCTATATGTTATGAAGACCTTAAGGTAGAACCCACTCTGTTTTTCAGCTATGATTTTGAAGTGCTTGAAACATTAAAGATTTGTGATTTTTGTTTCAGAAAATAAATCCATGCGTGGTGAGATACATCATCAATAAAGAACACACACACATAAAATATGGAGTCTATACATGGCCACATAGACAAATTTCTTCTTTCGATTGAATTATAGGAAACCTACTAACCATTTGCTTCTACTGATGTAATCTCAACTCTTGAAAACTCAGATGTCTCTAGTGCTTGTATCATAACCATGAATCATTTGTGGTTGCTTTGGGGACATGAATAGGGTCATATACAATATTCAAAGGAAACATCTTGTTTCTTGTCATTGGAAACTTTTCCACAAGATGATAATTGATACAACCTTATAAATTTTGTCAATGAGTTGTTCCGCATTTAGAAGATTTTGTTGCAATTTCGGTATATACAAAACATATTGAACATATGTTGTTTTTCATTTCTTGGAATTAGCAACCGGTAAACTCTTCCACTCATATCAACCTCTTTGTCGTTGCCAAATTTCACTTAGCACTTGGATTCTAATAGATTCATTTATCTTGCTAAGAAAATCATGATTTATTGTAATATAATTTGACAAGCTGCTATATAAAACTATACATCTTTATTGTAGTCTTTTTATAAACCCATATGAAAAAAATAATATTCAAAAAATCCCTCACTATAGTTATCCCTTATTGTTAGGTTCATAATGTCCAAGGCATCTTTAATACTTGCAAATTGGATATTTCTATAGTCCGTACAACTCCTACCTCTTCCTCTACCATATGCTCTCCCTCTTCCACATCCATTATTGGTGGAAGGATTCCTCTATGTTCTATTTTGATGAGGAGGAAGAATTAAAATTTATAATCAATTTTAACTAAAGATTGGAAGTTTTGCACCAAGTTCTATGTACATTGCTACATATGTTCCTCATGTGAATGCAAAGAACCTACCATTTCAACAACATTCAATGTTGTAAGCTCTTGTATTTCTTCCATGGCTATGGCTACCAAATCAAATCATATTTTGGAAGAATAGACCTCAATTTGTTTTCAACAAGTCTCTGTTTTATTACAGATTTCCATTTTTAGATTTACTTTTAATTGATTTCCTTGATCTACAGTTAAACCATTTGAAACCGTTAAAGCATTTAAAACATTATGATATATAAGTTCAACAAACCTAGATTCCACCAACTCCTAAATATGGTGGGACATTAATAGGGTCTCATTTTGATGTTCCATTGTTCATAGAATATGCAAAGCAATGTTGCCCCAAACTATTCTTCCTTACAATAGTTTCTGCACAATTGCTTCTTGCAACATGTGCTTTGATATCAAATAAAACATAATAGAAAAAAACAAAACAAAAGAGCATAGTAGATTTTACCCTCTACACTGAATAGATAAAACAAATTTTCCAGGTAACGAAAGAGAATAAACAACTTAGTGTATTATAGACAAAAAAAAAATAAGAGAATAAACAACTTAGTGTATTATAGACCCCCCCCAAAAAAATTAACAAAGACATTTTATTCCCTGTAGAGAGATTTTAGAAAAAAATACACCACTTTAAAGAGAGATTTTAGAAAAAAATACACCACTTTGTGAGTGCAGAGTCGTGGCTGCTATAACGTTGCTCTTATTAATAAGCTATGGTCTTTCTCGTGCAAAGGGTTTTTTGCGATCGACAACAAACAAGAAGACACACATACTGTTTATAAATGAAAACAAGAAAGAGAGAGAGGGATAACATGACTTCCTAAAAGTTTATTTGTCCATTGGTTGTAGCTTGGGTGGTTGGGAGGAAATATTGTTGCCCTCCCCACTCGGGTTCAATTCTTGTAAGTGACATGATGCTCTTGTTGAGCCTTATTGTAATGATTGTATTTCAAGCTTTCCTTGATTCCTTCGGAATAACAGGAAGGTGATTTTTCTGTTGAAAAAAAAATTAAAAGTTTATTTACAATTTTCTAAATATGGCTGACATAAATTTTAAAAATAGCTGGAAAATTTGGCTAACTTCTAAACTTACTCCAGAGAGGCATTTTCTTCCATGCATAGAGATTTAAGAAATAAATACACCACTCGGCCAGTGCTAAGTCGTGGCTACTATAACGTTGCTCTCATTAACAAGCTATGGTATTTCTCATGCAAAGGGTTTTTTCTATCAACAACAACAAGAATACATACTGTTATGAATGAAAACAACAAAACAAAGAGAAATATTTACATCAAATATATTTACATCAATATGTGTTTATATTTTAGAGTTTGGGGTGGACTAGCGCTTATACTTTTCCTAGATTGCACAAGGATGAGATAAGTGTACTGTCTAGATTGATTTTATGGTAGTAGTTCCAAATTTGAAATAAACAATTATAAAAGGAATAATATAAAAAATAAATGGTAGCTATCATGGATAACTAGTTGTTGATGCATGAATAAATCGTAGTTGATGCATGGATAACCGACAGTTCATACAACTACGCATGAAGAACAAGTAACTTGTTCATGGCACTTAACTTGTGAACTATAGGTGTTCACCAACCACAAGTTAAGTGGTTGTGCTAGTAACTATGGAAATTGTATAATCTAAGTGCTATGGAGGTATTTAAGGGCGTTGAATCTATTTATGGATTAAAAAACACAATTTGAACACTTCCAAATTTGGATTTTACCAAAAACCAATTACTGATTTTGACTAAAATCCACTGAAAACTCCAAAACTTAGTCTCCTTTTTATATAACTATCACAATCATATTAATTAAAAATAGTTCATATATATGGATCCAATATATATCAACTATTCTTAATTAGTATGGTTGTGCTAGTTGATAATCCACTTTTTGAAAAATAATAATATTATGAATTAAATATATTAGTATTAATAAATATATTTCTATAATTAATAATAGTTATAAATATTTATATAATAAATAGTAATTATAAATATAATTATATTTTTAATAATACTAATATTAATGATTGTCTATATAAATATTAATAATTGAATGTTATTAATAAATAATATGCATGATAAACAGTAAAGAAGCATTCAAACTTGGTGGTTAACGGTGGATCGGAATGAGAATTAGTGAGGGTTTGATGCGCTAAGTAAATTAGGGCTCGACGGGTCGGTCGTTCTCGTGTGGGCTATGCTGCTGCAGTCGGGTTGGGGTCTATGGCTTGGGCACCTCCGGTGGGGGCCGTATCCCCCCGCTGCTACGCTTGATGTTGCTGCCGCCTCGACTTCTATGGTCTGAGGGTATGGTGGGTGATGCAAAGATGGGTGAGGCAAGCAGATCAGAGAAAGGGGCCAAACGAAGGGTGGGTCCGGGAGGCTGCCTCCCGAAAACCCTAACCATTCCGACCATTCATATCAGATATGATAAAATCAGAGAGAAGGTTGAACTTTGGAAGGAGAAGGCTCTAATTGGAAAATTTGTGGGGATCTGGCCACGAGAGATAGATATAGTTTGATGGATCAAGAGCAACTGGAACCCTAAAGGACATTATGATCTTCACTTGGGTGCCAAGGGTTTCTTTACTATCATTTTCTTTAACCAAGAAGATAGAGATAGGGTGTTGGAGGGAGGACCCTATTTTTTCTTCTCGGCGGGTCTGTATCTTCGACCCTGGAAAGAAAGATTCAACCCAGAGATGGAGGACATGAAAGTACCTCCTGTTTGGATTAGGATTTTTTTCCCTCCCCTGTGAATATTGGGATCTGGAAATCCTGCAGGATATTGGTAACACGTTGGCGGAATTCGTCAAAGTAGCGGAGCAGACCAAACAATAGCGGTATACTGCTTTTGCTCGCATCTGTGTTTACATGGATCTATCAAAAGATCTTCCGGAAGCTATCAGTCTAAACTGGGATGATGAGGAATGGGTCCAGCCGATCGATTATGAGCAGCTCCCATTCAGATGTAGACAATGTCATGAATATGGACACTTAGGTAGGAATTTCCCACAGTCACCACACTCGTCATCCTCTTCTAAACCATCCTAGGAAGGAGAGAAAGACAAGGAGGGTTTTGTTCAAGTCCGGAATCGAAAAAAGAATAGATCAGGGGATCAACAGAAGACAAGGAAGGAGATTGCGGGTAAAGGAATTACTAGCAAAAATTCGTTTTAGATACTGGAGGAAACTGGAGAGGAAGGCGAGGTGGGTAGGAATAAGAAGGATCTTTAGGAGAAGCAGGTAGTGGGTTTTGTAGAAGCATCAGATCAAGGGAAGTCTCTCGAGGAATAAACTGCTGCCATGGAGGAGGATGGCGAGGAATAAATTGAATTGGGGGAATTGGATCTTGATGAGATTGAGAAAGAATGTGAAAAAAGGGAAAGGGGTATGTTTCCAAACATAAACTGGAACTTCTCCAAGAAGCGATCATCAAGACCAAAGCTAGCCAACATTTGGGGATAGCGAGTGATCCTCAAAAAGGGAGTAAGAGGAAATCGCCAGAGGAGGATTTGAAACAAGGAAGGAAGACGAACAAATAGAGAATTGCTGAGGTTGGAGTTAAACTCATTGAATCTGGACAGTACTCGATGATAAGGGCGGTTTTTCTGAAGTAAACAAGGTTAGCTAATGAAGATTGTGTCATGGAATATTCAGGGGTGTACCCATCCTCAGAAACTAAATACCTTAGCAAGAAAGGTCAAGCAAGAAAAACTAGATGTTCTCTTTTTGCAGGAAACAAAATGCAATTCAGATACAATGGAGAAAGTGGGGCAAAAGATTTGGAGGGGAAGCAAGGTAATGGCGATTGATGCTTCTGGTATGGCGGGTGGTTTGGCCATCCTTTGGCAGCCAAAATCCACTTACTTATTTGACTGGAGGGCTAATAGTTTCTCTATCTCCTCAGACTTCACTATCCTCGATTCGGGGGCTAAAGGCACCTTGGTGAATGTCTATGGCCTGAGTGCCTTCCCTAAAAAATCGGCCTTTTTGCAGTTCTTGTCTTTGTTGATGGAACAAGCTTGCAATGGCTCATGGATAGTCGGTAGGGATTTCAACCTAATAACCTCTCTCAATGAAAAGAAGGGTGGTAGGAGGGTTATGGATAGATTCCAAGAAGCTTTCAGGGATCTTTTGGCTCATAGCCCTTTTATAGATATCGAAACCGGAAATGGATGGTACACTTGGAATAATAGACATGGTGGTACTCACCTTGTCGCTTCTAGAATTGATAGATTTCTGGCCACTAAGGACATTGCCCGAGGCATGGGGGAGGTTAATGCGAGTGTTCTCCCGGTCGCGGGATCTGACCATTGGCCCATTAGCTTCGAATGGGATTGGTCAAATGCTTCTTACATAATCTATTCAGATTTGAGCAATTTTGGTTGGAGCATAAAGACTTCAAATATCTTGTAGGACAATGGTGGCAGGAGTTGGTTCCCCCGAGGGCACATGAATGTACCAATTTCAGCAAAAACTAAAGGCTCTTAAATCTAAGATCCGTACCTGGAATAGGGAAGACTTTGGAAATATCTTTTAGGACAAGAAAAAACTGGTGGAAGATATTGAGCATATCTATAGAAAAGGAATGGATGAAGGTTGGCATGAAAATATGCGAGAGCAGGAGCAGAACCTGTTGGAGCAGCTTGAAGCCAGGGAAAGACAGGAGGAGATTTATTGGAAGCAAAAATATTGAAACCAATGGCTCCAAGAAGGGGAGAAGAACACCAAATTCTTCCCCAACACTGTTGTTCAAAATTGTCACAGATCAAAGATCTTCAAACTCAGGAGTTCCGATGGGGGCCAGGTGGAGTCTAAAAGAGAAATTGAGGATGAGTTGGTCCACCACTTTGAAACTATCCTGATGGAGGATCGGGTTTTCTGAATCTATGAGATCACCAAGATCACTAGCCTCCTTCCAAGGTTAGTCACCAGGGAGCACAATGAGATGTTGAGCAAACCAGTCTCTCTGCAGGAAGTTGAGGAAGCTATGAATCAGATGGCCTTGGGCAAAGCTCCTGGCCATGATGGGTTTACAACTAATTTCTTCCACTTCTTCTGGGATATGATCAAGTAGGAGGTTCTTGAAATAATGGAGGAGTCTCACAGTAGTCATGGGTTATTAAAGGCATTTAATGCCACCTTCCTATCCCTAATTCCGAAAGAGGAAGGAGCTGATACCCCTGGAAATTTCATACCCATATCCATATGTAATGTTATATGCAAGATCATCAATAAGGTGATTGCCAATAGGCTTAAGCCTCTCCTCCCCAGTCTCATTAGCCCAGAGCAATCGGGCTTCATTGAAGGTAGGAAAATTGTGGATGGAATCATTTTGGTCCAAGAGACTATTCACTCCTTGAAGCTCACTAAGAAACCCGACATGCTGATTAAATTGGACATAGCGAAACCCTATGATAAACTCAGCTGGCAGTATATGCACAGTATTATGTAAGCCTTTGGTTTTGATAGGGATTGGGTTGACTGGATTATGAGCCGGGTATCCACACCCTTTTTCTCTATTTTGCTTAATGGCTCACCAACTAGACTTCTGCAGGCCTCCTGGAGAATCCAACAAGGCGACCCCCTATTCCCCTTTCTTTTTATTCTAATGGTTGAAGAGATGAGTAAGATCCTTTAGAATCAAGCTGCTGAAGGTGGGATCCAGGGGCTTCAACTTCACGAAGGAATGGATAAGAAAACGCATCAACAATTCGTGGATGATACGATGTTAATGGGGCACCCTTCAATCCAAGAAGCTCAGGCCTTTAAGAAAAGTTTAGTGCTTTTCGCAAAGGCATCAGGGCTTAAAGTTAATCCTGATAAATTGCAGGTGTTTTTCTTCAACACTACTGGGACTACTCAATGAAATATTCTTAGGATCTTGGGTTTTTCAAAAGGATCTCTACCCTCTAAGTATCTGGGAGTCCCGTTCATGGAAGGCACTATTCGTAAGATATCTTGGCAAGAACTGCTTGATAGAATCCGTAGCAGGTTGGCTAGTTGGACTTTGTGGTCATTAAACCTCCCTACCCATCTGATTTTGGTCAAAACTGTTCTCCAAGCTATGCCGGCCTACCGTTTTTTGATGCTCTCAGCTCCAAAGGAAATTTTAAAGGAAATTCGTGGTATCTAGAGAAATTTTCTCTGGGGGGAGAGGGAAACGAAAACCAAATTTGCTTTGGTTGGTTGGGATAAGCTCTGTAACCCTAAGTACAAAGGGGGTCTTGGCATTAGAGATCCTCAGGTGTTAAGCGAAATATATGGCTCTAAAATTTGGTGGAGGTGGTGCAACAACAAGATGGAACCATGGGAAAAACTTTGGCATGTGAAATATGCCAGGGATAGACCAATGGGGCAGCTGATCAGATATAATGAGGAAAGGCACGGATCTCATATTTGGATGAAAGCTTATGCTGGCCAAAAGCTAGTACAAGATCACAGCTTCTGGTAAATCTATGACGACGAACTAGCAAACTTTTGGGATGATTCATGGAATCAACTTCCAAAATTAGGTGAATACCCTAGAAGGAAAAATATCCGAGTTAGAGGGTTGGCATAAGGTAAAGTCAAAGTTTTCCATTATTGGGAAGATCTCCTCGTGGATGGTCACAGGCATTGGATGGATCGTCTCTGGTGGGAGGGACTTACTAATGGTGAGGATATCCGTTCTTTCGAGACTACTCTCCAGGAAAGATTCATTCGTTCCAATACGAGAGCTGATAAGATGAGATGGGGCTACAATCCGAAAGGCACTTTTAGTATTAAAGAAGCTTATGATATTCAGACTAACCGAGCGGAAGAGGATGATAATACTTGGAAGAAGATATGGGAAATGAATCCTTGGCAAAAAATAACTATCTTTTGCTGGTTGGTTGCATGGAGGAGGATCCTTACAAGTGAAAATATTAGGAAGAGAGGGATCTAAGGCCCTTCTCGATGTCCCTTATGCGTCAACTATGAGGAAACCTTGGGGCACCTTCTAGATGGCTGTCCCTATGCTTCTTCTCTTTGGGATCGTGGGGCTATGATCTTTAGGAGAAGTGATCGTGTGAGAGGCCAACCTGACCAATCCCTCTGGGACTGGAATGTCAAAGCTTTCAAGAATCTGATTATCGAGACCTTATGGCAGATGTTTCCAGGGATGGCTATTTGGAATGTATGGAAGGAAAGAAATGAATGTATTTTCAAGGACAAGAAGCACAGAGAAGAGGAGGTGTGGCGGAAGTTGGTCAACAACCTGCAAGAAATGATTAGAAGTAAGAAATGGGGGGGTACAGATAAAGATATGTCGAAGGAGGAGTTACGCATTGCGGTAGGATGGGGTCTGGGAAGGGCAGATCTGGAGGGGCTGCGCAGGAAAGATAAGATCTGCAAACCATCCAGTCCTAATTTCTGGTCTCCTCCTACACAGAATGGGTTTAAAGTTAACTTTGATGGAGCTTTTAGGGGAAATACATGAGTTGCGGGGTTTGGTGGTGTGTGCAGAAATGCCTCCGGGGCTGTCTTGAAAGTTTTTTTCGGACACCTAGGCGTTGACTCTAACAACTCTGCCGAACTGGAAGGTTTCATCCAGGGTATCCACCTGGTTATCAGAGAAGGATGGTTTTCGGTGATAATGGAGGGAGACTCCCAAATTATCATCGAGATGGCTACGAAACTGTCTAGTGGCCAACCTATGTATAATATCACTACTAGCTGGAAGCTCTTGAACAGGTTGGAAAATTTGAGGGCCCTCGTCACCACTAATAATGCCATATATTCCAGCCACGTCAGGTGGGAGGTGAACAAAGTCACAGATATTTTAGCCAACCATGGTGTCGAAGGGGGCGTGTCTCTAACTATTGGCACTATGGAGGACTTAAGGAACGAGGACTGGGCACCCAATTTCTACCACCTCACTAACTCCGATTTCGAGAAAAGTCGACAGATGGCTGGTGGAGGACAAACTTCCCATAATGGTGACAGGAGGCGGTTGGAGATCGTTAATGGGGGTGTCAAGTCATCAAGGCCGAACATGTGGATAATGACACACATTTCCAATCCGAGCTCCGATCTTGGTACAAGAGTGTACGAGTTCAGGCGTGTGAAGAGCTGGAGGCTGGATCCGTATCGACTTCCATATCTGGTAATCAATTTATTCTTAATTCTAGTTACTGGGAGGAGTAATTCCATGAATGTTGGCTGGTACTATTCAGAGATTGACCGAAGCATTTTTGTCACATTAATAATGGCTTCTCGAGATTTATATTCTAGAGAATTTAAGTGCAACCCCATTCACATTTTTTGCTTCTCCTGTGTTTTCTCTCTTCTTGCGGTTGGCAAGTTTCATTGGGAGCTGATTACAGACAGGCTTTATTTGGATCATCCACCGGGTCATTTTCGAGTCGGTTTTATGGTTCCTAAACCTTATTTCTTTTTGGATGCTTATAAGGGTTCGGGTTCCTGTGGGCAGTGGGGAAAAGGAAAGATGAGGGACGAGTGGGGTGGTCAGGGGGGTCGTGTTACGCGGGCTCAGTCCAGGGCTTAGGATGTGGCTATTTTCTTCCAGGACCGCATTCCTCCTTCGATTCGTGATGATATTGACTCTGATGAGAATCATCTGTGGGAGACGGTGCAAACTATCCCCGTGGAGGACATTCGAAGTTAGGTGGAGGAATGGGTGGTCGACCTAGGCACCACGGCTGGTAGAGCATTCGCTTATGACCGTATGATAATGGTCTATTGGGTGGTGAAAAACATGCTGGCGCATGTCACCATGAACGATATGTTCAAGCACTAGGAAGATGAGGAACCAGTTCGGGCTTGGAAGGTGCATAATGTCGATAACCGTCTGATGCATAGAAAAATTGACGCGATTGCATCCAAGTTGGGCATCACCTTCTATTATCATGGAATGGAGGAGGTGGAGAATATCGGTACCAGCAGTAGGCGAAAGCAGAATGTTGCTCCGAAGCAGACGAAGGGTGCGCAAGAGAAGTCGACTGACAAGACGAAGCAGGCGAACTTGGACGACACCAGTGGGGGAACCGGCTCCAAGAATCCTGTTTGATGTTTATGATGTTTCTAGGGTTAGTTGCTTGTTTGTTTGTTTCTGTATTTTCTCTTGTTTAGTCAGCATAGGTTCTCGAAATTATTAGCTATAGTCCATAGTAGTATTATGGGTTGGCTGTATCTTGTTTTTTGGGTAGTTGCAATGGTCAGGCTATTTTTTTGGTTCACTTGTGTATTGCCGGGAATGGCAGTGAACTCTAAGACTTTGAAAACTCTGAAGGAACGCTTCGTACTTGGTGTTTAAGCAGTAATACAGTTTTTATTTACAAAAAAATAATAATATGCATACAAAAATGTCAATCATAAATAATTAATCATTGTTCACTAAGGTTTGACCATGATTGACCATCATTAACGAGATATACAATGCTTAACTATGGTTGTCCATGTATGAATATGGTTGACATTGGTTGATCATAATTACGCATGTCTATCCATGCTTAACCATGGTTAATAATGTGGTTGACCATGTTTGACTTTGGTTGACCATGGTTAAATAGGGTTTTTCATGGTTGATTATGTTTGACTATGGCTAACCATATTTGACCATTCTTGACTATGGTATATTGCAATATTATATTAAATTAAGACATTAAGAAGTTGATAACATGGTCATGTCACATTTTGACATTCATCTTGGTTGGCTTATGTCAAATTGTTATTTTCATGAATGGTTATGTCTCATTGTGATGCAGAAAGGTTATCTTTCATTACGATGTTTCCCAAGGCTTATGTTGGTTGCATTGTTCTTCAATGGATATGTCAATTGCAATGATTATCAAAGTTGACTTGGTTAAACATGAATGGTTGAATTGTTATTTTCATGAATGCAGCAATTTGGCATAATTGATCATGTTTTAGACTATGTTCAACCATTGTTGGCCATGTTTGACCATTATTGAATTGAAAACCCCTCACAACCCTAGCACAATTCAATATAATTGACCATGTTTGACCATTATTGATTATGTTTGACAATTGTCGATCATTAGTTGACCATGGTTGAGTAGGGTTAAATAGGGTTGTCCATGGTCGACCGTGTTTGACTATGATTGACCATGTTTAACCATTATTAACTATGGGTGACCATGGTTAAGTATGGTTTGACCTTACTTAATGATGGTCGACCATGTTTGACCTGACTTATCATGAATTTACTTAAGTGACTACACCTTCTCCAAAGAAGCAAGATGGTATAAATTTAGCTTCAAGGTAAGTTAATTCAATCAGCACACCTCCAATCAAGGATTATGTTGCACAAAAGGGTGACATTGACCAATATGAATACAAGTCAAAGAGCATCAGCATGAAGAAATCATGTGCGATCCCATCAAAGAAAAATAACAGAGGCCTTAAGAAAGATAATGGGTAGTTGTCTCATAGAAGATTAAGCAAGGGAAATTAGCTAAGTAATTGGTTGTTTGCAAGCATGAGCAAGTTTCCCCTATAAGATATGGCACTGAACCTTCAATAGAAAAGGTGACATGTTCTTCAAAATTTAAGGTGAAGATAAATGGTACTACAACAATGAAATTGGATGGTGTATAATAATCTACACAGTTGCATGTAGAAAAATAAAACAAGCTTAGACAAGTGTATGGTGCTGCTAAAGACGTGAAATTTCAGAACTATGTCAAATAATTCTAACATTTCTACCCCATCTACATCTATGAAGTATCTTATACTAGCTGCATAGGCTAAGCTACCTAGCCCAAGATCAGGATGAATATTGACAACATAATGGTTCAATTTCCATCGAGAGCAAGCAACGCTCAAGATGAATATGGATGGCCCAACGAGAAGTGATTTTGAATCTTATAACAATAATTTTGAGGGAGTTTTATTAATGGTTGATGCTGAAAGAAGCATTTTAAGTTCCAATGGAAAAGGGGAGATATCACCTATGCCTAAGGGGTAGAAAATGAGGCAATTCTTATTTGTGGTGGCACATTCAAACTGGGTAGTAATAGTATGATGCTTAAGTATCAATCAAAATTTTCATACCATTCTTTAGGGGATTGTATTAAGCCAAACACATATTTCATTAGTTGACATACAAGTCTGTCATCCTTCTTAAGCCTAGGATTTACCCCATATAAATTTTGTTAGTGAGATCACCATGTGAGAAATCACTTTTGGCATCCATATGATGTACCTCTCATCCAAAATGAGAAACAAGTGAAATAATTGGTGGAATAGAGTTCATATTTACAATAATGAAAAATGTTTGAGTGTAGTTGATACCTCGTTGTTAGGAAAAATCCTTTGCAACTAAGTGAGCCTTATGCCTTTCAATATAACATTTAAATGTGCTTTTTTTTTTCTTTTTTTTCTTTTTTCTTTTGGTAAACTCATCAAAATTTCACCATGTTCTTTGCTTATGGTCGAGGAAATGAATTCAAAGTTTCATTTTTCATCTAGGAATGATACTTATTAGCCATTACATTCTCCCATTCATTTAAACTATGTGCATTTTCATATGTATCAAGATCGCATGCCTCTAGCACATGCAATATTAGAGCTACACCAACACATTGTTTCTAACCTCTTGTTTTCATTAATTTATTTCAATATATCCTATTTTAACACCAATAGATTTAATTATCTTAGTCTTCCAATTGGGAAGACAAATTTCCCTTATGGAGAGAGTTCCTACATCAAAATAAACATTGCTTAACTTATTAGGTGTTACAAAACTTATTGTCGAATCCATTAAGAAGGTTGACTACAAGTAAGTTTTTGCTACATGATTCAATTTTATATTCAACAAACATGTGTGGTAGTAACAAAATCCATAAACCTCCTAAATTTCTAGTCGGCCATAACATCTTTCATCAGCCTATTGTAATGTGACATATCAATTACAAATGTAGTACTTTTACATAACTCAAACAAGTTGAGTTATGTAATATTATCAATGTGAAATACAAATATTATCCACCTTCCAATGTTGCAATGTGATATAATATTGAATTCAACCTCTTAATGTTATAATGTGATATAATATTGTTCTCATGCATAATTTCACACTGTGACATTTTGTTACAATCTACATCACATTGTGACATAATTTTGAGTTAATCCTTTTAATGTTATAATCTGACATAAAATACAACTAAAATAAAATTGTTGTGATGTGATATAATATTCATGTCAACCATAATGTGACATTGGCATACTATTGAAGTGAACATCTTCATGTTGTAAAGCCAACAATATTTAGCCATGACCAACTTTAGCCATACATTGTCAACCATAATCATCCATGTCAAACATAGTCATCCATAGTCAAGCATGGTCCACCATATTCAAACATCATCAATCACACTCAACGAAGTTGTAAAAAATGTGACATTAACATACTATTGAAGTGAACATTTTCATGTTTCAAAGTCAACAATATTTATCTATGGTTAACTATTGTCATACGTGGTCAACCATAATCATCCATGTCAAACATAGTCATCCATAGTCAAGCATGGTCAACCATAGTCAAACATCATTAGTCATGCTCAAGCAAGTTGTAAAACATGTTCAACTACAACTTTAACAAGGTCAACCATAGGAAAAAATGGCCAATCATGGTCTACCATATTAATAATATGGTGAGCTATAATCCCAATTTGACATAATAATGTTATCAACATCTATGTTTCACATTATGATATAATATCAAAGTCAACTTCTTAATGTCACATAATGTGATATATATTATTATCATGCATAAATTATGTATTAATGCGACTTTTTGTTGAAGTGGTCAAGTAGTCAATCATGGTCAAACATCTCTAGCCATGGTTAAACATAGTCATATTTATCAAACATGGTCAACCATAGACAACCATGGTCAACATGGTCAAGTGCACTGAACCTTGTAATGCATCATAACCATAAATGGATGCTACAATCCAACATAAACCTTCAAGAATGTCACATTATAATGACCTAACACTTTACGAAGTTTGTAATGTGGCATAACCATTCAAGAGCATAATAATTTGACATAAGTCATCCATGATGAATGTCACAATGTGACATATCCATTGAGGACCATCAAACCAACATAACCCTTGGGGAATGTCATGTAACAAAACACAACCCTTCAACATTTCAATGGGACATAACCATTCTTAAAAGTGCCAATTCAACATAACCTAGCTACATGAACATCACAATGTGACATAACCATTCATGAAAGTGCCAATCAACATAACCTAGCTACATGAACATCACAATGTGACATAACCATGTTTTTAGCCTTCTTAATATTGTAATTTAATATAAATTTGTGGTCTCCCATAACATCACAATGTCAACATTTTTTCAAGGCATTCTCTTTATGTTGCATTATTACATAATTTTTATTTCAACCTCTTAACTATAATAAACCATTTTCAACCAATCACAACATCACTGACATCTTTAGCCATGGTCATCCATAGTCAACCATGGTCAATTCAACATAAGTCTATAAATGAACATTGCAATGAGACATAACCATTCATGAATATTATAATCTAACACAACCCATTTAGAATGTTGCAATATGGCATAACCCTTAAAGAACATTGTAATGGAATGTAACCAATAGGGAATATAGGAGTTTGATATATAAGTCAACTAAGATGAACATTGCAATATGATAGAAAAGTTGCTGAGCAATCCAGCACAACCTTTGAGGAAGGTTCCATTGTGACATAACCATTACAGATAGTAGTAATTTAACATAAACCAAATAATATGAATGTGGCAATGCGACATAACCATATTGTAAACATCTTTCTATTGCAATGTGACATAATAGTGAAGTATTTCTCTTAATGTTATATTGTGATATAATATTGTGGCCATCCATAATATTGAAGTCGCCCTCTTAATGTCATTATGTGATAGATTTTTTCAACTTCTTCATGTCACAACATGACATATTTTTTAATTCAACTTCTTTACCGAAGTCAGCTATCTTGAAGCATAGTGAACATGGTCAACCATGGTTGAAACTTTATTCTACTATGGTCAACCATAGTAAACATGGTCAGTCATATTTACACATGGCCAACCATAGTTAAGCATGTCCAAACATGGCCAATTGATCCACCATAGTCAACAATAAATCAAACATAGTATAGTCAACCATAGCAACCATAACTCAACCATGTTCATCCCAAATCAACCATAGTCAAACATGCTCACCAACATTATTAACCATGGTCAAGCATAGCCAAACATTGGTAATTATGGTCATTCAAAATCAATCATAATCATATATGGTCAACCATTGTACATATATCTCATCAATAATATTCAACCATGGTTATTATTTTTAATTATGAACATATTTATATTTCTGGGCATGTGCAAGCTAATGAGGGTCACTTTTGGCGCGTTAGATGCAATCAAAAACTGAAAAATTAGGCATCCATCAACTTACTTGGTTTTTTGAGATACTTATACAAGATATCTTGCATCGAGTTAAAAAATATGAAACGTAGGAAATTGAGTCACGTTTCCGAATATATAAGTTTTAAGTAATGAAAATTTACATAACTATATCAAATTTCATTTTTTCTAACAGTCACTTTTAATTTTTTCGGCAAATGATAAGGTATGTTTTTGTGGGTGCA